>CM053649.1:24454818-25828117 GCA_028654395.1 Scutellaria barbata
CTAAACAACAATTACTTAAGTGGTCACGTGCGAATGTGTTTATTATAGCTTCACACATTATAAGAAGAATTGTGATTATTAATGTGGAACAAGCTACATATGACTATCCAGCTACACTTTACCAATCAAAAAAAGAGAGAAAGAAAAAAAAAAAACTCTATCAGACACAATATTTCAGTCAAAGGTCAAACTTTTTATTTTTTGTTCAATAATAACTTGTTTCCAGTAAAACTATTAGATTTAACCCAGATGAGATCGTCATATTAAATTTGATTTTATAATTATATATAAAATGACATCATTAATTAACATATAACATATACAATAATATCAAATGTAGTAGAACATGCATGCAATAATATCAAATGTAATATGAATCCCGCCCCGAAACAACCCTTTTGTTTTCTAGCCTTTTGCAACCTTTAAATACTTTTTAAAGAAATTTTTATTAGTTGAACAATTAATCTCAGCTTTTAGTATTATTTGCTATGGAATTCTAGGTGATTTGTGTTTTTATGAAACTTTTATCCTTTCAACTATTTATCCTTTCAATGTGTAACTCATCATCAACGAACACATTAACGGTGAGTAGGTCTACAATTCAATAATTTTTCCAAAAAAAAGCAACTATGATTTGTAGTGTTAATTAATTAATTAATTAAATATGATAGTAGAAAGAATGTAAATTAGTTAAAAATAATAGAATATAGATGAGCCGTTTGATTACGTGAAGGTATGAAAGATGAAAGAAAAAGGTGAAGAAGGTTTAAAGAACGGACGGCTGTAATCTGCACTCAGAGTTTTAGGTGGACCCCACTTCCGTTACGTTTCTCTTTTTTCTTTTTAAACTGACTCCACTTTTACACGATTTCCCTACTTTTTAATATATATATATATATATATATATATATATATATATATATATATATATATATATATATATGTACCTTTTCCTCCGTAATATTCTGCTTTATATATTTTTAATTTTATTTCATCATTTTATTTTATTTTATTATTATTATATACATAAAAATGACCAAGTCCAGATTTGTCAAACTTTTCAAATCTATTAATTAATGAGTACCACTTTTGAACACATGTATTTAATAATATTAATTATTTGAAAATCTTGAAACTCTGTGAAATTTTGTGGATCATTCTAGGCATTGATATGTGAAAGTTTATACAAACAGTTAATATGAAAAAAAGATAAAAAAACAAAAATTGTGGGACAGTTGATTAAGAGTGAACAAACTTTCCAAACCTATCATTTAATCAAAATTATATAATTTTGATGAATGTGTATTTCTTTAAATTCTTCAAATTTTATTCCATTAAAGTAGATCAAAACAAAGTCAATCTCAAACCATATGACAATCACTAACTATGAAAATTATGTCCATTACCAAAACCAATTAAATAATATATAAGTCAAATTATTTATATTTAATATTAAATTGGATGTTATGACATATTACAAAACATTATATATATATATATATATATATTCTTTTCCCATAATATTTAGAAATTTTTTATTAAGTCCATTTATAAAATCTTAACATAAAAAAAAACCCTGAAATCCCTACAAATTTCTCATGCAACTCAATAAAGCACATTTGGTCATTTCATCCTACTACACCAATTTTATGAAAATCATAACATTTGCCATACATATAATACTTAATAATTTATAATCGAATTCCACTATATATGGAAATCATAAATTCTTACTTTGCTACGTTAAAAGGTATCATATCATATAATTAATTTTATTCATAATCTTTTAGGTTTAAAATATATCATAAGATATAAATTTTATTTGTGTGCATTTATGCCAAAATTTCTATAAAAATCGATGTTTGCTCTATTACTGATGAGTCATAACTAGCTAGCTAAGATTTCCTAAAAAATATTATAATAAATTGTGAGTAATATTTTTTTGGTTTTGAGTGAGAACAAAATATGCAATTGTACAATATTATCATTTCGTGTATTGTATGTGAACAACGACAAATTAACTATTAAGAATATACATAAAAATTGAAAAACCCCTATCAATAAGAAACACAATTTGCATAACTATTTTAGGAAGAAGTTTTAAGATTTCGAAACAATCAATGAGATATTCATTTGAGTAGAAATCATTGAGATATATTAGGATTAATGAATTATGATTTCCTTTATGTGGTTAAGATTTCTCTTGAATACTATGGGCATATATATATCTGGCAATCATTAATTAATTGTTTGTTGGTGATAGCTATTTTTGCCTATAAAATTGATTTGCAACTCTAGTTAATCTAGCCAATCTTTCACTTATAAATACAAATTGAAAGAAAATACCATTGGGAACGTGTTACCAGGTGGAGCTAGATATATTTAATTTAAGTAGGATTGTGTGAGATTAAGAGAATGTTAAGTTCGTCTATAAAATTATATCTTTGAAATGATTTGATATGAATTTTTATAGTTTAAACTAGCTATAATTTACTTTGGGTGACTAAATCAACTAACTTTTTTTTTTTTTTTTAACAAAAGAAGACTAATTCTTTAATAAGAACGAGAGTGTAAATGTTGGGAAGACCTTCTATATGATAAAGAGGTACGATTCAATAATGAGGGATAAAAATTTAAGAGAAGTTCTAATGATACGATGTATGTTGATATTGATGTTACAACTAACATATATATACAACTGAAAAAATATATTTTGCAATAAAATTTGCCCACAACAAGTTACAATGTGAACAACAATAGAAATAAAAGAGTTAAGTAAATATAATGTAAAATTAACAAATACAAGGATTTTGTTAAATAAAAAAATAAAGGGTTAAAGAACATTTTCCCTATACGTGATTTTACACATTTTTATAAAATTTTTAAAATACTCACTTTGTTATATAAACTTTATATTTGATGTATTTTACGGTATCCGACAAATCCTAAACTTTGATTTCAGACATGTGTACGGTTAAGATTTATCCAATACCGTAAAATGAATTAAATTTAAAGATCATACGATAAAATGAAATTTTCAAAATTTTTACTAAAAAAAAAAATAAAATTATGTATAATTCAGATTAAAAAAAATGTTTTTTGACCAAAAATTAAGTGTAGGTCTTAGTAAAACATAATCTCAAAATTTAGGAGCTCTACCTTATTGAAACAAAATAAATGTATAAGGGCTTACTAAAATAAAAATTTGAAAATATACATCTTATGAAACAATTAGATGTAAAGGAGTCCATCGTCAGTGGTACGCCAAAACACCAAATTTTGGTGCAATTTTTTCTTAAACAGTGAGCCAAATTTTCTAAAAAAAGTAAGTAAAAAAAAAAATTTGTGCTACTTCTGGTGCTGTTAAAAACTTTATATATTATTTCATTTTTTTCCTATATTTTGGAGTGGTGAAAATGTTATAAATTATTAACCTTATAATTAATCTATAAGAAAGTTATTTTAAATAATTATGTTAAATAATATTTAAACATATGGTTTTTTTTTACATATAAAATAATAAATCAAAATTTTATGAATTAAATAATAATGAACATTAATAAAAGATGGCAAACAAAACGAGATAAAAGACAATAATAATAAGAAATGAAATCTTCATTTTTATTGTAAAAAGTAATGTAAATTATTTGAAATTGCAGATTTTACATTAAAATAATGCAATCTGCGTTAAAATGGTAATTAATTATGATGGAGATCATAGTCTTTCTTTTTTTTGAACCAGATGGAGATCATATAGCCTAAATAAGGATGAATTGGATAATTCAAGGAAAAAAAAAATAATAATAATAATTTAAAAAATTGCGTCATACGAAACACGGTTTGAAATTATATAAGATTGTAAGTTATTAATTAATGATGCACATTTCATATTTTGAGATACATGCATCAAATTATGTATAAATAAGGAAAGTATGTTGATTAGGCAGTCAAAGAAGAGTTTTGGATCTTCTATTACATTCGGTGTAATATTTTATGTTATATAATATTTAATACACGTCACGTATTAATTAGTAATGTCATTAAATACACGTGATGTATGATGATTGATTTTGAATAAAAAAATATAACATCAAGTGTAATAAAAGATCTCACTCCGTGAAAGAAGCATGCAATCAATTAAAAACACATAACATTTCATGTTGCATAGTCCTCATAATCTTACCTACTAGATAAGAAGATCCACATTGTTTACTTAATAATCACCTTTCCATTTTAAGGTGTATATATATATTTATATGCATTAAATGAAGTTTCATATATAAGGAATGTATGTTGATGAGGTAGGCAATCAAGAAAGCAGCACTCACATTTTAATTTCTTGTTGAATAATTCTCATAATTACACCTAATAAGGTTAGGCCAATTTTTATTTTTTTAAATATTTATTGCGTTTATATATCCTTATACAACTCATAGGAACCCAACATTGATAGAGTAGTTGGAGTTAAAAAAAGAAAAAAAAGAAAAAAGAAAACAGAGTTGAAATAGGAAATTTTAAACCAAATTAAAATCTTATTGAATTGTAACACCTTGCTTATTGTCATAATCTGGCTATTATTCTTTGTTACATGTACGTCTATTTCTACACAAGATAAACATTAGAGATGTAATCAGATTGGATCGAGACGAATATTAAAAGGCTTAAACTTGACTTGTTCGATCATTTACAATTAAGCTCGAGAATGATTCAATTTAATTTTATAAAACTTTCATGCGGTTTGAACTTGATCAGCCCGTTTGACATATAATTACGTTCGAGATTTTGAACAAGTTTATGAAAAATATATATATAATATTTTACATATAAATATCATTAGACTTACAAACATACAAATGAATGACTCAAGTTTGAATTTGGAAATAAACTCACGAACATATAAACAATCAGATTCGCGAGATAACAAATCAAAATACTTTCAAATTCAAACTTGACTTGTTAAACCTATGAAATCAAGTTTTAAATAGCTTAAGAACAATTTGGTTCACTTACATCCTTTGTCTAATCTAACATACACACTAGGTCATTCTTATCAATTTTTATTTTATTTTTATATTCATTATTTTCCTATATTATGTAAGCACAACTTGACAAGGTTTAATTTAATTCACTTTTAGACCTTTTATAATCATGCTTATAATAGAGACATTGATGTGGTATTTTTGAGTTTTACATGAGGTGGTGATGTGACAACAATATTACTTGTATAGACCACGTGTCCTCATCACTCTTCAAAGTTGAAAACTTTATAAGTCTACCAATTTGACTTCCAAACCTTTCCATAAAGCAAAGTTAATTCACATTAATTTTTGTAAACCGCCATTTTTTATACTATAACACAAAAACTAAACGATCTTATGAATAGATACAGTAAAATTAATCTTTATTACTCACAAATAAAATTTATTTTCACAAAATAATATATAAATTATGAAGTGTGGGTTGTGAGTTAACCCATCTTACATAATTAAATCCGTGAAACGATTATACATTAGACTCTTTCAAATTGTAATTATATGTATTTTATTTTTACAACCTTAAATTGTAGCTGCATATAGGGTCCAGCTAGAGTTTAGGACTCTAGGCGGACAATAACATATATTCTACAGCACTAGTTGTTAATTAGATCAATCGTTTGTCAATAAATTGAGAATTACAGTTGATGGTTATGGTGTATTTTAAATTTTTTTATTTCCTTAAATGATAGTGCAAAACATTTTCTATATATTTTTTATTTCCTTAAATGATAGTGCAAAACATTTTCTATATATTCATGATCACATAGTCTGAACTTTTTCCATGGATAAGAATATGATTATAGAGAACATTGTATTATAGTACTGTTAAATCAAATGAAGCGACAAGATAAACTTCGATGCTAGCTAGTTAGATGGTTTTAACTTTTCATGCAAGAATAATATTTTCAACATAAACTTTTAGATAAAATTGAAAGATTATGCATTCTTTTATCAGAATTACGATGAATATCACAAAAAAGTAAAATGGATTATGGATTAGAGCTTGTTAAAATGTTGAAAAATACTACATAAAAACAATGTGTAAAATGGGAAGAATAAGTGTGTTCATACCTAGATCCCTAGCACCTTATTTATAGTGTTTGAATTTAATTTGTAACCACAAAACATTTAAAATAAAATAATGGCCAATATTATGGGGTTGTACAAAATTAATAAGAAAATTAGGAGGCAAATTAATTACATTAACTGAAAATTGGATCAATATGGTGATTTTCTTTTCAGCAGATCATAAGTAATATCATATTTAATGATAATAGCTGATAGATTCAATAAGACAAGGTTTATTGTTTCATAAATTGGTGTAACATTTCTATTAATTTAATTTGAAACATTCCCACAATGGTGATTATCTTGTTTAATGTTTTTTTTGGTTACAAACTGAATTCTAACATTACAATAGAGGTCTAGGGTCTAGGTAGATGAATGGGCACACACATATTCTTCTTATTATTTTCATTTTACACATTAGTTTCTATGTGTATTTTTAGGCAACTTAACATGGTTTACTAACTTTGTTTAGAGTAGAGACCATTGGTATATAAATAACCATTTTGAATTTTATCTATATAAAAAAATATATATAACTTTATTTTAAAGCTGCAGCATTCTGGAATATATACTTATTTTGAGTCATAACTATTTTGTCAAGACTAGTTAGAGGTACTTTCATTTATGGTTATGGCCTATGGGTGATATAAAAAGTTTAGTTTTATTCTTAGCTTTATATTAATTCTTTTTAATCAAATTTAAACATTTTTATCATTGATGTTTTTATCGCCCATACTAGCTAGCACATATATATCATCGGAATTTTGCTCATATGTCACCATATTCCACACTAATAATTAAAATTGGAAGGTCGCGTTTACTGATTTACATAAACTGGTATCATTCAAATTCAAGTCTTACCATTCTACCTGCACCAACTAAATCAGACTTTTTACTTATATATTGTATGCAGAAGAAAGGAAATTTTAATTGTTTAATAGCTTATAAATTTAAAGTCAAAACGAGCATGCTATATTGCAGTCATCGTTGATGATCATTTACTACATGTTCCAATATACATAGAGACATATATCATGCAACTTATATCTTATCAACACATTGTCTATAATTAAAGAAGGAAATGTTTGATTTTAAGAAAGTTTTAAGCTAATAAACAACCAAAATATTTGAAAATTTTCTTTTTTAGTGAAGTTAACTACATGTTGTCCGAAATTAATCATACTAAATAAATAACAATAAATTTTAATGATATTGCTCCAATATTTGTCTAATTTCAGTTTTATTTTTACCAGAAATATAAAACCCATTGACTCTTAATCCCAAAAAACAAAAAAAGGGATTTTTAGGCATTGAAATGACGTGATTAAGAAAAATTGTTAATACCTAACAACGTGCCATATAGAATGAATGTTTTAATTGTGTGTACGTTAGTTGTCACAACCAATTACTAAAATTTTGTTGCCAATTACGAGAAAAAGGGCCACTCAACAACTTATTATGGTACTTATTTTTGGTATTATTTTTGTCGTTATTCACTTTGCCTTTGTCCAATTTGTTATAGCCAATTATTTATGTTGATGTTTGGGTTTATTATTTTATTTCTTTGTGATTTAATTTCTTTTATGAACCTTTTCTGCTCTTAAGTTTAATTTTGTGGGCTCACTTTAAGGACACCAAAAGATTCACGTCCTCTCTCTCTCTCTCTCTCTAATATTTCATAAGCTTATATAAAAGATGGATATTGTCCACATTCTAGCATCTCTTTAATTAGAATCTTTACGATAATTTATACCCTTAACTAAATCTCACCTAAACGACTTTTTGCCATAAATTAAAAACATTAAAATTAAATAAAAATTCCCTTATAAAATCTTGTTGTGGAATAAATATAAAAGAAATCAAACATGGAAAATAATATTTCAATGTTATTTAATATCACCATGGAATGCTATATATTACCAATCTTCTATGGGCTTCTGATTGCACACTTGATGAACCTGTGATTCTGCAAGCAATTCACGAGTTAGAAATTACACCAACTTATATAATAACGTTTTTTCACATAATTAAATACATGACAACATATTTAAGCATAAACAATATAATATTGTTAATAATGGTATACATTTATATTTTATTAGTCATACATTTTAGTAGTATTAGTCATACATTTATGTTATATTAGTTATATTTTTATATAAGGTAAGATGTAACTTAACATTTTTTTAGACATACATTAATACCTTTCATACCTTTTAGTAATATTAGTCATACCTTATAATTATATTAGATATAAAAGTATACATGTACATTGTGCTGAAATTTGTTTATTTATTTTAATTTTGAGTTAAAATCTTGTATAAAGGTTTATGGTATTTCTATATAAATGTATGACTAATATATTATAAAGATAAATAAAGGAAAAAAAAAAAAAAGACGCAAATACTATCCGACCCGATTAGATGGCGCACCAAAGAGTTACTCCTAATTTTACGCAAATCAGTCGGATTCCTTTTGTGCATAGTATTTTAAAGAGTCCAGTCCAAATTAGTTTTTAGATCCATTAACTTATTAGGCTAAAAAAAAGTGATCCATTAATTTATTCAGGCCCAAAAGTACTTAACGACACCTAACATAACAATAGCCCTATATCCATAGATCAAGTGATTTCACTAAAATATTCATGATTGAAAAGCTCAGAGATCCAAGACCCAATGCATTTTAATTGATTACTAAGAATTTATGTTATTGGTTAATTGTTTTATTGGAGCCATAACGATTAAATAAACAAGAACCTGATCATCCGGGTTTGATATTCATTGTTAAGATAAAGATTAATCCCCAGGCCAAACAATATACTCCATATAGATATGGTTAGAGATATGTAGATATATAGATATACATATATAAGATCAATCGATAATCCTAAATAATTCCAAATCCTATTCAACATGGAAGATTTCTCCTACCATATCACCAATTCTTGCATCCTTAGGATTCCACTTTCTCTCTCTATATATATCACTATTCCCCTCTCTCTCTCTCTACCCAGCAGATAATCAAGAAAGAGATCAAGATCGAGATTATGGCTGCAAAGATGATGAAATTCTCCCGTGATAAAAGCGAGTACGTCATCATCAGCGGCACGCCGGAGTCGGCCCCAGTCTTCAAGGCGAAGAGCGTGAATCCGGAGACTGGAGAAGAGATCCTCGTCGGAATCAAGATATTCAACGACACGAATCGAGTCGAAGATGTCTACACTTTGGCCACGCAGCTCCACGAGGCCGAAACCCTAGAGCATGAAAACACCGTAAAAGTTCACTGTTCTTTCAAGCACGAGGATCAGCTCTGGATCGTGATGTCCCCACCGGGACTCTCCGTGCGGGCCATGATCGGAGCCAGAGGGCTGCCGGAGAACGCAGCCGGGTACATCCTGAAGGAGACCCTGAATGCCCTGCACTACATGCATGGCAAGAACAAGCTCCATGGCAACGTGGGCTCGGACTGCGTCTTCCTGGATGAGAAATCCAGGGTTAGAATTGGGCACAGTTCGATCATTTACGACGACCATCATCGTCGTTCTGGCAAGGCGTTGGTGTCCCTGGAAATCATGGAGTGGTACGGGTTGATGGCGTACGAGAAGGCTACTGATGTGTGGATGTTTGGATTGCTGGCGCTGGAGGTGTTGTTTGGATTCGAGTATTGCCTGGATTTGGCTTCTGAGTTTGAGGGGTTTCGGGTGTTTGTGGGGACTGTTGGTGGGGAATATTCTGCGCCTGGGAAACTAGGGTTTATGTCGTGTTTTCGTGCAAAGGAGAAGAAGAAGAAGATATCCAAGGTTTTGAGACAAGTGGTGGCGGCGTGTCTGTCCAAGGATCCGAAGAAGAGGCCCACGACGAGTCAGTTGATGGAACATAAGTTCTTTCAGAACATGTTTACATGTGAAGGACTTGTTAGAAAGATGTAATTGGTTTAGGGTTTTGTTCTTGAACTCCTTTTCAACATTTATTTTGGTGAATATATCAATTTTATGTATGAATATTCTTTTTGCAAAGCACCTTTATCAATTAGTTTAATCAAAAGATCAGAAGTAATCAAAGACTGAATCCGAACTTTTATATCTTATATTTCATTTCTTTTAATCTTATATTCAATTTCTTTTAATTCATGTCAAGTGTTAATTGGGTGTGATGACCAATATGAAATCATGAATACTATTTGATAAAAAAAATATAAAAATACTATTTGATCAAAAAAATATGAAATAGAGATTCTCTTTGATCAAAGACGAAGACAAGACAAGACAAGTGAGCGCAATAAGAAAAAGTAAAGGTTTATTAATATCAATTTGAAATTTAAATTACTTAAAGCAAAAGTCTATTAATATCAATTTGAAATCTGAATTACTTACATTTTTTTCCGTGGGATTTAATTTATTCGAAATCAGATTATAACTCAAATTCCATTTCAGAATTCAAATTACAACCCTCTAGTTGATGTCATTGGATCTGTGAGCGAACCAATGAAATATCATTCTAGGAATCAAATATAAATCATTCTAGCAATCATTGTGGGATTTTGAGCCAAAGGTGGAAAAAATGTGTCAAAACTCAAATAATAAATTTTGAAACACAAGGTAATAATTCTAGTTTATTGTGAAGTAATTTCAGCAAGAATCCTATTCCCATGTGAAAACAAGAAAATTTGTCTAAAATAGACTAGAAGTAGACAAGAGATAAATAGTCATTTTGATTGCGTTTTTGATGGTTTCTAAGATTATTTTTGGTTGAAAAATATGTGAAAATTTGAGTTTAATTCGAATAACAATTAAATTTTTTTAAGGTGAAATGACTATCAATCAGAAAACATTTTAAGTTAAAACTTTAACATCCACTTGAAATACATGCAATAGTTTAGGTATCAAATTAAAATTAAGCATTCATTATTCTATCATGAATGATCAAATCCATATTTTGTCATGGATTGTTAGAACAATTTTCAGGCTTAAAAAGCAAAAGCTGATTCCTGGTATCATACGTAATCCTATGATTGGTTTGCCGATGTGATCCGATAATTGAATGTGTTTGACTAGGAACCATCGCCAGACAGAAATAGCGTCGCCATAAACGGTGGAGCAACCAGCGGCCTTAATGGCCTTAACGATAACCACCACCTCCATGTCACTGATTCGATAAAAATGACCAGTTACATTATTGGGTATGATATCGGCGTGATAACGCCCGTAACACCGTTATAACGGAATAAATTGACACAAAATTGATAAAATTGACAAAAAGAAATATCTTATATGCAATATTTACAACACAAAAGAGATAAAACTGAGTTTATTGGGAAGAATAAAGCTGTATAAAAATTGTTCAGTGCACCAAAACTATTTGGATATTATCATTATGATCAAGAAGTACCGTCACACACAAGTTCAACACGATATGTTGAGCGAGATTTATCCAATGCATATCATGAGAATTCACATGAACAACCTATGTCTGTCTAACTCATTATGATTATGCATATTTTCTTTTTTCATTTTCAAAAGAAAGATAATGATAATTTTGAACCACCTAGGCATTCCACGTGGTATTAATAATGTATGTAATTGTATGTTTTATATGTTAATTCTAGTTGTAATCATGGAACAAAATATCGCGATATTTCGGCGATATATCGCCGAAATATCGCCAAAAATGGGGAACCGATATAAATATCCACCGCAATTTTTTTTCGTCAAAATATCGCCGATATATCGGTGATATATCGATAATATCGATATCGGTAGTGTTTAGTGTATTTCTCGTGTTATATCGCCGATATATCGGCGATATATCGGCGATATATCGGTTGTGTCTAAATATCAGTATTCTAGGTTTTTTTTGAATTTTTTTTTTTTTTTTGCCTTTTCTGTTTTTTTTTTTTTATATATTAAATGAAATGAATCTATATATTTGATTAAGTTTAGTATCTATAAATATATTTGAACATGCTTAAATATATTTTTATCTATATTTAATTAAGTTTAGTTAATTTTTTTTTATTTTAAGAAGAGAATTATGATGTATATGTTATATACTATATAATAATAGTTTATCTATATATTTATTGTAAATATATCATTTGATTTGAAATTTCAAATTCAATATACGTATTAATGTTAGTTATATAAAGACACTTCTCAAAAAATAAGTTAAAATGTCTTGATATTACTTAGGTATTAAGCATGTGTAAAAATTATTAAATTATTCTATTTATTAGTATCTTTTTATACAAAATTTGTCATATTATCATAGTAGACAACGTTTATATAATATTTTATCTATATATTTGTTGAAAATATATCATTTTATTTGAAATTATAAGTTCAATATATATATTAATGTTAGTTATAATGATATTATAATTAGTAGATATATTTTTTAATTTTTTTAGAAAGTTTTAATATTTTTTTTAAAAATGTCCGATATTTCCACCGATATCGATATCGATACCGATATATCCGTAAAATTAGGGTACCGATATTTTTACCGATACCGATTTTTTCGTCCTTGGTTGTAATATTGTTTTTTTACTTAAATTTAGTAAAAACATAATATAAATAATGTTCATAAAATTCTAGAAATTTTAGAGTTTTTTTTTTTTAAATTATCCGTTATAATCTCCATGAAATTTGCAATATAACCTTAACGATGGTCACCGCGACCACAACCATTACAGTGAACCATGAGCTCAAACACTGCCTCCGCCTTCATTACGAAATCGGCGTCTGGCAAATGAAACGTAATCTCCGGTAGCTTATAAGTACCAAACCCTAATCCACTGCTCCTGAACTCGTAGCATAATTCCAACCCTAAATCTCCATTGATCTTCTTCAAATCCTTGCTTCGAGAAAAGTACTTGTCCAATTCCACCTTCAGTACGTTGAATGTAGGTCTAACGATTCTTGAATACGGCGTCCCTGAGTCGACTACACAGCCGCCTCCAAACACCTGTGGCTTGATCATATTCAGCCTGCTTTTGTTCAAGCTGATGCCTTGTAACTCTACGTAGTAATCACTGGTTTGATTCCTTCGATACAAGGGTGTTTTCTTTGGGTTTATTGGTCCAGTCCCGTGTCTTTAATCATCAGCTGCATCGTCGTCTCGGAGTGTCAGAAAGGTGTTCGATGTTTTGCCTGAGAGAACAGGCAGGCAACATGAGAATTTTCCTTTGAAGGTATGGTTAAGTTGGTTAACCAACGATGAGGGCTCCCATCCCAGCCCCTTTATTCCAGCGATCTTGTTGTTTCGATAGCTTCCGTACTGCATATCATTCTGCAAACCACACCCAAACTTTATCTTCTCCATTTTTGCTAATGATCCATTCTTTATTCCGAGATAGAATGTTTCTTGGGCGAGCACGCCCCGAGTGCTCGCCCCATCTGTGTAGCTACACTCGTACAGCCAAGGGCGGTTGTTGCTTACAAGAGGGTGGAAAGATGATGAGTTTTGCTATGGAAATGGCTTTGGTGTTTGTTTAAAGCATTTGGTACAACCTGCACATTGGAGCCATATTAGGCTACTTCCCATGTCCATTTCCAAGTAGTATTATTTGTAAGTTGGCTTTGATTTGAATGTTCCAATGCCTATTTTTACTATATAATCGACGACTTGTATCTCCATAACTGCTCTCATGCTTGAAGATTGTGTCGTGGATTGAGCCACTGATCTTTTAATTCTTTCTTCATCAGGCAGATTCTTTGGAATAATGGTGATTCTGATGAGTGTGGATGGATCAGCTTCAGTCTCAAGCTATTGGTGTTCATATTAATGGTGGTTTCTGCAAACACAGGTATTAAGTTTGCAAGAGTACAGCATAGTGTCAACAACATTAATGTTTGCAAATTTTCCATTTGTTGGATTGATTGCGTATTAGTTCAGTACCATCTCTGTATATATGTGTGTTGTAGTTGCATTGACGTAATTAATGGTTTTTTACACGTTTTTATCATTTTTTCGTAGCATTAAATCATGACCACTTCCATTGTATAGAGTGATAAGAATTTGTGGTATAGATAAATGTTTTTACTCCATCTATTAATGCTATTTATGAGCCACATATATTATTATTACTCTTTAAAAAATTTGGTTTAAATCCTTTAATATCAGCAAGTTTTAACAGTTATCAGTCAGAGTTTCTACTTTTGTCCCAAAAATAGGAGTATGAATTTCCAATATTTTATGTTTTTATTGATTAGAAACTGTGTAAGAAACTGCAAATAAAAGCTTCTTTTACAATAGAATGAACTGATGATATAAGCAATATTGTATGTTTTCATTGATGTAAGCTTCAACAACTTGTTCGAGTTTGATTCATTAAAATACATTCTGAATTTAAATATAAAAATATCCTTCATTCTATCTCATACTTTATATTGTAGCTAATAAAACAAAACACGAGATAGAAACATCTTTAGTTCTCAGGGATTTCTTGAAAAGTCCTCACGATAGAAAAGCAATATCTTTTTCTTTGTATCATGGATGATCCTGTGGTTAGTTTGCTGAATACTTCCAATAATGGAGACATTATCTCTAAGCATCGCCAAACAAAAGTATTGCACACCAAGTGTTTGACGGGTAACCTCAAATACAGCCTTAGCCTTGATAACAAAGTCTGCATTTGATCCTCGTAGATGAAAAGTAATATCAGGCAGCTTGTTAAGTCCTCCCATCCTCTTCCTCTCGAAGCATACTTCGAGCCCTGATTCGCCTCCAATCTTCTTTATCCCCTTCATTCTTGCAAAGTATATCTCTAACTCTACTTTCAGTATGTTGAATGCAGGCCCCACCAATCTTGAATACGGCGTGCCTGAGTCGATCAAGACACCACCATTACCGGAGTTCTTCTTGTAAGCAAACACTTCCGCCTTGATTTTAAGCCTCTTCTTGTTGATGCTTATACCCTGCACTTCAACATAATAAGGACTTCCTTGATCAATCCTGTACAATGGGGTGCTTTTAGCATTATTCCTTTTAAGGCCAGATACATCCTCTCCGAATCTAAGAAACGTGCTTGGTGTTTTCTGTGAAACAGGAGGCAGACAATAGGAGAATACACCATTGAATTGAGGGCCAAATTGGTTAACCATCGATGACTCCTCCCATCCAAGTCCCATTATTCCAGCAATCTTGTTGTTCTTATACACTCCATACTGCACAAGATTGTACATTCCACATCCAAATTGCATGTTCTTCACTGGTGCTAGTCCTCCTGTGTTTGATCTGAGATAGAACGTTTCACGGGCAGCATGCCTCTAGTGATTGCTCCATCTGCATATTTTATCTCGTACTCTTCTGGTTCGTTACCTACAATAAAAGGGCGAAAAGACAAGGAGCTGTTTTTTGGGAAATGGTTTTGGTGTTTGGTTAAAGCATCTTGTACAACCTTCACATTGGAGCCAAGTTAGGCTGCTACCAGTGTCCATTTCTAAGTAGTATTCTTTGTATGGTGGATTGGATTTGAACGTTCCAATCCCTATTTTCACAATGTATAGATATTTTTGAGCATCAATCTTCGTTTGCATTCTGATTAGTTCTTCACGAGAAAGATTGCCCTGGAAAAATGGTGATTCCGGTGAATATCGATAAATCATTCTAACTGTAAGAACATTGGAGGTGGCAACAACATTGTGTAGTACAAGAATTGAGTTGGCAATTAGGAAACATAGTGACAGTAATGTCTGTGATTTTGCCATTGTCAGTTCAAGTTTAAGTCTCAATTCCGAACTTTTATAGTTGCAGAGATGTAATAGTTATTACTGGTCTTTTCCATGTAAATATAATTTTCAATCTCAAATTTATGACATGAAAATCCTTGATATTCTCAGATAACTTGATAGATAAGCATATAAGCACTCATTTATTTCACAATTTATCTCTCTTTTTATTCAAACAATTCAGACAAACTAAGCACCACGAGTGCAATCTTCAGGTCCAAAATACAGTTTCATGTTCACAGTATCGAATACGAAACGCTTGTTAGCCTGTTGTTGAGCTCCAATTATGGTCATACCATCCACATCATCAGACCACATTGCCAAACAGAACTGATACTTATCGATAATCGTGAATCCAACTTGAGGAGAAAAGACGAGATCAGCATCTTGGAGATGGAAGGTGATGGTCGGGAGATCTTTCAGCCCCGTGTTGTGTGGGAAACGATAGCAAAGATCGAGGATTCCTTGCTTCTTCGTTTTCTTGTATCTCGAGAAGTGGTTCATGATCAACATTGTCTTCAACTTCCGGTAAGCAAATGGAGGTAGCATTGTGATTGAACTCCCTGAGTCGACAATGCAACCTCCATGCCCGTTGGTTCGAGCAAGTATCTTCGGTTGAACATCAAGTTTTCTGTTTCCGATGCTTATGCCTTTTAGGTCAACGAAATACATGGCCACGTCTGAAGTTGTTCTCAATGGAGTTACTTTGAAGCCATCTCTCTGTGGTATATCAGAACCAAATCGGAGAAACATGGCGGACTTATGGGCGACGTCCCATGGTGGAAGGCAATACGAAAACCGGCCCTGAGTGAGGGCCAGTTTTTGCTTCAAAAATGAGTAATCTCTAATTCCTAAACCTAAGTTACCAGCTGCTAGATTCTTGCTGGAGGACTCATCAAATCCTTTGTTCCTGATGCCACAACCAAAAACGACGTCTTTAATTGTCTCGGTTTTGTTCTTGTCAGAATCAAATGTTAGAGATTCTGTGGCTAGGTATCCGAATGTGTTGGAGCCATCTGCATACTCGGCCAAATAGGAGCACTTGTAGTTGATGCACTCGCCTGGAATACAGAGCGGGTGTTTGCCACACGGGAGAGGGTGGTATGAGCTGGAGTTAGCAGCTGGAAAAAGGGGTGCCTTTTGTCGGAAACAAGAGCCGCGGCCCATTTTCCGGCACTCCTCACATTGAGTCCACATGATATCACTGCCTGTGTCGAGAGTACTTGTAGTACGGTGGACGAGGCCGAGGAAACGTGCCGATTCCTACTTGGACCAGGTACATCAGGTCCTGGTTGACTATCCTCGGACGAATTGATTTATTGATGACTGAAATGTTTGTTTTGATGCCCGATGATATAGCAGTCGATAGACGGGCAGCATACAAAGATGCTGCTTGAGTCGAGAGCCTGATTCTGTCGAGGTGGGAGATGTTTCCGGGGTAGAATGGTGAATCGAGGGAGTGCCTGTGAATGAGTTTGATACTCAGAGCACTGGACTTTGAAGCCTCAAGAATAAAAAGTAAGTGTAGAAACTCTGCAAGAAGATGAAAAGAGAGGAGATTACCAGTTTTTGCCATGGCTTTGTCTGATTTGAACCTCTGAAACTCTGCAGATTTATGTATCTACAGATGTTTCAAAGCAAGATGATTCATTAATGGTGTACTCATCTCTTTGCTTCTTTTCAGTGCTTTGGAGATTGCATTTATACTGAGAATTATAAGAATAGAGCAAGAAATGTTTCTGCCTTTCTGGCTCCATGAAAATCAATCCAAACTACTTAAAACTTGGATCAAGGTACAAATCAACCTATCTAAGTTTGCTTTGTGTATAGCTTTATTTAAAGCTTTTCCAAGCTTGATAACCTTTCAAACATTTGAACATTATGTGTTCAACTCAATTTGATCGGTTCACCTAAAAATACACTATTTCATCTCATATTTCATATCATCATTGAAATAAAATACAAAGATTACGATATGGTAGAGAATAAAGAACGCAGACTGCATTTAAAGTTCTCCCAAAAGCACAAAACCGGATGGATTCTGCAGTAAATATCAACTATCTACATCTTTAAAAAAAAGAAAAAATATATATTAGAAGAAATCACTGTAATTATGATGCAGATCACACATTTACATTCTACAAACATACAACAGATATGCGTGTATAGTTTTGACATCAAGACTAGGAAAGAAGGCTACACTAACATTTTACTACCCAACTGCTGTTAGTACCTGCTAATCCAAACATGGCATGTTCGTTCTCAAGAAGCGAAACACCCCTTAAATTTGCGAATAGAGAGAAAGAATTTCGATGTCTTCAATCCGTGTTTGCAGAACAACATTCAGCAGTATTTTAACTTACTTGCTTCCACAGTATCAGTACTGTCAATATTTGAACTCCTCGGGCAGCAGATCCTAGCGATCCATCTTTGCAAAACGACCCTTAATTCTGGTCCTACTTTCTGCCCGAACTTTCCGTGATTCATATCTGACATGCTTGTCATACCTGTTACATACACCACAACCACAATTTAAAATCTTTGTGAGGAAAAAACGTATAAATTCTTCAAATTATGTGATCCAAATAGCAATTTTTGGGAAAAGCTAAAATCAGTAGATGATCCAAGACTTCTAGGCATGATGAATTAATGACCTTCTAGTTTTCTTCTTCTCTTTGTAACGTGAGATTGCAGAGTCTCTCTCATGGCTGTTCAATTCACGTGATCCAGCTTCAGGATTCGGTTGAAAGGTCTTGGAATCCATAGGAGCACATAGTTGAACTTCTTGGGAACCATTTTCAAAACATGTAGTATCACCAACATCTAAATCCTTGTCAGGTACCAAATGGTTCATGTCGGAGAGGCTACCAATGAAAGGAGAAGTAAAGCCTTCTTCTGGAACCCCTCCACTAAAATACCAATCAAGTGCACTTGCCTGCAAATACAGAAGATCGCTTGGCTTCATCTTCTATTTACATTAGAACTAATGTCATGCTTTACAAGAATGAGGATCTTTTTTTGCAACAACAAATGAATCTTATTAACAAGAAAATGCACCCACTAGGCCATTCCATTCTCTTCACTGTATTTCCAGTTCGTATTTCCTCAATTGTATAATTTAACCGCTTTAAGTCATATTACCTCGTATGAAGGAACTGTCTTTGGCTCCGCATCAATTTCTTGGCCTGGATTACCATCTCCCAATTGACAATTTCCAGGTTGTTGTGGTTGAAATTCAACATGGGCTTCAAAGTCATCCAGAGAACCACTGAAGTTGGGATCCTTTTTCGCCATTTCCTGGAGTTGGAAAAATATTTCTTCTTTGTGTTTACCACATGACGCATTCCGGTTCTGATGGAACAACAATATTCAGGAGATTAACATTTGGCAGATGCTAAAAACAAGCAGCAAAAATATATACAACAACCAGATTACCAAATGAATCATTAGGATCAAACAACCATGTTGAACAAATATTAAACAACTTCATAACCGAAAAAAAAAATCTTTAGAATTCAACCACATAATTCATAGTCCGCGCTCAATGGAAGAAAGTATAATATTCACCTCCTCAGACCACCAATCCATAAAAATATGATCAAGAACCAAGCTAATGCAACTCAGAATCAACTTGTTCTATGACAACTACTCATCAGTACAAACCAAAACACAAAAGCTTAATAAAATTACAAGTCTAAGTACTCCAAGCTTTGGACATTTAAAGAGGAAAAAAGCTTCACCAATTCAACACAAACAACAAGAGAGAGACAGCATTTGAGATCTCCTATTACATTTGATGCTACATAAGAGATGAAATAACAAATTTAACAGAACATAGGAACTGCTGAGACAAATTACAAACCTTAGAAAAGGAAATTTCCCAAAAATAGTGAACAAACCTTAGGCAAAGGAGGAACCCCCATAGCCTGAAAACCATGGCCAGGATCCTTACAATCATTCGAAACAATCAAATCATCAAGACTCACAATCGAAGGTGTCTCCCAAACCAAAAAATCCAAGAAACCCTCATCATTCCCACCACCAAAATCCAAACTCTTTTTCCCCAGATCCTCCAACCCTAAAAAATTCAACAACTCACTCACAGCAGGGCAACCGGTGAACCCCTCAATCGGTCTTCGATCATGAATAGACCGAACTTTCTGGTGAATTTCCCAATCACAATTCTGGCAAAGAACAGCCGATTCAGTGCAACAAAAGATCGAAGCAGGCGTCGAGTCGCAGGAATCGCAGAGAAGAGACCGGTTGTGCTTCTTGAAGAGCTGATTAGTGGAGTGCACTTCACGATCGCAGTTGAAACAGAGCTTGGCTGAGTCAGCTCGGCAGTAAAGAAGCGCTTTCAACTCGTTGCAGAAATCGCAGAGTCGATCGGCTTTATCGCCGGAACCATAGTTTTCTTGCTCTGCAACATTCATCGTGTTGGGTTATTTTCCTTTTTTATTTTAATTTGATTGACCTTTTTGAAAAAGAAACAGAAAAGGTTTAAAAAATAATCGAATTACTACAAATTCTGCTACACAATCATTTCCTGAGTTTGGATTTGCAGAATCAATGATTAAAAAAATCAAGATTCAGTGTGTGTGATGTGTGTGAAAAGCAACCTTATCACTTCTCACGTGTAGTCATATATACACACATACAGAAATTTGTAAAGGACTATTAAACCAAGTATTTATCATTATAATTATCCTCCACACACACACACACACATATATATATATATATATATATATATATATATTATATACATTTATATTTATATCAAAAATAATATGTTAGAAGTGTTGAAAATACCACATTTCATATAATAAATACATTTTTCTATCCTAATAGATATAAGTTGTATGTTAAATGCCCTAAAGTACAATTCAAACATTGAATTGACATTTCAAGTACAAAAAAGTCAAAAGCATACATGACACATATGACACAATTGCATACATGATACAAAGTTTTGGCATTTTATATCACATGTAATTTTTTTTAATTTTTTTTCTTTCCCTTTTGTATTATTGCCGTGTACAAGCTTGGCATTCAATTTTTTGCTTTCCCTTTTCTATTGCCGTGAACCTTTGTAAGAATTTTTTTTCTCTTTCTTCCTCACAAGACATAAACGGTCATTGAAGAAGTTTGGAGAGGTTTTGAGTTCAAAAATAGCCCAAATTTCTTGAAGATTAGCACACATTGTACGGGTTAGTAAACAACAATTATTTCTATCTAATTTTTTTGACCAAAATTTTGCAATTTATTCATTAAATTAGGGCTGCAATTGTGAGGTATTTTTCTGCAATTTTTGTGAAGAACTAGTGCTGCAAGTTTATGAATGAAAATGTAGTTTATAGTTTAGGGTTTTGTTGCAATATAATTTAGGGTTTTGTGAAGAATTAGGGTTTCAATGTATAACACAATTATGCTGAAAAAATCGTAATTAATCCTAAAATGTGGAATAATATGGTTGAGAATAAGAAATAGTGGTTTAACGGTAATTTTAGGAAAAAAATAGGGGCTACACGGCAATTATGGTTAATTGCCGTGTAGCCCCTATTTTTATTCCTAAAATTGCCGTTAAACCCTAAAACGTGTTAATTGTCGTGTAGCCCCTATTTTATTCCTAAAATTGCCGTTAAACCCTAAAACGTCCATTATAATTGCCGTGTAGCTCCTATTTTATTCCTAAAATTTCCGTTAAACCCTAAAACGTCCATTTTTTGCAAAAACATAAGTTTTAGGCTTACACGGCAATTTAGGAAAAAAATAGGGGCTATGTAGCCCCTATTTTTTTTCATAAAATTGCCTTTAATCCGTGCATTTCCATTTACAGCATATTTTGCACCTATATAGGGGTAAACGACAATTTTAATAAAATTTTAGGGGTAAACGGCAATTATTGTGAAATTGTCGTTTACCCCTTAAATGTTTTTCAAAATTGCATTTAAGCCCCAAATTAGGGTTTTCAAACATATTTATCCGCATTTTAAGGGTAAAAGGCAATTTCGGCATAATTGTCTTCTAAATTCATTAAGTCCATGATAATTTCTAAGTAAATACTATACACACAACTATAAACATAGAATTTACTAAATAATTGTGAGGGAAAAAAAATTACCTCAGATCTCGATTTGTTCACGGTAATTTGTTTTTACAAACGCAAGAAATTTTCACTTGTATGTTGAGATGAAAAATGAAAGCAATTCAAGTAAAAATGCATTAAAAAGAACAAAAACATACACTATTGTGGAGTCAATCGGTCAATGATTAGTAAGTACAAGTCATTAATCATTTGTGGTCCACATACACTATTCATTTAACCAAAAGTCAAAAAAAAAGGTAAAAAACAATCAAAGTTATAATTTTGTGGTAGAAAAGTTCCACTTTATATCAGTGGGGGTAGAAAATAATCAATACTATATAAATTAGGGTATTTTTGAACCTTGATCCAATATAATATTTATCGTTAATTTTTATATATATGAGTTATACTGAATTATATTTGATGTAATACTATAGTGGTCACTTGTATGAGCAAATATATGATCATTTTTAGTATAGTTGGAGTGATAGATTCAGTGTATATTTAGTAAGAAATAGTAAATTTAAAAATTGTAAGATTCACAAGTATCACTTTATGCTTCATTTTTAGATGAAGATTAAAAAATGAAAATTACTTTATGTGAAGTTGGTTGTCAAGTGAAAAGTACAATATCCGACAAAAAGTCAATGTTTGTGAGCAACAATATCTTGTTCATCAAGTTTATTTTATTTGTCTTTCAACCAAAATTCAAATCTTATGACTTTTATTGTATGAATATTGACTGATATATGATATAATGAAAATACAAAAAATTATATAAAATAATATCATAAAATTATATTTGACATCTAATAATATTCACCATTCATCTATACATATTTGTGAATATACTTAAGTGAATCATTATTATATTTGATATAATTCCTCAGATTAATATTTAATTAAGTCGAGCACATATTAACCCACA
The DNA here is from genome assembly GCA_028654395.1 of Scutellaria barbata. Classification (NCBI taxonomy): domain Eukaryota; kingdom Viridiplantae; phylum Streptophyta; class Magnoliopsida; order Lamiales; family Lamiaceae; genus Scutellaria; species Scutellaria barbata. The sequence continues at coordinate 24,477,666 of CM053649.1, forward strand.
ACTCACACGTGTCAATTGCTAAAGAAACCTGTCTATTAAAAAACAAGTACTGAAAATGAGTCATCAAAGAGCTTGTTATGACCATTCTTCTTCTCTTCTTCTAGAAGGTAAAATTAATTATTTAGTTGTAACGGAGAAAACTCTCATTTTCATTTTATCTTTTTAGGGAGAAATTTTTATTCAGTTTTAATTGGTATGGACGTGATATTAATTATATACCTATTTGATTAATATAAAATAGATATGAATATGATAGTTAACCATGCATATAGCTTCGGAAGTTTTGATTGTTATTGAGGTGTCTATGTTAATTTCTGAGATTTTATAATTTTTAACATTTTTTAACAGATTATATTTAAAATAATCATCATGATATAATTTAGTTTTAAACTTAAGTTGTAATCTTATTATATGTATTTAAAAAAAAAAAAAACTCAAAAGGACATGAGATCTTGGTTTAAGAGCTTCTAAGCTTTTTTATTTGTTATTTTTTTTATTTCCCAAATACATATGAGATTATAAACATTTTATAAAACACATTCAAAGAGATTTAGAGGTCAATATAAAAACAAAAAAGTAGATAAATTTGAACTAATAAAAGATTTTATGAGATCTAAATATTTTTTAGGCTTTAATGTTGTGTGGAAGGTAGCAGGACACCAACAGGAATCTTCAAGAGGAAATAATTAAAATAATGTTAATCTTATACATCTATAAATATATATATAGTGACAAAAAAATACTTTTCAATGAGAAATGGATATTTACGCAAGAGACGAAATGTGACACTCTAGAATCTGCTAGGAATAGTCAATAATATCTCACTTTAAGACAAAACAAAAATATCAATTGATAAATTGATTCGAAAGGAAATTGAATGTTTTGAAACAAAAATATGATTCCCTTTCCCAATCTATCCACTTGCTCCTAAATTCTCAAGCACCCCATGACAAAGACAAAACGACACAAACTTTAATGTTTCTAACAGATTGACATAATAATCATACCAACACCTTTTTTATTTTTTTTTATTTTAATTTATCACATCAAAAAACAGACATAATTCAACATACATGATGTGTCCACACAATAGCAACACAAAAACCAGATATGGAAGAAAAACAAATAGGCTAGAGAAGATATACAAATGTCAACCTTAATTTTTAATTGAAATTTCTATAATGCACAAAAATACTTAAAAGGCTAAATGTGATTGAAAAGTAAAAGATTATAGCTTCATTCAGTTGCATGACTAAAAAAAGTTAATTACAATCTATCAAAAACAACTCAAAGAAAAGACGGAAATATTTTCCTTGATATTTCAGACAAACAGCAGTGTTATGCTACATGTTCAATCAAATGAAGATCTCAAACTCACCATTTCCCAGACAGCATACTAACCTCCAGCTGAAGGAGATGCAAAGAATGTTGATAAACATCGTTTCCACAGATTAAATCTTGAGAATCTTTAATAGTTCTGAATTCTGGTGGAGATCTACTAAGCAATCACCATTACTGTTTATGTTGAGCTACCTCTGATGATTCCCTCCACTTGTTATCACACGAGTGTTGTACGAATTACAGTGCTGACACTTGTGGCCTAATATGTGAAAAAATGCCTTGCTCGTATTGTTACAATCGTTGCACAGTATTTCAACCTGTGAAGTTACACTAACTCTTGTTATTTAATTGAATTTGGGGGTTCTGACTGAGAAAGTATTCATAACTTCCACAACGTAATGTAACAGATCGATGCATTGAAGTTTACAGTGACGAATGATGATGAAAAGAAAAGAGATAATATGAACTTACTTCATAGCGGTATTCCTCAGGCATTGTAGTTGCTTCGATCTGTTCAAAGGTAAGTCCAACGTCAATAGTATCAACATAATAATAGTAGTAAACCAGAACCTTCAAGGCTGTGGTATAAATTATAACAGGGATAGACTAAGCCAGAATGCAACTTAAATCGGATTGTTTAAACCATAATGGAAGAAATGAAGAGATAGGATTGAGAAATTTAAATTATAAATGCTTATCGAATCCTGTTATATAGTTTGAAGACATGCTCCAATAAGACGAGTAGAAATCAGCGATCATTAACTCTAACAAAAAGGGGGAAGGTGAATATGTTAAAAAGGTGTACATATAATGTCAGGATCATTTACATGATAAGTAACATGGACCTATAACACGTTTCATCCAACACACTGCTTATGAGAGTCATTATTTCCAAGTTAAGCCACATGAGGGCAAAGCATTCAGAACAAATCAGTGATCACTGTGTACCAATCCATGCCTAATTATGAATTCACTTGGCATGTCAGGGAAATCATAAAGGAAAACAAGAACCAAATAGGTCCACAGCAGAGTTCTAACTTGCAAGACGAAAACATGTTCTGAGAATTTACATCCCAAATAACCATGAGGTAAATCATGTAGATTACGAAGAATCTAACAAATTTTTTTAAGTCACAAATTAGCCAGTAAGGTTGTCAAAGTTGTGAAAATTATGCAAGTAGAAGAACCCCAATCAGGATCATTCATACATTTGCATGAACAAAAGATGAACTCTTGAAAATAAACTAAAACAACAGAAGCAGGTGACTAAGCATAAACCCAGTTAGCAGAATAAGCAAATCACACAATACCTCCTGATCTAATCTTTCCCAAGCGCTTGACATATTCATGACTGATTTGGAGCAGATTGGACAGCGGTACCTGTAAAATATTTGGGATAAAAAAATTAAAATAATTTTGGAGAACCAAAAGAAGATTTAAAAAAAAAAAAAAAGAATCCAACTGGTTCGGCAAGCAGGGAAGAGAAGAGAAAGAATAAGTTCTAGATCGATGAGCATGAGGAGAGTTTATGTCAAACGTACTGGTTTTGGCTGAACATCTCCTCGTAACATTCCATATGCATCGTATGCCCACACTTCATAATCATTGTTTGTTTAGTTGAGTCGAAAAGAAACTGCATGCAGGAGGCATGATTATTCATGTCAACGGCAAAAGCCATGGTGATATGAAGATTTATGGTGGAAACTACAAACCTCATAACAGATGGGACAGTGACCCTTCATTGAATCCTGTATACACTGGTGATTATTACGTAGACCTATTGAATAGCAAGATCCTGCGCTTAGACAGAGAATGTTAGGATGGGATCAAAGCCACATAAATGATTGACAGGATATAAAATGTGGAAAATCGATACAGCAGGCAAAAGCAAGATTCCAACCTTTTGGTGGGCAGTGTGAGGGTGGAGGGTTGGGGGGAGGCATGCATTTTAATGTTATCAAATCTAAGTAAAGAAACATCTCATCTTTGAGTGCTTACCATGAAAGTGCATTCAATGTCAATAAGGCACGAATGGTAAAAAAAGAAATTACTTTTTAAGAGCACATTACAAGAACAAACCAGGCAGAAAAACTCTGGAACCACTTACCACACTTGGGGCAGTGAAAGAACTTTTCTCGACCACCAACTCTGTGATTAAAACCGAATCAGGAAAACATCTTTTATGTATCAAATTACTAACAAATGATTAATTTACATAGATCTCTTACCTACAAATGCCACATTCACTACAATGAAACTGCTCTTTAGTGATCTGTCACATCAGAAAGATACCAATATCACTAAACAAACATGACAAGAAAAAGATGGTATTCCTTCATTTAGTTTAAAGCATCTGCTTCACTTAAAAAAAGAAAAAAAAAAAACTCATAGTAACCGAAAGTATTGCGTCACTAAAACGTAATATGAACAATGTATTACATCATCGTCAAAGAATTTGCATATATCACAGAAGTATTCTCCAAATTTGACGCCGCAATTCAAACAGAGATTCGAGACCTGCACAGTAGAAAACAGCCCAAAATCACAGCAATAAAACTATCAAAACCATGCTTAAAATAAGAAAAAATGCACAAAACCAACTAAGCATAGACAAATCAAACCTGCTGTTCAGTGTTGCATATAGCACAAACAACCTAAAAGAAAATCAGATTTAATCGATAATTAGCCATGGCAATATAATAAAAAAATACTCATCAATCATAACAGAATAGATAAGAGGGAAGTGTATTTACTTGCTTAACCTCATGGCGAACAAGCTCATGTCTCTCCTTCGGATTGCTCAAAGTACTCTAGAAAATTTCCACATGAATTCACAATAAATACCCCCAAAATGCAGGCATAATTCAAATTCAAATCAGTTATTAAAAAAAAAAAACGCACTACTGCTTCGTTGTGACAGTGACGGCAAGTGAAAATCTGATTGCAACATGGGGCTCGTATTTTGCATCTTCTCTTATAATGCTCACACCTAACACAACAAATTCGGAGAAGAAAAACAGAGATTTTTAGTTTTTTTTCTCAATAGCTTAGAAATGAGAGGAATCACACCGAGAAATAATAGGGGAAAAACAAAAATGGAAACAAACCCATGAACCAATTTTCCAAAATCTTCTCTGGGAACATCACTATCATCAGGATTTGGGGATTTTTCAACAGCAGTTTTGGCGCCTTGGGGTTCCATCGAGGGATAGATAAACTGAAAGACACGAGTGATGAGAGGCCAAACAATTTGAAAGCGAAAATTGATTGGTGGATGCGGTTACGATGAATGGAGCTTCGCGGCGGCTCCGGCACTTTTACGGGGAGCGGAATAGCTCTGGTTTTGGAGGAGTCGAGGTCAAATCACAAGATTAACAATCACCTTTTCGTTTTCTTTTTTAGGTCTAGTAATCTATTATTTTATAAACATTACGGGATGGAGTATTATGTTTATAAACATAATATTTTATGAGTCTAAATGTGATAATACAGTTTCTGAGCTATTTAGGAATCATGATTAATTTCGATAAATAAAAACAATTTTATTTGAAAATAATCAAGTCGAGCTCTGATCTTGAGTTTGAACACAAGCTCATAAGTCGAGTAGAATCAAACATATATTAAATTTACTATTTTGCAATCCATTTATAAAATTTTCATTTTTAAGTATAATTTTTGGAAATTTAGACTATTTTATGTATGATTTTTAGATATGGAGTTGAGTCGATCTTTAATCTTATCAAACTATCCATCAAAATTAAATCTTAAGTTTTGTAATTAAGTTTAAATTCATATCTAACAATGTTCATTACACCTTGATTCGATTACACCTTGATTCCGATAAGCTTAATTCATCTCTCTTTATATGTGTAGAATTATTAAAATAGGCGAAATATGTTGGATTGAAATGAATCAATTGAGTTTTTAGCAAGGAAGAAAATATCGGTGTTGGTAGATATATTGATACCTTGATTTTACGGAAATATCGATGGATATATCGATTTCGGTGGAAATATCGATCATTTTTTAAAAAATATGAAAATTTTATAAAAAAAAATTGAAAATATATCTAACAATATACATAATATTATAACTAACATTAATACATATATTAAACTTAAAAATTTCAAATAAAATAATATATTTATGATAAATATAGAGATAAAATATTATTATATAGTATATAATATATACATCATAATTCTTTTCTTAAATTCAAAAGAATTAACTAAATTTAATTAAATTATAAGAAAAACTTAAATGCTAGTGTGTTAATTTATTACAACAATTTAATTAAAATTGTTATTTGTTCTACTCATATCTATATACATATAAAAAATTTATAATAAAAAAAAACAGAAAATAAAAGAAAATAAGGAAAAAAAGAAAAGAAAAAAAAATACATGCCATTACATAATTGAAACAGGGGAAAAAAAAAGTTACCGTAGCGAGTCAAAGTTACTGTAGCGCTGGTCAAAAATCACGTCATATCGAGATATATCGCCAATTTATCATCGAAAACGATATTTTGAAATATCAAAAATATATCGCGATAGTTTTACAGAAATAAAATTGTAGGCGATTATAATGTCGGTCCTCCATTTTTTGAGATATTTCGATGATATTTCGCCGAAATATCGCGATATTTTCGTCCTTGATATTTTCATCCTTGATTTTTAGTGGTCCGCTAAAGAGTATTTATTTAAAATCTAAATAAATCAAATTGGTATTAAGTTTAATTGGTATTCATTTACTAATATTTGAAAATTATGTCCAAGTTCATTTCTTTATAAATCAAATTGAAACTACTAAGAGCAACTCCACCGGGCTATCAAACCCATTTTGATGCCCCAAAACACTAAATTTCTCCTCGAATTTACACATCAAATGGTGATTTTTTTTTATTGCCCCTTTCATGAAAAATCAAATTTGATTCTTCTCAAATGAAACATCAAAATCAAATTGAAGCCAACTAACAATCAACTGAAAATTAATTCCAAACGGTAATAAAATTTTGATAGCAACAGTCATATTGGGAGAAAAATCTTCTATATAAAGCGAACATTATGGAAAGACCTTATAATTAGTTTTAGAAATCTTTTATCCCACTTTACATAATTGCAGTTTTGAAATTGTTCAGACTCCTCACCTCCGATGATATCCTCTACAATTATATTCCAACAATGGTAAGAATGATCAGATTTTGTGGTGGGTGAGCGAGCTTCATTGAGGAAACAAAGAGAACAAGTGGAAGGGAGAGAGAACGAGAAAGAACAGAGGGACAGAAAGAGAAAGAGCAATGAGAGGGAGAAGATAAAAGTTTGAGGTATGTTAAGGCTTTATATTTGGATTGGGTTTAATGGGCTATTTTTTTTTTTTTTTTTTTTCATAATTGGTGTTGTGTATGTTTTATATGAATTTAGTTAAAATTATTAGAGATAATGACAAGACACTCGATAAAAAATTCTTTTAAAATTAACTAAATTTTCAAAATAAATATTTATATAAAATGTATTTATTTTACTTATTTTCATCTACATATAGTTGTATTTTAGTTAACTTCAATTTTATATTAAAATAAATGAGTTAATTGGTTATTTTAAATTTGATGCCTCATTTTGATGTTTGAAGTTGGAGCATATGAATTTTATAGATACATCAAAATACTATAGCAAGAATTAAATGAGTGTTTAATACCCCATTTTGATGTTTTTGGGTTGGAGATGCTCTAAATAGAAATTAACATAAATCAAATTGGAGTTGTTTGAGGAATAAATTAATTTATGAAACATGGGCATAAAGTTGAAAATCGAAAAAAATAAAAATAAAGTTAAATAAATACATAGAACATTTAAACAAGAATCGAATATTAAATAATTGCATTTACATATCCCCCCCCCCCCAAATATATTTCCACGATTGAAATTCAATAAATTATAAATTCTGTCTATCTTAGCTAATAAATCTTTCCTTTATTAAAGCAAATTATATTATATGATTTCGTATTATGGGTTATACAGAACTCCATGATACCGTATTTGCTTTTATTATTCAAGCATCTCAAATGCATTCACTGACAAACGAAGCTGAGCAGAAAAGTAAAGCGCCAGTTGCAAACATCACAATCTGATGCTGTAAAACAATCAAACACGAAATAAATTTGACGAGTATGAAGGCAACCCTCCGATTCTTGATACCGATTCATTCTTTAAGATGAAAGAGGATAGTAAAATGTGTGAGGAGTTGCATATGTCAACAAAATGCTACCTACTCATAGGTGTGGTGGCTCTAAACGATAGTGCACGAACATGAGCTCTGATTTTGCTTCTCCCCGTGGTTCTTACCTGCATTAAGCAGAAAACAAGAGATCAAAGGGTCAAAGATGGACCTTATCATGAAGGGCGGTGTATCTGTTCAATGCATTCAAAGCATGTTATCAACAATGAAGGCTTGATCTTTATACAGTTAAATGTTTTCTTCATTAGATGAAATAGCTGGACCCTGTTCAGTAGCCGAAAAGTATTTAAAGAAACAAAACAATAAGCTGTAGGAGGGGCTACATGGGATTTTTCCTAAAAGAAACAAAAGTAGATGAAAGAGTTCTAGAGAATAAAATGTGATTCTGTTACGGACAAGATTTATCGCCGCAAGGCGCGCAAATAAATGGATGCTACAGATTATTGTTGTTTTTAATTATTATGTCTTTCATTTCTTTCTGCATTTATTGGGTCATTAAGTATTGGGCCTTATGCTTTATGCATGGGCTTAATTTAATGAGGGTTGAATAAATTGGGAGTGGAGAGGAGGAAAGAGGTATCGGATTTTTGAGAGGAAATTGGACGGCGCATGCGCTTGGACAGAAGGGATTCACCTTTGTAATCTTTTCCTGAGTTTGATCTATTTCTCCATCAATAAAGACTACCATTCATATTGTGTTCTCCTTTACTCTAACAATTTGGTCCGACCTGCCGGATCTGTTCATGACAAAAACGAGACAAGCACACAATAGCGAAATGGAAACCCGTATTGATTCGTTGGAGAAGGGGAACGAATTACTGAGAAAGGAGTTTGATCAATTGCGATCAAAGATGGAGAAGATTGATTTAATCGATGGGATGCAAGATAAGATAGACAAGATAGGCCAGATGATGACCTTGCTACTTCGTGATAGAGGCTTGGCAACAAGCGGGGAAATGGAAGGGGTTGGCGATGCCGGGGGGGGGGACGAAAAACTGGCGAATTCTCCGGAAACAGGGGATGGAAATCGACCCCTGGATCAATCCAGAATCTAGATACGGATCATCACCTTGGCTACTCCACCGGAGCTGCCCCTGAAACACCTTTTTGCCAAGGGAGTATGCCTCCAATGGGCCGATTCAACTTACCACCATTCGATGGGAGTAATCCAGAGGCGTGGGTAGCGCGAGCTGAACAGTTTTTCCAAATCCATGGTACGCAAGAACAGAATAAGGTAGATGTGGCGTTAATTGCCATGGAGGGGGATGCTCTACATTGGTACCAGTGGACGAAGACGAAACATCCAGGGCTTTCATGGACCCAAATGAAATACGAGCTTTTGCGGATGTATGGGCAAGATCCAATGGCCAATCCGTTTGAGGCACTGGTGTACACTATACAGACGGGAACGGTGAGCGAGTATGTTAACACCTTCATTGCGCGACTAGTTCATGTGCCAGGATTAGAGGATCAACACTGTTTAGGTCTATTTCTCCATGGACTACGAGATGACATACGTTTGCGGATACGATCACGGGAAGCCAAGGACCTTTTTGAAACAATTCACTTGGCCAGGGAAATCGAAAGAGAGATAGGTGGTGTGAGGGGATACGGACCGGGACAAATTATAGGGGCCAATCGGCCCACTGTGACGGGATTGAGATCATCTTCACAACAAAATTCATGGAACACTCAGTCATATCGGGGCCAGCAGAAAAATAACCAAAATTTTGGGAATACAGTGGCGGCTACAGAAAGCAAGCCACACACTCATCCGCAATCTAGCCACATGTCAACCTCTAGTGTCAATCAGACAAGGGGCAGACCATTTCGTCAGATTACACATAAGGACTACACAACCAAAAGAGCAGCAGGCCTGTGTTTCCGATGCGATGAGAAATACTTTCCAGGCCACCGTTGTGCAGATCGCACACTGCAAGTAGTGATTATGGCAGAATCAGAGGATGACGGACCGCCTCCCATGGACGATCCAGTCCAGCAGGAGACAGTTGCAGCTGAAGGGAGCGATGGGGTCAACTTAAAGGTCTAGAATTATCACGAGTAGCGGCACGAGGTTTTGACGGCCCTCAAACCCTGAAATTAGTGGGCAAACTATCGGAGCTAGAAGTGCTAGTGATGGTGGACAGTGGAGCTAGTCACTGTTTTATATCCAAATCAGTGGTCACATGTCTCGGGATGGAGGTGGACACGTCCCACAAATCAACAGCGAGACTAGGAGACGGTAGAACTGTGGACATTGAGGGCATGTGTCCAAAATTGGGATTGAAATTAGCAGGGGTTGACTTTGAAGTTGATTGCTATGTGCTTGAGTTGGGGAATATCGACCTAATTTTAGGTGTCTCATGGACTATCGCGACGCTGGGGGAAGTACGAGCTGATTGGAAGGAGATGACAATGAAATTCGAATACATTGGGCAGCCTGTGACTATCGTGGGCGAAGCTGCTCTAATACGACGACAAATAACTGCAGCTGGGATAAGGAAGCTAGAAGAGGTGGAGGCTAGCTGGGTTGTGTGTATCAGAATGAATGAAGTAAGGTGCGAGATGGCTGAGGCATCACTGACTGCACTAGAGGGTGCATCTGGAAACAATGCGGCTAGAAATTGGTTGCGCGAGACGATAGAGCAGGAGTTTCCATTGGTTATGCAACCACTTACCGGCCTTCCCCCCCAAAGGCCGGTGGACCATCGTATTCCCTTGCAACCAGGAGCACCACCAGTGTCGGTTCGTCCGTACCGCTACAGTTATGCCGCAAAGGACGAGATGGAAAGATTGGTGCAGGAAATGTTGGAGGCTGGAATAATCCAGCCGAGCTCAAGCCCCTATTCGAGTCCGGTGTTATTAGTTCGAAAGAAAGATGGAAGCTGGCGTTTTTGTGTGGACTATCGGGTGTTGAATAAACAGACGGTCCCTGATAAATACCCAATTCCCATGATCCAAGAAATGCTAGATGAATTACATGGAGCGCAGTGGTTTAGCAAACTGGACTTACGTTCGGGATATCATCAAATTCGGATTGCTCCAGAGGACATTGGCAAAACAGCCTTTAGAACTCACTCCGGCCACTATGAGTTCTTAGTCATGCCGTTTGGTTTAACTAATGCCCCTGCAACGTTTCAGTCCGCTATGAATGACTTATTCCGCCCATATCTCCGTAAGTTTGTACTAGTTTTTTTTGATGATATATTGGTATATAACAGTGATTGGCAGGATCATGTTCATCACCTTCGAACGGTCATGAGTTTGTTGCAACGGGAGTCATATGTGGTCAATCCCAAGAAATGTGCTTGGGGGCAGACAGATGTGGAATACTTGGGTCATGTGATATCAGGGAATGGAGTGCAGATGGACCCAGGCAAGGTGTCGGTTATTCTTCGTTGGCCTACACCCACTTCGATCAAGGGGGTACGAGGATTCTTGGGCTTAACTGGTTACTATCGACGATTCATCAAGGGGTATGGTCAGTTAGCCCGGCCTCTAACAGATTTACTTAAAAAGGAACGGGTTGCTAATTTTACTTGGACACCAACTGCTCAATCTGCTTTTGAAACACTGCAAAAAGCCATCACTACAGCCCCAGTTCTCGCCACACCGAATTTTTCACAGCCCTTTGTTGTGGAATGCGATGCATCCGGCCGTGGGCTTGGTGCGGTTCTTATGCAAGAAGGACGATCGATTGCATATTTTAGCAAGGCAATAGGTGACCGGAGCTTGGCTAAATCAGCGTATGAAACCGAGCTGATGGCCTTGGTGTTGGCAATCCAACATTGGCGTCCTTATTTAGTCGGTCGAAAATTTACTGTACGTACTGACCAACGCAGCTTGCGGTACTTGCTGCAACAATCTGTTTCGACTCCAGCGCAGCATTTTTGGGTGGCAAAGTTGTTGGGCTACGATTTCGACATCGAATATAAAGCTGGGGTGACCAATCGTGCAGCCGATGCTCTATCTCGTTGTTATGACGAAACTGAACTTGGAGCAGTTGCCATTCCAACGTGGTTGGGTTGGCGTGTGATTGGAGCAGAAGTGCGAAAGGATTCCAAACTGTCGAAAATCATACGTGAGTTGGAAGGTGGGTCCACTGAATTTCCAGCATATTCTGTGACCAATGGGTTGCTATACTACCGTGGGAGATTGGTTTTGACGAAAAACTCATCATTCATTCCTCGGTTATTATCAGAGTTTCACTCTACTCCCCTAGGGGGTCATTCAGGGGCTTTTCGAACGTACCGATGCCTAGCCTCTAATGTGTACTGGGCTGGAATGATGAAGGATGTAACTCAATTCGTAGCGGCGTGTCTAACATGTCAGAGGCATAAGTATGAGACTCGATCTCCAGCAGGTCTCTTGCAGCCACTTCCGGTGCCAACACGGATCTGGGAAGATGTAAGCCTGGATTTTATCGAAGGATTACCTCGATCTGGGTCGTTTGATTGTATCATGGTGGTTGTCGATCGATTTACGAAGTATGCGCATTTTATGGGACTGCATCACCCATTTACTGCTAGAGATGTTGCTGATGTGTTTGCTAGGGGGGTGGTCCGGCTACATGGGGTACCATCGTCGATAGTTTCCGATCGGGATAAGATTTTTTTGAGTAGTTTCTGGACAGAATTGTTTAAGGCTATGGGAACGAAGCTTCGGATGAGTTCGGCCTATCACCCGGAGACCGATGGACAAACGGAGGTTGTGAATAGAGGTTTAGAGACGTATCTACGTTGCTTCACTAGTGAACGTCCCCGGCAGTGGAGTAAATGGTTAGCATGGGCTGAATACTGCTACAATACGAGCTTCCATTCATCAACTGGCACCACTCCATTCGAGGCCGTTTATGGTCGGCCCCCACCCAAATTGCACAGCTTCCTTCCTGCTGAAATCCGTGTTCGCTCTGTGGCAGAAGAGTTAGGCGAGAGAGATTCTGTTTTGCGCCAGCTTAAAGATCATCTTCATCGCGCACAACAGCGGATGGTCAAGACAGCTAATAAACGACGCCGAGATGTGCAATTCGTCGTGGGCCAACATGTTTTTCTTAAGTTGCGGCCCTATCGACAACAGTCGTTGTATCGTCGCAGTTGTGCCAAGTTGGCAGCGAAGTATTACGGTCCCTTTGAGGTTACGGGACGGATTGGAGCTGTGGCCTATCGCCTACGCCTACCGGATAACTCACGGCTTCATCCGGTGTTCCATGTTTCTCAGTTGAAGGCGGTGGTGGGGGAGCATTCGGTAGAGACAGAATTACCTAGGGAGCTATGGATAACGGATCCGGATTTTGAGCCGGAATGGGTTATACGTGATCGCTGGGTGTGGCAGGATGATGATCGTGTGCATGAGTTCCTGGTGCAATGGAAGGGTAAGGGTATTGATGATGCTACTTGGGTTCGAGAGGATGAGTTACGAGAGCAATTTCCACATTTTCGCCTTGAGGACAAGGCTCTTTGGAAGGCGGAAGGAGTTGTTACGGACAAGATTTATCGCCGCAAGGCGCGCAAATAAATGGATGCTACAGATTATTGTTGTTTTTAATTATTATGTCTTTCATTTCTTTCTGCATTTATTGGGTCATTAAGTATTGGGCCTTATGCTTTATGCATGGGCTTAATTTAATGAGGGTTGAATAAATTGGGAGTGGAGAGGAGGAAAGAGGTATCGGATTTTTGAGAGGAAATTGGACGGCGCATGCGCTTGGACAGAAGGGATTCACCTTTGTAATCTTTTCCTGAGTTTGATCTATTTCTCCATCAATAAAGACTACCATTCATATTGTGTTCTCCTTTACTCTAACAGATTCCATAGCAGTAAATGGAGCTAGTCTTTAACATTGTATGTCTTGAGAGTTCTGATAATAGTAGAAATGAGATGAGATAGTATGGTCTGAGAGATAAAACATCGCTGCATCCCAAATATAAGCGAAGTTTGTTTGCTATTCTATTTCTGTTGAAGAATTTATGTTGGACTTTTCTATTGCTCTTGTTTCCATAGATTAATGAGCAATTTTATTCTGATGAAGTCCCAATGTGACTTCCAAACATGAGTATGAGAGTCAAAAACCCAATTTTTATATTACTTCCAGTCAAAGTCTTTTCAACTAACGTATGTTGGTTACATCCCCGACTATTGTATATCATCAAAAAATACTTCAGTTTACAAAATAAGAGGACAAACCAGTAATGGGGTTTCATAATTTCAAGCAAGACACTATATCAGGCATCGAGGACATAAAATAGTTTTAGTCAATTTGCATCCAAGTTCGGGACTCCTAATGACAGGGATTTATGCCTTGCAGACATCTCTATAGCTTTGTGATGAGATATTTTTGATTGGTACAAGTTTAAACTAAGTTAAGAGGAGAAATTGTAGAGCTAACGTTCATGTTACCAACACATTATATGCCAGAAAAAGAAAGCAATTTAACACATAAAATCACAGAGACAGGTTTACAAGGAGTCAATGCTGCCTGCACACATTACCTATGGTTCCAATTATAGTCTATACAACATTAAAATTGGGAAACTAAAAGTATATTTAGTTTATTATATAATAAGTTTCTTCCAATCAACATTATGGTATATTGAGGCATTGGATAATGCAGCGACATAAGGGGAAGTGATGATACATGTATTTAATGGCAAAGCAGTAAAGTATATTATTTAACATAAGTTTAGCAGAGGATACCTGATTTCCGTTTAGCTCCAGAAGGCTGTACAACCACATGCATGGTAATAACTCCAGCAGGAAGGTCACCAATATGTATTCCAGATTCGGCTAGTGTCTTTCCATTCTCCAAAAACGTTCCAGCATGTATCAGTTTCATATCATTCACTGACTTTGGGACAACTGATTTATCTAAAAATATGGAGGGCCAAACAAAGCTTTAATGGAAGCCCAAAAAAGTGTTTAGAAATAACATTAGACATTATCCCTCCCAAAAAAAAAAAAAGAGAAAACAAGTTTTCTTGTTTCACCTACAACTAATCAAAAGTTAGTTTACAAGAGTATAATAGATCTAAACTACATTTAACTTTGACTTCAGAAAAGGGAATCACTTTTTGGGATCATATTTTTTAAACATGGCTCTTTATGGAACGAAGGAGTAATATTTATTACTTCATATCAACATTAACTATAATTGATCTGAAGCTAACTATGTTGACATACTCTGGCATTCTGCCCATTTTGGAGGAACTTCCTGGATATCACTATGCTGTCTTTCATACACTCCAATGAAGTATATCAAGCTACTAAAGTAAATTTGTCAAGTAAATTATGAGTTTTATACATTTTACTCTTAGCAGATAATATTTTCGAAAAATATGTCCACCCAAGACAATTGAAGCATGATAGCAAGGTTTCAAATGGAAAAACAATATTAAGCCCTTAGCAGGATCACAGTTACATGAAATATTACACCTTGCCAATTCCATAACTTATCAAGACTAAGTTTGTCACACACACACATAGCGACAGATAAAGTGGCAGAATCACAACCTTGAGGCCACTCAGAAAGAAGCCTTTGTTTAAGTGTAGCAATTGTAACAGAGGATGAGTACGTTGCATGACCTATATCTGTCCCGTCAAATATTCTGAACTTAAGTTCGAGGGTCCTGTTTCGTTCAGCCATAGTAGCCTCCCACTACTATATTTGTGGAAATGCAATGCAGCACAACAAGAGTACAAGTAAAAGAATTCAAGTTTCCAAGATTCACCTGCCCATGAGAATTCCATACAGATATATAACCACTCAAGTCCCACAAACAATAATGAATTCAATAAACATAAATATCCAATATATTCTATCAAGAACGAACCAAAAAAAGAAAAAAGAAAAAAAGATCAAACCAATACTATCTTGAACATAACAAAGAAAAAACATTTCACAGACCTTCCTCAATCTAGACAAAACTTCAAGAAAACGCAACAGAAACTGTACATTCGAATCACCACCCAGAGAACTGAATAAGCACTTCATATGATCCAAAACCTTCTCTTATCACAGAAAAGCTCAAAGAAGTCCCTGCATCCAAGACCATTAAATGCTTCATGTAATCCATAAAACCATTGAAAACTACATCGATCACACTCCTTTTTTATAACAGAAGTCATATATTCATCATGTGAAAAAATTACAAGAACATTGATAACTTCGCAATTCCAAAAATCCATCGCCGGACTGATTGTGCAACAAAAACCACCTTAACATCCGCATAACACCACACTCCAAATACTAAAAGATTTTGCAACTTCATCATAATAGATCTCCCAACTCAATTAACTTAAATCGCTTACAACCAAACATAAAAATCCGTGTTCGTTTCACTCCTTCACAGGCTATGGCACAAAAAAAAAAAAAAGTACCAAATCTTTTAATAACAAAAAATGATGAACAAACTCACAATGAAAGAATACCTAGCTACCTTCTTCCATTTACTCTTATTTCCACAGCTTGAAATAAAACCTCAAAAAGAAACTAAAACAAAGAAGATTGTGGGGAGTAACCACTAACTGATCAAGGCGCCATACGATCATACGAATGCAATATCGGAATAACACGCAGAATGAATTCAGTAGGGTTGAAGTGCGAAACCGCTGGAAAAGACGCCGGAATTATGGAAAATCGGCGAGATTGTCACACACGATCTCGAAATGAAGAGTGAGAAAGAGGATTGGGCAGTGTTATTGATGCCCGTTTATCAGCAAATGCCAAATTTTTGGTAACCCAACTGTACAAATTATATCGTTTCTCATAATCAATTAATTTTTTAATTAAAACTACTGTGAAAAAAACAAATTATGGTTATGATATATTCACCCACACTATTCTTTTTGTAGTGCCTCTAATGCGCCCATATTGCATATGCCATCTGGGTAAATCTAATTTGTGGAGTGTTTTTTTTAGACAAATTTAGTGATTTTTATATATAAATTTTATGACATTTATATTCAATAACTTAGAAAAAAAAAAAACATTTCAACAAAATTTATACATAAATATATTTATGTCATGAATACTTTTATATTATATTCATTTAACTCTTATATATATTTATATGATGTTTATGTATATTCATACTTTTATATACATATATATATATTATAAATGTATGAATATTTATATATAAATGTCATATGAATATATATAAAGATTGCATGAAGGTATTTATATACAAATTTTATTGAAAGTTTTTTTACGGATTCGAATCAAGTCGATCCAAATTATATGAATCTTAGATTTATGCAACCTGGTGCACAACAGAATTTGTGATTTTTTTTCTATTTCTTTTTTTATATTTACAAGAAATTTAAATAAAAGAAATGAATATGATATATTGTCAGAATTATGGTTTGTTGCTATAAATAAATAATTTATAAACAGTATGTAAATTGTAATGTTACGTGAAGTTTACCAATTCATAGCATATATAGTTTGCAAGGTTAATTATAATAATTGACATAACAACTAATTAAATTCAACCTACAAATTCTAAAATACTTCGTTATAATTATAATTTGTTGGCGAATTACTTTATTTGGCAGACATTTAGACATGATGGAGTAGAATAGATGATTTCGATTGATTTTATGAGATTATTGTTGATATTGTTATTAATAAATAGTCTGACAAGGAAAAAAAATGTGGAGTTAATCTTATGTGTAATTGGTGTACAGTGTAATTTGATCGATAAGGGCCGATCTAGATCTATGTTACTTCTAGGTTATATTAGTATGACTTTTATTTACAAATATTATTATTTTTATGTAATATTTTAATTTAAAAAAAATCAACATAAATTGTATATATACACACACCTTTACTTGATATTACTCATATATTTATGAATATAGTCGTACTTTTATATAATATATAAATGTACAACTAATATAATTAAAATATATGACTACATAACTAAAATATATTAATGTTTGTCTAAAGAAATGTAAATGTAGAAATAAATTAAGTGTGTAACGTCCACTTTAAAACGGGTGAAGAGTTGTATCCGTCTAATTGACATGAATTGCACGAATATAAGATCCATACATCAATTACACAAGAGTGTTTATGAAAAATGTGATAATGAACCAAACTCATCTTCTAGATTTAATTTATAAGTTGTTTTCACAATCGTTTTTCTTTTATTTTCTTTTTTTTTTATTTTTTTTTAACCTACAATCTTACTTTACAAGTTGGCTTAAAAACTTCTTTAGTGTGAGATTTACAATAAATTTACAGTTCAAGTGTAAACCATCTACCGATCAACTGTATCTCATTAAATCTACAGTTTTAGATATCAGTCTTTAACCCAACTATATATATTCACTAAATTTACAGTTCGTAAACAATCGCAACCCAATTTACTCTATCTCATGACAAATTTAAAGTAACTTTCATGTATATATTAAATTATAATAATATAATTTAGGGTTGACAGTTTAGAATTTTAATTTATTACTAAAATTATTTCATAATTTAGGGGATCTGACAATTTAGAATTTTATAATTTTTCGAATTGACAATTTAGGGTTTTATATTTTCGAGCTTCGCGAATTGTGCTCGAATTGCTTAATTAAGTTCAAATTGTACGTGACGTGAAATCGTTAATTTAGACTTTTCAAATCAATTTTACTGACATATCTTATACATATCATATGTAACATTTCAAATTTTGAAAAATAATAATCTACTAGATAGAAAATTCCCCAAATTGTAAGGAGTAGTTCTCTTGTACACTTGGTGTACATACAATCCGGATTGACCGGGTCGACCCGAATCCGCGCACTTTTACCTTTTTTTTTTTTTTTGATTTTTTTGTTCCAGGCCAAAACCTTTATATACAAAGTTGGTGACCTTTATATATAAATTCTGCGACCTTTATGTATAAATTCTGTGACATTTATGTATAAATTCTGTGACCTTTATGTTAAATAACTTAGAAAAAAATGAAGAATTTCAGCAAAATTTATATGACCCTTATGTATGTTTATGTGACTTTTATATATAAATATTCATACATTTATATATTACATAAAGATATGCATATTTGTACATAAAGGTCATATGAAATATATATAAGGGTCACATGAATATTACATAAAGGTATCTATGTACAAATTTTGCTGAAATTCTTTCTTTTTTTTCTAAGTTACAATGCATAAAGGTCACAGCAGTTATACATAAAGGTCACAACATTTGTATATAAAGGTCACCAAATTTGTATATAAAGGTCAATACATAAAATTTATAAAAAAAAAAAAAAAAAGAAATTCGCTGGATCCGGGTCAGGATCTTAGATCCGTACACCAGGTGCACAGGAGAATTTGTCAATTGTAAGAGTGAAATCCCTAAATCTATCAGGGACGAAAAAATTGGTAAAAATCGACGATATATCGTCGATATATTCGTATTTTGTGAAGCCATTTATAATAATGCACTGTAATTTTTTTTTGTTAATATATCGGCAATATATCGCCGATATATCGGTAAATATCCTTTTTTATATCGATATCGGTAAGAACTTGTAATACGCTGTATAAAATCGGTAATGCTTTGTATAATATTTTTTTTTTAAATGTCATTTTATTTCTGTTACTGAGATGAGTGGTCCTGTTTTATGTATTAATTGTCCAACTCAATAAATTTCAACCCTTCATATCATTAAAAATACAAGAAAGTAAATAAACCTATAAAAGTTATCTCCATGATTACGCTGAAAATTGGTGTAATATCTTAAGTTGGTATCACTACATGTCATTTTATTCATTTGAACCTCACAGAAGTTCATTTTATTACTAGATCATGTATTAAGATAATTTGACATGTAAACCTCTACATTTATATAATAATTTATCTCTTAATGTTGGTTGTAAACATATCTTTTTATTTGAAATTTAACTTCAATATATATTAATATTCATTATAATATTATGTAAAGTGTTAGATACATTTTTTTATTTTTTTTCTTGAAATTATCGATATTTCCATCGTTATTGATATATCTATTGATATATGCATAAAATTAAGGTACCGATATATTCACAAGTACCAATATTTTTGTCCTTGAATCTATCAAATCAGGGTTGTTTAGGATAGAAAAAGGTCCGCCGGCAGCGAGCCAGAGAGGGTGTTGTACCGGAGGCTGAGCATCTGCAGATTGGTGAGATTGGAGATAGTGTCCGGCGGAAGCTGGCCGGAGAGCCCCATACCGGGGAGGCGGAGCTTGACGACGGAGGTGTTTCCCGACGAGCATCCGACGCCAGTCCATGAGCAGGGAGTAGCGTTAGAAATGTCCCAGAAGAGGACACAGCCGCCTACCGCTTTGCGGAGGGCTAACAGGGCCGCTCTGTCGGAGGCATGTCCGTCGCGGCGGAGGGGAGGAGGAGGAGAATGGCCGTGGTCACGAGGAGGAGGTGGTGACATTAATCACCCCCATTTCGAAGATTGTAGCAATTAGAAAGCCCACCAATTTGATTTCCCTAAGATTTGTGATGAATTTCTGGATTTGAGGCATTCAAGTGAATTTCATGTAGTCATTGCAGCTCATGTCTAGAGAGAGAGAAAGAGAGAGAACGCACAACCTTTTCTCCCCCACAATTTGGTGGAAATTTTCAAACCCGATTGACAAGTCCACGTGGACGATTATTTTTTAAAATTCGAAATACTAAATATGATGTACATAGGACATGTTGGTAAAATTGGGCCTGAAAAGTCGTCTCAAGTGTGTACAATTTGAGTTCAATTGAGTAATTCAAGCTCAAATTCGATAAAATTCACGAAGTTTGAAAATATAAAGTACTAAATTATCAGTCTGAAAAATTAAAGTTATAAATTGTTAGAACCTCAAAATTATGGAGCAAATTTATCAATAAACTCATTAAATAATTCCAAAAAAAGAAACAAATAAATAGCAAAAGTAAAGGGAATTCCATATATTCCTTGCTTTATGTAAGAAAAAGTTGTTGAATTGCAATTCATGGATTCTTATACCACACAAGTGGAGCATTTTTTTCTTCTTTAATTTGTCAGTACTGCTTAATATTGCAAATGGAGAAATGCACAACGAATTTTTTATAAAGTGTACAAGAATTCCTTCTGTCCCTTTCTTCCTATCAAAAGTATATATTCATGTTGAAATTGTTTAGCAAGTTGAGTTAAATTTAAAAAAAAAAAAATTTGATGTTATTCATACATGATTTTATATTACTCATTATAATGTAATTCTATACAAGTAAAAAGTTTTCTATCATTAAATCTCATATTAATTTTGTAACTAATGCAATATTTGATGTCGTTGGTAGTACATTTAATGTTAAAAATGGCTGAAATTATTTTTCATTATAAAGTTGTCACGTTATGGAATACGGTATTACTTTAAAGACTTTAAAAAGTAGCAAATTAATGAAAAAACTCTTTTAAATACAACATGAAGATCAGTAAGGATAGATATTTTCTTTGGTAAATAAGAAAAAGGATAGATGGTTTCTAATCACATCATCTATTAATTGACAATACTATTATTTCTACTATGAATTCATTTTAAAAAGGTTTTGTAGGAATTATTCCTGATGAATTAGACATCGGGTGTGTTATTTATTGTCTATTTTCACACACACATATACATAGGTATGCATATGGCTGTGTTTGTATCCAAATGAATGACATATATTACATTTAATATAATTTATTAGATGTAGCATGTATCAATTAATCATCTAAAGTAAACAAGAGAATTACATTAAACACTATATATCACATGACATTTTTGCAAATGAATTTCCTTATTCTACACAATAAAAAATAAAATAAAAAATCATAAAGTCCTTGACACTCTAGCTCAAGGGAGTGAGGTTGTCCACTTCATCATGTAACAACAATTAATAGGATTTTTATTTTTTAATGAAAGAAACAATGCTCTCCCTCAATCTCTTAATATAATCTTTTCATCTACCTCTATTTAGAATACTATTTACTTAACTCATTTAGTAATACACCTATGTTTTTTTTAATCTTTTAGACTTACTTTTTTTAAAAATATTAAAGAAACTGAGTTGAGCTCTTGTGATTAGACCATTGATGAATCTAATATATAAGACAGATCAATTTACAACTCTAACGCATAAATTGATATCACATGAAAATGTGTATAGTTTGTGCTCACTAATTAGAATAATGACATCAACACTCAAATAATAGTCTTTTGAATGTCTTATATTCACGAATACACTAAAACTACTTACATTATCAT
Source organism: Scutellaria barbata (assembly GCA_028654395.1). Classification (NCBI taxonomy): domain Eukaryota; kingdom Viridiplantae; phylum Streptophyta; class Magnoliopsida; order Lamiales; family Lamiaceae; genus Scutellaria; species Scutellaria barbata. Next base: position 24,499,499 of record CM053649.1, read on the forward strand.
TCATGAAGCAATTAGGTGCGTATATCAGAAAATAACATATTTGGCGACTATAATTAAGAATATGCATGGAAGGAAAAAAAAAAAAAGTACAATAGTTGCCAACTAAAATTTGATATTTGCACGATTTAATTTAATTCACCGTTAAGATCATAGCGTGCAATTATAGAAAAAAAAAATATAGGAACAAGAAAATAAAAGAAATGCAGATTTGTCCACCCAATCTGTTAAATTGACTATGCAATATTTTATGATATTATAATAGGATACAATAAATTAAAGAGTTATTTATATTTAAAAAAAATTGGATTTATCAATATTCGATCAATTAGTAACCTAAAATTCCATACTTTGAATAAATGAGATAAATTTGGATCACAACCCTAAAAGCCTATGTAACTCAAATAGTGCTTAAACGGCACATCTCAATATATATCCTACTCATATTGATATATCTACTTAGTTAATATATAAATCAGGCTCCATAACCCAACATTCACTTTAGACATTTAATTTCAAGATTGATGATATAAGCTAGGGAGTATATATATTGAACATGCACATGAACATATATGGTCTTATTTATAACAAACTTATGAATGTCCCAAAAACAAAATGACAATTTTGTTTCATTTAATTAACTAGGAAAGTTTTTCTCAAACAAGTTTTTTAACTATTGTTATGTCTGTGTACTTAATTGGCCAGTGGACGAGAGTATATATATATATATATATAACTTATCAACATGATGATAATGATTTCAAAAACATTAATTATGCTTAATTTATAATTAAGTACTTGATTAGAGAGAATAATATATATGCATTTGAGTAAAGAAATGTTAATTAGAATATTTTGTAGCACTATATAGAGAAGAAACAATAATAAAACTAATTCACTTGAATAATTTAAAGGAAAAGCAAATAGAACAACATTCTTCCATTATCCCATAATATAGTACTGCTTGATAGATAGCTAATCAATCAGCTAAATCCAAAGCTAGCTACTAATTAATAATATTACAATAGTACCCTAATCAAATTACACATGAAATATATTATTACATAAACACAACTACATCCACAAATTCACCACCACCGCTACTACTTCTTCTTCTTCTTCTTCTAAGCTCGATGATAATGGAGCTTATAATCTTATTCCCCTATTAACATACTGAAATTTAGTCAATTAATTGCCACTTAATATTTTATTGCAAAACTAGGGAAATAACAGCCCTGGTTTTGCATGCATATATAGCTACAAACCCTAGTTCTTGAAAACCCTAGTTCAATGCCATTGAATAAACATATTTATTCATGAGACATATTGGCTTGCTGATATTGCCTGAGCAGTGGGGTGAGTGAACCACTGAGGTGCAGGGACATCACCTCATTGGTCGATCCGATGATCTTGCCGCCTATGAACACCGCCGGAACGGGCCCACTGCAACCCATCCTCACCAAAGCTTTCTCTATCTCTTTTCCATCAGAGTCGTGGTCTAAATCGTGGACCAATGGATTTACCCCAAGATCTCGGAACAGTATCTGAACTGCATAGCACAAGCAGCATGTGCTTTTGCTGAAGATCAAGATTCCATTTTCTGATGCAAGCTTTGCTATCTTATCCATGTATCCCACAATTTCAAGAAATGGATACTAGGGTCTTTATGTTTTGTTTTTCTTGTTTAAGATTTGGATATCAACACAATTTCCTTGCGAGAAATTGTGGGGTGATGACAAGAAAAGCTTGCCTGAATTGAGCTGGTTTTTGCCTCTATTTATAATTAGAAAAAAACATTGGGGATTGTCCTTTTTGAACAAGAACATTGAAAAGCTGATAAGCTTTATAGAAAACAAACAAGATACTTTATTTTACATGGAAAGCCGTAAAATTTATTCAGTAAATATAACATGTACAGTAGTCCCCATTTGAGTCATGTACATATTAGTATTTGCACGATTTTTTCCCAATAAAAATTCAATGTCAAGTCAAATCAGAACTAAATTCCCCGACAATTTGATTATAAAGACTTAATTAATTGCAACTAATTTTGAAAAAAATTCTTTATTACTATACATGTATAAAAACTATGTTCGAGTTTTACTGTAATTTGAGTCATGTAGATGTTAAAATTTGTACAACACATGACTTTTTCTTAGCAGAAGTTCACAGTCAGGTCAAATCAAGGTTAAATTCCGGACAACTAGAATAAGACTTCATTGCAATTGGTCCATAGTACAAGACTAATTTTGCAAATTTCCCCCTATTACCAATACAAGAATTAAAACAAACACCATTTGCAACAGAGAAATTCTAGTAGCTAGTACTGCTGCTTAGATGCCAAAAGTTAGACCTATCGATAGTGATATATAAAGACACTTTTTCAAGAAAATATATACTGAAATATATATTCATGGTCACACAAGTTGAACATCGCCAACAGATCTTTATCTCCCTCAATCACTTTAGAATAAATTCCACAGAAATGGGAGAAAATTTGACCCTCTGTTGATATGCAGAATTGCAGATTAATTTTTAGTATATATAAATCTTCAATATTCCTTTGCTGCTGATCAAAGAATATATATTAATTGATTTCAAGAATTTGAAAGATCGATATTGGGCATCTTGAAAAGCGTTGTTGCCCTACTGACCACGCACGTATTTTCCAATCTGTTGTTACATATGTGTCATGTAAGAGATTAAATTGCAGGGTTTGAAGATGGAAGAGAAATGCATAATGATGGGTGGTCAATTATGATGCAGAATCTTGTGATCGTCTTTAGTAAAATAATATATAAATATTCTGTCGAGATCACCATCGAATATATATATCAAGCCTTTCGGTGCTGAATCTTGCTCGATGTTGTGCCCACCAACTTGGTCTCAGATTCTAACAATTAATCCTGCTTTTATTGAAAATGGATTTTATTTAACTGTAAAATTAGATAAACCATGCATAAAGAAATTGAATAGTTTCTGATTAAAGCTGATCAATGATCAATATATTTATATCATGCTCAAGATGATCGATATGATATACTTGCTCAAAACAATTACTTAAATTAACGTGTCTTATGACTATTAATCATGTATTAATCCATGTAGCCTGGATAATCAAGCTGCTCAATAATTTCATTTTGATATGATTAATTAATAAACATCATCAAAAGTACTAAAGAAATATAAATCGAATATTTAATGGACATATTTATAGGAATTAGACTAAAGTAAATATTTGAGGGCTCAGAAAATGACTCATTCTATCCTACCATGTGAGTATAACGTACACATATTGAATGTATGATATGTGATAATTTGGAAAAAGAATTTTTTTAGTGGTTTTTGATAATTTTAAATTGTGTTACATGTCATGCATCATGTGGTAGATACATGATATTACCGTCATGAATAGGATGGAAAAAATTCAGAAAAGTGAGATTTAATTCCTAAATCCAAAACATGTATCTAAAATAAATAAATCAAAATATTGTCATTTGAAGGAGTGTGAGAGAGAGAGATTTAATAATAATAGTGTCATTTGAGGCCCCAAAAAGTAAATTGTTTTACAAAACAATCAAACAAATTTGCTTGTCAATGTTTAAAATTTACTTCCCCTCTACTTTTTCTTTTTTTAATTTTATATCAAGTGTAAATGAATATGTTTGACCAGGTAAATTTCATGTGTTCAAACTTCAATATTATTCACCCCTTAGAACTTATGATGCACCGTAATTACAATCTTGAATTTTCTACTAAAAAACGTTACAGTTTAATATTATATTTTGTTTTATTTTTATAATTATAACGTATTTTATTTTATTAGTGCATGTGATGATGAGATGGAATTATGCATGCAAAATATCTCATTGGGAATATAGACATATATATTTCCATCTCAAGAGATTGTGTGGGGAGAGGTTAATATATGTAAGCTTTTTTCAGTGGCAATTCAACAAAAGTTCCTCACTTCTTGGGTGCCAAGGAATTTTGTGCCCTCATTTCTCTAACTTTTTAATTAATTTTATATTTTATATATATATATATATATATATATATATATATATATGGACACTGTGACTTGCACATGGCTTAGGACATTATTCTTATGGCTAGATTTTATGTAACGAGGATAGAGACAGTTCTAGAAATTGGTTCAACTGCCCCAAAATCTTCGAATATTAAGCCAGCCACACAAGTCTAGAAAGAAAGGAATCCAACTTTAAAGCTAATTTAAATAAAAATATATAAAAACGAAACTATATGTATATATACAAGAAAAATACATGTACAGTGTCATCCGTGAACGAATTAAGGTTATACTTTATTTATTAGAGAAAAACGAATATGGCAAGAATATTACTAATTAATGAAAAATAATGTAAAACTGTATGATCATGATTAATTGTTGAAGGATAAGTATGAACATAATTTGAACAAGTTGGGCTTTTTGCTTTATGATTGAAATGAAATGAGATGACAAGAAAAAGTATTATTGCCTAAAATGTTGCATTATAACCTTGCTATGCACGAATATGTTGTCTCAATGTGAATATATGATGTTGAATTTGCAAAGTTTGCCTTATTTTCTGCACTCCTAAGAGGAGACAAATGTGAGTTCATAGATAAATTTGCAGTCATTTCTTAGATGGAATATATATGTGTTTGTGAGAATTTTTCGAATCAAAATTTAATTGGCCTATCCCATTTTTACGGTTTGAATCTGATTCCGACGTGGCCTCCTCTCAAGAATATTGTTCTATCTATTTCATTTTGATGTTTCATTTTATATTTCATTATATATTTTTAATACACATAATATATCAAATTAATAATATCATATTTTATATTATATTTCATTATCATATCAATTTGATGCATAAGATGGTGACACATGTAAAATGAAAATTCATGTTTTATTTTCAAGGAGAGTTTGACCATTCCTACCAGTCATTTTTAATTTCATAAATGGTATTTGAGATTAAACTCATATGTTAGTTCACTACACAACCTCTAATAAAAAATATATACAAGACACATACCTGATACCACTGCAAAAAGAAAAGAGGAAAGTAAAAGGAATTCAAAAACTTTTGAGTTTATTACATTAAAAAAAAATTGTTCAAATTTCATTTGTAATATGAATTTTTGAAAGTTAATATTATAAACATCTAATTTATAATTTGTAACACATTAATACATGATTGAGCCTTTTGAACTTCAATTGCTGACGTGGAGCTACAAGTATATTTCCACATTCTAATCATCATCCATGTGTAATTTTTATTATAATCATCTACCACATGAAATTAAAAAAAACATTTTAGGTAATTTTCAAATTTTATTAAAAATAAAAACTCAAATTTCTTTGGTAATCATGCAACAAATATTTTGTGAGCTACCAGTGGTGGTCGACAACCCCTAGCTTGATTTCACATGTCGTGTTTCAAGATGCTATTAGATATCAACTTTTTTTTATATTTCACCACTTATATCTCTCTTGTGCTTGTTACTTTTTTTTTTCCTAATATAAATATTGGGTTCCACTATACACACCTACCATTTACTAAATATATTCATATTTAAATAATTAAAAATTATAAAATTTCTAAACACATTCCACTGCTTACAATTATACCATTTAAAATAAAGAAAAAAAATCCAAAAAAAAAAAAAATTCTCCCATTCTCCTTTGCTCAAACTCACGTTAATTTTCTATTTTTTTTTTTTTTTCTTTCTTCTTTTTTGAAATTGTTGATAAAAAAATCATTCATCCATCACAAATTATTGATTTATACATTTTTTTTTTGAAACTAAAATGATAACATTTGTATGAAAATATCATAAGAAAAAGTTTGAAAATTGAAGTTTTTCAATCACTTTGTTTGACCTTGATTGGTAGACATTCCACTGTATGTTTGACCATCAGTGGTCGAATACACAATATAGTGTTCTACCTATAATCAAACATCTTTAAGAACATTTGATTTGTAGAGGTCGAATATTACACAGTACAATGTTTGGATTGTACAAGTCGAACGACGTGTTTTCAGTAAAAAAAAATTGAGTAACATCTCTATTTGCGAAATATTTAATATATAAACTATAAAAATGCATGAATTTTTTTGAATTATACGTTCCAAATACATGCATCTTTCATGTATCACTTTAATTATTTTTTCATAAAAGTTTGTTACAATTTTTCCTTTTTTACCGAAGATTATGTAGAAGAAGGGAGAAATTTTTTTATTTTACAAATAAGGATATTTTAGTCTTTTTATTTTTATTTAATTTTTATTTATTTTATTATAAGGTGTATTTGGAAGATGAGGGTGTGTATAGCACCATCCATAAATATTTCTCATTATTTTTTGGTATTGGAATTTTAACGGGTTCAACACTTTTTCTAAAATGCATTTTATTTATTTAAAAAAAAAAACAACATTTGTAGGATGGTAAAACCGACAGATAGTATTTCATATTTTATAAAAGTATTAGTATCTTTAAAAATTAATCATTTGATACTCAATTCTTAATAATTAGGTTCGCTGTTTTAACAGTTTAAGCAAATTAGGTTCATGTAGGCCCAAATGATTGTTGAGATAGCAAGACCAATAAGGCCCAGAACTATTCTAGCCCAAAAATATGACCACCAGTCCATTATAATTTATACATCAATATTTCTTTCAAACGTTCACTTTTTTTTTTTTTTTTTTTTACATAAAATTAGAAGCTCACACATATAAAGTATATCATATCGGTAGATAGCCAAATTTTGAGAATAGTTTCATTTTCTAACCTATAATATACACATTTTTTTTTTATTTTTTTTTTCAATCACAATCTATACTATATATTTTATTTACTTTTACAATCTCTAACAACATTATTTTGGTAAGAAAAGGTCACGTGATTTACACGTGCATGTTATTTTCATCATTTACTTAATCATTAACTAATTCCCCTTTCAAAATAAAATTTAACCCTAATTTTTCCTCATTTCTTATGTAGGTTGTTTGAGTAAAATATGAACGATGTTGATGGTGAGGTTTAAACAAAAATAAAATCTCTTTATGAAGAATCGAATTTACTCATATCTTAGAAGTGCATATGATAAAAATATTCTCAATTAGCATGTGAAAATCAGGACGCCCTTTCTTTCTAAAAAATGTTGGCCATAGGTTGAAAAAGAAACAAAATGTGTAGTATATAGTACATAATATAAGTTAGGAAAATAAAACTAACCCCAAATTTTAATGTATATTCAAAGATTAGTGGGTCTTATGTGTGTCTATCTTACATATGTGAGATGGATCAACCTACAATTCACATGTAAATTTGTAAAAATGAGTTTTGTATCTAATTACGTAAAACAAGTCAACCCACAACTCACACTTCTCAATTTACATATGAATTTATGAAAATGAGTTTTGTTTATGGATAATAAAAACTCATCTCACAATAACTATTTATAAGACCATCTCATATATAATTTTTTTTTATGTAACATCATATATTAAATATCAATTTTGGTTAATTTCAAGGAATAATTAAATACATTTCCTGAATTTTAAAATCAAATTTACTGATATTTATACATATATATATATATTGATGGCCATTAGAAGCTTTCATGTGTCAAAATCTTACAGATATTATCTAATTAACTATATATGTATATAACTATCATTAAAAAGTGGATATATATCAAATTATAATCGACCAATCAAATCACTCATTCAAGTAAATCTAGTATCAGAATTCTAAGTTGTTAGGACTCTTCATCCACATCTATAAATAGTGGTGTTATTTTCATCTCCAAATTCCATATTCAGCTGAAGAGAAGAATGATTAAAGAATTTGTAAATCGAAAGTGCATTTGTTTCAACTAAATACAATTTGACCAATTTTTGTACATTTATTTATTTAATAAAAAAATTGTTTTTACAATATAATTCTTAAAATATAGCCTAAAATCAAATTTTTTGTATTGCCAAACCCAAAACATATATGCCATTGGTTGCAATTAAATAATTAAACCTTCATGATTCCTTTTCGTTCCATTAATGTAAAAAAAATCGTGAATGATGATTATCAATTATAAAGAAGGAATCAAAGGAATTAATAAACAATATAATGAGGAGGAACATAGAAGTTCCTCATTAATAAACAATATTAATAATGGGGTGGATCGATTGTCATTTGGGCTGCTCAACATTGGGCTTCCAGTGTTTGGATGGGCCTTGGATCCAAATAGTCGGATTTAGGCCCAAATGTTTTTTCTTTCTCGGTAAAGCCCCTACAAGTGTCAACTAATGAAGGAGAAATGATCATTGATAATCCACCCCCGTTTCCTATCTTTTTTTTTTCTTTTCTTTTTTAATAATAATAATTATTATTAACAAGTTTGAACTAGTTTCTACGGAAGATGTCGAAAATGAATGTAAAAATGATAACTACTTTTTAATACACCCTTTTTTGCCGAAATAACTGTCATTTACATCTTCGATGTAGTCACATATATACTAATTTTGGGGGTTTTGTGGATACAGTCGCTCCCTTAAACTTCCAAAAATATTATTTTTATATATAATTTTTTCTAATATTTACTTATATCATTAATTTGTAACAGTCCATCTTCTTACATCGTAAATAATATTTGCTTACTATATAAAATTTTGTCCCCAATTTTGCTTTACGTTTTGATATAAAAGAAATATTTCTTTCTTGAAACAAAATCTCAGATCCATCCCTGAATTTAGTTGTGATCATCATCAGAATTGAAAAACCAAGCAATAGCCTTCAAATAAAAGTATATAAACAACTAATAAGAAGGATATATTTCTAACTAAACCATTTTTGATTAAGTAAGAAAAAATTTCACTTGAGCAAAAGTCACCAAAAGTAGACTTAAGCCAAACCTTACAACAGTAAACCAAAATCATGAAGCTCTTACTTACAACTTACAAAAGCTTCATAACTTTTCAGTTTTCACCATGCTATATATAATATACCTAGCCATAATAATAGTAGCTAGGATATTGGATCCCATGCATGCATGCATGCATGCCTGATAGTAGCTAGCTAGAACCAAATAGCTTTAGCACTAATGAGTCTTTGCTTTAAAGATCCATCAACATGAAGAGAGATGATATCCTTAGCCGAGCCCACGAACTCGCCACCTATGAACACAGCAGGCACGGTGGGGCTGCACCCTAGCCCTCTCAAGGCCCTCTCCATTTCCTTCCCCCTAACTTCTTGGTCCAGCTCGTGCACCGCCGGGCTAGCCCCTAAATCGTAGAACAATGCCTTGATGCTATGACACATGCAGCACGTACTCTTCGTGAAGATCACTGCAGCTTTCTTCGATGCCAAATCCCTTATTCTATCCATTGCTGCTTATATTTGTTTGTTTGTTTGTGTTATATGGCTTTGAGATATAGTAGTTGTTGTTATTTATAGAGGGTTGTTGGTAGTTGTAGATTATGTTTGTTAATCTCGAAAAAGGAGGAAAAGGAATTGTATATGGTATGGGAATCAAGAAAAGATGAGTGGATAAGAGTTATTAACAAAAGAGCTAACCCTAGCTAGATGGTTTCTTGAAAATGATTCTTTGTAATAATGCAAACAAGTTGACACATATATATAGTATCAATTATCACATTGTAAATTAGAGCTTGTTCGAATTCGAGACCGTACAGTCAAAACCAGTTGAGAGCATCATTAAAAGGGTGGAAATAAAAATGATGAAAATATAGCATTTGCAGGTGTTCAAGGGGCAGCAAGTTTGGGATTTATTCTTGTGTGGAGGGGCACAGGGTATCATCATGTTCACTTTCGGAGGCGAACAACTAATAGTTTTTGCGCAAATGGAGTTGGCTACTGCTAGAAATGGGGTATTATAATCTGTATAGTGTTAGAGAATCTGCAGATATTGTGTTATGTGTTTCTTTGGTTTCCACAGATTAAAGAACAATTTGGTGATAATATTCTCCACTTTTTATCATGTCAACCTCTTCATTTATTTGGAAATCTTCAAGTGGATAATGCAGCATATATCTCTTTGCTACCAAATCACTTGATCACTCTTGTGTATTTTCTTGATTTAATATTTGTGATGCATCATAGTTCAATCCTTGAAAATTTTGATGATTTTAATTTGTACTTTATTCTTTCTCTGCTCTCTGGTGTTGGAACCCATCAGCTGATGTGTAAAATAATGAAAAAGGATAAGAACTTATCCAATGCATTCCCATTTCCCACTTTAGAATCTGGCTCCAAATTAAATTAAAGATTTGCAAATAAATAAATAAAATCTCACACCAAAGGTTTAGTTTATTAATAGGATTTGGATCATCTGTTGTGCATAAAATGCGGCACCAAATCATGTAGTGACAGTTACTTCATAAGCTAAATGGTGTTGTGTTTGATAATTAAGAGATTTTACTACTACAAATAATCAAGATTTAGATGACAAAGTAAAAATAGCTAAGAATCTTAATAAAGATTGTAATAATCTCCATTTGCCTTGTCTTTGCTTCATATTTAGGTGATCATAACCAAGAAAGAATCCTAGAAGTTCTAGAGTTGGCATAATTCTTGCAGTACACTTTTCATCTTACTTACATGATATATATCCAACTAAAATGTGACAAGTCAGATGCTTAAACTTTATGATCAGCACCATTAGTCCAAATCAATCTATTGGCCCTTATCCAGATTCATCTACATTTTCATCCTCAAATTAAACATATTACTTAGGTATATTCATAGACGTAATACTTAAATGCTCTTGGTTTTTTTATGTTGATAGCTACTCAGAAATCTCATATTTTATTTTATTAATGTTGGATATATGGTATGAAATTTTCTTTTGATTGAGCCCCCACATTATTTTTATTGAACTTTTAAATATTTATTTTACATTGAAAATATTTTATGATTCAAGTAAGGCTTCGATATTTTAAAGGCTTGGTTGAACGGGCTTGGTTGGTATGACAAAATATAGACCTAACTAGCCCATGTAATTAGGCCTGGTTCAAGTAATTGGGTTGTTATTAATTTGTTGAATGTTCCTATAATACTAAACTTATTTATTGTTTTCATTTTATTTTTTCATAAAATGGCGATTTTATAATTTAGTTGATTATTTCATGGAAAATTAATTTTAATGAGTAACTTTAAAATCAAAAGCTTTAATTTATGAAAGAAAGTTCCGTGATTAACTTTCAGTTGGGATATCAACCTCTACTTTAATTTAGTGGTAAGAATTAGGTCTTTTGGAAGTGAAACTTTCTCACCTACTCCATTTTTTTTTTTTTTTCTTTTCAATTTGGGTTTAATAACTCATCATTATTGCTAGTTTCAATTTAAATTCTATCACTAGGGTGTTGGGAGAATTGATTATAAACTACCCTAATCCTCTTGGTATTTCATATTATCCCATTTATAACTTATTAACACTGATGGATGTGTAATTATGTCTCAATTTTAAAAATTTCAACACCTTTATTTATTTATTTTTTTACTTTTTTCAAAATACTATATGTCACACATTCACGGATATAATAATATGTATTATATAAAGCCGAACTGGTGAACTTTGCATATGTAAAATCACCCCTACTCCACATCAAATTTGCATCTTGAAAGTGTCTCCATTAAAGTATTAGAATAATAGTATAAAAACTACATTTATTTATATTTAAAAACATATATATTCATTAATCATAATTTTACATAATTATAAGGTTTCACAATAAAAAAATAACATACAAAATACATCAGATTTATCTTTTCCAACAACATTCACAGAATCACATACATTGTCTTCTTTATATAATTTGAAGCTTAATACTTTGTTAAAATATATTTCATGAGAATATATTTTTCAGGAATTGCGAAAATAATATTAAACGTATATAGCCTTAAACATTTTTCACCCTAAATAAACTAGCTAGGGTTTATATTATTGTTCCAAACTTATATTTCCCAGTGTGCTTATATAAAATATATAACTCTGCTACCCTATTCATTAATGTGTCTATGGCTGATATGTCAAAAATCTAGTAAATTTATTAATTTCACTTTTCATATAATGAGGGGTTGAGATCATTACACATCATCGTAGACATATTAAAAGTTGTCCACAATGGATGTTTTAGCATTTTCCATAAAGTATGATTATTTTTTCAAAAAGAAAAATAAATGAAACATTTATGGTTAAATGTTTTTTTTTCAATGTTCCCTATAGCTATATTTATTATAAAAACTCTAGAAAATCATTTTAAGTATAATTGGAGGGCATTATTAATTTATCAAAGGAAACTTTGACTAGTCAATAAATTGAACCATTGGTCTGCAAACGAAGTCAAGTGACACGTCAGCACTTTAAGAAAGTAATTAAAGATTACCCTTAAAACACAATATCTTATGTCACTTCAAAGATTGTGTCTTTAATCCTTCTCCTCACATAATGGAGGTTAATTATTCTAATTAAACCCTAATTATATATCCACCATTAAAATTCTCCACTAAATAAATTCTCCCACATGTCATCATCGTAATTAGTAGTAGTCATGCATCTATCTATAATTAGCCTCCTTGAGAGGCAAAGAATCTTATTAATCAGGCTAATTAGTCACCATTTTTAATTAATCATTATAAATGAAGAAAATATATATATATGTTCTTTACTATACAACCGACCAAACTAATATTAACATAGTTTGTGATATATATTTATGGGTAATTCTGTCATACACTAGTGGTATTGATATACCAACATTTTTTACTGCCGTAAAAAAAATGAAGATAACTTTTAAGTTTTGGGTTGGGCTCTTAGTTGTAGGTTGTATTGGGTCTTTTAACAAAGTTGAAATGCACATAAACCATCTTCACATTATACTCATACAATTAATTCTACATTTGTGTTAATTAATTAATTTGTAAATAGTATTTAATTGAAATCACTACTGTTATGAAGATAATTAATATTGATAATTTAATATTTAATTAATTAATCAACACGATTAATTTTAATATAAATATTAAATATGAAATTAAATTAATACTTGTAATGTAGTATTACATTTAATATTTAATATTTGCAATGTAGTATCACAGTTAATATTTCATACTTGTAATGTAGTATTAAATTAATTAATTTTATTTAATTAATTAGTAAAAATGTCATTATTGTTATTAAATCAAATTAATACTTGCACTATTAAATTAATTAATCACACTCTCCTTTTAATTTAAATAGTAATATTAAATGTGAAAATAAATTATATTGTAACAGAAGAATGTAATTCAATATTTAATATTATTATTTGAATGGAAACTTATTGATTTTGTTAATGTTAATTATGCACTTTTCTCATCAATATTGCATACTAAACATGGCACTTTTGTTGATACGAAAATTACATTTATACTAAAAAATATAAACATGAATGTAATCATCTTGGGTGTTATGTTCATGACATTTTTGTTAATACGAGGATTGCATGTATACTAAATGCAACATATCGAATATGGATCTCAAATCATTCGTCATCACAAGCTCTATAATACAAGAAGATTTAATAGTGCTTTTGTGGTTGTTATTAACGGATAAATACAATGATTGGAGAATGTAGATATAAACTATATTGACATGTGAAATTAGACTATTTGGGGGAATTTTTATGATTTATTGCAGTAATTTTTGAATCAAGATAAAAAGAGTAAATTGAAAATGAAGAATTAAAATACAATGATAGAAGATTTAATGACTAAAACCAATGATATATCAATACCATTAATATACTATAGTATGACACTATGTTTATTAATTTTGACTTTTATCGATAAAATGACCAGCATTTGATGCTTAAATATGCCTTTTTTTTTTCACTAAGAATCTCATGATGATAAGGATACTTTGCATTTTTCACATTTTTTAATAGGTTAATTTATAATTACTTTATAAAAAAGTGGAGAATATTCTTTTCTTCAATATCCTTATAAGATCGTCTCATGAATTTAATTTCATGAGATAAATTCATGAGATGGGTTAATCTACAAAATTGATGAAATTTGTATATATAATTTAAAAAATAATAAATATAAATTAATTTGTGAAAATGAATTTGGAAATTATGGATATTGAGATTCAGATTATATCGTGAGACTATATTGTATTAATTATACAATTAATGTGATGTCAAAATATGGATAATTAATGAACCAGTAAGAGAAGAAAGCTAGCTCAAAGTATGTCCATTTATTTGATTTTACCATAGTCTATACTAAAATAGTTTAATAGTAAGTAAAATTACATTTTGTAGCATCTAAGATTAATAATTATGACATTTATTTGGAGTTTCCATCTCATGGGCTCGAAGCATGACAGTTTTAATTTTGATATATCTGTTATTTATTTTTATTTATTTTATTATTTGCATCTGATGAATTACATGCATACTGGGATGATATAATTATGTGAAAAAAGAACAATGTATATCAATGAAATATAATAACACTCTAATATTCTTGACTCAACTTACTAAAGGGAAAAAGGTTGGGTAAAAGAACTTAGCACCTTCATCTTATTTTATAAAATCCCATCAAAATTTTCCAGAAAGGGTCACCAATTGTAGTAGTTTCAATAGAATAATTGGCCAGACATAATTTTTACAAAAATAAAATAAAATAAAGTTTTGTATTTCCTTGAATAGAAAAAAGGGGAATTTTGGAAAAGGGGGAAAAGAAGTACTGCCCAAATGGATAACACCTAGCTCATGCTTTCATCTGTTTCAGGTATTTATTCACAATATATTAAATAATTTAGAGGTCACTATTAGTGCTATTACACAATATAGTTTGTGAAAAATGTAGCTTTGGTCTCAAAATCCTTAATATAGTCAAAATTTTACATACTAGGAACTAATTTAGATGATAGATCAGACTCAATATGACATTAAATTAACATGACCACAGAGAAGTGGTGATTTTTTAATTGAATAATGTCTCAAGTTTAAGAAGGTGTTTGATTGAGAGTAAAAGCTCTTATACCATAAAAGTGTTTGTTAAAACTTTATAAGCTGCTTTTGAATTAAGAGGAAGGAATTCTCATTTTAATTTAAAATGAGATCTTATGTTGCAAATTATTTTTACTATTATCATTTAAATTTTATAATTATCATTGCTAATATTTGATAAACTTTATCATCTTATTTTACGAAACACGTTAAAAACTTATTTTAAATAAACTTAAGTAATCATCCTCAGATTCTCTATCTTCCAATTACAAGTCGGAAAAAAAAAAGTACTAGATACTCGTTGAGAAGATTTAAAAGTCAATATATATGCCATTTATTTGGGATAAATGTATGTTTTGACTTTTGAGTTGGAATTTTGGATCCAAATGAGAAATAGATATGTTTTTTAATCATTTATTTTGGTTTATACTCAGTCTTCACGTTTTGGAAGTCTATTCTTTATTGAGTTAAATTTAGGCATATGTATCAACATCAATTAATTTTGTCCAAACAAATAACTACCATATTAGAATACATTTTTATAACGTATGTAATTTGAGCTAAATTCAATAACGTCATAACCAAATACATATGTGGTATATATATACGTGTGCATATGGGTATACAAGTGAAATAAAACTTATGTTTAAATATATAATAGAAAATCCCAATTGATCTAAAGGTGGTATAAAAAATTAAAAGTTAGATTTTGTTGATCTGCAACTTGGCTTCTACCATCAGTACAAGTTGGTTTCATGCATTGTGTTTGAGCAGTGATCATGCACAGCACC
Source organism: Scutellaria barbata (assembly GCA_028654395.1). Taxonomy (NCBI): domain Eukaryota; kingdom Viridiplantae; phylum Streptophyta; class Magnoliopsida; order Lamiales; family Lamiaceae; genus Scutellaria; species Scutellaria barbata. Next base: position 24,515,313 of record CM053649.1, read on the forward strand.
ATTCTTCAAGAATCTATGAAATATCTTTCAGAACAATTCTTTTGCCTTACCTTTTTTTTTTTCTTGTCCTTTAAGAAAAATAAAGGCCAATAACAAATCAATTTGGATCTCCATGTTCATTTTACAATATTTCAATTTCATATTACATTGCTTTAATGCACACGATACATACATATATACTTCTTTAATCTCATATTTCATTTTATCAATTTATCTCATGTGATCGACTGTATTGTGTATAAAATGTCTCAAATGTTGAAATTACATTCTAAATTAAAATATAGTTTAAGAAAACAATCTCTTTTGAATAGGACCTTAATGGTGATATGAGTGAGTATGAAACGAGATTATATTATTAATATTTATAGATTAGAAAAGAAAAGATCTTGCATGGCCCACCTTCTATCCACCATGCACCCCCACCTTCTATATAAACTTGACAACTCAACAGGTTTTCTCCAACACCAAGAAAAAACCCATCTCTTTTCCAAAAACACTAATCATATCCATATATACACATCTAACCTACATTACTTCACACATCATTCTCCGGTGAATAACTAGGGTTCCGCCGCGAACATGGAGGCGATCAAGAGACTAACCGAGGACAAACCGGTGGTGATATTCAGCAAGAGCACTTGTTGCATGTCCCACACCATCAAGACACTGATATGCAGCTTTGGAGCAAATCACGCAGTTTACGAGCTCGACGAACTGCCCAACGGGCAGCAGCTGGAGAAGGCGCTCGTGGCGGCATCAGGGCGGCGGCCGAGCTTTCCGGTGGTGTTCATCAACCAAGAACTCGTCGGCGGCGCCGATGAGGTCATGAGCCTCCATGTTAAAGGGGAGCTAGTCCCACTGCTTAAGAAGGCTAAAGCTATCTGGGTTTAGATAGCATTTTGATGAAGATTGATAACTTTAAGAGTAGAAGAGAAAAGAGTATAGAAGCTCTATATATGAATACAGTCATTAAACTTTTATGCATTTTGATGACTGATTTTCCATGTAATCTTTTTTTTTTTTTTTTTAATCTTCTTTTTCTCCCATAATATAATAAGAGTATGATGCTCTATTTTCAATATTAAATGATGGTCACCTTTATATAAAAAAATGAATGTAAAGATTAATAGCATTTCAAATCGTATTTCATTTTATCAATAAATGCACATATAGACACATTAATGATGGCGTCATTAATAAGTAACTTGTATTTGTACATGAAATAAGTATAATTCTATGTATTATATTTACCATTCATCAAAGTCTAGCCTCAAAGGAAGAAGATAGTGTTGGGGATTGAAAATTGCACACTTTTGCCATACCCAATTTTGGACAAATCAATATGGGCCAAGAAAAGAAGGCTGCAAAATGCAAAGTCTGACATGCATTATTTAAATTTTGAAATAACCAAAGCCAAAAAATATGAAATAGGGAAAACATTATTATTTATTCATTAACAAGAATTTCTGCATAATATGATAATTTCTAAATCATATGGATATATTCACATGAAACTAACATGCTTTATATCATCTTCTTGTCATTGGAAGTCCAACCTATGTGCTGTTTCCTTTTCATTTTTCATAATGTATTAATCCAGGAAAATGTTTATCTGTCAACCTCAGATGGACTCTCTCTCTCTCTCTCTCACACACACACACACACACAAATTGAAAACAACCCCAGAAAGCATTATGAGCCACACAGAAAGATGGGGTGGTGAAACCCCCAGTTCCTGTTCTGAATCCCAAATTCAGAGCAGTAACAGCTTTTCCCTCCCACACAATGGCTACATCAACAGCAGCTCCACCTGCTTCATTCTCACTTTCACTAACAACTCATACCACAAAACCAAGAATTCTTCTTTTAAAACAGAGGATAAGAAAAATCAGCCGCCACGGCCATGGAGGCTTCCGGGTCCTAGCTGTGCAAGGTCCAAGCAGTGAGCCAGGCCAGAAAGCACCACCCGGAGTCGATACAAGAATTCATTGGGAGAATGATGATGAAGGATGGATAGGAGGAACTAGCTCAGGGTCAACTGAGGAGCAGCCTAAAGACGAAGACGAATTGCTCGACGAAAAATTCTCAGAATTGCTCAACAGTTCAACTGATTCATACTATCAGTACAGACTAACCTCAACCTTCCTAGCTAATTAGTTTCTTGAATTCATGAGCTTATCATAATACCTTCAAGTTTTGCTAATCAGATTTCTAGGAGTACCTACAAATGCTGATGTAGAGGAAATTAAAGCCGCCTATCGGAGATTGTCGAAGGAATATCATCCAGACACAACTGTACTTCCTCTAAGAACAGCATCAGAGAAGTTCATGAAGTTAAGAGAAATATATAGTGTCCTAAGCAACGAAGAGCAGAGAAAGTTTTATGATTGGTCACTTGCTCAGGAGACAGCAAGCCAGGAAGCAGAGAAAATGAGGATGAAGCTGGAAGACCCATACATGAAGGAGCTACAAAACTTTGAATCGATTCCGGACATGGTGGATCGATTAGGTGGGAGGAACATGGAACTCAATGATCAGGCAAAGCAAGCTCTCACTTTTGATATTTTGATCATTATATTCTCTATATGCTGTATAATATATGTAGTATACTTCAAAGAGCCTTATTAGTGCAACACTAAAACTTATCCTCCAAAAAACAAAGATTTTGTATACATGCAAGAACAAATTGTTTCCGATATCTCATTGATCGGGATTGGAAAATAATTATCATCTAGTAAGGAAGTAACCTCGATATCACTCTATCGTGAAAACAAAAACATATGAAGCATATATTCAAACAGAACTTCTCAGAAATTAATTTATTCAACCATTTATCCAAAGTGATTTTACAGATCACAGGTATTCATACTTGGCATATCTGAGCTACTGAGATTTTACAGATCACAGGTATTCATACTTAGCATATCTGAGCTACTGATTTTAAACGAGACTGAGTTGGAAACATGTATATTTAAACAAAGGAACACGTTTTAAGAAAAAAAGTGAATGATAGACGGCTTACAAATCACACCAATCATCTGGGATTTTGGAAAGTAAACGACTTCTCATCTATGAAATCTTTCAAGATTGGATTATTCCGCTCATCATAAGCAGTCCTTCGCCAGTTCTCTACTGCCCCTTTTACAGTGGAATTCGCCATGTTTATCTCCTCAGCAGTGAACTTGTGTTCAATTACTCCCAAAGGTCCAGGTTGCAGCACCTTAACGACCGTTTCCATGTCCTTCTCCAACTGCCTGTGACAAGAAGAAAGAAGAAACAACAAACAACTAACTTTTGGACAACTATAACATCAGAATCATCAATTATCAAGAGTTTGTCATCATAAATTGTATTGATTTTCAAGAACAAATAACCACTCTGGATCCCTGCATTGTATTAATTTTCGAGCAACGAGTATTTAACAAATAAGAAATGGCGTTGAAGATCAACGCTTGGCCAATGCCACCAATCCCAAACTCAACACTATCTTCCTTAACAAACAAAGAATTTTACGACATGGAAAACCGCATAGAAATATAGGGTTCATTTCCTCCTCATAAAATTTAAGAAAAGAAACGAAACTTAAAAGATTCCAACATTAACTATTGGATTCATGAAACTCGGTATATAGTAAATTCGCAAAGGAACAGCAAAATCTTAAGTTTTTCCTAATTCCAAATCAATAAAAAACATCAAACAACTACCAGAAACTATGAGCGAAATATAATTGCAAATTAATCGGAGAAATCAAAAGAAATCTCCTTCCTCTTGTTCATCCCTATAAACTTCATTAGAATTGAAGTAACACAAAAACGAGTTGAGGGAAGAAAACCTGAAGAGTCTCGAAAAGGGCAGCCTTGACAGAGAAAGCAACATACTCATACGAATTGCAGACAAAAACTTCGTACCAATTTACCGATATTTGAGAGAGAAAGGAATTGGGGATTTTGCTTTTTATTTTCTTTTTTTAAATATTTTCCCCTCTAAACTTGCAAAATTTTCAACTTACCGTCAGAATTTTTTTATTTTTTATTTTTACCATTCAAATTATCTAATAATAACAATTTATCTTATTAGTTTATTCCCTAAATTAAAGCTTCTGTATTTGGAAGTTTTTAATTAATCTCAAAATCTCTCTCACTCAGTTGTCTCAACAAAAAATTTGCAAAGTTTGTTTAATACAATATAAGATGAACAAATCGGCTACATATGTTTGAAACCTTTAGTTAAAAATTAGAAGGTGGTTCAAATTCTAAAATGATATTGAATTCATAATTTACTTAATCAAGTTAGAAAAAACTGTATTAAAATTGCAATTTCTTGATATTCATAATTTCTTTTTTTTCCTTTTATTCAATTAAGCCTTCATATGTTATGGCACACCATTTATAAAACATAATCAATATATACATAATATCCAATGATAAAATAAAACACAAAATTAAAATACGATATGAAACAAAAAAACGATCCCATATTTGGAATTGTTTTTGGTTTTGCCCCTAGTTATTGGTACTTACTAATTTTAGTTTGTACATTTTTTTTTTTTTTCTCAGAAATCTGGAAAACCTTTTAGCTGAAAGCTTATTTGGGGACATTTTCATGATTATTTGACAATGATTGATCAACTCCTCCAAAAATTCATCAAGCAACCAAATATGGACAAAAAATAAGGTAGAAAGATGTTAAAAAAATGTGTACTATGAATGTAGCACAAGGTTTCCTTTCCTTAAGACATAACTGTAGAAACAAGTTTAAGCTTCTGTTTTTCTCCAAGAACTCATCAAAGAAACAGGCAAGCATTTCTACTTGACACCAAACAAAACATAGTAAAACTTTAACACTATAAAGCTGAAGATCAAGCAAAAGCACGATAGTAATCATATACACTAATACACCCTGTTATATATACATGTAAGCAAGATCAAGAAACCGAATGGCGCCTTCGCTTCTGGAATAGAAACCGGCCCTCAGAGCCGGCCTTGCCCCCCGTGGCCTTCACGTCCCTGATCCGAAACAACACATTGAGCTTGCTCAGTTTCTTCGTAAACGATTTGAATAGCCTGTTGGCTGGGTGGGACCTCACAAGCTCCTGTTTCATGGAGACATGGTCTTTTTCAAGATCAGTTAGCCTCATCCTCATTCTAGCAACTTCCAGCTTCAGTTCTCGATTTTCCCTTCTCACTGATGCGTAGTTGTCGCGCGGTGAGATGCATCCACTGCCTGCCCCGCTTCCCGAGCGCTGTGGGAACTGCCCGTTCATCGAGCCAAAGAGGAACTGGTTATGGTTACCAACTCCATTCATGGCGTTTCTCAACCTGATCTGCTCGAAGTAGAGAACTTGAACCGCCATTTGCACTGGTAGACGCTCATTCTGAGCTGCATGGCTGCAGGCTTCTTGCGATAGCTTTTGGCAGTCGATTGTCTTGCAAAGCCTGTATCGTTCCGAGTCCTTCATGTTCGGATGAACCTGTTTTAGTCATTCAAAATAATCACTAATCAGAATCATTGTAGAAAAGCCTGTTCAAGGATCCAATGATGGGCCATGGCTCACCTTGAGAAAGATGTCTACAGCTCGATATAATCCATCATAGACCATACGAGCATGATCTGGAAGCAACTCTGCAAGTGCTATAAGCTTTGATGGAGGCAAGTTTGGATCTAGTGCAACTTCTGCTAGGTAATTGTCTAGCAATTTTGAGACCTTGATGATTGAGCTTTGTTTGGGTGATCCAGGGCTGTCAAAGTCGTAATTCATCTCGTTTTCGTCCCTTAGTTGATTATCATCCTCATCATCCTCATCAAGGTTCAAGAAAATGGAGAAAATCCTCAAAACTGAATCTGTGTCATATAAAGGGCTATGGTTGTTTCCATGTGGATTAGCAGGTATAAGAATGTCTTCAAGAATTGCTTGGTCCAACTGCAGGCCAATCCGACGCTCAAGATCTGATCTGCAAGAAGTTGACGCTGATGCAGATATCGCAGACTTCAGCAAGCTCGAAAGGAACGCCATTGGAACCGCACTTTTTCTTGATTGAGTGGGTAACAAACCAGTGATCATTTCAACAGTGATCCTTTGCTTCTTCTGAAACTCGACCTCGTTGATTCCTTTCACTAACTGCGGATCTCTCACCACGAGGCCTTGAAGGGAATTCTGGGCATAGTTTATCAGAATTCTGCTGATCAAATCCTGTTTCAAGCCCTTAGTTTTGACAGCTGATAGAACCCTTTGAAAGAAATCAAGATTCAGCTTTGTGAGTGACTTTCCCCACCAATCTGTGGGTGTTTCCGAGTCTCCACCGTTGATAGGCTTTGAAGGGAAGTTATGGTCCAGCTTCGACAATCCTGAAGTTAGCTGTTCTTTACACACGTTGTTAGCAATGGCATTGATTATCCGGCTCACGAGGCTTATATCCTCTGAGGTAGGCAACAGGCTTTCACAATGGTGAAGAACAGATATCGAATTAGGTATGCTTGTTAGGACAGCGTCCTTGAGGAACACCTCGGCCCTCGACTCCAGATTCTTGTCTGAAAACTCTTCGGTCATTTCAAGAAAATGGGCTGCACATCGAAGCATTGCAACATTTGACATTGTAATATCGATGTTGACACCATAACAGAACTTTGCAGCCAGATCAAAAGCCTGTGATCCACCAGGTATAGTTGACAGATTTAGCCTCGATACCTTGGAATCCTTTGCTTCCAACAATTGTTTTCGTATTCTTCCACTTCTAGAAACTAAAGGAAACTGCATAACAAATATTCCAAGTTATGTCGATACATCAAGGAATCAAAGATTATAGACTGTGAGCATCACTCTTACTTTATGAAGAGCAAAACTTGCTGCGCCGATTTCAATGGTTAGATCACTCGAAACATCAGATATTGGCCTGCAAAACAAAATACACCATATCAGAATCATCAATGATTCAATCCACAACCTAAGAATGAATCAAAACCAAGAAAAGCAATCCTACACATGCATTCCCATGCTGGAATCAAGAGTACACGAAATCTTGAAATCTGTGGATAGAACTACTCATCTTCGTCTCAAGGTTCGTTAGCTATGAAATCAAAAGGCCCAGTAGCCAATAGAAGACATAAAGATAGCAACCTCAGCTCAATATAAGTTGGTTTAATGATAAGGCCAGCTTAGAAAAGGTAAGTAAAAAGAGCAAGAGGACTAGGTAACACGAAACAGTTGCTAGATTGAACTATATGTCTACTTCAAGAGAGGATTGTGAGATAGGGTCATAGGATAACAAAGCTGTATTTGTTTCTTTTGTCCTGTGTAGAAGAGAGCCAAAGGAATGGGGCCTCGACCCAGTATCGATCCGTGCAAAAAGATGAAACATACATTATTGGTCACTAATAGGTATCAATTCTCAAGACATATGCACATGTTTGTAATAAAAACATTACAAACTATACTGCATCATAGTACTGCTGTCTGATTAGTGATATCTAATTCTTTTCTTGTCAGATTCATGGGTTCTTGATCTCTCATATTTAATCCAATAAAGGATATGGAATGACCCCCCATTTTCCTCACCCCTCACAGTCCATATAGGCCCAAATCAGGGACTTCAATCAAAAAGCATCAATCTTGTTCGAGTGGGATTTTTCTTTTTTCTTTTTTTTTTTTAAGTACTGTAGTAGTGAGCATTCAAGAACAGAAAAATTCCATTCAAAAACCCAATTTTCACATTCAAGAATCAAAATCAACTAAATAGGATTCATAATTCAGGGTTTCAATTTCATATTCTCAACCACCCCCCCCCACCCCCACCCCAAACCCCCCCCCCCCCCACAAAAAAAAGAGCAGGATCCAAGAAAATGTATATATATGATATATCAAGCAACAAATGTATCTCCCAATCAAACATGAAAATGGTATCTGTTTTCAATAAAAATTGTTAAAAACCAGAAATAGAAAAAAAAAAAAAAAAAAAAACTTTACCATTCATTAACATGTCTTGCACTTGAACTGGGACGAAAAGACCTTTTTCCTGAAATGCTTGGCTTTAGTTCAGAAACAGTAACAACACCCATTTCCTCAACAAAAAAAAAAAGCTTCAAATTTTCAGCTTTTTTTTTTTACTCAGAATGATGTTGTTGGAGAGCTAGTACAGAATCCTGTTCAAGTTGTCCGAATTAAGGATTGGCATGGCTCATCACACACTCAATGTGTGTGAACTGCGCGTGTTTTTGAGGGCATAAAACAGCAATTAAAGGAAAGAAGAATAAGAAGGGAGCAAGGAGGGAGTTTTATCAGTCACATAAACACACGAACTCATGCAAGATTAAAGATTTCTGAAAGCCACTTTGATTATTAAAAAGAGGATTTTAATTAAAAAGTCAAGAATGTGTTTGCATTGGTGTCACCTTTTCGGTGAAAGGTGGGGAGTGACTGAAAAAAAAAAAAAAAAAAAAAACTTTTTCATTGTTTCTTTGATGAAAAAGAAAAGGTTAAATGTGAAATGGAATGGTTTATTTATAATTTGTCTTCTTAACTTTTAAAATTTAATATTGTATCATATTTGAATTTTTCACATTTTACTGTCGACATAAGAGGGAAATTGTAAAGCGTTAAATGTCAAAATTTATATTATAAACATGAAGTGTCATATTTCAAAACTTTCAAAGTAGAAGTTCGATATTTGACTCACAATAATTATTATTATTATTATTATTATTATTATTATTATTATTATTATTATTATTATTATTATTATTATTATTATTATTATTACTATTGTATTTTGTTGTTTGAAAAATCAGAGGAATCCTCAAGAGTGTGGTGCTTTTGGGGTTTGTAATCATGGCAGGTGAAAGCTACCACTTGTAAAGATTAATTAGTTTTAAAATAAAATATGGAGATTGTGTTTAAAGCTAATTAAAGTGGAAGGCAAAAATGAGTTGGATTACGTACTAATTATTACATTTTCATTTAATTATGGTAACATGTCGGGGACCATTGCCAAACACCACCTTAATATATATATATATATATATCAACAACTTTTTTCTTCCATAATCTTCATTCTTTCATGCAGTTTAATTTATTAAATATTACACAATGCACATATAAGATGTTACTGTTTTGTTCTATTATATGAGTATTTTATTTTATATATATTGATATTATTAGAGTTTAATTATATTTTTTATCAATTCCTTGTGTCTTCCATAAAAACTTCGAATAAAGTAAGTATATTTATTTGGATTTATTCCTCATAACATAACATGCATGTAGTACTTGCATAAATATAATATTTTAATGAAATTATTGATGCATTAGATAGCATCTCATGATTAATTTGTATTAGTCTACTATATGTATATGATAGCTTAATTTAGACATAATGAAATCTTCTTTAAATAAATAATTTAACTTGATCATCCCACAGCATTCAAAATTTAAAACCTGTAATTATTTTTTCCAACGATTTAATTTAATGAGAATTGAATTATTCTCATAAATTACAACTAACTCCATTTCAGAAGTATAAAATGACAACTTGACAATACATTTGATATATATGAACCATCATATTTAGATTCGAATGATCGGATTATATTAGATTGGCTCATCTAACCTAATCCAATCCAAAAACATTTTTTAGATTACTTTTCGAACTCTAATTTTAATAGAACTATGTACATGCCATGATTTTAGTACATTTTTATAATTTAAGACACTCTAATATATATACTATTATTGTTTTGAACTATAGTGGACTTAGAAAAGTGTGTAAATAGCCAGAAATGTATAATGACAATTATACTTGCATTTGTTTATCCTACAACCTAGGATGCAGTGAAAAAAAAACACACACACAATAATAAGCCATTTTCTTGGATCAACTAAAAACATAATTTATGTAAAGCTGTTACGAAAATTAATTACAACCAAATCTCTCATATTTAATTTCATCTTAACTAAGTATAACACTGCTCAATTTCTTGAAGTTAGTTAAATATGATTTTTTTTTTCTTTCTTTTTTCTGCAGCATATTTCTGAATGCACTTGAGTTCTGCACATAATTCAGCAAAGCCTGGGAATAAGAATCTTCATTGTCAGCAAAAGAAATAAGTTGTAGTAGGTATATATGTGCATATATATTTGAGAGAAATATATATAAAATATAAAATTAAATAAAATTAAATATTAATTTTTTTGGAGATGGGCCATTGATATGAGCATGCTTGATTCATAATAAAGGACACACACACATATATATATATATATATATATATGATGATTCTTTAGACTAGAAGAAAGGTGGTATAAAGATGAATTGCAGCTGAGCTAATGATAACAACCAAATGGATACATGTAATATCCTATCTCATTTCTTACTCTTTAATCCTCATTTTGACAACTAATCCCTTTTAAATCATAGCTCTTAGGGTTAGGCCAAAACAATAACCCAATTCATTAAATTTGTATTTGACGACGATATATTGGTCTCAAATAATTTAGTTGTGATAGATAATAGATTGATCAGTGTGTTTGTTCTGAGTTGAACCTGAACAATAGTGGATCATGAATCTTGAATCAAATTAAAATAATAATAAAAATATAGAAATTTTTGTCTTTGCTGCTTTAGTAATTTCATAAGTGAAAAGGGTAAATTAGCATTTACCCTTATCAAATCAAAAGAAACCTCTAGTTTATAGACATAAAGCATATTCCCTAGTCAAGAAATAGTTGCAAGAAAAGAACAAAGAGGAAGATAATTAAAACAACATATACTTTTTTACAGAATCATATATATATTTTTTCAAACAATAACATTGCTAGGTTTGTGGAGTTAAAACTAATGGAGTAATGATGGATGAAGCCACTCTGAAATAGTAGAGGAGTGAGGTTGTAATGATGTTTCAATAGTTGTGTGTGATTAATTAGTTTTGGATGCATAAATGACAGCCAAATAAAAAAGGTTATTACCAAATTAAAGCACCTTGACAGCCAAATTTTCCTACATTAGTGGATGGAATCATTTCAGGATATTTGCTTTTCTGGCCCATCTTATTTTTTTGTAATATTTTGGGGTTATTTTGGAATTAGGACCACATTTGCAGGCTTTTCTTGCAACACCAATTTAACACATTTAACTAATTAAACTATTTAGAATTGAATGGCACGCGTTTCTAATTTTATGAAACACATCAATTTATAATTGATAATTTTTATAAAATAAAGATTAACTTGTAAAATTATATTTTAGTTGAATAAAAAATTCTCTCATGAAACTATATATGTCACACAATCTTTAGTTTTTACCTTTTTTTTTTTTCCTTTGCCCATCCTCCCATACGAAAGAACATTATCCAGGACATTACCATTTCCAATTAAAACTTATTTAGTCTTTTAAATATCTCTAAATAAATCTCCTTAGATCTAACAAATGTGATTTTTAAGTAAATTTTCGTGTTTATTTCTTCAATTCATCGATAATTACTTAATAATATCATTTTAAATATACAATGTGTACTAAAAAGCTAAGAGATTAAAATAATATAGGAAATAGTATAGAATTCAAACTGCTCAATTAATTTTGATTGGAAATCATGTGAGCTAAAAATGATCTTTCAAGAAAGAATAGATAAAAGAAAAGAATAAATAATTTGTAAAACATCAAAACCATAGCACTGTCTCATGTATATATTTTTATGAGATGAAGTCCGATTGTTCACAATTTTACATTTTTTTAAAATCAATATTTATTTTATTGATTATGGGTTGTAGGTTTTAAATTTCACAAAATTAAATCCTAAAACTATCTCACTAAAATTTTATTATTTGTAAGAAAGGGAAATTTTTAACTTGTGATGATGTATCAGTACCCAAGACATGTGAGCCCACCTTTAAATTCCTTATAAATGTTGCATCCCATCATTATTTTATACAGTACAGCCACAGTAATAAATATTTTCCATTTTTTTTAATAATACAAATAAAAAAATATTATGTTTTTTTAAGTTACTAAAATATTAGTGTATATATATTCCAAGAATTGAGATAGCCAGATAACATGTCCTGCTTATAATTGTGGAAATTATAAAAATATTTTACAGGAAACTGGTTTATTAAAATAATCATGTTGGTTTATTCAACAACTAATATATAAACACAAAAACTCGATACCCCAATATAATTTTGTAGAATTGAGCCCACTTTCTATAAATTAAACTCATTTTATCAATGTAATAATGAATTTTTGATTGTCAAGGAGATTTTTTTTAAAGAATATCACACTATCCCTAAAAATACTCAAACACAAAATTTAAGGACTAAAATATCTTTACAAATTACAATCAATGTTAATAGAGTCAACAGACTTGCAATAGATTCAAAAATCTATTTGGGCCTGCAATTCAGTTCATTTGTTGGCCTCATTGGCTTGGATTGGGCCAAAAGATTAATACGGCCCATCTGGGCTAGATGAAGAATAACAGAAAGAAAACAACAGTTAAATGAGGCAGTTCAGTAACTTCCAAAGTGAATTACATACCATATCAAGTCTTCTAACAATAGAAAAATGTATGTCCAAATAGGAGGTTTTACACTGGTCTGAAGACTAGATAAATGTTGGTAAAGCAATTAATAATTTCACACATATATACATCACATGGAACGGTGAACTTCACCGTCTTTATTGCTGCTTGTATCCATACTTGTACCTGACCTTCGACTCAACAACTACACCTCGTATGTTTGTGCTAGGATCGGCTTCAGATCCCGCAATGTCATTCACCCTGCACCTCCTCAAATGATTAAGTGGTATAACAATCGTATGATAGCCAAAAAAACAAAAAGGGTTTACTCAACTATGTGATGTCAGCGACATATGGATCATATATCACAATGATGTTCAGTTTAAGACATGTTTTAGTACCTGGCATTTCAGTGTAAGATGAAGCTGGGCTGTATTTCAGAGTTGCTATTGGATGATCGAATTTGCATGTTCGTCCAAACTTGCACTGACCTCTCTGCAAGTAAAAGGAACAGGCCTGCACCCCCTGTTCATCGTGTAAAGAATGTACATTAAATTACGTTTCAAGAAACAATCAAGCTTCAAAATTAGAAACAAATAGTTTAAGGTTTACATGCAAAAGGAATTTGAAATGCAATAAACATATTTCACTTAAAAACAATCATTTTCATGATAAATTTGTTATTTGCCTCAAGATGGTTATTTCTACATATCATAAATCAAATTTCATGTAATATTTTGCTAATAAATCCTAGCTTTAGCAATCACCTCTGAGGTCTATATATGTGAAAGGTAATTGTTTATGCTTTATTGGGAAAACACTGATATAAATCAAACTAGCCTTATGCACACATTCATTGCCTTTTTTTTTTTTGGGGGTAGTTTTCATTTAATTTAATACATATGCTACCCCTCAATTAATAAAAGGGTGAGACTATACACACCCCAAAATTTACTAAAACACAGCCCATTTTTTAAAAATTGAAAGGTATAGAAACACAATTTTTGGAGTGTGTTTAGTACTTTTGGGGTGTGTATAACCCTACCCTTAATAAAATTAACAAACAAAATACTAAAGTACAATGTTGGCAACTTAGCGTACTAGATTTAGTAGCAGGTTCCATATCCATCCTTCATTTACTAAAAGTGAGAGTATAAAATATGGCTAAAGTATATAGAAATCTGCAGTTACATTATGTGTGTTATACAGGAAGAACAGAGCATAACGCAGCATTTGACAAACAAAGTGGCCATGAAATACAGCAAAGCAGACTTTTACATAAGATCCTATGTCAAAGTCTATTGGTAATTTTTGGTTTTGTCCACATAATATTTCACAACACTAAGACTATATCGTAAAACTAAACCCTGTCTTTGTTCTAACATATACAAATTGCACTCGCTTTTGATCACTTGAGTTGAAGAAATAGCATTGATTGACCACGGTACAAGAACCATATAGAAAATGTTAAATCTAAATCAAAGAGGATATACAAGTCCAATCAGTCCATGTTTTTTGAACACTGAAACAGAATTCACAAATAATATTAAAAGAAAACAATATTGGACAGATAAAACGAGGATGACAGCATACCGGACGTAGAGGGAGTCCCAAGGGACTAAGAGCGCAATTAGACTTGGATACGACCCAATCTGGTGGATGGTTATACCTACAAGATGATCCGTATTTACAGTCTCCAGTTCTCATGTAGTACTTGCACTCAGGCTGGCCGGGTCTTTCCGGAAACTTCTGTTCCTTTGTTATACTACTTGAAGGGCCAGCAGACGAGGGTACCTGTGAATAAGGCCCCGTAAAGGCTGGTCCAGAAGAACCTAGCTGTGATAGTCCATATACAGAAGATGCTCCAGCTGAGGGTTGAGCACCAGGTGAGGGTGCAGGGCTAACTGGTCCCTGCATCACACGAAACAACCAAAAATATCAACCACTAGCAGCACTGCACGTGGAAATGGTTACAAGGATTGTTCCTATTATCAATGTAAAAGCACAGATTGAAGAAAGAGTTAATTACATAAAAAAAAATCACAAATAGCCAACTTTAAAATCATGTCAATTTGATCCATAAATGGACATTTAGGGCTCCAATTGTTGACGAAAAGCTCGAAATGTTTGTCCTCATCCTACTCATCAACAACATATTTCGAGTTCCACTAAGATGGGGACTCACATTTCGGGATCCTTGTCAGCAAATGAAGTCTAAAGTCCATGTTGCAAATAAAAATCGACCTAAAGTTAGTTCCAAGTAAATGGTCCTCAAATTTGCAAAAGAAAGGGGAATTAGAAGACCTACTGAATATGGATTCCAATTTTGAATGGAAACAACTCCCGGGAGCAGCATGGGACCATAAGCACCGGCGACGTACGAACCAGGCATCAAAGGAGGCCTTGCTACCCTATAGCTGGTTGTCGTGCTGTCATATTGCTCAGGAGAATGAGAAGAAAGAGACTGCACTGTCGGATAAAATGGACGTGCAGATGCTGACACAGATGTACCATCTGGTTGAGGGTGATCGAATTTACAGGTGATACCAAATTTGCATTGCCCCGTTTTCAAATAATAGGAGCACTCTTTCTCACCCTGTTACAAAGGAAGCTAGCATGAAACATCAAAGAACAATGACTACATGGACACAGACATTCAAGAATGATTACCGGTCGTAATGGATATCCATAAATATTTAGAGGCGCATTGGTCAACGAGCCACCAGCATTTTTCGGATGGTTAAACTTGCATGATGCGCCAAATTTACATGTCCCTGTTCGTAAATAGTACTGCACATTTAGGGAAAACAAATCAATGGCATACAACGTTAACTAGATAATTAGGCAATCCAAAAACATTCAACGAACAGAGTACCTGACATGGAGGCTCCCCTACTCGCTCAGGATACTCTCCGCCTCCCAACTGCACGAAAATTCCAATTCAGTGACTAATAAAACCAACATTCTTCAGTTGCAATTCCAAACACTTGGAACAAAGATTTAGTTAGACAGAAATCCTATATTAAAATAAGCCCCATAACAATCCCTCAAATCAAAATGCTAAATCCAAAAAATGCAGAACAAGATCACCCCAAATCATTACAACTGCCGACAAAACAGATTGAAGTAATTATCGGACAATGCTGAATAAAATCCAAACCCCATTAATGTAGATGATGAAAATCCTTACAAAGCAATGTAATAAAGAATGATTAGCTTACAGAGGTGGTGCGATCAGGAGGGTGATTGTAACGGCACTTGGCGGCGTACGCACACGACCCGGTTCGAATATAGTACGCGCAGTCGGGTTGACCCGGTCTCTCCGGGTACAATTCTCGGTCCCACAAACTTAACCCACGCATAGATTCTACGTCACAAACACATTATCAACAAACCATTCAGTATCACTAAAACCCTAGAAAAATCACAATGCAGATACGAGAAATAATTGAACGAAACCCGAAATTCGAATCCGAACCGACCTTCCAAACCCGGTTCCTGGGCCCACTCCACCTGCTGCTGATTCCCGTACAACGCCATTAGAGGCGCTCGCGTCTTCACTGTTACTACACGCCCTCAAAAGGTCAAAGGCACCAAAGAATCAACTTCTGTACACGACGTTTATATCCCTTCTCATCGGAGAATTTAATGATTCTGTAAGAGAGAGAGGAGGAGATTCCTCTTCTGAGAACAGTGAGATTTGAGAGTGTTTTTCCTTTTCCCTTTTTTTTTTTTTTTTAAAATCTTCTTCTTGTATTTGTACAGTGTCTGGATTCTTGAATTGTAAGTCTAGTAGTGTTCGTTCGTACGGTCTGGTATTTAAGCCTTCTCTCTCCTCTCTCTCTCTCTCTTCTTTGTCAAAGCGGGCCTGCTGCTTTCACTTTTTCTCCCTCGAGCCTCTCTCTCTCTCTCTCTCTCTCTCTCTCTCATCATTCAAAGAGGTTTCTCACTCTAGAGTTTGGTACGCGTACCCGCCAAAGTGTGTGAAGCAAAAGCGGGTTAAGCATTAAATGAAAAGTTGCTTCTGGGAATGGGCATTTTCTTTTCTCTTATTCTTTTTCCTTATAACGGGGTTTAAGGTATCACTGCTGTAACCGACACTCGTTTTTCCCTTCCTAATTTACCTTTTTGCCCCCTTGTAATAAAAATAGGATTTTCTCCTTTTCCTTACCATTTTTAAACGTTCAGATTTTGTTTCCTTTTAAGCACAGATCGAGTTTTTACTTCCTTGTGAAAATATATATAAATTAGTTACGTTTAAACTTGTGAATTCATTCGTGAACAAATAAACTAAGAACATGTAAATTAGGTGCTTTGTGAGCTGACAAACAAAATACTATCAAACTCGACTTCGATTAAAAAAAGATTTTGAGCTTCAATTTGAGTTCAGATTTTAACTTCTCATTAATAATTGATTTTAAACTCTTTTGAATTGAGATCTGAATAGCATGTGGATGGTTTGTTCAACTAAACTTTAACAAAATGTGATTAAATAAGTTGAATTAATAAATAAAAATATGATGCTGTATGTCAAGAAATTTATACTTTTTTTGTTCCATGATAAACTGCAATTAGTAGTAAATATAAAAATTTACAGAACCACATAAAAATATATCAAGCAATTATATATGTATATATACACACACCAAAATATATGTCGGCATCACACTCAATACAAACTTTTTGATAAAAACAAAAAACATCGAATACTATATTTATTTTTGGTATAATTTTAATTATAGAATGTTCATTATGTGATTCGATTGACTTTCTTGAACTATAAACCGTTTATTTTTCTTTATTAATGTAATATTATTGAAAATGAGTTTGAGATGTGGTTTATAAAACTTCATCCTATAAAATTATTTTTATAAAATGATATTACTTTGATTTTAAATATTACAAGTTTCATTTGGATATGTGAATTGAAAGAGATATTTGAAATTCATATTAATAAATTTATCAATGGTGATTGGATAGGTTTGAGTTTTAAATTCATTATTTTAAAATCCCAATTTCAAATCATTATATCCAAACACAACCCAATAGATCATGTAAATTACATAATTTGACCAATTAAACCAATCAGATCAATTTGTTTGTCTCTGAACAATTGAATAGTTTAAATTTTGATTCTGTCTCTTTTATTTAATTCAACCAAGTTTTTTTTGTTTGTGTTTTCAATGACAAATCAAATAGATTAAATGTTAGATACCTCAATTTAGCCGGTTGAGCTGACTAATGGAAATCAATCAAAAAAAAAAAAAAAACATTCCATGAACGATGAAAATGGCTAAAATGACAAGAAAAGTGAAAATGGTTGCTCTTATATTTTAAGAAATATATACCAACTATTTTAAGAAATGTTATTCTCAACACTAAAACATAGTATTGATCATGTGATTAGAATTGTATATTGGTTATTTCATCATCAAATATTTGTAACTTATATTACCGAATGTAAACTTAAGTGTCTAAACTCCACTATGTTTCACTTTTCAATGTCTCATTCATACAATACTTCTAAAACTAAGTAGTTTTGCTGATAAGTTAATTGATTGAAATTATGTAATTTTAATAATGATAAAAAAAATATAAAAAAAAGGATATATGAGTTGATTTGGAAGTTGAGAGATGTTTGGAGGAGATCCAATGATAATAAGATTGTTGGAGATGATATAAGAGGAATTTGGGAATTTGTAAATGTTTGTTTCCTAGTTTGGTGCTCAGTACCTTTGTCTCTTTGCTATCTGTCTTTACTCTCTATTGCTTTCTCAGCCTTCAAAGTTGAGAGAGAGTAGGTGTATTCATTGGCTGGTTGGTAATAAATGCTTCTTTTTTTTTTATTATCAATATATATTTAAATTTAATTTAATTATATTATTTGTATGTGGGTGGTGTCTTTATATAAAAATGCCATGAAAGTGTATGTAGGGGTGATACACCATATATACTCCATGTGAAATGATTGTAAAAAAAATAAAAAATTAAGGAGGGTACTAGCATAGAGGACTCGTTTCAAAATTTGTAAGTTAGTATATTAAATTTACCAAATCTACTATAGTAATTTTAACACATCATTATAAATCAATTGATAATTGTGTTTTGATAATTTAAGTTACCTCCTCCGACTAGGTAATTAGGTCATACACCACTTCACAAATCATGTAATTTTTAAAAATGAAGTAATATTTCATCTCATTAACATTATTTCAGATTAGTTTAAATTAAAACTCTTGTCATTTAATTCACATTCACCCGTAATAATGTCGTTTTGATGAAAATCAATAGTTTATTTATCAAAATTGTGTGACAATCATGTATATATGGGCTTTACATAGTGAAAATACCATCGTGATTTAAGTTGTAATGGTGAATTAAAGTTGTGATTTATTGTTTAGTTGAATAGTTATGATGATTATAATGTAATTTAATAGAAAGGTGTGATTGGTTTTTACAATTGGATCTAAAATAAATATTGAATATTGCACATTTAATGGTAGAATTCATTGAGATGTGATGTAAACTATACTGTAGGGGTATGGTGGAATCTTGCTTTTCGGGCCAACAACTCATACAGTCAATTAAAATTTGGTTCTATATTAATGTCTTTGATGATGACATAATAACATATGCCACATTTCATAAAGAGTTGGTCTGTAAGTCAAATTCAACCAAATCGATTTAGTTCATTCACATTCACTCTATGAAAAAATATATTTTCTCCTCCTACATTGAATCGTCGATCCGATCCGATGTGTATAATAATCATTAAATAACGATAAAATAATTTTTACTTATTATTAACAAATTAATTTGGATGATTGAATAGTTTAACCAGTATTCCCCAATTTATTCTTACACAAAAAAAAATCTAATTTATCATTCATAACTATTACATGTATCATTTTTTTTTCTAATCATCTTTCAACTTTCTATTTATTTTCTAACTAATGTAATGTTTTATTTTGTTAACCAATTATAATATTATAAATCGAGCATCGAAAAATATCATTAATAAGAATCGAACATCGAAATATCATTGATTTGAGTCATAAATCATAATATGAACCCCATGTAAAGAAAGATATCGATGGAACCTATATCAAATTCATTTATTTTGATGAATTGGAAAAAAAAATGTAAAAGAAATGGACCTATATTTGTCACGAAGATATTATTGAAACCACGCGACAGTGTGGCCACACGCTTTTGCCCTAAAACTCAACCCGACTCGTTTTCCAGACCACAACTTGTACCCGGGTCCGATCCGATTTCTACTCTAAAAGCGTTGGATTGACACACGATTTTTATGAAAAGGTAAAATAAGAAACGCAGTAGGTGAGTCGAATAAAAGATTCCCATTCGCGCGTTTATCCAAATCTTCCAAACTCAGCCGCTAGCACGATGAGCAGTTTAACGGCGAGCTTCACAGCTCGATTCTCCTCTTCCTCCGCCGTGTATTTTCTGGCAGGAGAACGCTTTTCACGGCGTCAGTTTTCCGTTCAACCTCCAGTTCACCGCCGGCGTTCGGGAAGATTAGTATGCATGGCGGTAAATACTTGTTCTTAATATCAAAGCAGTAGTTTAATCCGCGTTAAGAAGATAGGGCTGGAGAGCTTGGGATTTTATGTGTCTTTTCTGTTGAGATGATTTCTGCTATTGTTATGTTGATGTTGTTTTCGGCTGAAAATGTAGGAACCTCATTTAATTACGAAATTGGAGTCCTCCGAAAAAAGGTGGAAGGAATTATCGGTATGAATTGGACTGTATTTGAATGATTTGGAGTGCGTTATTGGCATTTATTGCTTTTGATTTTGATTCACTCGTTATTCTAGTTTTGTTTTTTTGGTACATTTTTCAGGATTTCCTGATACTACTTTTGTATAATTGTATTGTCATTGTAGAATTTATTACCTATTCAATGAAATATGTTGATCAGAGCTTGTGGAGTGAATTTTTATAGCATACATGTTGTCTGGTACAGTAACTTTGAGGTAGTCATGGACTATATACGACTACCATATAAGACTCAAGCTGAAGCATTTCTTGATTTTGTTTCTTAGCTGAGACCACTCATCGTGCAAATTACTATGAATACAGTGATTACTTGGAAAAAAAAAAGCACCTGGAAAAGATTCTGAGTCTTATTAGTTAGTTAGGATTGATGGAGTGGTGGTATATTTTGTTGAAGAAGTTGTTGTTCTGTAAATCTATTTGAGTTTTCTGCATGTCTAAGTTTCTTTGAGGTTCCAAGTGTAGCATACGTTGACTTGCGAGATTCATTTTAGTATGGTCCCTGAGGTTTTATTAGTTTGTTGTGCTGTAGTTGGTCATACAACACATGAGACAATATACCAAGGAAACCATAATAGTATATTCAATAGTAATGAGGAAGATGATGTGTTTCTATTTTCTTTCCAAGTTTCTGAGATATCATCTGCTTTACTTTGCCTTGTTTGATGAAGTGTGATTTAGGTCTTGTACCTGTGTTTTTTAGTCCTGGACTAGATTATTGTAATTATTTGACTGCAAATATAGAAGATATGTTAATACTAGAAAATGTAGTGTTGGTAGGTAAAGATTGATGATTGAATCGGGATGAAAGGCCAAAGTTGAGATCATCTTTAGTGAAAAAAACATTTTTGGATTTTGCAGTCCTGGAGACCAAGAAACATAACCTTGCAGCTTCACCTGATGCGGTGAAGTAGGTGCTTAAATCTTTATGATCATTTATGTAAATGCTATGCGAAAGCATCTGTATGTTACCAGAACGTTTTTCTTATGTGTGAGTACTGTCAGATTCATGTATTTCCAAGTGATCAGTTCTGTACTTTGCCTTTTCCTATTACTTGAAGATCACTTTGAAATCTGGAGAAAATTTATTTATTTTCATGCAAAACCAAACATTAGGTTAAACTGGCTGATCCAGATGTTGCCTCAAATCCAAGTGAATATCAGAAGTTAGCACAGTCTTTGGCAGAGCTGGATGAGGTACTGCACTTTGATGATCCACTGAGATCTTTTCCCCAGCATAGTTCTATTCACTCTAGTGCTTATAAATTATTATGTTCTTTACATCATTCGAAGCAAATTCTTTGAACTAGTAGGTCGTGTCGACATATAGAAGCTTCAAGGATTGTGAAAAGCAGTTAGAGGAAACAAAAGGTTTATGTTGCTGTCCGATTCTCTTTGGGAAAATGGGGAAATAAAATCATTTCTTTACCTTGTGTAAGTATTTGCTCACTTCTTCAACTTTAAACTCAGCTTTAACGAAAGAGTCAGGTAATGATGAAGACATGGCCGAGATGATAAGCTCAGAAGTTGAAAGCTTAACCAATCAAATTAAAGATCTTGAAGAGAGGCTAAAGGTTTGTAATCTCTTTGGTAGCTGGTTAATTACTTATTATGCTTTGTTCAATTTCATGGACATTCTTTTAAACCTCTCTGTTTTTTTTTATTTTTTGTCATCACAACAGTTCTTGGTACTTCCAAAGGATCCCCTGGATGCAAGAAATATAATGCTTGAAGGTTTGCTATGCTGTTATTCTTTAAATTTAAATGTTATTCAGTGAAATGCATATATGTACTTAAAGCCAATGCTTTTTGTGATTGACATGCATTTTGAAGGTAGGCTTAAATATCTCTTTCACATTAGTCTAGTGAAGAAGATTTAGTTTAAGCCTGATGTAGTTAGTCATTTTACAATTTCATCCTTCGTGAAGACGCGATGACCGGAAGCCTGTAGCTAGTGCGTTTTCTGGATAATTGGAGAGTATTGCATATCTTTATCATTTCTAATTCTAAGTGCTTTGGCTAAGGATTACCATCTTTTTGTATGATCCTGTGGTTAAGAATTTAGAGTTGTAATAGCCTTCAGCGGTGTTCTTTAGTTACCAACCAGTTATTTTGTTGCAATTATTTATTTAATGAGCTGCTATAAAGGTGCTTGATATTGCTAATTTACAGTGAGAGCTGGTACTGGTGGAGATGAGGCTGGAATTTGGGCCGGTGATCTTGTAGGTACATGTTTGTTTTTGTTCTTTGTATCATGTATGTTTTCTCGAGAACGTCTATTAGCATGAATATAAGAATTAACTTGTTTGTTCTACTTTCTTAATATATGCTAGGTACGCATGTATGAGAGGTATAGTGAACGTAATTCATGGAAATTCTCCCCTGTCTCCAGCTCTGAGGTAATGCAGACCTGAATCACAGCATGTTTAAGGCATACGATACTACATTTGTATATAGCTTATTGATTTTCTTCTTTCAAGGCTGAAAAAGGAGGATATAAGACCCATGTAATGGAGATAAAAGGAAAATGTGTTTATAGCAAATTGAAGTATGAGTCAGGTGTTCATCGAGTTCAACGTGTCCCCAAAACAGAAGCCCAAGGTCGTGTTCACACATCAACGGCAACTGTTGCTATCATGCCAGAGGTAAATCTTTTCTTAATGTCACTAAGCCATTCTAGTCTGCCATGTCATTTCAATAGCTTTCATACTCATTTTATTGAACAGTAACTTCATCAAAACTCGTTTAATTTTTAATCACTGAATAGAAATAGTTTGACCAGTGTCATTTATCCTAGTACTTTTGCATTGCCATATTAAGTAATTTTGAATATTTTGAATGGTCTTTAACATTGACCTTGGCAAGCCAGTATTTGGGTTTCCTAATCTCAATTGTATACAACTGTTGGCTATTCTAATGCAAAATATTCAGTAATCTGATGGGACTATGTCATCATCTTGTTTTTGATCTGTTATCCTTAGTTCAATTTTGATCAATATCAATATTATTCTTTGCCTACATGGTGTCAGGCTGATGAAGTTGATGTGGAAATAGACCCAAAGGACATTGAGCTCACAACAGCAAGATCTGGTGGTGCTGGAGGTATTGTCAGTGAATTGGTTTTTAGAGAAAATTTGGTTCTCCAAGTCTTCATAATTGACTAATTTTCAAATTCAGTAGTTTTTCATCTACAATCTTGTACTTGTGCAACGAATTCCCCTCTTCTTTCTGTCTTCTTTTGTCCTTCATGCATATATTCCTGATGCAGGGCAAAATGTCAACAAGGTGGAGACGGCTGTTGATCTCTTCCACAAACCAACGGGAATAAGAATTTTTTGCACAGAAGAAAGAACTCAGCTTAAAAACAAGAATCGAGCTCTCCAACTATTGCGAGCAAAATTGTAAGAACAATATCTTAGTATTGTTTTCACTTTTCAAGCTCTAATAAGTTGGTGGTTCTGTTTCATTCTAGATGGGCATTTTCTTTAATGCATTTGCTGTCTATTTTTGAATTTTTTTATTGTGTTTGCATGTGAAGACACCTGATTGTCTGTACAATGAACAGCTGATCTTAACCTCTTATTGTGTAACAATGTGTCAGGTACGAGATCAAAGTAAGAGAACAACAAGAGAAGCTAAGGAATCAACGCAAGATACAGGTTTTGTTGTGCTCATTCTCTCACTTTCATTTTAAAGAGGAAGGAATTTTATCCTGTTCCTTCATTTTATTCAAGCTTTAATTCAAAATATATGTATGTTATGGAATATTATCCATTTTGATGTGATCAATTGACCTGGTCGATTAAGAGTGCTTCCGCCCCTCTATATCAGTTCTTAACTAAATAATGCTACCACAGCAGGTGCCTGCATGCTATTACTCATAAGATGAGAACTTTTACACATTCCTGCCATGCAGCAAAAGCTATGTCCTATTTGTTCGTGCTGTAAACCCAAACTAACATTAAGAATATGACAGGTGGGTACTGGAGCTCGTTCAGAAAAGATTAGAACTTACAACTATAAGGTATTTCCCAGTGTTTCTTCTATGCTTTTAGTTTGAATTGCACCATTGCTACCCAGAAACTTTAGGAGTTTAGGTGTCTAAAAATAGAAACAAGAAATGTTGGAAAAAGGCCAGTATTTATATAATGTTAGTAATGAAGTCTGCCCACGAGAAACCCGGGGACAATTTGTTATTGGATAACAAATGCTCAAGTGAATTTAACAAGTTGAAGGTTGAGGCATTGAAATTAAACTTTTCCTTCTACTTCCATGATTCCAGGACAATAGGGTCACAGATCACAGACTAAAAATGAATTTCGAGCTCACTTCGTTTCTGGATGGGGACATTGAGACAGCCGTTCAGGTACAATATTTTTCCCTTGGTTTTTCTCTCATGATATCTCGTCCTCTTTTCTGGTCCAATTTGTTGATACTGCTATTTTCATTCTCCATTATATATTCGTATATGGTTAGTGCAAATTATGGTCGATGCCAATGCTAATGCTTTTAAATACAGTCTTGTGCTGCTATGGAGCAGAAGGAATTACTTGAGGAGCTTTCTGAGTCAGTGGGCGCCTTGGCTACTTGATTCTCTTGTGAAATGTCTGATTAGTCCTCACACATCAGCATGCTTCTGTGAGGTTTATAGTCATGAATTTTCTTTTCATTCTTTGTTGATCTGCAATATAATCATGTTACTTTTATTTATAAATGAACAATGTGACGCTAAGGATTATAACAAAAGTCTCAGTTCAACTTTTCGAATACAATTATATTAGACACTTCCAGTTACGTGTAAATAAATTGGGTATTAAACCATTTTATTAAATGTAGTATATTATTAAAGGTGTAATCAAGTAGATATGTTGTCAATTTTGAGCTCGCCACGAAATAGATCTAACCTTTTTTGGCTCAAAGTTTTACTTATAACAAAGTTGACTCGACTCATCATTGTTACTTATAGGAAATGGTGTCAAATGTTTGTAATTCAATTAGTAAGTCAGGACATGTGCATGAATGAAGCTTATTAGGTTGTGTTTAACTTAGTAATTTCAAGATTCAAGAATTTAAAAGTGAATGGATTAAGATATATGACTGCGTGTATAAAATTCATTTGATCACATTATTTATGAATTTAGACTTAAGAACTTAAAATGAATGAATGAGTTCAAAACAAGATTAGTAAATTAAAATATAGGAGAAACAAGTTTTTTAATTCTCTAACTTTATCTCAGATTTTTTAGTCATTGATCTTTCTTTTTTTTAAATCCTATAATTTTTATGACGTAACTTTGAGTCAGATTATATGAAATAACATGTAAAAATGACCTATTATGGTAAGTAACCACATTTAGTATAAAGTCCTTCAAATTATATTATTAAAAGGAAGGGATAAATAAAGTACTAAAAATTTAAAAAGGTAAAGTTAGAGGATTGAAAAGCTAATTTTCTCTTGAATTTATTACCCACTCAAACAAGCACGAATGCAAACGATTCTCAAATCCATGTTTAAGTTTTTCTTTCTTTCTTTTTTTCCTTTTCTTTTAATCCAAACACAACTTTAAATATCTTAAGAAATCATAGTATATGGACCTAGCTAACGACAGCTTGCATTACTTATAATTTAGGTAAAATGTGCAATAATGATCCTATGGTTTAGGTGTAAATATGACCTAGGTGCAAAAGAAAATTGCAGAAAAAAAAAAAAAAAACTTGTTGTGAAATTGTAAATTTAACTCCAACTTCTAAATTTTAGCAAAATAAATCATCAACTTTACATTATTCATTCAAATCACCACAGTTTTTCAACATAGTTCTAATCTATTATCGTTAAGTGTTAACAAAGTTAAGTTACAGTGTGAAAACAAAATATTTTTTGAAAAATAACATCGTTTTGTTTACATTTTTATTTTATTTGATCGACAATATGACAATCAATGCGATCAAGTTGACGGAACACTTAACAAGTTTTGGTTAAAAAGTATTTAATTATAAATTTCAATTTCACGAAAATTCGCATACATATATATATATTTTTTCAATTAAGCCATTAACTCATTATCCAAATTTTTTTGGGATTCAAAATTTTATTTTTCTCATTAAAATGACTTAGGTTTATATTATATCTACACACAAATCATAGTCAAATGCAACTTCAATTATCTGCAGACATAGAGCCTAAGTCGGCTTGCATTATTATACTCTTTAATTTAATGTGCATTAATTAATTCTCCAAAAAAGTTTCCCAAAAAAAAAAAAGCTCTTGCAAAAATATATTACTATATTTGCAATATATTGAAAAAGAAGAAAAATCACTGTGATGGCAAGAGAGAATGAGAGAAGTACGAAATTTGCATGCACCGTTTCTCTCCTACTGGCTGTCTTCATAGTATTCAACTGTCCAATTTTGTGCCACGCGTCAAATATCAAACCTCATCACTACGAAATGGCGATTGTCAAACCCTCTCTCTCCCGAAATTGCTTTCTTCAATTATATAGAAAGCACTATAAATTCTTGATCCCAAGTTTCTATTTTTCTTTAATATGCTCAAAAGACTGCTCTTTACTTCGTCCTGCTCTCGCCACGTTTCTCATTACAAACCTAAATCGCCGAAAAAATTCGACAATTGGGGCTCCTTTTCATTTTCTTGGCCTTTCTCGCTTGTTTTTTACCGACCCATTAAATTTTCGAGAGTATTAGCCATGGCGGATAACGGGCCCGCTAAAACGGCGTCGTTCGACACCCACAAGCATACTAACCGGCTTGCGGCGGAGCACAGTCCTTACCTTCTTCAACACGCCCATAATCCTGTAAAAAAAAATTTGTCTGAATTTGATGAATACATTTCTTTTTTTAGTGGACTATTCAGCTATGATATCTTAAGAACTTTCTTGTTTTCTTGTCCTTATTTCATGGGTTTTGGTGGATCCATGGGAATTTGGTGATAATCGGTTGGCGTTTTTTTGCCTGTGATTGTGTGAATAGGTTGATTGGTATCCATGGGGTGAAGAGGCAATCTCCGAAGCTCGTAAAAGAGATATTCCTATTTTCCTGTCAAGTACAGCTTGTTCTCTTCTAATTGATAATCCTCCTTTTTTTAATATTATCTTATTTTGGGAATTTTAGGAATTTGGTCTTTGTTTTAATTTTGTAGAGTCATTGTATTAATGTATGATTTATGGGCTTTTTTTTTTGCATTGCGATGTTACGGTGGTCTTGCATATGAAGTTGGTTACAGCACTTGTCATTGGTATGGATTCTATTAGAATGCGTTTAATACTGCTCTTGCTTTGCATCAGTTAGTTGCATAAGCATCAAATATCTAGAGACTGATTGTTTTGAGTATGTGATACTCATTAAATTTAGGTGTCATGTGATGGAAGTTGAATCTTTTGAGGATGAAGAGGTTGCAAAATTGCTTAATGATTGGTTTGTCAGTATCAAGGTGTGCTTCCCAGCTGCTTAGGAGAACATACTTTTCCACATTCTTTATAGTAGTATTTGTGATTAAAGATATCTTATTGGTCAGGTGGATCGAGAAGAAAGACCAGACGTTGATAAGGTACTGCACCTGTGTTAGCTCAACTGCTTAACTGGTTCCTCCCATTCAGATGAAACTAGGATGGACTTGGTTCAAGACTTTTTATTTCATTACCCAGTGCATGTATATTCATATTTGAAAATGAGGCCAGCTTCTAGCTTTGAGTTTGCTTTAGTTGAAATACTGATTTGTTAGTTTAAGCGCTAAGAGGAGCCAAAAATTTTTTACATTTCTTTAAGAAATTATTGATGCACTTAGAATGTTCCAATAGATTATGTGGTGATGTTCTGTTCATTTCCCTGACAAATTGAATCTTCTCTATTTCCTTGATATTGTAGTGAGGTACTAATTGGTCCTTAGTATGTATACATTGTATATGTTTTTGTGATATTATAAACTAGTGTGTTCATATAAAAACAATACTTCTCCTGTTAAGTCGTATGTGTTTGATGTCCTGAGTTGTAATCTGACTTGGTATTTATCGCACGTAAAACACTATTTCTACATATGAGGCACCTTATGGGGCTGGCATTTTCTTTTTACTGGTTATGAATGTTGTTTGGTGTTCTTCCTTATTCCTCCAGGTATACATGACATATGTACAAGCATTATATGGTGGTGGTGGTTGGCCATTAAGTGTTTTCCTTTCACCCGATCTAAAGCCTTTGATGGGCGGCACCTATTTTCCTCCAGATGATAATTATGGCAGGCCGGGCTTCAAAACTGTACTTAGGTAACATACTTATCTTCTCAATTACAGGTTGAGGTAGGTATGCTCTCAATGAAATTTATCAGGTGTCTGTTTTTTCTGTTTACTTTTACAGATTGAAGCTTTTTTTTTTGTTTTTTTGGAATGGCAAGCTCTCTTTCTTTCAAGTATTTAATAATTTGAACAGATATTTGTATCCAATAGGAAGGTTAAAGAAGCTTGGGACACTAAGAAGGAAGCCCTAGTCCAAAGTGGGACATTTGCAATAGAGCAGCTCTCAGAAGCTTTATCTGCTACTGCAAGATCAAAAAATCTTCAGGAAGGACTTCCACAAAGGACATTGCAAAAATGTGCTGAACAGGTATAATTTTCTGGTGGAAAGATTTTCCTTGAACTTGATAGACATTTTTCTATTTGTCGTTTACTCGTAATTTGAGTATAGTGTCCCCCCCCCCCCCCACCACACCCCCCAAATTTTTTGCATATATTTTGATTTTGGCTTGTGCTATGGGTTAGATCCATGCATTCTTCCTCTTAAAATTCTGTCTTTAGCAATGTTGTTTTTCTTCTTATTCATAATCTGCTGGTAGTTGTGATGAAGCAATGACACAATATTAACCTATTAAATATTTACAATACACTTTGTTTGCGAGTGTTTTGTGAGCAATGCATGCGAATGTCTCTAATGGTAGATGGATCCATTTTTGGTATGCCTGCAAGGAAATAAATGTACTCGCTTTCAGTTTATACTATTGATCAGAACCGGAGTGAATTCTAAATTTATATTTTTTCTTTTGATTTTTCATAGCTTGCAGACAACTATGATTCGAAGTTTGGTGGATTTGGTTCAGCACCAAAATTTCCCAGGCCTGTTGAAATCCAGCTTATGCTTTATCATAAAAAGAAGTTAAAGGAGTATAGAATGAAAGGTGAAGCAAAGGAAGACCTAAGTATGGTGGCGCTGACCTTGCAGTGCATGGAAAGGGGTGGTATCCATGATCATATTGGAGGTGGTTTTCACCGATATAGTGTGGATGAATGTTGGCATGGTTAGTTTGCTTATGTATTTACATAAGTTGTTTTATGGTGGTCGAGTTCTGGTTAATGGATAAGCAGTTGTTACTTCTTCTTGCAGTGCCACACTTTGAGAAGATGTTATACGATCAAGGGCAGCTTACTAATGTTTACCTGGATGTTTTCTCTATCACAAAAGACGTATTCTATTCAAGTGCATCACGAGGCATTCTTGATTATTTAAGGAGAGATATGATTGGTCCTAATGGAGAGATATATTCAGCTGAGGATGCTGATAGTGCAGAGTTTGAAGGTGCTTCAGGGAAAAAGGAGGGTGCCTTCTATGTTTGGACCAGCCAAGAGGTAAGTATGGGTTACTTCATTAAATGATGAATAAAAAATCCCCTATCATGTATATCAATTTGATCTCTTCGGTTGTGAGAAAAGTTGACAACTTGTCTATTTCTCCCTCGAGTATTTACACTTTGAGGATGGTTTGGTTTATGTATAAATCTTTGTTCTGAAGTCTTTATGAGCATCTCACCTCATTCTTGATGTTCTTTTGTTGATTATCTGTATGAATTGATAGTGTAATTTTTCTTGGTCTCTTCAATTCTTGTGCAGATTGAAGAGATACTTGGAGAGCATGCTCCTCTGTTTAAAGAACATTATTACATTAAACCATCGGGGAACTGTGACTTATCAAGAATGAGTGATCCCCACAATGAGTTCAAGGATAAGAATGTGCTTATAGAAAGAAATAGTACTTCTGCGATGGCTTTAAAATTTGGTATGCCACTGGAGGAGTATTTGAAGATCTTGGGGGTTTGTAGAAGGAAGCTTTTTGATGTTCGATTGAAACGTCCAAGACCCCATTTGGATGATAAGGTAGCATTGAGATACAGATAGATCAGTAGTAGTTTTTTTTGGCTTCTTCTAAATTATTGTTTCTTTCATCTATCTTTTTTATTATTAGCAATGCCAACATGGTTACCTTTCATTTTCCAGGTTATTGTTTCCTGGAATGGACTTGCGATTTCATCATTTGCTAGAGCGTCAAAAATTCTGAAGGGTGAACCAGAAGCAACCGAGTTCTACTTCCCAGTTGTTGGAACTAATGTAAGATATGCAGACGTAGTGAACTGCATAGAACTGAGTTCAATGGATTTTTTATTTCTTGTAGAAAAGAAATATATGTAAAAATGACGGTGCTTTAATAACAAAATTCCCTTTTTCTGGTTCCATATAAGATTGGGAAGTGAAACGGGCACCTTTCTTTTGATCGTCTTTGTCAAAACTTCCATGCATTTAGGTCCATTGGATTTCTTTGGTTCACACCCTAATACCTCGTTAGCCTTCTGTTAATCATGATGCTTTGAGATATTCAATAATGCTTTTACCAAACTTCTATAAGTAGCTTGTAACATCTAAATTCGACCTGGTATATCGCAGCCAAAAGAGTACATGGAAGTCGCGGAAAAGGCAGCAGGTTTTATCAGGAAACATCTTTACGACCACCAGACTCGAAAACTGCAGCACAGCTTCAGGAAGGGCCCCTCCAAGGCACCTGGCTTTTTAGATGATTACGCCTTCCTAATATCTGGTCTTCTGGATATGTATGAATGTGGCAGCTCGATATTTTGGCTAGCTTGGGCCATTGAACTACAACAAATACAGGTAAGCATCTGCAAATCATAGGTGTTGCATCCCATGGTGTATCTTGGTTCTTCAATCTGGTGTGAATTATATATGTTTTCCAGGATCAACTGTTTCTTGACAAAGAAGGAGGTGGATATTTCAATACCACTGGTGAAGATCCCTCGATTCTGCTCCGTGTGAAAGAAGATCACGACGGTGCAGAACCTTCCGGAAACTCTGTTTCAGTGATCAATTTAGTGAGACTGGCTTCGTTGGTCGCTCCAGGTTCCGATGGTTACAGACATAATGCAGAGCGTCTACTGGTATACTCTTCTTTCTTCGATAATGCCAGTTTATGTAATCGGTGAATTCTTAAGGGTATGTTCGGATGAAGATTTGCCCATCCGGATTTGGGATGGCCAAAATTCACAAGATTATCAAAATCCACTTACATCTCAAATCCATCAAATCCAGACATCCAACATCCACCTCCACCCCCAGTCCAAATATACTCATGTTTTAGTACTCTCTCTCTCTCTGACATACTCTATTACAGGTATGCTTCGAGAAAAGGCTGAAAGAAACGGCAATGGCTGTGCCCCTCATGTGTTGCGCTGCAGATATGCTCTTCGTTCCTTCAAGAAAGCAAGTTGTCGTTGTTGGACACAAGTCTTCTCCCGATTTTGATAGCATGTTAGCTGCAGCTCATGCATCATACGATCCTAATAGAACGGTAAGCCTGCTCTCGCATAGCTTGACTTTCTTTCTTCCCATTGACATCCTTAAAACTGTTGTAACTGCAAACAAACAGGTGATTCATATTGACCCTACCGACGTAGAAGAGATGGGATTCTGGGAGCAAAACAATGAGAAGATCGCCCTGATGGCCAAGAACAACTTTACGTCCAATAAGGTTGTTGCGCTCGTCTGCCAGAATTTTACATGCAGTCCAATAGTGCGTGACTCCAAAGCTCTCGAATCTCTTCTCTTGAGGTGAGCTATCTCCTTGCTAAATAAGGTCGGTACATGTGATAATAAGTTGGCTCTCACTTGTAATAAAATCGAAATGCTTTTGTCGGCGTTTATTGTATGTGCTTACTGTAGATTGCTTCCAAATTATAGTAACCAAGGTTCATAGTTTATGCATAGAACTAAGATTTGATTTCATCTCTCTTTGGACATAAAAAATTTCAGTTCAATGTAGTTACTATCTTTCGAGTTTGTGGATAATGCCATGCATTGCTGACATAGACTTGTGATTTTATTTATTTATTGTGCGTAAAAATTCATTAAAATGGGGCCGTCTCGTGTGAGAAGAGATTTCTTTCGGTTTTATTGTTTTCAAGAATTTAGGAGTTTTAAATGTTATTTCTTTCTGACGGAAATAAATGAAGATTACTTTTCAGTTAAAACTATATTACAAAATACAGATCATCGAAATCATATTAATAATTATTCCCAACCATTAAATAGCAAGAGATGGATGCGAAGAAGCAATGTTATCCTTCGTTTACTCTTAAAACAACTTGGAGAGTCTTGCAGCCAAACTCTGCTTCGCTGACGGGGATACCCCATGCTTTCCGATGATCGACTCCAGCACCGCTTCCGACAGTTGTTTGTTCTCTATTACCGCATTCCCTTGCTCAGGAATTGATCCGTCTTTCGAGAAACTAATCTGCAGATATACAACACAACATGCAGTGTCAGTCCAAGCATCGATCAGTCATTTACTGTGATTCATTCGTCCTACCGTTAAGGAGCCCGCCGGCGATTGGGTGAAGAGGATCGAAGCTCCAGGCGCGAACGTTTCGTCCTTGAACACTTGGACAAACTTGTCGATTGCTTCCGATTCAGCATCCGTGTATTTCCCTATGGATTTCCAGTACGCAACACAGTTTTCTGCAACTTTCTCTGAGTATTGCTTCCCCGTCAATGGCAGTATCATTGTCACCTTGGTGAATTTCTCGAAAGGACCTGCAAATTCGGATACCGAAATATCTCAAACATCGAATTTCAAGCTCCAATTAAATACTTTATTTCTGGAATTATATACATACCAGACACGATTTCCCCAAAAAATTCATCGGAATCTGTCAACTCCTCGGCGGTCTTGCCCTTCCACTTAACGGCGAGCGACGGAACGGCGCTATCTTCCAAGTAAACGCCGATCGCCGTAAATTTGACGAAATTCCCCTGGATCTCCATTCCTCTCACCCCTGCGCACGTTAGCCATCACCACCGGTCAAAACTCAAACGAACCGAGCTAGTAAAGAAACTGTTCCGAAAAATAAGGACGTACCTGCGCCGCCGAGGAAAAAGTTGTTGGAGGATCCCGGAGGCTTCACCGCCGGCGAAAACTCGACGGAGTCGACTACGACTTTGGTGACGGATGGCAAAGTAGACATGTTGTTTACGGATAGATAGGAGAGAGGGTTGGAGGTATATATGTATCTGTGAGATTGCAGTCGTAATTGAGAATGGTGGTTGTGTTGTAGGCTTACGAGGTTAGGTAGTACTACTCCCCCATTCACGCTCAATCACAGTTATTGCCTCTACCTAACAATTTCATTCCACCAATATATATATATATATA
Organism: Scutellaria barbata; assembly: GCA_028654395.1. Classification (NCBI taxonomy): domain Eukaryota; kingdom Viridiplantae; phylum Streptophyta; class Magnoliopsida; order Lamiales; family Lamiaceae; genus Scutellaria; species Scutellaria barbata. The sequence continues at coordinate 24,549,112 of CM053649.1, forward strand.
CACACACCTAACAATCTTATGAACGGGAAGATTTGTGTCTGATATTTTAAAATAATTATCACACTAACGTATAAAAATGTATTATTAATTGATATATTACCAATCAATTTTTCCATCTAAACATCCTTTCCAAATTAAGAAATGATTAAATACAAAATATTTCTTGATGATCATGAAAATTATAGGATTGTGATTTGTGGCTATTCATTATTACCGTAGGATCTATAATGGTGGCTTTGATCAGAGTTTATTCCCATAATGGTGGATTGTAACCTTTTTGATTAGATCATCCATATTTAGCATTGATTAGTTCTTACAAAAATTTATCTAATCAATTGGGTTGTACTTGTATTTACAAGTCTTGCTTGATAATGAAATAAAAGATTTACTGTTGAATAAAACCATTTTCAACCTGCATTAGGTGAATTGTATTGATTCACCTTTTTTAGTAACAAATATGTGCACCAATTGGGTGCAACTCCGTACTAAAATTATTTTCAATTTTTTTTTAATTCATACGATGATCTTAATGTTATATTAATATAATATTTATGTACAATATTACATTTTTTTTTAAGTATGGTCATATCTTTAAAAACTCATGTAGTATAGGCTTATAGCTATATCTTTACTGCAACATTGTTAAAGCATTTCCAGCAGTCTGCACTAAAGTAGTGCAGAATTTGCACCATTTTAGTGCATAAACAGTATATAATCTCCAGCAGTCTGCATTAAATTTTACATTAAAAAAAGAATATTTCTTAATATTTTTAATTATTAATTTATTTAATTATATTTTTTTTTATAATTAGATAACATATATAATCTATAATCATTATTTAATATAGTTTTGACTCTTTATATTTTAAATTTAATAATTAAAAAAATCATATGAATAATTGAATGAAACTTAATATAAAATGAAAAAAAAATTACTTATTTTTATTGAGGAAAGTAGATGTTACATAATGATAATTTTTAATTTTCTAAATTAGAATATTCTTCTCATAAATTATTAATCTCAACTACCAAAACCTAGTAAAATTTTGGAGGGTTTGAATTTGGGGCTAATCTCTCGGATTATTAGGTTTTATTGTTATTTAATTTTATATTTTATTTTCATGTATTTTGATCTATTTAAGTGATTTTATGTTTTATTTTCATATATTTTGATCAATTTTAAGTAATTTTATATAATTATTTCTCGATTCTCATATTTTTACCATCGATGTTAAAAAATGACAACCTTTTTTTATTTTAAAATTTTATATTATCATCAACGTGTTCAAATTACCATCCTAATTATTTATATTACCATCCATGTTGGAAATTAACACTTATGTAACCTTAGATTTTTATAAAATTAACAAACATTTATAATATATAAATAAATAAATAACAATAGTAGCGCATGAATAGTACGGCACTCAACCTAGCGCCAAACTGTTTAGAATTCTAAACTGGCGTTGAATTTGACGCCTTGCTGGATGAAGGAAATTGGCGATGGGCGCTAGAGTAAAACACTGTTGTAGCTGCTCTTATACATTTATATTATATTAATAACATTTATGTAATACATTAACTTAAAAAATAAAAAACAATTTTGAGACTATTTGATCATGCATTTATATCAACATAAAAGTGCGTGTGAGGATGCATGTGACACATAAAAATCACCCTACCTTGTTGCATAAATATATGATCCATACATCTAATGCATACAAATATTTATGTTCATTTTTATACAAGATCGGGTTTTAGGCATTTATCCAAAATTTCTTTCGAAAATTTATCCAATCAAATTTTATGATTTTTCCTTTATACAAAAATTAAAATGTCAAATTATTTTGTAATTAACAAGTTTAATTGTGTTGACGTCAAACTTGTATTGAAAAAATTCCAGTTCAACTAAATATTTCACAAAATACATAATGAACAAAAAAAAAAAAAGATAATAATCAATAATGCATACAGTTTATGAGGAAAAAAAAAACCTTAAAATGAATAGATGTCATAGCCCACGAAACTACCAAATATATTTCGTCCATCAAAATAACTATTTAAATATCTAATCATCAAGCTATTCATTATAAATAGGAAAATCTTATTTGAGTTTTGATTCACAAACTTTTCAATAACTGAACTTTTAATTCTGCAATTGCATGAAGTAACTTTTGTAAATGATTTGGGTCTCAAAATTACTTCATTTTGTCAAGAATATATGTTGTCCGTGTTTGTGAAACTCGTGATGATAATTCTAGCCATTAATACATTTTTTTATGATATAGAAGTAAATATATATTAAATATTCATAACATCACGTATATATTAATTATACATAGTTATACCTGATATATATATTGCACGTTTCAAAAGGTTGTAACATATGAATTCAATAAGACCGGCCCAAAATATTTATACATAAATAAAAAATAAAAAAAACTAAATCATCTCAAATGCGACATTAGCACTATCGGTATGACCATTGATCTGATTGTAAAATTTCATTTGAGACCAATGTCTTTCTTCTTAACGATATTATTATTATTATTATTATTATTATTATTATTATTATTATTATTATTATTATTATTATTATTTATTTATTTCTGAGGAGGGAAACGACCAAATGAAAACCTGCTTTGCTACTAGCATATGTAGAAGTCGCGTTTGAAGAAACCGCGATTACTCAACATAAACTTCACTTTTCCCTCCATTCCCAGCTCGACAGAATTGCGTTGCGCCGCCCATTTCACAGCGGCGTCGATAAATCTTGAAAACGGCGTCGTTGCCACCAATTATTTTCCTTGAGATTTCATGATTGCAGGCTAACCCTAAAATTAACTTGAATCGATGCTTGCAATTATCTGCAGGAGTGGACCGAAGATCCCCAGAGAAGATGGAATATTTTTTCGCGCTCAATCTTTGCCAATCTTGGTCAAGCTATTTTCTTCCGCAGTGAAACCAGCTTCCGATGTTTGCGGCGGCGACCAGAGCGATTTGTTCGCAGTTTCCTACCTCATTAACTCATGTGGGCTGTCCTCAAACGACGCTGTTTCTGTGTCCAAGAAACTATGCATCAAATCGCGAGAAAAACCAGATGCGGTGTTGGAGCTTCTCAGGAAATACGGATTCACAAATGCTCATATCGCCAAGCTTGTTGCTAAATGGCCGACTGTTCTTCGATCGTGCCCTGAAAAAACCCTTTTGCCGAAGCTCGAATTCTTCCGCTCGTTCGGCGTTTCCGATGCTGTTTCTGCGAAGACATTGTCTGCGTACCCAATGGTTCTACGCCGGAGTCTAAAAAACCATCTCATTCCTCTGATTAATTACTTGAGAAGCGTAGTCCAATCCGATCAAAGAGTTGCGAGCATGTTTGCGATGGCGCCGAGGGCGTTTGGGCGCGGGTATAGCTGCCAGAGAGTGATTTCTTCCAACATGGCGACGCTGCGAGAGCGAGGAGTCCCTGAATCTTCGATCGCTTCACTGCTCTTCAGACGACCGCCATTGCTGATGATTGGTAAGGAAACGTTCACTGAGTACGTCGATCGCGCTGCTGAGATGGGATTTGATGTGAAGAAAATTATATTCGTTCATGCCCTCGAAGTGTTTGCTGATTTGTCTGACTCAACTCTGAAGCGTAAAATGGATGCTTATAGAAGGTGTGGCTGGTCCGAATCCGATGTTAGCACTGCCTTTTTAAGGCATCCACTCTGCATGAAATTGTCTGAGGATAAACTGAGAGCCAATATGGATTTTCTTGTTAATGAGGTGGGATTGCAGCCTGATGCTATTGTTCGATGCCCTGTGATCCTCGGTTATGGTCTCGACACGACAATGAGACCGAGGTGGCTGGTTACTAGAGTTCTGATCGAGAAGGGGTTGTTGAAGAAACCCATTGCAGCCATAACCTTGTTTTCGATGCCCAAGGAGAAGTTCATGAAGAGGTACGTTCTTGATCATCTAGACGATGTTCCTAGGTTATTGGATGTGTATGAAGGCAGGTTGGATTCAAGTGCAAGAAACTGCATTTTGTAGCATTTCTTGTGGCTCAAATGCAGTATTACTCGGAGTTGAACTTCTTTGGCCGAAGAGGAATGTTGAATGATCTTTAGCTTCTCGTTTTAATGGTTTTCTTGATAGTAGAATTGGAATGCTTTGAGTTTTTGTAATGAAAAATGATTTAGGGAATGCAGACATGTTAATAATGTCTATGGCTTTGGAGTTTGGATGATGGCATTGGAGCGATTTGCTTGTCTTGGAAATCTTCAAGTTCTTGATTCTTTACTTTGTGTTTTCTCTAGCAATGCGACTTTATTTTAAAAAATATTGAGTAATTTTAACTTTAGTGAGCCATTGTTATTAGTGGTACGCGCTTCATAACTCATTTAATTAACATTTCTTTTTAATCATATATTTATTATACTAATTTTACTTTCCATGTAATAAGAGAATATAATCAATATAATCAATATAGTTATTGGTGGGAAGAATTATCAATAGATGGTATTTTATCATTTTCGATATTTGTTATTTTATACATATATATGATCTTTCTCTCTTACTTCGTAAAACATTATTTCTAATATATTTTATTTTCATTTGTTTTCCTAAAAATGTTAAAATTAGTTGTTTGTTGGTGGAGTTTTGTTATTTTAATTGTTGTGTTAGATTTTTTTTTCACATATGTTGTTGGTGATTATGACAATGATCAAAATTTGGATTTTTCGAATAAATTTACGTATTTATTTTTAAATTGGTAAATTGATTTTCATTATGAAAAAAGTTAACGTCGTATTTACTTTCAAAATTGGTAAAGTTTAAATTTGTTCTTTGCACTTTCAATTTCTTTGATTTTGCCTTCATATCTATTATTTTTAGTCATCATACTTTTTTTTTTAAAGATAAAAATTTAACAAAAATAAAAGTATATTTTATAAGTAATCATAAAATATAGTGCATGAGGTAACAAAAAATTGAAAATATTGGAAGCCAAATTAAAATTAATGTATTGTATAATTTATTTAAGTAATTCTAAAATTTTATTTGAGATGTGTCAATAATTTTTAAATTATAATTAAGTATGTGATACATATTCTATTTTTTATTTTTTAATATTTATATATTATTAATTTTTAGATATTATTTAGGAATAGGAAGAGAAGAGAGAAGGTGAAAAAAGAGAAATTGTAATGGTTGTTTCAGAGAGACACGTGACAGCTCTAGATTTCTTCAAAATGCTGAGGTGGCGGCTCCAAATTTCTCCTAAAAGTTTAGGTGATGAGGTTTGAGAGAGTCAAACCCTATTTTTATACCTATGGATTATTATTTTAAAGAAACACTATTAATTAAAGAAATCAACATAATAAAGAGTTGGAATCTCTCTATTGAAAGATAGTTTAAGAATGAGAACAACTTACCAAGTGATGAACGATTTAATTGACTTATCCAACAACAACGGTGTGTCATTACTTATTCCTTAGTTTTTTGGCTTCATAAAACATGTTTTTGAGTTTAGTCATGTCCAATTTCTACTTTGGATAGAGGGTTAATTGCATTAATTTTTTTTAAAATTAAAACTTTGGCATACAACCATGGAGATGGATGTCGACTGTAGGAGTCATATCATTAAAATCAAATCGTAGGTGCACCGAATTACTAAAATAAAGGAATTCATGCACTAGATTAAAAAATGTAGTTAAATTGCCAAAAAAAAAGGGTTATTATTATTATTATTATTTTCATGTGGTGCCGTGCACCGAATTGCAACTAAAAATTTCGTTCATCACATTACAATATTTAAAACCCAACTTTTACACCCCACTTCATTCCAATTTTAACATTTTAAGAATATATATATATAGACCGCTCTCTCTCAATCAAAAGTAATTGAAGCAAGAATTGATGTGAATTCTCAATGAAAGCAGTTAAATTGGAACTTGAAAGTTAGAAACGGTTAGGTGACAGTCAAACCATTTGCAGAGTGCCTTGAGTTGCTCAATCTACAGCTCTCTCTCCCTCTCTATATATGTGTATACACACACAGTTGTATCTATAACCTGCAACAATTATCTCTCATTTTTGTCTGAATTAATGCTTAATACTGATCAATCGAATTCGTCGAAGGTTTAGGGTTTTGTACATTGTGTATCAATGGTGGAGACGAGGAAGAGGAAGCCGCTGGTGCTTTCCTCCACTAAAGCCCTCGTCGACTCTTTGCTCAAAGATTCTAATGGAATTGACCATATTGCCCCAAGTTCCTCCACTCGCGCCCTCCAGTTAACGGCTGGTATTCTCAGAGTTTCCAAGGACACAGCTCTGAATTCAGTTGATGCTGCTGTTTTGGTTGGATTGTCCACTTCTGTGCTCAAACGATTATCGATTACTTCAGGGTCGCTGGTATTTTTTTTTATTTCTTTAATTCGCAATTCTTAATTCATGTTTCCTTGATGATTTTAGGCTCTTATATGATTTTAGTTGGAAGATCGAAATTATGTAGATTTTTTTTAAATGTAACTGTTCTACATAAGTGTAGGACTGTGATTGAAATATCGGTTTCTTTGTCATTTCGTGTGTTTCACTGTGGTAGAAGGGGATTCTGATTGATGAGTGAATCAATGGCATCTCAAGTTTGCTTTATTTTATTTGTAGATTCTCATCAAGAACGTGGATTCGAATGTCGATAGAATTGGGCAAGTGGTGGTTCTAGACCCTCCAAATCCCGACGACAAATCCTTCGAATGCGGAACAGTAATTGAGCATGCTCCTAGGACAATGTTGGCCTTTCCATCATATGTTTATCCTCAAACTCAGTCTGCATCTTTGGATCATCAAGTGGCTTATTTATCTCCAATTCTCGCATTTAACCTTAATTTGCATCTGTCATGCTTGAAAACTGTTGTACAACGAGGGAAGGATGAATTATCGTCCTTGTTTGATGTGAAAGGAAATGATGAAGTAATTCGGAAAGAAAATGAGCACATATCTGTTTGTATAGGGCTTCAACCTTGGGCAGGGTTGCCTAAGTATGCCTCACATTTAAGGGCATCTTTTGTGAAAATACCAGAATGTGGAAATCTTGAACGTCTTAAAAGCAGTTCATCCGATGAAACAAAAGATCGCCAAGGCTTGATAGATTTGGCACTAAACGATTACTTTTCTGTAGATAGATATCTTACCAGGGGTGACCTTTTCAGTGTATGCATAAATTGGAACTGCAAATCGGATTTGTGCATCCCTTGCAACAAAAAGATGTTAAATGGTGGAGACGATACAGTATACTTTAAGGTCAAAAACTTTAATTCCATGTTTGCTTTATTTGACTCTCGTAAGCTTGAAGGTAAATAGAGTAGACACATCTAGTATATGCTGGTTTTCAGGTTGCAGCTATGGAACCATCAGAGGAACCTGTTCTAAGAGTCAATCGCCATCAATCTGCTCTTGTTCTCGGAGGAGGCGTTCCATCTGCCATCCCACCAGATCCTTTAATGCGACGATCAGAAAGTGTCTCGCCTTTACAAGATGATGCAGTGCTGGCTCTAGCTTCCATACTTGCACCAATATCATTTCCGTCAGCATTATCATCAAAATTCAGGGTCGCTATCTTACTACATGGTGTTCCTGGTCCGTCATAACTTCTAGTTCTGCATGCTTTAAAAAAATCTATTTGCTTGTCCTACTTTTCAAAGATCAACCAATTTGCATATCAAGCTCTCTAAATGTGTATTATTTTTTTATGGAGATCTTCAATTTCTATCACTTTATGAGATAATACATTTGATATTTCATGAACTCAGAAATAGCATTCGCACATTTGAAGAAATTCCTCTGGATTTGATGATAATCAGAGTGATTTGTAGGTTGTGGGAAGAGGACTGTGATAAGATATGTTGCTCGTCAGTTGGGCTTGCATGTGGTGGAATATAGTTGCCATGATTTTATGACATCTTCTGAAAAGAAAACATCTATTGCTCTAGCTGAAGCCTTCAATGCTGCTCGCAGGTATTCTAACACCACTATGTGCTAAACATTAAGCAGTAAGAAGCCGTTATCTTATCAATCATGTAGCTTCAAACCATTTAATAGTGCTTAGGGTTTCAAAATAATTTAACCTTCTTCGACTTTTGAATTATAAGGGAAACCCTGCAGATTGAGTTTATTGTCTTCAATTGTGTGTTTGATCCATCGAAGAATTCCTTATATTTGATATGCTATTACTATTCTAGATATTCTCCAACAATTCTTCTTCTCCGTCATTTTGAGGTTTTCCGCAATTTAGCTGCTCAAGAGGGACCATCTAATGAGCAAGTTGGAGTTAACTCGGAAGTCGCATCTGTCATTAAGCAATTCACAGAGCCAATTACTACAGATGAAAATGATTATTTTGAGGAAAACTCAGAGGGTGATTCTGTAAGTTCACAAGTTGTTCATTCATATAACTGGCTCATGTCTCTGCTTCTCAAATATTTATTATTTTGTAACAGAGTTAATAGTCCAACATAGCTTCTCCATATTTCGTTTACTTTTATTGTCCTCTTACTCTATTTAATCTTTGATAAACAAGAATATAATAAGACATAATCATTTCTTTCATGTGATATACTATTTTTAGAATTAAGGATATAATTACTCTTTTGCTTCTGGAAGATAAATAGTCTGCCTAATTGAGATGAATGTCTTTCATAGGAAGTCACATGGTTTCTACATCCACATGTTTAAGAGATGATTGGTTAATAATCCATTGTTTGTTTCACTGATGCAGCAATTAAGAGTTACTGAAACGATAAACCAGCATCCAGTACTGCTAGTTGCAGCTGCTGACAATTCTGAAGGTCTTCCTCCTACTATTAGGCGATGTTTTAGTCATGAAATTAAAATAGGACCCCTGAATGAAGAACAAAGATCTCAATTGCTGTCTCAGTCTTTTCAGCATGTCTCTAAACTGCTTCCAGATGTACGTTATCACTTCATTATCTCCTCAATTTTGCATGTATGTCTTGTGTAAGATACTTGTAAAATTAGGTTCTCCATAAATTGGAACCTGCATGCTCTTCCCTTGATATGCAAATCAACGATTGGTGATGCTGCCCAATGATTACAAAAATAAAGGGGATCCACAATTCTCTACACATGGCTACCATGCCACTGTGTATGGTTTATTTATCTGTCCAAGATTTCTCATTGCATAGGGATGGAAATGATGACATGAAGAAAACGACATTTTATGGTTTCCATCTCTGCTTCTGCGCTGGTTTTTATTTTGATTGATCTCATTGCAGAATTCTGTTGAGGATCTTGTTAAGGATATAGTTGGACAGACGTCAGGGTTCATGCCCAGGGACTTGCGAGCTCTAATTGCTGATGCTGGTGCAAATATAGTGTCAAAGATGGAGACGCTGGAGCCTGGAAGCTCAAGTTCATCTGTGCCCTATTCAGTTGAAGATAGTAGCAAAATAGACGATGTATCTCAGGATCCTAGTAAAGAAAACATAATCAAAGCATTGGAACGATCAAAAAAAAGAAATGCATCAGCTCTTGGTACTCCAAAGGTAAAGTATACAAGGCATAGCACTAACTTTTGAGGTTTCCTTGTGTGTGGTGCTTTCTGGAAATTATGCTTGGGTTACAATTGCAAGTCACACATAAGTAGTTTGTTCCGAACTTGTTCCATGCTGTTCTTCTTCTTGAGCATTAGAGGTAAAAGGGTCTGTCTAAGATTTGTTAGAAATTAATATAGTGAAAAGATAAAGAGGAATATTCTGTAAGCTACTCCTTTCTGTATAGGTGAGATAACCCTACTTATGATTAATACTGCTATTATAGGTACCTAATGTCAAATGGGAAGATGTTGGTGGTCTCGAGGATGTCAAAAAATCAATCCTGGACACTGTTCAGGTAAACCCTTACTTTCCCCTCCATTTGAAACATATTGTGGATATTTTTCTAGATTATTTCTGAGGAAATGGAAGTTCTGCTTCTTTCTTTGAAGTAATCTTCCATACAGACTATAGTTTTCTGGTATTATACTTAACTTACTAGAGAAAGTAGAGTTTACTGGTTTATACATTCTTTTAACTTGATGGCAAATATAGAGTTGAAAAACACTTTAAATGGTTTTCATGTCACACTACTCTCAAACCTGTTGGCATTCATCATTCATCTTGACAACTTCACTTTGTTTGATCTTCTACACTGTTATTGATGGTTGATATACTGTTTTCAAATTGGCAGCTTCCTCTCATGCACAAGGATTTATTTTCATCTGGATTGCGTAAACGATCAGGGGTTCTTCTGTATGGTCCACCAGGGACTGGAAAAGTAAGTTCGTGAAATTTTCCATTGATTCTCCGCTATGATTTACATTTGATGCTGAATATCCTATTCATCTCTAATATGATAACTTTGGCGTTTATTACTCTGCAAACCTCAGACATTACTGGCAAAAGCTGTTGCTACAGAATGCTCCTTGAATTTTCTGAGCGTAAAAGGGCCTGAGTTGATCAACATGTACATAGGAGAGTCAGAGAAAAATGTGAGAGACATTTTTCAGAAGGTAAAAGCCTTTATGGTTCTGTTCTAACAAGAAAATGGCAATCAAAACAAACTTCTCGGAAACTTTGAACCTATTTTGTTTGGTGGTTTTAGGCCAGAGCTGCACGCCCATGTGTTATATTTTTTGATGAACTTGATTCACTAGCCCCAGCCCGAGGTGCCTCTGGAGATTCTGGGGGTGTTATGGACAGAGTGGTTTCTCAGGTAAAATTTCCTGTATCTTTGCTTTTACCATATTTTCATAACACAGTTAGTTGAATTTCCTCCCCCCCCCCCTCTCTTAACCCAAAAAGAAAAAGAAAAAGAAAAAAACATATCCCACACTAGACCAAAACAATGTACATGAGTGTGATGTTTGTATTTATTTATCTAAGTATGTCTATATGCTATATGCATGTGGCAATAATGGTAGAGACCTGCACATATCTAACGTGATTTCTTTTTTTTTTTTTTGGTGTAGATGCTTGCAGAAATTGATGGACTGAGTGATTCTAGCCAGGTTGGTTACCATTGTTGGTATACTAGTTTTATACTTCCACCCATTCTTTGAATCTCTTGTTTTTTGGTTGGCATACCCTCTTTTTTCATTCTGTCCTCTTTTGTCATTTAAATTATCCTTGTGGTGTTCAATAGGACTTGTTTATAATAGGGGCTAGTAATAGACCTGACCTTATCGACCCAGCACTTTTGAGGCCAGGCAGATTTGACAAGCTCCTCTATGTTGGTGTTAATTCTGAAGCATCTTATAGGGAGAGGTTTGTGCTCTTTGATGCCTTTTATTGCATTATTGTTGATATAATTTCATTCCTATATGATTCCAAACTCTTTTTTTTTTGATTTAACAGGGTACTTAAAGCACTTACTCGAAAGTTTAAATTGCACGAGGATGTGTCTCTATATGAGATAGCGGAGAAATGCCCTTCAAATTTCACTGGTGCTGATGTGTATGCCCTCTGTGCAGATGCTTGGTTTCATGCTGCAAAACGCAAAGTAAGTCTAGTCTTCTTCACTCTAAAATTTCAAGTCTGACTGCTGAGTGAGTTATCATTGTATTATGATCGAAATTCCTTTAAATTTTTGTTTTTCACCTAATACTTAGGATGAGTTTTTGGGAATCTGATTTTAGTTAAAGCTCCACTGCACAGCCACAAGCCAGCTCTTTGATTGCTTTCAATAATTGTTTCTATTCATTGAGAATCAAGTTTGTCCTCCATTATCTTGTTGTAGGTATCAGTTGATGATTCAGATTCAGGCCCACCTGATCAACCCGACGCCATTGTTGTTGAATACGAGGATTTTATTGAGGTACGATACCAAGATTCTCGAATGTGATAGTATATAATATAAGACAACAAGAATCATGTACCACAAATAATAAGATTAAAATAAAAATTATAGCGTTACAATTAATGTTTTTGGCTCAAGTACCCTTGCAATGCTCTACAAGTTGAATTAATCCAAAATAGAAGTCATTGAAAGCAAAACAGTGATTATCCGTGATTCAATGAATTATCTCATGACAAAATTGTGAAACAAAATCATCTCAGTGGTTGTAATCTTCCATGTCTCCATTTTGGTTTCTGAAATGTTGTGTTTAACATTGAAGGTATTAAGAGAATTGTCTCCTTCATTATCAATGGCGGAGCTGAAGAAATACGAGATGCTGAGGGATCAGTTCCAAGGGCCATCGAGATGATCACTGTCAGTTTCCTATACTTACAATCTCTATACAATGAGTTGCAACTAGTCACCTTAATTTCCTATTTATGGAATTAAGTTCTTGAATCGTATGATACCATAGCTTGAGACACAAAAGAAAAAGAAAACTCCATGTCAATATAGTATATCACAATCCCCTCTCCGATAAGTGTAATTTTTCATACACTCACATATGCCAACGTGCTCGAGTTTCATGTTGAATCCCCTCGTCCCATCTCAGGTTTCATCTCTTCACAGTTCTTTTGTGTTTTTTTGTTAAATAACCACCCCGTCTTAAAGCTTAAACAGCTTGCAAGGGGTATCATTTTTCTAAAATTTTCATCAATATCTTCAGCAGTTTTGCTTTCCAATATTTATCTTGATTTAGATGTGCGTTGCGATTTTTCATTTGTCTAAATGTTGAAGTCAAATATGAAAATAACAAGTAGAGATTGGTGAACTAGTACAGAATATTAGACTGTTTTGGTTTTGGTTTTGTTTTTTTTTTTTTTTTTTTTTTTTTTTTTGTAAAATTCTTTTGTAACAAATAGACCCGTAACACTATCTTCAACCTCGTTTTTGTGCAATATTTGATTTATTTATTTTGTATATGAAGGTATAACTGGGCAGCATATTCTCCCATCAACTTTTCTAATATTCTACTAGAATTGATCGCATTTTTATTAAATAGTACTCAAACAAAAAGAAAAATAGAATAAGTAACTAGATGATATTTTAAGTATCAATTTCTTACTCGTTGATTAGCAAAAAAACGAGAATATACCAAAATGACAAGAATACTGATGATGATGAACGGTCCTCTCTACATCATTTTTACCATACATGATGTTTTATCATTATAATATTATATGAAATTGACGATTATATATAATTTCATTATCAATAACATAAATTTATTTTTACAAATTAATCTCTAATCTCTATTTTACGTTTCAAATTGATTTCTCTATTCTCATAAAAATTTATAATGTTAAAGGGAATTAGGAGAATGAGATGCAACAAACACATTGGTCATTGCTAAAAAATCCCAACTGAAATTTCTGGGTATCCACATTTTGACTAGAAAAGTCAACAAGGGAAGAGAGAGAAGCATGGTTTTGGTATTTTGATTTCCAGAGGGTTCCAATATTAAAAAAGAAAATAGAAAATGGAAAAATAAAATTAGGAAGATAAGGACCAAAATTTATATAGACCTAAAGCAACTTGCCTGACAACATTTGTTTCTAAATGCCTTCACCTTTTATGGATGAACCTTCCTCCTATTCCTATTCATCCCGTCTCATTGAGTAATTTTTTTTTCTATTTATCAATTCACTTTAAAATTTAATTCATTGCTTTCAATAAAAAAATTTAATATTATTGTCATCAGAAAGTGAGGATATATGCTGAATTAACTTTTTGACTTGTTCTAATTCATCAATCTATTATTATGAAATTTAGATTAAAATCAGGCTATAACGTCATTATAGATTGTCTAATGTTATAAGAGACTAATATAAATTTGAATGTTATAAAATATTTCGTATATATTTCACTAATCTATTGGTACAAAAATGCCCCCACCCTAAAATATAATAAATAACACAATTATTTATATGTATCCCACCCTAAAATATAACAAATAACACAATTATTTATATGTATCAATGACACTGGTTGGAAACTGTATAATTGGATCAACTCATTCGGGGGTGCTTTTTATGTGCTTCAAGTCTACGCTCAAACCCTAATCTCGCACATCTAACCATTATGTTATGTTCGCATGACATTTATGTTATGCTAGTTTGAGCCTTATACAGTTGTATTACAATCTATAATATTTTTTAAACTTTTCTGTTATAATAATTTAGTTTTTATGTTATAATAAATATAACCTTTATATTATTCTTTAAATACATAAAAGTTATGATATTTATACATACATGTTATACTAATATAATATAAAAATTAAATTATTATAAAATAAATGTTCAGCTACACTAGTAAATTTTTATACTGAAAAAAGTCTAAAACTTAAATGTTATGATATTTGTATATAAATATTATGATAATACAACATAAATATTATCCTAATATAACATAAATTGTTACCGCATATATATTAAAAAATGCAATAATTAATTTGAGCGTAGAATCGAACCTGACCCGCACCTTTAATTATACAGATCTGGATTTGAACACCTGGTTCATGAGAAGACCACTCAACAAATAAAATATCCTAGACACCAAATATTTTATTGTGAACTTAACTTGCGTATGATTAGTTGAAAACATATGGGCCAATTTTGAAAGTAATCAATTACAACATAAAAGAAGACCTTTCTAAAAGGTTAAAAGAATATTTGTGATTAGGTCATGTAGCACTTATTAGTTAAAAAAAAAAAAAAGAAACTCGAGATTTAACAGGTATTTAAGAGTATAAATCTTAATTGAATTAATGCAGAGATCAAATGGTGCACTATAATATTAGAGATACCAATCTGTCCAAGCAAATCATTAATATATATATATATATATATATATATATATATATATATATTAATAAAAAAACAAGATGTTGCCTCTTCTTTAATTCACTTAAATTCATACAAAACCAATTATATGAATACAATCTCGTCCGGGACGAATCATATAAATCAAAGTATCAAACCAATTTTACAAACTTATATATCAAATTTGAATTGTGTCAGACGGATCAAACCACAATTCATAACTAGTAAAATAAAAATTGATTAATAAATATGAGTTTGAACTATAATTATTGAGAATCCATCTCATTAAATTATATTTATGAGTTCATAACATATAAGTTTTTATGATTATATTAATATTTGAAATAATTCCATAGCTATTTTATTATTATTATTATTTTTTTTTTGGTTCTAGATTTGGAGCAAAGGCAATAATCAGCATATTCCCAGGCATATTTGGACATGGTAGATGCTAACTAATTTAATTACTCAAACTTAAGTTGGATTATACTACTTGGAATAATTAGCAACCATTCGACATAGAAAAATATACTGATCACTTCATCTGAACGTGATATTGATTATATATCACAAATCATTATCTATCGACCCAAATATAAAGTTCAACTAATTAAAATTACAAATTCATGAACAATACCATCATATTGTATGAAATCAATCTCACCAATCCCAACAATAATCCAAACAAGTCCTACAAATACGTACAAAGAAGTAAATTCATACAAAAAAAGAAGAAGATATATATGTTTGTGTGCTTATATAACAATGGATTAAACTTAAGGGTTTTTTGATTAAATAATGTTATATATATATATATATATCCATTTGGCCTGCATTAAGATAATATTATTTCATTTTAAAAATTAATATTAAAAGAGTCGATATATAATCTCATTGATGAAAAAAGTGATTGAGAGTTGAAATCTCTTTATTCTTTTTTTTTTCAATTTATATTAAAATTAAAATTATAAGAACAAATTGTGGTACTAAAAACACAAATTAATTCAAAATTGATCTATGAATTTATGCACATTATATTATTTAATTGAGATGTAATATTTAGATTTTAAAAGACCATCAAGATTTAACATTTGTAATCTGGTATATCTAATTTACCTTTATTTGAGTTCATACAAATCGTTGTTGTCAACACTATGACCACCTAGGTGAGCGGTATTTTAGTCAACGCAATAGGGAACTTTGTCAAGGCATTTCTATCCTACTTTCAACCAAAAAGTGGACCCATTCGTATTAATAGAATCGAAAGTTATCATAATAAATGAAACAAAAATGTATAATTAAAATATTTTTCAAAAGATCGTGGATCAAATATTTATTGAAAATATTATACTAATATTTTTAATTGAGCTACGCATTAAATACTTGATAAAAACTTAATAAAATGTTAATTTCTTTTCATTTTTTTAAATTCTAACTCAAAGATGTAATAAGTTGAATAAGATGACCCCATGCTCACCCGTCTCGCAAACATAATGGGTTGGATTAAGTATTTTACATGCGTAGTTTCGATTTTTTGGTAAGTTGTTTGTCCTTTATTTATTTATTGTTTTCTTAAATATACAATGAAGATACCATCAATTATGATAATTTTAATTTTGCAATATAAGTAATTATGTAAAACACCTAAAATACATGTAATGGATTTATGTTTTTTTTCATTTGTATGAAGACACCATGTACAGTTTGATCGTGCCTGATCATTATTTATTTATTAGAATGAAATCTATTTTAAAGAAAAAATTCCGGTAGATTTCCATAATTCACCAATGTATTTGGGTTGCGCTGCATTTTTCTACCAACATTTATTTAACTCATCTTGACTTATTTAATGTTTATAGTTGATACAGTTTGATTTTGTTATGTGTACTAAATATAGAACGTAAACATAATTTAATTGTAAGTTCTAAAGAAAAGGAAAAAAAATTGAACTTTCAGATGGAAAACTTGTAATTTTTTATTTCAATAAAGTTAAATATATAGAATTGGAATCAAGTGGGACATTTTTCTAGAACAAAACAAAACCCAAAAAAAAAAAACTATTTTGTGGGTTAATTGTAGGTTAACTCATTTGACAAAAGGAAAAATTGTCCATAATAGTCATTTTCTTATAATTTCATACAATTTTATCCATTGATATAGGGTTTGACCCAAAAATACCCAAAAATATAATAATGTGTATGAAAATACCCATTTTTTGATCCAAGTCAAATTGACTTCCACAGCCGCGGGCCCACATGAGTGATGTGCACAAACAATTGCAATATTGCGGGCCAATCTTTACCTCACTCATTACCCCACTCATAACCTAATTATATCTTCTTCCACCACACTCAAATAATTTCACAGCTGTGGGCGCCGCTCCTCTACCATCTTCATTTCCAGATTTTCGGAAAAAATATTATCCACGAATATAGTTAAATTTATCCTCCATGAAAATAATATTTCGAAAAAAATATTATCCACGAAAATATTATCCATGAAAATAATATTTCGAAAAAAATATTATCCACGAAAATAATTAAAATTATCCTCCACGAAAATTAGCCTAAATTTTCTACACGAAAATTACTGTCATTAATATTAGCCACAAATTTTTTTTAGCATTCACGAATTTTTTTTCTTATTCACGAAAATTATAGAATTTTCGTGAATAATTTTCGTGAGCTCAAATTTCTAATTTTTTTATGCATGAAAATTCTTTTTAATCATTCACAAAAATGTGGGGTGCATTCACGAATTTTTTTTCTTATTCACGAAAATTATAGAATTTTCGTGAATAATTTTCGTGAGCTCAAATTTCTAATTTTTTCCATCACAAAAATTCTTTTTAATTATTCACCAAAATGTGAAGTGCATTCACGAATTTTTTTTCTTAATCTACGCCATCGTTTTAAACTATTCGGCCTTTTTTCTTTCTTTTTTTAATTCTTCATTATCTTTATTTTTATTCTTTTTGAGCCAACAAGTATTTTGTCATTTCTCTTTTAATAATTATAAGGTAAAAAAGTGAGTTAATATAATTGAAATGAAAAATTTATTTATAAGGTAAAAAAATCAAATTGAATAGATATATTAACATAAACATAAAAATAAGTTTTTAAAAAGGAAATATATGGTGAAATGAAAATATCGACAAGTTCTAAAAAAAATTAAATATTAATATATAAATTGATTTCGTTAATATCGATAAGTTCTAAAAAAAATTAAATATTAATATATAGATATTTCAATAATATATATGATTTATGTCGTTAATATGGACAAGTTATAAAAAAGTTAAATATTAGGTCATTAATATCGACAAATTCTAAAAAAAATTAAATATTGATATGATTGATATTGTTAATATCGACAAGTTCTAAAAAAGTTAGAATAATCTAAAACCATATTTTAATATAACATATCAATAATATAAATATCAAAAATTAGAATATATCAAAATTGCAATAAGATCTCCATCGAATTACATTTAGACCAAAAACAAAACCTGTTAGACAACTAATCAATTCATTGTATTGGATGTATCTCTATTGAAACTCATGCCTTCAAGAGAATATCGTGGATGATCAAGTGGCCCCTACAATGAAAAAAAATAATTTTTCATTTCAACTATATTAACTCACTTTTTTACCTTATAATTATTAAAAGAGAAATGAGAAAATACTTGTTGGTTCAAAAAGAATAAAAATAAAGATAATGAAGAATTAAAAAAAGAAAAGAAAAAAGGCCGAATGAATAAGTGAAGTGAAAAAAACTTATTAATAAAAGAAAAAAAGTAAATTTTTTTACAAGAGATTAATAAAAAAATAATAAATAATATAAATGGAATGGAAAACGGTAGAAAGATTAAGAAATGGATTGATGAGAGATATTAATAAATAAATAATATAAATAGAATGGAAAATAGGAGAGAGATTAAGAAATAATTTAAAACGATGGCGTAGATTAAGAAAAAAAATTCTCCACATTTTTGTGAATAATTAAAAAGAATTTTCGTGCATGAAAAAATTAGAAATTTGAGCTCACGAAAATTCTATAATTTTCGTGAATAAGAAAAAAAATTCATGAATGCACTCCACATTTTCGTGAATGATTAAAAAGAATTTTCGTGCATGAAAAATTAGAAATTTGAGCTCACGAAAATTATGCACGAAAATTATTCACGAAAATTCTATAATTTTCGTGAATAAGAAAAAAAATTCGTGAATGCTAAAAAAATTTCGTGGCTAATATTAATGACGGTAATTTTCGTGTAGAAAATTAAGGCTAATTTCCGTGGAGGATAATTTTAATTATTTTCGTGGATAATATTTTTTTCGAAATATTATTTTCATGGATAATATTTTCGTGGCTAAAATTTTCGTGGATAATATTTTTTTCGAAATATTATTTTCATGGAGGATAAATTTAACTATATTCGTGGATAATATTTTTTCCGAAAATCTGGAAATGAAGATGGTAGAGGAGCGGCGCCCACAGCTGTGAAATTATTTGAGTGTGGTGGAAGAAGATATAATTAGGTTATGAATGGGGTAATGAGTGAGGTAAAGATTGGGCCCGCAATATTACAATTGTTTGTGCACATCACTCCTGTGGGGCCCGCGGCTGTGGAAGTCAATTTGACTTGGATCAAAAAATAGGTATTTTCATACACATTGTTATATTTTTGGGTATTTTAAGGTCAAACCCTATAATATTAATGGGTAAAATTGTATGAAATTATAGAAAAATGGCTATTATGGACAATTTTCCCTGAGGGGAGGGATGAGAAAATTAGGTTGTGAGATGATAATAGAGTTCGGATAGATTTATTCATTTTATTCGTCTAGGAGCTTTTATTTATGGGGACATTTTATTCATTTAAGATTTATATCTCATTTAAAATTGATAATCTTACGTACCCAACTTTGAAAATCAATTATTTATTCACAAAATTTTTTATATAATTGGCGTACGAATTTAGGATCCGACCTCCACTTGCCCTCTACGTGCACGTACACGCCTCACGCGTCTCAATGAATGCGCTCAAACTTATCCAAATTCGCTTCAGGTGCTAGACATTTATGTTATGTTAAACATACCTTAATATTATGTTAGTCATACCTTTAGGGTTTTTATATTATATTATACATACCTTTATGCAACGTTAAACATACATTTATGTTATGTTAAGCATACCTTTATAGTTTTATGTTATGTTAAATATACTTTTAAAATTTTTATATTATATTAAGCATACATTTATGTTAAATTAACCATATCTTTATATAACGTTAAACATATTTTTATGTTATGTTAAGCATATATTTATGATTTTATGTTATATTAAGCATACCGTTAGGGTTATAATGTTATGTTAAACATACTTTTATGTTATGTAGTCATACCTTTTAATTATGTTAGTTGTATATTTATATATTATATAAAAGTATGACTAATATTAATTAAAAGTATGCGTAATATTTACATAAATGTATATATGTACAAATTAGGGTTTTTTTGTGTTGAAATTATAGTTTTTTCGTCAAAATTAAAGTTTTTTTGCCAAAATTAGAGTTTTTTTTTAAAAGTTAAGTATTACATAAAAGTATGCAAATGTACGCTTAACATAATATAAATGTATGACCAACATAACATAAAAGTCAGGATTAAAAAAAAATGTGCGGATCCGAATCGAATTCGGTCCGACCCGACCTACGTTGTATGGATCTAAAATTCATACAACAGTTACACACAAACCTCACTCTTATTTATTTTAAAATAAAAAAAGGAAGTTTCCACATCCTTTGCTGTGTTAAATGGTTTGATAAGAATCCAATATTTTATTTTTTTAAGTAGTTAAATCAAGTTTAAAAATTTTAATTACCAAAATTAAATAAACTCAAGAACTAAGCAGGCGCGTGAAGCACGCGCCATACGCGGGTGGTGTTTTGTCAAATGGTTCCAGCTTCAGAGACAAAAGCCGTTGCTTTGAAACAGAATTTTACTGTTGTTAAAAGTAACAAAATAGTTATTTTCCAAAAATAAAACTAAAAATAATTTCAGAATATTCCTATTTTCTCAAAAAGATAAAATTTACATTCTTAATAACAAAAAAAAAAAAAAATTAACAAAAACAAAAAACAAAATTGTAAGAAACAAACGCGGCTGCTGAACCAGAGTCTTTTCTCTCTCTTTCCTGCCCCCTCTCTCTCCTAATATTTTCTCTCTCTACGTTTCTTTCTGCTCATCGTCTTGAGCTTCGGAGATCGCATAATACGATCCATTTTCCACGATACGTGAATCAGAGAGAGCTCTGAGATTCAAAAGAAATTCAAAATTTCCAAATTTTTTCCCGAGTGTATATTGGTGCACGCGCATATATATACCACTGCGAATAAATAAAGCCTTTTTTCTTTCTGTGTTAGGTGAATAAATCGAAGTTTAAGTCTGATCAGGGAAAATCATTTATGGTTTTGTGAATTCTCAATTTTGTAAACAGGTGTTTGAGATTTTTGGCGAAAAGTAAAGGGTGAGAGAAAAAAGGTTTTACTTTTTTAGGGAGTTTTGATTGTTAGTAATAGTAATTATTTTTCCTTTTATTTAGTTTTTGTCTGATGATATCTGTGGGTAGTAGAGATGGTAGAAAGAGGATAGGTTTGGGATTAGAGATGGAAGAGACTGAGCTTGAAGAAGGAGAGGCTCTTAGTCCTCATGAGGAGGATGAAGATTCCACCATTGACCCTGATATTGCTCTCTCATACATTGTAAGAATCTTCAATTCTCTTTCATTCTCTGTTTAAATCACTTCATCAGTTTGGAATGTTGTAATGAATTTCAATTATGTAGTAGGATTCGTTTGATCTTGTTTGTAGCCGCAATTAAGGCACTTGTATTGCCTCCTAGAAGTAGTTACTGTTGAAAGGTGATAGCATGTTGGTCGATTAGCTAGGTCTGTTTGATATCAATTCATTTAGTTGTATTTAAAGATGAATTTTATAGTTTGGTTAAAGAGTAAGATAATTAAGGGTATTTAATGTGACTTTTTGGTTATCGTTGTTGTAAAGGTAATTCTGTATTCTATAAGTGCTATCTGTATAATCTAGAACATTGATAAGTGCTATCTCCCTCTTTTGGGATTCACTGAATCCAAGTTCCATGTAAAAATATTACAAGGAAGCAACGTGGTTAAAAGGATGAGTAGAACATTGATTTCGGTTATGTAATGTTCGATTTCTTACCATTCTTGAAGAAAACTGATAAGGATCGCTAAAATTAACTGCATCCCCTGGTGTTAAGAAGAGGGCTCCATGGCTTGCATTCTTGTTTCCACTAAGAACCTGTCTTAATATTGCCCCTTTTATGTTTGAAGGAGGAGAAACTCCAAAATGTTTTGGGTCATTTCCAGAAGGACTTTGAAGGTGGTGTTTCAGCTGAGAATTTGGGTAAGTTGGAAAGAGCCCACATAGTCCTGTAATCTTAGGGTTGTGTAGGTGTGATTTCAAAATGTGAAGTATTGATTGGAAATTTAAATACTATACAGGGGCAAAATATGGTGGCTATGGTTCGTTTTTACCTACTCATCAGCGAAGTCCATCTTGGTCCCGTACAAAGAGTCCAGCAGAGGCCCATAACTACGATTCACCAAGAAAGCTACATATAGAGGTAGATATGCCTGTGCATCTAAACTAATTCAGCATATAACTTTTTACCCCTCTCTGAAAAAACAGAACTAAAATGTCTAGCCTGAGATGACGTGATGTTTACTGGAGCTATTGACTTTGTCTCTAATTTAGGATCAAAGACAGAGCTTGTTAGCTTCATCAAGTGCTTCTCCATCGACAAGGTCTCGTACCACTTCAGGAAAGGCTGTATCAGTGGGAAGTTCCTTGAAAGGCAATGGCAACTTACAATCTAGACATGCTGATGAATCCAGCTTAAAAAGTGGAATTAGTAAAAAATCAGTAAATGATCAAAGAACTCTGAAGGTTCGAATCAAAGTTGGCTCTGAAAATTTTCCGACACAAAAGAATGCTGAAATCTACAGTGGGCTCGGTCTTGTAGTTTCACCATCGTCTTCGTTGGATGACAGTCCTGCAACTAGTGAAGGACAATGTGGTAAACTTTTGGATGTGCCAGACAAATCACCCACCAGTATTCTTCAGGTAAATTACGATCCTTACAGTTGCTATTGATTTGTGAAAACTTTGATGGATTCTTCTTTTCTAATGAAGTTTATATCTTCTCATTACTGGTTGTGCTCGAGCAGATTATGACATTCTATCCTGGGGAACTACTTTTATCCCCTCTATCGGAAGATCTGATTCATCTACCGGAAAAGAGGAAGCTCAAGGGAAAGTTTGAAAGTAAATCAATTGACAAAACAAGCAAAAGTTCTGGAATGTTAGTCAATGGATCTCTTTCTAACAGGAGTGGTCAGAAAGCTCTAGAACAGAAAAAGAGGTTATTACCTGAAAAGGATGATGATTTTTCCATTGATCTAACATATGCAAAAAATAATGGCGAGGTGGGTAACACTGTTTCTCCCTTGAAGAAGGAAAAAGAAACTGATATTGATATGTTAGGATGTGATGAGCTTGTCTCTAATGCTTTGAGACTTCCACTTCTGTCGAGTTCTCAGCATATCATTGCTGATTCTTCAAAACACATGTCCTCTGCAACAATTGTTCTTAAAGATGTTGGGAAGGGAGAAACCTTCTCTCCATTCATTGAGAAGGAACGTTTAGAGAGTGAATCTGCACAAGATAGTGTCAGAGTTGAGAAGTTGGGTGGCAAGTTGGGTTCATCAAGCAAGGCCTCTGAATCTATAGTAGGAAACCTTTTCAGTATAGTTGCAGCTGGCCCTCAGGAGGATGCATCCATGGTAGAAAGGCCTCATGCTTTGGACCAGTCCGAGTGGAACACCTCTCAGGAAATAAAGGCTCTCAGTGCCTCTGAACCCTCGGATCCCTTGAAACAGTATGTTGTTCAGAAAGGAGGATCTGTTAGTGAGGATGAATCAGCTCTTGAGAAATCGTCTATTGGGGGCAAGAGGAAACAAAAATTATCTCAATGGAAAGTCTCTGAAGGTGCTCATATGGCAAAAGATGAATTAATGGTCGAATCTTCTCTGACTCCTAGAAATGGGAAGAGCTCTCACAATAATTATCTCATCTCTAAAAATGATTCACTTGATCCCCTAAAGGAACATGAAAAACCAGGGGACAGGTATAAGGACTTCTTTGGAGATGTTGAATTTGATGATGATGATAATGATGATAATGAATCAATTTCAGGAGAAATGACATCTTCTGGAAAGTTGAGAAATCCTCACCTTGGTGGAAAAAGGAGCTTAAGCAAAGATCATAACATATCTAAAGAGAAACATAGCAGCAGAAATTCTGAAAAACCACTACCGCCAGAAAGATATCCTAGACCTGCTTCCCATTTGGCTCCTCCACTTGAAAATGGTCCAAGTTCTGAAGCTCCAATGGGAACAATTCCTCTGGTTAAGGAAGATTGGGTCCAATGTGATAAGTGTAAACAATGGAGACTTCTTCCACTTGGTACAAATCCTAAAAGTCTTCCTGATAAATGGCTTTGTAGGATGCTTACCTGGCTGTAAGTTCTGTCATTTAAATATGTATTCTTTCAGGATTTATTATAAGTGAGTTGTTGTTTTGTAAACTGAAAATTATCAACTACTGTCCTTGATGGTCAGGTGTTGTTATGTTGGCAAGAGCTTTGCCTCTGTGCATGTCTATGTAAAAGTTCATCAATATGGTCAACTTATTATTTTCTGATTTGCACAGGTCTGGAATGAACCGTTGTAGCATATCAGAGGAGGAGACAACTAATGCTTTGAGAGCCCTTTACCATCCTGTTGCTTCAGTTCCTACCCTTGCTTCTGAGAATCAAGACATTCGGCCATATAATTCTGTAGCGACTTCATTGGGAATGCCCTTGGTTGGTGATGGTAGGCATCCTGCTCAAGAACATCAAAATGTTGCTATCCCCACTGCGACAACCATTGGGAAGAAAAAACATGGGTCAGCAAAGGTATCAAATTCAGCAGATTTAGATGGTTCCACCCACTCGTCAAACTCACGAAAGATGAACCTTGGTACATCGGGAAAAATAAGTAAATTGAACAGCGGAAATAACTCACCTTCCATAGATGCATCTGGATTTCAGCATATGCGCCACTCAATTATGGCATTTGAGAAGTGCAATGATGCTAAAACAGAAAAATTATCTCTTGTCAGCTCTTCTGGTAAAGGTATATTATTATGTACTTTGCATTAATGATCTCAAGTATGCATGTTGAGTCATGTTTACTTTGGGTTTCTTGGACTTCCTTTCTTCAACTTTTTCATTTTTTGTCTTGAATGACGTGCACAGGTACAAACATAAAGATGAAGAGCAAGCGAGAATCTGATATGGGAGGCTCTAGAGCTTCTAAAAGATTTAAGAGTGAGGAGTTCCATTTTGATGATGAAACTTGGACTTCTGACAATGGTGGGGCTTCCTCAAAAGCAGGCCGCCGCTCTTCCAGTTTGTCAAATAATACGTCAGGAAATGATCGGAGCAAGTACGATAACCATAAGGATTTGAGTGGTGAAGCAAAGAAAAATGCTGTATTCAGTGGAGAAATGCATGTTCCATGTACTTCTGGCGATGGTCTACCCTTTCCTGGAAAATGTGATGATGAGGATTCCAGGAAGAGGAAAGCAAAAGAATATCATGGTTCTCGAATTCATACTGAGCCCGTTTCTAACTCTGGATTACATCATCTGCACTCTGGTGATCTTATAGAAGAATTGTCTGTGAGTGACCACCGGAAAGAAAAGAAAGCTAGACTTTCCAAATCTGGGGGGAAAACAACTAGTGGAAGCAAAACCAGCTCAGGAACTGAGAGAAAAAGCCGGAGTACGAAGGACCACCATGATGGGCAGTATCTGAAAAATACTCGGGCAACAGATTATCTGAAAAGTGATATGGGTTGTGTACATCCTTCACTTGCAGCTAATTCAAGCTCTTCCAAGGTATCTGGCTCACACAGAAACAAAACAAATGGCCTGGAAGTTAAAGGTTCCCCTGTTGAATCAGTATCCTCATCTCCTTTGAGGATTCCTAATGTTGATAAGGTCACATCAACAAGAAAGAACCTCGACGGACTAGATGATTTTCATGATTCTGGCTCTCTCACTGCTGTAAATGCGAGAAGACTTTCAGGTGGTGAAGATGGAGGGAATGTCCGAACAGAATTAGGAAAAAAAGATGCAGTCAAAGATCATGTTACTGATGCCTACAATGATCAGTTATGTCAAAGTAATCAGTATGCTAACCTTAAACATTCTTCTGAGCAATGTAAAGTTGAACTAAGTACAAATAATGACCAATCTCAGAATAGTGGATTTCACTCAAAGAAATCTGGAAAGGGATTGTCATCACATTCCAAAGACAAGGCTTCTGCTTCTGGATCAGACTCAGACAAGGTTAACATCAAGGCATCTGATTTGAGGAATGATTCCATGAATCACGTGCATTTGCATGATGAGAAGTCAAAGAGTAGACGAAACAAGTCTGATGAGAAATCTGGCACTCCTACTAAGGGTGAGAAGTTAGCTTGCAAGAAAGATACTGCTGGAGGAACATCAAGTGAGAGCAGTAAAGGACCAAGTCAGAAGAAATCTGCTCATGATGGACAAGACGCAATCAGAAGCCTACGTGATCTTCAAGAGGAGCATGACAGTGAGAAAATACCCAAGAAAAGCAGCCAGGCAGAAGTCAATGGGAATGGGAAGGCACACTCGCTTCCACCCTTAGCAAGAGTACAGCCTGAGACTGTAGCCAGTGTGCAGCCTGGTTCTGGATCTCAGAAAGAAAATGTTACATTTGATACTGGTGATGCAGTGAAGGTTCCAAACAACAGAAAAAAATCTGAGAATCTGAATAGTCAGCCTTTAAGGCATCCAACGCCAAATTCTCACAAGGTTCGGGATGTTGAAGCTCCAAGTCCTCTTCGACGGGATTCCACCAGTCATGCTGCTAATAATGCTTTGAAAGAGGCGAAGGACCTCAAACACATGGCTGATCGGCTTAAGGTTAATGCTCATTTTGGCAATTCTGCCATTTTCTACTGTAGTTTCCTAATATCTGCTAATGGAATAATTTTTTTTTTTTTTCAGAACTCTGGATCCACTGAAAGTAATGGGCTCTACTTCCAAGCTGCCCTCAAATTTCTCCATGGAGCATCATTGTTGGAATCTGGAAGTAGTGAAGCAAAGCATAATGAATTGATGCACTCAATGCATATATATAGTAGCACTGCAAAACTCTGCGAGTAAGTTACTATAACTATCTAGGAACCACCTAGGCTTTGCATGTTTCATATTCTTTCTTGCTTCTGATGTTTGGAAGTTGCTAAATGCTATAGAGTGGTTATAACCTGTGTGGTATATTCTTGTGTTCTTTATGGACAATCCTATAGGAGTATTAAATGTTAATTTTGTATAAATTGGTCCAAAGCATATCTACTTCTCCATCATCTGATAGTGGTTAATTCTAAAATGGACATGGAGCAACTGGATATCATTTCTATTTGTTTGAAAAGCTACTTTTTGGAAGGTTTTGTGCCCACGAATATGAGAAGTCAAAAGACATGGCTGCTGCTGCTTTGGCATATAAATGTGTGGAGGTTGCGTACATGCGAGTTGTCTATTCTTCGCATGGCAGTGCAAGCAGGGATCGAAATGAGTTGCAAAATGCTCTGCAAATTGTTCCCCCTGGTAAATTTTTAGATGCATTCATGCAGCATTGTTTGTAATATGGTTTACAACAGAATGTATTGCTGCTGATTCTTCTTCTGTTCTCAATTGATATGATGACGGATGTGTAGATTAGGATAATAATCTGCTTATGGTAGAGCAAGGCGTTGTATTATTTCACCTTCATTAAACATTTTGCTAATCGGTTAGAAATTTAGTGTGCCTCCCCTTGTGTTCAAAGGAGACAGTTAATGAGAAAGTTAAGAATTATATTGCATTTTTCTTGTCTTCCCTTCATTCCTTCATAAAAGTGATTGACTTAGTATTTATATTATTAATTAAGCTCTTACAATGTGACTTAGTGAGATACAACATAGAGAGACTCAATCCTCAAAATCAATAAAAAGGCACAATTTTGTCTGCTTTGGTAAAATTTTAAGTAGCTAATCCATTTAAGTAATGTGCAACAGATTTGACATCCTAATGACATTTTCCTCGTTTGGTACTTAGGTGAATCTCCTTCCTCCTCTGCCTCTGATGTTGACAACTTGAACCACCAAGCAACTGCGGACAAGGCTGCCTCAGCCAAAGTTGTAGGCTCTCCTCAAGTTTCTGGAAGCCATGTCATCACTTCACGGAATCGTTCTAGTCTATTTCGTGTTTTGAACTTTGTAAGTAAAATTAGATACTCTACTGATCATATGAGTTACAGCAGCATTGTAATAGGCACCAATATATAAGTTTTTCATCCATTGACATGTAGTAGAAGGTTGCCTTGAACACGATGTTAAAACAACAATCTGTGTATTTGGCATGTGTAATAATTATACCCATTGAATGTTACTTTTTTGTAGGCACAGGATGTTAACTTTGCAATGGAAGCCTCAAGGAAATCAAGAATTGCTTTCACAGCTGCAACTTCAAGACTTGGAGAAACCTCACATAAAGAGGGTATTTATTCATTAAAAAAGGCGCTTGATTTCAACTTCCAAGATGTTGACGGTTTATTGCTGCTTGTGCGAATCGCAATGGAGGCCATCAGTCGTTAAACTACTTGTAACCTAGTTTGCATATTTTTGGTCCTTCCTCACCAAATAATATTCTATGCATCGAATCATGAGTTCAATCAGAATATCACCCTTGCAAATCTGTACAGTTCTATTTGAGTCGCTGCCTGTTTAGTTCCTTAATTTCTCTAACAAGGGCCTCAATATTTTTACAAGTCGGGTTGATGGTTTTGGCAAAGACTTCTGCGTGGTGGATAATCGAAGTGTATGACTGAAGAATTGATCCTACCTTTGGTTGACGAAGGCAGGATCATTTTAAGATGGTGAAACGTCAGTATATTTCCAATACAATTTGGACCCTAAGAGGACTATGGGCTGGGCACTTGCAACTCATCTCTAGCTCGTAATTGCAAAGTTTGGCCATAATGATTCATGCAGATCTGGCAAATTAAGGAATGTTGGTTACGTCCTCGGGTAAATTTACTTTCTTCATTTGGCAAGCTGTGAGATTATAGATCACCTTTCTTTTGGCACTCATATTGTTTCCTGATGCTTGCAGGTCTGCTTATACATTTCCACTCTTGCCCCTACTGAATTTTCCCTTTTTATTCAACTAGACGAGTACAGAATAAGTTGCTGAAACAAGTTGACCTGGAGCAAAAAATAATAAGGTAGTCATTTATGTCTCTAATTGGTGAATGGGTTGGAAGTCATCCCTGAAGGGTGTGGAGCCGGTTCTTAAGGAGATACAGATAGGTGTTTGTTTCTCTGAAAATACAGTTCCTATGCATAAATTGGAAAAGATGTGCAAGCAACACATCATTCCTATGGGATTCTTGATATTAATACTCTTCAACCATCTGCAATTGCCAGGTACTTCACCAGTCTCTTTGTTTTATTGAGGTGTTTGCATTCATGAATCACCCCCTCCCCCCAAAAAAAATGATCGATAATTTCTCACTTTTCTCATCACAAAGAAAACTAGTTTGCTTAAAAGTTATGTGCACGAGTTTATTGTTTTTACAGCAGAAAATCACGATTTGTCTATGCTTTAATTGTTTCCACCTGAAGAATTCGAATTGGTTGAAGTTTCAAAAGTGGTGTTTCTTATAAGTTTTTGTGTTGCGGTAGATCTGTAATCAAGGGTTTTTGAGATATTTTCTTTCTTAACTCGTCCCTTTCCGTTCCCTAAAACATAATGAATCCCTTCAATCATTTCTCTTCACACCATGTAGAGAAAAGGATAATTTCTCTGCCTCTGGAAATTGGAGGTTTGTAGGCATGAGGTGTTTTTGGTTTTAAATAACTTACATTTTGGTGCAGTGGGATATGTAACAGGAGATGCATTTCCAGCTTCTGAAGAGTACATGAAAAAGTCAATTGTTGTTTCATTATCCTTCTGAAATTTTTGGGATGTCTTGTCTCTTTGTTGTTGGGAATTTTATGTAAATTTATTAAGATATACTTTGTGGTTGTAAAATTATCTCCACATGGTAATAATATTGGTGTAAACAATATATTGGTACATTGATTTTATAGAAATATTCGTTTGTATTTATACATTCTTTCATTTAATTGGAGGAGAGAAATTATTGGCACATTTAATTGGGTTTTTTTTATTTATCGAAATATCATATATATATATATATATACACGATTAGAGATGACATAATAACTTATATTTGAATAGGAATCCTCGTCCCGTCCTGCTCCCTTTATATACTGATATAAATTTATTATATTGTATACCATATATATGGAAAAATATAATTAGTTTATAAAAACTATCCTTAACACTTGATTTATTAATTTTAAAGAGTTTAGTAAATATAGTGTATTATATTATTATATAAATATATAGAATTTCAATAAAAATATAGAAATTCTAAAATTGAAACTATTATTTATAATGAAACAAAAAATTACAGTGACATACCATCGCAAAACCCCATCCCATTGTCACGGTGAACTTGAAGATTCATTAAGATTATAAATTATGTTCAAAATGTAACTTGAAATTTAAGAAAATACATCACAATAAGTGACAAACATTCTATGAGTTAACAACTAGAAAGCCAATTCCTTAATATGTCACTATTGTTAACATTCTATGAAAAACATTGTTACTGTTAACACTTCCCAGATTTACTTTTTGAGAATTGTTATAATTTTTATATTACTATTGTTATTTATTTATGATTATTATTACTTCTGTATCTTCACCAAGACAAGTAAAATTCAAATTTATAATTTATTTTTATAAAGATCTTAATAATTACTAATAATTATGTACAGAAAATACTGTGTAAATATTGCATTTTTTAAAGTGATAATTATGTTAGATGTCTAATATATCGATAGTGTGAAATTTAATACAGACACAATCTTAAGAAAACAAAAAAAATGGCCACATGAACAACAACATTATATATGTATATATATATATTATCAATCTTTCAAATAAAAATCTTGTTAAAGTTAAGTTTAGTAGGATTCATTAGAAAATCTTTTGATCTTACTCTATTATATTAATATAGCAAGGATAAATAATAATCTGAATTTGTTCATATAAGGAGTGTGCATTACCAAATTTTTTAGAATAAATCTGTCAACTAAACTACATTCAACCTTTAGGCTATGTTTATCGGCTGGTTGTGGTCATTGGGCATAGTTATGTCAAAAAAAAAAAAAAGGAAAATGTAATTAATATTCATGACCAAGTTTGTAGTATGATCATGGTCATGAGATTTTATTTACTCAATTGTGATGACACGTGTCATCATATGATTCGTCGAGTGTATTTTATTTAAATAATTATATATTTTGATTTATCCACTTAAGAAAAATTTATACATCAAAATTTATAAAATAAAATTCTCTATAAATAGATATCAATATTAATATATTTTGGATCACAATCTCATACACACTTTTTTCTCTTCTAACTTGTGTCAAATATTTTTTCTTTTTTAATTTGTGTCAAAAATTTAATTTTTTATTGGATGCTGTAATTTATGTTAACTGTATTTCCAATTTTTTTATTAAAATTATGATTTTTTTAATATTAAATAATTATATATATTTCTTAAATATTTAAAATATAATAAAATAATTATAGATATAATTGTTAAATTATAAAAAACATAATTTATTAAAAATTGATTGTTATTATAGATGATTATTAATGAAATATGAAAAATATAAGATTTAATTATAGTATAGAATATGTATATGGATGAGAAATAAATAAATTATTTATTAGTTCATCGTGCGTATATTGGCATGGACAAACATACTCATAGGCGGCTGTCTTCACTGAAAGTAACGATAGCGCGTGATCCCCACTCGACTCCACTATTGTAAAACACAACTTCAATCCTATAATAAATAAGCCTCAGTCAAATTGCAATTTCACAGCCCTAATTTGTATTTTCACCTCCCCTTTTCTCCATTTTCTCATTTTAGTTCGTTCTAATTTCGGATTTTACAGCAATCCAGGGTCAATAGGAAAGCGGAACCCTGATTACTTTGTGTAATTTAGGGTTCATTTAGCATTTGCTGTCACAAAATGCCTGTGCTTTCTGGATCGGTGAATTGGGATTAGGGGGATGGAGTATTCGAAAGATACTCAACTGATGGAACTCGCGGCGTCGACAACGACGTCGTATCTGGAATTGTTAGATGGGCAGAAAGATGTTTTCCAGAATCAGATCGAGAAGCTGCAAGAGATAGTCGCCACACAATGCAAATTAACTGGCGTCAATCCCCTTTCTCAGGAGATGGTTGTTATTCTGTTAAACTCTGTTTGGTTTTGTGCTTTTGGCTTATCGATTGTTTCCCTGATTAATTTAAATTATAATGCAGGCTGCTGGGGCTTTGTCCATTAAAATTGGTGAGTGTTCATCACTTATGTTTGTTTCTTCTACGTGTGTTATTCATATAATTGATGTACGTTCTCTGATTTGATTGTTCTCAAAATGTAGTTTTTTTTTTTAAATTGATAATTATGGGGTTTCTAGTTGCTGCTGGGAAAACTTGTAGTTGCTGTGTACAGTTCATGAGTCCACAGGAACTTCCATTGCAAGATTGACCTAGAGATAATACTCAATGAATAGCATGAACTTGAATATATATGAAACTTAACTGGAAAAGTATGCTCAATCAGCACATGATTCTATTATATTTGTGTTGACTGAATCCATTTATGTATTTGTTTTTGCGGGTAGGGGTGGAGGTGGGCAGGGCTTCTTGCTCTTATGAGTGTTAATTTGTTGCTCTTTGTCCTTGGGAATTGTTGAGTTTACAAACTCTTGGTTGTATTTACCTATCATCTGTTTTTCTTTTTTCAGGAAAGAGACCTAGAGATTTGCTGAATCCCAAGGCTGTAAAGTACATGCAACTCGTGTTCTCCATGAAGGATGCAATTAGCAAGCGGGAAACTCGGGAGATCAGTGCTCAATTTGGAGTTACTGTTACTCAGGTTCTAATTTCCACTCATTTTCTTTCTCAGTGGTAACTTTTGCTTCAACATTTTTCCCAGTTGGGTTTGTTGATTGTGAAACGGAACCTCTTTGCAAAACGTAAAAGTCGGACCATGTAGATTATCAGTTTACTGGGAATCTGCTGGAGAAAAAATTCTTTCACTGATGCTAGGAGCCAACTGAGTGGTATTTGAATATTTATTATTTGTAGGTTCGAGATTTCTTTACTGGCCAGCGATCAAGAGTGAGGAAGTTTGTCAGATTGTCCAGAGAGAAGGCTAGTAGATCTTCTGCCTGTGATATGATTCATGATGGAATTCCATCCACTTCAAATCCTGATATGATTGCCGAACCCATTCCTTTAAATACAATGCCACCAACTCCAACAAATATTGATGAAGGGCCTTCTTGCTCAAAGAGGCATGAGGGTTTATCTGGCACGACCGACTCAGACCTCCATTTTGTTGAAAATATATTTGGCTCAATGAGAAAAGAAGAATCATTTTCCGGACAGTCTAAATTGCTGCGGTTGATTTTACAAATAAAAAATCCTTCAGTGTTAAATTGGTACTTTATATTTCTGTTCTTGGATCTGATGATTAACTGAATGAATTGATTTTTCTTACGATCTGATTCTGATGTGTTTGCAGGTTTTTAACCGAAGGAGGACTAATGATATTAGCTACATGGTTATGTGAAGCAGCTAAAGAAGAACAGACAAGTTTTCTGCTTGTTACTCTTAAGGTAATTCCATATGTAATTTTTATTTATTGCATGATTTATTTTAATTGCTACCCAATGGCCTCAAATGCTAATTTGGCATTTTCAGTTGCTTGATTACTTGCCAATGAGCAAGGCTCTCCCTGTGCATATGTCTGCCATATTGCAAAGTGTTAATAGGCTGCGGTTCTACAGGACATCAGGTGTGTTCTTATACCTTTAGAAGTTTATCGACTGCCCCCTTTGTTTATCCATCACAAATTCATACCTCAGTGAATTTGATGCTTCTCTCGAGGAATGCTTAAGCCAACACGTGATTCTTAATTTACTGATAAATATGTTACTAGAGACTGAGCGATTAAACTGGGATAAAAGTTAGAATATGGATATTAGTTCAATCTCTCGTAGATAATATCATCTGATGCGGTTATTTAATTGCTCCTAATGCAATATTCAAAATATAAATGTGTTAGATGTCTTGAAATAAATTAAATAATGAAATGGTTGATTTTTAATTGTATTTACTATTGATCACATTGCTTAACTCCCTTGCTGGTTGGCTCATTTTTCTGGTTCAAAAATTCAGACATTTCAGTTAGGGCAAGAACTCTATTATCTAAGTGGATCGGGAAGAAACTATCTTTGAAGAACAACAATGGCATGAAATCAGCCAGTGATTTACAGGATGAGATGCTGCTGAAGCAGAGGTAAGCTCATTCTTTTATCACATATACCTAGAAAATGCTCTTTCCACGTTGATTAAGAGTTGGTGCCTTTTTACTATGCAGCATTAGTGAAGTTATGGGCAATGAATCATGGGACTTAAAAAATGAAAACTCTGTAAGTGTTTGTTGACTTTACAAAATACTTTTGTTCAAAATGTTGCGATAAGTGCTAACTATATCCTTAAACTTCAGGAAGAAGCTTTGAAATTTTTGTGCGACAATCCTGATTACCCTAGGTATGTGGGTTCAGTTAGTTTGTTGTCATCAAGTTTACCTTCTGGAATTTTCATAATTCAATGAGTTTTAAGCCAGGATTTGTTTCACAGGAAGCTGGACACTGCTCAGCCTCTAAAATTACTTATGGCACCAGGAGATGACTCTTATAAAAGGCGAGGTGTTTTGCCGTCTCGTATCCTTCTAACATTTGTGAATAATCAGAGAACTATATCTGGATTTCTATTAGAAATAAAAGTGCGAGCTGCTGGTTGAGAAATGAGATGCCAGCCTTATCAGACTTGATAATTAAACAAAACCCTTTTCTCTAACCTTGACATGGATATGTAGATGCATAATGACTAGACAACACGGTTCTGCATTCTTTTTTCTTTTTCTTTGGTCAATTTTTCTCTCTTATTTTATTTTGTTTTATTTTAATTTTCAAAACACCTTTTAGTTATCCAATTACTTTTCCATGTTGTCCATGCTAAATGAGCAAATCATTGGGCAAAAGTGAAGAATCAAATCTAAAACATTGATAAATTGGTACTGAGATGTAGTTGCACCGTATCATTTGAAACAAAACATGTCAAGGATATTTTTTACGATTATGATCAATATTTGGTCTAGGAGCTTGTTTCCTGCAATGCAAGTTAGATTTACCTAACTCATTTAATTGCTTAAGTTATACAACGGCTCTGATAGAAATATTTTATCCAAGGGGAACAAGATAAAAAAATCACTTTGAAATCCATGTTGGACAACTAAGATGATTGATGGTTTTAAGAAATGTGGGACTAATGAATGGGAGCTGTTATTAGAATTCTTGTCTTTTGTATGTTCATGGAATGATCTAGCTCCTGATATTACTTGTAAGTATAACCCAATGCTTAGGCTCTAAAGCGCTTTGCTCTTTGTTTTCACTAAAAATGTCTTGGGAGGAAGAAGCTTCTGATATTTATTTTTTCTTATATACCCTCATGCAATTGTTAGCTGATTTGCATTTAGTTCAGAATCAAAATTCAGATTTTTAAGTTTTCTATTTGTTTGAATGTTGATGTGGTGCAGTGTGGAATTTATTTTTGGAATATTTATTTTCTTAGCCATGTTATTAATATGTAAATAAGAATATTTTCTTCTTAATAATTAAAGGGGACCTATCCGTTAATTTGAGACAAGTTTTACCATGTGAAAAAAGATTCATCTTTCTACAGAACTATTGTTAAGTTTAAAAAAAAAAAAAGGTTGATGGTAGTCTGTTAGAAACACCTTCAAAGGATTTTTATCATTTTGGTTGTAGCCACACCAATCTAAGCTCCTAGGGAATGCTAAAATGAGAGGTTATTAGAGCTGACTGCACTTCGAAGGCCCTGGCAAAAAAGTGCATTTCTGCCGGTTGTGTCCCTTCATCAGTTAGTGGGTTGAGATGTTTAAACACTAAGAGGATGTACGGGAAATGTTTGTGCATGGTAATTGGGTTTTAGTTCAATTGGGTATTACTAACCATCTTTTAGAAATATATTCCTTTTCTCATCAGTTCTCTTGGTTCTTGAACTAGTATTCCTTAACAAGTAATAGATACACGAGAGCGCCGGAAAGTTCAGATGGTGGAGCATCCGGGTCAGAGATTGGCTGTTAGGAGTCCCCAGGTTGCAAGATCAACATCCGCAACTCAAAGCCGCCCTCTTTCTGCTGATGATATACAGAAAGCAAAGCTGCGTGCTCAATTTCTGCAGAATAAATCTGGGAAGCCAATGACATGTCCTGATGAAAAATTAAAATCTGAAAGTGAGAATAAAACCACTGCTTCTCATGCCAGTTTGAAGCCATTGGTTTTGAAATCTAATGTTCAGAATGAACTTGAGGAACCAAGGAAGCCTGATGATCCTTTCTCCAAAATATCTAATCCACCTGAAACTTCACTAAATTTGGAGGAGCCCCCTTGGAAAAAGTGCAAGAGAATCCAGATTCCATGGCGGACACCTCCAGGTACATATTTCTTTACCTCTAGTTCTGATTTGGTCTCTTTGTGTTTGTCTTGTTACAGTTTACAATTTGTCAGATAATAAAAGTAAGCTAACTCCTCTTATATTTAGAATCTCTTTCAGAAGTAGAGTTTGTATTGCTTTATAAACTAACTGGAAAGATGACATTTGCACTACTTCTTGGTTATATGTTTTCCTTTCCCTTTTCAGAATTAAGTATAGAGCCATCTTCTCTGCTTTACCCTTCTAATCTACTGGAGAGTTTACTGTTGAGATTTATATGCTATCTGTCGACAGGTGAAGTCAGGAATTAATGAATTTATACTAAGACTGAAATTTTAGCATTGATTTCTTATTTCTCTTAATTATCCACACATTATAATCAGATTTTGTAACCTTGAAATGTTTGATTTGTTTTTGGACAAGGACTCCACAATTTATTTATAACACTATATATGTTAGCTGGTAGCTTTCTGTGAAACCTCTCCTTTACATAACACCCCCACCCCCCCACCCCCAGGTTACCAAATATTCATTAAGCTGTATAGAGTTGCTTGTCCAGTTGTGTTAATGGACCATGTTGAGTATCAAAGGTGAAACCATCATATTGTATTGGTGAAAGAGAAAATGTAACATGAATTACGCGTCATTTTTTGGGAGAGATTTTTATTCTCATGTGTGGCTATGCTGCTTTATAAACATAACAGATGCCATACTCAAAATGAAGCAAGTGCCCAGGATATGTCTTTAGGAATTGCTGTTTATTTTGTTTATTTTTTCTTTCCTTTTCTTTTTGGTCACCTCATTTGTTTTTATGCTCTCGAGGCCCCACATTTATATTGTAGCATAACCTTTTCTCCACTTTTGACATTTATGGCTTCTCAGTATTTCTACTGCGTAGCAAGTTCAACAATAAATGCTGTGTTTATCTTCGGTCTAAATGTGTGCTTCATTTTCCAGAATAACACAGAGTGGAAGCTTATTTAGCAGAAAAATCCCATGTGATCTAATTTTATATTTCTATTTATGTTTTAAATAAAATAAAATAAAAATTATTTTGATATATTTTTCTGTTTTCATTAAATTTATATATAAGTTAATTTAAAACAACAATTATGCTTTAATCCACCAAGTGGGTTGGCTAAATGGATCATATTTCACCGTCATGTTTTATTGAGACGTGTCCTCTCAATTGTATTTTATCTATTATTTATTCTTTCTAGATTAATTTACACACACATCCATTTTAACTTCTCACCTAGTATTAAACATTATATTATTCTGACTAGCTAACCAAAAAAGTTGGGGAAAAATAGCAATTGATATCTGCAGCAATTTTGACGTTATACAAACCAAAACTAAAATATATGGCCACTTGTTGAAATATAAAAAAAAAACTACAAGAAATATTTGCCTTAAATTTGTTTCTACTGCCACTTGCCATAATATCTGCAATCCTCTCCTCAGGCATCCCTATTATTGATTCCTTAACTGAACGCTGCATCTCTTGAGAATCGTTACGTAGATTCGTTGTTAGCTTTTGCAAACGACTGAATGTGAGCTCAGTTCAACACTGTGGCACGAGAACTTTAGAGAATTTTAGCAGGGTGCCAAAGTGAATTTTATGTAGTTGCTTGAAAAAAAAAAAGAGGGGTTCCATTTGGGAGATATTATGTACTTCTTGCTCCATGCAATATTAACTAGTCGATGATTTGTCAAATCGTATCGATGAATAAATGGGATATTATGAACTTCTTGCTGCCAGGCAATGTTAACTTCTTGATGATTTTCTCAATCGTATCAATGAAGCAATCCAGTAATTGTACTCAAAACATTCTTTTTAATTCAGGAATATACATATTTATATATATATATATATATATATATATATGATATATGCTTGACAATTTGACAGACGTTGGGAAAATAAAATGAAACCTATAAGTGTAACTAAGAACTTCTGTAAATACGTGTGTTCTGTGATAAAAGAGCTGCATCAAGTAGCTGGTTTGAGTGTAGGAAACTGTGATGAGACGTGCATTTGTGTAAGATGGGGTTGGTTTTGACTCGTTAATTTTTGTAATATTTACTTGAATTCGTGATGCGAAATTGTACAAGAAGTTTAGCTTTTCAGCCTCCATCCAATGTCCATATGTATATGTATGGGCCTCTTATTTTGTCTTTTTCAATAATCTCCATTTATGCTCGACTAATTTAAATATTCCTGGGAACATCCTATACTACATAATAGCTTCAATGTAATGGGTTCTCGAGTACTCTATTTATCCTCTCAGATTGTGTTTACACTATGGTGCATGTAGTATTATTGATGGATTTACCTTATTGCTCGTCTTTATTTATGCCGGAATCTTTGTCTCTTTCATGCAGAAGTAAAAATCGATGAAACATGGCGTGTTGGTAATGGGGCCAATAGCAAAGAAGTCGAAGTTCAGAAAAATAGAATACGACGTGAGAGAGAAGTAGTTTACAGGACATTACAAGATATCCCACCTGACCCAAGAGAACCTTGGGATCGTGAAATGGACTGTGACGATTCATTAACCCCAGAAATTCCTATCGAGCAGTTGCCTGATGTTGAGCTTGAAACAGAATCTATTGCCCCAACTCATAGCAACGATCCTGTTGCCTCTTCATCATCGGAGAGTATGCCTACACCAGATTTTGAACTGCTAGCAGAATTGCTGAAAAACCCG
This sequence comes from Scutellaria barbata, assembly GCA_028654395.1. NCBI lineage: Eukaryota > Viridiplantae > Streptophyta > Magnoliopsida > Lamiales > Lamiaceae > Scutellaria > Scutellaria barbata. The sequence continues at coordinate 24,588,492 of CM053649.1, forward strand.
GAATTGGTTTTTGCTTTGACTTCCGGACAAGGTGGAAATCTTTCAAGCAACGAGACGGTGAAACTTCTTGATATGATCAAAGCCAACGGGGTGAGCTCGTTGGGTAATTTAGCTGGTTTAGCTGGAAATGCCAACAGTAAAGTTGAGGTTTCTCTTCCATCTCCGACACCTTCAAGCGACCCTGTTCCGGTGCGTAATTATAGCACATTGTGTGTACTCAAGTTGAGAAAAAATTACGCAAATTCTTCTAAAACTTGTCCACGATCTTCTGCGTTTGAAAAGCATTTAGCTTTATTTCGTTTGGTGGTTTGATGAGAATTAGAACCAAAGTAATAATCAAACAGCACCGTCAATTAAAGAAAAGATTCACAAGAAGTATTGTGTCTTACGCCCTTTCATTCAATATAAAATGATAATAATGGGACAAATTCATTATCAGAAAATAAAGAATTCCGTGGACGTTTTAACACTATTTACCAAATAGCAATGATTATTAAATTTTTATTTCCATCCTGCTTGTATCTTCTGTTGAGTGAGTTAATTTCTTGTTTTGGAAATTTTAATTTTAACTGTTGTTGCAGAATGCAGCAAAGCCTGATTTTTCAAGAAATCCATTTTCCCGGCAGAATGGGCCGGCCAACGGAATCGCCTATAGAGCTGCCGGAGCTGATTTTCCGATGCAGTCTCAGATTCCAGCCACCACGACTTTGACACCTCAACAGTATGCCCACGTGCCGGTACAAACTTCTATTCAGTTGCCTGAACAGTGGCAAGTAAATTCACAAAGTAGTTGGTCTAATTCTTCCAACATACAATACTTGACCTCAGAAATGATGCTAAACTCAAACACTGTGGCTAACTTTAAACGGCCATCTAATATAGCTGTTGCATTGTCCCCTTCGATTTGGCCCGACCCGTCAACGTTGCTCCCATCTCGTTCGGTTACACCACCACGGTCCCTCTACATGCAGGAGCCCACAGCTTCTTCCAATTCAATGAGATCAAGGCAGAGTTTTGAACCAAATTATCTGTACCAACACAATCAAACAGTGAATAACTATAATACTTACGCAGGAGGGTCGGAGCAGGGTGCAATGCCGCCGCCATGGGGTGGTAGAAACAACCATGGTGAGAGGCCCGAATTTGATTCGTGGAGCCCGGATGACAGCCCGTCTCGACCCAATCATGATTATATACCGGGCCGATACCATAACGAGCCGAGTGGGAACTCGAGGAATGGTTACAGGCATGGAAAGACAACCCAACATTCTGGTTATCAAGAAACCGGTAATAAAAGGTGGCAAGATCATAGAAGATAGCAGTGAAGATGCTCTGTGATAAAGAGAGAAATCTTTGATGAAAATGGCGATGCAGAATGTTGGAATGTAGAGTTAGAGTTAGATATGTTGCTCTAATTTTTTGGAATTTTTTTTTTTTTTTTTGGTGGGAATATATGGATTATGGAGGACATTCTTGAATGTTGATCATTGGATAAAGCTTGAAGTTTTGAGGTCTATTTTTCCAATTATGATATTAATGTTTTCATAAATTCAAATGCTTCACTAGAAATAGTATTTGCCTTCTGCAATTTTCGATACTTTATATTGAGTGAATTATCTCGAATAAACATATATACGTTTACATGGATGTCGTGTATGAATATCGTTATGAAAGTGAGGAAAAAATTAAAATTAAATAAATTAATACATGGTTGATTTGTCAATAGGCAGGACACGTGTATAGATATAAATGTATGCATGTGTATATATATATTCGCTGATGTATGATAGGGCCCACCGCTTCCTTTCTTTATACAGACATAAAAGTTAAGAGTTGAAAGTTGAAACATTGCTTATGTAAAACGCCTGTAGATTAGTTTCTTCTTAGTTCTTCCCAATTTCAATTTCTCTGAAAATGGGATTTAAATTGTTGATAAATCTAAACCCTATTCGCAAATCAAGTGTCACAGCATCCTCTTGTTCCAAGATAATCGGCAATTCTTGTGCTACTCTGAATTTTAACTTGTATGATCACGCAACCTCTTGTACTGAAAACCCAAATTTCACGATTTCTCGGCGGTGGCACGTCGGCCACTCCCACCACCATCACGACCACCACAATTCTCAATCGGCGAAAGAGAGCGAGAAGATTTTCCGTCTAGGCCTCGCCGCGGACATCGGATTGGCCGCCGGAAAAGCCGTTACTGGATATCTCTCAGGCAGCACTGCTATTATTGCTGATGCTGCTCATTCAGTTTCTGATGTGGTATACTTTCTCACCTTTTTTATTTTTATTTTTATTCTTTTTACATGATGTTAATAGAATAGCTTTTTTTTTTGGCTAATTATGCTTTTCTCTAATGGTTTAGGTTTTGAGTGGAGTGGCATTGTTGTCCTTTAGAGCTGCGAAGGCGCCGAAGGATAAAGAACATCCATATGGTCACCTTTGATCTGTATCTACGCACTCTCGGTTCATAGCTTGAAATTTTTATGATTTATAGCTAGTTTCTTGTCTACCTCATTAACATGTGGATACTTTGATGATCTTTGTGCAGTATATGTTTTATGCCTTATTTTAGCTATGACATTGGCTTCAAGCATTGGACAAAATTGTAGAGGAATGTTACAAAACTATGAAGAGGTGTTTTCAGGATGATTTAAGTGAATTTTTATGAGATATGAGGGAAGGGACGATTAAGTTGAAAAAGAAATATAGTTTGATGGTTCTAATCTTTGATACATAGTCCTTGTGGATAGTTACAAGATTCAGAATAATTATGTGCATTCCTGAAAATTACTGCTGTTGCTCTTGAAAAACAGTAATATTTTATCTCTCAATATAAAACTTAATTTGATGAGAGCACAAGTTTTCTATAGTTTTTCTGTTGTTTTATTTTATTTTATTTTATTTGGTCTTTGTATTGATCAGAATTTAGAGTTATCGGGTGGCAAGTGAGAACTCTACTAGTTTTCCACTGGCTTGTCTGTTCGACATGCTAATTGAGAAAGACATTTGCTCGTATGCACATTTTGTGTGAAGAAACAATGAAATTTATAAGTTTTTTTTGGTACTTCCTTTAATGAAAATTATAACAAGCCTTATCAACTATGACAATGACTATAAGTGCTAGGCTGAATGTGACTCAGTGCTCACTGCCGCAGACGGTTTTCCTTGTTTATTACACTCTTCACCGGTCTGTCATCCTAGCATTGTTCCTTAGTTTATCTTTTTCATTTTCGTCTTTCTTAATTCGAATTTGGATGAATATTTTGATACACTCTTGGATGGTAAAGCCTACATTGTGTTACTGTATTGGTAAATACTGAATATTTTGGTGATACGCAAATGATTTCTAATGCTTCTGAGGGTATTTAATTTTTGAGGATTTTAGTGACCTTATTTGACTATTCATTTTATGCATGATCTTTAGGGCATGGCAAGTTTGAGACTTTAGGAGCCCTTGGAATTTCCACTGCACTTTTGGTCACTGCTGGAGGCATTGCCTGGCATGCTTTAGATGTCTTGGCGGTATATTTCCATACTATATCTTAATGGGAGGGGAAACATTGTCATGAATAATTCAATATGAAGATTTGGTAGATTATATCATTAATTGTCATATATCTTACTTCTCAAACGTTACATGTGTAGGATGTATTGTCAGTTGCTCCAGATATAGTTAATCAATCAGTGGCTCATAACCAGGCACACAGTCACCAGCATGGCGGGCATAACCATGGAATTGACTTGGGCCACCCAATTCTAGCATTGAACATGACTTTAATATCTATAGCTGTTAAAGAAGGGTAACAAGTCATTTCTTTTTTTATTATATATAAGAATATTCACCTATATTTACCTTGAAAAAGATCATCATGTCACTGTGTCTGAATAATTCCTTTTTCATAGTTTATATTTCTATTTTCCAATATTGCTCCACAGGTGAAGTGCAGTGTTGAGTTCTTCTGATATTTGAACCGCCATTGTTAGAGCCATATATCTACCTCTTATGTTTTACTACTGTGCATTTTTATCTTAACAAGGCTATACTGGATAACAAAAAGGGCAGGCGAAAAGACAGGCAGTGGACTCATGATAGCCAATGCTTGGCATCATCGTGCAGATTCTATTTCATCAGTTGTGGCGCTCATTGGGGTTGGTAAATATTTCTCTTCTGAATTCATTTCATGTTTGACATTGGGCATGACTAGTCAATGATTATTTGCCCTTTTCGCTGACTAAGGGTATCAAAGTTTGAAAAGGATATCAACCAATCCATCTGCTATACTAGCCACATCTCATTTTCCCTTTACGTGCAAATCACTATTTAACTACATAAATGTATATAGTCAGTTACTTGCTCCTTTAATATTCTCTTTACAATAACTAATGATGTTAATTGTAACATGCATTATTAGGTGGAGCTGTTCTTGGGGTCAGAGTTTTTGATCCTCTTGCTGGACTTCTTGTTTCTGGAATGATCTTAAAAGCTGGACTTGAAAGTGGTTATCAAAGGTGGAGTTCATTATATCTTTGCTTTCCAATAATATGCTGTTACAATAATAAGGGTTACATTATGTACATCTTATAAACAAGCTATAAGCAGATAGAACCAACATAGATAAGTTCTTACTCACTATGAAGGCCTTTTCTCTCCCGAGTAAAATCAATCTGTTACAGACTTGCAGGCTCAAATTCAAGTAGTTCCAAAATGAATTTTCGGCTTTATTTTTTTTAAAAAACTTACCTTTTAACCCGAGTAAGGGTTCTGACATTGTCCTATCCCCATGTGAACATATTCAGTATCTTGGAATTGGTGGATGCTGCTATTCCAGTGCAACACCTGGAACCTTATAAATGCACTATACTTGGGGTTGAGGGAGTCAAGGCAAGTAAATCTGAACTTCCTGGGAAAAGTTATTATTATTTTTTTTTTCCTTCCTTACACTTGCTTGGTTCGACTGCTTTATATTACTTCTCTGAATTCTTTTGGGCACCCTAGGACTTGACATTGATATCATACTTGTCATTATCATATCTATACACTGGCTGGTTTCAGGACGTTTTCTATTATATGGTTTCAATGGCAATTAGCTTATTTGTACGATCTTATTATCTCCTGCACATTATAAGATGTTAAATTTTATTTTTAAATGTAAAGTTGTTAAGGTATTTGGACAAATTAACACTTTACAGTTTTATGATAAACTAAGGCAGTTTTATTAAAATGATCAAAACCAGAATTAGTTTCTCAAGTATGATCTTAGTTTAAAAACAAGTCAGTATCCCCTTATTGAATAAGCTTATATGATCTGACGTCATGCAAGAATAAGAAAAAACCATCTAATGAGTCTCCAAATATGTTGGATAACAAATCATCATGTGTAGGATGTTGTGCTGGGTAAAATGATACCTAATTTTGTAAATCATACTGATGGAATGATTAAGGTTTAATTTTATTAGCATTCCAAGACAATGCTTGGCAACCGATTTTCATGGATATATTAATAATATCTTATTCAATGTATAATTTTTCAATTTTTTTAGTATATCTTTGGTTGCAAACTTCAGGGATATAATCATCTCAGAGGAAGACGAGCAGGATCATATCTGTATCTTGATGTAGATGTTGAGGTTCGTTGGATTTCCTAAGTTTAATTATTATGCATACAATAGACCTTCAAATACTACTATTCTATTTCATGATTTTGTTATCCCTTAATAAATATTTTCAAGTTGATATCAGCAAAAAACTTGCTATGTGTAGGTTGATCCATTTTCTAGTGTGAGTGCTGGACATGATGTTGGGGAAAATGTTCGTTGCCAGCTTCAGAAGTTCCATCCTGAAGTAGCTGAAGTCTTCATACACATAGGTAAATAAGATATCCTCACTGTCTCCCTTTTGAGAATGCTCACGTTTAAAAGACTTGAACTTGAAACATGATCGAATGATGCTTTTCAATTTTTGCAGAACCCGCAGCTTCTAACATTTCAGGAGGTGTTGTTAACCACAAAAGAAACTGTCAAAGATTGGATCATAGCGACACCACCTTATTGGAGCCAACAGACGTCGAGGATACTGTTTCCAAAATTTTATCCTCCAATTTCTCAGAGGTCTGTTCGCATCTTTAATCTCTTAATTAGTCCCATCTTGATTTCTCACGAGTAAATCATCATATTTTTTTAAAATTTTGCATTACTTGATTGCAACCCTCTTTTAAATGCTTCCAGAAACTGACAGTCCAGCGCATCACTCGCCACTCATTACAAGGACAATTTTTTCTTGAAATCGAGGTTTCCATGACCCCCGACACTGTAATGAGGTAAAGCACGATGAAATGATGTGATTGACTACAATCTTTCCCATATTCATGAGTTTCTACCATGCAATACTATTAAGATCAGAAAAAAAGAATCAAACGGAGAAACGCCGTTTGCCAGCCGCAGGCTCAATCTGCTAATTATTTTCCTTCCCTCTCCATAAACCCTAATTACCACCTTAAATACTCTAATCCAAGTTTCCCGAAATAGAATCCAAACCAAACTAGAAAGGAAAACAAAACAAAAAATAAAATATTAATTCAGCAACTGGCGACCCACTTCCCGTATGCCTAAGCCCGTCCCCGACTACGATAAACAAGCAAAGGGTGAGGCCCATTTTCTTCTTGTAATTGCTGTTCATTGGACTGCTGCTGCTCTCTATCAACTCCTCCTCCCTTTAAAACAACCTTGTCCCCAAGGTTGAAGTCTGGAAATTGTTTCTGCATATGCTCAACACTCAACCACACAACATCATCCTCCGATTACCCCTTCCGCTTGACAAGCACCTGCTCTTACTCGCCTCCATTCACCTGCACCCTGCGCCACTCCAACACCGACTCTGGATCAAAGACAGCAGTCACCGGCAGCTCTCAAGATTTCGGCAACTCGGCCTCGACCAGATGTTCTCCTACCACCCTGCGCAACTGAGAAACGTGGAATACCGGATGCATACGGCTGGACTCAGGAAGAGACAATCTATAAGCCACTGCCCCTACTCGACTTTCAACTGTAAATGGCCCATATAACTTCGCTGCTAATTTGTGATGTGGTCGTGCCCCTACCGAAGTTTGTCGAAATGGCCTCACCTTCAAGAACACCCAATCACCCACCTCAAACTCCACATCACAATGACGTCTATTAGCACTTGTCGCCATTTGATGTTGGGTGTGCTCAAGGTTATCTTTAAGACGACACAACATAACATCTCTCCCGCCTAACTCAGCTACCACTGCCTCGATCTTACACTCTCTCGGCAAAAATCAAAGGATTGAAGGAGGAGCTTGCCCATACACTACCTCGAAATGAGTCATCTTTGCTGCAGTTTGGAAGACGGTATTGTACCAATATTCTGCCCATGGTAGCCAGTGCAGCCATTCTTTCGGTTGCTCACACATAAAACATCGCAAGTAAGTCTCCACACCCTATTCAAGACCTCTATTTGCCCATCTGTTTCTGGGTGGTAAGCCGAGTTGAACTTGAGCTGTGTACCCGACAAGGTGAAAAGTTCCTTCCAAAAGGCACTCACGAAAACTGGATCGCGGTCGCTCACAATGGAACGAGGAATGCCATGCAACCGAACTATCTCCTTAGCGAACAACCCAGCCACATATCTTGCCGTAATGGGTGGCTTCAAGGCCACGAAGTGCCCATATTTGGATAGCCTGTCCACAACCACCATAATGACTTCGGAAGAGTTGTTATAAAATCCATAGAAACGTCTTCCCACACGAGATTGGGAATCGGCAATGGTTGTAATAGCCCTACTGGCGACAATGTCTCATACTTCGATTTCTGGCACACTAAGCACTTCCCCACATACTCCTGTACTCGATGAAACATGCCCTTCCAATACACTCAAGGCGAGACGCCAATATGTCCGAATTGCCCCGGCATGGCCTCCCGACGGAGTGTCATGAAACTCATGTAGGAGGTGCGGAATCCAGATTAAATTTGCCGCCAACACTAATCTCCCCTTATAAAACAACCTATCACCATACAACTCGAACCCCACTCTGCCGCCCGGCTGATCCCTCAACGCCCGCACTATACCTTTAATGTAGGGATTGCGCTCCTGTTTTTTAACAATTTCCTCCGCATCCAACCACTCAGGACCACTCAAACCCATCAGTTCACTACACTCTTCCCGCCTTAACAGTGCATCTGCCGCCGTATTAGACACCCCGGTTTTATATTCGATCACAAAGTCATATCCCAACAGGTTCGCCACCCAAACCTGCTGTGCTGGAGTCCCAATTTTCTGGGTTAACAGGCGTTTCAAGCTGCGATGATCAGTTCGGACTATGAACTGTCTTCCCATCAAATATAGCCACCAATGTTGCACGACCAGCACCAACCCATCATCTCTCTCATAAGTTGATTTAACCAATGTCCTGTCCGATAAAGACTTGTTGAAATATGCAACCAGACGTCCTTCTTGCATCAATACTGCCCCGATCCCTGTTCCCGAAGCATCACACTCCACTACAAACTGTCGATCGAACCTCGGCATAGCTAACACCGGGGCTGCAGTTAAGGCTGCCTTCAATCTTTCAAAAGCCTTCTCTGCCTCTTCGGGCCATTCAAACTTCGTTGAGGTTGTCTTCTTAAGTAACTTAGTAAGGGGTCGGGCTATAAGCCCATAGTTCTACACAAACCACTAGTAATACCCAATTAAACCCAAAAACCCCCAAACCTCACGGACCGACTTCGGCCTCGGCCATCCTATCACCGCACTCACCTTGCTCGTATCCATGGCCACTTCCGCGGCTGAAATGATATGACCCAAATACTCCACTCTTAAACATCCAAAAGCACATTTCTTGCGATCTTAAAGTGGTTGGCCCATAATACCCGCAAGACCTGGTCCAAGTGCACACGATGATCATCCCTTGTTCGACTGTATACGAGAATGTCATCAAAGAAAACCAACACAAATTTCCTCAAGTACTGCTGAAACAAGTCATTCATTGTTGATTGAAAAATGGCAGGAGCATTCGTGAGTCCAAACGGCATCACAAGAAACTCATAGTGTCCAATGTGGGTGCGAAAAGCTGTTTTGGCAATGTCTCTGTCAACCATACTAATATGATGGTATCCCAACCGGAGATCGATTTTGGAAAAAACCTCCGCCCCTACTAACTCGTCTAACATCTCCTATATAACTGGGATCGGGTACTTATCAAGCATTGTCACTTTGTTAAGCTCTCTGTAGTCAACAAAAAATCGCCAACTGCCATCCTTCTTGACTAATAACACCGGACTCGAGAAGGGGCTGGAGCTTGGTTTAATAATTCCCGCCGTCAACATATCAGCAACTAACCTCTCAATCTCATCCTTTTTCAAGTGCCCATATCTGTACAGGCGTACCGACACTGGACTGGTGCCAGGCGCCAACTCTATCCTGTGATCCGTGACTCTTTGAGGTGGCAGGCCATTCGGTTCGCCAAAAACCTCTTTATACCTTTCCAATACCCCCTCCAGCTGACTCGTATCCGACTTCGATAGCCTGGTGATTTCACCTTCCAACACCACTGCCCAAAATCCTACCTCACGGGTTCGCATCAATGCCCTCAATCCCACCGATCCCCAACACAGCGTGGGGTCTCCCTTCAGCTCTACTTTACCTTCTCCCCAACCGAATTTCATAGTCATAGTCTCCCAATTTATACGAACATCTCCCAAGGTAGCTAGCCAAGCAATCCCCAAGATCATGTCAACACCACCAAGCTCAAAAACATAATAATCAACAATTACCTCACAACACGGTAATGAAACTGCCTTCTTTCGACATACTCCCTTGGACTCCTGCCGTCGACCATCTCCTAGCTGAATTCCAAACTTCCTGGTATTGTCCGGTTTCAGTCCCAGGGAGGACACTAGTGATGCAGAGATAAAATTATGGCTGGCCACGCTGTCTATCAAAACCGTCACAGAATATCCTTTAATCACCCCTTGCAAATGCATAGTGCGAGGGCTGGTAATTCCGGCCATAGAGTAGACCGGCAAGGAGCCCTGCTCCTGTGGTTCCTTGTGCTCCTCCACAAAATCTTCCAGCTCTGATGATTCCACAAATTCTGCATTCTGTAGATCCAACACCTCACCTTCATCAGTAACAATCACTCTTAATTGTTTAAAAGGGCAATCATGACCTTGTGGGTATGGGCATTTGTAGCGGAAACATAGACCCTTGGTTCGTAAATCTGCAAGTTCTTGGGATGACCGACGAGTGTAGCGAGTACGGGCAGCCGCAACGAGCTTCGAATCGAAACCTTAAAATAACCCAGGTAGTGTGCGTCAGTGAGTCCAGGGATTTGGCTTGCCAATTGAACAAAAATTGTGATGTAATCATCCACCGACTGCGCCTGTTTCACATCAGCCATACGCTCGTAGGGGCTCCCTTTGAATCGGGTGTCAAAGCGAGCAATAACAGCCTCTGATAATTCCTCCCAAGTCATACCCGATCCGCGAGAACGGAACCAATTCACCCAGTACAGGACAGACCCTTCCATGGACACCACCGCCGACGCCACCTTCAATTTGGGCCCCGTATTGTGTATTTCGAAGTACTGGTTGGCACGGGCCAACCAACCAATGGGATCGGTCCCATCTAAAACGGGAAGCTGCGGTGGAGTGATCGCCTCCTGGGAGGCCCTGCGACTGGCGGAACCCTAGGATCAGTGTCTGACGCTGACTCCGTTGACAGTGGATGGCCGGCGGACGATTTGCGGAGGACCGGTGATGACTTAGGTCAATGTCTCCAGCGCCGATTTGAGTTTGGCGAACTGCTCGGTCATCTGCGCCTTCAATTCTGCTTGTTCAGACTCCAATTTCTCAAATCTCTCTTTGTTTGAATGTGTGTTAGTCATGTTGATGGGGATGGGATCCGGCAGGTCGGACCAATTATTAAGATAAAAAAAAAAGAATCAAACGGAGAAACGCCGTTTGCCAGCCTCAGGCTCAATCTGTAATTATTTTCCTTCCCTCTCCATAAACCCTAATTACCACCTTAAATACTTTAATCCAAGTTTGCCGAAATAGAATCCAAACCAAACTAGAAAGGAAAACAAAACAAAAAATAAAATATTAATTCAGCAATTGGCGACCCACTTCCTGTAGGTCTAAGCCCGTCCCCGACGACGATAAACGAGCAAAGGGCGAGGCCTATTTTCTTCTTGTAACTGATGTTGTTTATCGGACTGCTGCTGCTCTCTATCAACTACTCATCTTTTTCTGAATAATGCAAACCAGGGAAGCTTTAGAGGTTGCAAGAGAGGCTGAGAAGAAGATCTTAGAGGTAGTTCCAAACATCATGCACGTGTCCATTCAGCTGCGACTTGGCCGGCCAATGCCTGAGTTTCGACAGTGAGTCACGGGCTTATAAACGAATGCTGTCGGTAAACTTTGGTGCTGATTTTCGACAGCATGGACTTGTGTAGGTTTTAACTATATAATCTATAAGAAAAAGAATGAGCTCTGCTGATTTTCTTACTCGGAGAATACAATACTGTATTCACTATTTTTTGTTTCGTATCTTTATAAAGAGAGACGTTTTTTTTTGTAACCGATTGAAATAAATATAATTCTGGATGGAGCCCCAATATTGGATGTTCAATCTCGAAAATAATTTTATCAATACATTTCAGCTGTGTGATAATTAATGGATGGTGTATATAGTGTGTACTGTTTAGTAATAGAAATGCAATTATGTATTCTTGACATTTGTTTTTATTTGTAAATTGCACTTTGAAGGGGTATTCAATTCATTTGTAGAATACATAAGAATCTAAGAAATATTTTGACATTTAAAATAAAATTAAATATTGTAACCCTACAATTCTTTATCTCTTCCCCGCAGGCCTACCCACGAGCCTGAATTCTTTTATTCCTTCTATTTTCAAATATAATGGTGTACATCATTTTGACGTTTTCATTTTTACATTTTAAAGTGCATTTTAAAACTAAAACTATAAACTGAAATTACGTTTAGAAACTAGAATTTAAGTTCTAGTATTTGAATTTAGAACTTAAATAAATCTGAAGTTGAAATTTAAATACTGTAGCTTAAAGTACCACTTCAAGTGTAGAACAGTTCAAATTTAAAAGTTATAATAATGCACTCATAATGCTTTGAAACTTTTAACTTAAATATAATTATCGACATTACGTTGATGAAAATAATATTCAATAAGGGAGATGATACATTTATTTTTTTTTAATTGTGCAAGCAATCTTGATTTACATCCAGGTCCAGTCGATATCCGATACTGTCATATATTTTCTTAGCTCATTGCTTCATAGAAAATGTAGTATGTATTATTGATATATAAAATCAGAAATAATTGATTTTGTGAATAGTATTCAGCTTAATTATACAAAAAATAAATCCTAGGTCATAATCATTTGGAAGGAGCATGCATGAAAAAGGCAAACATCAGAATGTATTGTATAGTGGCTTTTCCACGTCAGAATCTCCATGTGAGAGCTGCTGATGATATGGGTTATGCATCACTTGCTGCATTCTCTGTTGATGATTCATCGCCTCCATCTCCATTCTCTGTTCATGCACATTAATCTGCGGTCTAGATCCTCCCACCCCCATGAAATCAACTGTCGTGATCATCTCGTTTCCTACACCTAATCTTCCCATCATGCTGTTGTTGTTGTTTCTTCCCTGCACAATCCCAGAGCTTTGATCACTTCCTTCTTCTGCTTCTAGAACATTCTTCAAGAATCCGGACCCGGCATTCTGATCGCCGCCCATCAGCATCCCGCCGTACATCATCATATCGCTCACGGCGGAGCCACCGAGCTGAGCCGCCACCTCTTGTGGGCTCTTCTGCATCAGCTGAGCTGCAAACCCTCCATTGAATGCTTGCTCATTTTGGCTCTGGTAGTTGTTATCATATGAATGCTGCAAATTCGGCCTAGGCCCAGGCCCGGATATCTGATCCGGGCCTGCCATGGTGCTGACAAAGGTCTTCTGCATCATGGGTGAGTTCATGGAATTACTTGCTGTTGCACCCATTTGGGCTGCCTTTTGCAACAAGGCTGTGGCAGACATTTGGGCCGATCCGGAGATCTGACCCAAATTCTTGCTATCTGGGTGATAGTTGTAGCCTGATGGACTCGAGTTCGAGCTGAGCTGGAGGCCTGATGAGGATGAGGGCATGCTTCTCGGGCTCCCGAATAGGTTGCCAGAGGTGGTGGAGAACATGCCGGCGGCGGCGGCCATGTTCATGGGCTTGAATGGGATTGGGATGAGTTCATGGGGGAGTGATTTTAATGGATTGGTGAATTCAGAGAGGCCCATTGATGTGTTTGGGTTCGTGGACATGAGATCGGGAAGTTGGGCCGACAAATTGGGGACCAATGAGCCCATTATGCCTTGGTTTACTTTGCTATTTTCTTCGGCCAGTGCATCACAGAATGCTCTATGAGTGATGAAGCTGTCTCTCCTGGATAACATCAAAACAACACAAATATTCATATATCAACCAAATAATAGCTAAGCTACTCTTCTATTTGTATTGCACAACATAAATCTAAACTAGTGTCAACCTAATCCTTTACTTCAAAGTGCATTTTCTACGCATTTTATAAATATTTAATGTGATGAAACTAAGATGGACAAATCGAGGCTACTACAAATTAGTTTCTTTCATTAAATAAACTCATAATGTGATTTCATGATGTTTTCGTAATAGGAAAAATTCATTTTTAGTCATGTCGATGTTGTCAAAAGTAATTTTGCTAAATTTGAATTATCAATTTAGTGCTGCAACTCAAATGACTGTCCAATTTCAATAATTTTTGAAGTTCACTGAAAATTAGCACTGACTCATAAATTTTGAGATTTCGGTCACTTAAATGATGCGGTGTCATTTTGCTATCTCAGAAAAATATTATTTTTTTCTTTTACCAATTTCCACATCAGAGTAAGCAAATTGTGTCATGTCATTTAAGTGACTCAAAATCCTCAAATGTATTTGCATTGAGTGTCAATCAATTTCCCTTAAATTTTATAAATTCCAATGAAAAAAATGATTGAAATTGGACAATTTTAAAATCATAAAACTAAAATTGATATTTTAAACCTAGCATGACCATTTTCGGACAATGTGAGTTAAAAATGATTTTTTATCATTCCATGGTATGAGATATATATATATATATATATAGTTTTATATGCTGAGTAATTAACCACTTACTTTTGGTCTACATTACTCTTAAACTTAGAAGCTTAATTAACTTGGATTATATTATTTTGTACTAACAAATTCTACATATATTACCAATATCACTCTTCCAAGTTCCAAGAAAACCTAGGTATATATATAGCTAGCTTGCTTGCTTGTAGAAAACAAAGTTATTAATATATAGAGTTAGTTAAAAAGAAAGAAATAAATGAGATGATGACAAGAAAAGACCTGGAGAAAATGGTTCCACAATCACACTTGTACTCCCTAGTTCCACAAGTCTTCTGATGAGCCTTCCAATCCGATTGCACTGCATATTTCTTGGAACACTTGTCGCATTTCCACTTCTTCTCTCCATGTTTTCTGCTAAAGTGCTTCTTGATTCCTGTCAGATCCCCCAACGCACGTGCTGGATTGTGGTGCACGCACGTGACCTCTGGGCATATATAAACCCTCTTCTTAACCTCAGTTGTTGTCCTTTGTCTCAGCTTCCATGGCAGATTGTGTCCTCTTCTGTGCAGCTGCAGATTCTGGTCTCTTTGAAACCCTTTGTTGCATATCTCACACACAAATCTGTTTGTTGCCATTAGGGTTGTTGGTGAAAGAGCCACTACTTCTGCTGTTGGATCTTCATTTTGTAAAAATTAATCAAGAATTAAATGATTGATTGTGTTGTGCTATGTTACATGCATGTAAGTTGAATAAATAAATAAGTCCATGGTGGTTACACAGATGCAAAAAAAGGGATGAAAAAAGTTGCAATCAAGAACAGTGTTTTGGCTACCAATTATTGGTAATATTAATTGAAGAAGCCAATTATTGGACCCTTTTTTAAATAATGACTTGTTTTGATTAGTTATATGTAATATATGTATTACTTGAGAAAACCTCTCTCAAAAGTTTATTAAATCTACCTTGATCATCATGTATGTATAATTTTAACATGATCACACCAAATTAGTCGCTAACAAGTAATGATCATGGATATATATAGATATAAAAGCAAAAATAAAATAAATAAAAGTAGTTACCTGGAGTTCCTGGTAAATTTCTCTTCTTTTTTGCAGGTGGAGGATGGTGGGGTTTCTGGTGAGAGCTGGAGGATCCATTGCTGTTAGTCGAGACTGGATTCGACTGAAGAAGCTGATTTTCTTGCTGCTGTTGGACTTCACCAGAAGAGAAGCTACCTTCATCACCTGTAATATTTGACATTTTATTTTATTTTTCTATATATGTCCAAAGATTTTTTTATACAAAGTTAACACTTTTTTTTTATTCTGTGTCTGTTTTTGGCTTCAAAAGAGCAATTCTTTAACATCAAAATGAGAAGTTTGGTTTAGATTGAGGAGGACAAAAGAGCAGAGAATTCTGCTGTTTTTCTGGTTAGAGAGAGAGAGAGAGAGAGAGAGCTTTTGTTGGCATAGGATATGAAAGTATGAATTTGGTCTTCTTTGGCTTATATGCTATTTATATATATATACTAAGTGATAAGAGACACCTGATAGAGAAATACCCCTTACTTTGTTTATAGTAACGATAAATTAATTAATACTCTCCCTAAAAAAGGAAAAAAAAAAAAAAACATGGACATGCACATACAAGTGAGTGGTAATTAATTTATTTATTCGAAAGAATTGGAAATTTTTTAATTGCAATGCTTTTGAAGATTTTTTTTTTGAGTAAATAATTAACAATGTTTTTTTTGAAGATTAATTACTCAGAAATACAGATCAATTTTCAAATATTAGCAAAATTTTGTAAGTGACTTTAATTAGCAAAAAATGTTTGTTTATAGTCTACGCATTATTTCTTGTTTCCGTCGCGACCAATAATTGGCCTTCAACAATAAATAAATAAATATATATATATATATATATATATATATATATATATATGAAACTATCTCAAAAATATAATTGTAGTTGGTCTCTTGTGAGTTTCGTCTCACGTTCAACGGGGTTGAATTATATGCGTTTTACAAGTATGTATGTACAGTACAACTATATGTACGAGTTTTTATTCTTAATTAGTAAAGTAATATTTATATAAATATGTGTTTTACATCTATAAGTATACATTTTTCAATTGTTGCACAATACGAAAGTTGCATACAAGTTACTGTGAAATCCATAAGATGAAGTTCTACGAATCACAACACAAACTCGTTTTATAAGAAAATTTGTATGTTACATATGAGTTGTGGGTTGATCATCTCTCTACATTAGAATTATAATACAATTTCACAAGATTGATATTTTTTTTTTCTCAAAAAATATGTAGCATATTTTGTCAATATTGCAAAAAAATAAATTTGTATTTTTGTCACCATCCAGCTTTATGTGAGAGGATTCGTATTTTTGGTTCTTTGCAACCATATCTATAGCTTGTGATTTTCTATTTTATTTTGTATTTGAATTTCAGATTTAATTTTATTAATATAAATAATTTGTATCAAAAAAATTATCATTACTATGCATATGTCGATTGTATAAATATGTGTATCCAATATATGCACTAACGTAGTTATGTGGTGTATGATATTGTCTCAGACATATTCAGTATATTTTATAAGTGTAACGTTTATAAAACTATATATATTTACAATAAATATTGATAAAATAAAATATAAATTTGAACTAATGCAAAAAATTTAAGTACCCTATATATATAATTAAGTACGTCAGAACATAATTATCCACTACTTAAATCTATTTTACAGATCAATTATCTTTATCTTGTAAATATGAAATAATCGATCCGTTTCATGAATGAGTCAGATCTCACAAGCTCCTACTCATATATAGTATATACCAAAGTGATATTGGTTCTTTATAGCCAACATGATGTCCCATCCTTTTGCTTTGCATTCATGCTTTCATTCGGGTTTTGGAGTTATTATTGTTTTTTAGTTAGTTTTATGGATTGATAAAACCAAATAAGTTGGTCTTTGTTTCTTTCAATATAGCGTTTTGAGAAGAAAATGAAAATTGACAATTTATTTTTACTAATTTTATTATCAAAATATATAGAACAAAAATGTAATTTGGAAGTTTTGTTATGCTCAAATTTGTTATGGTTGTAAGCTATATAAGTTCCAAAAGAGTGAATAACTGAATTTTTTCAATTTCACTTTTGATGAGCACAAAATTCACGTTCAGCTAATTATCCTTATAAGTACGTAGTTGTTCGTATTTCATGCTCTACAGATTAGTACATTGTATATTTTTTTAAATAAATTGATACATTATATATGCACATATATACTTTTTCTGATTTCATAGTGGGTTTGTTAAAGTTTTAGTCATAAATTAAGTTGCATTAAATTTGGATAAAATATTGCCTTTGAATAAACTTAGATTATAAGATGGAATTATTAAAACTAAAATTTATACAATATACCATCTAATTAATAAGCTATCGTGGAATATTAGTGTAAATCGAATATCAAGCAATTTGGTTACTATTTTCATCCTACTCAATGATAAATTAATAAACAATAAATATATATATATAGTAGAATTTTTATAAAATCATCTTATCAATTTAATTTCGTAAGATGGTTTCAAATAAATTTATATATATATATATATATATATATATATATATATATATATATATATATATATATATATATATATCAACAAACCCTACTAGAATACAAACAAGCAGTCCGGCTAATTGAAAATCAGAAACAAGAAGAAGACACAAAGTAGAATGTCAAGAATGTGTACAAACATTAGTATTTCCAAATCATATAATATTATTAATAAAACAAAAATTCTACCTGGGATTCATCGATGGAATTCGATACAATTAATGAGCATCAATAGCAGCACATAAATGTAATGACATCTATAATCCAACAAAAATCTTACAGTGATATATTTGATTAACCGATTTAATAAATTAGTGAGTATGATTCAACCAACAAATTTATAAGTCACAATACCCATATAAATTTATGAAAAATAGGTTCGATGTATGAGTTAGTGAGTTTTTATCTTATGAATTTATATCCATAAAATTGTCTTATATGATTTTTTTTAATATTTAATTATGGGCAAAATATAGTGAAAAATACGTGTTTATTGTGTAAAACCAACGAAGTAAGTCAGATTAACGCGCTGTATTCTTCTAATTATATATTTTTATTCTATAATTTTAACAGATGAAAATGACTTCTAGTTTCTTGATTAATTTAATGTCTCTGAGTTAGACATTAATTTGATTATAACTATTTAAAATTGGTACCTGAAAGACATATTAATCAAGATTCTTTAGCAGACTTGCATAGTGTAACAACTTAGTCAATTTGATATTTAAATATTGTAACATATTTGATTTTTTTAAATGAGATAAAAATAATAATAAGAAAGAGAGGCTCCACAAACTTTAAACAAAAATCGGAGACAGATCAGCCCTATTATTTGTATTAAGTTTGATTGCTACCCTATGGAGCCCACCTTGACAAAAATTATTATTCCATTTAGGAATCTTGATTGAAATAAATTAATATTTAATGTTAGAAAATATAATATGCAAGTTTAATTAGTTAGTCCCTCTAGATTTGTCTATATTTTTTGTATATAATTGGGTATGAAGATTTTAATTTTTAGTTGTTCAATTCCTTCTAACCAGTGTTTCGTAATTAGACTGATTAAAATGGACTTACAATTGGGTTAGTGGTTCAAATTGATCAACCAAATTGGTTTAACTTAGTCCAAAATTAATTTGATGTTTTATATATGTAAAATGATCATAAGAGAATATGTGAATTCCGATTCACTAAATTTTGAATTCTGTGTTAAAAATGTGTTTAATAAGTTTACAACAATCATACAGTTACTTATTTGATTCATCCAAATACCAAACACAAAATTCCTAAAAAATCTTTAAAGTGCACTTCAACCAACCATAATACAATATTATATGAGCCTTTCTGAAAAAAGAACAATTTAAAAGTATAATAAGAAAATTAAAGTTTAAATTCATAAGTATTTTTAAATATGCTCATTTAAAAGTCTATTTATTTATTTATTGAAAATTATGCCATCCTAGCTAATTATAGCAAAAGTAGAATTGAACATAAAGTTCGTAATCTTTATAACTCTTTTTTCATTTCACTTAGAAGTAGTTAAAAATCTTTTAGCATATTATTATATCATCTGACATCCTCTGTTACAATATGTGTTTGCATGAAATTCAAAATTAATACGTAGATTTTATTAAAAAAGATAAAACATCAAATAATATATGATATGAACTGTTATTATATTAATGCATCTGTATTCCTGATTTTAAGTGCGTAAAATCTTTTGTTAAATAGGACATAGAAATAATATCTGAAATAGGAGGCTTCTTATAATAATATATACACCTATAACATATATATATATATAATAAAATATGAAATTAAAATATATTTACAAATTACAACTACAATTTTAAAAGTCTAACAAAAGAAAATCATCAATTTTTTTATTTTTTTTAAAATTTGATTGAGCGTGGGGGGGTTTGCATTCCTCCACATAATCTTAGAGCTTTTTGACTTTGAGAAAAGATTATCACAAAAAGGTGACAATATTATAAATAATATTTCACTCTAAAAGCAATCCACCTAAAATCATTACGCAATATATTGTCCCTTGATCTAAAATTCTCTGGATGAGCAGTTCCCTGTGATGGGCTTCATGGTGTTGTACATTCCGGTCAATTGCTACCCTTTCTTTTCCTCTCATGCAAATGTACAATGCCATAAAGCACGTTTGGGAAGCAGGTGTAGTTTTGTTGTTGCAGACGGTTTGTCCACTGGTTGTCTTGTCATCACCGGCCATGCCTGATGTAGGCCATATATATGTTTCACATATCAATAGCTGTCTAGAATTCCAATATCAGAATTATTGAAATGATATTTAAAAAAAATTCTAAGAAAATGATTTTAGAAATATCTCACTTTTATAAGATACGATCTATAATATTTTGCACTCAATTTAAAGAGTAAGTTATAGAGAACTTTGTGATTAATAGTTTAATTTCGTGAAATGGATCTGACTCTTAGTATAAAAATTGACATGTTAATTCAAAACCTCTTTTATTAGCTCAATTAAATTGAGTATAATTCACTTAATAAACAAATTATGGTAATTTATTTAGGAATCGAGTCGAATACAATCTTTTCAAATACTAAACATGATCAGAGAGGTGTATGTATATTTAGGAATAAAATCCAATAGAATCTCTTAATTCTTAGTACGTATGGTCCACATTAATTAGAAACCCAAACAAATTGAATTTATAGGAGAATGTTTTAGAAATAATGTTTTATTATTATTGCAGGGGGAAAATAGTTTAGTTCATATTGGGTCCTTGAAACAGGTGGCCCCAATTCAGAAAGGAGTCAGAAAGAAATATAAAATTTGGGCCTTTCTGAATTCATTAATATAAGTGAAGGCCCAAATTACTTAAATACTTGATTACAACTCAGCTTTTGGGCTTTCCACTGATTTGTCTTTTGCTCTAAAGAGGGCTCTTATCGATAATAGCCCAACATCCTCCAAACTTTATTTTATGACATTGTTTTTTTGATAATTGCGATCCATAGGCTTAATTTTACGATTATATATTTATCAATGTAAGCAAGATTTTGAATTCGAGTTCACCATCTTCAGCAAAAAGAAAAAAAAAATGTGACATTTTCGCACTGAAACCCCCAGTTATGATAGAGAATGGAAATTTGATATATTTAAGGAAAATTTAGATGAATTTTATTATTATTAATATCATTTGATTAATCTTTATCTTTAATCTTTAAGAATCTTAAGTTATATTAGTATAAATAGTAGTTATCATTATCATACAATTATTGATTTATTGAATAATAAAAAGAAAGTTTTCTCCGAAATTATTATTATATTCAAATATTCTCTATTAATTATTTTCTTTCATCACGCTTGTGCCTACATCAAAATATAATCATCACATGACATGTGGATAATTTCGGATAATATTTCCAATTCCTGAAGATTTTTGGACAAAAAAAAAAAAAGCAAACTATCATGGAACGAAAAGTGTCCCCCCCCCCCTTTTTTTTCTCTTGAATAGTTTAGTCGTGAAGTAGATATCATAATCTAAAATGCCCACATAATGAATAATAATACTAGTTTATTGTATATTTATGTATGTATGTATATAATGCAACATTTTCTTCAGTGTCACAAAATTAAGCGAATCCTTAATTTGAGTCACTTTCAAGAACTGAATGCCTGCATCTCACTCAATGGATTACGTCTTAGATAAAACACACTTGTTGAAATACGAATCCTTTTTCTATATGTATAATATATATTTATGTGTAATTCATCTGAAAATGTTATAACTCATTTCATTTAAAAAATTGGATGTATGCAAATTCATGACTTATTTGCCTTAATCACAAAGAGATGAAGTGGATGAATTAAATTTCTATTCACGTGATGTAATCCATGAGACGTTGAGACCAAAATTTCAACCTTTATGTTTTTAGGTATGTGCAATTATAGATTATTATCTTATTCATAATAGCAGGACATGTCCATTATCCATAATCCACAGAAGTAGACATTGACTTATGAGTTATAAAAGTAGATAGTGATGTTCCATTTTTGTGTTTTTAATTTTTTTTTATTTTTTTTCACATTTTTGAGTCTTATATATATAAATGACCTAGGCGCTTTCGAAAAATAAAAGACACTCTCACACTTTAATTAATAGAGTTGTGGTCTTACATTTAATTAATTCACAAACAATTAAAATATCATATATATAAATTTATATAAGATTGTATCATAGATATAACTTCGTGACATGTGTCCTACTACCTGCAATCCAAACATATTTTCACAAGTCATGTTCTATTTTATGAGTTGTCAATTGTTGATGGACTCATATCAATGAATTGAACTGAATGTATGAGACAAATATAGATTTGAAGCAATCACATATCATTGCTGAAATCCGTATTCGGGTAGACTAATCCTTAACCATGAGAATAAAAAAATAATATGGTAAAAAGATAAAAAAAGAAGTTGGATCAAGAATCAGAAGTTCAGCTTCAAAAGGCCAATAGCTATGAATTTATGTGAATAAATAGTTTTAGGGTAAAGTAATCCTTAATCGATACCTCTTCACTCTTTATTGAATTCCTCCATCTGGTTA
Source organism: Scutellaria barbata (assembly GCA_028654395.1). NCBI lineage: Eukaryota > Viridiplantae > Streptophyta > Magnoliopsida > Lamiales > Lamiaceae > Scutellaria > Scutellaria barbata. The sequence continues at coordinate 24,610,922 of CM053649.1, forward strand.
ATAATTCATAATTCAAGAATATATCCCATCATTTATTTATTTTGCTTAATGGTTCCACTATCTACATCAATATTATTTTCTTATTAAGAATTAGCCAATAATTTTACTCCCCGTACAGTGATTTTTACTGTAGAATGGAACAAGGAATGTGGTTCAAAAATCAGTTTGATTAAACAAATAATATAAGACTTTTGCTCTTATCAAGTAGGAAAAGCATTAGGACCACAAACTAAAGTAGGGATCTGGTTCAAGTCTTACTTCATTTTTTTTTTCTTTAATTAACAATTTAATTTAAAACTTATGTCTCACTAGTTTGAAAATATCTGATCCTGTAAATTGATACCATAAAAATGACGATTGATATCACTACGAAAAGTCTATCATAAAAATATACATATTGTTTACACCCAAAATTTGAAAACTAATATGGTCGACATGATTCACTACCACTTTCTTGAGCAAGTTTTACTTCATTATTTAATTTGTTAAAAATGAGCTCAGGATAAGCTAAAAGTTTGGGAAAAATAATTAAAAATGAAGATATTTGCCTTAATCCCAGACGTAATCTTTCTGTTTTTCCCAGATTTTATGGCTGCTTTAATTTATTATTTAATAGATATAGTTTGCTTCAACGATCTATAGCAGCTCTATTAGAGAGGAGATTGTGGTTCTAATTTTTTCACATATATTTTGATTCGTAAAAATGGTTAATTTGAACTTTAAAAAAAATTGAAGGATAAAAAGCTATAAATATGTTGACAAATATTGCCATTACTTCCTTTTTTAAGCATATATTTTACAAATGGTTAGAAACGATGTAACTGCTTAGGAGACAACCCTACGACGATGAAATAGTTATAGAATAAAAAAAACATAAAAAACAAAATTTATATGAGACTATTTTACAAGAATTTTATTATATTAAAAATAAATTACGAAACACCTCAATCAATGCTTTAAAAAAAAAGTATACATTTAGTATCCGGGCATAATAGTACAAACAGCTATTTATCATTGTACTTATTTTCATTTTGGTTACTAATCATTTCTTTTCTTTTATATCTTTTATGTTGGTCTGTTGCTTTTGTCCTTAATTCACATTTTGATTAGGAACTTTTCCTTCATTATCAAAATGAAAGAAGAAAAAGCTTAGTGACTGCAATAAAAATAAGTAGAAAGTTAAATGATTAAGATGAAAGAGAAAAAATGAAATCAATCAAACTGAAAATGTGTAAAGGTAAATGATCAGTATAAATATCATGTAGTATCTACAATTGATTAATGGTACAAAATTAAGTTCTAAATGTTTAAAATTTTAAATGAAGTGATTATTTGTTCATAGTTTCCTGAAAATTTGGCAAATTATAGGTAATAATATTAATTATGATTAAAAAATAAAAAATGATTCAGCAAATGACATGAGGACGTCATCATCACAATTTAATAGTTCCATAAGCTATATAAGTACGTGCCTAACCCGTTTGATTTCGAGTTAAACAAAAAAAAAAAAAAAGTTGGATTTTCAAATGTTGTACTTAATATATAATGATTATATTCTAGAATTATTTTTGTGTCAAAGTGGGAAATGTATTATACAACACTATTATTGTGTAATGAAATAAAATATAAATTTAATTCAAAAGATATATATACATAGGCAAAGTTTTGGTGGGATTCGTCTTACGTACTCCATTCTGTGAGATGGGTAGGATTGAGTCAGACATACAAAATTATGTAATATATATATATATATATATATATATATATATTAAGTAATATTTTTGTATTATAAAATGTATTTTGGGTTTGGCCAAATTATAAGTAAATATATAATATTTTAATGTGTATTAGGTACTATTTTTTTATATACCAGATAATATTTTTGTATTATAAGATACATGATCTAAACCGAGTCGAGTTGGGTTATCAAAAACGCACAAATTCTCCCCTAGCACCGCTCCATGTGCCCCTCACGTGTAAGTCGTGCAACATATAATATTTAATTTTGTTTATATTAGGTAATATTTTTGTTTATATTAGGTAATTCTTTTTATACATATCAGATAATATTTGCATATTAATATAATATAAAAGTATTATCTGATATATATATATATATAAATATTATCTAATATAAATAAAAATATTATATAATTTTTTATATACGATCCGACCCACCCAAACACAAAATGGTTTTCGTGAGACGGTCTTACGCAAGAGAGATTCATATAAATATATCTCTCATCCTAGTCTATGCTTAAGCTATCATTAATATGTATTTATCTCTTTATCCATTAATTCCAAGAGTTTTTGTGCATATTTGTTTTGGGGAAAATATAGAATTAGTCTCGTAGGTATTGGAGTGTGGTAAAACTAGTCATATTTCTTGTGAGAGTTGCAAAACTAGTTTTAATTATTCTATCGTATTTTTAGCCCAAAATCCATATTGTAGCTGTAATTTTGCAAAGTCAGCTCAATTTTGATGATATGGACAATTACAATTTCTCTACATAAATAATAAGAAGTTGATAAAATGGTGTAAAAAGTAAAATTGCGATTATTGCTTGTGAGATGTCATATCATGTACGTACTTATATTATTTTTTGAGGCCGAACACACAAACTAGATTGATTTAACTATAAATTTTTTGGTTAATATAAATTAGTAAATATATGAATGTAATGTTTTTCCCTCTTCATCTTTTCAAAGCCTTTGCTTGATTTTGGTTTTGTTCTAACATAAAATACACATCTGATCACAAATAATACTCTATCGATCAATTATATATGGTTCACTTTCATATTTTATTTTATTAAATTATATCGATAACATCTACAATAATCTAGCGCAGTGTTGAATACTGAAATGCATGAAAAATATGATGATTTTTAGGTCTATATCTATTAAAATACTTATGTACTCCAGAAAAATGATATCAAATAGAATTTTTTTTTTTTTTTTTAAAATTATAGGCGGCTTCTAGATATAGAAGGCACAAGGATAAATGATAATAACTTAATAGGCAGTAGTGGTCTATGGTACGTAAATTAGGCAAGTCAATTATTGGTACAACCCCTCTCTCTCTCCGTCCACACACACACACATATATATTGTGTTTTGAAAGTCACAATCTAAGTGATGCAAAGGGGTAAGTCTTATTTACATGAAAGCTCAGCATATTTGTGAAAATGACATAGGGGTTTATCTCAATATAAATTATATAAAAATAAATGAGAATTAAAGATAATAGAATGTCCCTTGAATAGGGAGCCATGAATAATTGGACGCCCAACTAGGAGAAAATCCAACCGGTACTATTTGATTTGGAGTGGTGATTTTATAATTTTCTATTAATATTCCCAAGTTAATAAATAAATTAATAAAGCATACGAGTCTCCTAATATATATATAGTGATATGTGTGGAGGTTGTAGTAGTATTGTAACATTAGGGTTTGGATTATAATCCTCAAAATGCGGTTCTTTTTAGGTTTTGTTTGGTCGCTTGCACACTGCCACTGGCAGCTGTGCAACAATTAAAGCAAACCATGATTAAGCTAATAATTAAATCTATTTAACCCTGATTTTAAACCATAATTAGTAAGCTAATTAAAGTGTGACCAAATGAGGAGGGGACCATATATAAGTACTACAATTCATTATAAATTGCAAAAGTCCTTTTGTCTTTTTAATAATTATATATGTACTGTGCATTTAGGGTTAATTTTTAGATTAATAGCCCAATTTTATTAATAAATTAATTAATAGCAGGAAAGGTGACCTAACTCGGACAATTTATGGAAAACTGGCCTGCCACTGTGCCCCCCTTAAAGGATGCTGACTATACCCTTAGCATCTTCTTTTATTTATAATTTAAGATTTACAAAATTAATATACATTTTTTTTAATCTTATAATATACCAATTGGGTTCCAATTTCTAATCAACGGAAATCGGCCATTGTAAATCGACAATTAGACTATTAATTTTGATCATCTATTTCTAAAATTATTGATTATTTTTTAAATCGATATTCATAGAAATACGGTTTGACAATTTTTTTTACACAATTTTGTTATCAATTCACATAAAAATATATAAATTAAGAGAAAAATACGTTAGAACTCATCAAATTAATTTTAAAGAAATTTGATAATCCAAATTAAGTAACTCAAGATCCTGAGTTAGGATCATTTCTCGTCTCATAAATATGATATCTTTCAAAAAAAAAATTATATGTATTACAATTTTTTATTTGGTTCCACGATTTAAAAATCCATTTGATATTAGTCCAGTTTTGGCCGAAAATTTGAATTTCGCTGGAAAATGTTACATGAGATACATGTGACCTCTAAATTTAGGTTTTACGATGACTTAAAAGTAATGTGACAGATACATGTCAATCAATAAAAACCTGATAATATTGCCAGATCATTTGTGGGTTATTAAAAATCTCAAACTCAACGAATTGAAGAAAATTTAAAATTGTAAACCTAAATTAAAAATCATAATATATAATTGAAAACAAAATAAAAAAATAATATAGTTATTGGACGAAAAATGATTTCAATCCCAAGATCTTCGGTCAGAAATCTATTGATACTAAGATTTGCTCACGTCTATATAAAGTCAAGCAAGGGACATGAGAAGCGCAACGTGTCTGTGTTTGAGAGGGTCGATAGGTTTCTCTATATAGAAATAATGGTGGACAACATACGCCCTAATAACCCACACAGAGTGGAAAGAAGCCTCATATACTCCAATTACGCTGTTTCCAGCCCTGGCTACGGAGACGACGTCGTAAAGGAGCAGGATCGCCTGCTTCCGATCGCAAATGTCGGGCGAATCATGAAGCAGATCCTCCCGCCCAACGCTAAAATCTCGAAAGAGGGCAAAGAAACCATGCAGGAATGCGTCTCGGAGTTCATCAGCTTCGTCACCGGCGAAGCATCGGATAAATGCCACAGAGAGAAGAGGAAAACCGTCAATGGCGACGATATCTGCTGGGCGTTGGGGAGCTTGGGATTCGACGATTATGCCGAGCCTTTGAAGAAGTATCTGGTTAGGTATAGAGAGGCTGAAGGGGAGAGGGCCAATCAGAATCGAGCTGCTACTGGTGAGGATCGACGCCACGACGAAACGGCGCCGTTTAGCTTTGATCTGATGGAGAAGACAAGGATTTAGCGGTGTAAAGAAAAGGTGGAAGTCGTGTTTGATTCTAGCGTTTTATTTTGTGATATTTTGTTCTTTTTTTTTGGATGATTTGTTGATGTAAATTGTTGTGACTTTTTTTTTTTTTTGTTTGAGTTCTGATCATGGTGAAAAGGGAAAACCCAGTTGGGTTTTTTTCTGTTGTATGAGCCTTGATTGAGTTTCTGGTTTTCTTAGTAATTTACCCTTCTTTTTTTTGATGTTTAAGCTTGTAAAACTGATATGAAGTACTGTCTGGAGCTGTAAAAAGTTTGGGATTTTCAGAAAATTTTCTGTATTTTAATTTACTGATATATATTAATAAGCCTAGTTGTATTTTTTAACTTTTCACCAGAAAAGTTAAAAACACAACTAGATCATTTTAGGGTTAATTTTGTAGGGTTAAAAAACACAACTAGATCGCGCTAATAACCCTCACATATGCCCTATATACGTTGTAGGGTAATTTTGATTGCATATTCTATAGGAAAATATATATTTAACGATTAATTTGATCCTAGTGAGAATGAGATACATCTTTGGGAGATCGTTTTATCAATTAATCCGTAAAATGAAGCTTTCCAATTTATGATATAAGATTTAATAATTAGGTGAAATGAATTAATAAGATGGAGCTCTTTTCTATTGTTTTACTTAATTTTGGGAGTTTTGATTATTGCACATTGTTGGACCTTCCGATCCGAGTCCGGTCCAAGCATGTGACCTACCGGTTTTTAGAGATATTCGATCCATATAAAGGTATAAGACCCAATCAGAATAGCCCGCCAGGTCGGCTACATGGTGACTCAACCAGAACAGATTTTCACAGGGATCTTGAAATGACAATTACCGACACGACCAAAATTAGGAAAACAGATAAGCAGGGCTCCCAAAAAATCATTCTAACAACTATCCTACAAAAATAGAAAGTGGGGGAACAAGTCAACTCTCCACTTCCTCAAAGATAAGAGGCAGTTGAAGAAAAAATCATGGAGTGGTGGATGTACTCTTCCACTACTTGTATTTTTTTGTCTATAAATAGTAGAAATTAAGTCTTAGAAAGAGTTCGAAAATTATTGTATTCAAGCATTAAAGAGCTCATTTCTCTAGATATATTAAATACGATTCTAGTTGGCCACATAAAATCGATCAGAATCAGCCGTCTAAATTCGTTCGAGTAGGCTTGGGCACAATATTTTCTACACTTTTCATTCAATTTCTTCATCCAATTTGATTCGTTTAAATCGAATTTTCTTAATTTGAATATCTGACTAGAAATTAAATCATAAACAAATTCCAACGTCAACACACATAACATATAAAATCATTTTTAGTTGAATTATTTATTCAAATCATCAAATTATACCACATAAGTAGTTCATGTGAATAATAAATTGTTATCTCTAGGTTTCATTGAACAATATTACTTGCTAACCCATTAGTTTACAATCTTATGATCAGTTTTTAAACATCTTATGTAATGTTTTAGTGAGATTTTTAAGGCTAACATGAAGTAATTTTATGATTGATTATACAATATATATAATTATTAGTTTATATGCAATTAAGAAGTGTAGCAGTATTCAAATAAATATATACTCATTATACAGTCTTAATCAGTTCGTACATTTTTTTATACAATATAAAAATAATATATTATATAGATTAGAAACGCATCGTCCACAACTACTTGATTTAAAATATTATTACCCAACTTTTCTTGAATGCAATAGCTAGCTAGCTAGCGTTTTGTGCAAGATTAAAGAACATTGGCTGGTGTTGATCTCCTTGTAGAAACCCTAGATGCCAAAGGGACCACTTCTTGTTTTGCTCCCAAAATGTGGGTTTTTGTCAGTAAATTACCAGCTAGGTCCTTGTCATCTTACTATTTATGAATCTAACCTCCCTCATTTTATTGGATTGCTCCCTTCTTCCCACAAGTTTGGAAGACTCATCCATTGTACGATTTGGGAAAATTAAAGAATAAATAAATAAATTATATAACTCTGGGACAAAAAATAAATACATTAACAACTGACATATTAATATGTGCTCACGAAGGATGAGATATGAGACCTAATATATAGAGGTGGGATCGGGTCGGGTTTTGGCGGGTTTCGGATTTTTCGGGTCTGGTATCCGTTTTGATCGGGTGCCCGAATAGTGCCATCCGAAAATACCCGCTTTTTTCGGGTAACCACTAATCGGGTACCCGTCAAGTTGGGTAGAAAGAGTCTCACCTTATATATTATCGTTCAAAGCAAGAGAAATGAGAATCTAAGTAGAGAAGATAGGACAAAATTTTAAACTTTTTTCTGGTACCCAAAACCCGACCGGGGTAATACGCGACTCGACCCAAATACCCGAAAATTTATGAAATTATAATAAAATCAGACCCAATCAAGTAATACCCGTACGGGTCGGGTTGGGTACCCGATACCCAAAAAAAAATTCTCACCCCTACTAATATACATACAACCTTGAAATTAGAAAAGCTTATAAACTACACTTAAAAAAAAAAATCAGTTGGATTCCCAAATAAAAATGACTACCATTGAATTCTATATATGGTGTCGAGTTTGAAAACGCATTTATTGTTAGTGCAATGAAGTTTCATTGGATATTTGGTAGATAAATTGTTGGGTCGTATTTTGAGCCCATTTAGAGATCCACTGAGTGTATTTGGACTATTTTGAATAAGATAGATATAAAAGGCCCGTACACCGTACATACATGAAATTTTTTAAAGAAACAATCATTTACTTATATGTTTGTAGTCAAAATTCATAAAAGTTTATAAAATGCTACTGAATTATGTGGAGTAAAATAATTATGTATAAGATACTATATATTTCGTTCAAAGTTATATTTATAAATAATTACATATAAATAGAATAAAATGCTCGAAAATAGACTTCCTAAGTCAAGCCACTTGTAACTCAAAAAAAAAAAAAATTTATGGCCACTTTTAACTAATTATTATTCTTAGTTGTTGTTATTATGGTAGAACTATCGACATCCCATACTATTTTTAACACACTCCATTCTTTTAGTTTTTAATTGAAAAAATACAAAAATGTCCAAACTATCCTTTAAAATTTTAAAAACCAAATCCCTCTCCATTCGTCCACTGTTCTTTCTTTCTTTCTTTTTTCTTTTTTCCTTTTCTTCTTCAGTTATTTTAAGAACATTACAACACTATAATGAAATCATTTCACGAATTCACTATAAATACATAAATAATGTGTAAAATTGTGTAGAAATCATATAAAAAAAACTTAAAATAAACGAAAAAATGAAACAATTTCATTCGACTATAATAAACTAAACACATAGAGCTAGATGTGTTCGGTCTATCAAGCGTTGAACATATCATCATGTGTTTGACCATTAGACACCAAACACACTATAATTTGTTTGATTCCTAATGGCTGAAACATTTCTATGTATTTGGCTTACCACGATTGAACAAAACTGTTTTGTTTTATTAATTTTTTATATTGATTTTTTTATACGATTTTATATGTTTTTCACATAATATTTATGTATTTAATCAACTCATAAAGTTAAATTATTGTATTATTCCTCAAAAATCAAGAAGGAAAGAAAAAAGAAGAAGAGAGTGAGAAGAGGCTGCTGTTAGTAGGGCTGGGCAAAATACCGAAAATTTCGGTATACCGCGCATACCATGTCGAAAAATACCGAAAATGTCGAAAATTTCGGTATACCGAAATTTTCGGTATAGTATCGATATGGAGATTTAGAAAATTTCGGTATTTCGGTATATACCGAAATATATTAATATTAATAATATATAAATATATTTCGATAATTTTCGATATTTTCGGTAAATTTCGGTATTTTTGGTAATTTTCGGTATGATATAACGGTAAATTTCGGTATATCAAAAAATTCGGTAATTCGGTATCAAACAGTATAGACTATCAATATACCGAAAATTCCGGTACGATATTGATATATTTTTTGGCATATCGAAATTTTTGATACGATATACGATATGAAATTTTTTTTTCGGTATACCGTACCGTACCAACCTTAAAAGTTGATGGGAGGATTTTTTTTTAAAAAAATTGAGGGTAAATTTGGAAATTAATTATTTTTAAATTTTTGGGTGTGTTAAGAAAAAAGGGTGGGGAGTGGATGGTATTATTATTGATCTTCTTCTTCTTTTCCTTTTTTTTTTTTTCATGCTAGAAACATATTTTGGGCCTATTCGTTTGAACCCATGTAAATCCGTTAGCTGCCTCTAACCTGCGTGTTGTCGTTACGAAACAAGTCTAGCATTGCCAAATTCTGCTTCTAGTCAGAGAAAATCTTCAAAATTTAGGGCGCGAAATTTCAGTTTTCAATTCTTGTTCATCAGTTCTGCACAAATGTGGAGAAGAAACGCTGTAAGTGTGCGTGAAGCCATCGTAATTTTATCGATTACTATGGGTATTTATTCTTCGATGAATTTACTGCTTTCGTTTGCAGCTAATAAAGTTTATTTTTGATGTACAGTTCGGAGCTAATGCGGAAGAGAACCAGGATTCTGATCAGAGCATATCTGGTACGAGCTGGAAACATTTTCAAGTTTGAAACTCTGATGATTAATTTGTATTTTTTTAATTCTGATTCAATCTGCCAAGTTTTATTATATAAGTTTGGTTTAGGGTTTGGAGTTTATTCTGATATGACTGGTGGTTTAGTTGTTATCATGTTTGAGGTTTTTCTGCTACATTATTAGATTTTATTGATTTAAAAATTGTGCTGAGGTTTTTTTGGTTCTGCAGCTTCTGCTCCATGGTGTAAATTCTTTGGTGACTGAATATGAGTTAGCGTTCTGGTTATGCTACGTTTAATCCCGCCTGATGTTTTAGTTGTAAAATTATAACTTTTTATTTGCTAGATTTAACACTGGATTTTATTGTCATAATCTTTTCTTCCTGATGATCTGGCAGAAGAGGAGGAAGGTTTTGACTGTGAGTGGAGAAGAAATACAATTTCCTTGGGTGAAGGGAAGAATAAGGTAAAAATTCTATCAACCATGAGTAAACAACAATTTATTATGAAATTAGTAAGTTTCCATTTCAATTTTTTTTGTGAATTGATGATATTGAGACAAGTAACTAAGTATTGCTATTTAATGAATTTTCCTCTATTGCTTTACTTTGCTGTGATAATATTGAATTTGTATAATGGCAGGGCACAATGCTGGTTCTTTCACAGCTTGATATCCTCAGAGGTAGTATAACTGATTCATTTCTATTTTCTGAATTTGAGCTTTAATGATATGTTATATAGAGAAAGGTTCCCAGATTGAGTTGGAAAATTAGTCCTGATGCATTTCTGCAGAGTCTTGTGAACTTCACTCAACTGAGGAGTCCATCTCATCCCATGGGGTATTACTCAAAACTCTGAGAGCAATATTTTTTATGCTATACACCTCTGTACTTTATATATTTGACAGTGTAATTTTTTGGAAAAGATGATACTGAAGAAGCTAATTTTGACGACCATGTAAACTTGAAAGTTCTCATGTCTTTGTGGAAAAATAATATTGTTCCTTGAGATGTTGAGATGTTGTGTATTCTTGATTTTCTAATTTCTTTCTTGCGGTGGCTGTTGTTGTTTCAAGTAAAATGATGAGGATGTAGTTGAATGAAAATTATATTTCCTTGGAGGTTCAATCGATGTTGTTTATGTATCAGAATCTTATTTGTTCACAGAAAGAAGGAGGTTATCATATTGAAGATGAAATTGAAATTCCTATATTCAATGATGGGGATGGACTCAGTCATTGCCATAAAATAGCCTCTGCCACCCTTCCTCACTCCAATGATAGAATGATTGGCTTACCAGCAGCGGCATCAATCTCAAAGTCCAATGAAGAAAAAATTTCTGATGATGAGGTGTGGATGTTAAATTCTTTACTTTTGTTTCATGCTGCTTTATTGTAAAGAACCATCTTATGTTGGCATACATCAAAAGCTGTCATGTTTTTTGTGATGATCACTGTTTATTAATGTTGAGTAGCAACGCATCCAGAAAATCAACCAACCTGCCTATAGAAGTGCAAGAAAAGATTTGGGTGATACATGGTCTGAAGCAAATCGTGAAGTGGAAGCATTAGTTTGGGCGAATGAGAAGTCTGGCTATTCCTCACTCCATGATGTCTTTGTGAACGAAAGGACATCCTCTAAAGGTCTAAGCATGCATTTTTTTGAAAAAACGATAAGGAAGAAATCATATTAGATGCTATGTTCACCACAACTTTGATGCAACTTAGTCACCCTGCTTTACGGCCCAAAGCAAACATGTTTTTTTGAAGAATATGTTTCTGTATTTATACATTACTTGATTCTCTCACAGTGCATCATCATTTGCAGCAGATTTGTTGATTTACTGTTATTTATTATACTCAACATTGCAGGTGGAAGTGGCAGAAGAAAAGCCAAACCCAAATTTGTATTCCCTCTTCATTCGCATAAGAAAGACTTATTATCATTTGCCAGTGATAGCTATAGAAGGACATCATCTGACGATATTCCACTAGGAGATGAAATAGGCGCTACAGATGATGGTGAAATGGACAATAATATGGCTGATATTCAGCTGAATATTCATGATAAAGAATCTGTACAGCTGGGAAACCACAGAGTCCCATTTGAACCAGCCTATAAGCATGATAGCAAAGGGCATTCAATGTCTGAGTTTCTAAATTGTTTTTTAGAGGGGAACAATCAGCAAGGAAGCTTGGAAGTGGTCAGTGATGTCGGTCTCGTCTCTATTAACTCTTTTTCTTTCTAAGATCTGTATTTTAAGGTTTAATTTATGAGGAATGCAGGAGATCCAGAAAAGGAGAAGAGTGCATAAGGTCTTAAACAAAAATACATCTCCTTCGGGTGATCTCATCCTAGATGATGATGATCTACCTGAGGATTTTGATAGTGAATCTTCTTTGCAGAGCGAGGATGATGAGGTAGTCCCTGGGTGAAAGGTTTCAAGGTTCTAATGACACTCATTTCATGCATGTGATAACTGACCTGCTTTACTCTTGAACTGTGTCAGGAGAAAGCTCAAAATAATAAGCCGATTATTCCTAGAAGTATGACAGATCAATTTCAGGAAGCTTTTGGAGCGGCATCTGAAATTGATGACAGGCTTCATGTAGCTTTTCCAATGCCTTTGTGGTGGGTATGGTACTGGTGCTAGTAATATGCTAATTAACATGGACAATAAAATGCAGCTCATGCTGTTTTTCTATACTGACTTTAAGCATGCCACAGTGGAATGTATAGAAAGTTGCAGCAAGTATTACAGAGTGAGAAAGAAAGAGATTCAAGTACAAAAATTGGAGTCAAGGGTAAAAGCTAACCTAAATTTTCCAGTTATCAACATAATAACATCTATGTGGTTGTTTAGTCTAATTAAATTTTGAATTTCTTTTCCAGATGAAGGAATGCCAATTTTGGTCAGAATTTTGTCAAGGTCTCTGGAGGCAAAGCTGATCGTTTGTTCTTGCAGTTTTGTTGGAAATGGAAAGGTTTGCTTGATAAACAATCTCTTTTAGGTGTGCCTTTATAAACAAGAACTTCTCGGAGAAGTTCTTTCATAATAAATAAATTTCTTATTTTGTCCTGTATTTGATTGTGACATGAAGCAAGGAGCAACAAGCAGCTGTTACTTAGTAACTGCATTGCAGCATGAACAGATTCACAAAGTTTCCACCCATGCTCCTTCATAGTAGGAGAAATATCAAATAATTTTATGTTTGCCTCCTCAGGACTCATATTGGGAGAATAGCTTGGAAACGAGAATGAAAGGCATAGATAGGACTTTGACTATCATCTTCAACCCAAGAATTTGCAACAATGATGATCTTGAAGTTGGCAACCTGATCAGCCTATGCCCGCCATGGTATGACATTCACAGCCCTATAATTATTAACTAGAGAGGAGACTGTGTTATATCTATATAGGCAAATCACTATATGCTTAACCTATGTTCCGTTTTTTATTGATGGTGCCTTAGATATTTCATGTTATGAATGCGTTTGTGGTGTTATCTGCTTTGGAACAGGAAAGAAGTGCAGGTGAGAGACGAAGTGATCTTTTTATGCTCACACTTTGCCCAGGTCCAACCTTGATGAATTCTGCAGAACAAGGTACTGTTGGATGATCTCAATTTAATTAATTTTCCGTGTTTTTAGTACAAATTCTTAAAATCATTTGATATTGCAATGACATATTTAACAAACACATGAAATAGCTCTTATCAGCACTATGTGCTTGGAAACCATTCCAACGGGTTTGATTCATGCGACATCCGGGTGAATTATTCGAGGCACATTATGCAGGATAAATATGCATATAATCGCATTATATGTGTGTTAATGTATATGATTTATCATGCATCTATCTGTAGGCATTAATATCATGTCACGGTTAAAAACATAAATATAGTCTTACAATTCGAAAGGTATAATAAATAAACTTACAAGCATGTTCCAAACATTTGTTTTTTATTTAATTCTATAAGTTGACTAGTCTTTTCTAGAATATATGCTAAATTATGGTTCCTTTGAGATATTGGGATACTTTACTTTTCCTTTAGATGATAAATGGATGATATTTATTATTATAATAATTTTTGTTAAAAATATAAATGAGCATAAATAATAGTGGATGAGATGTATTTATTTGAAAAGTGGATGATGTTGTATTATTGTATTAATACATTTCATGTCCATTTATATATATATATATATATATATATATATATATTCATTACTTAGTTCAAAATATATGTATATTAATCAAATTAGATTTTGGATGTCACCATTTATGAATTAAAAAAAAAATCTTACAAAAGTCTAATTCAATTTATTATCGTATGAATATTAAGTAATTGGCAATTGTTTAAATTATGATGTTACTTTCAAATATTTTTAGTATTGTGATTATTGATATTCATAGAGAGTAATTATATTATCCGATGATATACTAAAATATTTATATGATTAAGAACATCCACAACAATATGTATTATTTTAGTGTAGAATATGTACTAAAGTGGTGCAAAAATAGTATTTCATCTTTATTTGCATTAAATTATACACTAAAAAGAATTATTTCTCCGTATTCCTAATTATGAATATATTTAATTATATTTTTAAATATTTATTATAATTGATTAACATATTTATACACATAAATATTAATTAATATAATTTTTTATTCTTTGTATTTTAAATTTAATAAATAAAGAAATCATATAACTAATTGAATGAACCTCAAAGTAAAATGGAAAAATAAAAAACATAACATATTATTATTGCAAGAGAATTGATGTTACATAGCGATGGTTTTTAATTTTTTGAATTAAAATACTCTTTCCAAAAATAATTGTAATTGTTTATTTTCATTTATTTTAATTTATTTAGAATTTTTTTAATTTGTTTTTCATTTTTATGGAACTTTTATTTTGAGAAATGACAACACGTTGATTATTTAAATTTTTATATTACTATTTGTGTTGTTTAAATAATTATCATCCTTATTAATTTGAATTTTTTCATGCTACATCTCATGTCAAAAAATTAACATTCATATCATCTCAAAATTTTATGATACAAAAACTAGTCAAAAAATTATAAAATTATCATTCCAAATACTTAAAACTTAAACAAAAGAGAGAGAGAGATGGATAGCTTTAAAACATTGTGATGCCAACTAGCATCACATCGTGCATATCTTCAAATTGATGCCAAGAGTAAAACCTTGTTGGGTGAGAAAACTCTAGAATAAAGAGATATTGGACATGCTCTAAGTTGTATTTGAATTCAAATGGAGCATCAAAAAACATTTGTCAAAGAACTTATTTGATTTAATATTCAATATGGACTATTATTCAATATATCGATAATCACAAATATTGGAGATTTATTCGATTATATCGATAATCAAAGAACTTTTACTATTAATTTTAGATGGATCTTGTTGTACATGGATATTACACTTTTATGTAGTTATTTCAATTTTATTTTTCCAACAGTTGAATCTAACAAAATTGAAATAATCTAATTTTCTAGAATTTTTTTTTTCTCAAACCCAAAATTAAATATGCCATGTTTCGGACTATTTTAATGTAAAAGGTGTCACTTATATATGGTAGATTTTTGAACTATTTTAATATAAAAATTGTCGTCCATCTCTAAAATACATACACTATTCTTTGCACTACAAAAGAAATTTCATCGAGGTTGGAATATTTATTACTATTATTGATTTTATTTTTTATCATATATTTATTAATATTTATAATTATTGTTAATTCATCAAATTTTTTATCTTTATTATTTTATAACTTAAAAACTATCTATTTATATGATTAGATGTTATTTAATATACTGTACAATATGATATACTACGTCATTTCATACTTTTTACATTAATCAAGAGTTAGAAAATATTTCGAAGTAAATATTAATTAATAATATTGCAATAAAAAAATATAGTTCGCTAAATTAAATAACAAAGAGATCCCGTAACAAAATAAATAGGTAATTGGGTGGGAAAGCCACGTCATCCAGTATTTTGGCGAAGTTCTACATTGCGTGTCCCCCAGATAACGAACCACACACCGGAGGACAATTGTGTCTTCCTGTTCCAAATTACCCATTCTCTCCCTCAATCGATGAAGGTTATATCTGTCAATTCACATAAGCACTCCCTCTCACTCTTCTTCAAGATTGAGGACTCTATAGAAGGTTATATCTGTCAATCCACATAAACACCCCCTCCCAATCTTCCTCATCGTCTCGATTCGATTCTTCTAATTCCCGAATTCAATCAACCCTTTTCTCGCAATTCCATCTCTATACACTGCCGCCATGGGCACCAACTCCAACCCCTCAAACCCTAATTCTAACCCCAATTTCATCTCTCCGATGCTCCAACCCTACCTCGAACAGCAGCAGGAGCGGGTTCAACCCGACCCGCCGCCGGATGATGGCTCTCTCTACGACTCCGTTCCCGATTCTTCAACTCCTGTGAACGATAACACCACCATCTCCAGCCCCAATCCGAACCCTAGCCCAATCAAGCTCCTCCACGTCTCCTTCAACCAGGACTATGGTTGCTTCGCCACCGGCACCGACCGCGGGTTCCGAATCTACAATTGTGATCCCTTCCGCGAGATCTTCCGCCGCGATTTTGATGGAAACGGCGGCGGAGTTGGGGCTGTTGAGATGCTTTTTCGATGCAACATTCTGGCATTAGTAGGCGGTGGTGAGTCGCCGCAGTATCCGTTGAATAAGGTCATGATTTGGGACGATCATCAAAGCCGATGTATTGGAGAGCTATCCTTTAGGTCTGAAGTCCGTGGGGTTCGATTACGAAGGGATCGTATTGTTGTTGTCCTCGAGCAGAAGATTTTTGTGTACAATTTCGCGGATTTGAAGCTGATGCATCAGATTGAGACGATCGCGAACCCTAAGGGACTCTGTGCGGTTTCGCAGGTTGCGGGATCGTTTGTATTGGTTTGCCCAGGGCTGCAGAAGGGCCAGGTTAGGGTGGAGCATTATGCATCGAAAAGGACTAAATTTATATTGGCTCATGATTCAAGAATTGCGTGCTTTACACTCTCACAAGATGGGAATCTGCTCGCAACTGCAAGCAGTAAGGGGACACTGGTTCGTATATATAATACACACGATGGAAGTTTGCTGCAGGAGGTAAGTTGTTGTTATTCTTAATTGTTTATTGGTTTTATTAAACATGCATTGGGATTGAGTTGATTTTCTGTTCATTGAGAAAAATGTTTCTTGGAAAAGCTTGTTTTTTTTTTTTTTTCTGAATATTTAGTGTAAGCATGAGTTTTAGGTAAAAGCTTGTTAACATAAGCCAATTATGAAAAGCTTGTTGCAGTTGATGCCAGTTTGAGGCAATGAGAGGTTGGATTCCTCTCATGCTTTATTCATCCACTTAGTTTTGTGTCAGCCTGATCATGGATACTTGCATCAAAGGCAATATATTATGTGATTGAGAAAGTAATGACCAATACTGCTTGGGTCCTAAAATTTGTCACTACTCGTGAGAAAGTGGTGTGAACGATGTATAGATGATACTGCCACTGGAAAATATGGAGATTCCTTGAATCTATGGCCACTCTGTTGGTGTTACAAGCAATCAATGTATGATCAGAATGTTAACTTACAAGTTCAGTAGAACCTAACCATTCATGCTGTATATTTAGCCACATTTATATCATTGGGCACCGAGTGCTGATTATGGTTCTCATCTTCTGTCCATATAGAATTTTTTAATGTGAACACTCATTATATCCTAAGTCCTCTTTGGCCTGGTTCTATTTTTAATTTAATTCAAAACCGTCCATAATATGGGAGTTTAGACCCCAACCTGTTTACTGAAGACTCGCCAAAAGGATTTCTTGAACAATCTGAAAATAATAAACATGTAAAATAATATCTGAGTTGTGGAAGAAAGCTTTGTGAAAGGTTTTGTGCCTTCCTTGATTAGTCTGCCTTTTGTGATCAATCTGTGTATGGAAAAATGACCTGGAAAGTACCCTCTGGAAATATGATGCAGGTACGAAGGGGTGCAGATAGGGCGGAAATATATAGCTTAGCATTCTCACCTACAGCCCAGTGGCTTGCAGTCTCAAGTGATAAGGGCACTGTTCATGTTTTCAGCCTGAAGGTTAATTCTGGAAATGCTGGGACTGAAAGGTCGAGTAGCCCTCCTAGTCCAAATCCTTCTGCTGTGACGTCAAGTTCTTCACTGTCTTTCATTAAAGGTATGGTATCTGTTACTATTAACTCTCTTTTCTGTTAAATAATATCTTTTGGAGATACTACATTCCTTCATGAACTAATGACATGGAGTGTTATATATCAAACTTGTTGTCTATCCTCAATTTAGAAGGTATGAATCTTGTGACAATTTGAGGATTCTGTAAATTGGTCTGCTTTGGATTCACCTGACTATGGAAGGTAAGAGAGTAATCCATTGGATGTGGGAAAATATTCAACAATAACTTTATGGAAGATATGGAAAAAAAAATGTATTTGAAACTGCCATACATTAAACTATACTGTTGCTAATGTCCATGCAGGTTGTCCAATTAAGAGTGTGCAAAGAGAACTATTTTCATCTGTCCTGCATAGGGTTATTACATTATGTCATCCTGTACTTGAGCATTATTCTAGCATTGATCTGGAAATTGATTGCTGATATTTGGTTTTATTTTTGGTCATCCTAGCATGATTGTTCTTGGAGCATAAATTTTTTGTGGTGGGATTGAAAAGGTGTAAAGAATAAAAAAGTGTGAATGGTTTTCTTTTTATTAGAAACGAGATGATATATCTTTGTTGGACTTTTTTTTTACTCTTAACTGCATTCTTTTGTTGCTGTAAATGAACATTTATTGGTCAATGTCAGGTAATTTGTCTTATGAGAACGAAAATACAATATCTGAAAAATATAAAAATTAAAATCCACTTTTATTTTTGGAGGGAAAAAAAAAATTGAAGATTGGAAATCAACTGGGTATAGTAACAAACTTGAATCAGTATCTCACTTATTCAGTGAGATGAAGATGGTTATCGCTAATTGGCATTTATGAGCAAATCAAAAAAAAAGTTGTATTGTCTCTCTTTGAATTCTTGATCTGTATCAGTTTCTTTGTTTTTTGGCAGGAGTGCTCCCCAAATATTTCAGCTCAGAATGGTCGGTGGCTCAGTTCCGGTTGCCTGAAGGGTATCAATATATCGTTGCTTTTGGTCACCAGAAGAATACAGTGGTAATTCTTGGCTTGGATGGAAGGTCAGTTTCACTTGGGAAGATTTCCTTGTTCTGGTTTATATATAGCTTTGCTAGTGTTCCATGTTGTCCTCTAGTATGACGAGTTAAAACCCCTAAGAAAAAGTGAAAAAGACTTGATATGCATGTAGCTAGGTTAGGCTGTATGAATAATGAATTTGGGCGAGCCAAACTTTTGATAGTCAGTTTTTTGACTTCTCGATCAAGTTCAAGTTATGATGTCTATCACGACTTGAGAACTTTCTCAAGCCTTATCAAGCTTAATAGACAAAATTATAGTTAAACCAATCATTGATTCAATTTTTAAAAAAAAGTATTTTGAAAAGGTATAATATATTCACTAAAACCTAGTCTTATTTTAAACAAAGGGAAAATGGGTCAAATAACCCGTTAATCTTTACCGTTAAGTAGTGTGTGGTTGTGGGTAACTAATGATTTGTAAGTGGTATTACATGCAGTTTCTACCGGTGCAAGTTTGACTCAGGGAGTGGTGGGGAGATGACAAAACTGGAGTATCACAATTTTCTCAAGCCCGAAGAAGAAGCCTTTTAGCATTAGCATGGGACTATTTGTGCACAAACAAGTATTGTGTTTCCTCTAGGCTAGTCTTCTGTGTTTCTCGCTAATTTCTGCCTCATAGCCTTGTAAATATCGAATGTAAATGCAACCACCACCTCCTTGAAACTGCTTAATCCACACGAGTTAACTATCGTGCAAATGAAGAAAGCGAATTCTGCTTGTAAATTTATCATTTTATTATGTGAATCGTTTTTGGTTGATTGATGCCTATTTGATTATTTCCCAGTGCTATGATACTCTTTTAGCTATATTGAGTGGATACAGGATCAAGTTAAATAAAAACTCTTGAAGCTTATTTTGGTTGAGTTTCATTATTCTGAACTTGACTCTATAAACTCGAGTTCAGCTCAATAGTTGAATACGTGTTGTAATTCAATAAAAAAATGCTTGTATTATTGGAGTTGAAGAACTAGATGAAGAATGAACAGTTTACCATAGCAGCTGTTGACCACCATCTACTTTTTGTTTGTTTGTTTAAACGTGTATATAACGTGTAAAGTTAGGTGAAGAAAGATGGTGGGTGAAAGGAATCTGATTATGTGGTCTACATGGATAATGCCTTTATTACACCCTATGCGGCTATTTATTATTTATTATTATTCTAGTTTCTTGTTTTATTTTCTAATATTTATTGCAGACATTAATCTGTGTTTCGGAATATGTTTTATATGATGTTATTTATTTATTTCCATTATAATACTCCCTTACTGATTCAATTCCAAATACAAGTACATGGCCCACCTACACGAAAAAATTGAGTCACAATCATTATTTCACATATATTAATATAAGCGCAAAGAATTAGCACTATCTACCAACATGAAAAAAATTAGAGAAAATAATTACCTTTAGAAAAACCTTTGATAACATTACGTAGGAGGCTTGAACCATTATGTTATGCCTTGCAATGTGAAAGCCAGTTAACGCAAGGAAAATATAGGACCACATGAACCTATCTAAAAGTCTACACCAAAAAAAAAAAAAAAAAAGTTCTGCATAATGGCTAACTAGATCTAATTGTTTTCTTGAATATTCAATGTAAATTAATATTCTATATCACAATAACGATGAGCACATAAATAAGTAACTACTTACATACTCATATGTATTAATTAAATAAAATATATCATTATACAACTACATAAAATTACTTTTGGTTAAGATAATGCCACTTGCCAAGACTTCGAAAATGTACAAGAAATTCAACTCTTTTAACATAATTTAAGCACCATTCACATGATTAAGCTATATTAAAATGTCAGAAAAATGCAACCAACCATTAATAGAAATGATAAAGAATAGGCCTGCATCCATTTATAAATAAGCTGCAACTCATCTGCCAAAAGAAGTCTATTATTTCTTGCACCAAATCTGAATATTAGTGATGGGAATCAAGGTTTATGGACACCCCTTTTCTCCAGCAGGAAGGAGAGTTCTTCTGTGCTTAGCAGAGAAAGGTTTGGATTATGAATTCATCGCTGTAGATTTAGCAACTGGTCAGCAGAAGTGTGAGCCCTTGATTTCAATCAATGTAAGCTTCAAAGATTCAGACAATAATCTTAGTTCTTGCAACTTGTTTATGAAAAATCTTGTGTTTTGTTGTTCTAACATTTTCTTGTTTTGTTTAGCCTTTTGGTCAGGTGCCTGGTTTCGAAGATGGTGACTTGAAACTCTTTGGTATGTTCTTTAGATTTTATTGATTTACATTTTTGCATGTTTCAGATCTGGATTTTCTGTATGAAACCCAGCAACAACTGTTGTGGTTCTAAACGTTGACTTTGAATTTTATCAGAAAAAAATTGCTAAGTCGGCAGAGATTTTCTATGTGAAACCCTCTGTTTCATGTATGTATGGTTGTGTTTGGATCGAGAGATTTGAGGAAAATTTTGAAATTTATGACAGTAAATCCATAAGTGATGTTTGAATTAATAAGGATTTGAAATCCACCCCATTCGCTTTGAATCCACTCTAATTTGAGGGTCCTTTTGATAGATGATTTGAGGATGGATATGAAATTCGCAACAATTAATCATTGTCGTGTTTGGATAGATATAAATTTGGAATTCATCACTTTCATCTTAAACTAATTTATTTAGCAATATGAGTGCATTTTGAACACACTCTAATTTGGATGGATTTGATATTTATTCATTTCAAATTCACATATCCAAATGGGTCATGAGTAAATTAGTAATTCATTCATTGCACATCACTCAATCCAAACATAAGCTAAAGTAATTGTTGATGTAGGATGAAACGAGGCCGTTTCACACAGATAATCAGCTAAGTTGAGATTATATGTGATGAGATTATATGTGAAACGGCCATGTTTCACAAATGAGAGAGGATCGATTTGGATTGTGTAATCTGATAATATTATCTTAACATAAAATTGTTTTGATTCTTGAACATCAGAATCAAGGGCCATCACCAAATACATAGCTCATGCATATGCTGGCAAGGGAACTCAGCTAGTATTCCAAGATCCCAAGAAAATGGCAATAGTGGGAGTCTGGTTGGAAGTTGAGGCCCAGAAATTCGACACTGTTGCTTCGAAGCTCAGTTTCGAGATTATTATAAAGCCATTGAAGGGAATGCAAACTGATGACAAGGTAGTTGAACAGCTCGAAGGCCAGCTCGGATCAGTGCTTGATGTATACGAGGCCCGTTTGGCGAAATCCAAGTACTTGGGAGGAGATGATTACTCATTGGCTGATCTGCATCATGTCCCCATTGTTGCCAACTTGATGAACACCAAGGTTAAGGCCTTGATCGAGGCCCGGCCCTTCGTTTGCGCTTGGGCAGCCGATATCCTGGCCCGGCCCGCTTGGCAGAAGGTTCTTGCAGCATTCTGATTCTAGCTGCTGTGGTGGTGTGTTGCGTTTGATTTTCTTTGAAGTGGGAGTTTTCTCTGTTATCAAACTCTTATTTGTATTGTTGTAAGTTTTTGCTAATGATATTTTGAGAAACTTGTAAGAGATGGTTTAATGGATGTATTGTGTTTACTGGTTTTTTATTTGTGTATTGTTTAGGAAGTTACATAGACTTGTCATGGTGGAGTTGCTTTTTTGTTTTTTAATTGAAGCATATGCAATAATTGAAGCAACTTTATGTGCAAATTGGTACTAAAAAAACAATAGGAAAGAAAGCCAGGAAGCAACTAAGCAAATCAATTTGAAGTCAACTAATTAGGGACAAAATTTATATGCACCAGGGGCACTGATCTAGGATCCGTGTTCCCAATTCGAATCGGTGCGTGGGCCGCTTTTACGTGCATCCACGCGCCCCCACGCACGGCCACACCATAGCTGGTGTGCGCCGCGCACTACCTGCATTTTATACTTTAAGGTATCATACATTTACTTTTAAGGTATCATACATTTACTCTTAAGGTATCACACTGTTACCCTTCAGGTATTAATGTAAAAACAGCGCTGCTTTCTTCTTTTTCCTCTTTTTTTTTTCTCCTTCCTTCTTCTTCTTAATTTCTTTTCTTATCAATTTGTTATTCTTCTTATTTGTTTTGTACGTTATTTTTCTTCTCTATCTTCTTGTTCTTATTCTTCTTCTCTATATTCTTGTTCTTATTCTTCATCAAATCTTCATAAAGTCATTTATGGAGTTTTTTTCTTCTTCCTCTACTCTTTTACTCATTTTCATAAATTTAGATAATTGATTTCAAATCACAATTTATTACAATAATTTTAAAACATTGAAAATCAATTATTTCAAATAATATGAAATCATGATTTGTTGATTTTGAGGATTTTTTTTTAAATTTTAAGATTTTTCAATGAAGATATTAGTTGTATGTTGTTAAAGTATTACACATATTCATTTCAGGTATTACATAAATATCTTACATGTATTACACATGTTCCTTTCAAGTATTATACTTATCTTATAAGTATTACACATGTCATTTTATAATACCTGAAGAGTATATATCTAATACTTATAAATCATATCAGTAATATCTTAAAAATATCACTGGTCATGAGCAATCATATATCAATGTTTTAGGGTAATTATGATTTATAAAATCATGAACAGTTACAATTTTTGTAATACTTGTAGAACATATATGTAATACCTATAAAATAAACCAATAATACCTCATACTTTTTTTTCATAATATTTTAAAGGTTTTACTTACATAATTCAACCATATAATTTTATAATACGTGAAGAGTATATATGTAGTACTTATATGTAGTACTTATAGATCATATCAATAATACTTGAAAAGTATCACTGATCATATATCAAATATTACACATATTCCTTTCAAGTATTACTTAATTACATTATATGTATTACACATGTTCATTTCAAGTATTACATAAACACATATTCCGTTCAAGGTATTACATATTTACCTTACAAGTATTACATAGGTCCCTTTCAGGTATCACAATTTTTTTTATTTAAATTAAATTTATACCTTAGTAGGCCAATGTGAAATTACTAGTTAAATAACAAAGGTCTTGCACCTCTTTACAAGCGAAAAGAAAACAGAAAATTAAAAACTAAATCAAAAAATCCAATCTCTTCACAAGCGAAAAGAAGACACAAAATTTAAAACTAAATCAAGAATTGCAAATAGAGAAAAATTCAATAATAATAAAAATAAAAATAGAGGAATCCAAAATAAAATCATCACAGCCTCTCGAGAAGGAATCCAGTTGCGAACTGAGCGTGAAGCATTCATAACCAGCACAACAAGAACAAAAGCAGAATCAACCAGCTATCATGTCTCTCTATATCTACCTATTTGTATATACGATGTCTATATACGCATATGCTTACATACATAAAGGTTCTGAATACTTATATCAAATTTTTGTATTATTTTCATTGTATAAATGTTCATCCAATATATGAAAAGACATAAACCTTTTACCTTGGTCATTGTTCAAATCTCCATCCATTGTTGTTTGGGTAATTTTGATAGCAAGAAGAAACGAACCCTAGATTTTAGGAAGACAAGAATAAAAACTTTCCAGTATAGTTTATCATGTGAAGAAATTGAAGAAGAAATTAAGATTAAAGATTGAGCAGCAAAACGAGATGACCGCCATCTCTCATCTCTCAGCTCTGCCCGCCAATCTTCAAGGCAAAATAAAATAAAAAATAAAAAAAACCTATATATATTAGAACAAAGCGGGTTTGGATCATGAAGCGGGTTGGGCGGAGCGGATTGGGGGCACAGAAGTCCTTCTCTTTTGTTAGAGCATGTTCAATGGGGTATAAATAAATATTTTTACCCATCATTTGCTATATTTATTGTTGAAAGGTTGGGTACAAATAGAAAAGAGGGAGTTTGGGCACATTTATTTATTTGTACTCAACTTTTTAGTGGGATCCATTATATTTTAACTGTAGTTTTTTAATTATTTTTACATTTTTTTTCTTTTTTTAATTTATTTATTTATTGAATTTGGAGTGTATATTTTTTATTTATTTATTTTGATTGTACATTTATTTTCTTTTTTTATTTATTGAATTTCGAATAGTGAGATTCAAGATACTATTTTTTTCTTATTGAATTTCGAATAGTAGGACTCATGAATGTACTATTTCAACTGCAATTGTACCCAAATTATTAATATTTAAACTAAAACATTTATTCTTTGTAATTTCGATTTCGAGTTATATTCATTTTTGTATTTTACAAAAGTTCATCCTCTTAAAATATTATGTAAAAAAATTAGGTTAAATTCCACACAATGTTATGTTTATTATCAATTTTTTTTTAAAAGGAACTCTTTTCCAAATTTTCAGCAAAATATATTAATTTAAATATTTTCACAAATATTTTTTTAATTAATTGTATGAGTGAAATTGTAAATAAGATTGTAATAAATTGAAGATATAAAAATAAAATTGATGGTTTTAAAAATATGGGACCCAAAAGTATAATTTATATCTTAGATAATTGAGAAGAAATAAGTAAAAATATAGTTATTAATTTTTATGTGGCAGCAAATTATACCCACACCATTGCCTTATGCAAATACAATTTGCAATTCACTTTCGTTATTGTGTACCCTATCAATTTGACGAGCAGATTGTATATTAAGCAACTCTTTTATATACAATTATTTTCTAATCAATTAAAGAATATTGTAAAGTTTCTTTATTGTGATCCTTTTTTTTTTCTTTCCAAAGATTTGGACAATTTAAGAATATGGAAAAGTAGGGATGGAAACAGTCTATTTTATTTTTCAATTAATTTAAGAATATTGTGCAGAAAATATAAATAAATTTTGGAATAAGCACTATTGAATGAGTTGAAAAAACAGTCATCGTCATTAACTTAACACAATCATACACGTTTTAAATAAGGGTATGTCGGTAAACAAGAGAAAAATATGGCACTATATTTGGGGTGTGAAAAGTATCAATAATATTATGGGGTAAGAGCTCATACTACCCATTTATATAAACATTCATCCCTTTCTACCCACCAATATAACAACACATCCCAATATACCCATAAATATAACAAAACATCCCTTTATACCCATTTTTCATAGAAAATTACTATGCTACCCCTTTTGACTTTAATTATTCACAAAAATGCCAAACTTGCCATTAGCCATTTTTCTATTTCCACCCTTATATTTATTAGATCCGGATTAGTCCACTGATCAATATCAGACCCAACATGCTTCCGTAAATAAAATAAAGCTGAGTTTAAATCATACCTCGTCTTTGTCTCTTAAATTCCCTTGAACCTCGGTTCAGGTTTTATGGATCAAAGATCCAACCACTCGCCCGCAGTCTATGGTTCTGAAACCGATTTTCTTGGGAACCCTGATCGTACTCTTTTTCAATGGCCACCAGCCTTCAAGGAGATCACGGGGAGACGCACTACTGGATGAAATTTCACTCAGAATTAAAAAAAATTTTGGACAGAATGTCGGAAAGCAAAAGCCTTGTTTATTGAAGAAAATAAACTAAACTATTTTACAATATAAATTTTCTCCGTCATTGGAAGAGAAACTTGAATTAGCCTATCATGGCTAAGACTTGTGAAGGGGAAACCCCCATGAACAGGAAAGCTTTAAAAGCTAAACTATTACAATACTAGAGAGAAGATTTCGAAAAGTTTATGAAGAGAGAAGTGTTGGGTATTTTCGATGATCTTCTTCTGAGGCTGAAGGCCTCCTTTTATAGGCATCAATGTGCTCCTGTGTGGATCCATTATTGCCTTGCCAGTTTGTATTCCACTTGGTTAGTGGGAATGGGCCAACCTTCTTTAATTCCCTACCTACCATTTGGTAAGTGCATCTACCTCATTCGTTGTCTTTTTGCGTCGGCAACGAATCTCTTTATGAGTAGAGGGGTCCTCCACTTTTGTCCAAATGCTGATTCTTCAAAGATGGCGGGTCCTGCCACTATCCCTTGTCTGAATTAGCATCCAATGCTTGATAATACTGTATTCCTATCCTATTACATTGAATACAATACAACTTGTTTTCAATCGAATCTAATTAGACCCGTTTCCTCTTATTACATTTTTTGTTTTTATTTTCTAAAAACCTTCCCTTTTCCCTTTTTCTTTGGGTAGTCGGGTTTGTCCTTTTTTATTTTGAAACCCTGTCCAAACAGCGGTTTCTCTTGTATTTGACAGTAAGAACATATCCGTTCTCCCCATCTTCCGATATGTATCATATTACATATCTTCTTCCTTGTTTGTTCCGTGGCTGGAACCTTGTTTTCCCAAATTAATTTTCTCTTATTTTCAAAGAGGTTTTCAGCAAATTCGGTAGTTGTTCTGTCATGGAATTTAACAGGAATGATCCATTCACAGAGTTATGAAATATTTTGAATTGATACTTCACTTTGTCCATCTCGGTGAGACAGACCCAAAGACCCCAAGCTCGCCTCGTAGATATATCATTTTCAGTCAAGACGACTACCAAAGGGCTGTTTTCTGGGGGTGTTTTGGCTCGGTTTATCGCCCCCATCTCAGGTCTCTGTAGTTTTATGAATTGAAAAACTGGATGAGACCCTTTTCCTGTAATTTCTGGAGTAGCAGAGATAATTTTTAGCTCCAGTATATCTCCTTGACCCAAGTATGGGTTGTTCTGCCATGAATCGTGCATAGCAGTGGATATTCAGTCGGTAATTTGGAAATCTCCGGAAAGCTGGGTGCGGTAGTAAAGACTGAAGCAATTGCTCCAAAATCGAACCATTCCCGCACATCATGAGGGTTTACCCCTGGGAGCATCCAAAGTCTTGGATACTTGCCAGACCAATCAGCAGTAATTCTGTTTGGATTGATCCCATTTCTTGTCACCTATTTTTCCCATGTTTTTTTGTAAACCTGCAGAGGAGAAATAGCTTGATTAGTGTTAACCTGTCTAGGGCCAGTTTGAGGCCTTAGGTTAACCTCTCCTCTTTTACCCCAGAGGTGCTGGGTTGACTCGGGTTGTCTGGAATTGCTTCCTGACCTTCCGAATTAATAATTTTATCGGAATCCGATAAAACACTTGGTTCAGCTTTATCAGCCTTTTCACCGATATCCGATGAAAAACTTTTATCAACAGGATGTCCTGCTTCGGGTATAAAAGTACCCTGTTTGTTCATCGATGATGAACTCCTCTCGTATAATTCTTTCTGCATCACCGATGGTGAACATGCCTTGTTTACAGGTTCTACTAATGCATTCCACAAATCATTATTTGAAGTTATGGCTGCACGTAGAGTCATTTGGACTTTGTCCAAATCAGCTTTCTGGACATAAGATGCCGCTTCGGCTCTTACCCTTAGCACCTCAAATGCCTTGTAGTGCTCCTCAAGGTTTTCCCTAAGGTGTCTTGCTCTGATTGTGATGGAATCTGCTTCAAGGATATCCATCTCTTGTTAGGAAATCTGCAAGAACATTCTCATTAGATTTCACTATGACAATATCAAAAAGATAATATTGGCATTCTGCTTGCCACCTGATAATACGAGCTTTTTCAATCTTTGATTCAAGTTTGTTTTTCAAAAAAGCTTTAACATTAGTATTATCAACTTTTAATATAAATTCTTTGGCTAATAAAAACAAAGGCCATTTTTTGAAAGCCTTCCAAACTGCAAAGAATTCTTTCTCGTTTATGTGCCAGACTCTGGCTTGTTGTTCGGTAAATAACCCTCCTGTGTATCTACATGGTTCTTCACCCGTAGATGTTTTACGCATGAGCACTGCTGCCCATCTGAAATCATTAGCGTCTGTGTAGACGACTAACTGATCTTCATCTTGAGGAATCGCGAGTTTTGGCAAGTTACTACAAACCTGTTTTAACTCACGAACTCTTTGGGAATGAATATCTTCCCATTTCCATTTGGTCTTCTCATCCTTTTGTAATAAAGGACGGAAATCCTTTCGATATTTTGCCAAGTCCTTAATGAAAAAACCTGCAAAATTAATCACTCCTAAGAAGCTTTGAAGGTGCTTCTTATCTCTAAGAACATCTGGAAAATTGCAGATTTTTTCCACAATATGTTCCTGTAGTTCCATTCCTGCATGATCAATAATAACACCGAGAAACTCGATTCTATTAACCGCGATTATTGCCTTCTTTTCAGAAAGCACTAATCCTTCTTTATGACATGCTTCTGAAAATATTTCAAGATGCTTTAAATGATCCTTCATATTTTTAGAGGCAATTAAGATATCGTCTATGTAAACAAACATAAACTCAAAATAATCTTTAAATAGATTATCCATCTTTCGTTGGTATATCTGAGGTGCATTCGCAAGACCCATAGGCATTACGTTCCAGATATACTGACCTTGTGGTGTAGAAAAAGCGGTTAATTTCTTAGACTCTTTTTCTAACTTAATCTGGTAAAATCCAGACTTGCAATCAAACTTTGAAAACACTTTTGACCTTTAATACAATCAATTAAGTGTTCTCTACTTGGAATGTAATAACCATCAAATTCGGTAATCTTATTAATACCCTGATAGTTAATTACTAACCTTATTTTTCCTCTCTTTATTTCGCCATGGTTTCTTACCAAAAACCCTGGGCTACTATAAGGAGAAATACCTGTTTCGATCAGCTTGAGATCGATATGCTCTTTGATAATCTTTTGCATATCTTTTCGATCTTCAAGATTCATCTGGATCGGCTTGTATCGAACCAACTCGTATCGGTATTGTTCTTTTACCTTCAACGTTGCTTCAATCTGGTTTTTATCCCACCAGGCTAAAGGATTTTCATTATAGTTCCTCTGAATTAGCCTTTTAACATTTTCAAGGGAAGGTAGACTTTCCTCATCAATGTCAATCTGAGGTGGTCCTTCTTGTAAAGCATTTTTCAAAGACTGAATAGCTTCTTCATGTGCCTCCTCCAGTCCCTCTTGTTTGTATGACAAAAGAGTTTCACCAAATTTCCTCTTATCCTGCATTTTTGAATGAGTTAACTTGGCTTCATTATCACCACGTTTGCTGCGAAAATTAATAGGCATTATCCTATTAAAGGCTTTCTCTCGCCGCAAAACCTGTATCAAACTACCACAGTTAGTAGTAAAGGTTAACAGGTTCTTGTGATTATCCTGCTCATATTTTGCAAAAGTTTGGATAAAATTATTACCCAACAAAATATCAGCCCCTGTATCATGAATATAGATAGGTGGCATTCTTACTTTATACCACGGGGTATCAAATGCGCCTCCGATCATTATTCGTGATTCTCGAATACCTTTATTGAGTATTAGGATTTTCTGAGAGAAATCCCGTCCTGCAATAAGAGGTAATTTTTCCACCATTTCGCTGGGAAAAACTCCTGGCTTTGCTATGCAAATGACTGAACCTGAGTCAATATAAGCTGCAAAATATTCCGTCTTATATTGATCATATAATATCCCTACAGATATATATATAGAGAAAATACTTGTCATTCAGAATCGTCTGGATAGATTCCTCTTTTCCAAGATTCTAACAAGTTTATCCTTGAGCTTCTAACATTATGTTCACGGATCAACTCTTGAAACCTTATTTGATGAGTCTGTCCATTATCCCGCATTTCTCTTATGCGTTCCGTCAACCCATCTTTCTCTTTTCTGAGATCCTGGATCTCATCCTCTATACACCTTCCTGGCATAATTTAGAACATGTCCGGATTGTTTGGATAAATCCCTCTCCTCCAGCGTTCTAGCATGTCTATTCGTGCGTTTATTTGATTTATTTTTAACGCAACCTCTTGTATCCTTATGACGTCTTGGATACTTCTTTATTCTGGTAGATTTTGCTCTCGCAAAAATCTTAACAAAGTTCTCGTCTGGGTTCTTTATATCGTGAGATCAATGATCTCTTGATCTAACTTGATTCCTGGCATAATGGTTTTATTCTACCCTGATTGTATGTCCATCAAGGTCGAACTCCATCCATTTTTCATCTCTTCTCCAGGGCTTGTGTTCCTCCAGGAAACTTAACCCTAGGGTCATAACTCCTTTAGTTATGCCTGCACTTCCTGTAACAGATACATGATAGCCTGCTATTTCTAACATGCCTTCATATCTATTAATACTTGGTTGTTGTAAATGATATATCTCCTCACAAGGAAACAAATTATCAGTTTTAGATATATCAAAAACAATATGGATTTCTTTCCAGTCATTATTAGGGCATTTGATTTTTACATTTCTTACCCTAACTTTTTGTGGATACAAATCCTCACATGGTTCTTTTCCTTTTAGGCTTAGAATCCTTCCTTCGGAAAAGGACAACCTGTTACTAATTTCTGAATCAAACCTTAATGATCTATTGTTTAAAATAGGTTGATCCTTAATTAGCAGATTAACACCCCCTAACCTTGGTATTTGGATTGAGTCTGGTGTTCTCACTTTTGCAAATTCCTTAAAAATTATAGGAATTTCTATATACTCTTTCCTAAGAAACATATCTGAATGATGTGTGTTGGAAAGCGCATATGCAATTCTATACGTGATAGAATATGGACTATTTCCTTCTTTCATAAGATCCGGTCTTTTAAAATCCTGATGAAGGGTTAAGACTCTACTAAAATCTTGGTCAGCTAGGTTGTATGCAATCCTAGGATGAATGTCAAACATAAGTTTGCCAGCATACAAATTACCTACCATTGTACCAAGACAACTCTCTCTTAAATCATTGATTCTTTTATCCATTACAGATAAATGTAATTCAGAATCAATTCCTTCTTTGAAGGTAGCTTTAATCACTACTTCAATGGTTCCAATATGGATCCATTTCATCGTGACCGCTACTTCTTCTTTGAGATGACTCAGTTCCTCAAGAATTTCTTCTTTTGGAATAAGTTGCATCTCAACTTTATTACCGGTTAGATCTATTGGAAAAGAAAACTCACCTGAGTTCACCCGATAAATGATATGGTGCTTGCGCTGTCTTATCCCGATCTTGTCACAAAATCGATTAAGACTCCCTTTCTTAAATCCATCATATGGACCTAATGTTGAATCCTGTCTCATGATCTTTTCCATCGTCTTTTTAGAGATGGTCATTTTTGAGAAGAATCCTGATAGACTGTCCGTCGTCTGGAGTCTATCTTCCGGTTCGCCGGAGCTACTCGTCTGATTCTGTAGATGATCCATCGAATCCTTCTGAATCAGATTCAAACTCTTCTTCATAGATGCTTTCATCTGAAGAGATGTCCTCGAACTTGTATATTGGCACCAAGTCACCATAGAAGACAGCATCTCGGATGTCTTCTGTGTATTCGAATTGGCGCATATCTTTTTGTTTTTGTAGGCAATCGGGCGAAATATGGCCTCTCGCGCCGCACGTCCAACAGTTGCAATCCTTGAAACTTTCATTTGCACGAGTGTGAGCTCGTTTGAAAGTTCTTTTCCTGGTTGCTCCTCCTGTTGGCTTTCCTGTGGATCTAGATCCCTGTGAAGAAAACCTGGAAGGACCAGCCTTTTGACCAGATTTGTAAGATCTAGCCTTTGATTTGTATCACCATGATCTTCCTTGTTTGAAAGGCCTTCTGTATGATCCTCCGGACTTAGATTGAAACCTTCCCTTGAAGTGTTTCTTTCTCTTTCCGTGTCTGTCTCGTTGTGGTTCTCCGATGATACTCGGAAAATCATTGTTGTCGCAACAAAGAGGGGTCTTCTTCACCATTCCTCTTAGTTTCTTCTTGTTCCTTTGTAGTGTCGCTTGTTGACACCATTCTCGTATACTGTCCTTAAAAAAGGACATCCTTCTGGCCACTGAATCGACTCGGCCTGTAGGTACCTTGTAGGTTTGCATAAGCATCTCCCTCCATGGACTGCAGATTTTTGCAAAGAATAAATCTGTTGCCACATTCCATGGTACATCTGCTTGGAAATAATATTTGTGGAACCAATATATATATTCATCCGCATAACATATATTTCTTAATTCGAGAGCAAACAGAGCTTGCGTGTACTCTCTTTTCTTCTCGTCTTTTCTTTCCTCAAAATATCCGTCCCCGAGGAAACATATTTTGAGCAGATGACCCATCCTTTCGACAATTGTTATAACATTTTCGTTGGATAAGATCTCTTTTTTAAGAGAGGCTTCGGTCATATCCCATGCCTTCTTGGCCGAACCTTGTAAACTATTTACCAGTATCTGGCAAAAATGATCGTTATCAACATCCAGTGTTGATGAAGCAACTTTCATGGATGACATCCACTCATCGATCAAAACTTCCATATTTCTGAAATCGATGATGTCTGTTGTGAGCATCACTCCAAACGGATGGGTTGGTTCAAGTATCGTTTTTGCCCAAGGGCTTTTGGATACTCCTTTAAACCTTCCCGGTCGGCTTTTGGCTTGTCGAGCTATGTATTCTTCATATTCCACCCCATCCTGCCACCACCTGGGTTCGGGAGGAACCGGTACTTCAGGTACTGGTGCTTCAGGTACTGGCGTACTTGTGCTTTCCTCTTCCTTCTTTGGAATCGGCTCGTTCATCCTGAGGTTTAGCAGATCCACAATTCCAAGATTGGAAAGGGATTCAGTTAACTCTGCAAGATCTACTCTTGAGACTTCCATCCGACTTGTCTTATGAGATCAAGTAGGAGTTCGTCGTTACTTTTGGGCTTCGGAATTTCCGTAGCTTTTCCTTTGGAAATGATTGGTATACCACCGAACGAATCTTTCATACGTTCATTCATGGATTTACCAGTTCCTTTGCTATCTTCTCCATCTGTCCACCATAATAAATGATGGTCTTCTGGATCTCC
Organism: Scutellaria barbata; assembly: GCA_028654395.1. NCBI lineage: Eukaryota > Viridiplantae > Streptophyta > Magnoliopsida > Lamiales > Lamiaceae > Scutellaria > Scutellaria barbata. The sequence continues at coordinate 24,644,749 of CM053649.1, forward strand.
CTAAGGTCTTGAGTGACCTTAGATGTGTCTGGAACAATTATGTTCCAATCTGATCTGGATGTCATTACAGATATCCTGCACTTGTATTATCTCGAAATATTTTCGAATACATTTTCTTGATTTTCTCCTCCGTTAGGCACAAGAAAATAATATTGTACAATATAATTTAATTTATTTCTTCAATAAAACTTGGCTCTGATATCATTCTACGCATCGGATCCCAATAAATATAAATAGTGAAAATTTCAATAAATTTTTATCCAAATAATAATTCCTTAGTACGTGACTTTGTTATACCTTTCTGACCAGATCACCAGTATAAATACTAGTGTTTTTTGGGGCATGGGAAAGGTTTCCAACCGATATACCAAGATAATTATATCCGGGTTTTTCATAAATGTGGTTATAGCAAATTGGTTTGGTATTCTTAATTTTGGAATGGCAAAACAAATTTCAATAATTAAAAATTCATTTTTTATGGGATGTCAAAGGATTTTTTGGTCTTTTTACTAAAAATGAGCATTTTGGGCTTATATGTTATATTTGTGGGTATTTTGGGTTTAGGTTTTATAAAAATGGGCATTTTCAACCCTTATCCCATAATATTATTGTTGGTGAAAAATATCATCTACAAATAATTTTAAAATAAATAAAGAATCATTATCAAGAGTAATAATAAAATAATAAATGTATACGAATAATCAAAGTTGAGATCCGCATTTCGGAAGTGCACAAATTAGTCCCACCCACTCTCTCTCACCCATCCCACCAAACTGGACCCCACCGACCCCACCTCTTTGAATAAGTCAATTACTTGACAAATTGGGTGACGTATTTCGAGATAGTGAAAAAGACACCTGTCAGATAACATTTATGCACTTATGTAATCCATTTTTACCATAATTAGAGTAGTGAATTTTAATAATTCTAGAAGTTTCGTTATAGTTTTATTATATATATATATATATTGTAATAGATATAACAAATGATAATTTTATTCTCATTAATAATAAATAAATAGCATTTTTCAATTATATTAATCGAGATTCTTACTTTATACATGTATGAGTAACAAGTGTTATTTTAAATGTTTTACTCAAATTGGAGGTAGAAAAGCAATAAACTTATATGTTGTTAGTATAAAATTAATTTTATTTGATTTATGGTAGAAAGGGCTATTATACTTAACATTTATCCATAATTTATATATAAGTTATTTTATGTATACAATTTATGAAACAATACTATATAAATTATTATGATACATAAAAAATACAATTTATGCATGATTTATTTATTTATTTTTGACATTTAAAAAAAAACATGTTTATATATCCAAGTCAATTTTAAAGAACCTTGAGTCAATCCAATATTGAAACTCTCAACTGGAGACTGGCTGTATATACGAAGAGAGACAATAACAATAATAATAACAATAATAATAATAAACAGTGACATATGCACACATGTAATGCTCCTATGTAATGGGTTAATTCTCGAAAGTTCGAAATTATGAGGAAACTAGGTTTCTTATATCTACAATTCTTAAATGGCCACACACTTTAATTCAATTGTCAAAAAAATTAATCTAATTTAAAGAGAGAGGGGTCTGAGTTCAGTATAAATATCGGCACCATATCTCCCTCCTTCATATCTTCAAGAATCATCTAATCATCCATATTCCTTCAATCTTCTTAACCTTCCAACAATGGCGATCAAGGTCCATGGCAGTGTGTTCTCAACAGCAGCAGCTAGAGTTCTCGTCTGCCTGCACGAAAAAGGGCTCGATTACGAGTTCGTGCCCATTAACATGGCTGCTGGTGAGCACAAGAAGGAGTCATTCCTCTCCCTCAATGTAAGCATAGCAAACAAACTCTAAACAACCATGTTATATATAACTTAAATGAATTGATCAATAACTGTCCAACCTTGTGCAGCCATTTGGTCAAGTCCCAGCTTTGGAAGATGGAGACCTCCACCTCTTTGGTAACTCATTTCTTTCAAGAATATGTAATACAAATCTCCATACAATGATCTGGTTGACTCAGTAGTAATAACTTGTCATGCAGAATCGAGGGCCATCACTCAATACCTCGTGCATAATTACAGCGACAAAGGGACTCCATTGAAATGCAACGATTCAAAAACAATGGCGATTGTTGGTGTTTGGACAGAGGTGGAGGCTCAGCATTACGATCCTCCAGCTTCGAAGCTGACATGGGAGCTCTGCATTAAGCCGATGGTAGGGATGAAAACGGATGATGCTGTCGTTGAAGAGCAAGAGGGTGTGCTGGCTAAGGTTCTTGATGTGTACGAGGCTCGACTGGCAAAGTCCAAGTACTTAGGTTGTGACTGTCTCACTCTAGCTGATCTCCATCATCTTCCAACGATGAACTATCTGATGGGAACACGAGTTAAGTCGGTGTTTGAGGCACGTCCCCATGTCAAGGCTTGGAGTGAAGATATTATGGCCAGGCCAGCTTGGCAGAAGGTTATTGCCATGAAAAACTAATTGTGAGCTTCAAGAATCCTTGCTTTTCAGCTTCTCCGTTTGCTCTGTTTTTCGCTTGCTGTTTCCTGTTCTGTACCTGGAACAAGGAATGGAAAGAGTCTGTCAAGTAGTGATAGGACTTGTTATGTAATTTTCAGTTTGCTATTTAATCTTTGAAATAATATTCTAATATGAAATATATCTGATGTTGAAATTCTACCTTCTAGTTCTACCTCTGATTTGCAGTGGATGATATGAAGATATGAATGATGTTGAAAGATAATGAAAGTTTTTTTTTCCATCATATCACATAATCACCATAAATAAACCATATTTTGTCAACAAGGAAACAGATAAATAAATCAATGAATAGTATCACACATTTGGTCCTTGTATGAGGCTGAAGAGATATTTACATGAAAATGTGACCACTTACCTCATTAAGCATGACCATTGTTTCGGAGAATTATCTCGGGATGTAAATGGAATAAAACAAATAAGAGATTGCACGTAGAAAAATTCGCGTTTAATGAACTCACTACTGCTTTCTAAGATTCTAAGCTACAATGAAATCACTACCAAGGACATAAGAAGGGAGCATCTAAGGATATGACTAGAGCAAAAGATAGCTGCTAATTCTGAATTAAGGTGACTTAACCACGTATGCATCGTGTTGTACCAATGACCCGACCAGGGTTGGATCATGCAAGCATCAACACAAACCCTAGTCCAAACAGGCCGTCTAGAATGTACATGCACGCGTTATATTCATGAGGAGATCACCCTTCTGGGTGATGGTAAAGGCAATTTGCGTAATGAGAACACCGACACTTAGATTGGCATCATAACATGGAATGGTGATCATGGTCAAACATGCTTCATAAGACTCTTAACACAAAATGTGCAATTCTGAACATTCAAAAGGTGCCTAGGGATAACTACTGAAGTAGAAAACTGAGAAACGCGAGGAGATCCATACCATGTACAGAGAAGACTTCAAGCAAGAATTTCAGGCAACCAATTGAAGGGGGAGTTCTAAATTCTCAAGTCCGACTGTGCTACTACCCATATCCTTCTTCAGTCCTCTGTCTTTCATCAGTTTCCGAACCTTCTCCACATCACTCCATCGTCCCTTTTCTGCATACAAATTAGACAGCATAACATAATAAGCACTATTCTGTGGCTCCAACTCCACCAGTTTCGAAGCAGCAATCTCACTCAATTCTGAGTTTCCTTGAGCTCTGCAGCCACCAAGCAAGGCTCCCCAAATACTAACACCAGGTTCGAATGGCATCTCTTTGATTAATCCAAAAGCCTCGTCTAAACACTTACGACGTGCTAAAAGATCAACCATACAGCTATAGTGCTTCACACTAGGTGGGAATCCGTATTTTCCATCAACTAATGAAGAAAATATAGTTCGGCCCATATGGACTAAACCTGAATGCACACAAGCACAAAGCACTGCAATCAAAGTTACTTCATCAGGTTGGACCCTTTCGTCTTCCATCCTCAAGAACCACTTAACAGCTTCCTTTCCACTCTTCGATAGAGCCAACCCTTTAATAACAGCATTCCAGGTGAACACATTCTTCGCACTCATCTCCTTAAAAACAAGCAACCCCTCATCAATCCGCCCGCATCTCCCATACATATCAATCAATGAAGTACCCAAAATCACATCCAAATCCCAGCCCCTCCTTTTCACATGCTCGTGGATCCACACACCCATATCCAACGCCCCATAACCAGCACAGGCAGACAAAGCATTCACCGCAGTCACCTGATTAGGCACCACGCCTTCACTTCTCATCCTCTCAAAGGCAATCAACGCATCATCAAATCTCCCAGCATCTTTAAACCCCGAGATCACAACAGTCCACGACACCACATCTCTCATAGGCATTTCATCAAACACCTTCCCACACAAACCCATGTTCCCAGTGGCAGCGTACAAATTCAACAAAGAATTTGCCACATACACATCATTAGCGAAACCCAACTTGATTATCTGTGCATGCACGGACTCTCCTCCTTTAATCAACTTCAAATCCGCCAAAGCTTTCAGCACAAAAGGAAATGTGTAATGGTTCACGGGAATCAAATTCCTGTGCATGTGGGAGTACACTACTGGAGATTTCCGAGGAGCGCTGGAATGAGAAAAGGCTTTTAGAAGAGTATTGCATGTATAGGTGTGGGGTTTTGTGCGGTTGTTTATATAGAGGGGGAAGGCGGCGGAGCTGAGGAGGTTTAAGGATTGGCAGGCGGCGATACAACTGGCGGCGATGGTGGTGTTAGAGCTCAGATTCCGGATGATTAGCTGCCCAAGAATTTGATGAACGTGGGATTCAGTTTTGCAGCAAGCAGTTAACAGTTGAAGGATCCTTGCAGCAACAGAGTTCAGAGTTTTTGGAGTGCTCATCGTGGAATATGCGTGGGCTGTTCGTTGGAGTAAAGTTGATGTCCACTACAGTCTACACCACGTCTCTCATAGGCATTTCATCAAACACTTCCCTCTATAAACGCCATGTTCCCAATTGCAGAATGCAAATTCAACAAACAATTCCCAACATGCCCATCATTCACAAACCCTCATTTGATTATCAGGGTAGTCACCAAAAAACCAAAAGATGAAAAAAAAAAAAAAAAAAAAACCAAACTTATTTTGAAAGATAATGCGCATCCGGGGAATCGAACCCCGGTCAGTACCGTGGGAGGGTACTATGATACCACTACACCAGATGCGCTTTCGTTTTTCATGATTATTTTTTTATACTAAACCCTAATCAATTAATAACAATTATTACTACTCATAATCTGAAATTTCTCAAACTCAGGAAAAATGCCCCATATTTTTATGATTTCTTACAAACGAGCATAGGTGTTTCTAACATTGTTTTATAAATTTAATTTTATGAAACAAAACTATCCATAATTTATATGTGAATTTATGAGATTTTGGCAAAGTTACATTTGTAGGACTAATAGATTATTATATATAAATTTGGTAAAGTTTTGTATGAGACCTTTTTATAAATCTCATTTCATGAGACAAGTCAAGTCGAATATAAGAAATTATATAATATTTTTGTTTGTATTAGATATACTTTTATGAGTAGTGTTTCTGTGCATTGATTATACCATGCAACTAGGCGTGCACAGGTTGGATTTGTGTTTAAATTATATTATTTTTTTCGATTTATACAGTAAATTTTATATTATATTAATATAATTTTTATATACAAATGTAATAACCTTTAAGTGATATTATAATAATTTAATCTTTATATTATATTAGTAAGAATTTGCCACATACACATCATTAGTGAAACCCAATTTGATTATCTGTGCATGCACCGACTCTCCTCCTTTAATCAACTTTAAATCCGCCAAAGCTTTTATGTACAAATATAATAATCTAAATATTACATAAAAGTTATATTATTATAAATATTATAACATAAGGATTTAAAAGGTATTATATGTTTATAATATAATGTAAGAGTTAAACAAATATAACATAAATGTTATGCGAACATTACATACAAGTTAAGCTAACATAATAAAAATGTTATGCAAACATAACAGAAAAGGTTAAATGCATAGGATAAGAGTGTGGATGCGGACATGAGAGCATATTGGAGTGCATGTGGGCACGTGAAATTCATTCTTGCGTTGAGTCGATCCAGTTATAGATCCATGTACTTGGTGCATATAAATAATTGTGTACTACTGTGTGTGTTAGGTAATATTTTTTTTTTATATTAATAATACTTTGTATTATAGGATGTGTTTTGAGTTGAATCAAACTATAAGAAAATATGTAATTTTTCAAAAAACACGCAGATCCTTCATGTTTTTCTCCCTCGTATATGAGTTCTGCATAATGTAATATTTTTATATATATTAGATAATACTTTTGTATTACCTATATATACTACATAATATAATACAAAAGTATTATATAATATATAAAAAAAATGGTATAATACACAAAAATATTACAGAATTTCTTTATATTCAACTCGATCCAATCTATCTCACAAAATAAGATCCTTAAGGCGGTTTACGCAAACCTCACTTTAAAAATTTTTGTGTTTCTTTAATTAATTTTTGATAAGAAAATTATATTATTTGTAGAGTTATTTGGTTTCTTTAATTAATTTTTGGTAAGAAAAATATATCATGTCTTTGGGCTCATGGTAACCAACGCTTTGTCGCTAATATACAATGACCAATTATCTAAAATGTGGTAGCACTCTAAACACTTGAGTTGTGGCGAAGTAGATATGATTTTCGAATATATTTTAAGGCAAACTCGTATTGACAATCCAATCAATTATATACATAAAGATGGATGGATTCATGCCAGTATATGGCTGTGCCCATATTTATCTCGTGTATTTATGTTTTTGGCAAATATGTTGTACATATTAGTGTTGTATATATTAATTAAATTTAATTTTTATGTTATAATAATATAATATTTATATTATAATAGTATAACATTTATATTATAATAATATTTAAATAGACATATTATATTTTTTTAAAATTTTATATTATAATAATACAATATTTATGTTCACATAAGAATATAAGTAATATTACATAAAGATATGAGTAATATCACATAAGTATATGATCAAATTGTATCGAAATAGTTTTTTTTTTCCTTAAGTTAAAATATTATATAAATATTATATTAATATAACATAAATGTTATACTAATATCACATAAATATATATATAAATTATGCCGATTTTTTTAAGTAAAAGTATTTTATGAATATTATGACATTTATATATAAATATTATACTAATCTAACATAAATATTAGCATATGGATAAAATAAGATAAAAAGAAATTTGGATGGATCGGATAGCGCAATTACACCTGTTCACATTAGTGTTATCTATTGACAAATGTTGTCCTAAAACAATAAGGATAGTTTCCGATATTTGAAGCCCACTTATTGGAAATTATTGAAAATGAACCAAGTAAATCCATTATTATTTTTCTTAAAAACCACATTTATTGAATAAAAATGATCAGAAAGTAAGTTTAAAAAAATTGGAAAAATAGAGAAATAAAAACTTGCTGGGCCAGAGAGAGGCCTGCTAAGGAAAGAGGCTTGTTTCAGGCTTTCTTCTTATGGGCCCAACTGCTCTGGCCCGCTTAAGCCCAACGCTTATTTTCTAATATGTCATTAATCTGGTGGCAAAGTCTAAAAGTGAAGTCAATTGTTTCGTGTCATTCGCCGGCGAAATCAACCAGAATTTTGCTTTTCCGGCCGCATCATTCCAAATGAGGATAGTTGGTTTGACCGGAGGCATCAGCTCCGGAAAGAGCACAGTCTCCAATCTCTTTAAAGCTCACGGTATTCCCGTCGTTGATGCTGACGTCGTTGCTCGCGTATGCCTTTTCTCTTTCCACTTCGTATATTGATCGTTTTACCAGATTCTTAAAACTATTGCTTTCTTCGTGTTTTTGAACATAGTTATTTCACTTATGTGTCGTGTGGAGTTGTAGAATGTACTGAAGAAAGGCACGGGTGGATGGAGAAAAGTGGTTGCTGCATTTGGGGACGAGATTTTGCTTCCTAATGGAGAAGTCGATCGACCGAATCTAGGGCAAATCGTGTTCAATGATCCTGATAAGCGTCAGCTTCTTAATAGGTACTACTGCTATTTCTATGAAAGAGATGTACTTTGTTTATTTGAGTAAAAATGTTTCACATTCAGTTTGGGTTTGATGAATTTCTCTTTGTAGATAAAATTAGTGGCTTCATTTCAATTAATTTTCTGTAATTCGGTGGTACCAAAGTTACTGGTCCTTATTACTTCCTGAGTTACACAGATGACATTTCTTATGGGAGAACTATGTATTGTATATAGAAAATATATATTGCATTTATGTTGCTCTCTAATTTCTATATTGATCAAATGGAACGTTGAAACATGGTCCTTCATTGTGGAGCGTTGTCTTTCTGGTTCATGTTGTGTATGGGAAATGTTTAGCACAATATGAATTGGCAGATAGATGGTTGGGTGGAAATGGCCATTTTGGTGACTCAACAATGTAAAACATACTCGTATTTTGACATCAGAAAAAAGCCTTCAATATGGAGGAATATGTTTTCCATGTGCGGCTTCTTGGAAAGATACTCTCTTATATTGACCTTGTTACATATCTTCATAGTCCGTTTTCAATTTAAAAAAAATGTGAAATTTGAAGACATGCCTTCTCCAAACTTTCCACTTACAATTGTTGCTTCAAGCTAGTTAACTTAGCCTGTCAGCTTGTTATTTCAGTATTCGAGGTTATCATAACACATGCTATTTTTATGCTTGGTTTTCCAAAGTGAAGGGCATTGTACATGTGAAAAGAATTCAACTTTAACGTGATGAGTATCTTAGTAAGCATTTACCATGTAGTTTATGTTCTACAATTGACCATACATTATGGCATCCAACAAACTGCTTCGAAGACCATCCCTGAACAATTACTTGGAATTTTTTAGTAAATGCAAGATGCTCTTTTTAACCCCCCCCCCCCCCCCCCACAAGAACTACAAGGTAAGTAGATCAAATATCTTAAGTACTCTAGCCTTTTCTTCAACAGTTTTTTGAGGGTTTAAGATGTTATTTTAATGTTTTGAGTTTCTTAATTGTCACGATTTTCAGGTTGTTGGCTCCTTATATTTCTTCTGGGATATTCCTGGAAGTGTTCAAGCTATGGGTGAAGGGTTGTAAGGTTATTGTTCTTGATGTACCCCTGTTGTTTGAGGCTAAAATGGACAAGTGGACTAAGCCCATTATTGTGGTCTGGGTTGACCCTGACACTCAGCTTCGGCGACTTATGGCAAGAGATGGAACAACAGCTGAAGAGGCCAAGAGTAGGATCAATTCTCAGATGCCCCTGGACTTGAAGAGGGCTAAAGCAGATATTGTGATCGATAACTCAGGATCGCATGACGATCTGAATGAACACTTCAGAGAGGTATTACTCCAAGTTAGAAAGCCTTTGACATGGACTGAGTTTGGGCTTTCTAGAGATGGAGCGCTCACAGCTTTTGTTTCTATTCTTTTTGGTGTTATCATATGCCGCAGAGCTTTGTGATTGACTTTTGCCGATAATTTTATGCTTTTGTTTCTGGTACATTCTTATGTGCGACTGATTCATGGAAAGCATTATAGAAACTGTATAAGTGTTTTGCCTTGTATGATTGATCTAATGGATAATGCACTTGCATATGGTGAAAAATTCATCTGCAAGAGTTTTGTTGACCTTTTTTAGTTTCAGCATGTAATTTGATTTAATTGTAGGTATGATTAATGTAGTAAAACTTGTTAGTTTCTGCAAAGGATCCTTTTTTGGATGATGGAGACGGCTCAAGTGGTCTGAAATATGCCTTAGAGCATCAGACTGTTTCTTTTATAATTCTTTGAGATGACCTCATACGATGTGATAATTTTGGGATAATTCAGTTATTACCACCTTCTCTCATTTTGTGTCAGAGGTTTTCTGGATTCTTTGATGTTTAGTTGAAGGCCACCAGAAATGACATTTTGATCTTCAATAAGCTTTCATCCTTTTGAATGGGGCTCTGCAAACCACCGTATTATCTTGGATGCCCAATCTGATGGCCCTGCATGATGCAGGTTGTTGTAGATTGGAATTGTCCTGCATCTTGTGCATAAAAGAAGACGCACATAATATTATGGTTATATAGCATTTTTGGAAGCTGTAACTGTATGTGAAAAGATATTGGATTTCCTTTTGTCCAATGAACTTAAAAGTGATTGCGTTAATCAAACTGATGTAATGCAATTTCGTTATTTTTCAAGCTGGCAATATTCACAGAAGTGTGGCTTTATTAACACTCAATAGAGCTAAAGTTAATCTGAACCTACATGATAGTGATATAACATAGAACATTTATAGCAATGTCTTTTTTTTTTTTTTTAGCTTAAGCAATATCTTTTAACATAGCCTTGGAGATTTTTTTGAAGATGGACAGGGTTTTAGCAATTCATAGAAGTTTACTTGTGACCTTGGTGATGAAGGTTGTCTGCTTGAGTATGGTAAAGTAATTAGTGCCTTGGGGTGGAGGCTCTTAGTTAACAATAAGTGACAATGTATATTGCTCGGACTGTGTACCAAAATATTTGAGTTCTGTTCTACTAGCTATAGTTTTAAGTATGGCAGCAACAATATTATAACTGTATGTGCTAGCACGATAAGAATGAGTGATTTAGTGCTAAATGGTGTCAGATCTCATTTGGAGCTCCAAATTTATCTCATTCGAGTAGCTTATGGTACTTGTGTGGTTCTGATGGAGGATCCATAATAGGGTTTGATAGAGGTGTCAATTTTGTGAAAAGGTCGCCATTTAATATTGTCTTGCTTGATATTGATCTATAACATAGAATTTTTTTTTTCTAAAACTTCTTTTTCTCCTTCAGCTTTCTATCTTTGATATTAAATACTTGCATGATGAAAAGCTATCCATTTATTTATGGCTTAGCTTTTTGCTTCCCTGCTTTTCTCAACTTTAGGGATACTCATTTGCATGGTATACTTTTGTCTTAATTGCTATTTCCAATAATTTATTTATTCCAAAATGCAATATGCACTGTAATTGGATCTTGTTTGATTCTAATCTTTGATCTAAAGCAGAAGACGCAGTTTTCTAACCAGCACTAAGATCATTGATTCACCAGGAGACCAACATAAACCAAAAAAAAAAAAAAAACAAGCAGAAGAAGAATAATATGTTACTTCTAATAAGTAATTAATATGTGAGCTGGGCAGCATACAGCCAACCAAGATAAGAGCTTGAAATTTTAGTTTCCTACTATCAGTAGCAGTTTACTTTTCTTCTGCATTTGTACATATTAGTTTACACAAATTCCAACTTAAAAATGAGCAAGTATATATACATATATGTAGATAGATATGCATGTAATTACTTTTTGCACTCATTAGCAACTTAAATTAGTGACTTGTTCAGCTCTTTCGCATTTTCATATATCTGAAGCAAGTCTCTGAAAAGGGGCTCTTAGTCCTGTTAATTGTTATTATTTGTTTTGTTATTTATCCTGGACTGGATCAATTGTCATTAGTAATAACTGCAGTTTGAGCGACTGAAGGAAAGGGGAAACTCAACTTTTATACTTGGAATAGTCTTGGGCTGTGGTTCTTTGATGATATGTCAAAGTCCATATTGGCCCTTCTCTCGTGGTCTGATGTGGCTTCCATGGCCAAGGGGCAGATTTGTCTTTTAAGTTGCTGTAGCTGCTTTATTTCTTTATACTAGGCTGTCCATTTTATTCTCTCCTTCACTGAAGACAAGAGGACTCTCTTTTTCTTTCCTTTAGCTCACTCTGTTTAACCGGCCATCTTCCCACCTCAAACACACAGTGGATGGAAAAAGCTCCGGTTGGTAGTGACAACTCCGAACCCCTCACATACAAGGTTTGTCTAATCTCTGTATGCATATGATAATCATTTTGCTTGTCATAAACTCTCTGTTCATAGGTCATTTATACACTTCTATGCAGACATGGATCTTAAGAGTTTCTATCCATTGTGGAGGTTGCAAGAAAAAAGTGAAGAAAGTTCTTCAGAGTATTGAAGGTAATATAATATTACACACTAACTATATTGTATGCGTAGAAAAGTATGCATGCAGTGCTCATTACAAATTTGTGGTGAATTTTGTTTTTGTTGTCTCTACTATATGCTTAGGATTATCTTTTGAGCTTCTAAATATCGTATATCATTCAGGTGTATATAAGATAGAGATAGATTCCAAACAACACAAAGTTATTGTCACGGGGAATGTGGAATCTGAAAAACTGATCAAGAAGCTGATTAAGTCGGGGAAAAATGCAGAGCTTTGGACAGAAAATTCAGAATCAAAGAAGCAGAAGGATTTGAAAGATAATGAAACTACTGATGTTGATGAGAAGAAACCTGAGCAAGTCGAGGACCCAACAAAAGACAATGGCAATGGTAAGGAAAATCAAAAGGGACACGAGGGAGATGATGCTTCTGGCGACGACCGTATGGAGGAAAAGAGTAGTGCGCCAGGAGTCGCTGCTCAGAATGGTGGTGGAGGTGGCGGTGGAGCTAAAAAGAAGAAAAAGAAAAAGAAAAAGGGAAACACGGCTTCAGCAAATACTGGTGGTGCACCTCCACCTGCAAGCGGTGGATCTCCTCCACTCACCGGAATGACAGGCCCATCTGCTGATCAGATGAATCTGAACCCACCACATCAGCTAGTCTTCTCTTATCCACAGTTTTACCACGCTGCTCCAGAATACGGGATGAGCTACAATTCTGCATCACCAAATGCAAGTACGGCTACTTCATATTATACTTTCCCCTTGCAATCTTATACGTACTTTCGCCCACATTATTATCCTCCTTCTCCACCATCCGATCCTATCAAAGATATTAATCGCTATGATGATTATGGTGATGATGATACTGGTTGCTCAATCATGTGATGCAATTTTTGCTATATCAGAATGTGCTTTGAAGTTGTTGGATTTGGGGTGGGGTTGGGGTTGCTGGAGATTATGGTAATATGGTGTACTAATCGTTTGTTTCTCTATGCTACTTTTAACCTTTTTGTATCATTTATCTCGTATGCTAGAGATGAATCAAGGTAGCTTTTGAGTGTTATAGGGCAGTTTATTTATGTGTAATACAGAGTACGTATGAAAGAGCTGGTTTGGAAGTTTCTAGTATTGAAGAATGAACATAGAACCTGCATTAGTTTATATTGACAATTGATGGTGCTGATCAATCAGTTTGTTTAATACTCTTAAGTATAAGGACAATAACTCAATAAAAGAGTTAGTATGTAGAAGTTCAATAACTCCATAAACCTCAAGAAAGTATATCATTTTTTGGAAGAGAGAGACTGTGTTCTTACATGTTTTCTCCAATAGGAGTGGATTTATATGGTTTGCTTATTGTCTTGAGTTTCACTTAATGTGCCCTCAAATTATTCATCTTTTACGCGCATAGGACCTAAAAACCTCTCTTTTTCTCTTGTGTGTAAATGAGTTTTTTGTTGATAAAGCTCAAGCACCCGACAAAGTAAATGACTAAAGTTAGAAATGCTTTCTCTTTGGGAAAGAGATTTCTTTTCTGGGTTGAAACCTCACTTTTAGTGGCTTTAGCTTTAATGGTTAAGAATGTTGGTAAACATCCACTTTAGGTTGAAGAAAAAAGTGTGGTAATTGCATGTTAGATCATCCCTTACCAGTATCAAGTTAGTGTTTCTCGTGTTTCGTTTCATTAGTATAAATGTGTTCGAGCTAGCTGGTAATTAAGCATTTTGCTTTCAATCTTGAATGGGACCATGTATATGTACTCTAAAGGAATAGTTCTTAGTGTCGAGATCTTGAGGATTTTACTATGAACCATGACTCCATGTGATGAGGATCAAAGGCTGCATTTTCAGTGGTCCATTTAATGGTGGGAATGAAAACTTGGGTGAAATCGTCTTATAGATCTCTTTCGTGAGATGGAGTTTCACTCAATTTATTCCTCATTATTAAGCGAAGCAAGTGCAGTTGAATTTTCTACATGAAATTCCATCTCATAAACGAATACTTTTTTTTTTTTAATGTGTTCATGTTCTTGGCCACCCCCACTCATGACCCAAAACAAGAGAAAAAAAGTGACAGAAGAAAAGAAGGATAAGTGGGTGAATGAGATTTGTATGTATGGCTTTTTAGGCAATCCAATTGTAATAGTGCAAGTGTTTCACCTCTCCTATCCATTTGGAATATCCATCCACTTTCCTATATCTGATTCTTCATTGCCTAATCCTTTACCCACAGAATCTCCCAAATAAAATGTTTTTTTTTTTTTTAATTACTTCTGCAGAGTTCGAAATCTCTTACAAGTTACAAATGGATAGTGAAGCCTCTAAACATCATCTCTAATTCATAACAAGAAAGTAAAAGGAAAGAAAAAAAAAAGAGAGGAGAATTCGATTTGACAGAATCCACAAATGAAAAAGGTCTCCACTTTTCTTCTTTCACTGAAGATTTAGTATCCAAACTCCAGAGTCTTCATTTCTATTCAACTCTTTATCAAACTTCTATGAAAGTTTTTGAAAGTATAAATTAGATGTGTTGTGGGTTGAGAATTAAAAATAATAATCTTTTTTTGTAATGGTTGAATTGAGAATTGAAATTTTGAGGGGGCCTCCATTGAGAAAGGATAAGATTGGAGACTTCAAATTGAGAAGTTTAGTGAAATATTGCTCACTTTTTAGTGGAATATTTTGGTTTAAAGAACCCCTTCTTAAAAATTAAATAATGTTAATTAAGTGTAATATTTAGCTGAAATGGAAGAAACTCACTGTTTATCTAAAAAGAGTTCACTAAAAACTTCAATGAAATCATCTCACAAATATTTGTATCAAGATTCTACACAATGATTTTCTTTCAAGATTTCTAATTTTTTTCTTTCAACGTGAATATAATTGAATCTTGAAAGTGAATAGTGATGATGAATAAAAAAAGAGAAATGAATTGGGACGTTTTTAAGGAAAACATTCATGAATTCAGAAATGGTGCAGGTAATAAGGAACCCAACTTCTACATGAATATTATATGCAAAGCTCAAGCCAAATTACTAGTGCGCTTTTCATAAATGTCTAATTGTTTTGGGCTTAAATGGAGGCCCAACGGGCTTCTTCTATCTTGTTGAAACCCAAACACCAAAATAAATAATTAAACATTGTAAATAGCACTCTAAATCTTTGATATTTAATAGTTGTAAATAGCACCCTAAATCTTTGATATTTAATAGTTGTTTTACTATTGTAATACAAATAAAGTATGTAGATGCCATCATGTTATACATTTTAGTACTACATAATGATATTCGATTTATACGATTAAATAATATTTTCTTTATAAAGAGTAAACCTTTTTTTTATTTTCGTACTGTAGAATTCAATTAGAAATAAAGATTTTACAAAAGATAAAAAGAATATGAAAAATAAAGTGTATTCCCTCACATGCATTTATACAAAATATAAGAATAGATGGAATCATATATCGATAACATTAAAAACTAAAATAGCATAGCATCTAATTCGACCTTTTATTCATCAATAATTATATTGTTTTCTTCTTACTTGTCGAGTGATTAGTCTTAATATTCACAAGAATTTGTCTGTTTTTCACTCTCTTTCTTATTCGATATACGCAAAATTAATATTCCTTTATGTGAATTTGATGCCTCTTGTTCTCCATAATATCCTCCCACAACTAATAAGCATCTTCTGGGTGATTAGGACTTTTGTGACATTATCTCATAAATCTAATTTTTGTTAGTAGATCAATGTAAATTTATAATCAAATCATGTATGAGTTTGGCAAAATAAATTTGGATTTCGAGCAATAAAGTTACACCCAATGTGATTGAATTTATAGTAATTTGTAAATTTTAATACATGCCATATTTGTTAGATAATTACACCCGTATACAAAACAATAATATTGAAATCTAAGAGTTTGCTCGAGAGTAAAATCGGAATGCATGTAAATTAAGGGATTTCATTTTCGATCAATGGAGATAGTTAGATTTTGGCCTAATTAATTTTGATTAAAGTTTTAAGTGGCATTTAATGAAAGTTAATGTTGTAATCTATGTGGTGTTTAATTAACTAGTGCTTTATTTTCCTAAAACGATTTTGAATTAATGAAAAATACATGCAACAAAGTATTCCACTCTTAACAAGATGAAATGGTGATTTTGAACAGTTGGAGAAGTCATCTCCCACATTGAAAAAATTAATTAATTAAACTTTGGTATAACACAAAATCGCACTAATAAATTATAATAATCATGGATAAAGCACACAAGATCATATTATTGTCATCTCTAGGTAACCTTAATAATAATAATAATTAACTATCAAAACTATATACATATCTTTTTAATGGCGTTAAATGGATGCGCCATGATAAAATGGAATACATGATTTTGATTTGAACAAAATAGTATTAAAAGTAGAACTCTTATGTATCATATCATGAATTTATTTTTATATTAAGATGTGTTAATCCATAACTGATTCAATACACTAGAGTTTGACTTATGAAAATCAATTTCTATTGTGGCTAATGAGTTCATTTCACATAGACATTCGTGAAATTGTCTCATACTCCATTCATCCCAAAAATAAAAATCGTTTTAGGTGTTTCACACTGATTAAAAAAGATGATATAAGGGCTGAAATACTGTCCCCTATTACTATTTAAGTATATATTGTGAGAGTTTTTGCTCTTTACTTTTAACAGAACTCTTTAATTTGGTAGGAGTAAATGATAATATTTTTTATAGATTATTGATAAATATATCTTGAAATCCTAAAAAACACATATCTTAGGAAAAATTTCTTTTGCTAAACGATATTTATTTTAGACCGATAATATGAATTTTCTTGAAGTTATAAATTGATATCAAACATCTACTCATGGAGACAGATGTAAAGCTTAAGTTTATAACAAAATTTAAGGTAAGGTTGGATCACCATATTGAGAATCAATCTTTAACTCTGCTTATCCCATCATCACAATATATATCTCCACCAAAAAAGACAAGAGTAATATGACTACATTATCACTCACAATAAGCAGATCAATCACCACTAGTTGCAAAACATGGAATCTACCCTAAAATCCCTTTAATTTATTCTTTCTCTCTCACCAAAAATCTCCTATAAATTTGGTGATCTTGCAATGCCATCAAAGCCTCCAATATCTTAGTCTGTCTTTCTGAGCATGAAGCTGCCTCACAATGGAGACAGCTCTTTCTTCCACGAGTCAAAACGAAGACGTTGGTGGGAAAAATTCAGACAAGCATGTGGGAGCACTACAATGTCTAAAGAGATTGAAAGACGAAACAAGAGATCATGTGGGATTGAAGATCCAATTAGAACTATGATGTTCTTGAGTTCTTGGACCCATACTTGATCAACTAATTCATTTTTCTTTTAGGGTTAATGAATTAATTGTCATTATGTTATATGTGTGGATAATGATCATGAAGTAAGTAGCTTGTAATAATAATCTTTCATTTTTAGTGTACTTGTTGGATCCTATGTTCCATCAATTCTCGTATCCTATAGTGTACAGAGAAATTGAAATACAATAGAAAATAGAGCACCTTATGTACCGTATGAAATAGAGTATGTTATTAATTATAATTATAAATATAATTATTATTATTATTGGTGGAAACATGCTTGTACATGGTTTTAAATAATCAGTATTCCTCATTTGTATTATGTTTCTTATTGATTAATCCTCTATTTGTCGATCCTCCTACGGTATAGTACACATGACAGAAATTAAAATACGATAGAAAATCCCATGAAAAATAATATTTGTAATTTTTTATTATATTTATGGAGAGAATGAAGTCTTTTGAGGAAAAAAAAAATCTTGTGAAAATCACTAATTGGAGAAGAGGAAATACAAAACAAAATGGGCTTTAAGCGGCCTCATATTATAGTTCGGCCCAGTTCCATACGAAGTCAATCTGATTAATTGGCCCAATTTCATTTGGGCCGTCCCACCTAGGTGAAAGCCGATATTTGCTAACAACAGACCAGATTCTCTCTTGCCAGAGCGCTGGGCCTTGCACAGTTCTTAAATTCCACAAGTTTACTCTGAAATTAGGAGAAAACCAACACATCCAGTAAATTAGAATATTATGTTTGATAAAATCTAAAATTTGGTTTTACATTCGCTCGATAAATAGAAATGAGAAAAATATAACAATTCAAGTCATGTTGGCTGTACTAAAAGTTATCCGTGCTCAATTCAAAGATATAAAACATTGTTTTTAAACTAATATAATTAAGAGTAATTTTTTATACAATAAAGTGAAAATCAAAATAATTTTGTTGAATAAAAGACACTACCAAAATTCAAAATTGTTATTTCTTCAGAAGCAAAAGTGAGTCGTGACTCTTACAAGTTCATTTATGATCGCTTGATCATAACATCAGCTAAAAATCTCATGGAAAACCTAATTTTATTTCCCTTCTCCACTCCAATTTCAAGCGTTCCAGGCAGGATACCTGGGGCTAAAGTAGCACAGGCTCACGTTAGCATTTAGCAGCTTCAAAGCAGATTTAGACTTAACACATCTCGGAGTTTTATACTGGTTAATCGACGCGCCGCCTTGAGCAATGAACAAATCCATCAGCTTCTCAAAAGTCCCCGCCTTCACCACCTTGATCTCCAACGGTCCGATCGACTTGTCGTTGGTTCTGCACCGGCGGTACACGTAATCCAGCCCCTCCTCCACCGCGATGCAGCACTCCTCCAACACCTCGGCGGACAGAGGCGGCGTGTGGGGTTTAATCGCATTGTTGATCTCCCAATATATGACGTAGTGGCCGGGGATGGAGGAGGTGTCGGCGTAGCTGGTGTACTCGATGAGGAGCGCGTGGCGTGGCTCGAGGAGGCGCTTGGCGGCGGCGGTGATGCTCCGATGGAGGTCTTCTTCGTTCGTCTTGTCGTTGTCGATGCTGAGGACGACGTTGCGGCGGCAGATGAATCGGAATTGCGGCGCTTGGTTGTGGAATCCGGTCACTTGGAGAACGTCCCCGATGCGATACCGGTTTAGCCCTGATAAATCCATCCATGCAATATTGCTATCATTTTATTTTATTTTTAAAATTTATTTTGGAGAAAAGTTTGTTCTTTAATAATCTTTTTTGAAGAATGGAAATACTCCAAGTAATAATTATTATATCTCAATAATAATAATAAAGCGCATGCAACAATAAGAAACGTGTAGTGAACATGGAAAAATCAAGAGAAGCGTCTTTATCTTTTAAGGTTTATTTAAATAAAGAAAAGCGATTACTTTTTATAGTGATAGTACACTAAATCCGTACTTAGTACTACCAATCATCAAATCATGTTGGTTTAGAGTGGATTAATTTACCTTTTTCTAATATGTGTCATCACTATAATTTTATAATATCTTTCAAACAGTTTTTTTTTTTTTTTACTAAAGAAAAATTTCAATTTTAATCAAATTCTAGATTTTATTACATTTTAAGAAAATATTTAATTTCATCAATACTACTAATTATTATTATATCACATAGATATATATAGAGCAAAAACATGATATAAAACACAACATGATTCAAATTATATAATTTAAAAACAAATACTGATGATTTACTTACTCTTTCGTTTTTAAGAAAATGATTTTATAGAAATAAAAGAAAAGGATGATTTACTTATAATGTTTCCAAATAAAAAGTTAAAAAAAAAAAAAAAAGACCAAAAATAAGAAAATAGGAGGAATAAACTCACCGGAAAACGTAGTAACGACGAGTTCGTAGTAACATCCGACCTTAACATGCACCAGATCCACCAGATTATTTTGCGGCACCCCTTTCTCTTCATCTTCTTCCTCAAAATACATGGACAAGGACCCGTTTTCTCCCAGCTGTATGAACTCAAAGTATCCCATATTCGGCAACAAAGTGAACGAAACCTCCGACGGATCGGACAGCGGCTTCATATTAATTCCGAAGTAACATTCCGACGACGCGTACATCGGACAGATCAACGGCAGCTTCTCGTCGCTGTAATACTTCAGCGCCGGCACGTACTGCGACATCGATCCCGTCACCACCGCCTCTATGTACTTGGCGTTCGGCCACAGCCGGCATACGATCCCCTTCCACGACGTCGTTTGGCAGCAGATCTCCTCGATCTCCTCCGCCGCGTCCGGATCGGGCAGTCCGATCAGATCCGCCATCGCCGAGCGGCAACCGGTGTCGGAGACGGCGGAATCGAGCTCTCCGGTGCGGATGTCGCGGCAGAAGTCGCGCCAGTGGCGCTCGAGGAAGGAGATGGCGCGAAGGAGGGCGGAGGCGAAGACGGCGCCAAGGCGGAGGACGCGGCGGCGGTGGATGAGTCCGGCGAGTAGCTGGCAGTACATGCTTTGGTCGCTGTCGTAGCAGAGAATGGCGGCGTCGGGGCTGGTGAAGTCGTTGAAGGGATCGTGAGGGCGGTGCTTGAAGTGAGAGCTCTTGTAGTAGCTGGTTAGCACCGTGCGAGCCGGTAAGCCGCATGGAGTCGACATCTCGGCTTTCACGAAATACAGGTACATGGCTTTGCCTTCATCTAGCCCTGCTACATGCCTGATAATATACACATTCTCCATTCTCACTACTTGTTATGGATATTATCAATTACTCGTATATTATATATGAAATACTTTAATTAATTATCCAATTATGAGGGATCAACAATGGTTTGCTATGATTTTTGATCAATGATGAAGGAAATAGCAAGAACTAATTCTATGTTATTTTCCGATATACTATGATGGTGATGTTTATGTTGTCTACGATGCATGTACCAAAATGTAGCATTTATAAGACAAAAATGCACATAACTTCTTCAAAAAGCAAAAAAAAAAAAAAAATGTATTATTTGTTCTTAACTGGTTCACTATAGGCATGATGAGATTGTACAAGAAAGTACGACGATCAAGGTCATCTGCAATTGATGGCATCAGCTTGGGCTCTCCAGCTGAAGTTCCAGAGCTGCAAGAAGATGAAGAAAATCGAGCATTTCAATACTCAAGATCGACGAATAAAACAATAAAAGGGAGCTAGAATTTTACCTGCAAAGCATCTCGGTGATGGGATGGCCGGTAATGAGACTGGAGTCTTCTCCATTAGCGATTCTTGCAATGTATGGACGAATATCCTTATATGCAATGGCAGGAACATGATTCTTGAACTGAAGTACGCTTTTAGATGATATCGAGCCCCCCAAGTATTTGTTTAAATACTCTGTATTCCAATTTTGCTCCAAAATTTTTCTCAAGATTTCGTCTTGAACTTCACCCGCTTTTGTTGTTAGTCTTTCCAGCTCCATCAGTGCTTCCAATCCTTTGTACTCCAATTTCTTGCCATCCATTTTTGTTAAAATAAAAATATAAGAATGAGAATTAAAAAAGAAAAATGGTTTGGATGGTGAATTATATAAAGTAATATGCTTAAAGTTTTTGTAGTTGGAATAGTGTGAGGGCTCAATGGATCTATATATAAGAACTCATGTCGTGGTATAAAATTCCAATCCTTTTGCACGTTGCACATTGTTTCTATTGATTCCACCCCTATCCACCACTTAGGCTACCTCCAATCACCAAATTCTCCCTTGTCCCACATATTAATTTATTTGTTTTTTTTTTTTTGGTTTCAAAATCATATTTCATCTTGTGTTTTAATGTCATATTATTGTCACATGTACTTGGAGAATATTCTTTTAATCTCGATTCCAACTTTGAAGAAAATAAAATGATATTCTCCAATCGAAAGTTGGAATAAGATGAAATTTGATTTTGGAACAGAGGATTTCATTTATCTGTCCTTATATATCATCTATTGTATTTAATCTCTAATTTCACGTTACATGTAAAATAATACACTTATAAATGTAACTATAAAATGAGGATGAAACTCGATTAATTAACAATGGATGGCCTGATTCACATTCCATGTATGTGTAATTAGTATTTGTATTACAAAATATCAACATATATCATGATGTAGAATTAAAAATATGGACTTATAAAATGTGTGTTTCAACTTCTTTTTTTAAATAAATAATAAAAAATGCACCAACCTTGAATGTGTCCCAATCAAGTCAAACGAGAGTAACTATATATTTTTATAGTTTTTTTTTATAATTGTTTTTCTTACATGTGCTAGATGTAGTTAAAGCTAATTATGTTTTAAACCCTACTGGATGTGAAAGAATATTCAAACTTATCTATAACTCAAGTTGCAACAAGGTTTAAATAATTATTGGGGAAAAAAAGAAAGAGAGAAAGAAAAGTAGAAATGGTAGTAACAAAAAGATCGAAATGACATCATTGCATGGCCCTTTCTTGCAAGTAGTTGTTATCCTTAATTGCTTGTCTAGTTATTTGGAGTTCCATTCACATCTAGCTACTTCTCAAGTATCTTCAATATAATTGTTTACCAAACTTTGCGAAAACGAATTCTTCAAAGAAGAAACTAGTCTTGGACCAATATAGAGATTTAGAGACCAACCGACAAAGTTAACAAAATTTGTTATGAAACACATAAATCACTTTTGGAAACACCTTTAATTTGACAATACAATTTTTTCTTTAGATGGGAACCAAACCCCACTTTAATTTTGCATCTTCTTTATTGTGTTTCATATAATTGATGCATATGCAACCTACATACTATAATATTATCATCTAATGTAACGTGCATATGTAGAAAAATATATTGAAAAACAATAGGAAATAAAGAAAATGTCGTAAAGTTTATGAAGGAACTACCTAATTGGTTACCTTGGCCGCGGATCGAATCTTCAACGTGGTTGAAATCAATGTATGTGTTGATGTTCTTGATATTCATACATTTGGATGGAAATCATGTGGGAAATCCACCACTGATCACAATCTAAAAAGTCAATGTTAATGTGTAGGAGAAGTACTAGTTTTACAGTTCTTCCACGAATCGCAAAATTCTCAATTCTGCATACTTCATTCTGTCCCGCTCATCCACTAAATGAAAAAGAGACAAATTATATATTTTGGGAGTTAGTTTGGAACTTATCTAATAACTTCCACAACGTTTCTCTCTTTACATTTAGCCCTCAAAATATTATATCTATTATATATATACACGAGTTTCAGACTGGATCCTCTGTATCAAAATTTGTGTCTCACTTTGTGTACCAAATCAAAATTACGTAGTTTTGATATTGATTTTTTTCTTTTATATTACAACCGCTTTATTTTGAAAATCAATATAACTAGTTTTGGAATATGGTACACGCGTGGTACATGAATATTTGATACAGAGGATCTCATTTGTACGAGTTTTAGATCACATGTGTTGCACATGAAGATCAATTCAAATTAATCTAAATATCTTATATATAACACTTATATATTAGAGTTTTAATTATAATAGAATTCTATAGGATTTTGAATTAGTTATAATTCTAATATAAAATTATTTAAGTATGAAAATCTTAAGTTACTATTTTAACCTTAAATAATAATAATTATTAATAAGCATATATTTGGCAATTCATATTTTATAAAAAAACATCCACATTTATTTATATATATATATATATATATATATATATATATATATATATATATATATATAACATAGGATCTGTCCACATGGACGACCCTTTGACCCGAGCAATTGACTCAGGTCCAATATACTTATTCCAATAAGCAATGTAGCTGAAACCTTAAAAATTAAGTCACATTGATATAGAAGGTCGAAGTAAAGGTGGATATGAACAATAAAAGTAGCAGAGAAGTGAAAAACTATTACTACCATTAACCAAAACATATTTATAATGTCTTGAATCATGTGTCCCTTGTAGAGGCCACTAAACCTGTTATACATGTTTGATATAAAATGTTGACTTTTCAATTTTATATAAAATGTATATATAATTTTTATTAGTATGGTGATGTAAAAAAATAAGTATATATATGGTGTGGGAAACTTTAGAGAAAACATGGATTCATGGGTTCTTATTGTTTTCCCACTTTTTAAGGATTTGACTAGTGCTTAAGGCAGACAGCATCTGATTCATACAAATTTTGATTTTAAAAAACATCTTCTCTTTTCAAACACCTCAATATGCTGCTTTCCGTTCTCCATCACACCCAAATCGCCATTTCTTCATATTAAACTTGTCTCACGATCTTCACCTATTTATTTATATCGTTTTCCTATCAAAATCCTAACCCAATATTAGGCAAATTGCCATCTTAATTAATTATGTTTTTTTTTTGTATTTTATATATATATTACTCATGAACTGATTTGTTATACTTTGTCATCCAAGACTGCTCGAGACTACCATTGATCTAAAACAATACACTTAATCTGTATCAACATGTCATATTTTAAAAAGGTTAATTTCAATTTTGTTCATGTATGTAAAACATTTTTCACCTTTTGACAATTAAATATATATCATGTTTTTCAATTTGGTCCTCAATATTTTAATTTTTCCCAATTTCAATTCAATTTTGATTAAAATTTTCAAAATTGCTGACACAGCCGCAGGAATTTGGATGTCAAATTGAAATTTTCATAGGCCACATCAACAATTTTGAAAATTTCAATCAAAATTGAATTAAAGTTGGAAAATTTTTAAATACAAAGAACCTTACCTCTATTTTAAAATAAGAGAAAAGCTTCCCTTTTTTTTTCGTCGTAGCCAAATCACAATATTTAGGCTTAGGGTTTAGGTTTTCTTGATTTAAGCTTATGTGGTCAGGAAAAATTCTAATTTTAATAAAATTCTTAAATAATTAAATCTTTATTTGTATCTTATCCTGTAAATGTCGAATTAATGTTGGAAAATGTAGATGTGACGTTGGTCCACAATAACGTTTGGATGGATGCAATTATTTGATTTTGAATCTTGAATTCTAACATCCAAATTAAATCCGTACATATGAGATCACCAAACAAACATATATCCAGAATCATAAAAAGAGAAAAGAAAAGAAAGTGAGGTAGAGAGTTTTGGTTCGCCACATAAAAAAATTGTCCAAATTTATCCTCTTTCTTATCCCAACACAAAATGAATTGAGCACAAGTGCATGCATGAGACAAGACAGGTGAATCAATCACATATTATTTCTGTGGTTTAGGGTATCATTCTTTATCACTAAAAGTGTATGATGGCTGATGTGTAATACATAATCAAGACAATTATTATTCCATTTTTATTTTTGTTATTGTTTCTTTTTACTGATTGCAACCTCTGTGGCCTATGTCCAATAACTTTGCAATAAATGGAGAATAAATCCAAGGACTCATGTTGCAAGTATCAAAAGTACATTTTTTTTTCTTATTTTTTTTCAAGACATGTTGTTCTTTATAATAGGTTATTATTATTGACAAGTACAATCCTATCAACATTAAAATTTTATTCTTAAAATAATATTCATATTCATTAAAATTTTAATTTTGTACCACCCTTTAGCCTTTCATAATCTATCATGTAGTCATATATATTAATCAACTTTCTTGATTTTTTTAATTATTTGTATCATTTATGATCCAATAAATTCAAATATTAATACAACATCAATACTTGCCTCATGTGGAACGGATCCATAGATCTAATTTTTTAGTTATTTAATCAAGTTAGAAGCTATATAGCAATATCATTTGTCTCATATATAATTTCAAATCATATATATGCGAAGTTATTTCAGTTAGATTTTACTAGAAAATGTTAGCACTTCCCACATGATTCATAAATAGGAGAACCAAGTCTACAACCCTACTTATTATGGACATATATTATGTGTTTAGAATTAATGCGTTAAAAATTCAAATCACAATAATTAAAAACATATGATCTTACATCAACAGTGAACATTTTAAGCTCTATATATAGAAATAATATTTCCAACAAACTAAAGAAATACTTGTGCACAATTTCAATTTTTTCTTGAAAAATCTTTAAAAGAAGGGAAAGAGCTACATATTATCCAAGACTATCCCAACAAGAAATTTACAATTAGTAGCTCATATATATCACAAAGAAGGGAAAGAGCTTAAAAGGACATGAGCCCATGTTCCAAAATATTTGGTGTGAGAGACACAAAGTATTGGCTAAGTTGACAAACAATTTGTTAGTGGGTGAGGATTTCTTTCTTCTCTGATAATGCACCAAAAAAAAGCTGTCTTTTTTGCGTACCTTGTTTTCCATGACTAGATTCAGACAACTTTGGCGTGCCTTTGCCTAAATCATGTTGTCTTCCATTATCATCAACCTATACCTATGATTTTGCCTTCATATATATCTTCCTCATCCATTCTACTTTCTATTCCATTTTTATTTTACTTTATTTTTCGGGAGGGGTTTACGAGAAATTTACTTTAAAGACTGATGTTTTATGATTAGAAATGAGTTTCTCTATCTCTAAAACATATTCTTGTAGTGTTAAGAATTGTGTCCAATATGAATATATGGTACTTGAACCTCAAATTTTGTAAACAAAACTTGACGTCGGGTCTAACAATACTCAGCTCAACTTGACTCATTTACATCTAATAAGTATTCCTAATTTCCTCAAAAAATATAAAAATAATAACAACTGTGGTGATTGATATAGCAGCTAAAAAGCCCGATTAATTCACCAAATAAACTGATCGTTTTAAAGGTAAATGGTAATATTTTCTTATCTATGAAACATGCTATTCGCAGCACATATAAATAAATAAAGATTTGGGCCTTTTTGACAGTTTATTGATCAGGAAAAGCTTAATACATTATAGTTTTTACTGAGGATTTAATTTTTTAGGTGAATTTGCAACTTTATATTTTATTATTATTATTATTATTATTATTATTATTATTATTATTATATATACACTTGAACTTTGATTTTACACGTGTTTATATTCCGTACAGTCCCAAAGCTAAATGGTAAAATAATGGATTGATGTGGGCTATGGTGAAGCAATGGCATGATACAAATTGAAATTTCTTGTACTTATAAATGTTCATTGCTGGCTTTATCCAATAAAATAAATATGTTGTTCTTTATAAAGAATACCTACACTGTTGACTGTCCACTTCAAAAAGTGATTTCATATTTTCATGATCATCATTGGGAAAAAGAAAATTACATAAATAAATATGTCGTTTACTGTCAATGAATCAATTAGACAAATTTAGTAAAATCAAAAAAAAAAAAAAACTCAAATAAAAAAGTTAACTCAAACAATTTAATTTGTTTTTATGTATTTCATTATTTACATTATTAATTGAATTGACAAATCTCTCAAATGGAGTATTGAATAATTTGTTACTTATTTTAAGCCTAACACTAGTAACTAAAGACAAAAGTGATGAGCTCTTGTTGCTCAAAACATTAGTACAAATTGATGTCCAATCTTCACATAATGGAAGCACCCTTTTCAACACTATAATATAGACCCCCCCAAAAAAAAAGGGAAAATTTTAAATTGTGATCATTTCTTGAATCACATTTTACATTCATTTTTTTTTTTTTTAATGAAGTCCACATCAACATTAATCTCACAAGAGAGTGTCCAAACAAATATTACATAAAAAGTAGATCAACAAATGCATATCCATGTGTATATGCAACATCAATACTCTTTTCATACTCTTTAATATGCTACTTTTTTTGTCGATTTATTTGAAGACATTGCTTGGTTTTCTAATTTTCCTTTTGATGACTCAATCCACATGCATAGTTGAGTTCGTTTGTAGTACAATAATTTCCATTTCATATTCCAACATTACTAAAACGCACATTCCTTTTTTTTTAATAAGTCGAGTTGAGTCATTTGACATCAAAATTTTGAGGTTCGAGTGTCATTCACATTGACCACAACTCTTAACTACGAGAATATGTTTTAAAAATGTCAAATTTCATTTTTAATCATAAAATATTAGTTTCTAAAGTAAATTAATAACGAATATGAGACGAAATTATTATTAGTTAATTAAAATGTTGGATGCTAAAAGTTTTGGAGATGAAATTTTTCCATCGCTAAATTTAATGACAGAATTTCCATCTTTAGTATAAAATCATAGAACAAATTAAAATACATAATGCTTGTCTCAAAAAATTGTCTCCTATCTGTAATAAAACTTTATGTCATTTTCTATCGTTATTCTATTTTGATTCGTCACTAAACAATATATATTGTTTATATGTTCTATGCGTAACATATTATCTTACATATACATGGTCCACTCAAGCATTATGTCATTAATATAGTTCCAGAAAATGAATTTCAGACTCTTACATTAGCGATAGGTGCATAATTCTAGCAAAATCATCAATTTAGTACTATAATTACAATGTTCCAAAAAATTAGACTTAATTGCAAAGAGTGATTTGTATGAGACTGAAATTACCAAAACTCAATTGTAGGAGAGCATTTTTGCAATTTTCCCATAAAATTCCAACAAAATCACCAATCAGTACTAAAATTACAAAATTTTGAAAGTTGTAGAACTTAATTGCAAAAACCGATTCATATATTATTGAAATTGTCAAGACTCAATAAGTTACGAGATCATTTTATAAATTTCTCTAAAAACTTATATGAGAGGGTGTAGCTTTATATGACAAATCTCCACCACAACACAATTTAAAATACGTTTTCACAGTTGATATGGAACAACTTGCGGACACATTTTTGACAGCAGATAATCGAGCGAATGGGTCGTCGGCAGAAATCGAAACAACATATATAGCTTTTGGAGTTTGGCAATCTGTTAGGCACTTTTGTATTTGGATTAATATTTTCTATTTTTTTTCTTTCTTTCTATTTAGGGTTTTGGCCTTTAATTATGGTCATCTGTAATCGTATTTTTTGATATTTCGTTCTAAACTATATTGATTCTCCTTCATATTACAAATCAATCTAAATTTTATAGTTAAACTCATCTCACATAATTATATCTAATAACATCAATTCATTTGAGTCCATCCCTTCTAGATATTATGTAAATGTATTCAATGTGAATAAAATTAAATATACGAGTGCTCAATGAAACAAAACAAAATACGAAAGTTTAATAGAACAAAACATGAGAGTTCGGAGTTTAAATATGCATTTTATCTTGCTTTTTACAATTGGGCTATCCATAATAAGGCCCAACTAAAAGGTTCCAATGGATAAGGCCCGGCCCACATGGGGAATTATTTAAGAGATGGAATTATTATTATTAATTAAAAAGAGAAAAGAAAAAGAAAATCGGATGGCAACCGTTACCATTTGGATAAACTGAAAAATCTTGCCCATGATTTCTCAATGGCCGCGGCTACCTTTGCGCCACCGTACCACCACCACCTCTGCCGCCACCTGTCGCAGTTCTCACCGTCGAATTTGAGCTCTTTTATGATATCACGAACATGGTGTCTTAGCAGAAAATTATCGTCTTCCTCTTCGTTTTTGGCGTCAATCGATCACGCAAAAACCACTAATGGTCGAGTAGCTAATTGCTCCACATCCTCTACTTCTCCGGAAGTTAGTACCCCCACAGCCGAGTCTTGCGTTAATCTAGGTCTTTCGCTTTTCGCCAAAGGACGGGTAATTTTCCTATTAATTTAAATTTGCAATTTTCAGGATATCATGGAAACGGTTATTTAGATTTTAGAATGATTGTAGTAGTATGGATACCTGAAATCGTTTATAATTTGTTTAATCTTGATGGTGATGATGATGATGCTTACGTTTATGTTATTTTAAAGTGGACCGAGCTAATCGACATTCAACTTATGATTATAATTTAAATCTTGTTTTTTTTTATTGCAAACTAAGAATCGACAATGAGATTTCAAAATTTTGGTACTTTGCTCGAGCAGGATTTGAAAAGCTAGTTTAACTGTAAAGCTTCACTGTGTCAAGTTCAGCTGGATTAATGCTGCTGGGCTAGTTCAATAGTTAGACTAATTAGTCGATGAAGTTTCTAACTCCATAAGAAATTTAAATCAAGTTTGAAACTCGAATTGCCTGCCTCCACATAGATATATTGTGCACAATTATGGTCATTTGATGTGCCTATGTACTGAAGATCAAAGATTAATATTAAAGAGATCCTGAATATTTAGCATTTTTGTGCTATATCTGAATATCAAGATTACTTCAAAATTTCTGGTATAAGTTTCCTTGTGCTACTCCTTTCTGCTTATCTCTTTGGAATGATATTAGTATTGATATAAATTTTCAGCATTTTTATCATAGAATTTATTATCCAGGTGAAAGATGCTCTCACACAATTTGACACTGCTCTTACTTTGAACCCGAACCCTGAGGAGGCTCAAGCTGCTCTGTTTAACAAAGCCTGCTGTCATGCCTACCGGTAAGATTTGAAGCCATTGTTGAGCGCTTGACAGCATTTTGGAGGGCTTAAAACAAATACAATCCTGTAGAAGGACTCTAATTCTAGTACTTATTTAGAAGGTGCTATATAATGCCAATGTAGTTGGTACAGATGTGTGTGAGCAATTTGGATGATGTTATGTAAAATGCAATCAATGTATAAAAAGTCCGCCTGCATGATACTTTTAGATGACACTAACATGCTAGTTCTAAAAACGTAGCAAGAATTATCTTCTGTATTCAGGTGTTGCGTATATTGTCATAGGATAGACTTTTGCATCAGATTTAACTATTCACGCCTTTAATCATTGTGCATCTATTAGGAGTCTTATTTTCCTATACTTTTTTCTCTATGAGGAAGGGAGGAAGGAAAGAAAGCTGCTGACTGTTTACGCACAGCTTTGAGAGAATATAACCTCAAGTTTGGCACCATTTTAAATGATCCTGATTTGGCCTCATTTAGAGCAATGCCTGAATTCAAGGAATTGCAAGAGGAGGTAGCTGCTGAAACCTGGGCACCCTTTTTCCGTTTCTTTTGCATGTGAA
This sequence comes from Scutellaria barbata, assembly GCA_028654395.1. NCBI lineage: Eukaryota > Viridiplantae > Streptophyta > Magnoliopsida > Lamiales > Lamiaceae > Scutellaria > Scutellaria barbata. Next base: position 24,675,784 of record CM053649.1, read on the forward strand.
AATTTGTGGATAGATTTCAACTCTCATTATTCACTGGGCTGAAGCTTGCATACTTGAACCATGGAATTGGATCATAATTTTGACTTTCAACTATGTTTCATATTGGTGTATCACCTTACAACCCCTACCCTGCTGCCATCCAACATATTTTTAACAACAAAGTAATTTTCATTAAAACAGGCCAGAATGGGTGGAGAAGATATAGGCAATAGCTTTAGGAGGGATCTTAAACTCATTAGTGAGGTCCAAGCACCATTTCGTGGAATTCGCAGATTCTTCTATGTGGCTTTTACTGCTGCTGCAGGAATTTCTTTGTTATTTACCATGCCTAGGCTGCTTAGTGCAATCAAAGGGGGTGACAGTGCTCCTGGCCTTTTGGAGACATCTGAAAATGCAGGAATAAATATTGGAGGTAAATATGACAAGCTCTCTACTGGACATTTTTATTCAGCTTTAAAAAATATATATTATTATTTTTATTATAATAATAATTTTATTGTTATTATTATTATTATTATTATTATTATTATTATTATTGATGTACACATCAGGTAAATGCTTATGGCATTAACAGAAAATCACTGAAAGAGAAATTAATTAAGTTCTTGACTCAGTATGGTGCAGGTATTATTGTTTTTGTGGGTTTATTCTTATGGGACAACAAGAAAGAGGAGGAACAACTTGCACAAATTACAAGGAATGAAGATTTATCTAGGCTTCCTCTGCGCCTTTCAACCAACAGGATTGTCGAACTTGTGCAGCTACGTGACACAGCAAGGCCTGTTAGTTACCCTTCTTTCTTATACTTTGCATTGTTACAGTTCTATAGTATAAGGGGAGTAAGTTGTAAATGAGAAGAAAAGTCCCTGATAACTATATTATGGCATATCATTGTAGCTGTGTATTGCAGCTTCTTGTTTACACTGAACTTGAGTATTTTACATTATCGCTTGATATATGCTTCTTCAGTTATTTCCTTATTTATAACTCCCAAGTTGAAAACTTCTTTTGATTCCCTCCTCCTCGTAGCAACGAGTTTTTTCTTTGGTTGGAAAACACTTATGTCTACCACGTTATTCTTATGCCCCTTTCTTAAGATGATATTGCAGCTATTATTGACTGTAGGTTATTTTGGCTGGGAATAAAGAGACAGTTGCTTCCGCCATGCGGAAGGCAGAGAGGTTCCGGACAGAGCTTCTCAGAAGAGGATTTATTCTGGTTCCTGTTGTATGGGGTGAAGGCAGAGAACCACAAACAGAGAAGAAAGGCTTTGGTCTTTCTTCAAAAGCAGCCTCATCTCTTCCATCTATAGGGGTAACACACATTAGACATGGCATAATGTGTTCTCAAATGCAGTAAATCCTTTGAATCTTGCATGATGTCAATAATGTTGTACTGCAACTATCGGACAGAGTCTAAATAGTTCATATGTTGTATAGTTTTCTTACATATCCATATGGTTGTACTGGCCAGTCTTTTAACAGAAAACCGACTCTCCCTCGTGTTTGAAGAAAGGATATGTTGTTTGATCTGTTGGCTTGTTTTTGGTAGGAAGAATTTGATAAGAGAGCTCAATCAGTAGTGGGAAAATCAAAAATTAAAGCAGAGATACGATTCCGAGCAGAAGTGGTTTCACCTGTTGAATGGGAAAGGTTGGTACTTGCAGGTTATGCTGAGTAAATTCCTCTCTCTTCAGTTTCATGGATGACAACACTGCACACTACAGAAGTAAAAGCTTCTTCAAAATATGCTTAATAACTGCAATTCTATTTATCTTATTCGAAATACTGACATTTTCTTTTAAATATATGGATGTGTGTCTTCCTTTAAATCAGCATCTTAAATCTAAAGGTAGATGTAGGTGAAGTCGAGATAGTTCCAGGAATCTCTTATCAATTTGTCTTATATGTCCTCCCAAGTATGCTGGCTGTCCATCAACTTCTTGATTCCCCCCAAAATATGCTCCAAAATTAGATGGAAAGTTTAAAGTTCTGAATATATGCTTTTTATATTTTCTCTATTCATTATTTCTACACTACTTAAACTTGTAACCACAGATGGCCTTTGGCCTTCTCCTTCCAGGTGGATTAAGGATCAACAAAAGTCTGAAGGCATAACCCCTGGCGAAGATGTTTATATAATTCTCCGTCTAGATGGTCGTGTTCGGAAATCAGGGCGGGTTAGTGATCCTTTCTTGATTATATAGTACAATAAAATTGATACAGAGCTATATTTCACATTGGGTACTCATAAATTCTATAGATCGGTTTGATGAAATTTTTGTTATGGACAATGTATTGACCCAATGCTATGAAAGGTTTAGTGATGAAACAACATCTTTTGAGGTCTCTTTCTTGAAATGGGCTCATCAGCAACCAGAATGATGACTTCCTTGTTTACTAATCACAATATTTTCTTATATTACCCATCACTATAGGATCAGCTGAAACAACTATTTAATCAGAATTGTTGAAGCATTGATATATAAGCAGCTTTTATTCCTTTTTTTTTTCCAGGGGGCACAATAGCATTTCTCAAACATGTCAAATTAGTTGTATGTATCATAAAATACTTCTGATTCATAAAAGCATCACTGTTCTGATAGATCTGTCATTCTCTCTATGAATATCTTAGCCATTTAAGACCAATAGATTCAAATCCTCATATTGGCAGTACCTTGAAACATTTCGTATCCACTCACATTATGGGGCATTTTAGCTTTAACATCAAGCTTGTGTTTCTGTGGTTCTACTATTCTGTATCGGCTGTGTTTAACCCCTTGGCTTTCCAGGGGATGCCCGATTGGCAAGAAATTGTGAAGGAAGTGCCCCCAATGGAAGCTTTCTTGAGCAAGCTGGAAAGATAATACAAGTTCTTTAGATTCTTGCAAACATTCAAGATTAACAATGATCATTGAGCTTAATTTCTTAGTTTCTATTCCACTGTTGATACATATATATATATCTGGAATTTTTACTGCAATTCCCATAAATCTGTTTCACATATTGATTTCAATTGATTTCTTTCACATATTCAGCTCTATATAGATTGATTATCATCCCTTTTTGCTAATTGCAAGTATGCATTGTATGGGTGGATGCTTGTAAAACTATTGTGCATCTAATTTGGTGAGATTTACCAAAATATTTTATTAGATGTTTGAGAGTTTATAAGTTCTCCGAAAATGTCGACACGATTCCAAAAACAAGATGTTAAAACTCTGAAGGCGGCTCTTAAAAAGATGTAATGAGTTCTAGTTTTATTTCTATAATAACATCATATTTTGAGAAACTTCTTTAAATTATCATCCAAATCTACGTAACTATCATTATTAACAGTTTAAATGTTTCATCATCTTATTTTATTCAAAAACTATAACTTATTTAAAAGTAAGATTGAACATATTTGTTGAGACAATAAGATGTACGAACTTATAAATCCTTATTTAGGCACCCTCATAACCTCTTTTCAATCGAGTATGGATATTCGAGATTGAATACACGTTATGCATTTTTCCTCAATAGAAATTTGAAAAAGAAATTGAATTTTCATATTTTATTCTATTGGGACATCTTACTTTATGTATCCCTTTAAATTTGTATTTTTGTTTACATTAAAAACCTTTTTATCTCAAGATGAGTAAAAACAAATATATACACGATTTAATTATACAATCAATATAAACACACAACACATCACCAACAAATGACTCAACATTAAAAAGAAAGTTCATAAACTTAATAAATTATAATAAAATAAGAACGAAATTTATATGAGATCGTCTTATGGATCTAATTTCATGAGATGAGTTAATCCACAATCATAACTCATAAAATAGACTTTAAAATGGATCTGTATTGTAAGTAGTGAGAATCCATATCAATGAATTACATCCGTATAACAGTTATATATATATATATTTTTTTTTCTCTTTTTTTTTTAGGATAAAAGAATTATGAAGATACCATTTTCCATGAGGTTAGGTATGAAACAATGAAGACGCGCTTGAGCCGCTCAAACTAACCCCAATTTTCAGTTTACATTATTTTATGCCCCCAACCAATCACAAACATTTTTCTGTTTTTCAACTTATTAAATTATTTAATCTTGATGTTAGGTTTTTACTTTCCTATTATTTTATTAATTATTTTACTATTGTTGGATTAGGACAATTCAACCGTTGATGGTTGTTGGGCATATCTTGATTCGACAAAGTGCTAAAGCATACATCTCTTTTGAAGTGTTCAACCCCACATCAACTAATCATAGTTTTCTCAAAATACTAAATTACTATTTCTGACTTATGTGAGTTGCTGATTTTATTTTCAGAATGCTTTGGTTCTTTTTGAGATATAAATGAGTTAAATTGAGATGAATATAAATCCATTCGTGTTTATTTGAAGTTTTGTTAGGTTTTTAATACTGTGTTTGATAATTGAATAATAATTTTTCATTATTATTCGATATTTTGTTTGGTCATTACATAAGTATTTTACTTTCTTATTAATTGAATTGAGTCTAAAGAATATCAAACGAAGAAATATCATGTTATTTGATTTTCACTTTTCATCCAAAAGGTAATAAAGATGCAATTCTCTTTTGAAACCAGAAATATTTATAATGATTCTCAAATGAATATATTAATGTATGGTAGTTTCTTTAGTTATTTTTATTAATAAAAAAAGCACAACCTGATACTGATCACGACTGGCAATTAGATAGGGAATCCTTTCTTTTCTTGTCGTTATCTTTGTCTTATTTTGTTAATCTTACTTTTTTTAAATACATATTTTTAAATCTTACTTTTGATTAGGTCTTATTTTTGTTAAACACTAATTAAAGATGGAAACAGCTAGCAGGACTTGTAAGAATATTAGAGAGAAAAAGTCCATACTTTCCAATTTTTTATATTTCTCGTAATAATTAATGTAAAACTGTTTTACAAAATTAAATTTATAAGACAATCTTACAAAAATGTTTCTCTAGTTTATATTTCTGAAATGTCAAGTCAATTTTCTTTAAAAAAAAAAAACACAAGTCGTTCACCAATAGCCAAATTATAACAGCTGTTTTTACTTTCATTTCATATTTGTGTAACCAAAAAATAAAACGTGTCCTCCAGTATGAAATCAAAGTCTATGCGTGGTATTTTTGTAAATTAATAAATCACAAATATAATTGACTACTTTCTACATTGATTCAATTCGCTTAATTTATTAATAAAATCATTGTGGTCAATTAAGTTACTAAATTTATTAATAGAATGGTTCTTAAATGTGAACTACAAAAAGTAATGTATAACTCCAGCTTGCTGAAAATTGAATTTTTTTTAAATAATAAATTGTTTATATTATTCTAGAATCGACTTGTCACATTATTAAATGACATTCTATTTCATTTATAATACATATCTCAAATAAGTGTCTTTTTAGAGTTTTGTTTTTAAGGAAAATGAAAATATAATTAGTATATATACTCATAAATAAATTCAAATCAAATAAAAATAAATTCCAAAACAAAGGATTTCAATCAAACACTTAATTTTTAGCCAAAAGTACACAATAAGAATATATACAATGTTCATTACGTATATTGATAGAGTCTCAATTCCAATACATATCTTTAATTTTATATTTTGTAACGTCTCTTCTATAGCAACATAAAATACCAGTGCGATGCTTTTAAATTAAGTTCATAAAATCAAATATATGTTTTTATATTGAACCCTTTCATTGATCACTCTTAAAAAAGAAAATAGCATAGATAATAATCATTCAAATTCTTGAAGATATATTTTTGTAATTTTCTTGAAATGATAAAGAAAAATATTACGTTAATTATTAACAAGTGGAGTGGCAAATTAGTGAATAGAGAGAATATTAGAACCAGATTGATAATCCAGCATCTACTTATAATGGGTTGCCAGCCCGCTCAGTTTCTTTTCTTCATTAAACAAACCTGAAAATCAAAATCATTGACAAAATGGCGAATCCTCGCATTTTCTGCCTCCTCATCGCCACCGTAGCAGTGGCGGCTCTCATCCTCGGAACCGCCGAAGCAGGCGGCGACTTCACCTATATTCCGATGATTAGGCCGGCGATTTGCCAAGGATCGATCGCCGAGTGCATGGCCGACGGTACAGGTGAGTTCGACATAGATTCGGAGAGCAATAGGCGTATTTTAGCCACAACCAAATACATCAGCTACGGTGCGCTTCAGTCGAACAATGTACCGTGCTCGCGGAGAGGCGCATCGTACTACAACTGCCGCCCAGGCGCCGAAGCTAATCCGTACACGCGATCGTGCTCCGCCGCCACACAGTGCCGGAGTTAATTTATTTATTTATTTTTTTTGTTGTCTCGTTTTATGTATGTGGTTATCGCTGGTAAAATTTGGTGAATAAATTGATTTTTCACATCGGAAGATCTGGTTTACACACACTCCAGAGTTGCATCTGGTGTTTTCTTCTTTATAGTTTATAATCTCTGTTGAATGTTATTTATATACATCGATTTTTGCAGTAGTTTATTTGCTAATATACAAATGGATAGGTGATTGTTTTGCATTTATTTCCAGAATTTGTATGTATAAAATTTTATTTGCAGTTACCAAACGATTCGTTGTTTGAGTTTTTTTTTTTTTTGGTTCTATAATTATGTATGAATTAATTGAATTATAAATATGAGCTTTAATTCTGTACAATGTGAATTAATTGTTTGGTTTCTTTTACAGCTTTTTTTTTAATTTTGAATTAGAACACAATCCAAATATGGAATTTTCTCCAACCAAAATCTTTGAAAGTTACTGAAATTGTTAAAAGCAGTGGCAACTTTAAGTTTCCTGCTTGTTTTAACCACGAGATTTTTTTTATGTTTTAGATTATTTATTTTACCCTTAAAATCAAATTAGCTACATTACATAAATTAGTATTGTGAAGAATCAAGGTTGAGCTTACAACTCGTTATAGCATAACCAAAATCTAGAAAATATGATTGGCGAAAACTTATTTTTCTTGATTACAGATGGTTAATTTATGATTTCGACAAAGGATGTTCAAAGTCACTCATAATATTTATCGAATCAAGTTGAAACCGATTTTTAATAAACTATGATTAGCATAATAATAATCACTAAATATGAAGGAAATAATTTATTTGGTTGATCCTGAAGACCAATGGAAGGATCGAAGAAGGCAACTGTCTGAGACTCTGAATGGACAAACCACTATTTAATGTTTGGTACAAAGGGAGAAAAGAGTAAAAAAAAAGGGAGAAGTTTAAAGAACTTTTTTTTTTTTTGCACTGTCTAAAGAATAATTTAATTTAATATTACTATTTACCAACTTTGTATTAGGATTTTAATGAATTGAGTAAATTATTTGAATTTTTTTAGTGGAATTATACTCAAAGATGCATTGGGTCTAGGTTTCCTTCTAATCCGCGAAACACGTGTCCAATTTCTCATCGTTACCGATACAAGACTTTTATCATCAAGAAGTTCCCCATCGCATTCAATGGTTCACTACATTAATTTGTTCTGTAAAGAAAGCTAGTCCTATTCCCACCGACCGCTACTCTAACAGCTGTCTATTCTTCCCCGAGGGAAACTTAAAGTTAATCTGAAATTGTTGCTTATTCATTCACAAACGATTTGGACTGATAAACAGAATTGCGAATTCTTGTGCAAATAAATTTGATATTGGTCCAAATAAGTTTGAATACTATAATCGAACTAAATACAAATCCATTTCAAATAACTCATATGTTTCACATAAATATATTTCACACTAATTAAGTAATTTAATTTAAAATCCTAGTAGAGACACCTACTAAACTCGACTCAAAATTTGTACACTTGTCTTTGTAAGCTAGATGAAACGAACTAGTCATCTTAGTCCCACCCACTTCATCTTTTATCTTTATTCTTATTATCGTCGTCGTTATTAAAAAAGAGAGCCAAAATTTTATTGCAAGGAAACAGAGAACAAGAAGTCAAATGAGCAGAAAGAACATCTAAATATCATTATGTACAAAAAAAGAAGGATAACAACTTATTGCCAAGAATCTTCTTCTCCAACAACTTGTACATAGAAAGACAAATCTTGTACATAATAATGTAATATGACGCCATTAATATATATATATATATATATATATTTAAGAGAGAGAGAGAGAGAGAGAGAGAGAGTATCATCATCTTTCTCTTCAATTGAATAGTTCAACAGATTGTATAAGTGCCTCATAAGACTTGCTATGACACATTCCTATAAAGTTATTCAAAAAAAGAACTAAAGCAGGATACATGCAACCCTTTTCTTTAAATTACAAAAAAAAAAAAAATTGCAGTTGTTAAAATCCAATATAAGCTTAAGTAGAACACGAAAGATGTGATTGAAATAAGCTAAAATTAGAGTCCTCAGCCTGCCTTGTTTTTGATAGAAGCTGATTTGTCATTTTTATCTTTAGCATATGGATATTCAGGTGGTGCCATCCATAAACCTCCTAATATGATTAAATGGGCTCCAAGCAGAAGTATCGATGAGTAAACGGTAGAAGGGAACACATTCCAACAGAACTCCACTGTAACGAACAAAATCAAACTGCAGGAAATACTTCTTGGATTATTAAAGTGGGGGCACACTGCTTTTAAGAAAACATGAGAACTTAGTTTTATTGTCAAGAAACCTACCGTAACCAAGTAGGAAATGGGGTTCGCCACAACAAATAGGGCAGACTAAAGAAATACCTGCAAGAATAAATGACATTACGTCGTAAACCCAACTTCATTAATGGTCATCTTGAAATGGTTACAACATTAAGACAAGCCTGTTCAAAGATGTTAAGGAACCACATACCAAGAGTAGAATTGATAATGGAGAGATCGAGCACACACAATTCCAATAAAGTTCCCGACAAAAAGGGTCGTTGTGATATCTGAATCCAATTGAAGAAGTAGAATGGGCATAAAAAGAAACGACAAATAGAACTATCTGTGAGACGAGGAGGTGAAGTTAGCCAGCTATCACTTACGGTCTGCTCTAAGCACCCTGAAATTTGAATTGTGCCTATTGAACTTTCTGAGCGGGAAAGAACTGAGATTTGAAAATCTGAGCTTCATTTGTATAAGTTTAGAATGCAAGAGAGAGAATAATCCTCTTTCATGCCTGTGTAAAGCATGAACGAAAATAAAGATTGTTATTTTAAGAGATATCAGAAAGAGCAACGAGCAAAACTAGTGGCTGAAAGCTTTACCAACTATCAAAGAGAAAGAAAGAAACCAGAAAACTGCCAGCTTAAAGTTGTTAGCCCTTACCTGCACCATCTATAATGAGCAAAGACTGCAAGCAGGATAAGATGAGCAGCTAGAAGAAACAGCGCAAATCCTCTAGACACGAAAACTGGTTCTCGGACAAATTTAAAATTAACAGACCTGGAGAATATAGTTAAATGAGGTCCTTTGTTAATTATAACCATACAAGAAGGATTCTGTTACTCCCCATACACAGATGTGAAATATATAATTGATAAATATGTCCTACAGTCCTTATCATTCACATATAATACTCAAATAATGTATAGAAAATCTAATTGGGCAGTGAGAGTACCAAAAATGGATGAAGATGCGTCCCAGGTTGAAGGCTTTTGAGATATATTCAACTGGGTACGATATAATGAAAGGCAACCCTAAGAGAACCTGCAAACCCCCAAAGGTGATGTGGGAAATAATGATTTCAATCAGATAATGTTCTCTGCACATATAAGTTATATTCAGTTATCATTGATTAACTGTAACAAATAAAGTAAATGGATCACAAGAGGAACACATTAAGCAACAAGTACGTAATTGTTAAAGAGGTAAATGAATGACACTGTAAAATAGTTTGTTAAAGAGGTAATAAATGAAAATGTAAAATAGTCGAGCTTGAATAATAAAGAAAAAGCACCTGTACCACAGCTGCACCTAAACCAGCGGTTATAACACCAAAAATATCCATCGCCTGCATTCAATTTGTTTCCAGGAAGAGTCAAATGTTGCTTCAGATAGAAATGTCCATTTCTGGACCTGTATAAATGTGAGCAATCAAAATCTATCTTACCTTCAGCATGAGGAGTAAAAGGGGAGGTGCAAAAAGAAGGACATTCATCTTCACTGAGACAGCTCCACTGTGCTAACAGGAAGAATGTCTAGAACACATTTAGTCAATAAATATAAACACCAATAAACAATGATGGTGCTACCGGCATTTACATGACAAAAATTCAATTATTCCGGTATTCTACCTGAAAATAATTAAACCCAGATGCCACTTCTGATAAAGAAATGAAAGCAGAGCAGCATGGAAGAGAGTTGTGGCAAAACAGTCATTGAACAAGCGAAGCACGAAGATTGAGTGCACTCTTTTAGACAGAGAAACTAGGCAAAGAGCCCACCAGGGAACCTGCAAGACAGATTATCTGAAATCAAAATCTGATGTTACGGTTGCTACTTGTAGGATATACAGTCATAAAAGCAGAAAACAGAAGGAAATCTATTTCCAATATCGGCACTATGAGTGACAGTACAAAAGCATGATAAGATTATTCTTCAATCAGGAATGGTTTTAGCTCTTCGTTCGTCAAGCCAATTGATAGTGCCAGTGCCTAGCATAAAATTCAGTTTCACTATCCTGTTGCTCAAAGAACTCCACTTCCCGCAGAAAAACCTTGATAAATATATCAGACATTTCGCAATGGACATACTTTAGCATTTCATAAATGTCAGAACTGGAAAATCATATGTCGAGTTCCATACCACATCTGTCTTCAGGTAAATTAAGAGAACCATTGCAAGATTTATGATGTAGAGTATGCCAAACAAAATCTGCAATCAAAAGAGAATATAAGTTATGACAGCTCACATAAATCAACAAGAGGTAGCCCAATATCGAATCAAAAGGGGATATAACTTCTATGGCTAGACTTTGTAGTTTATGCAGTTGGTAGCATAATCACAAAGGTCAATTCTTTAAGAAATGAAAATAATTTGGTATTAGACTACATATGATAGTGACCAGGTGACTTAAAATAGTTACATCAGGAGACTGAATAAGCATTTAAAAGGAGTACGACAAATCTTTCATCAAGATGTCAAAGAAGGCTCGGTGAGACATCATTGCAAAAAATCATATTACATTGAAGTTATATGTTTTTGTATTAGTAAAGTATGACAAAGATGCAAAGTTTGAATTATAGTATTCGCCAGCATTTACTCTTCCATAATCCAGTAGAAACCTTTGGAAAAATAAAAGATATTGCCAATTTTTTCTTCTGATTGCAAATTGCTTTATTAGTTTACTTTTGCTAAAGTCATATGAATAACAAAAAGAAAAATGTGATAATATTTCACACAGCCCTGAGAATCTCATTATTCTATTCATCGTGAAAAACACAAACAGAAAACAAACATTTAAAATCCCGAAAATTCAAATCGGTCATCCCCATACAAAAGAATTATCCAGAATAGCAGTACTTCTTATAGCTTTTTGTTTATCAACAAAAATTGTCACTTGATGATCTATCCTGAATCTCACCCCTACCCCCCTTCAGAAACACCTTCAACCCTTTCAAATTCGGGTCTTCCATAAGGATAAGAGCATAACTGCACATATATACATTGATCTTTCACAGAACTTAATCCCAAACACATCATTGCAATCAAAAGATACAATTTTTGTATTTCTCAAAGTACTATTTACAGCCCCAGTATCATGACTGCAGATTCCAAATATAAATCTAAAGGTGAAATTGCTTGTATATTTATCCAAAAGAGCATCTGAAGTTTTTGCTTGTAAATGTCTGGGAAAAATAGAAACAACAATAACAGAATAAGAAAAGATAGATCAAGTACACATTGTTGGCAGCAAGGAACTAAGCTTTAGGATCAGGAATGTGAAATGCTGCTACTCTTCCATATGCACAAGCCAAGACAGAAGATAATTTTGTACAAAGAAACAAAAGAAAATGAAAATGTACCTGCGCAGGGTAAACCTCGCTGCCAGTAACATAATGAATAGCAGAGTATATATAAAGAAATCCAGCTGGATATACCAAAGGCCCAGTATCACCTTTCAGTTTGCTGTAATCTCTTTCTCCCCCCAGAAAACCAGTAACCTATTAAAATCAATTTTGCACAATAAATCTTCTAAATTCCAGCAGATATTAGGTCTTTTCTGGAACTAGGAATTAGCTGACAAAATAAAAAGGCTTCTAACTAAATTCTCATCAACTTTCTCTCAGATACACAAAAGGAAGCAGAAATTAATAATTTCCATTTTCTTTCAAAATCAAATCAAGGAAAAAAGAAATTATAAAAGAAACATCAAAATATATGTTTCACCTGCGACATGTATGCATCCCAATCGATTTTTGTATCTGAAAAGCATGAGCCAAATAAAGGTTAAGAAGTAGGAAATCGAAAGAAACGACGCGATTTGAAAAGTTTACATGAATATTGTAGTTACATGGGACATGGGAGATGATGAGAGAAACCAGGACGGCGTCGGCAACGAGCACGGCGACGGCGGCGGATATTTTGGGGTTCCCGATAATTTTCCGAATGAGTGACTGAGGTTCTCTAGCCGCCTTGGACACGGCAGCGGAGGATCGAGTAGCGGCGGCGTGTCGCGGCATCGGAGCGAGTAGTTCAACGCCGGCTGAGCTTGGCTGCGTGATTTTCAACACTGAAGGTTAAGATTCATGTTAAAACGCAGCGTTTTAACCTTCGGGTCAAATGTTAGGCCAAACTTGCAAATTGGATTTACCCCAATTTAATCAAAGGTTTTTGGTTTTTTAACGAAGAATTTAATCAAATGAAACTCGAAATAAAAAGGATTAATTATTAATATTGCAACTAGAAATTCTCTAGTTATATTCTGAATTCTCTCTATAAAAGTAATTATATTTCAAAGATTAAAGCTAATTTTTCAATATTTATTTATAATCTTTTATCCGATACATGATTCATCCGTTAAAGAAGTTAACTGTGACTGGCAATAATTATATGAGGTGTATGAAAAGTCATAAAGTACATTTATTTGCTTGATTGACAAAACTAACAAATATTCAGCTCCAATTTAACACAATATACTTTGAAAAATATAGAAAACAGTTGGGCTACAGGAACAACATTTATTTTTTCTACAATTTTCAAATATTAAAAAATATCTTAATTATAATCATTCCTGACAAAATCTTAAAATAAACATAAGATTTTCAAAATAAACTAACAAAATCCAACCAAATATCAAATTCAAACTTATAAAAATTACCTTGGACACAAACGAAACGTAAATTTCTTAAAACTCCGCAACATATAACTTTTGTTCGATTAAAATTATTGAATATAAATAGTGACCTTATTTCAAAATGATATACATTTATTTCCGGAATTTATAATGTTATTACGTAGAACATCCAAGGATAGTGGAGTGGATGAATCAAAAGGAAGGGTGAGGGAAGTGAAATACAGCAGCAAATGGTGCCACGTGTAGAGTTGGGGCAGACGCGTGGCGGGCTCGTCCATGTAAATCTAGCAGATAAAGACGCTCCACTCTACAAATTCTCCACCACTCCGCCACCTCCAAATCCCTCCTCAAACTTGTAACCATGAATAATTCCCAAGACCTCAAACAGCGATCCAAAACAAATATCCAATCCTCCTCCGAGGAGATGCACCACCGGAAACCCAAGAAAAACGCCGCGGCACGGCGGGGCCTCAAATCCCTGAGCGTCGCCGTCGTCTTCCCCTTCACCCTCACCCTTGTCGATATCCTCCTCTTCGGCTCCACCACCCGCTACCGTACTCTCCACAAACCCTTCTACTTCCCCCCGCTGTGGGCCCTGCACCTCGCCTGCTTGACCACCGCCTTCTTGTCGGGCCTGTCGGCCTGGCTCGTTTGGGCCGAGGGCGGGTTCCACCGCCGGCCCGCAGCGTTGGGCCTGTACATGGCCCAGCTCATGATTAGCCTGGTGTGGTACCCGGTAGTGTTCGGGGCGGGCGCGATTCGGGTCGGGTTGGTCCTGTGCGGGGCGCTGTTTGGAGTGTTGATAGAGTGTACGAGAGTGTTCCGGAATATGAACCCTATTGCTGGGGATTTGGTGAAGCCCTGTTTGGGCTGGGCCCTACTGCTTGCTGTTGCCAATTTGAGGCTTCTTTATAACTGAGAATCCAATCTCTCAAAATCTCTCTCTTGAGCTTCTTACGATGATCTTGTATTGTAGATAGATGTATTTTAACACGTCTTGTTATATTTTGGATCTTTCAAGTATATTGTAATTTAAGTAGTTTAGTTGTGTTTTTATGAATATGTTATATTTATAGTTCAACTTCTTTTTTCTTCGATCGTGTGAAACAAACGAAATTCAGAGTGGGATTTGTGCAACCCCTTCCATAAATCTAATTTTCTTGTGGAGGTATAAACCTATAAAATAGAAATTTCACCTTGTAAATTTTTTTAGTTTCACTACAAATCATAGCAATATGTAAGAACAATATCATCAATTTCAAGTTGGGATCAAATGATTTATCATAAAATAATCCATCAATAACATGAATATCATCCCAATTCCCAACTGAAACTGGTAAAACTAGTGTGTAATATCATCCCAATTCCCAACTGAAACTGGTAAAACTAGTGTGTAATGCAAGTTAGAATTTTATCAATTTATTATATTGTGTAAGATATTTATAAGTTACAAACAATGCATTATAAATATATTATTGTTATGTTTTGTTCATTATATATTAGTACTTTTTTAAATTGGGTTGAAATTATAATTTCTTCCGCCAAGAGTTTAAGATTATTCTTTTTTATAGTGTTTTTAATGAAATTTACCGTCATTTATCATATCTCATATATTATCATAATTCATTATAATTCATATCATTATATTACATTTTGTATCATTATTAATGTAGTTCCTATCATTATTATACATTTTTATATATGCAGTCATTTATCATATCTCATATATTATCAATGTAATTCATATCATTATAATTCATATCATTATATTACATTTTATATCATTATTAATGTAGTTCCTATCATTATTATACATTTTTATATATACAGTCCGTAACATCATATCATACCGTATATATTAGAAGGTATAGTTAGATAAAAATCATTTCTTTTGTTTTAAAATAGAACAAAATTTAATAATTTGACAAAAAAAAATGTTTATAAATAGATGTGGTTACAAATGGGAATTCCCATAAATTAATTTGTGAACATTTTTTTTTTTTTTTGTGTGTGTTTTTTAAGCCGGAGTAGATGCAAGCCCAAATAAAATCTTTCCATCAATGTAATTTAAAAAAAAAAAAAAAAACTTTCGTTTTGATGTGGTTTTAATAACACAAAAAAGGTGGACTCGTACAAACAGGGGAATCAATTAAATTACAAAATGTGCATAGAAACTTCCGTGGATTTCATTACGAAGGTGGAGTGTTACGTATATCAACTCTTCTATTCAGTTGTACACAGCCTTCTCAGTGTGATGGAGGTTCTTCTCTTCTGCTTGAGTTCTTTCCCTTGCCATATTTGAAACCCGGGCTTGCGATTTATCTCGTGCTTCCATAGATATCGCGCCTCTCCCCACATCAACACCATGGATCCTGGTGTTAGAAGTACTGGGATCTTCTTCCTTGAATCTACACCAACTTCGTCCACCTCATTAACATGATCAAAGTGCATCACACATGATGATTCCAGGCTGACTATTGCTATTCCATCTTCAAAACGCATCAGATCAACATGTGCATGAATTCCCTACACTCAGAAGCAATGCTTTTGCTGTAATGTAAGTAGCTAAATCATTTATGATGTAAACAGATTGAATCTGGTAAGCATCAGAACGCACCTCACCTGGCTGGTATATGTTTACGATGAGTTGGTTGAAAAGCGGTTCCCTCCATAATAACTCTGATGGAAATAGACGTCTTTCCTTGCTGTTCTCACTGGTCATTAGGTCTATTGATTCAGAAAAAAAACCGCTAAATAGAACATTTTCGCGGACAATGTACGAAAGTTCAAGGGCCCAAGGGGGAAGATCTCCAAACCTCATAGCCTGCATTGCAAGAGACAGATGAATTAGGATCAAATTTTTGATGCCATGTATATCTTTGGGATGATCACATATAGATCGGTTACTATACTATGCACCTAAAAGAATAGTTGAACATACATAGTTCCAAAGCCCAAGAATGAGGATACATACAACCTAAAGCAACAAGGTCAATGTCATTTACTTTTTCAAACAAGAACAAGATTTCACTCCTCCAATTCCCTGTTTGCCATATAGTGAGGAATTGGTATGACGATTTCGAGGGGGTTCCAAATATAAGCAGTTTCTCACTACTTGGAGACTGGATATACAGAAATTGATGATACGAGATCGCAGGGAACCTAAATTCAGAAAAAAGTATGCAGAAATATCTGAAAGCTGTCTTCAAATTATATCGTTTGCAATCAGAGACTTGAGCTAAATGAAAAGTCCATCAATTTCCCAAAAGCTCGCAGCAGAGAATTTCAACAACTCATTTAGGTTAAGCAACTAAACAACTGATCCAACTCTTGGCATGAACCTACAAGCTCTATCCAAACTCATTCCACACATTTATCGAATAATTAAATAGGTGAATTTTATTAAGGAAGTGCGATTACCTGATTATGTGAGGCTTCAGCCAAATATCCCTCTGCATCCAGCAAAATTCGAAGCATAAATTCGATTGAACAGTAAAATCTGATGTTTTCTATGCACATTCATTAGTTAACCTTTTTCAAGAGCAGATAGCAAAGAAGAGTGTTGATCGGCGGACAAAAAATCCCTACAAATCCACAGGCCGTTGATTTCAGTGACCGGTTCCCAATTGTGGGTATCCCCAAATATTGATAGAGGAGGCTTCACGACTTCATCGCTCGAATCGTTGACTTCAACTCGTCCTCGGCGGTGACGCGGCGATTCGCCACCGCTATCCGACGATGAATCGCCGAAAGCTTCGCTCAGAATCGCTTTCAGCTCCTCCTCGTCCCCCATTTCCGCTGATTTTTTGCAGTGACAATTTGATGGATGGAAAAGGTGTGAACTTTACATTGAAAAGCGTGTGAACAAATGCGACACTGTCTTTCAAGTTGTTTGCAATATCTCTTAGATAAAAATAAATAAATAAATAAACTTAATTCTAAACCCCAACCATTAAAAGTTCATAGCAATATGGCACATCAATTTACAGTTAATGGTCTTTAGTTAAAAACCAAATTTCAGACATGAGATAAAGTAACGTCTAGATATGACTTTGTGAGCTGTTTCATGTATCTTATTTCATAAGACGAATCCAACCACAAATCACAACCCTAAATCAGAAATTGGCTTATGAAAATATCCATAAAACAAAAAGTTTTGGTGTAGTTTCATTTATAAGTGACAAAACGTAGAACATATTACGTCCACAAAAGAAGCTGTTAAAGCTAAAAAGAAACCAGTGTTACTCTGCATCTCATCAACTGGGTAAGAAAGAGTTGATTAAACCATCAAGAATTACAAAGGAAATACCGAATCATTATTCAAAAAGCAGCCAGAATGTAAGGCTTATAGTCACGAATCATGCTCTCATATAAATAGGAAAAACAAGGCAGTAATAAAAGAAACGAACACTAGTAGATTGAGTACTTCTCCCCTGCACCATCAGGATAGAGTTTCTTGTAGACTGAAAGAGCAATCGGGATGATTGCAGACAGTGCCAGCGAAAGATGCTCCGAGCTGCTCGTTCTCACCGTGATCTGTCCACTCATCTTGTTATTGATCCCAGCTCGAACAGCCACCTTTGAATTACGTCCAATTGCGAACTGAGCCAAGCTGTTGAACCCCAGCGCCAAATCCCCCCTCCATTTGATTATGGACATGCTGAATGTGGACTGAACCTGCCCGATTGGATAGTCGAGCTCCCTCCGTTGCAGCTCAAAGTTGGCCCCATAGGCAGTGTCGTGCTGGGATCGTATGGCCCCAGCACTGCCCACCAAGGCATACTGCTTCCCGATTGAAATCTGGTCTTCAATCTTCACACCAGGGACGATGTTTTCACCCAAGAATGTGAAGGATATTCCACCTGCTGCTTTGTGTCTCTTCAGGTTCTTGATCTTGGTTTCACCCCGGACGATGTAAGCGAGCTGCTTTCCGATGCTCTGAATGTCGAAGCCGGCCATGGTGGAGATGTTGTCTCCTTGCTTGGCTGCAACAGAGGAGTCCAAGCTGATGGTGAAGTCCTTCTTGTCCTTTGTGATTTGAACAGTGTATGATGCTGCGAGGCGGTTGAGAATGGGTAGGCTGTGTTCGAGGTTGACTCCATCGTAGCCACAGTCATGGTCCCAGCCATGGCTGTCAAGAACAGGCCTTGCAAGGAACTGTGAGGTGGGCTCCAAGAAACGGTATCTATATGCAGGGTTGTCACCATCGAATGATGGTGGGAGAGCCATGTCTGGGAGGGGCACGGTCACAGGAGCTGCAGCTCCAGGGTCGGAATCATCCTCTGGAAAACCCAAATCAGTGGCAGCATCTTTACCTTTCTTCTTAATCTCTCTCATCCTTTTCAACTCCTCTTTCCACTGCTTTTTCTGGAGAAGCTTCACCCGGTAGTCGTACTCTTCGAAATACGCCTTTCTCTGATCTTTGCTGAGCTTGGCCATTTGAGCTTTTCTCAGAGGCTTAAATGGCGGAAGCTGGTCGTACTCGTCCTCTTCTTCTTGGTCAGAATCCGAGAATTCATCCAAATCAATATCAGAATCAACACTGTCACCACCTTGATCAGATGGAAGCTTTGGATGTGGACGAGACTGCAACATAGATGATAACATGTATGGAAGAGGTGGTGCGCGAGCTCGAAAGCCAAAGAGCTTCCTATGGTCGAATGGATCTTGAGGTTTCGAGATTAAAGTGGCTTCTGCTAGAATCTTCATTGAGTAGCATAGTAGCAGTAACTGAGGCCTCCAAATCTGACCATTTGGAAGTATCTTCTGGCCCTCCCTGTTCTTCCTACAAGAGGGGTGGTTTTCGACAAGAGAAACTGGATTCATCAGAGACGGGCTCATCATCCGTAAATCACCCACAGCATGGCCAATGGACTGCTGAACAATAAGAGATCTTTGAGAGATGAACAACTCGTAGCTGAGAGGGGCACCGGAAGGTCCATCTGGAGGTGCAGACATGCCATGAGTAAGGGTGACAATGGTGCTCCGCCAGATGGCAGAGCCAAGAGCACTAGTAACCGACTTCAAAAGGGGCAGATCGTTAAGATCTCTAGACTGTGCATCCAACCGATCCACATAAAGAAGAACATCGGTGGGCCTTTTCTTGGTGAGCTTCTTCACAGAAGATAATATACCACGGTTCCAACCCTGCTCCATAACAGAAGACTTCAGACCAGGTGTGTCCACAACCCGAATCTTAACTCCATCAACATCCCCACATATCTCTCTAACAGAAGCTGTCCCTGTTTCAAATGCATCGATTGCAGCCTTCTCTTCTCCAAGCAATGAGTTTATGGTGGCACTTTTCCCCACCCCAGATTTTCCAAGAACCAGCAAGTTTAGTGAGAAGTCTAAATCGTCTCCCTCCCCTGATTCAAGCTGTAAAGCTGTTGCCTTGGCAGCATCCAAGCTGAATGTCTGGGCGCCTTGCCTTCCACCAAGAAGGGCCAGGCGATATAGAACCTGTTGTGCCAGGGATTCTTCTGGAGAGAGGCCTAATCTATGAACAAGCCTCAAGAACTTCACCCTGATCTGTTGCAATTTCTCCAGTTTCTTCTTGTCCTCTTCACTCAAGTTCTCCTCAACCTCTCCGCCACCAGCAGGAGTCAAGGTGTTGAAGAGGCTTGGCCGGTTCTGTCGAGGAGCAGGCCTCAGAGACTGAAGAGAAGATCCCAGACCAGCAGGACGGTCAACCGAGAACAGTCTGGATCCGTCCTGAGAGGTGATAGTGATATTGCTACCACCAGCATCAGCACCTGTTGCAGCCTTCATAAGAGCTGCCAGGGCAGCAGAATGGAACAGTTCCTTCCCCTCTCCTTCATCATCAGTTTCACCTTCTTCTTCCTCTGAATCTGTTACAATTTGACCATCAATTCTTTGAGACTGATCAAGACCTGAGAGAGATTCCCCACCAGATTCCCGTTCCAGCTCCTCGATGAACTTCTTGGCAGCTTCTGAGCTCCCAAATATCATACCATCGGTGTCCTCATCTGATTCCTGGTGAACTACTTCATCCATTTCCTCCTCCACTTCTCTGATTTCTTCAGGATCTTGCATGGCTTTTGAGATATCAAGCTGATTCTGATTAGTGTGAGTCTTGGCTATGATGCCATTCTCCAGAGTTCCACTGCTCTCGATCGAATCATTACTGGAATCCTGAACTCCATTCACCAAATGGACAACAGCTCCTGCATCTAAAGTTTCACTCGCTTCATCTCCTACAACATTTTCAAGTTTAGGTGACTTTGAATTAACAACATTCATTCCAACTTCCCTAGTACTCACATCTTTCTCGATACCATCACCACTTTCATAAGCACCACCAACTGATTCCACTCCTTCAATTTTTTCACCTCCGTTTTCTTTTGTCTCCCCAACAACAGCTACTCCAGGCTCTACCAAATCAATCTTAACCGAATCAACAACAGAATCTCCATCAGGCGTGAGCTTCTCACCACCAAGATCAACCACCTCATCAACCTCCTTCGGCATTGATGTATTTGCCTCAGCTCCAATTTCAGAAGCATCAACCTGAATGGTGTCAACTACAGGATCCCCTTCACTTTTGAGACCCACATCATCAAGACTAACCACCTCTGTCTTTTCTGGCTCTGCCAAAGCCTCTTCAGCAACCACTTCCTCAGGTGTATTCGCCACATCTCCGTTTTCCTGCGTCTCTCCAACAACCACAACCCCAGGTCCAGCTACATCAACCTGAATAGAATCCACTACAGAATCCCCTTCAGGCATGGATTTCACCTCAACCGCATCAATAAAATCCGATTCTTCTGGTTCAACATCACCCACCTGAGAACCCTCTTTCACCACAGGCTCACTCACCTCATCCCCAAGGCTCAAAGATCCACTCTTATCCTCCTTCACTTCCCCAACAACCGCCTTTCCCTCTTCCACCACCTCGCTGCCACTTTCAACCACAGCCTCATCGGAAGTCACGCCAAATTCACCCTTCATATCTAATCCCTCAACCCTACCCTCACTAACATCATCTGCAGCAACTCCATCCTCAGATTCTTTCCCCACCACATTATCATCTCCCTCAATAACCTTACTTCCTTTTTCAACATCATCGACATCATTACCAACAACCCCAGAAATCGGCAAAGATTCAATCTTCTGTGCCGAGACATCAGAATTCCCCTCCCCAACAACCTCCCCATCGAAATCCTCATTACCGCTCACATAACCCTCATCCTCAGATAAGGAGCCCTTAATATCGTTCCTAGTGGTATCCTCGTAATTTTGGTTCAAAGCATCACTCAATAAAATTTCATTTTCACATGGAGATGAAGAAGAAACAGAAGAACCTGTAGCAGCTTCGGTCATTGGATACGACGCCGCTTCCTTCGACTCCATGGAAGCACTGAATTAAATAACAAATCGAATACAGAATTCGGAGAAAAAGGTTTTGAGGGTTTATGGATAAGGAGGTAGGGAGGAGAGAGAGAGGGAGGAGAGAGAGATGTGAATTGTGATAAGGTTTTTTTTCGTATGTTGGGTTTCTCAGTTTTGCAGCCGCAGAGGAGTGCTGCGTTTGTGAAGCTTTTTTCCCTTCCAATTTCTGAAAGCATATATATATATATCGGTTCAACTACTTTACCTAGATATATTAATTAATATGTTTCTACTGTTGATGTGTTAAATATATATATATATATATATATTTATTTTTTATATAATTATGAATGAGATTATTATAAATTATTGAAGTGTAAATTAAGAATTGTTCATTATTAACATTTTTCACAAATACTGCAAAGTGCAAATTATATTTTGGGAAACTTAAATAGAAAATATCACATAATTAGGTCTCAATATTTTTTGTACTTTGCTTCGAGTTTCTTTTATTTCTAAACAATAAATCATTATATTTTTTATCAACCGAGTCTCTACGTTTTTTATTTGTAAAAGAAAAAATTGTATAAGTCAAATTTATACTTTTCTTTGGAATTTAAATTAAGCCATTTTGTTTAATCCATTTGCACTAACCACCCTTTTTTTTCTTTTAATACGATTAATGTGTACAAACTTATCTTTTTGAAACAAAAATATGATAATCAATTTTAGTGGAGTAAAAATATGAAAACTCGACATAATTTTTTGATAAAAATATACTTTCAATTAAGTTTCTATAATGAGTGATTATTTTATACAACTATTATATGAATATTAAGATGTGTTTAACTAACTCAACAACCTTCTTATTTTTTTCAAATTGTGAATCGGTTTCTCTCAGCAGTGTTTCTTGGCAAAGTTTTGGGTGAGACCGTCTCATGAATCTCATGTTGTGAGTCGGGTCGGGTCTACATAAAATATTATATAATACTTTTGTGTGTATTACGTAATATTTTTCAATATATTAGATAATACTTTCTATTATAAGATGTGTTTTAAGTTGAGTTCGACCATACGAAAAATATGTAATATTTTTATGTGTATCAGGTAATATTTTTATGTATATCAAGTAATACTTTTGTTTTGAGTTGAGTCAAACTATAAGAAAATATGTAATAATTTTATGTGTATCGGATAATACTTTTATGTGTATCAGATAATACTTTTGTATTATAGGATATATGACCTGAATTGGATCGGGTCGGGTCTTAAAAAACACGCGGATCCTAGGGCTTCCAAGTGCTCTCTTGTTCTCGTGCAATATGTAATATTTTTGTGTATATTATGTAATATTTTTCTATATATTATGTAATACTTTTATATTTTGCATATATACTAAATAATATAATACAAAATATTATCTGAAATATAGAAAAGTATTACCTAATACACACAAAAATATTATTTAATTATTATATTCGACTCGACCCAACCTACAGAATGGGATTCGTGAGACGGTCTCACACAAGACCTACTCGTGTTTCTTTAAGATATCTTCTTTCACTCATTTCTCTCACAGTTTGAGTCTTCTTATGTTTTGTCCTTCTTTTTCTTCTATGTTGCATTCTTTTTGATACTTTCAAATGTATGATTTGAAACAAATGAATACATTTGTTGTTGAAAGTTCCTTTATTACAACAATTTTAATAATGGATCCCAAATCAAATTTATTACATTTCATCGTAGTAATCTACAGTAGAATTATATGTTTTAGTTATATCAACAGTATATTTTAGGTATGAATATTATTTAATATAATAAAGTAATATATTTCAATTATAAAAGAAATCCTTTCAATTATTCAAATAATACATGTAAAATAATATGTAATCTATTATGGTAAACTCAAGTAATAACTTTACTATTTGATTATAAAAATAATACATTTTAATAAAACGGTTGATATGTTTTAGGTATAGAGTCATGTCTTTAGTAAGGTAAGTAAAACATTAAAAAAAAAATTATGTAAAACTTTTTGGCAGAAACTTATATACCCATATGTAAGTATCCCAAAAATATTATTAGCTTGATATTAATTATATATTCATAAGCATTAATTGTATATTCTTAAGATATTATTGTATACTCATTAGATATTATTTATATAATTAAAATATATGTTTTAGTGAAACATATTAATTATATATTCATAATGTATTAGTTGTATATTCATAAAGTATTAATTGTTTGCTCATAAAATATTTACTTATATAATTGATTTATAATTTAATGAAATATATTACTTAAGATATTACTTATTACATTTTAAGATATTCATAATATTATTTAAATATATTATAGTTGAGATTGGAGGCATACTATATCCGAAGAGCACAAAAGCCGTACTCCAACTTTTTTAGTAAAACATTCTTACTAAAACAAGTAATGTATTTATAATTTATATCTTTCACGGGACAAAAAATCCTTTTTAACAAGTTAAATTAAATATTTCATATCAACTTTCAATACATACAAATATACAATAATATTTTTCATCATTTATACTATTATCTTTTAGATATAACTACAATATTGATTACATTAATACACGTAAGACTTTAAACTATACACTCTTAAGTAATAACTTTCAATTTTATAAACAATACATTTTAGTAATTAAAAAAAAATTGTACCTTAATGAGAAAATAGTAATATCATCATAAACCATTCTGATTAAGCATCGTGCAGTTGGTGTACAGTGTAATTGTGTTAATCCAATTTTTTTTTTAGTTTTTTTTTTCTTAATTAATGTGTTGTCATCTATGTTATATTATTCTGATACTTATATTATATTAAAAGTCATAATATAACTTTTATGTATAAATATTCTAACTTTTATATAATATTTTAACTTATAAAAAAAAGCACAATTTGTACATATATACTTTTATGTGATATATAGAGTACAACTAACATAACTAAAATATATTAAATGAATTAATATATGTTTAAAAAATGTAAATGTATAAATGTCATAATATAGAATATAGATGTATGAAAGTGATAACATAAATGTATGGAAGTGATAACTAAAATGTATACGTATTTTTTCATAAAATACAAAAATAAACTAAGTTGTAAGTGCCTTCTCTAGAGTGCGTGGGGGTGGGTGCCGACGTCGAGGGGAGCATACCGACACGTGAAAACACGTGTCGAATCAGATCGTTCCGAATTACATGAATCTAAATCTACTTTTATAGGAATTTTTGTGTTTCATGAATAATTTATATACTGGAAAAAAAATTCCAAAATCTACTTTAAAGAAAATTCTCAAAATCAAATAGTTTTTATTTTCCTGAGGCACAGTTGCTAATTTTTTGAAGAATAAGTAACAATATACAAATTAAATCGACTTTTAGGAAATGAGAGGAGAAAAAAAAAGGTATGTATATTAAATGAAAGTAATGTAAAGATGTTTTAGACGATTATATAAAAATAATAATAGATTTTTGTGAAAATATCTTACCAATCTAATTTTGTCAAATGTATATAAATTAACTTATAAAAATAAATTTACATTATAAGTTGTTGAACATCGCTATACACATAAAACGATCTGATATAATTTCATATAATTTTCTAAGAAGACCTCTGAATATTAACTATTTTCATCACGTTAAATAATTAATAAAAAAAGTCGTCAATATTGTTTTATGTCAGAGCAACCTAACAGGATTTTAGGTTGTTTAGTTGCTCACTTACCACAACTCATAAAAATAAAAAAAGAAATTGTAAATCTAAAAAATGTATGGCATATATATTAAATTTTTTATATATAACACGGTTTTATAAATATAATTTTATGAAATATAGTCCATTAATTACCTATCAAATTTATTTTCACAAATATATATATATATATATATATGTGGGGAGATGAGTAAATTGAGAATGTCAAATTTCATGAAAAGAAAATTATTTGTTTTAATTACATAAATTTATATTTTATTAATGCACAATCTAATATTGTATGTAAATGGATGTATTAATGAAACAAAACGCGAAATTAACGAATGATTTGTTTTTTTTTTTTTTTCTTGCAAGTCTGGAAGACTAGAATGGATATTTTGTTTGGTTCTATGTTGATGATAATGTTTGGATTTTATTTTGTTTGTTTTTCTAATTTCTTCCTTTTAAACTTTAATGTGTGTATTTATTCACTCCCTCTCATTTTTTATCTTTAATGAATGGTCAGGATTTGTTCGGAGAGAGAGAGAGAGTCGTAAGTTGAAGAATGGAGATGGAGGAAATTTGGCATTTTCCAACTTCAACTGAATTATGTATAAAATGACAAAATACAGAGAGATTGTAATTATATCTGGAAAAATCCCTTTCTTTGATGATAATTTCACGTTTTATTTATTAACATTATTTTTAGAAAATGGTTTTATAAATTTAATTTTGTGATATTAATCATTTCACACATAAAAAGAAAAGGTTTAAGATTAAGAGTAAGTTTGAGTTGGGGTGGTTGAACTTTGTCCCATTCAATATTATCTATTAGACAAGTTCATAATTTATTAATTCATTTTATAATTTTTTTAAAAAAATTTCAAAATAAAATCCTTATTTTGCTACATAATTTTGTTTTTTCATATTTTGAGATTTATTTTTCTCCAACATTCTAAGGAATCGTTTTTTTAATGTGAAGTGTTGGTGTTTCAAAAAATGAGTGCGAGTAATTGGAAATGTGTCGATATAGATTGATTAATAATTTAATAACTCCTTTTAAAATTCCTAAAAATAATAAATTTTAAATTTGCTTCCAGACGTATTAAACCATTTATGAATGGAATTAATTTTCAAATGTCTTTTATAATAAGCTATATCTCTAGATAACCCATTTTCTAAATAAGTGACGCTTTGAAATAATTTAGCAAAGTCAAGAACAAATAAAATTTGATATAAAAGACTCATAATCAATCACTATATCTCCATTAATTAACTGATTATATTTCCTTCGCTATTCGTATCATGATCACTCTCCCTTCCTCGTCAAAAAATAAAAGATTTTTTACGATAAAAAATTGAATAAAATTTTAAAGAAAAACCAAATCATAAACAAATAAAATATAATAAGACTGAGATTTCAAATCGAGATTTATCAAAACAAAAAAATTGTATATTTTGCCAACTTGCAATGCTATAAATCATATACTACGATCCGAATTAAAGCACCAACCGATAATTAGTTGTACATAGCTAAGCTAGATCACCAATAGAAAGTTGAAAAACTCAACTCGATGAACCCAATGTGGTGGCTAACTACTAAATCAAAGTTTGTAGAAAATTAAAAATGTCCTCTTGTGAGTTGAGACCAAACACAGTTTATCTCATAATCCCACCAATATAATTACATAAAATACCTAAATAATGCAGTAATTTATTTTCTTATGTCTTTCAAGTCCAAATATTTGAATTTCACTACATTAATTGCAACGCACCTAGATGTTCATTATTGTTAAAGGATTCTAATTTATTCTTGATACTAATATATTATTCACTACCTGCTTTAATGTTGTGATATTAAGGTAGGCGGTGCAAAATGGATTTTAATGGTAAAAAAATATTTATCGTGATTTAAAAAGTAATAAGTTCAAAATTGTAGCTAAGAAATACATTTTATACCAAGAAAAATGAAAAAGTAAAAACAAAAGTTGCCTTTTTTTTTTGGGATGAATTATTTATTGTACTGTGGGTTTGTTGCAAACTTTTCGGACATCATAGAATTCGGTAGAGTAATGTCAAAATCAATTTTATTTTCAACAAACTTTATATTTGTATATATATAAAGTGATATATATATATATATATATATTCCATTTAGCCGTCACATGTGAAATAATGGACCCATCTCAAATTTATTTCATTTAGCCGTCACATGCGAAATAATGGAGCAAACTCTAAAAAGGTAAAAAGAATTTGGAGCAATATGTTTTCAAATTGATAAGATGTTACGTGTATTTTAAAATAAGTTAGTGAAGTATTTTGACTAAATAGATTCATAATATTTTTGAATGAAGATTTATATATGATGGAGATACAAATTAGATATATTTGATGAATGTTTTAATAGATTTTATTGTTGTTAATATTTTTATGATTGATTTTATCTTTACTTTTTAGAATTCTATGTTTTTATTAGTATAAATATGAGTTATTTTTATTAATTTAGGAAGTTGGTTGATTTATAAAATAAGAAAAAAGAATTTTCTCTAAAATTATTGCTACATTAGGTATTTTCAAAATCAATCTCAAAATCAATAAATTGTAATTATCTTTTGTTATAATCTTCTTTTATTGACTGCACCGATATATAATCCTTTTAGGAATATAGTTTAATGAATATCCACAACTCAAACTAGTTAATCTCTATTTTATAAATCACAAATTATAAATTAATTCAACTTAATCAGATTTTATCGGACCGTTTAACAAGTGTTATGCCCATAATACCAAGACATTAGTAACTATTCTATATATAGAAAAATAACCAAATTTAGAGTGCTATAATAATAATAATAATAATAATAATAATAATAATAATAATAATGTAACGTTCTTATGGATCAGGTTCCATTAGACAAATTGGCAATGTCAATAAAACAACATATTTAATTGTTCAAAGTTGTTAGTAACTCAAATCTAGCAATTATAAAAACCTGAACTGTACAATATTTTAATAAATATATTTTTCCAAATTTTTAAAGGTTGTTATTAGTATTTTCTATATAAGAAAAATATTGTTTACTTAAAAAAAGTATAAAAAGATGTTATAATTAGAACTGTTCGTAAGAATGATTGTTATATTTAGGAATAATAGTTATCCGCGTAGATGTAGGTACTCTATCTGTCCTAATCTTACGGGTAAGGATTTTGAAAAAGGTCGTCTACCTACGGGTACTGTGGATACTTGGTACCCGTCAACTCATATAATATATATGTATAATATGTGTTATGTATGAATTAATTCTTGCACCATTCATTAAAAAGAATATTTATCACTAAACTAGCTAGCATATATCTTATGATAAATTATCCACTAAAAATGTATATAAATATCTTAAATATATAAATTAAAAATAAAATATAAAATACTCATTCAATAATTCTTGTTTAGATTCAAATAAAAAAATATTTATATTTGGTAAACGGGTATTTGATGGTTTCGGGTACCCAACGAATTATGTTATCGGGATGGAACAAGTACGAATAGTTATAAATGGAAATGAAACGGGTTTAAAAGATATAAAATTAATAGGATTAGAATTTAGAATTTCCGAAATGGTAGGGTACTTGAGCCGTTATCATGCCAACCATATTTTCTATTCAAATGAAAGAAACATGAGAGAGAATTGCTAGCTTATAATATGTTATAATTCATTCAATTCAAAAGAAAGGGATAAACCAAACATAAAAATCGGATAGAACCCAATTTATATTAGGTTTGTATACCATAATCAAATCAAAACCTAATTAATAAATATAAGTTTAACCAAACCTAGCCGATTTTAACATTTCAAATTGAAATTTCGATTTCTATCAGCTTTGGTCGCCGTTGATAACAAAACCAATATAATAGTTACTTGTAAGTGTAACGTTAGCAATTTATTTCCATTTTCATTATTTAATAAAAAAATAAAAGCAATTCAAGAAACTAGTATATATCATATTATTGTTTAAACTTTAAAGTAACTAACTACAAATCATATTAGTGTTTAAACTTTAAAGTAACCAACTACTAATTAAAGGCTTCGGATATCAAAATAATAAAAACTAAACGAAAAAATGGATCGAGTGCCTCTCGAGGATGAACTCTTTAAATTTTCTTTTAAGAAATTGTGAAATTTGTAAGATTATGTATTACAGGTATAAAGGAAATAAACTAATTCAGAAGATGGTGACAATATAATATGAGTATGTCTCATGTGCACTTGATGTACATGTAATTCGAGTCGACTTGAATTAACTTGTTTTTTTTTTTAAGGCCAAATCTTTGTATAAATTTGGTGACTTTTATATACAAATTCTTTGATATTTATGTATAAATTCTATGACCTTTATATTCAATAATTTAGAAAAAAATAAAGAATTTTACTAAATGTACAATAAGTACATATTTTATTTTTTATAATTAAATCTATATATTTTTATTATTTATTTGGTCAAATGAAACTAACCACATGTCCTTATAAATCTCATGAAATCATTATTTTTAATACATATTACATTAAATATAAAATATAAGATGAAACATAAAATATAATTAAAATTCAAATGACCTACAAATCAAAAGCAAATACAAGATGGTAGAAATATTGTTGCCTTATTACTTCTTAGGGTGGGCTACGTTTTACTTTTACATATGATCTTTGTCTTGAGTATATTGACAATTATTTAACACACGTGACTATTATGTGTTGTGTACAAATTAGTGATGTATTCTACATTTAATAGGACAATGGATGCATGTTGATGTTCTACCAAACCCATTCGTAGTAGTGACACGAGACAATTTGATAATTCATCAACTTTTTATTGCATTCTCAATTGATTATATAAAGCTTACAAATACTTAATATTTTATTCAAAAAAAATCGACCATTAAAATCTCATTTGAACTTAATTTAATAAATATAATCAGTAAAATTGAATATAATTCTTTATGAGATAAAAGTATGAATAGGAACTTGAGAAGTGAAAATGTATAAATTATACAAACAAGAAGGTTCAACTGTTTGAACTCCATCGACGCTGAGAATTTTTCTTTTTTGAGAGAGAAAAATCAAATCTTAATTTGATCAATAATCAAACAATTTTGAGTATGATTTTTAAATCGCTGGATTTAAACTATACTTCTACTTGATTATGGTAGGTAATTTATAGGCCACAATGTAAAAAAAAATACTGTAATTTTTTTATTATTTTTATATACAAATTAACACTCGTCTCTAGCAATGTGTTAATTTTTCACATTAAAAAAGAATATTTCATAAAAATAATAGAAAAAAATTTTAACCTAAAATTTGATTTGCGTTGAATCCAACCTTAAGATTGACAGTTGAGATAATTTAACGTGAACTTTTAAAGTACTGATGGAGTGAAAAATTTTAAAATCTGCTCTTACTATATAATTTTATATGTATCATTCAAAAAAAATGAAATTACACTCATTTTTCAATAATGAGTGAATCTTACGTGATATCGTTTTAGTGTAATGTTGGATGTTCTAATAGCTAAAATTTTCGTTCATGTTGATCGGTCATTGACCTGTTTTGACTGATCTATATGGACCTCCATCTCACATATAGGTTTATGTAAGACAACCTCACATTAATTTTTTATGTTTAATATTTTAATATTCATGCATACTTATAGATCAATGTACTAACTTTTTATTAATTTTAATACAATTATTAAGAAATCAAAAGGCTGACCATATCATTAAAAGTAGAATAAAACTTTGTGAGATTATCTCATGAATTCATTTTCAAGTCAAATAACAACTCATAACTTACAAAATATAAATTCACTTGTGAAATGGATTGAGCTGTGGACAGTAGGCCCTACCTCACATTTTGTAATGGGTATATGTAAGACAATTTTATGTGAATAAACAAAAGCAAAAATGTAGGCATATATATGTGATGACACTATTAAATATTAACGAACAAAAAAATGAGATAAAAATAAAGGATATAAGTTTTTCTGTCACGTCTACCCATTTGATAGTAGGTTTGAACATTTATGTAGAAAAAAACTTATATTTCCATCAAATCTTTATGATCAAGTCTTGGCTGATTTAATAAAAATGGTATTCAAACGGGATTAAGGGTATCGTGCCAATTTATAGTTTAGGGGTGTAATGAGTAGAACCATGAAAAATATATCAAGAAAAATATATACATGCATATATAAATTTGGATGGGGGATTCGTATGTAAAATATTATTCGGACTTAACCTATAAATACAGTAAAAATATATAATAAAAAATACGATATTTTGAGAAAGTCGATCTATAACTCATAATAGATATCGTGAATGGTTTCACATCAAAAATGAAATAAACGACTCATGAGTAACAAGAAATATTAACAATAGCCTAATATATAATCGATCGCTCCTCAATCATCAACTTTTCTTCTCCCACCCCACCCCCCCCCCCCCCCTCTCTCTCCATCTTTCTCTGTAGCTGTGTATTACAAACCTAAATTATATATAAATATAATACAATTATATGCATACATCTCTATATTTCCTTGATAACTTTCTTGATTTTCTGCTTGAGAATCAAAATTTAGGTTTTCATTTTTAGATTGTTAGATCAGAAAAATGGTTGAAACGCGGCGGGGTTCTTCTTCTTCTAAGCGCCCGCTCTCTTCTCCTTCATCTTCTCTGCCCAACGCAAAACGATCCAAGGTTAGGGTTTTGTTTCTTTGTGTGAATTTATTTATTTTGTTGATTTTGGATTTCTGGTGGTTTTTGAATTTCGGGGTTTTTTTGCATGCAGGCGGTGGAGGCGTCTTCTTCTTCTTTGAACGAATCGCCGTCTTCGGAGGAAGTCGTTGGCGCGGTTGCGGCGAAAGAATTGGAGGCTGGATCGGCTGATCTAGATAGCGGAGGCGGTGACAAGCAATCGGACGATGCGGTTGTAGGGAAAACGCCTGAGGCGGAGGCGGAAGGTGAGAAAATTTCTTCTCGCATGACTGTAGGTGTGATCTCTTGTTTTGCATGTGCGTTTCTTGATTGAATTTTGGTATTCTTTTTTTTGTTTTATGGTCTGTGAATTCTTTAATTTTAATTTTATTTTTTGGGGATTTTTTCTTATTTTCATTTTTCCTGTTCGTGTGTGTGTGGCGAGGATACAGGTGATCCTGTCATTGATGCAGAGAAAGGGAAAACCACTGGGCCATCCGTGAATCGGGGGAAGAAGCGACAACTGAAACCGAATGCTGGGGTTGCATGGGGGAAACTTATTTCCCAGTGTCCACTGGTAGGCTTGATCTTATCACCGAATTGCATATATTTCACATTGTTGCTAATTCCATAAGTGAAATATTCGTTATTGGACAGATGTTGTAGTTGACTATGATATCAGAATTGATCCTAAATGCTCGTATTTGAGTTTGTTGTAGATTGCAGTCAACACTATTAGTTGGCAATAGTTCTTTCTTTTTCTTTTTTCATCATTTAATTTCTAATGTTATAGACTGTACAGTATACATCAGGGTTAGAATATTGCAGGTAAAAGATTGATATTCCGAACTTTACTCTGAAGAGTGTGGTTCTTGAAAAAAGCTGAAAATGAACTAGATCTGTATTCTGTTTTCTCCAATGTGAAGTAGCATGTCATGAGAGAAATAGGTTCTCTTCTTGTCTAGGTTTGAGATGATGGATATTGGTTATGCTTGATTGGACAGGATCTTTTGTGTGGTTGAGGTAGACTTGAAGATAGGAACAGAAGCAATTAACACCACACATTTGCTATTTGCTGAAGCTAGTCCGTGAAACTTCTGTGTTTGCACATTCTGTTTTGCACTTATCTCCTTACCTTTTTCTTTTTCATTCTGACCCTTTTTTTTAAAAAGTAATTGGATACCTGGATCAAGAAGGAAAATTAACCTAGTGAAAGATCTATGTTTTACTTTTGCAAATGACTCTATAAAGCTATTGAGGTTTGTATCTAATTATAAAGTAAATTCTTTTTAATTGTATTGTCATTTGAATAGTAACCAAGAAGGGTGCCTGCAGAGAAAACTGGCTACATTGTTTAAGTAAGCTTTATCAGTGTCTGATTGAGGTCTGAATGTGATGTGACTGCTTGGCAAAGTAGCATAATCTCACTTTTTCATCATTGTCCTTGATCATGACTTTATATGTTTGATGTTTTTGTCTCAGAATCCGCATGTTATCATACATCGTCCCACCTTCACTGTTGGTCAAGGTCGCCAGTGTGATTTGTGGGTGAGAGAACCAACAATTAGTAAATCCTTGTGCAAACTGAAGCATATGGAGTCTGAGGTGAACTGTGACTTTGAAGTTATTTTGATTGAAATTTTGAATTTGTTTGGTTTTC
Organism: Scutellaria barbata; assembly: GCA_028654395.1. Classification (NCBI taxonomy): domain Eukaryota; kingdom Viridiplantae; phylum Streptophyta; class Magnoliopsida; order Lamiales; family Lamiaceae; genus Scutellaria; species Scutellaria barbata. Next base: position 24,709,555 of record CM053649.1, read on the forward strand.
AAGATGCCAGAGGTATTCATTTTCATCAGTCTAATGATTCTATGTCTGATGTAGGGAGGAGACTCACTTACGCTGCTTGAAATTACTGGGAAAAAAGGAGCTGTACTAGTGAATGGCAAGAATTACTCCAAGGATACCACCATTCCTCTAAACGGAGGTGATGAGGTGGTGTTTAGTTCGGCTGATAAATATGCTTATGTATCCTTTTTTGAAGTGTTCTAGTTCTTTCCTGTGTTACTAAATGATTGTGTTCTTCATAGAGCTTTGCTTTCATTTTTTTTCCTTTCTTAAACAGTAGTTAGAATGAATGCAGTTGTATTCTAGTTTGCTATATATGGATGAAGGGGACAAATATATGTGCCTTTATACCTTATCTCCGCAACTGTATGTTCCCTTAACATACTATTAGGTTTTCGAACAACTCACGAATATAAGTGGATCTGCGACGGATGTCCCACCCTCACTCAGCATTCTAGAAGCTCATGATGGATCCATAAATGGCTTGCATATTGAGGCGAGAGCAGGAGACCCTTCTGCTGTTTCCATTGCATCAACACTGGGATCACTATCAAACCATCCTGAAGAATTATCCATTCCCCCTTCTTTGTCTCAGGATGGCACAGATGTAAAACATGGTTCTGAGATACCAGCTTTACCTTCTGTTTGTGAAATGTCAGACAACTGTGCAGACGCTGCCACTGGAAAAAAGGATGCGAAAGATGCATCTGGCCATGCTGATGGTGGTTCTGTTTCAGTTGGTCAGAAGGCTGGTGTTATATCCCCTGATGTCAACAATGAGAACCTTAATGCTGCTTCCGAGGATGGGAAGAATCTTCCCAAAAGCAATGAGTTGAGACCCCTTTGGCAGATTCTAGCTTGTTCAACAGCTCCCAAGTTTGAGAAAAGTGGTAGTAGATCCAAAATTCTTGATGAGCACAGGGCATCAATTAGAGATCAGGGCAAGGATGATCCTCCCATTTCAATCTCATCGAGACGTGAAGCATACAAAGATACTTTACGACAAGGACTATTACGCAGCAAAGATATTGAAGTTTCATTTCAGGATTTTCCTTATTATCTGAGGTAAAAGCTATTTCATATTATCAATGTTTCTCTCCCCTGAATAATGATTTGGATACGGATGGGGTCCATGGTTTTCAATGTAATTATGCAAATTTTTGATTGCAACCTAGGTATGTAGAGAGATTTAGCGATAAGTTATAAGTTTATGTTCTGCTTAGTTAATTAACAACAGCTTGTGGATAATTTTGAAATTTGTCTTAGTTACTAATGGTTACTGGAGATTTCCTATTGTAGTGAGATAAGATCACAGATAATGTAAGTTATCTATGTTTGTTTATATGCCTCCATAACTCAATAGTTGTGCTTAGGCATATATGTTCATGGCATGGAAGGTTTTTTTGACATGATTAGTTACGTGTTTAGTTCTCTGAACTTGAAGGTTATAAGCAGATATGTTTTCACCCAGCAGGTTTAGGTTTTAGCTACTAACTGGTTGGTTATTATCTCTGTGTATTATACGTTTCATGCCAAAGTTATTTCCAGGGCTGGAGTCCTATTCTCTTTTGAACAACTGTGGCAATTTTCCATGTATTAATTGTGTTTTCTTTTTTTGACAGTGAGACCACCAAAACTGTTCTTATTGCTTCAACATACATACCTTTAAAACGTAATAAATTTGCAAAGTTCACTTCAGATCTTCCTACTGTTTGCCCGAGAATCTTGCTGTCAGGTCCTGCTGGTAATATAGCTCCATGTTTCATGTAACCTTTGTTTTAATATTTTTGTCTTACATTTCCTATTTAATCTCGTTGATTTGCATTTGTCATTTTCCTCATAGGTTCAGAAATATTCCAGGAAACATTAACCAAGGCTCTTGCTAAACATTTTGGTGTGGGACTACTTATTGTTGACACTATTCTTTTACCTGGTGTAAGCAACCATGTTGGTTTCAAAATTTCATTTTATTCACAGCTCTGTCAGTTTTTTATTGACGTACTACCAAACAATTTGATTAGGGACCAGCAACCAAAGAAGCCGATCCAATAAAAGAAACTACAAGGCCTGAGAGAGCAATTGTATATTCTAGGCGTAATGCTACCGCTTTACACCTTAAAAAACCAGCATCAAGTGTAGAGGCTGATATAACTGGGGGTTCTACTTTAAGTTCTCAGGCTCAACCTAAGCAGGAGGCATCTACTGCTTCATCGAAAAGCTATACTTTCAAAAAAGGTAACACTCAAAAGATTTCATACCCCTATTTTTTTTAATTGGTTGTGAAAATATTATCTTTAAACATATTAGTTTTGTTTTGGCAGGCGACAGAGTGAAATATGTGGGTTCTTTACCATCAGGGTTGTCTCCAACTCAGACTCCAATTAGGTAACGATTCTTCAAATTTATAGTGTTATCACTTGAATGATGTACATAATATGGAGCATCAACATCAAGATTTTTGATGTAGTTGCTTACTATAGACTTTAAGGAGATAATATTTTCTATCGAGTTATATTAGGCGTAGTAGAGTATTTGTATCTGTTGCTTTCCTTGTTAATTATTGAATCCCTGACACATGGTTTGATGACTACAATTTTGAGCATCCTCTTAGAATTTTATTTTATATAATCTCTAAATTCAGAACTTGGGATCTTCAAATGCTTAATTGTCTCAGATTAACTCACTGACTGAAACTTGCTACTATTGCTTAGTTTCATTGCACATCCGCAATATTGAATATAAGAAAACTTATGACACTGTATGAATATTACAAGCCTATGTTATTATTTGGTTATGCATCATCTTCTTGAGATGAAGATCTGGTCATTCTACAAGCTTAAGTGCCAGGCTTATCAATGCACTGGATTTTTGGATCTGATATAAATTGTCTAAATTGTGATATGCCCATATGGGATGGTGTATTTTCTGCAGCAGGGGTCCAACCTATGGTTACAGAGGCAAGGTGTTACTTCCTTTTGAGGATAATGTCTCTTCAAAAATTGGGGTCAGATTTGATAAAACCATTCCAGAAGGTAATGATCTTGGAGGGCACTGTGAAGAAGATCATGGTTTCTTTTGTGCGGGTAATTTCCTTTGTGCTTCAGTGTATAATGTATCAAAGTACATTCAAATATGTTTGGTGACTATTTTCCCTCTGTGCAGCCGACTTACTCCGTCTTGAGAGCTCCAGTGCAGATGAAGTTGACAAGCTTGCCATTAACGAACTCTTTGAGGTAAGTTCTATTGAAGTGCATATGTTAAGAATTACAAAATTAATTGGTTTTCTTATTTTATGGTATGTGCTTGCCGACAAACACTTGCAAATATTTTAACTTTGCAGGTAGCTTCCATGGAAAGTAAAAACACTCCATTAATCTTGTTTTTGAAAGACATAGAGAAGTCCATGGTTGGAAATCCTGAGGCTTATGCAACCTTTAAAGTTAAGCTTGAAACTTTACCAGAAAATGTTGTCGTAATAACTTCACATACTCAGACAGACAGCCGAAAGGAGAAAGTGAGTTTTTGTTGTGTTGTTTATGCTTTTTGATCCATCACCCCATCCTCACCACAGACGAACATAAATAATTTTTATGGAACAGAGACTAATCTATGTGTTGAATTCAGTCTCATCCTGGCGGATTGCTTTTCACAAAATTTGGAAGCAACCAAACAGCATTGCTCGACCTGGCGTTCCCAGTATGCCAAACTAATCTCTATTTCCTTTTGTTGTCATCTGTTCAAAATTGCCTGGAATTTTGCATTTTATATTGGTAGAATCATACTTTAGTGTTCCCTTATCTCCTTGTATGCCTGGTCCATTCCTTATCGCTAGGATGATTTTAAAGGTTATGGAATGTGAACCATGCAAATGCTACGAGAGAACGTCTCTGGCTGTGTTTATCTATTCTTTATTACATTGGCTTCTTTTTTTTGAAGACTAAGGGAGACATGTTTCTTTTGTAGGATAACTTTGGAAGACTGCATGATAGAAATAAAGAAACTCCAAAGATACTGAAGCAGCTCAGCCGTCTTTTTCCAAACAAAGTGACCATACAGATTCCCCAGGTAATCAAAGTTTGGGTTTGTATAAGACTTTTATCATCGACAATCAACATTTTAAAACAATTTGTGTTTCTTCTTTAAACATTACAGGATGAGACAGTCCTAGTTGACTGGAAACAACAGTTGGATCGTGATATAGAAACGATGAAATCGCAGTCAAATGTTGGTGGCATTCGCACGGTGTGTAGCTTAAATTCAACATTCCTTCCCTATTTCCTTGCTTTGCTGATTTTGTTTTCCATGAAATTAATATAGGCTAACACTTTGCAGTTCTTGTGTGCCGTTAAAGCACTCTCTAATGTTTAAAATATTCATTGTGCTGGCTGTCATCAATCTAGACTTAACATTCTAAATTCTTTCCTTTCTTCTCATGAACTCAGGTTCTAAATCGGTATGGGATTGAATGTCCTGAGCTGGAATCACTATGCATTAAAGACCAAGCTTTGAGTAATGAAAGTCAGTCAACTTAAAGATGCTCGAATTTGGTGTATGATCTTCAGTTTGATGATTCCTAAAATGGTTGTTATGATGTTTAATAGGCATTGAAAAAATTGTTGGCTGGGCTCTGAGTCATCATTATATGCATTGCTCTGAAGACTCGCTCAAGGAGTCAAAAATCATCATTTCAAGTGAAAGGTGACTTCTGAATTTTTTTTTTTTTTTTAAATTTAGGCAATGATACTATGCTGAGAATGTAAGACGAATGAGAATGAAGATATTACTAGTGCGGTAGTTCTTATTGTTTCACTTTCTGGCTGTATGTTTGCAGTATTAGCTACGGGCTCAATCTTCTACAGGGCATTCTTAACGAGAATAAGAGTTCAAAGAAATCACTCAAGGTGAAGCTTGCTGTCTCTAAATTAAGTTGCTCACTGATTAGTTTGGTTGATGCTTCCCATTTTATTTCATATAATGTGGTATTGGAGAATGACTGCTTGAGTTTTAGGACGTGGTTACTGAAAATGAATTTGAGAAAAAGCTCCTTGCCGAGGTTATTCCACCTGGTGATGTCGGAGTAACTTTCGAAGACATCGGAGCTTTGGAAAATGTTAAAGAAACTTTAAAAGAATTGGTGATGCTACCTCTTCAAAGGCCCGAACTGTTCAGCAAAGGGCAGCTCACAAAGGTAAATAAATTATATTAATAGTACATAATAGAAGTTAATCAATCTGTATCAGCAATTGGTTGATCTTGTTTGCTGACTATGTTGTTCTTGGCAGCCTTGCAAGGGAATATTGCTATTTGGGCCTCCTGGAACTGGTAAAACTATGCTGGCAAAGGCTGTTGCAACTGAAGCTGGTGCAAATTTTATTAACATATCTATGTCCAGCATCACATCTAAAGTACAGTTCTTGTTAAACCTTCAATTCCGTAGTCATGCTTGTCGTCATTATTATTATTTTTATTATTGAAGGTTATTAATTTTTTGGTTTTCAGTGGTTTGGTGAAGGGGAGAAATATGTGAAAGCAGTCTTCTCTTTGGCCAGCAAAATATCCCCTAGTGTTGTTTTTGTTGATGAGGTTGGTATAATCTTTTGATATTTGTTTTTTGTTTCTTATCATTATGTGCTCATTTTTTCTTGGTATCTTTCTGGGCTGTAGGTTGACAGCATGTTAGGGAGGCGGGAAAATCCTGGAGAACATGAAGCAATGCGCAAAATGAAGAATGAATTTATGGTGAATTGGGATGGTTTGCGTACAAAGGATAAAGAACGCGTGTTGGTACTTGCTGCCACTAATAGACCTTTTGATCTTGATGAGGCTGTAATCAGGAGGCTTCCTAGGAGGTTTGTCCATCATCCAACCTAAAATTATTTGAACTAAAATTTTGTATTTTATTTTATAAGATTGTAAGGCAAACACCAACCACTTTTTATATCCAAATAAATTGGTGCAGGCTGATGGTCAACTTGCCGGATGCTCAAAATAGGAATAAAATTTTGAACGTGATATTAGCCAAGGAAGAATTGGCTCCAAATGTTGATCTTGAAGCAGTTGCTAACATGACAGAAGGGTATTCAGGAAGTGATCTAAAGGTTTGTGCACTATATCTCAGGGTGTAAAGGTCATTCTTCTTCTACTGGTCGTTTTACTGCATTGCTAATTTGGAATATTGGCTGTTTCCAGAATCTCTGTGTGACTGCTGCGCATTGCCCCATAAGAGAAATTTTGGAAAAGGAGAAGAAGGTATTTTTGTCAAAAGTTGTATCAAAAGTTTTTGTCAGGGCATTTATTGAGATTCTATATATTCTACAATGGCTAAACATATATTCTTATTTTTCTTTCCTTTCGTTTGAAGTTCTTTTATCAGTATACTCTTTTTGTATTCCATTGTTGTTTTCGTATAGCATATAATGTGGTAAAGCTTACATGTAAAATATAGGAGAAAGCTTTGGCGCTGGCAGAGAATAGACCGCTGCCTACATTGCATAGCAGCACTGACGTTCGCTCCTTGAACTTTGATGATTTCAAATATGCACACGAACAGGTATAGATATCTGATTTTGTTAATGTAACTGGATCCTTTTGGTCTCGTTCATGTATTCGATCTGATTTGGTTTTTCTCGTCTCTTTTTTTTTTAGTCGATACAAATTCAGTGCTTTTCACTTGAGTATTGAATTTTCTTTGGTAATGTTCTCCGTTTGCAAGTTGCTTCTGATTCTGTGATGTGCCTGCTGAATGCTGAAGCTTTCTTTTGCTGTCTAACTTGATGAGAAGCATCATTTCTGTGCTTGCATTCATGCTTATGTGTGTGCAATTATTAAGTTTAAATTATATACATGGGGTTTGCATTAGAGATGTCCAATTTATGTTTTTGGTTACATTTAAGTATTATGTGGTCCATATTTAAGATATATTACCATATTTGATATATATCAGTATGCTCATATATATGCTTATCAGAATCTGAAAGGGAAAATATGTCCAAAAAAAAAAAAAGTCAAAGTTTGGTATTAAATCAATACAATATAATGCTTCTTGTTCATCTATGACACTGCAATTGTGTCAGCTTTGGGTGATGTTACTGCAAAGATCTATGTGTGTATATGTATAAATTTTGTACATCAAGAATGAAGTGAGTACATTGATTAGATATACCTGATGTAAGTTGTAATTGATTTGCTCAAACCCCCTACCCCCAAAAAAGTATAAGAATTAATTAGGAATAGGTGCTGGGATAAACAGCACCAGCTGACTAATACAAATTTCTCGGTATTGTGGATCTCCTAAATAGTTTTATGGATACAAGACTCACATTTGACTGACAGAAAGATAAAATGGACAGATTTAGATGTTTTATTATGTTCCATAGGCTAACACACTCGTGAAATCTTAATATCTCTTACACCTGATTTTACCAATAGATAAGACAACTCAGTTTTCTGGAGAGTGACCCATATGGATGATTTGTTCACATGAATAAACAGCTTCAAATGTAGGGATTTATGTCGGCCGTTGGTGATTCTTAATTCATTCTCCATGGTTCTATTTGTGCCAAGAGTATAGTGTAGATGATGGTTTCCAATGGGATTACATTTGATTGCGAATTAAATGGCCATTTTTATTTCAAGTTTTATTTGCATGCTTCAATAAATATTTGTCAAAAACGTAGGTATGCGCAAGTGTTTCATCAGATTCACAAAACATGAACGAGCTTCTCCAATGGAATGAGCTTTATGGAGAAGGAGGATCAAGAAAGAAGAAATCACTAAGCTACTTCATGTAGAAGAGCTACTAGAGGTGTATACTGGTCGGATGTTTAGGTGCTTTTTTTGTTTGTTGACCTGATATGGATTTTGGGACCTGTGCTTGTGAAAATTGAATTCAGGTTCCTCTCTATTGAATATCTTTTTTTTTTTTTTTAACCGACTTATCTGCGATAGTCTACAATTACATTTATCTCCACCATAAGTCTTTCTAATATTCTACTTCTACAGTATCTCATTTGTATATTTAAACATAATTCTTATCCAGTGGGGCAATCTACTAAGGTGGTTAAAGTATTAACCGAAGAGCATTGCCGTTGGAAGAATTTTAGATTAATTCATTATTGTTGTCGTTTCTGGCCTTTTGGCTTGAGTCGAATTTGATATGAGAGGGTCGAGCTGTGATCACAGCAACCCCATTTTGATTCATTCCTGTTTTCTGTTGCTCTGCTGTATAAGCTTTTGGATGTTTCTTTAATTTATTCAAATGCAACGCAGTCGTAATTTATTTCCCTCTTTGGTTTAAGGCTTGGATATTCTCTTTCGGTTTATCCATCCGTATTTTACTGCCGCGTTTTCTATGTGTTTTTGCCCAACTCTATTTCTTCTCTCTGGATGAATTAGTGAATCCATGACGTGTTTTCATTTGTATCAAGTTGAGTTTGTTTATCATGTATTTGCTCTTATCTTGTAATATTGATCTTTTATGCTCTTTTCTGAGGTGATTAATATCCTCTCGCTGTCTTTGTTAGGTGGAAAAATGCATATTTATGTCCTCCCAATTTTTATTTTATTTTATTTTATTTCTTGATCTGGTGCATGCAGTTTTATTTATAAAATTTGAATTGAATTGATGTTTTATGAAACATTTGGGTTTCTTATTTTTATTCACGATTATATTTGGACCTTGGGGTTTTAGCAGTCAATGTGACCAGATATTATTGCAAATGAAGGTATGAAGAGTGGATATCTATAAATCAAAATACAGGAATTTAATTGTAAATAGGAATGCAAAGACTCCATACTAATAATAGCTGATAATAATTAAATAGATTTCACAAATTTTGGGTTAAATTTTAGCTATAAATGTTAAAAGGCTTTGATAAGAAATTTCATGAATGTGAATAAAATTACTTTTTAATTTATGCCATTTGCATAATATTGTTGTTATTTTTTATTATTATATTTTATTTGGAGACATAATTGTGCAAGTTGTTTGTAGAGCATATTGTTCTATAGCTAGAAAAGTATGGTAGCTGTCTCCTGTTTTTCTTTCTAAGGTTAGGCTGCTAACCTAATTTAATTTAATGCTATGAAAATCATTGCTCCCTATTTGTTATTCTAATTTCAGCTTTTATCTAATTAATTTGGAATTAGAAAATCGATCTATCTAAATTGTCATCTGGTAAATTATCGAAACAAACATATTTTGAACTTTGAAATTATATTTATTGATATCACCACTAATATTTCACTCTTGTCTTAATGGCTCATATTTTTCTTTTTGAACGTTACTTAAAAGGTGTAATATCATAAATTCATGCGAACCGGTTTGTAGCATAAACCGACAAGCTTGATGTTTGTTTTCGGGTTGAATGGTCGAACCGGCCTTTTTTCTTTTCATTAACCTAATGTGAATTAAAATAGTTGCTTAGAATTAATGCATTACGTCTTTATATTGAATAAGTGTGCCAAAGTCAAACAAAAGGTTTGAGATTATCATATCTTCAAATTACCAACCACTAATGGAAAATTTCATTTTGGTATATATATATATATATCTTATTATGATACTTGATATTTAACCACTATCATATTTGATTCTACAAGTGTTTAATTTGTTCCCATTCAATACTTCAATTTAAATTTCCATTTAAAACTAATTGAAATTGTCAAAATTGGTAGCTTTTATTTATGGCATGCTCCCTCCATTATGTCACATATAAAAAATCATGTACATATTATTTTATAAGAATCGTGTACTGGAAAAAAAGATTATTGTTTAAAATTTTAATCACAGAACGTGTAAACCTACGAACATTTATAACTAATTTTAATTAGTTATTACAATTTTGAATGATGAATTTGATACAAATTGGATATTGTACATTCTAAAGAAAAGTTAATACTTTGTGAAGAGTGACTTTTCTTTTTATAGAATATGTATTTTTTTTTTCTTGTCATTAATCGTAATTGTGGATGGAAATTTAGTAGAAAGTGTACAATGTGACTCAATTTAAAAAATGGGTACTAAATCTGAAAATACGATAGACATCGGGTACCGAATATATAAAAAGCGATAATTTGTGGGACCAACAAAAGAAAAGTTGACCGCGCATTCAATTTACTGTTTCTCATATTTGATATTTTTCCCACAAAACTCGAACATCTCTCTCCGGAGTAGTCTTCATCTTCTGCGGTTCCTTCTAGAAAGTAGAAATTAATCGATTGGAGTTTATCCATGGAGGTAATGATTCATTCGTCGTCGTTCCTCCTCCCCAGTCCTCTCGCCGAAAACGGCGCCGCGGTCACGTACGTGCTTGTTTTACTCAACCGGAACCTCCCGCGGTTCACTCCTCTTCTATGGAAGCACGGTGATTTTCATCCTCCGAGTTGTTTCTATTGAATTTGTTTGTGTGATTTGATGATAGGTTGTTTAAGTTTTCCCATTGTTTTGTAGAGCAGCACAACTTCGCATCTGTGCAGACGGTGGGGCGAACAGACTGTATGATGAATTGCCGCTGTTGTTCCCCGATGAAGCTGCTCTAGCTGTTCGTAAAAGGTTCGATGAATGCGATCCCTTGTCCTTGGATTGAATTGTCTTATTTTTAGTGAAAATAGGCGTAAGTTAATGGAGGAAATGATTTTGTAGTTGTTTGGAGTAATTCGTGTTAGATAATTGCTGTGAGTTGAAATATATTGATTTAGGAAATAGTGTAATCTGTGGTGTGCCGAAAGGAAAATAACATTTGATCTGAAGGTAAGAAGTCTTGCTATATAAGAGAAAAAGTCAATAAATGTTTGCATGCTGTTTGTTTAGAACTGGGAATTTTCATTTTGTATTGAGGTTCATGTGATCTAGTTCCTGAAATAGCTTGCCCTTTTTTTTTTGTGATGATGTGGAAGTTCAGCTGGTGTTAATACTTGATTGTGGTTTATTGTATTTAAATCATATACAAGCCTAGATCTAGTTACATTTCTCCGTATTATGAAGGAATTAATTTAGTTTTGCGTTTATTGCCAGTATCTGCCTTCGGAAAATCATTAAGTAGTGAAAGACAATTTTCTCTTTATCGTACTGTAATAGCAATTAACTTTGGTGGATTAACTCATTTTTGCAAAGTCAAAGAATTTTTTTTGTTTCTGAAACTATGAGGAATTACTGGATGCTTAGGTATTTCAAGGATTTAACTAGATGTGTAATTGTGTATGAATAAAATGTATAGTTTTCTTCTTCAATTCATTGATTAAACAGGGTTAGCAAAAAAAAGACGCTCTCATAAAAAGAGTGTAGGTGTTGCTTCATATTTAGTACTTACTCGTCATGTGTCTGATCCAGGTATAAGCCTGATTTAATAAAAGGAGATATGGATTCCGTTAGAGAAGAAGTTTTGGGATTCTACAAAGATTTGGTAAGTTACTGTTTTTTTTTTTTTAAATAAAGCTAGAGTTAGTGAGGAAAGAGAATGCATCTAACAATCGAAATCCTAATTTTGTTTCTTTACTTGCTGAGGGGTGTGAAGTATATACTTCATTATTTTCAGAGCTTTCATATAAAATGGTAACTACTGGTGTATTTTGCTATGTGGTTGCTTAAGCTGCTTTACTTGCTAGCTACTTACCAAGTGAGGTACAGTTAGATGCAATATTAGTTGCGGCTTTTGTTGCCAGTTTCCCAGTTTTACACTTGATGATCATTTAGCCAATGAATTTGGTCAAGTTTTCACTTAAATTCATAGGTGCCTTTTCAAATAAGCTTATATTTAAAATACATATATCAGTGATTTTCTGCACTTGATGAGTCTATGTTGTCTGTATTAACTTGTGCTTAAAATGCAGGGAACTCAGGTAGTTGATGCTTCACATGATCAGGACACCACAGATTTACATAAATGTGTTGCATATATTCGAGAGTTAACAAATCTGAAGAATGAAAATGTATGTTTGATATTGTTTACCTAATTATTTACGTGCATTTATTTACTATAACCCTGTTTTGGTCTGTATTCGTCTTAAAACTGCAAGGTAATGAGGAAACTAGGTTGTAAAGATCTACAGTCAATTGCGGTCTTGTCTTGGGTTCCAATTGCACACATGTTGTTTTTACTAATGTCCATCTTGATCAGAACATTGTTTTTTTTAATATCTTTGCTCGCGAGGTTTCCATTTCTTCTCCACAACATATGTAATCAGTTATTTGATTGTTTCAGTTTTGCATTCTTGTTGCTGGAGCACTTGGTGGAAGATTTGACCACGAGATTGGAAATATCAATGTTATCTGCCGTTTCTCAAGCACCCGAATAGTTCTTCTTTCTGATGATTGTCTTATACAACTTCTTCCAAGTAGTCATCATCATGAGATCCATATCCTACCCACCATCGAAGGACCACATTGTGGTCTTGTTCCTATTAGGGGGCCTTCAAAAAGTAGTACGACCACAGGCCTTCAGTGGAATCTATGTGAGTATATTAATAACTACATTCTAGCTGTATATGGCTCAGCATATTTCCAAACTTTTCCTATGAGCATTAACTCTACCATTTGTAGATTAAAATATATATATGTGTGTGTGTATATATATATTCAGTATCTCACCATCAATGGTGTGGTTCTGATGTAGACTTGTAGTGTGATTGATCCAATGCTTCATCTATGTGTCTTCTTTTTCGTGAATGGATTTTTCTGGTTTTTAGTTTGTGAAAGATTTGAGTGCTTCATTTGTAGGGAAACTACACTTTGCCTTTTGAACTCTGTTCTTAGATACCGTTAACCTTTTCCTCAGCCCTTTGCCTCTAGAACTACACAAATGTTGTATTTTGGGGTATTGGGCTGCCTAACACACCTCAGTTATTTGTGTTTATCTGAGGGTATTTTCATCTTTTCAATATTTTGCTTATGCAAACTCAAAATGCCAAAAAAAATCTGTTTGTTCCAGTGGGATTGTCGGCACATCTTAGGCAGCAAGCGCTGTCTAGGTGCACTCTTTGTAAGTTCAGGAGGCAACATGTTATTAGAAAAACAAAAAAAATGTTTGATATGATGTCTAAACATGGTATACTTTCTTATGGAAAATTGCAATTCCCCTTGTTTATTCATTTATTTTTCGTTAAACTCAAGCCTGATCTATCTCTATTACTCGTGTTCCAGCTGATACAGAGATGTCATTCGGTGGCCTTATCAGTACATCAAATATCGCAACAGGGGAGTTAGTAACGGTAAAATCTGATTCGGATCTTCTTTGGACCATATCCATCAAAAAGGCATGATCAACCTTCAAAAGAAAACAACAGTAGACGCTAAATGTTCAGTTGCTGGATAGGTGATTGGCTCTGCTAGATGTATTGTGTTTATCTATTGTTATTTATGATTCACTTTTGATATATATTCTTTATAAAGCACTGATGCTACTCTTCTTTAACTATCTCCACCGATTACATTCAAATAAGGCCCAAGTTAGAAATTCATCGAAGGATTCCAAGGTTTGAGACGTTGGCATATGATTGTAATATTAACACGTGGGATATAAATGGAGAAGGGCGTTTTCGTCCCAAAGATTTGACCATCTGTACAATTGTATTCTATAAGTTTTAAATACTTGAATTTATTCTTAGTATTAATCTCTACATCATGAAATAATTTTAACTGTGATGCTATGGAGTTATCTGAAATAACTATTTCTGTGAAGAGTAACGTTATAATTTTGGATTCATATCAAATCTTACCATTTCAGTGGAGCAAATAAATGAAGTAGGATGAATTTGTATATTGTATAAACTATTATGATAAAACAAATTCTCCTGTGCATCTGGTGCATTGATCTAAGATCCGTGCAATCTGGATCGACTTGATCCGGATCCGCAATTTTTTTTTTTTTTAAATTTTATGTCTTGACTTATAAGATATGAATATTTGTACATAAATGTCACATGAACATATATAAAAATCATATAAATATAATATAAAAGTATTTACGTACAAATTTTGTTGATTTTTTTTTCTAAGTTATTTACAATAAAGATTACAGAATTTATACATAAATGTCACATAAGTTGTAAATAAAGGTTACCGAATTTGTACATAAAAATTTTAAAAAAAAATTAAAAATACGTGGATTCGAATCAACCTGAATTATATGTATATCAAATGTAGATGAGACACACTCTTATGATAAAATTGTATATTTGATTACTCAAGTATCCGATAAAGCTATACGTGGGTGGATGTTTGGTTGAGAACCATTTAACACAACTTCCAACTCATTTATCCTATTTGAAGGATATTTTCATCTTTTCACCTATGAAGTGGAAGGAAATAATTTGCTTTTAAAGGATATTTTCGTCTTTTCACCTATGAAGTGGAAGGAAATAATTTTCGCATACCAATCTTGAATATATAGTAGAACAATTAACAAAATTCAGAGTTCAAAAAACCAAATGAAAAACCAAACAAATACATTTAATAAGGTATCAATTATTGTGTCATTTGGGGTTGGAATAAAATATGAAAATGGAAAAAATTGGCTTCGCCCGGACTCGAACCGGAGACCTTCAGTGTGTTAGACTGACGTGATAACCAACTACACCACGAAACCTGATGTTAATCAACATTAAAATTTAATTAATAACAACCATTTTAAAAAAAAACTACAATACATTGTTTTGCTGGGAATCACCGGCAATTCTGGCGGCAAAGCTTCAAATTCTAGAGTGAGTCTCCTCCGCGCATAGGGTTTCTTCTCTGCAAATTGCTCGCTATTTCTTCCTTCTTCGCAAATATCTGTAGAATTCAGTCAATTCGCTTGATGCCCTAGCTCCAACAGCATATTTTCCACCACCATACCGTTCTCGGGCTCCAGAATAGGGGGCTCCTGCCTCCGTGTAATTCCGCCGCCTCCCTCGACCAGCGAGTACGTCCATGGAAGGTGGAGTTGCGAATTCCAGAGCAATTAGGCCGATAAGCAAAGGCGTTGTCCACCGGATTTGCGCCGGGCAAGTGATATTAGACCTGTCATCAGCGGTGAAGGAGCTCGTTGAGAACAGCCTGGATGCCGGCGCCACCAGCGTCGAGATTGCGTTGAAAGACTATGGTCTTGAGTCCTTTCAAGTCATCGACAATGGCTCCGGAATTTCCCCCCAGAATTTCAAAGTAATTTTTACCTATTCAACCGCCTCCATTTCTTCTATGTTACATTATGGTCCTCGGTTTTATAGGAGAAAGTGAAATCGAGAAGGAAATCTATCTTGTTTGTGTGGAATTTTCATCTCTCTGTTTTTGAATACAGTGATGTTATTCACACTTGATTGAGCAGTGCATGAATTTACTGGATCAAGCTACTTATGTTTGCACAGATTATGTTTTGTTTTCCTTTTAAAGCTATATACCTCAAGTTAAATTAGAGCCTATTTGTTATTACTTTTTTTCTATTTTACATTGCGATTGTTAGGTTTTAGCGCTGAAGCACCATACATCCAAGCTCTTGGATTTTCCAGACCTTCAATCGCTGACAACTTATGGATTTAGAGGGGAGGCACTGAGTTCACTCTGTGCATTGGGGGAATTGACAGTGGAGACACGCACAATCAATGAGGTGGTGGCAACGCACCTGACATATGACCGAATGGGTCTTCTGACTGCTGAGAGGAAGACCGCTCGTCAAGTTGGCACCACAGTTACTGTCAAGAATTTGTTCTCCAATCTACCTGTGAGGAGCAAAGAATTTCGCCGAAATATTCGCAAGGAATATGGAAAATTGATCAGCTTGTTAAATGTGAGCATTTTCTGCTCTTCTATTTTTATTTTTTGGTTCATCATGATTTCTCATTTTGGTGCTACTGGGATCTATAGACTACCCATGCTTCTCTAAGGCTGTATAGCTGGTCAAATGTTTTCGATGAAGAGTTCTATCATAAGTAAATACATTTAGCACTTATTCACTGGTTAGATTTCATCCTTTTTATATGTGTTAGGAGAGGATTTTTTTATTTATAATTTTTCCATTAGTTTCTGTTCATGAAATAATGATCTATGAGATGTGGATTCAGGCCTATGCCGTAATTGCTAAAGGAGTAAGATTTGTTTGCACCAATACAACTGGGAAAAATGCAAGGTCTGTAGTGCTAAAGACACAAGGCAGTGGATGCCTCAAAGAGAATATCATCATGGTGTTTGGAACAAGTACCTTTTCCTGCTTAGAGCCTCTGAGGCTTAGTATATCAGATGGTTGCATGGTGGAAGGCTTTGTTTCCAAGCCTGGATATGGAAGCGGGCGCAATTTAGGGGATCGACAATTCTTCTTTGTTAATGGCCGTCCAGTTGACATGCCCAAAGTTGGCAAGCTTGTGAATGAGTTATATAGAGGTGCAAATTCCAGACAATATCCTATTGCCATTATGAACTTTTCTGTGCCCACTCGATCGTATGACGTGAATGTTACTCCTGATAAAAGAAAAGTATTTTTCTCTGATGAAAACTCTATTTTACAGTCCTTAAGAGAAGCCTTAGAGATGATCTATTCATCAAACCAGGCAAGTTACTCAGTTAACCAAGTCTACGAACTTAATGATGGCAAGGCTGCCTCCAATGTTTATTCTCTGCATGAGAGATCTCAATTGCTTTCTGATAGTAGTTTAGAGCCTAAAAGAACAGATGATAAATTATGTGCAAATGGTGGCAGTAATGTCAAAACAGCTTTAGATAACGTAAGAGATTCGTCCAGTGAGAAGATGAGACAGAACAGTGAAGGGTTGGCATCCCTAGTATATGGCAATCAGAAGAGCAAGTCAGCTGAAAACCCTGACAAGAAAATTATGGATTTTGTTATTGACAAAACTGACAAACATACTCCTCTACAGTCGAGATCTTCCCAGAAAGGTAGCATCAGCAGTGAAAATTCGCTGGGGCATTCAACTATAGTACAGATGTCACTCGACAAATTTGTTAGTGTAAATAAGAGGAAACATGAAAGTAGTGAAACTACATTATCCGAAGTTCCACTCCTTAGAAGTGGACCTCCTATGGGTAGATTAAGAGAAAGCAGCTCTTTCAACCGTGCAGCATCCCGAGGAAATTGTGTTGAAATTGATGATTCCAGTAAAAGTAAGGAGCCTCAACCAACCAAAATCTCAAGTATTGACAGTGTATTTGGTGAATCAGATGTGAGTATTCTGCTTCCTTGTGGAGATAGAAAGCAAAGTAGTGGCAGTCATGGTGATGCAAGTGTTCTGTTTGCTTGTGTGGAGAAAAAGCAAATTGGTGATAGAGAGGTACAGAATTCTGTGAGTTCTTTTCCTATTAAGTTATTTGTGAATGAGAATTTTCATGTTGAGTTATACATGGTATTATATAATGGATTCCTGAAGAAGAAACTCAATTGTGCATGAATTAACATGATGTTTCTGAACCTCAAAGAATTTGTGCCCTGCTTAAGTTCTTAATCTTGACTATCAATTAAATTTCATGATACAGAAAATCAAATTGCAGGAGCAGAAAGCTCAAGTGAGAGTTCTAGATGATGATTCTGTACAAACTGCTTCAACTAGAGCAAATTCTCAACTTGTATCAAATCACCTTTCAGATGAACCTATCCCCTTACATTCTTCTAATTCATTGACGGATACTCCAGTGGTTTCTTCTGGTTCAAAGGTTGGTTTCACATTGAAGTTTAGTTTTAAAGATTTGATGTCAAGGAGGAAGCAGAGGCATTCAATACTCCCATCGATCAGTCATACATCTGGAAGGATAAAGTTAAAAGGGTACACAGAAAGTTTATCCTCTTATGTAACATTCACAGAATATCTGGAAAAGTGTAACAGTTTTCTGCTAACTTAATTAGTTGTTGATCTACAGGGGTTTTGCTGCAGCATCATTGGAGCTCTCACAAGGAGAGAATGAGGAGGGGAAGGCCAAAGCTTTAGCTGCTGCTACCAGTGAGCTGGAGAGACTGTTCAAGAAGGAAGATTTTAAACAAATGAACGTGTGTACCTTCATTCATCCTTATATGACATTTTTATACATTGCAAAAAGACATGCAAGGCATTTAAATCCTATGTAAAAATGATTCATAATCCCATCCCATTTCGTTATATTTGGCATGATCACTACATGTTCAAGCTTGATTTAATATCAAAGAAAGTATTTGTTCCTCATCCGACTAATTTCTACCTCACCTGCAGGTGGTTGGACAATTTAATCTTGGATTCATAATTGGCAAGTTACATCATGACCTTTTTATCGTGGATCAGGTAATCTATTTACTTCTTTGTAAGACTGACTAAAAAAAAAAAAATGACAATTTTGTACAATTCTGTTCATGCATGTCTATTTCATTATGTGAATAGTCTAGCTTGATTGATTTTTTATGTTTTTGCCCCAGCATGCTGCAGATGAAAAATACAACTATGAGCGCCTGTCACAAACAACCATTTTGAATCAGCAACCTTTACTTCGGTAAGCCATTTATTCAGTGATGTGAATAAGCACCAGATTCAATCAATCAATTTGCCTATCAATATACCCTTCTCGCTTCAGTTAGGTAGATGGTGTTTTGATTCTAACTAATATTGTTTTGACTTTTTCTCCCCTTCCGTAACTCTGCTTATTTTCTAATTCACTTATCAGCTCTCTTCTGACAGCCAACATGTCACCCATAAAACCTATTCTGGTATCTGATAGTGCCACGTAACTCTTATTTTCTGGTGAACCTTTTAGTATATTTGATTTGTGCAAATACCATTTCACTTGCTTGTCTTATGCATCATATCCTGAATGAGGGGGTTTCCTTTCTTCTCTTATATTACAATGTCATTCATTCAGGCCATTAAAAATGGAGTTGGCTCCCGAAGAAGAGGTAGTTGTGTCCATGCACATGGATATCTTCAGGTTTGAGTTCTCTAGAGTGTCCTTACTTTTTAACTCCTCTACACATATGACATCCTGCTTTGAGAGCGCTCAACTGTGTCTTATTGTATGTTTACATTTGGGATATATAGCTCATACATCAATGCAGATGTTTGTTGCATGTTATGGGGATAGTGGTTCAAAAGATTTGTATGGTCAACTGGGGCTGTACTTTGCATATCTAACAGTTCACAGATGCTTGTGATCATCAACATTAAATGGATATTTGAACTGACTGATTATTTTGTGATTTTTGCTGCTGTACCTGTATTAGATAGATCTGATTGCTATAGCAAATCTCTTTGATTTTCTCGTGCAATCTTCTCCTTGAAATTTCATATGGCTTACATGTTAGTGGCTTGATTTGTCTTGTACAACTGATAGCAACCACATCCTGCATTCAGGGATTTTTTTTTTTATGAATTCCTGATAAGATCTTTTTTGTTCAACTGATTTGCTCCTTTACATTATTAGATATATCCAATGCTTTTGCTGTAATAAATATTTCTCAATTTCAGGAAAAATGGATTTTCATTAGAGGAGGACAATGAGGCTCCTTCTGGTCATCGTTTTATACTGAAAGCAGTCCCTTTCAGCAAAAATATAACTTTTGGAGTTGCGGGTAATAGTGAATTTCCTCTATGTATAGATTTTGTATTTTGTCGTAACTCTTAGCTTGTGTGTTATGGGATAATGGATTCCTTTCCAAAAGATTTGAAGGCTTGGGAAAATTGCAGCTTTCTCCATTTTTAATTAGCTTGTTCTCTATGTTTTGTGTTTTCATGTTGGACTCTTGTTAATCAAGACCTAAGTTCATCCTGATATAATATCCAGGACATCAGTGAGAGTTTTTCCATATTGCAACTTGACCTGAGTGCATATATGCATCTATCTACATTTTTGTTAGTTAGAAATAGGCATTCATAAGTCATTTCTTTCTCACTGCACCCATATACGCAGACATCCTCAAAATCCTTTAATGTGGGTTAGTGTCAAGCATCATGCCTTTTTTCTTTAATGCATGTTATCAAGTTGTAGCAATTGTGCATTTTGATTACTATTTTTACCTATGGAAGCAATAGAATGGGCAGTGATATTAAAGTGTAACGGCTTTACCAGAAAGATTAAAATTCTAATAATAATTTAATCATCTTATATCCTGATAATCATGAAAAATAAATATTTGTTTAATAAATATATTTGCTGAACCAAGGATGTGCTTTTCCAATTACTTGGTCAAGTGACTGTTCTTTATTTTGCACAGATATCAAGGAGCTAATTTCGATTCTCTCTGATACTCATGGAGAATGTTCCATGATTGCCAGTTATCGATCAGACACTGCCGATTCAGTTTGCCCACCTAAAGTACGTTCAATGCTAGCATCTCGAGCTTGCAGATCATCTGTTATGATTGGAGATTCACTTGGGAGGAATGAAATGCAGAAGGTACTTAATCAAAGGTGTTCGTTGGATTCGGAAATAACATGATACAAATTTCAACCCTCGGAATCTTGCATTCTTAAGCCCATATCTAGGTTCAGACTACACTTTTCAGGAAGCCTGTCCAGTTTCCCCTCCAACCCAACCATTAGAAACGCTTCGTATTTGCTATGGGCAAAACTTGATGCCCCCATCACTGATGTGGCATAAGGGAAGCTAATTCCAAATCACGATGATTATGAAAAACACCCTATGTGGCCTCACCGTATCAGCATTGTCGATATTAAGTTGTGCACACAGCGTATAGAGGGGCTTTCTTGACCCGACCATATAATTTCCTGTTTATCCCTTCAGTTCCTAATTCCTATCTATTTAGCTGCGCACTTCTACATAGAAAAAAACAAGTTTGATAATCGTTGTGCGTTTTACACTTGCAGATTTTAGAACATCTGGCGATCCTGAAATCGCCATGGAACTGTCCACACGGACGACCAACAATGCGCCACTTGGTTGATTTAAGAACTGTCCATAGTAGAGGAGATGAAGAAGTGATGGAGTTGTGAATAAACCTTGCTTATGAATCTCCTCTTGGTAAATTATTGAATGGTAAATGTGTTGGTTCATGACTTCATCCACTTGCCAATTTTGTCTTATAGAAATCGTAATCATGTTTAAACTTTAAACTTTCTTCATTTGTAAATCTTTAGCCTATTTGCCCATCAAAATGGTACGTAAGTTGGCTTGCAATCTAAACTTGTTTGATCGATTTAGTTTCACCATAAATAAATGGGACCGAGTTTGAATCAACCCACACTTTAATCATTATCAACCTTTTAGGAAATAAATATACTAAATCACCTACTATTGTATTATTTAGATTCGCATCTGAAATTACTAAAATGAATTCTTTTACAGGATAAATATGAAATATACAATATAATAAATAAATAAATAAAACTTCTCATAATTAATTTGCAATGGAAAAATCCAATATATATTTCTCCCAACTTTCTTGACTCTCTTATCTTTGCAAAATTAATAATCATATGATTAAAACTTAAGATTGTGTTTGTATTGAGAAATAGTTTGAAATTTATAATTGTAAATCTATTGGTTATATTTTGATTGAAATGAATTTGAAATCAATCTTTTTTATTTTGATTGGTTTTGCTCAAATGTCCACCGTGGGCAACTCTTAATATGTCCATCAATGATGTGTAATCATCTCATCCTCTCGTTATATGGAAAGTAAAATTAATAGATGCTCAAATTTTTGACATATCAACCGTGGATACATATTAATGTGCCTACGGTGGGTAGGTGAATAGGACTGCTATTTTGATCTATTTTTTTGTTTAATTGAATTTAAAATTTATTCATTTCAAATTATTTATTTCAAATCAATCAATCCATACGCAATTTTATCAATCCTAATATATGTGATTGTGTTATATTTACTATGATCAACACATCAATTAATAATTATTTAGGGATTTGGGATGCCAAGATTATTTTGAAATATGAGATGATATTTTAAAAAATGAGTAATGTATAGTAATTATTTTGAAATAAAAATAAAGAATTATAATTATTTTAGCATAAGAGACATGAGTAATTATAATATATAGTAATTATATGAGTGGTATATAGTAATTATTTTGAAATAAAAATTATATAGACATATGATGTATGTAGTATCCCAAGTCCTTGATACTTTGAACTTCTTCAAAACAATATAATAAATAGGGCGGTTTGAAACCAAGGGGGAAACATAGTACCAATACCATTACCTCAATTATTCTTCTTCTCCGTGAGATCGCGAGAGAGAGAGAGAGTGTGTGAGAAGCTCTAGTTCTCTACTCCGTGGACATATATTCAGGTTCGCCTCTAGCTGCTCGTAGTTCTGAATTGTTCTCGCGAAAAAAGTCCGTAATTTTAATTATTATTTTTTTGGCGCTTAGGGTTTTGCTTTTACGAGTCGCTTTTTTACAATATGCATCACCTTCCATGGTTTTTTTATCTTGTGTATTTTATGTGTTTTTATCTCTATGGATAAATGCAGTTGGATTGGTTTATACGCCGCTGTAGAATTTAAGAAAGGTGAAAAATGGTAATTCTCTACTCTCCGCTTCAAATTCTAGGGTTTATATTGGTTTGGGTTTTTACCTTTTTGGTTTGTTGGTGTTTCAGCTTCCACTTTCGCTGCTGAAAACTTCACAAGGTCACCCCATGGTACGTATTTGCCTTAAACCTCTTTTCTTCTTGCCCTTTTCCTTGGATCAATTGAAGTTTCTGCTGATATATTTTCCCTATCCATTTGTCTATGTTACCATAGGTATTTGACGTGACATTATATATGCCTTACAAATTTTATGGTTATATTCAACTTCAATGCAACCCCTGGTTTTTCACCACTGATCTCAGCTGAATCATTTGTTTTGTTATTTTGATGTTACTATCTTATTTAGCTTCTTATAATATGATTTTACAAACATCATAAGACCCAATTTTCCTTTTGATTTGCCTGATCTACAGCTGGTGGAACTGAAAAATGGGGAGACGTACAATGGTCACTTGGTTAACTGCGACACTTGGATGAACATCCATCTCCGAGAAGTTATTTGTACCTCGAAGGTATTTTATTGTGGAATTCAGTTATAAGCTGTTTTAAAGGTTTCTATGTTTTTTCACTATGGATTCTACATTTTGCAGTTACTTTAATAATATAATACCATTTGAGAATGCTTCACTCCTTTCTTCCCTTGTAACTTTTGAGTTTTAATGTTTCTAATCATATGTAGGATGGAGATAGGTTTTGGCGAATGCCAGAGTGCTACATCAGGGGTAATACAATAAAGTATCTTAGAGTTCCAGATGAGGTATCTTTAATGCATTCTTCAATTGCAGATGATGTTTTCTGTTTGTTGTTGACTTGAGTTAATTTTCATGAATGCAGTCCATGGGGCTGTTAAAGATTTTAAAGTTATGCTTTGTCACTGATATGAATTATGGTTATGGATCAAATTCTTTGGGGACTCTTATACTACACATCAGTCGTTTTTGAAAACTTCTTTCTTGTGATCTCTCTTTATTTCATCATGTCACATCTTAAACCATCCTCCATATCTGTTGGTGTTTTAAGTTTCAGAAGGTTAACAACATCTTTTTTTGTTTTTGATGAGATGTCTCAAGAGGTAAACTATAATAACCTTTAGATAGATTCTTAGAATTGTTCTAGGCATCATAGAATGTTTCCATTTGAACTTCATGGGATTGTTGTAATCACCCATTGGTCTCCCCTCAATAATTGGTTTTCAATTAATCAGTCACTCAATTGTTTAGGATGTTTAACAAATTTGCTTGGAATCTTCACATGTATACACAGTCACTATTATTTAGGATGTTAACAAATTTGCTAGGAATCTTCATATGTTTACACTGACACAAGCTTGGTTATATGTATATATTGCTTCAATATAGATTTTTGTAGGTGTTACGATAATGTTTAATTTGTTTCTCATTTCAGGTGATTGATAAAGTTCAAGAGGAGACGAAAAGCCGTTCTGGTAATTTTTGTGATCCAGCTTTTGTTTTACTCAAAATTTATGACCGACTGTTTTCTAGGCATTATTGAGGGGTGACACATCTTTGATTAGGAAATTGAGACATAGTTCAATAGAAACTTTTAGATAGTAGTTCTGTCATTTCTCTGATTGTATTACACATCTTTGTTTCACATAGTTCAACAAGGTTACCGTGTTTGCTGTTTCTCTGATGACATGCTCTAGGATTTCTTTGTGCCTTCTCCCCTCACATTTTGCAAGCATGCATGTATAGTGGGTGGGTTATGGGTCTTTTTGGACATCATAAATCACCCAAGTTGTTGAGCTTAGATTCAGTTAAGTATTATCTCAAGATGCCTCTGAATTTAAATGCACTATTATTTCGCAGACCGAAAGCCACCTGGAGTAGGGCGTGGAAGAGGAAGAGGTGGCAGAGAGGAGGGTTCTAAAGCAAAAGGCGGAGGGCGTGGAGTGGAGGATGGAGGCGGCCGAGGTGGTATAGGTGCAGGTCGAGGCAGGGGTGGATCTGGAGGAGGAAGGGCTGGTGGAAATAGAGGTGGAGGTCGAGGCCGATAAGCTACTCATCAACTCAACTCTCTGAAGATGATGATGTGGTCATATTATTTTTTTGAAGACCACTTTTGTTACATCCCTTGTCTGATGGACGTTTTTAACACAGTTCGTGCTCATTACTTAATATGACCATAATCTGTCAAGTTTGTTTCTATTTTTTAAGAACATTGCTGTGAGTGATTGTTTTGGCTATAATATATTAATATCTATTTGCTTGATTGTCTAAACAGTACATTGTGTTTTGCCCTTAATGTGATTTACCATAATTATCGTATTCTGAAGAAGTAAATGAGAAGTACCTTTGAATTGTTTGCACAAACAGTCGATAAATTATGCTGTTAGCATCACATTGGGTGCTTGCCGACAATTTACATGGTAATGGGCATCAATTCATACCTTTGTATCCGTTTTCATACAAATTACCTAATAAACTAACATAATGATATTAATTTAATACCCACTTCTCGATGCAACTGGCAAAATCATACCAAGGACCCCTTCCAAAGTAACAAGCTTAAAATTTTCCTCATAGAAACAGTTGCAATACAGTTGACAAAAACAGTGAAATAAAATAAAATACAACAGGAGGGTACATTTGAGAAGGTGAAAAAATAATAAAAAATGGGTATAATCAAGTTCTAGTAAGGACTATGTCTTCTTCGGGTTTTTGGTGATTTTTCAACCAATGCACTTGATATCCATGAACAATTTGTCACTGAAGATTCATCAGATGACCAACAACACAAGCGACCATCTTCGCCACCTGTCCATCCGTAAATGCCACGGCTCTTAGTTCTACCAGGTATGCTAGACATTGGCAACACACTACGAACGATCCCTGTATGCCCACCTTGGAAAACAGCTTCTGCAGAACCAATCGATTTGGTGCTTCCACACTTCACGGGGAAGTATCCAAAAGCGCCACCATTTGTGCCTCCAATCAACCACAGGCAATCCTCTTCGGTCGAATAGTGGCAATCAACAAAATAGTCTACCTGTCATATTGAAAGATGACAAATATGAGCTTTTAGCTGGTCTGAGCATGGATATACAGCAAACAGCTACAAGGAAAGGAATCGGCTTTTTGCAATATGGACGGTAAAAGTAACAATTGCAATTACAAAGTTCGAAGAATCTTGTGGCACAATGGGAAAGAATTCATATTCAATGTGTATTGTTTTAATTTGTATTTGGCTGTAAAACTACTCAAGGACAAGGCAGGTTTTCGGGTTCATCCAAACCTAATTCTGTTGCTGATTCAGTTGTCCAAGGTTACATCTAAATGGAAACTGAGTCTTGCTTCATAAATACCGTTAGGGACGTGAGGATGTATTGTTATTAAAAAGGAGACCATGAAGCCAATTAGGTAATGCAATAATAGGGCTTCTGTTTTAACCGGAGTAACACAACACTATATCCCAGATGGTTAGCACATGAACGAGGAGACAACATGATATAAGCTATCTAAGATTTGGTTATCGATCAATTTGAAAAGGCAGGGGTTTGGTAAGTGCGGTGCTAATGTGCAAGTAACAGATAAAATCACAAGGAACTCACAACTCAATATAAAAATAATGAAAACATTAGTATAGTAACACCAATATTCCAGTAACAGCAAGCCAGAGAGAAGTATCATAATTGATTTCAAAGTAACATGCAACTGAAAAAGGTAAAGCTCACGTACATTATCTAATGTCCAGCTCTTAGAGGCTAATTCACGAGCATCCTCAAAGTTGGCCTCAGTTGTTGCATCATTCCAATCCCAAATACTAAAGCAGAGTATAAAGTAAGGAGTTGATGTAAAAAATTATGTAACCATATCTTGTGAAATAAAGCTATAAAGGATGCTAATTGACATTAAGATGTAGCATTGATCTAAAAAAATTGATGCAGCAGGTAAAAAAAAAAAAAATGTTACCTCAAGGTTTCAATGTGTGTTAAGCACCACACCTTATGATTTGCCTGACCAAAAAATCCCACTTTTCCAATTGAAGTTCCCACATTGAACACCTTGTTTCAGTGCATATGAAGAGTATCAGCACAAATATGCCAAAAACCTTCATAAAACATTTACGTGAAACGTGCAGATAGCCCTTTCAGTCAAAACAAAATATTATAAAATGCTCATAGTACAAAGTTGAAAACCTTTGTGATAAAAACAACTAAATACAGAACTCTTGCTAGTACAAATGTAAAAATGAAATGCACCATGAAAATCATTAACAGAAAAGTTATCGTCAATATAATCAACAGAAAATTGTGCAGGATCTCTTCAGAAAAATATGTAGAGAAGATAACAGAAACTAGAAAGAATTCATCTCACTTACTGATGCCAAGTGATCATCGTCATTTATGTTTCCACCGGTATCGAACAGACACATTAGACCATCAACAGAAGCAGACAGAAGCTTGCTTGGATGACCAGGAACAAAGTGAACCTGCAGTTGTTACTTATCCTTAGTGAGAAACTCTAACAAATATAGACCAAAAGATTAAAATGTGACACCGCCATCCCCCACAGAGAGAGCGACTCCCAAAATACCAAAAAAACTTAGATATCCATACATTCGTAGTAATAATGCATATTTATCTAACCTGCTTAAATACTGAAAACAGATGAGATGGCATGTATACATGCAATAATTTCTTTTACCATGAATCCTCAACCTCACATGTCATTCAAGAAAATATTATGTTAATGCATTCAAATGTAAAAAATTCAGGACAAGTGTTCTTTCATATCCCTTCTCCTTTTCTTTCATGGTCAGATGAGGTTGCAAGACTTAACTTATTGGTGTTTTACTTGATGCTATTTCTACCTAGTGAAGAATTCAAAGGCAAATCTAATTACCTGAGTAACATCTTCCATGTGAGATTCCTCCAAGCATGCAGTCTGCTTCATAGTCCTCCAATCCCAGAAAAGTATCTGCATATTGCCAAACAGTAAACAGCAAAAAATTTAATGTGTGAAAAAAGGAAAACATACAATAAACAACAGATCTCATTTCTTAGAATTAAATATAGTAGAATAACAATAAATGTAACATAAATTTGACGAAACCATTATGAACTGATAAGTGCATTATGTGGTTGTAACTTGTAACACTATATGCATGCCCAGATACCCAAGGTTAGGTACAAGGGCAGCTTCTGTAACAAAATTAATAAACAAGAGCAAGAAATGATATCTAGGATGCTAGCAAGATCAGGAACCGTATTTTATATTAAAAACACACAGAATATGCATTCCAGCAGTTCACTACATATCCTAGCATGAAAAGAGAAAATAATTATTTACACGCTAAAACCATAAGTAGATATCAATTCAATTCTCATTGTGGAGAGCACTAATCAACAAACATAAGATAGAACTACCTGAGAATTACACCCTGCTGCAAGAAGGTTACCATCAGTCCCACCAAACGAGAAGCTGAAGACCTCCTGTGATGGACCTGTATTTATGCAAGACACCTGCATTACGAGTCATACTGTTACAACCTTAATCCAAATCGTTCTGTTGGTTGACAATTCTCTAATGAACATTTCTGACTAACTTATCGATCAGTTTAACAAGTATGGTGATTCAAATTCATGCAGCATTTTAATTTTTTATGTTATTTTACACTTCAAATAACATCAGAAAAATCAAAATTCAACAAAATTATTTAAGTATGATGCTTCTGCAAATGAAAATACAGAGACAAGTCAAAACCTGTTGGAAAGTCCTGGAATCCCAAGCTCTGAGTGTAGAATCCGACGAGCAGGAGTACAACACATGCGGAGCTGAAGGCCCTGCGAAAGAAATTTGATTGATAGTCGAAGAATGACCTTTGCATTCACCAAGGTACTGCCCCGTCAGCGGCGAGTACAATTTAACCGCATTAGTTGAAAGCGACACCGCCATCGACGTCCAATCGTCTCTGAGTATCACAATTACTTCATAACTACAAACAACGCCGAGAAAACCGAAATCATAAATGAAGTTGAGGAGAGAATTATACTTGGGGACAATTTGGAAAACGTAATCATCGCCGAAATTCGTTTGTATAGAGTTCTTGACTCCAAATCGCTTCAAATTAGTATGACTTGGAGTTGGTTTGACATCTTCAACATCCATATCTTCTGCAATTTCCATCTTCTTCTTCCTCTTTCCTCTGTTTGTGAGTGGTTTTCTGTTCGAGCTAGGGTTTTTGAGGGGGCGGGTTATTATAGTCTATGATTATTATTACAAGGTATGTAAAAGGTCTTCACTAATCCCCTACACTTGGATACGTTTTAATGCGTCAATGTCTTATAGTATATTATTGATTTCACATAATTTGGATTCATAAATCTTGAAAATACAATCAAAATATTAATTATATAAATAAATAATAAAATTATATAAATAAATAATAAGATAAAGCACGATAATATGTGATAGATTTGTTATAATTAGGATCTTTAATTTCTGACACTAACACCATATCATCAAAATATAAATTATATAGACAAATGATAAGATAGAAATGGCATGAAAACATGAATTCTCAAGTGGATGAATCTTTAAAAAAAAAGATCATCACAACCTTTTGAAGAATATGAATGATTTATACTCATATCAAGAAGTCATCGATTGGAACTTAATTTGATAGATAATTTATACAAGTTGTTCAATTGAAATTTAAACTTGGTTCAGACAGTTGTATCTACCATTGTGATTTGGAATCAAATTTATACCATATTATGATTTCAACAAATATATCAAGATCCCCTCAATTAATCAAATTATGATTTCAGTTACCGACGGTAAAAGATCGCAAATTTTGAATATTCATTCTGTTGAGCTTATTTTCATATATGCGTTCAATATCAAAATGAAATTTTAGAATGATCGAGATCGTATGTTACATTATAATTATTCATCCTCTATTTCATTGTCTTTGATAAAAAGATATATCAGTCATCCATGTTAATTAGCAGTGAAAATTTAGTGACCTCTAAACTCAAATAGCATCACTGTCATGGCCAAAAGTGAAACCTCAGATTTGATATTCCAATTCAAATACCACCCATCTTCAAAGTCTCTGATATCATTCCTACATTTTCATTAAAATTACACCACCACATAGTGGATGGGACCGTTTCTGTGCCGGATAGAATAGACAATGATGCTTCAACGAAAAAACACCACTCACTCTTCATAGAACAAGCGCGCTCTCCTAACTCATAGCAACGGACATTCATGAACTCGGGATGGATTCTGCTTTGGCCTCTGAAGATTCACCTTGCGCCTTTTCATCAGCCTTCTCTTCCAAGTTATTGACCTCTGTAAAGCAGCGTTGAGAAATGGATAATTAGTACGTCTTCAATTAGTGCTAGTATAATAGAGCCCCATTTTGAATATTAATGTAGTTCAATCAGTACCTTCATCGTCACTATCATCAAAGTCATCCCCCATGCCATCATCTTCAACGCCACCCATGCCAGCGAATTTCTGTACAACCAGAGAAATTGAGGGACATTAGAGCTAGTGAGAACAAACTCGACAAAACCAAGAAAGAGATGAAGCCTACCGAGAAATCCATTCCACCCAAATCAAGATCAGCAGGTCCTCCTGATTACACCACGAGGAATTGAAAAGTAAGCAATCTATCTTGTAGAACATGTCAATATCGCAAAAAACGTATCTAAGGAAAATCAAGTAATGGTACCGGTATCATCATCTTCATCCACCCATTTATCCCAGTCAACTTTCACATAATGAGGTGTCTTTTCATCTCCACGCAGAAGCTTCTTCCACCATTTGTTTTCTGCTTTCTCCAAAACACAGAATATGTTTCGCACACCTATGTTTATTTTGCACTCCTGAAAACAAGTTGGATTAAATTAGATGATATTAGCATAAGACTGATTTAGAGATGAGGGATGCTACCCTACTTAACCAAATCCATCCCTTTGAGAGGCCCAGGCAACTATAATCCCCATTACTGAAGTCAAAACAAAATACTTATGATATTGTTATGTCCCAATTAAGGCAAGCCATTATCTATTTACAAGCCAAGTAAGTTCCTAGAAGAGAACACTATTGTTTCTAATCCTTTACTTGAGAAAGAACTGACAGGGCATATAATGGAAAATTTTACTTAAGATATACAACTAATCTAGTTTGTCCCCTTTTTTTAAAGTATTCCACAATGGACAGCATGACAACATTCACAAGCCTCTAACCAGAATTCACCACACAATTAAAGGAACGGTGGAAAGAGAATCTCACCTCTACATTAACTTTATCAAGAAGATCTAGTTTAAGCTCATAAAGATTGTTGTCTGTCCCAGCAGTGGCAGCAAATGTGAAAGTGCCATTTGGGTCTACATCGACCTTAGGATTTTTAGCATCTGGAAGTAGCACGGTAAGATACACCTTGTCCTCCGTTTCAGCCCACTTCACCTCCGGGTGTCGGCTACAGAATAGAAGACAGTAAATATCATCGCAATGTCATAACAAGAATAAAAACATTCTTTATATCAATCATGGTAAACCAAAAACTTACATGAGTCGCTAGAATAAAGAATAAAATCAAAATGCAAGAGTTGAAACTCATTATAGTATTAATTACCATCAAACTTTAATGACACACTGGTACTTT
Organism: Scutellaria barbata; assembly: GCA_028654395.1. Lineage (NCBI taxonomy): Eukaryota > Viridiplantae > Streptophyta > Magnoliopsida > Lamiales > Lamiaceae > Scutellaria > Scutellaria barbata. The sequence continues at coordinate 24,740,664 of CM053649.1, forward strand.
CAACTAAGGAATCACTGATATTGCCAAAACCATAACTTAGTCATGAGTAACCATTCTGCAATGCAACTTCATATTGATCAAGAGTAAAACAATGATGAGGCATGACCTGAACTGCTTGAGAATGCTTACTCATGCCTACACTAGATGGATAGACTTACGGTGCTAAGCTTCACTATTCACTTAACTCTTACCTACATTAGCTTCTCCACTTGTATGGATTTTAGAGGAAAGAGGGATAGAATAACAATCAAGCTCAAGACAAAACATGCATACTACCTATCAAGAGCAGGTTATTTTTCCAACAATTATTTTGCAAGTAAATATCATTTCTCAACTGTAATCATTCATTAGTAAAGTTTTTTCATTGGAAAATAGAGCCGTTGAAGAATTTCAAAAAGTGAAAATGTAGAGTCCAAAAATTGGAGAGAAGATACCAGATCATATGAAATAACAAACTGCGAACAAACTACCAACTCAAAGCAACCGTCTTCAATGGTGTTATTATTAAAAAACAAGAAAAAGCAACTGCATGGTATCAGCGCAATCACTTGCCAAAGAAGCAACACGAAATTTTGAATAAAATTTAGTTAAATACATGAATGAGAAGCACCAAATACCCAGCAACATCATCATATAAATCAGTTCGGCACATGAAATTTATTTATATGAAATTCAATTCACCAAGGATTTAACCTCATTACAATTGTCCTTCTCATACATTCTGTTCCGCAGAAAATTTAACAAGCATCGGAACTTAAAGTTAAATGATTAAAACTAAAAATTTCAACTAATTCCATGCAAAAACAATGGATAATTACAGTGGAAAAACTAAAAATAAATAAATTAGAACACCAAATTCTACTTAATTTCTACCAAACCAACTAACAAAAATAAGGACTAAAGCAAATCTAACACGGTTCAAACTTTAATATACTTGATAGGAAAAAAAAATGTTACCTCATGTTGAGACGGAGTTTTTCGAAGAGTTTGAGAGTTGAGAAAGGAATCGAATGGAAAACCCTAGAAGCAGCGGTACATTTAAAGGAACCGCTGCTCTACCATTTGAAGAGTGAGGATTGCTATTTTCAGAAGGTTCGCGAACAACGCCATAGCAAAATCACGGAATTGACGAATCTACCCTTGTGGGTTTAACGTATGACATGTATGGTCTGATTATGAATGACAAAAGAAGGAAAAGTTCAAATTTGATTTTTGAGACTACTTTGAAAAATTAAAAGAACTTATTTTTATTATATAATTTTTAAAGTGAAATGATTATAGTATGTAATAATATCTTTACATATAAAAGAACAATCGGATCTTAACGATTCAAAAATATCATTAATAATTACATTTATTTTGTTTCATGATAAGTGTCATTTGGAGTTTTTACAACACAAATTATCCCTATAAATATTCTTTGGTTAAAATTTAGGGATTTAGTATGATATTTTTATTGAATTGATTTTATCCTCTTTTTAATCTTTAATCATAAATTTATTTATTAATTAAAGGTATATTTATACAATTTTTATGTTCCTTAATCTATAACAAAAGCTTCAAAATAATAAAATAGAGAGAGTATTAATTAATTTATTGTAAACACAATTTTCTAATCTCATGTCAATAATTTATTATCATTTATATAAAGATAACTCTACATAAAAAATTATAGGTCACTTAATATAAAATAGTAGGCTTTCAATATAAAATATTTTAAAATCTTAGATAAATTTTGAAAAAATATACAAATTGGATTTATTAAAGATGCCATATATATTGTATGACAGAGTGGGTAGATTTTACTTCTCTCGAACAAATGGATATATTTTATCTTAATATTTTTGGGCCAAGGCCCCAATTAAATATTCAAATAAAATGTCTTTTTTTAAGAGAGGCCCAATTTCGTATCTTATGGGCTGATTAACATAGTTTACACATTTCATGATTGAATTTTTTGATTTATTTTCTAAAGTATTTTCTTGGATAGTCAAATGTGGAACGTGAGTGAACACTATTAAACTATTAATAATATTTTTATCCATTCCGAAATTAAGTATATACATTGTTTGGAGAAAAACCTAAAATCATTTGATTTTATTCTTTAAGAATATCATCTATTTATATCAACATTACTCATATTTGAAGAATTTAATTACCTGTTTTTACTAAAAAAAACATTGAAAAATCTTTTTTTTTCAATACAAGATATATGCATCTTGCAAGAACAAAAATTATTAACGTCGGAATTTGTATTATGAAATAATTCTTAGTCTAACACTTAAAATGATCGAATCCGGTTTAAATTAGTGAAATTGGATAAAAACGGATTAAAACTGTGTATGAAAGTGTAGAAAACACTGTGTCTAAAGTCTACTCGGGCAATTTAGTTCGGCTGATCCTGATCGGTTCAAAATGGCCGATCAGGATCGTATTTAATATATGTTAGAGAAAATAGCTCTCTAATACTTGAGTACAAAAAATGTTCGAACCCTTTACACGTTGAAAATTACACTATTTATAGCCTAGGAAGAGCATAAGTTGTGGGGATCATGCCCACTACGCCCTTATTTTTAACCTATCCCCATGCCCACTACGCCCTGATTTTTAACCTATTTTCTAGGGAGTGAGCGGTTTGATTCATCCACGATCTCCTGACAATTAGGAATATCCTGCTCAACATATTCTGTCCGGATTGATCATATCCTTTCAAACTCATCACCAAAATGATTCTGACCAGATTATCAAGTGGCCGTCCAGATGAAGTACCCTTATCGAATTATGTGGGTAAGTTTAATGAATTATTTGAATCGAACTCTTGAAAACCACCTCTGTGAACCAATCAAACCAAACGTTTAAATTTTGAGCGGGTAGGGGTCGAACAAAAATATCACATAAAATATGCGTTTATAGATAGAAAGCATGATTCTTGCATGATTAATGTAATTATCATAAATATCTAATCTAACAGCCACCAAAGTGATGGATTATTTATACTTTTTCGTTTCAAATCATATTCTTAATGATGAAAATCATTTATGCAGCAGTTGGCCTACCGGTGTGTTTTTTATTTTAATTTTAAAATAACTACTATTTTCTATGTGTACTAGACAACCACCAAATCTATCAAATATCCGAATGATTTATTACGTGCATATTTTATTAATTTTAGTCTTGTGTGTCATTCCATGGTAAGTGATATAACTATTGAATCTCACTATTTATAAAAATTTGATGAATTTAATTACCATTTCTAATTAAGAAATATCAATACGAGGTGCATTTTTTTAATCTTTTTTCTACGAATTCTTTGTAATTTGAAGAGAGGAGGACATACAAAGTAAACAATATTTAATTTAAATTATTATTATCATTATTTTCATTTTCGTCTACTCGGCTACTCCTCTTTTTTTCTCTATTTTTTATCTTCAAAATTTACAAAAAGAAAATGGAAATAAGACACTGTCCACACTATGAGGCCCAATTTAATTAGAGAATAACTCACAGTCCTAAATCCTCTTTTTTTTTTTTTCAAAAAACTTATCGTTTATCAAAAGAAAGACTTAAACGTTTCGGTTTATAGATTTTAAATTTAAAGGATTACATCGAATATTGTTAATACATATTCATATATGATCATATTCATTTAAGTAAAAGATCTATTCATTGTAACATATCAATTTATTATTCATAAAATAAAGATTAATTTATGAATAAAAAATTGGATTATAAATAATGGATAACGTGTCACAAAATTACATGAATGCGACAAATTTCACATAAATTTTTATATACACATTTTTAAGATAGGATACGTGTAAAATAAACAATAAATATCATACTGACATGAAATTAATTCGAAGAACGCCCATTTAATTTTCCCATCTTATTTTTTTCTATTATACTATTTGAATTTATTTCTCCCAAGTGACCGCAATCAGTCATTGTCCAATACCAAACCAAGTTTTATAGACAACAGTCTTCCACGTTATTTCATTTTCGGCCTCTTAATTTTTATTTAAATTACCTGAACAACAAAATGAATTATCCCCAATTAATTTAAGACAAAAAGGCAGAAGATGGAAAATTTGGCCAAAAAATGGTTTTCTATTCAAAGTGAGTTCGGTGACACTTAGCTAAGGTCAAGGTGTGTGGAGAACAAGTAACACATGCATGCACATTTTAAATGTTCGAAGTATATTTAAATTTACAAAAGAAAAGTCATATAACGTGGACCGACTTATAAACTTACCATAACAAGACCTCAAATGAGTCCATCCAATTATGTATCTATCATTAGGTTAAGTTAATAGGTATTTAAATTTTATTACTTAAAACATCAAAAATATATGTATTTAATGAGGGTAAAGTCTTGGGTGAGATCATTTCGTGGATCTTATGTTGTGAGACATGTCGGGTCGGGTCGGGTCGGGTCGAATATAAAAATTTATGTAATACTTTTGAGTGTATTACGTAATATTTTTCTATATATTAGATAAGACTTTGTATTATAAGATGTGTTTTGAGTTGAGTTGGACCATACGAAAAATATGTAATACTTTTATGTATATCAGATAATACTTTTATTTTGAGTTGAGTCAGACTATAAGAAAATATGTAATATTTTTATGTGTATCGGGTAATACTTTTATGTGTATCAGGTAATACTTTTGTATTATAGAATATATGACCGAATTGGGTCGGGTCGGGTCTTAAAAAACACGCGGATCCTAGGGCTTCCAGATGCTCTCTTCTTCTCATGCAACATGTAATACTTTTGTGTATATTATGTAATACTTTTCTATATATCATGTAATATTTTTATATTTTGTATATATAATAAATAATATAATACAAAATATTACTTGAAATATAAAAAAATATTACCTAATACACATAAAAATATTACTTAATTATTATGTTCGACCCGATCCAACTCATCTCACGAAATAGAATCCATGAAACAATCTCACACAACACCTATTCTTTTAATGAATGTATTAATTGCTACATGTGGGTGATGAATTTATATTGGGTCAACAACGGACACGCAAAACATTTAATGTGGTTGGGGTCCACGTGGAGTGAAACGTCATCAATCAATGAGATACTACTTTCTAACCTACAATTAAATCAAAAATAATAATAATAATAATAATAATAATAATAATAAAAACAAAAACAAAACCTACAATTAAATTAATTTAATAAATTACAAAGGTCAAATTAATTCAATAGAGAGGTCTAATTATATATAGCTTCAGGAGAATTGGGTATATATTTGTCAGTTACTTAAAGACCAATTTTTAATACACTTAAAACAAATCGAATTGAAAGTTCATTATAAACCCCAATTGATAAAAAATATAAAATATAAAAGAAATTAAAGAGAAAGTATATATACATTGTAGGACACATCCTTTTCCCTATAATAATTGACAGGAGCCATCCATCGTTCAAACGTAGCACCAACCATTTTGGTGCCACCTACAAGCATGACATAAATATTTAAATTTTAATTCCTAAATATATTCTGATAATTGGAGTTTTTTTTTTTTTCTGCGGATATATTCCTACCTTTTAAAATATTAGTAAATCTTTAATCTGTTTAAGTTTGCATCCATATAAATCTGTTATTTTTTTTATAAATAGAAACATGGAAGTTAGTTCAAATTGGAAAATTATTTTATGTATCCAAACAACCTAATAATTCGAAAAACTTATGTCAAAATTTTAAAGACAAAGTAATAAAGTCGAAATGCAATGGCATTTAAAATAACTGCCAAAATAAAATATTTATTAAATTTAAAAAATGACCAGATAAAAATCCATTAATAAAGGTGCAGATTGTAATAATTCTCTTCTACTTCTTCAAACTCATTTAAAAAAAAAATATACCTTTATAATTATTATTGAGAAATAGTTTAATATATTTGATATTTATTTCAAAACGTGGCTTCTTTCCTGTCTCATGCCCGATATCCTGAATCATCTAAGTTCACATGTATTTGGACATTGAGCTCAAGAAGATCAACACTAACTCTAAGTTCGTTCCAAATCCAATTATTATTTCTATATACGTATTAAAATGAAAAAATAATAATATAAAAAGGTTTCGTGGATATAGTTTCATAAAATTAACTTTATAGGTTATGAATTGTTCCATCTTTCAATATTATATCGTGAGACGGCTTGATAATAGTTTCATTCAATTTTTTATTTATTTAAATAATAGATTTTACATTAAAAAAGATAATTTAATTCATTGAACAATACTATTATTTGACCAACTCTTCATAAATATTTACGAATTACGGTAACAATTAATCCATAATGTTCCACGTATATAGGTTGACTGGACATCATTGGAAAACCAATTGAAAAACTAAGTTTTCATATTAGAAAACACTATTTAATAAACTATTAGTTTAATGTATATATATTTTCTCTAACACACTATTTAATGTTTAATGTTTAAACTATATATTTGAGATGTTAAAAAAGAAGAACAAGATTATATATCGAAAGTGTTAAAATGTCCACCATTGATAACTTTTAATATGTTCACCAATAATATGTAACGATTTCATCTCTTAAAATTATGGAAAGTGAAATTAATAGATATCACAAATGTTTGACACATTAATTGTGGACATATATTAATGTGTTCATGATAAGTAAAGTAATAAGATGTTATATGAAAGGGAAAGAATATATAACATTGATATTAGTTTATTTAATGTTCTAAATCAACTTGAAAATAAGCTACAAATATTATTGATGTGGAGTAACATGTTACACATGTGATAGAGAGATTGGTTTATTTAATGTTCCAAGTCAACTAAAAAATTCTTTCATTCCATTCCCATACCTCTCTATCCCAAAACCACCCTATTTCTCAATTTAGTTTATAGACTTCTACATCTAATTTAAGGAACTTGTAAATTACTATATATATATATATATATATATAAAATCTTTTTCTGAAGTGCATAAACTAAAACTCTCAAACATTTCATACGTAATTTTAAAAGGATTATATGTTATATCGAATTATTTTTGGATTCATTATTATAAATAATGTTTAGTTCATATATTTTAAAACTTTCATAGTATATTGATAACGTTTTACTACATGTAATATATATTGAGTCAATAAAAAATTAAAATACAAAAACTTATACAAAAATATGAGATCATAAATATGATTTAATGAGACGGATATCCTTACTATTTATCTACAATTAAAAATCATTTTAACTAGTTAAATAATACATTATTATTTATGAATTAACCCATCTTGAATTATAAAAAAAACAAATGTTCTCAAAATAATCTAACTTGTGACCGATAGAGAATTGCAAACTTTTCTTCTTGGACTCATTCATATATAACTTTTCAATTTTCATTATTCGAAAAGAATATTGCAAAAAATAAGAGAAAGACAAATACTAGGATATAAGTTGAGGTCTTCAACTTGTGCACGTATTTATCACGACTTAAGTTTCTACATTCAAAATTGGCATCATCAACTGAGACTGATTGTGACCTTCCAAAATAAAAGTATTACTTGTTTTTTATAGAAATAAAATAAAAATGGTCAATTTAATTATAATCCGTCCAAACAATTGTGACGTCATGTATGACGAATCTCATCCATAAATATACTCTTTGTACACAGAAGAAGATCTTAATATGTACTCTTTGTACTAAATCTACTAGTATTCTTTGTACTAAATCTAATAGTATAAATTTCATAATAAAATATAATTTATAGATTTATTTTCAATTTATAATTTCAGGAGATACATCATGAAAATTCCAACGAAAATTCATTCCAAGCATCAAATGATGGAAATTAAAAAGTTCATGTTATAAATTATAGCTTTTAAAAAGTACCATAAATTGCCAAAAGAAAAAAGTAATAGGGTGCGCAATTATTAACTAATAAATAGGCACAAAATTTTTTTTTTTTAGAAAACTACTCTATTCATTTTAAAATAAATATCATTTTAGGTTTTTTCGCACAAATTTAAAAAATTATAAAGACTGATCTACATTTATTTAAGTATATTTATTATAAGATTTTTTTTTTCTCTTAACAACCTTTTTTAATTTGGTAAGAGTATTAATGAAAATAATTTTGATAGAATATAGATAAATATGATTTGAAATCTTAAAATGATATTTAATTTTTTTGAGTCCAATTTTTTTTATTAAAATTAAATTTATTTTGGGATGAAAAAGAGTAAAATAATGATAATCAAACCAAATATAGTAAGTATCTAATTGCGTCATCTTAACAAACTTTCGTTATTTAGGAAACTACGAATGCATGTATTGGGAATCACATAAAATTTATTATTTGAGCTGCATTTTCATGTTCACGTGGTGGATTTTTTTTCATTTAAGTACAGTGAATGCATTGTTTGAAAAGTAGTACAATGGCTATATAAAAAAGGTAATTTAATACGATGAAGAAACATCATTTTTTAATGTATTAATAGCTTATATAATTGACAATCGAAAATATAGCCACACCTCAACTATTGCAACTATAATATTTTAATCTTTATATTTAGTTATAGTTTCGCATTTTATTTCATATGTACTGTATAATACATGCATTTACAATATTATAGTATATTATTCAATATATTTATTACATACGTTAATAACATAAAATTAAATATTATTAGACAAGCAACATTTAAAGAAAAGGAATCGCCGATTCACAAACGTTTTGTCTTGAAAAGCTGTCATCATATGTAGTTTAATTTTTAAATGTCACGTTTCTATATCCAAACAAATTTAAAATATGATGAGAATATTCCTTTACTAAAAAATTTTGAGATCTTCATATTCCCTCAATTATTAATTCACTAAAAATATTTTTAAATTTACAAGTTGGTGTAAAATTAAATGTAAAAACTTATATAAAATCGTTTAATGAACATAATTCTATAAGATAATTAATCCCAACTACTCATAATTTAAATTTATTTTCACAAATAAAATTCTATTTTATAAATTGATTAATCTTACACAATTAAATTTGTATAAGATCTTATAAAAATCTTATTCAAAATAGATATAAACAAATACCCGGCATGCTAATTTAATAAATGAAACAAGAATCTCAGTAGGTGAATGTCACCTGAAATTAAAATAAAGATATTATAAAAGAAGACAACATATATGAGACTAAAACAGTAATAAATGCAAGTATAGTTTGATTAATTACACTTCGCTATTCTTTAGTACAAACCAACAAAATAAATGTCGCTCACTGTCACGTAATTATGTCCTCTTTCGTGCTCACACCTAATAAAGTTATAAATAAAACAATTATGCCACGTGTTTATATATATAAAGCAAATAAATATCAATACTTCATCTGAGAGGAATAAATTATATTTTTAGCCGGCAATTATAATTTAATGGCATAAAAGTATGACAAAATTTTTGGGTGTGAACTTATCATGTTTCAGATTATGTAATGTGAAATAGAGATTTATGTTCTAGTCATTTCATTTTGTTATTAAGTTAAAATAAGTTATTTATTATGATGGTATCTAACAATGTTTTGGCCTTAATCAAAATTTTAAACAATCTTCTTTAATTTTTTTCTCAATTATACAAACTCGAATAAAAACATAGAAATTTAAAAATGATTTTATCAAAATAACAATGAATGAATTGTTCTACTAATAAAAAAAATATATATATACATAAATGTACGCATCAGGTTGTTGTTGAAAATGTTAAATTGTCACTCCAATAAATAATATGTATAATAATATAGTTTTCTCGAATCACTATCAGTGATAAGCCAGTGAAAGGACCACAAATATCAGATGAAAAATGCCTATCTAACTTTGATGATGATGTGATGACTATAATAGTGAAAACTTAAAAATCCTTCGTTATAGACCCAAAAAGGTAGTGAGGTAAGTTTAAAGGATAATCTTTTATATCTAACCTAATTATCCTAAAGCTAAACTAAACTAGGAAATTAACTAATCAATCAATAATGAAAATAAATATGAGAGATAAAATAGTTTTACGAAATTCTGATTCAAGAATACCATCATTCAATTGCATCACTGATGACAAGATTACAAATAGATTATCCATCCTCTATGCTATTGTGAGTCAGTGGGCATTCTAATCATGAAAGTCATTTGTTTTTTTAATTTAATTGATCAAATTGAATTATCAACGTGCATTCCAAATTAATTAACAGCTGCATTGATCTCTTATAAAAACAGTTAAACCTAACTAGATACTTAAAACTGAATAATTTAGAAGCTAAAATTATTAAATATACATTCTTTAGTTAGTCCCGTTAATTCATTAGACAATTACACAATGTCAACAAAAACATTAGAAGTAGCAAATATTCAACAATTATACATCCCAACAACATATAAAATAGAACTTATAATATCATTAATAAAATATAATTCAAATCAAATTATCTGATAATCCAAAATATATCTCACTTTATAAAATAAAATCATGAATTAACACATACTTGAAATAAAATAAGAAATCAAATTAAGAACAAAGCCTTTTAAATAAGTGAAACTAACTTAGAATGAAGGAAAGAAAATCCAATTTTAAGCCTAGTTTTATTTCACAGCCCACCAAAATTCATTCCTACAATAAGAATAAATCAATCAATTAACTATAAGTGGACTAAAATTAAAGGTAATTAAGATGTCAAAATATGTACAAATAATGACAAATCATCAAGCACCAATCATGGCCAAATTGATGGTAAAATAAAATTATTAAATTCCAAAAAATAGTATATACCACAATATAATTCTTGTTATTTTTCCCTTTTTTTTGTATTCTAATCCTTACCCGATTTACAATGTTTTCAAACCAATTCAGACATCATAATAGTGTTTATAATCTTAATTCAATGATTTCACCATTTTTAAGGCATGATGTTGCTTTGACATTTCAGAACATGCTTTATATATATATTTTTGTTTCAAACCTAATGGCTAATGCCACGTAGGTTTGACAATTTAAGACAACTAGTGGTTATGAAGTTGCAACGTAAAAATATCATACAATTTACAGCTATATGCCCTAATACGATAGTGACATTAAATTGGTAAATATTTCACTATTTTTCCACAATCTATGACTAATATCTTATTCCAAGGAATAAAATATTATTATTGATCTTGTAGTATATATCTATAGTGGGTAAATAACAAATTTGGATTTAACATTAAAAGATGAAAAATCTATAAAACAATTGATTAATCCATGCTTTCTATTCAATAAAACAACTAAGAAAATGGAGAAAAACTAACCCAAACTTAGACGTCCACAGAACTAAGTTTCTATAATATAGACTAAAAATTAAAGAAAGACAAAATCAACTTATAAGTTGACAGAGTCTAACTGTATGTAACATGTCAATTACCATGTCCTTTTCGTGCACTTAATAAATGAGATTGTCATTTTTATTTTTAAAACAAATTGATATATAAAATGAAAAATCGAATGATACTTCTCAGACAGTAAAATCACATTTTTGGACCCAAGTTGTTGATATAGTAATATTGGCTAAATTATTGAAACCGAATAAATAAATTTAGAAAGCATGGTTTTATTTGATTACACTAATAATGGATAAATCGTTGGAAAACAAATTATGTGGATCCCCACTCCAAAAAAGGGAAAAAGAAAAACAGAAATAATATTTTTGGAAATTCAAGAAGAATAAGACAAAGGAAAAGATGCAATATTTGTTCTTCATAAATAGCATCGTATACGTATCTTAATTCTATTGGCCTAACGGTTTTGCCTAGACTTGAAAGAGTGAAAAAAAAAAATTAGTTTATTTATTTATTTTCGAGGAACTATTATTGGCTACTTATTTCTAGAAGCACATGGAAAAGTCTTGCTCTAATTATTAATCTTAAAATCAAGTACACGAACTCAAGACACAAAACCAAGTCAGTTTGGGTATTTTTGTATTTAACTTGTCTTCCACGAAAAATACAGACAATCGCATTCATATCTTTTGATAAAGTTGTATTTCAATATTATAAAAACTTGAGAACCACTCCATTCTAATTTAATTTAATTTAATTGTGGTTGTAAAATTACACAACATCAGTTTTTTTGTAATTTATCATGACTTTTTTTTTATTATCAAGAAAAATTAATGTTTTTTCTTTCAGTTTGACCCCTGATTTGATTCTTTGCACTACACATTTCGAATGGAATATTTTAATTTTACCTATTAAACGATGAATAAAATACTCACTTTAGGAATATCCGAATATTGCATTCTTGTGATTTTCTCTCAAATATTATAAAATGCATTTTTGTTTTATTTTCTCAATAAATTAGGAAAAATAGGAGGGGTTAGGAAATTAAAACTAGGATCCGTGCACCTGACTCGACCCGATCTATCCGCCCTCCACACACGCGAATGCGTCCTTGCGCGTCTGGATGGGTGTATTCAAATCTACCCAAATTCGCTACAGGTGTTATACATTTATATTATGTTAAGCATACATTTATATTATGTTAAACATTCCTTTATATTATATTAAACATATCTTTAGGATCTTTATATTATATTAAATATACCTTTATACAACGTTAAATATATTTTTATCTTTATATTTTATTAAGCATACCCTTATATAATGTTAAATATACCTTTATATTATGTTAAGCATAGCTTTAGAATTTTTATGTTATGTTAAGCATAACTTTATAGTATATTAAACATACATTTATGTAACGTTAAACATACATTTATGTTATGTTAAACATACATTTATGGTTTTATATTATGTTAAGCATACTTTTAAGGTTTTTATGTTATTTTAAGCATATTTTTATGTTATGTTAAACATACATTTATGTTATGTTATTCATATATTTTAATTATGTTAGTTGTATCTTTATATATTATATAAATGTATGACTAATATTAATTAAAGATATGTGTAATATTTACATAAACACATATATATGTATAAATTAGGGTTTTTTTACCAAAATTAGGGGTTTTTTAAAGTTAAAGTATTATATAAAGTATGATTAATACAATATAAAAGTATGCTTAATATAATATAAAAGTATGACTAAAATCAGGATAAAAAAAATGGAAATGTGCGGATTTAGGTCGGATTAGCCCCAACCCAACCCGCATTGTATGGATTTAAGATCCACATAACAGTTGCAGCTTCACTCAAACTAAAAAATTATATAATTTATTTTCGAATCTGTTTATAACAATTTGCATGATTAGAGTTAATTTATTGTGAGACTTATTTCATGTTTTTCGTAAGATGCCCACCATTGTGTCTCGAAATCTGATTCGATCGTGCACAATTACCTACATCTACATTTATTTGACGAACGATTGTATAACATGATTATATCATTATCTCATACAATTCAACTGCATCTGTCCATCTCACAGTTTAATGAGATGATCTCATATGAATTATATCATATAAATTATCACTGTTTTTATATACACCAAATTCATATGAATACGTAAATTTTATACTCTTTTAACTGTAGAACCCAGTGCAGAGTTCTGTTGAATTCAACGGTAGATTCTGTCGTCAATGGTGACTTTTTAATTATAAAATGAAGATGATTATTAAATACGACATTATCAAGAATACTGAAGATCACGGTTTCTCCTAGTCCATGCATCGGGTCATGTGAAAATAAAATGATTAGTTCGACGCCGTTCACATCATTGCTTTTCTATTTCACGCATATAAATCACGAATTTGCTTCTTGGAAAATGTTATAAAAACAAATGGGTGGCACAAAATCAACTCTATTAGAATATGCATAAATTCTTCAACTCCTCTATCATTACCTCACCTGGTTTTTCGAGTTTTCGAAAAACCAAAGAAGAAGAGCAAAAGCACAAGGTATGTTAATGGAGTTTTTTTCGTGTGTGTGTGTGTGTGTGTGTGAGTTTTTGTGCTGCTACCTGCTTCTTCTTGCATGGTGATTATGGTTTTTCATTTCTTGTTTCATTCTCTTTCTTGAGGTTTTCGTGATATTATTTTTTCTTAGCTGTAAATCTATAAATAGGGATGGTGGTAAAGTTCAATTTTTGGGTGGGTTTTGTTCTTTACCTGTATTTGCTCCTTTTTTGGAGAAATTATTGCCTTTTAATGGGGATTTCTTCTTTATATCATCTTCTTCACCTTTTCTTTATTCTGAAAAAGATTTTATAAAATGTTACTATCTCTTCTCTTAACTTTCAAGAATCATAGTTGAGGAAAGAGGTGATCTTTAATCAATTAGCCTTGTTTACTCTCTCTCTCTCTATATATATATACACACACACATACATATATATATATATATATCTTGTTTCATTACATAGCTAAATTTGCCACAACAATTCTTGTAATATTTCTTATTAGTTCACTATTATCTGGCATGGTCCCTTGAATTTTTTGTACAATGACTATCTATCGATAATCTCCATTAGTTCACTATTTCTGTTATTATCTATCTATAATCTCTCTTTCTCTCTCTGTCCGCAGAAATGAACATTGGTGAAAACTCAGTGTAGAAGAAGAAGCCAATTTCTATTCTGTTTCTGAGGTTGAAGATTGCCAGAAAAATGTCAACACCATCTTCTTGGATCACCACACTCTCTTGCACTAACTCTGTGGTGCAATCAACAGACAGCTCAGTTTCTGCAATTGCTCAATGGCTAAGATTCATATTTCTCTCTCCATGCCCTCAAAGAGCCCTTTTATCTTCTGTGGACATTCTTTTCTTGGTTGTTTTACTCAGTTTTGCCATTCATAAACTGTTTTCAAGATTCACTTCAAATCGGCATTCGAATGCTGAAATCAATGCACCTTTGATTGGTAACAAAAGGGTTGTTGTCAAAACCGATTTCTGGTTTAAGCTTACTCTCATTGTGTCAGTGGTTTTAGCGGTTGTTTCAATTGTGTTCTGCTTCGTGGCTTTTTTTACAACTGCTGAGTTTCCATGGAGCACTATAGATGGCTTGTTTTGGTTGTTTCAAGGTATTACTCATGCTGTTATTGCTGTTCTGATTGTTCATGAGAAGAGATTTAAGGCAACAAAACATCCATTGACTCTTCGAGTTTATTGGATTGTTGAGTTCATTGTTTTGGCACTGTTCTTCATCACGGGGCTTATACGTTTGATCTCTTTTCAAGAAAGTAGTTCTGATTTGAGGTTGGATGACATTGCCTTAGTTGTTGTGTTCGTTTCATCGATTGTCCTTCTTGTAGCTGGTCTCAAAGGGTCCACTGGGATTCAAGAATTAGGCGAATCTGAATCGGAAAAGGATTCAGATTCTGTATTTGATCCCCTTTTGGATAAATCCAATGTCACTGGATTTGCTTCAGCATCTATCATTTCAAAAGCCTTTTGGCTATGGCTGAATCCCCTTTTGAAGAAAGGTTACTTGGAACCTCTAGAGCTCAATGACGTGCCTTCACTTTCACCCGAACACAAAGCTGAACGAATGTCTCTTCTATTCCAGAAGAATTGGCCCAAGCCAGAGGAGAATTCAAAGCACCCCGTTGTTAAGACATTAGTCCGATGTTTTTGGAAACAACTCGCCTTCACGGCCTCTCTTGCCATAGTCAGGCTGTGTGTGTTGTATGTAGGGCCCACACTAATTCAGCGGTTCGTTGATTTCACAGCAGGAGTTAGCAGTTCACCTTACGAAGGATACTACCTTGTGCTGATTCTGTTGGTTGCCAAATTTGTCGAGGTTTTGAGCTCACATCAGTTTAACTTCCACACACAAAAACTCGGAATGCTTATTCGTTCTACGCTTATAACTTCTTTATATAAGAAGGGATTGAGGCTATCTGGCTCGGCTAGACAAGCTCATGGAGTTGGACAGATCGTCAACTACATGGCTGTGGATGCTCAACAGCTCTCTGATATGATGTTGCAGCTACACTTCTTGTGGCTCATGCCTTTGCAGATTATAGTAGCTTTAGTTATCCTATACCAGTATCTAGGAACTGCCACCATTGCTGCATTTGTTGGGCTTGGATTAGTTGTCGTGTTTGTGTTGGTTCGTACTAAGAAAAACAACAGGTATCAGTTCAGCATTATGAAGAACCGTGATTCAAGAATGAAGGCAACAAACGAGATGCTTAATTACATGCGAGTGATCAAATTCCAGGCTTGGGAGGAGCACTTTAACAAGAAAATCCAATCGTTTCGTGAGACTGAGTATGGATGGCTGTCCAAATTCATGTACTCTGTGGCGGCTAATATCATCGTTCTTTGGAGCACACCTGGGCTTATTGCTACGATTACATTTGGAAGTGCTTTACTGCTTAAGTTTCCACTCACTGTTGGTTCTGTCTTCACGACCACCTCGCTCTTGAAGATGTTGCAAGAACCGATTAGGACCTTTCCACAGTCGATGATCTCACTCTCACAGGCTATTATCTCTCTTGAAAGACTGGATAGATACATGTCTAGTAAGGAGTTGGTTGATAAGTCAGTTGAACGAGTCGAAGGGTGTGGTGGAGACGTGGCTGTGGAAGTAAAAGACGGGGCTTTTAGCTGGGATGATGAGAATGGTGAAGCCGTAGTTACGAATTTGAATTTGGAGATTAAAAAAGGGGAACTTGCAGCGATTGTTGGGACGGTCGGATCAGGGAAGTCTTCCCTTCTTGCAGCTATTCTCGGTGAGATGAACAAGTTATCTGGAAAGGTAAAATGTTATTAACTTTATTGATTCATAAAAGTCTTGCACGTGAATGAGCTTTATGAGCTAAAATGGGTTTTGATGTATGCAGGTACGAGTTTGTGGTAGCACTGCCTATGTGGCACAAACGTCGTGGATCCAGAATGGGACAATACAGGAGAATGTACTGTTTGGCTTACCAATGAACATGGAGAAATACAACGAGGTTATCAAGGTTTGCTGCTTGGAAAAGGACTTGGAAATGATGGAGTTTGGAGATCAAACTGAGATTGGAGAGCGCGGTATCAATCTCAGTGGTGGCCAGAAACAGCGAATCCAACTAGCAAGAGCTGTTTATCAGGATTGTGATACTTATCTACTTGACGATGTGTTTAGTGCCGTTGATGCTCATACTGGATCGGAAATATTCAAGGTGACCAACATTTAGACAACGAGATAGTTTTCAGACAATGCACATATTGGATTCGGTTATATGACATATTCATTTCATATTACTCGTTTGCAGGAATGTGTAAGAGGAGCTCTTAGAGGCAAGACCATTATACTCGTCACCCATCAAGTCGACTTCTTGCATAATGTTGATCAGATCCTTGTACGTAGAAAACCTTTTTCTTTACAAATAATCAAACTTAAATGAGTATATCGTGCATCATTATGTGAAACTCTGAAACCAGGTTATGAGAGACGGCATGATTGTTCAATCTGGGAAGTACAAGACCCTACTTGACTCTGGAACGGACTTCAAAGCTTTAGTATCCGCCCATGAAGCCTCCATGGATCTTGTCGATGTGGAGACAGCTGAGAACGACCCTTCCACTAAATTATCAAAGCAAAGATCTTTAAAACTTGGAGAAGAAAATGGTGAAACTAATTCTCCAAGATCTGAGCCTAATAAGAAGGGAAATTCTAAGCTTATCAAGGAAGAAGAAAGAGCAACTGGAAGGGTGAGCTTAGGTGTATACAAGCGATATTGCACCGAAGCTTTTGGATGGTCTGGGGTAGTGGCTGTCATGTTCTTTTCCGTGGCATGGCAAGGGGCTATGATGTCTAGTGACTATTGGTTGTCTTATGAAACTGCAGAAAAGCGAGCAGCTTCGTTCAGCCCATATCTGTTTATTGACGTATATGCCCTCCTTGCTATAGTTTCTTTTCTGCTCGTTCTTATGCGAAGCATTTTAGTTGCGTACATGGGATTAAAGACCTCCCAGATTTTCTTCAAGCAAATTCTTCACAGCATTCTCCATGCTCCTATGTCGTTCTTTGATACTACTCCTTCTGGACGAATCCTAACGAGGGTAAACAGACATGAACTTAAGAAAATATTTTTCACGGTTTGAATCATTTAAGATCGAGACTAATAATGTCTTCTCTCACGCGCAGGCATCGACTGATCAGACCAATGTTGATATTTTAATCCCTTTCTTTACGAGTGTCACCGTCTCAATGTACATTACTTTGCTAGGTATTATTATCATCACCTGTCAGTATGCTTGGCCAACCATCATCCTTGTAATTCCACTCGGATGGCTCAACATTTGGTACCGAGTAAGCCTTCTTCTTATAGTCGATTATTATTCTTGTCAATGTTTAGTTTGGTTTAGTTTATATTTTCTCCTTGTTTCAGGGGTATTATCTGTCTACATCCCGTGAATTGACTCGTCTCGATTCCATCACGAAAGCACCTGTTATTCATCATTTCTCCGAGAGCATAACAGGGGTTATGACGATTCGCTGTTTCAATAAGCAGGAAAGTTTTTGCCAGGAGAACGTGAATCGTGTAAATGCTAATCTGCGTATGGATTTCCACAATTTCGGATCAAATGAGTGGCTCGGATTTCGTTTAGAGCTAATGGGAAGCTTCATCCTCTGCATGTCCTCATTGTTTATGATAGTTCTACCCAGCAGTATCATTGCACCAGGTGTGTTTCTTCATTCCAAAACAAGAACGATTTAAACTTGTATACTTTCCTCTCTTAGTAACTAGTTTAAGGCATTTTAAGGTCATTAATTATTGTAAATTTTGCAGAAAATGTCGGTTTAGCCCTCTCGTACGGGCTGTCTCTTAATTCCGTTCTATATTGGGCCATATACATGAGTTGCTTTTTGGAAAATAAGATGGTATCGGTTGAGAGGATAAAACAGTTCACTGTCATACCATCTGAAGCGGAATGGAGGAAAAAGGACATCCTCCCTCCACCTAGCTGGCCAACACATGGAAACGTTGAGCTTAAGAACTTGCAGGTAACTAACTCATAACGCATTATTTTCATCATATTTTGCACCATCACTGCGACTTTTTGTGATGAATTGCTCGAATCTTGGATGAACAGGTTAGATACCGTCCTGATACCCCTCTAGTTCTCAAAGGAATTTCTCTCAGCATAATGGGGGGTGAGAAAATCGGTGTCGTTGGTCGTACAGGTGGTGGAAAATCAACGCTGATCCAGGTTTTGTTTAGATTGGTTGAGCCATCAGGCGGAAAAATAATAATCGATGGCATCGATATTTCAGTATTAGGGCTCCATGATCTTAGGTCTCGATTCGGAATCATTCCTCAAGAGCCTGTCCTTTTTGAAGGAACCGTCAGAAGCAACATTGATCCTACCGGGCTTTATTCGGACGATGAGATTTGGAAGGTACATGGTTTTTTTGCATTAGATAGTTACAATCTCCGATTTCATGATGTTACTTATTATAACGATTTTCGTGATCTCGATTGATCATACTGCAGAGTCTAGAACGTTGCCAACTAAAAGACGTGGTGACTTCAAAACCGGGGAAGCTTGACTCAGCTGGTATAATCCTCATACTCCACGTGTACAGATCTCATTAATTTCTTGCTCTATAGTCGCAATATTAGTGACCAAGCTCAAAAATTGCTCGTATTTTTTAGTTGTCGACAATGGGGACAACTGGAGCGTGGGACAGAGGCAACTTCTATGCTTGGGACGAGTGATGCTAAAGAAAAGCCGACTTCTATTTATGGACGAAGCAACCGCATCCGTTGATTCCCACACCGATGGAGTGATCCAGAGAATCATCAGAGAGGACTTTGCATCGTGCACTATCATAAGCATTGCCCACAGAATACCCACAGTGATGGACTGCGATCGAGTGTTGGTCGTTGATGCAGGTTCGTGTTCAATTTCCTCAATTCATGTATCGACACTCTTTGTGCTAACTCTTATGCATATGTTTGATGTTTCTCGTTTCATCTCCAAACAGGACGGGCGAAAGAATTCGACAAACCGAGTCACTTGCTCGAGAGGCCATCGCTCTTCGGAGCATTGGTTCAGGAGTATGCGAACCGGTCATCTGAGATTTGAGCGGAAATTTAAAGATGTTTTTTCTCTGTGCTGAGATAGTCATATGTAGTACTAATATAATGTCTGAATTCTCTTGCATGACAAAAGGTTAGCAAAATGTTTAACCTAGGCATGCAGGAAAAATGAGCCAAAGACAGTTGACACTACTACAATGTTTCTTGATGTTGGACATTATTTTATAATTGGTAACCGATAATTCTTAACATTTGATACATATATTAGTTTGTTGAGTAATTTATTGCAATTACTTCTCTCTATTTAATGAGTACCCCATATATTTGTATAGACTACTTGCTATTATGAGCCCAATTAGTCGAAAATTTGCTATTTGCCGTGTGTTGGGCTAATGTGTAGTATCCTAAAAAATTTGGAGTTTGTAAGAATTACAACTAAATTATTAATAATGTACAAAACCATAAACTAAAATTTATGCAATATTTTGTGAGTAATTTAATTTGAACTCAACTCAAATTCATATTATATTATCATAATTGAAGTTTTAAAAAATGCCCTTTTGAAGAAAATGACCTTTTACAACACTAAACGTATGATATAAGATAATTTCTATCATCAAATATAACGTTTTGTCATTTATACCACAAAAGATAATTTTTGTTCCATTTCTGTTAAAAAAATTTGACCTTCACATGTGAACAGTGTCATGATGAATGGGATGTATTGGCCTCTTTTAATGCCTAATTAAATGCAAAAAGTGGGGGTATAATAATATTTTCGTAAGATTTCTGATATAATGGACACTAAACTATATTTAATGATAAAAAAAATTATATCAATTTGTGCAGTTGGTTAGGGAAGCCTTTAAGTTTAGAGTTTTATATGTTGAATATGATGGTTGAAAGAGATTTAATTATAATTTTCACAAACTTTGAGATCTATTTTGTTATTTATTTCATCAAATCAAACATGGTTTTCCAGAAAGATGTGATATTTTTGAAATGTTTTCATTATTTTTCTTCTTTATAAAAGTCCAATATTCATTGGCCACAATTGTTGGCTACAATATATCACACAATATTTGATTTATCATGCTTAAGTCTACGTTTAAAAAACTAGTAATAATTAAGAATAATAAATAAAGACCGACTAAGTTACCAACCATTCAATTAGACGATTAGGTATTAGTATAGCGTGCCATGAAGTAGTAAGTAAGATAGGCCGGGCTGGGCTCTATTGAGCCCGAACCCGTTCTCGAACTAACGGAATGTTTATTTTATTGTACTGTCATTTTAGCCGACAAAAATTAAATTATGCGAACCTAACTATTACCCACTCCACATCACAATTTTTTTACAGCAAAACTACAATTTTAGATTAATTTTTTCAAAAAGATTTGATCTTATTTGGGCATTAAATCAAAGTAGCCTCCATGATTGATTTGATTGTTTATTTTTTTATATAAAGAAAATTAAAAGATTTAATTCATATTGATGTTGCTCCGATTTACCGTTCTCTTTTTGGACTGAAACTCGAAACCTTAAATCCAAAAACCTGCAAAACAAATATCGGGAGGGTTCCCATTGCCGGGAGATATCGGGAGGGTTCCCATTGCCGGGAGATATCGGGAGGGTTCCTATCGCTCCCGGCGATGGGATTCCGACGCTCAAGTCAGTCAGATTGCTCAAATAGATCTATCAAATTACACAAGTGTGTGTATAATTA
This sequence comes from Scutellaria barbata, assembly GCA_028654395.1. Classification (NCBI taxonomy): domain Eukaryota; kingdom Viridiplantae; phylum Streptophyta; class Magnoliopsida; order Lamiales; family Lamiaceae; genus Scutellaria; species Scutellaria barbata. The sequence continues at coordinate 24,762,408 of CM053649.1, forward strand.
ATTATGTATGTATTTTATACATTGTCTGTTTAAAAGCAAACATAAATAGGGTATTTATAGACTCCCTGAGTAATTGTAGTAGGAATAGGAGTCTTAGTTGTAGTTGAAGTAGGAGTCCTAATTTCAGTTGAAGTAGGAGTCCATTTATTTTGATCACATCAGTACTCCCCCCTTTCGTAGTGTATGTTGACATACACTAGTGGAGTTCACTAAATTTTGAAAAAAGATATGAGTTTCCTCCATTATAAATAATTAATCACATAAGTATATCTGAAAAAAATAAACAGACGTATTTATTCGAACATTTGAATGAGATGTTTCAATTTAATCAAGACATTCCAAGGGAACGTATCAGTCGCTTCAACAGTTCGACATTCCGAGGGAATGTATCAATTCGTCAAGACATTCGTCTTTTTAGTTAGTTCGTCAGGACATTCGTCCTTTTAGTTCGCCGGGATATTCCGAAGGAATTCATCAATCAGTTCGTTCCTAGGAAGGTTTCGTGGATCAGTTCGGTCGATCCACCCTTCCAAGGAAAAATCAATCAGTTCGATCCAAGGAAGGTTCAGTTGATCAGTTCCATCGATCAACCCTTCCAAGGAGAAATCATTCAGTTCGATCCAAGGAAGGTTCAGTTGATCAGTTCCATCGATCAACCCTTCCAAGGAGAAATCATTCAGTTCGATCCAAGGAAGGTTCAGTTGATCAGTTCAATCGATCAACCCTTCCAAGGAGAAATCATTCAGTTCGATCCAAGGAAGGTTCAGTTGATCAGTTCCATCGATCAACCATTCCAAGGAAAAATCATTAAGTATAACGACAATCATATAAAATCAAACAGAACAAAAAATCAAACAGAACAAAAAAGACACAGCAATTTAATGTGGTTCGGCTAAATTAGCCTACGTCCACGGAGAGTAGAAATTTCTCACTTTATAGGAAATTTGAGTTTGGTAGTTCTCTATGATCCTTTGATATTCACCATGTTTGTTATCTCAACGTCTTAACTCAAAATTTCCCACAGACGGCGCCAATTGATGTTGCTCCGATTTACCCCATTCTCCTTTTTGGACTGAAACTCGAAACCTTGAATCCAAAAACCTGCCAATTGATGTTGCTCCGATTTACCCCATTCTCCTTTTTGGACTGAAACTCGAAACCTTGAATCCAAAAACCTACAAAACAGATACCGGCAAATAGATCTATCAAATTACACAAGTGTGTGTATAATTAATTATGTATGTATTTTATACATTGTCTGTTTAAAAACAAACATAAATAGGGTATTTATAAACTCCCTGAGTAATTGTAGTAGAAATAGGAGTCTTAGTTGTAGTTGAAGTAGGAGTCCTAATTTCAGTTGAAGTAGGAGTCCATTTATTTTGATCACATCACATATTAACCACAATGATTTGTACTCAAACCTATTCGGACATGTTTGGTTCGTATGTTGGGTTAATTAGGTTAGTTGGATTATGATAGATTTGCACTGTTTGATTTAGATTGAGTTTAATAGTTGGGTGTTTAGTTTGAATGTTAAGTGTTGGTTTTGAAATGAGTTTATTAAACAAATCTTTGTTTGGATCATGTGTTTTATGAGTTTAATATTAGCTTGATCAAAATACCTCCAACATTTTTTCTAATAAAAATTAATTCTAAAATTCAAAACTAAAGAGTATAATTTTTTTGATAGATTAATACTTGGTGAAATTCTACTACATAAACTTTAATTACGAACAAATATGCATAAGAAAATCAATGTCAACGGTTAATTTAGACAACTTCAATAATCAAATTTAGGTTAAAAAAAATTAATAACATATTTGGTGGAGGAAACTAGGTTACAAAAATTATTATCTCAACTATTTATATAATGACATTGAATAAATACTTGAAAAACAAAGAATTGAATTGTTCTTAATAATTTAATAATAAAAATAGAAATGGTATTTTGCACAATAATAAATACTTGGTTATAGTGGATTAAAGTTGGTGGGTTTATTTAACCCACTATAACCTTAATTTAAACCTTTTTGATTCTGATTCAATTTAAACTCGAACCTCAAAACCAACAAATCAAATATAAATTTATCCGGATTAAATAAACCTAACCCACCCAAACACCCTTCCTAGTTCTAAGTAATTAGAATATAAGAGTTTAGAGAAACATTCACGTCATTATTCGGATTTCTCCCCATCTTATTTTCTCATATTTTTGGAGCATAATTATGGTCTCTTCTTCCACAATTTAATAAGCTGCAGCAATTAAGTACCTTTTGTCACTTTCTTGAATTGAAGATTTTCAGCATTTTCTTGTGACTATAATAATTAAACAACGAAGGAATAACATTGTTAAAAATGTGAAAAATTTAAAGCTTGTTTGGCATTTTTTTCTTTTCTTTTTCTGTATTTAACTTGTTTTCTATGAAAGATAAAAATCACATTCACATCTTTCCATAAAGTTTTAATTCAATTTTATAAACTTATAAATTACTCCATCTAATTTACTTTAATTGTGATTTTACAAAACACTACTTTTGTAATTTATCTGGCTTTTTTATTATCAAGAGAAAATTAATGCTTTTCATTCCACTCACTCTGGTTAGATTTTTTTTTTTCTGCACCAAGCATTTAATGAATGAATATGTTTGGTTTGAGAATATGAAATTCCATCATCTATAATATCGTTCCATCTGAATTTTCGTGAGTATTATATATACACAATTCTGTTAATTAATATTTTGTGAATCTCCATGTAAAAGGACCAAGATTTAAAGGTTGGAATATGTAAATTTTATATTCTTGAAACAGAAGAACTCACTGCAGATCTTACGTCAATGGTCGGTTTTTTTAATCATAAATATAATTGATTACAAAACATCTTTTTCATCAATATTCAAGATCCCTTTCTCTCTTTGTCAATGCATCGGGTCATGTGAATATACAAAGATTTGTTCAATCATTGCTCTTCTATTTCGCGCAAATAATTCACGAATTTGGTTCTTGAATTGTGTAATAACATTTATAAATATAAGATAAATTCTCCTCTGCACCTGATTTACGAATCTAAAATTTATATAATTTGGGTCGATCTGACCCGAATTCAATAATTTTTTTTAAAAATAAATTTTATGTCTTGATCTTTATATATAAATTTGGTGACCTTTATGTATAAATGTTGTGATCTTTATGTATAAATACTATGATCTTTATGCATTGTAACTTAAAAAAAAATGAAGAATTTCAGTAAAATTTGTATATAAATATCTTTATGTAATATTTATGTGATCCTTATATATATTCATGACATTTATGTATAAATATTCATATATTTATATATTATATAAATGTATGAATATTTATACATAAAAGTCACATAAAAAGAGTCATATGAATATAATATAAAGATGTCTATATACAAATTTTGTTGAAATTTTTCATTTTTTTCTAAGTAATTTAACATAAAGGTCACAAAATTTATATATAAAGGTCATAGAATTTGTATATAAAGGTCACCAATTTTGTATATAAAGATTTTAACTTGAAATAAAAAATAAAAAAATAATAAAAAACTCACGGATCCAAATCAACCCGAATCGACTCGAATTACATATACATTTGGTGTACATGAGACACACTCTAAACATAATACTATTCATTTTTATCACTGTTAAGTCTTTATTTTTGGGTTCCATTATTACATCAACACATCTTTATTGTTTATTTATATACGTTTATAGAAAATATAACAAGACATGGTACACGTGGACTCTTCTTTAATCGATTATAATTATAATAAAGGGTTTTAGTCGTACCCCATTAAATGTATGCTTAAATTCGTCAACTTCTCTCTGTGTCCTTCCTTCACCTGGTTTTTCGAGTTTTTCGAGCAAGCACAAGGTATGTTGATGGAGTTTTTTGGTGTTTTTTTTGCTGCTGCATGGTGGTTATGTTTTACATTGCTTGCGTCACTCTCTCTCTCTCTCTCTCTCTCTCTCTATGCATATCTAAAATTGCCACAACAATTCTTGTTCTATTAGTTCCTCTTAATCTTGACATTATGCTACTCTGTAATTTTTCATAACTCACTCTAGTTTCTCTTCTCACTCTGTAATCTCTCTCTCTCTTTGTCCACAGAAATGAACATTGGTGTAAACTCAGTGTAGAAGAAGAAAGCCCCATTTCTTTTCTGTTTCTGAGGTTGAAGATTGCCAGAAAAATGCCATCATCATCTTCTTGGATCACCACACTTTCTTGCACTAACTCTGAGGGGCTAAGATTCATATTTCTCTCTCCATGCCCTCAAAGAGTCCTTTTATCTTCCGTGGACATTCTTTTTTGGGTTGTTTTGCTCTGTTTTTCCATTCATAAGCTGTATTCAAGATTCACTTCAAATCGGCATTTGACCTCCGAAATCAATAATCCTTTGATAGCTAGCAAAAGGGTTGCTGTTAAAACTGATCTGTGGTTTAAGCTTACTCTCATTGTATCAGTGGTTTTAGCAGTTGTTTCAATTGTGTTATGCTTTGTGGCTTTCTTTACAACTGCTGTAGATGGCTTGTTTTGGTTGTTTCAAGGAATTACTCATGCTGTGATTGCTGTTCTGATTGTTCATGAGAAGAGATTTAAGGCAACAAGGCATCCATTAACTCTTAGAATCTATTGGATTGTTGAATTTGTTCTTTTGGCATTACTCTTCGTTACAGTCCTTGTACGTTTGATCTCTTTTCAAGAAAGTATTTCTGATTTGAGATTGGATGACATTGCCTTAGTTGTTGTGTTCGTTTTATCGATTGTTCTTCTTGTAGCTGGTGTCAAAGGGTCCACCGGGATTCAAAATTTAGGGGACTCTGAATCAGAAAAGAAATCAGATTCTATGTTTGAACCCCTTTTGGATAAATCCAATGTCACTGGATTTGCTTCAGCATCTATTGTTTCAAAAGCCTTTTGGCTATGGCTGAATCCCCTTTTGAAGAAAGGTTACTTGGAGCCTCTAAAGCTCGACGACGTGCCTTCACTTTCACCCGAACACAAAGCCGAACGAATGTCTCTTCTATTCCAGAAGAATTGGCCCAAGCCAGAGGAGAATTCAAAGCACCCCGTTGTCAAGACATTAGTACGATGTTTCTGGAAACAACTCGCCTTCACGGCCTCTCTTGCCATCGTGAGGCTTTGTGTGTTGTACGTAGGGCCCACACTAATTCAGTGGTTCGTTGATTTCACAGCAGGGGTTGGCAGTTCTCCTTATGAAGGATACTACCTTGTGCTGATTCTGTTGGTCGCCAAATTTGTTGAGGTTTTGAGCTCACATCAGTTTAACTTCCACACACAAAAGCTCGGAATGCTTATTCGTTCTACGCTTATAACTTCTATATATAAGAAGGGATTGAGGCTATCTGGCTCGGCTAGACAAGCTCATGGAGTTGGACAGATCGTCAACTACATGGCTGTGGATGCTCAACAGCTCTCTGATATGATGTTGCAGCTACACTTCTTATGGCTCATGCCATTGCAGATTATAGTAGCTTTAGTCATTCTATACCTGTATCTAGGAACTGCCACCGTTGCTGCATTTGTGGGGCTTAGCTTAGTAGTTGTGTTTCTGTTAGTTCGTACGAAGATAAACAACAGGTATCTGTTCGGCATTATGAAGAGCCGTGACTCGAGAATGAAGGCAATGAATGAGATGCTTAATTACATGCGAGTGATCAAATTCCAAGCTTGGGAAGAACACTTTAACAAGAAAATCCAATCTATCCGTGAATCTGAATATGGATGGCTGTGCAAATCCATGTATTCTGTGGCGGCTAATATCATCGTTCTGTGGAGTACACCAGGTCTTATTACTACAATCACATTTGGAAATGCGTTACTGCTCAAGTTTCCACTCTCAGTTGGTTCTGTCTTCACGACAACCTCACTCTTAAAGATGTTGCAAGAACCAATCAAAGCCTTCCCACAGTCGATGATTTCTCTTTCACAGGCCATTATCTCTCTTGAAAGACTGGATAGATACATGACGAGTAAGGAGTTGGCCGAAAAATCAGTTGAGCTCATCCAACGGTGTGTGGGAGACATAGCCGTGGAAGTAAAAGACGGGACTTTTAGCTGGGATGATGAAAATGGCGAAGAAATAGTTAAGAATTTGAATTTGGATATAAGAAAAGGGGAACTTGTAGCGATTGTTGGGACGGTCGGATCAGGGAAGTCTTCAGTTCTGGCTGCAATTCTTGGTGAGATGAACAAATTATCTGGGAAGGTACAATTTTATTAGCTTTCAGATGGAGAATCATATAACTACATGAATGAGCTATATGACTAAAATAGGTTTTGATGTATGCAGGTACGAGTTTGTGGTAGCACTGCGTACGTGGCGCAAACATCATGGATCCAGAACAGGACGATACAAGAAAATATACTGTTTGGCTTACCAATGAACATGGAGAGATACAAGGAGATTATCAAAGTTTGCTGCTTGGAAAAGGACTTGGAAATGATGGAGTTTGGAGATCAAACCGAGATTGGAGAGCGCGGTATCAATCTCAGCGGTGGCCAGAAACAGAGAATCCAACTAGCAAGAGCTGTTTATCAGGATTGTGATATTTATCTACTCGACGATGTGTTTAGTGCTGTTGATGCTCATACTGGATCAGAAATATTCAAGGTGACCGACTTTTAGACAGCGAGATAGTTTTCAGACAATGCACATATTGGATACAATTATATGACATTCATATTCATTTCTTATTGCTCTCTTGCAGGAATGTGTAAGAGGAGCTCTTAGAGGCAAGACCATTATACTCGTTACCCACCAAGTCGACTTCTTGCGTAATGTTGATCAGATCCTTGTACGTACAATCTTTTCTTTTACAAATATCAAACTTAAGTATGCATCATTATTTGAAACTTAGAACTGACTTTGGCTTATCGAAACAAGGTCATGAGAGACGGCATGATTGTTCAATCTGGGAAGTACAAGACCCTACTCGACTCTGGAATGGACTTCAAAGCTTTAGTATCAGCCCATGACGCCTCCATGGAACTTGTCGATGTGGAGACAGCTGAGAATGACCCTTCCCCGAAATTATCAACCCAAAGATCTTTAAAACTTGGAGAAGAAAATGGTGAAACTAATTCTCCAAGATCTGAGCCTAATAAGAATGGAGATTCTAAGCTTATTAAGGAAGAAGAAAGAGCAACTGGAAAGGTTAGCTTAGGTGTTTACAAGTTGTATTGCACCGAAGCATTTGGATGGTCTGGAGTAGTGGCCGTCTTGTTCTTTTCCGTTGCATGGCAAGGGACTCTGATGTCTAGTGACTATTGGTTGGCATATGAAACTTCAGAAAAACGTGCAGCTTCATTCAGCCCGTCTCTGTTTATCGACGTATATGCCGTCCTTGCTATAGTTGCTTTTATACTGGTTATTATTCGAAGCATCTTAGTTTCGTACTTGGGATTAAAGACCTCCCAGATTTTCTTCAAACAGATTCTTCACAGCATTCTCCATGCTCCTATGTCTTTCTTTGATACGACTCCGTCTGGAAGAATTCTAACACGGGTAAAGACAGTAGTTTTCATGGTTCAAATAATTTAGGATCGGAACTAAACATGTCTTTCCTCACTTTCAGGCATCAACTGATCAGGCCAACATAGATATTTTTATCCCTTTTTTTACAAGTCTCACCACCGCAATGTACATTACTCTGCTGAGCATCATTATCATCACCTGTCAGTATGCTTGGCCAACAATAATCCTTGTGATTCCACTTGGTTGGCTCAACGTCTGGTACCGGGTAAGCCTTCTTCTTATAGTCGATTATTTTTCTTGTCAATGTTTTATTTCTTTTAATGACAATATACATATTCTTCCGGTTTCAGGGGTATTATCTGTCTACATCTCGTGAATTGACTCGATTAGATTCTATCACGAAAGCACCTGTTATTCATCATTTCTCCGAGAGCATCACGGGGGTTATGACGATTCGCTGTTTCAATAAGCAGGAAAGTTTTTGTCAGGAGAACGTTAATCGTGTAAATGCTAATATACGTATGGATTTCCACAATATTGGATCGAATGAGTGGCTCGGATTTCGTTTAGAATTAATGGGAAGCTTCATCCTTTGCATGTCTTCATTGTTTATGATAGTTTTACCTAGCAGTATCATTGCACCAGGTGTGTTTCTTCACTGACCTACGAAAGATTTAAACTAGGATGCAAATCTCATTTAGTTTCTTCTTTCAGTAGCTAGTTTTAGGCATTTCAAGTTCGTCGTTGAGGTAGTTAACTATAGTAAATTTTGCAGAGAATGTTGGTTTAGCCCTCTCGTACGGGTTGTCTCTTAATTCCGTGCTATATTCGGCAATATACATGAGTTGCTTTTTGGAAAATAAGATGGTATCGATAGAGAGGATAAAACAGTTCACCGTCTTACCATCTGAAGCAGAATGGAGGAAAAAGGACGCCCTCCCTCCACCTAGCTGGCCAACACACGGAAATGTCGAGCTCAAGAACTTGCAGGTAAACTAACTTATAAAGTATTATTTTCGTCATGTTTTCATCAGTTCCATCCATCTCCGAGAATTTTGTAATGACTTGCTTGATTTTTGGATGACCAGGTCAGATACCGTCCGGATACCCCTCTAGTTCTTAAAGGAATTTCTCTCAGCATAATCGGGGGTGAGAAAATCGGGGTTGTTGGTCGTACGGGTGGTGGAAAATCAACGCTGATCCAGGTTTTGTTTAGATTGGTCGAGCCATCAGGAGGAAAAATAATCATCGATGACATTGATATTTCAGTATTGGGGCTCCATGATCTTAGGTCTCGATTCGGAATCATTCCTCAAGAGCCGGTCCTTTTTGAAGGAACTGTTAGAAGCAACATTGATCCCATTGGGATGTATTCGGATGATGAAATATGGAAGGTACTTTAGTTTCTAGTGTCGATATAGATAATCTCCGATTTCTTGATGTTACTTACTACAACATACTATCTCTCGATTGATTATCTGCAGAGCCTAGAACGTTGCCAACTAAAAGATGTGGTGGCTTCAAAATCGGGGAAGCTCGACTCTACTGGTATAATCCTCATACTCTACGTGTATAGATCTTGTTAATTTCTTTCTCTATAGTCGTAATATTAGTGAACACGTTAAAAAATTGTGCATATATTTTAGTTGTCGACAATGGGGACAACTGGAGTGTGGGACAGAGGCAACTTCTGTGCTTGGGACGAGTGATGCTAAAGAAAAGCAGGCTTCTATTTATGGACGAAGCAACCGCGTCCGTTGATTCACACACTGATGGAGTGATCCAGAGAATCATCAGAGAGGACTTTGCATCGTGCACTATCATAAGCATCGCACACAGAATACCCACAGTGATGGACTGTGACCGAGTATTGGTCGTTGATGCAGGTTCGTGTTATATTCTCCATTGCCTTATTCATATATCGACACTCTTTTTGCTATTCTTACACATGTTTCTTGGTTCATCTCATAGGACTGGCTAAAGAATTTGATAAACCGGTCCACTTGCTCGAGAGGCCATCGCTCTTCGGGGCATTGGTTCAGGAGTACGCGAACCGGTCATTGGAGATTTGAGCAGAAACTTTAACACAGTTTTTTTAAAGTGTTTTAACCCAGGCTTGCAGGTAGAAGAGCAATGGACAGTTGCCATTGCAATGTTTCTTGAAGATAATTTGTAATGACATTCAAGAATAGTAGTAACTGATCATTCTTAACATTTGCTAATTTGTAATGACATTCAAGAATAGTAGTAACTGATCATTCTTAACATTTGCTATGTGATTATAGTTTTAGTAAAATAATTCATTGCATTTTCTTCTCTATGTTGAAGATGTGTACCTTAGATATTGGATCACACTTTTGGAACATCATATTCATTTGTATCTAGTAGAGTAAATGCTTATTATGATCCCAATGAGTTGAGAATTTTGCTTTTTTTATTTTTCCTCCTATAAATAATTTAATTTGAACTCATCAATTTTTGAAAGATATCATATTTTATGTTTTAGAGTATCGCGTGTTGAATATTAATCATTGAATGAGTTTAATTGTAATTTCACAAGCCTCGAAATTAATTTGGTAATTTGATCAAAAATCGTGTGATGTATAATGTAATTTACGCTATTCTATTAACGACAAATTAAACACTTAAAAACTGCAGCAGTTTAAAAACCAGCTCTAAAATCGCAATTCCGTCTCGCGATTTCCATGAAGTTGTGCGGCGAATCTCGAAACGAGAAAATAATATTAAATGGAGAAAAAATCTTAAACCCTAATTCGCTTGTTCAAAACCCTAATTTCAGCAAAGGAGAGGGGTAGTGTATTGCGATGGGTGGTTCGAGGAGAAGGTACAAGAGATCAAAGGCGAAAGTACAAGTCGGGTTGCCGAGGAAGAACCCTCACATATTCAAGCCGGCATTCAACCTCCCTCCGAAATTTAAATCTCTTATCGATCCATTCTCGAAGTGGGATGAGAAGGCCAGCGTCATCGATAATTACAAGTCATTCGGCGTCGTTTCGAACCCTAATTTTCTCGGTGTACGGTCGCGTACACGCCACATCGTCGAGAGTGATGCTCTTCAGATGCCGCCCCCTGAGGAAGCCGTATCGGAGTTCGAGCCGATCGACAGCGGCAGCGACCTTGAAGAAAACGGTAATTGATTATGCTTTCTGATTTTTTATCTGTTTTGGAATGGATTTTCTATTTTCCTGTATTTTATTGTTTGTTCGTTTGTTTGAATTGGTGTGGTGGCTGTTAATTGTAGTTTAAAATTGTTTCAATTCGTAGACGATATGAAGATTTTGTTGAGTAATCAAGGTCTTGTTTACAAGAATTAGTGATTCTGTTTTCTTATTGGTGCTTCGTTTTAGACAACGAATTTACCTTGAGCCAGAGTTTTCCCCAATCCCAGTATGGGAACGATGCTTATAATCACCTTATTAGGAATTGTTTCATACAGAAGATGAGTTTTTTCTTGATCTTTTAAACAATTCATGGGTCTTATGCTATTACTTTGAGGCATGTTGAGTATTTAATAACGTTAATGGATAACTGAAAAGGCAGTTTTGCACGATAAGATTAATTGGTCCTTAACGGTATATTTTCTGGGCGAAGAAATTGGTGATAACTCGAACTCTGTCATTACTGAAATTTGTGTATTTTGACTTGATGTTTGCATAGTGCCTCTAAAGTTTGTAGCTATTGAAATTTGTCCTAATAGATTCTTGGGTTATAATGAAAAAAGAAACATAAGCAAGATCTTCTATTGGTTGCCTGCATAATTTGCTTTGCACTGAGATACTAAGGAGTCCAACCATTGATTCTGTGGCATTTGTTCTGAAATTGTGTTTACTTGGGTGCAAAACGTGGAAAGGTCAATCTGCCTGCACTGCTTCAGCGCTGTGTGTTACTCTCAATTTGTAATGCAGTAGATATATGCTTCTATAGTTTGCGTTTAATTGCTCAAAGTTTTACCTCCAATACCAGTATTAATGGCTGATTCATTTGGAGCAATGTAGATTTAAAGTCAGCTCTGGGAAAGAAGCGGACTGATGGCGAACACGCGCCTCTTCAACCACTGACTGCCATCCAACGGATATATGTTAGTCGCCTGGTGGAGAAATATGGTGATGATTATCAGGTGTGTAGGCCAAAGTGAGCTTCTTGTTGTCAATAGTTTGTTGGTTTGCCTATTTAAACCTCATGTGTTCCTCGTTTTGCAGGGCATGTTCATGGATATGAAATTGAACAATATGCAACATTCAATTGCAACACTCGAGAAACTATGCCAACGGTATCATATGTGGAAAGATAAAAACCCCTTGATTGTCTGCCCTTCAAAGTGAACAAGGTCGCTGGCTGAGATTCTTTTCGACTTCAAACTGCAAGATGAGATCAAAATTTTGAGGGTTCTTTTATATATTGTGTACTTTCACGTCTTTGTCCTCCTATGTCAATGTCCGGAAATTTATGGTACCATTCGATGCAAAAACAAAAAAAAGTATTAATTCAGAACTAATGCTGAGTCTTGGTAGTTATGAGGTACTAAAAGGCGTAATAGCCAAAAAAAATACAAAGTTTTGCGACGATTGCTTTTATCCGTTTGTTTTAAAATTATCAGTTCAACTTGTGATTTATGTGGTGCAATTATGTTTAACTTGTTACTGATGCGTATGTTCAATTCCATTGGAAGACTCTTGTAAATCCAAATATATAACAATCGGAATCAAATCATACAGTTTATGGCTGAATCAAAGATTTCGCCAAGATTGAAGTGTACAACCTTTTTTTTTTTTTACCCTACAGTTTTCAACACACGATATACAAACATTGGAATGACGAAATTATGACATAACAGTGGTGACGATGTTGTTCAGATACCCGTGAATAATCTGCACTGAGACTCCCAGTGCTCTTTTGTCTGCTGAACTCTCTCTATCTTCTCTGCTTTGCGCCTTTCTTCCCAATATTCTCCACATCTGTTTCAATTTATCGCATATTTGTTGACAAACAAATGATCAAACATCTAAACAATGTGGACACGAAAAAACAGGATAGAAGATCTTTGCTGGAGTTGAAGGGAAAAATAATTTAGAGACAAGCTTACCTTCGGCTTAATAGGATATGCAGCTCTTCTAAATGCATTGCACCTTCATACACTCCTCCCTGTTGTAAAATTGTTTGACAAGATTTCAACTAAGAGATATTGCACTACTTCAATGCAACAATTGTAGTGAGATAGTTGAGGTGATTACACTTTGACATCCCAAGTATACGCGTTTTTTAAACTAGGCTCATCAAAATCGATCAGCTCTGGATGACAAAGTGTAACTTCTCGTGAAAGACTAAAAACGGATACCTCTCGACAAATGGGGCATTTCTGGTTGGGCGTTGCTGCCTTGAGACCATTGACGACAGTCACCGAAGCAGCTTTGCAGGCACACAGGTAGCAGAAGATATGGCCACAGGTAAGAGAGACCGGATCAAAGAACGTCTCCTATTCATAACGAAAGCCAGCATATACATATCTATCAAACTCAAGATTATTCAGCAAATAATACTCAAACATGAAAAAAGAAGCAAAGATTGATGCTCTAACCAAGCATATTGAACAGGTCAAGTCGATATCAAGCTTCACCGAATCAAAGAGCCCACAAGACAGAGATAATTTCCCATCATTGTCCACAACACAACATCCCTCCAAAAGTGACGGTGCATTATTGTTCCTTGAATCCACTCTCAAATTAATGTGGAAAGCCATAAGCTCACAGAGCCAAGGCGATTGTAGTATCTCTATGTGCTTACTTTGAGCTTGCGATTTGAATGCTTGCCCTTGCTTTGAATAGTGAACCTGCAAATAACAACTCATAAAACACATCACTTTTTTCTTCTTGTCATTTTCTCAAACATAAGCTGATCAATAGATTATAGATTTGGCTGTAATTGATTGCCTTATCGTATTTCTTGAGAATTTTGCGCATAGCAATGGCGTTGATGATGGCGTAGGTTACAAGGTCCTTGCCTTCTTGAATCAATGCAATATGATCGCGTTTCAATTTATCCTTGAACCAGATTACACACTTGGTGAAACCTGATGCTAGATGAATTTCGAGCAATTTCTGAGCTCGTTCGTTGAAGAATCCTACCACTTCCGACATTTCCTCGAGAAGCGAAGGGAAAAAGGTACCATCGCATACTGTATATACAAAACAATCGTATAATCCTCGTAAATAAGCATGAAATTTGAAGAAAAACAAATTAGGAATGAATGGAGAAATGATTGAATAGAAGAAGTTACCAGAGCAATGGTGTGGGCAAGTGGAGGAATTGTGGGGAGAATTGATGTTGAGATGATTAGGGTTGATGAGTGGCTGTTTTCTGCAAGTTTTCAAGATCTTTTTGAGTTTTTTGAAACCAACACCAGGTAATTTCTTCTTCTTTCCTTCTCTCTGCATGTACTCCTCGTATTTCTTACAAAACTTCATTCTTATTCTCTCTCTAAGAAACCCCCACCCAGCCTATGGATGTCTTCTGTCTATTGATTTCGACTCTCTATTTCTCTCTTCTCAAGAAAACGAAGAAGCTTTTGAAAATAACCTGCGTGTGAATGTGATCTCTCTCTCTCTCCTTGCTTTTAAACTCTCTCTCTAAGAAAATGAATTAACCTTTTACGACATCCTGCTTGTCAATCTGATCTCGATTTCCACGTCTCTTTTTCTTTGGTAAACATATTAGTTCATTGATGAAAATATGCTATATTTTGACGATGTATTATTGAAATCTTACGATAAACATGATTGGTATACAGTTTTTTTTGGTAAAATATCAACGAAATATCGTCAATATTTTGTTTTGGTGGATAATAATTCAATCTTGTGGAATTTTAACCATATATTGATGGTGTGTAAATGTCAGTAGAAATATTTTTGATAATTTTTATTTTATTTTTTTAGTCAATTTTTTTATTTTTTGAAATAAGTGGAGCTCCATTATTAATAACAATGTCGGTAGCAATAGACTCCATTTTTTTTTATTATTACTTATCATCACAGAATCTAATCTCATATTCATTCATATATTTTTTTTCATTTTAAATGTTATCTTCTCACTTATAGATGTGATAGTTCATAGTTTCCAATATCATAACACTCTTTATTTTTTAAATTACAACAAGTTCTCCTAATGTTATGAGTTGCAAATATGAATTAAATTCTGGTGATTACACTCTAAATTGGTCTAATGTCATGAGTTGTGTGAATTTAAATGATATGTCATCCATATATTAACTTTGTACAAAATTTATCATGTTATCATAATAGACAACGTTTATATATAGTATTTTATCTATATATTTATCATAAATATATCATTTTATTTGAAATTTTAAATTCAATATATATATTAATGTCAGTTATAATAATCTGTAAACTAGTAGATATATTTTTCAATTTTTTTACAAAGCTTTCATTTTTAAAAAAAAAATTTAATATTTCAACTGAAATCGATATATCAACGATAATCGATAATTTCGTGTTATATAAGTATTTGCCAAATCTTCCAGGCCACCTATTTAATGAGTTTCTGGAATGATCCTTTAATTTTATGTTTTTTCAATTAAAATTAAATTTTATGTGGTAATATTTGTGTGACATTTTAAACTTGGGGTTTTAATCGTATGGAAGAATTGATATACGTGACCAAATGGACTAAAGTAACAGAATTCTCTATTAAAATAAAATAAAATAAAATAAAAACTTAAAGAAGTATTATAGAAATAAATGATTTGGAAAGGAACGAAGGTGAAATAATAGCATTAATATTGAAATTTAGGCATGAATCATGTGAAGTGCAGTATGATCCACTAAATCCAAAGGATAGGCATAATACAAAGCAGGTGACGTGTTGATAGAAACAAAATATATAAAAAAAAAAAAAAAAAGTCAACTCAGTTTGGGAAAATATCAAGCAACAATGCGTGGCACACAAGTTTTACGAAACTGGCGAATCCACTGTTATCTTATATGTCACCTTCCAATTTAATTTGCCAGCCTATACATCAGCCCTTTTTTAAATAAATTTAGCTTTCTTGATTTAGCTTTGCCAACATAGTTAGAATTTTATTAAAAGAATATTATTATGTCACCGTGAAATAAAAAGATACCTATATATATATATATATATATATATATATATTAATTAATACATATTTAGAATTTTTTATATATGGTAAGTGAACTACTTAAACAAAATTCCTAACTTCGTCCTATGTAATGATCATTTTAGAAAAATAAGATGAAACCATGTTGAAATAAATAATCTGTTTTGTTAATGAAAACCATGCAAATGGGAAGTAAAAAAAAAGAACCACTAAGAATTGTCTACCACTCAATTAATTCCACTAACAAGTGATTCCTCAAACAACGATCCTCGTTGCATCTCTATTTGATTAATTACTCTTATTTATAGCCATTCTACAATATTAATATATAATTCAATACTAAATCGAAAACAATTCGAAAATTACTATTTGTAACTTTATTATTGTTGTTGTTATGAGTGAATTTAGATAGATTCTTACCCAAAAACGAGTTTTTTTTTCATCAATAACTAATTGGGATCATAATAACATTTACTGTATAAAAGACTCGACCTATATAGAATTATTAAATGCAAAAATGAATTGATGACAAATTGTATAAATATAAAGTTTTTTATGATATTAAGATGGCACTTAGGCGCCAAGTTGCAAAAATGAATCTTGATACATCAAACTTTTTGTTTTTTGTTTTTTAAACCTAATACCGTCTACATGCATTTCATTTATGCTATAGAGAATTTTGAAAAAGAAAATAGTATTTATTTTGATTAATAGATAAATTAATATTTAATTAGTTTATAGAGTCAAAGTATGAATATGTATTTAAGTTAACTAGATTCTTCAAATTTATTTTTATAACTAATACTTTGCTAGTATAAAGCAGCTAATGACGATAAGATACATATGTATAATATTATTCGAAACTATCTATGTTCTCAAGTATCAACAGTTCATAACTTTCTATTACAATTTGAGAAATTAACTTCATAACTTCAAAACAAAATAAGAAAAATTTGAGATGAGATCAAATTATAAATTTGAAGAAAATAGCATAGCATAATGTAAATCGTACTTTAACAAGTTGTCAAATTGATGGGTGATGGGCTGTTGGCTCAATACAAAGCCCAATTCATGCCCTAAACTCTAGAGGCCGAGTCCATGATAGGCCCATAGATAAAGCCCGTATGATATTACCTAGCACTCAACTTATTAATTTTTAAGTATTTTAGTAAATATAAGAGATAAAACGGGCTTAATATCAATTTGCTATCTAAATTATTATAATGAGTGTTTAAACTTAAAAAGTATTTCAAGTACCAGTCATTTTTTTTGAAATTTTTCGATTACTACCGGAACTATATATCTGATAATAACTTCGACTAAAATTCGTCGAAAATTTTGAAAATTCAATTCACCTAAAAATATTAATAAAAAATGCATGATTCATATGCTAAAATGACTTTTATTCGAAGTCAAATAATAACATCAAATCGATTAATTTCATGATACCAATTCCATCCGATTTCAAATCGAACAAAAATTATTTTAGAGTTTTGAATAGTTTTTGTTCGATTCACGTGTAAATCAAACAAGAATTATTAAATTGACCCAAAGTTATAATTTGACTTAAAAAGTGAGTCATTTTGACATATGACTCATACATCTTGATTGATGTTTGGAGGTAAATTGTGTTTTTAAGTTTTTCGATAACTTAAAAAAAAAAAAAAAAATATATATATATATATATATATATATTTATCAAAAATTGATTTAAAATAGTTAGGTAGCAACAGGAAAATTGCAAAAAAGTATAAGTAATGATTGGAAAACATTCTGAACATAGATTCCTATTAGAAAAATGTGCAATAGTTCAACTAATAAATTAATATTAACCCTTAAACTTGGTATCGATATTAAAGAAAAAGTAATACTTTAATATTTATTTTATATATATGTGTGTGTTTTTTTGTGTATTATATACCCATCCGCAATTGTCCAAATTGGCCAATGAAATGAAGTTTTAGAAATTTAGGAAAGTAAAGAAACTATGACACGTGGCATTGAGGTCTGGGTTAGTGGGGTTCCATTTCAGAAAGCAAAACAAGCGGCTAACCTACGCCTACCGCCGCATCCTGTATTCCTGTTTATGCTCTTCAATTCTTTCGTTGTCAACCAGCAAAGCAATCACACTGCGTATAAAACTTCCCCTGAGGAATCTCAACAAAGTATTAGCTAAAGCCTAAAACCAACAGTTGAAACTTCATAGAAATCATTCGAATTTTGTTGCTTGCAGCCATGGAGAAATCGGTGATGGTGATAGGGGTGGACGACAGCGATTACAGTTTCCATGCTTTGGAATGGACTCTGCAACATTTCTTTTCGCCGCCGGAGAATTCCCCTTTTAAACTTATTATTGTCCACGCTAAGCCTTGCGCCGCCATCGCGGTCGGCCTCGCCGGCCCCGGTACGTTCTCACTTAACCTAATTTTCTCTTCCTTTCATTGGTTACTGTAATCGCAAACCTTACTGCACTTTATGTGACTAAAATTGGGATCAAGTGGAGTTTTAGCTCTGTATTTTGATGATGAATTTGAATTGATGTATAGATTTTATGATTATATCAAATTTGTAGGTAAATTAGGGCCAAATTCGCGACAATCAGAAACATATAGGACTTCATTGTAAATTTTAATATACACGATTAAAGTTAGGGGACCAATTTTGCAATTTTACGAATTTTTAAGTATTCGTTTGAGCTATTTTTGGATCAAGTGAAGTTTTTAGCTCTATATTTCTTGATGGATCAAAGTTCTTGATGAATGGTTGTACATGATTTGTAGGTGCTGCTGAGGTGCTGCCATATGTGGATAGGGATTTGAAGATAATAGCAGCTAGGGTGTTGGAAAAGGCTAAGGATATTTGCACAGCTAACCCGGTATGCTTTTAAACCCTATTTGTCTCAAGAAAACACATGTTTCGTTCTATCTGATACAGCATTTGAATTTTGATGACGACAATATATGAAAGAAGAACATTTAAGTGTAGAGACAATGTTCATTTCAAAGCTCCGATTTTTATGCAGGTTAATGATGTGATATACGAGACAGTGGAAGGTGATCCTCGGAATGTTCTCTGTGAGGCGGTGGAAAGGCATCATGCCTCTGTCCTCGTTGTTGGTAGTCATGGTTATGGAGCGATCAAGAGGTATTTCCTCGTTTTACCTATACAAAATTTGATAGTCTTCTCAGCTTAGATTCTTAGGGGGTTCTCAGGGTTGTAAACGAGTCGGACAAGGTGAGAACTGCCAAGCTCGAGCTTGACTTGAACTTGGCGAGCTTATCTTTTTTAATTTTTGAGCTCGTCCAACAGATAACTTCATAAGCTTGAGTTCGGCCCACCTCAATGCCTACATAATATTTATAAAATATTCTAATTTCCTAAAATTCTGTTTTAAAATGGGAAATTTTAATAAATGATCAAGGGCAAAATAGTAAATCTAACATTTGTGTTCGAGCTCAAAGTTCGAGATTGGAAACTACTCGAGTAGTTCGAGATCGATCTTGACACAATTATACTCTAGTTGAATTCGATTTTCTTTGAAGTCGATCCCAAAGAGCTCACGACTTGTATTATCTCATTTAAGGCTTTGCCATTCGTTCGTTTCTTATGTTAATCGTGAAGATATTGGACTTGCAGGGCTGTTTTAGGCAGTGTAAGCGACTACTGCGCTCATCATGCTCACTGCTCTGTGATGATTGTGAAGAAGCCAAAGATAAAGCACTAAATCTGCATCTTATTGTAACTATTTCTTATGCCCATACCATTTAATGTTTGAGCTTATTTATAAGTTGTGAAAGCGCAGAGTAAGTGTGTATGTTTTGTAATAAGCGCAGAGAAGTGTGCATGTTTTGTAATAAGCTGAGTAATTGTTTGCTTTTTGTGAAAATTTTATCGTAAATAACTAAATATGTACATATTGTGTGAATAAAATAGCCAACAATAACTTTTTTGTGATTCAATGTTGATGACTAATTTTTCCAATTTTAACTATATGCACCTCGAAATGTTCATGTTTTTATTTAATTATTCTCATAATTAGTGGGAGTGTTAATTAAAACATTTGGGAATAATAGAAATGACTATTTGCAAAGTCAACAATTTTGTTGCGAAACAATATGCGGTATTATACAATAAATATAGAATAAAATAACTTATAAAAAAAGGTTTATATATAATATTAATAAAAAATATTTAAGAAAACTAATAATTAATAATAATTATAATATTGTTTGTTTTTATTGACGCCTGATTCTAATGGTTGTTATTTATATAACTAGTCATCTGTGCGATGCACGAGTGGTGTTTATTAGGTTTTTTTTTTAATGATATAGTTTTATGTTAGAATTATGGTTTGTTGGATTCTATAAATAAATAATTTATAAACAGTATATAAAATTAAATGTATGTGAAATAAAAATTTACTAATTCATAGTATATATAGTTTGTGCATATTAATACTACTCATTGACAAAACAAATAATCAAATTGGACAAATTCTAAAATACATCCTTATAATTACCATTTCTTATCGGATTACTCCATTGTAATCATTTCGACCAATTAAAAATTTCAATATATGTGTTGAGTAGCTTATGGAGAATTTGAGGGAATATCTAAACAGTAGATTTCGACCTAAAAATATATCTTAAAACTTGGATCTAAATAAATATAAGCAAATGTGTATTCATTTTCATGATTGTCATATTAGTTTTATAAGAATAAAAAAAAATAAAAAATGCTCCTTCCTTCACATCAACATCATTTGAGAGTCACGTTAGTTAGTGTGGGAGAAAATAGTAACTTCACTAAGAGAATGTTATTTATATCATTTAAGACTAAACCGTTTTTAACCTATCATCTAGTCATTTAATACCATGCAAAATAAAATTTGAAAATTGTTTTATTTATATATTACTCTCAATTAATTGATTTTAACAAAAGATGAATAATCCCTCCCATCTCAATTATTTCAATTTATCAAAATGTTAATATAAGGGGAAGTTCATCATCACATTATATTTAGAATATGTTTGTTTGATGTAAGTATTTTGAGAAGGTCTCCTATGTACCAATTGCACATATATTTGGGTCAGATTCGGGTCGATCTGAATCCGTGTTTTTTTAATTTTTTTTCTTTAATTTTTATACTATATTAATCATATTTTTATGTACATATATCATACTCTTAGTGCAATACTTTAACTTTAAAAAAAAATCTCTGATCTTTATATTATATTAGTCATACATTTACGTTATATTGATCATTCGTTTATATTATATTAGTTATACTTTTATATACAAATATCATACTTTTATGTAAGACTTTCACTTCAAAAAATATTGTAATAATAGTATGATATTTAAAATATAGATAATTTATTACAACTATATAAACAATTGTCATTATAAATCTTTTTCTTTATAGAATTATAAATTCCTCAATATTATATTAATATTTAAATATTTCCAATATGAAAATTTAAATTATCAATCTCAATAGAAATATTGAATTTAAAAATAAATCAAATGTTAGATATTGGAAATTTATTTAAAACATGATAAAAATCAAAAGCTAAGTTTACTTATAATTTTTAATATTTATTTTAATACATCCTCGATATTTCCATATCAAAGGTTATTATAGTGATATGGAGGATAATATATTTCTTTGTATCATAAAATATTTCAGTTATTGATGTTAAGATATATGAACATGTTAAATTGATGTATCTCTATTTCAATTAGTAATTATATTAATTTGATTATAATTAAAAAGACAAAAAAAAAAGTTTGTGGCTGGCATGTTTACCATAAAAAAAATGTAATTCAAGCAATAAATAATTTCACATTTATAAACTAAGGGATATATAAAGGACGGTATCCCATTATCTTCCTAACCGGAAATGTAGTCAAGTAATTTCTCATTTAAAAATTAACTGGAGATCAGTAAAATGAGAATCAAATATATTTCAGTACAATTCTTTTCCTAAATATAGGAAAGCATTCTTTAAGAAAAGAAAAAAAAAACCAAAAAAGAAAAGATTGAATGAATCAATTCTGTATTTCCTTTTTTTGCAACCACCATCGTCATCCAATTTTTTTATTAAGATCTGTTATTCAACTTCAATTATGTATATATTTTTATCATTGAAAATTAATATAAATAATATTACTTATTATTATTATTATTTGATATTTTAAATTTCATTAAAATATGTTACTCAACTCCAATAGTGTATACTATTTTTGGCATTAATAATGAATTTTACATAATATTTCTTCTCATTATTGTATTTTTGATGTATTATTTATCAGTATATTATTGTTAATTCATTGTTGGCCTACTCAAATTAACGGGTACCTTATTTTGGCTGGTCTGAGCAACCTCATCGTTCTTTCCACAGCACCATCACCAAAAACTGCAATGTTTAGGTTAATTTTTTCAATACCATTTGACCTTATTTCATATTTTTGGCATAAAATCAATAACCCACTTCTTATTCAGCTCCTTTGTTCATGCAGATGATCTGCGGCGTTGTGCCTGCTACTTGTTCGATAAATTTCCCCAGTGAGGAAACTTAACTTAGTTTCTCGACTTTTTTCACTCATCAACTGGATTCATGTTATTCAGAAGATCCAGATCGGTGTTGCAATTACGCCAGGCTTTTACGCAAAAAATTGACGATGAGGGTTTCACAGCTGTAGTGAAGGTGAAGAGTTATGCTTGTGCGTTATACTCTACTGGCTCAGATTTCGTGGAGCTACCAATTAAGCTCAAAAAGTCTGAGAGGAAGCCCTGGGTCACTGGCATTAATGAAATCAAGCGTAAGGAAAGATCGGAAAAGCAAGAGAGGATAGCTGTCCGAGAGGCAAAGTTAAGACCTCCCGAAAATGGATTATTGGTGAAAGAGTTGATTCCAATTGCTCATCATGTTTTAGCTGCTCGAACCCGATTAATCTCTTGTGCTTCAAGAATTTGTGATAGCATCCCAATTTTTGTTTGCAGGTGATCAAACATTGTCTCTCAAGTCGTTAGTTGATTGCTATTAGAGATGATGCTTCAGAAAGATGTGATCTTTTTGAGGTTTTGATCATTTACTTCAATCTCATTTCTTGTACGAATTAGGCTGATCATGATCAATAACATAAAATGCAGTGTTTGTGGAGACGTGCATGTGGGCGATCCACCACATAAGATCAGAACTTGTGATGTGAGTGGTAGCGCGAAGAATAAAGAGCATACGTGGGGGAGAGGGGACTTGGATCAGGTACTTCCTGTTGTGGAGTCCTTTCATCTGTATGATCGGTTGGGAAGGGCCGTTTCACACAATGAACGGCTACAAGTGGATCGGATTCCTGCCATTGTTGAACTCTGCATTCAGGCCGGTGTGGACATTACTGAGTATCCAACAAGACGACGCGACTTCCCTGTCTATCGTGTTGCTGGAAAGATGATCGATTTTGAGAAGAGATTCCCCAGAAACGATTTGACTCCAAACGACATAAACCCATCTGGCTTTTGGCAGAAGAAACAGAGGCTGAATGAAGATCGGAAGTTCTTGGCTTTGCCATATAACAATCTCAAAGGTATTCGGATTTCTCCCGTCTTAGTTTCTCATATTCTTCGAGCATAACTATGATCATAACTTGCTTGATATCATTGAGCAGGTTCTGCTGAGCAAGCAATGGAGGCGTTGGAAAGGTTACGTCATGGAGTTTCTCGACTAATGGAGAAGTATACTGTGCAAACATGTGCGTATTGTAGTGAGGTTCAAGTAGGGTCTAAAGGGCATAGGGTGAGGCAATGCCAAGCATTCAAGCACCAGATGAGAGACGGACAGCATGATTGGCAAGAGGCCACCTTTGACGATCTTTTGCCTCCAGTTTATGTATGGCATGTCCCAAGAACACACAACACACTTCTCGTAGATGGTCTGAAGAGATACTATGGTAAGTTGCCTGCAGTGGTCGAACTGTGTGCACGAGCTGGAGCTGAAGTCGGAGAAAACTACAGGGGCATGATGAGAGAAGATGTGACGATACCCAGTTTAGATGAAGAGAAATTAGCTGTTTGAACTTTGTAAAAATGATCTAAAATGTTTCTTGATTTTTCTGGGCATTGAGAGTAAATTTTAAGGACAATGTACGGAGATGAATTTTTTTTTTTTTTTGATCGGTAAAATAACTTCATTGAAGACCAATGTACAAGGATGAATGGTGGATATTGCATCAAATGTAGTTCATAAGTGTAGACAATATACCAAATTCTAACAAGTTGATTCACTGTTTTCGTTCTTCACGATAAAGACTAAAAAAGGGGTAAGAAATTATGATAATGTTTATATACCCATGAATCTTGCTGCCTGGGACTGCCAGTGTGCCTTTGCCTGCTCAAGTCTCTCTGTTTTTTCTGATTTACGCCTTTCTTCCCAATACTCGGGATAACTGTTGAAATGCATCGCAATGTTCAAAACAAACGAACAACCACACAATGCATTTGTCAGATAAGCAAGAAACTAGTTTTACCTTCGTTTTAATAGGATATGTAGTTCTTCCAAATTCACAGCAGATTCGTATACTCCTCCCTGGCATCAATACGACAATGTACTTACAGAATCAGAGAGAGGGATGAGAGAGAGAGAGAGAGAGAGAGAGAGAGAGAGAGAGAGAGAGAGAGAGATGATACCTCTCGGCAAATAGGACATTTTTTATGAGGATAAGCAGACTTGAGACCATCCACAATGCTCACAGAACCAGCTTTACAAGCACACATGTAGCAAAAAAAATGACCACAGCTAAGAGATACTGGATCAAACAATGTCTCCTGATCAAACAAAAAAGGGAACATAATATCACATAATGATACGAGCAGCTCAAGCCTTTTGCACATAGTATGTAACTTGAATTGATTATAGGCTCACCAAGCAAATAGAACAGGTCAAGTCAATGTCGAGCTTGACTGAATCAAAAAGCTCAAAAGACAGAGATGGTTTTCCCTCGTTGAATTCAAGGGCAAACCCGTGCAACAGTGTAGAAGCATTTCCAACACTGGCTTCAGATGCTTGCAAGTTTAACTGAAAAGCCATTAGTTCATAGAGCCACGGTGATTGAAGGATCTCAATCTGCATACTTTGGGCTTTTGATTTGAAAGCTTGACCTTGCTTAGAATAGTGAATCTGTAATCGAAATACAAGCAGATAAACTCTCCTCACACTCAAAAGAAATGGGATTTGCAATATATCTAAGTGTCTTAGGTACCTCATCGTATTTCTTCAGTATATTGCGCATAGCAATGGCGTTAATGCTAGCATATGTAACCAGTTGCTTACATTCTTGAATCAATGTAACCTGATTTCCTAGTAATCTGTCTCCCAACCAGATGAAACAATTGGTGCAACCCAATGCTAGGTGGCGATCGAGTAGTCTTTGGACCCTTTTATTGAAGAATTTTATGACTGCCAACATTTCCTTATGAAGAAGAGGGAAAAATATCCCTTCACACACTACACAGCACATCAAAATCTTTGGATCAAAATACTTAAAAAGACAAATGTGTTAACCAGATATCTTTCATTAGTTCAAGAAACATCAGAAGCAGGATCTTAGTTCTTACATTCAACATCACTAGTTTTTAATACTCAAATATTGCTTATATACAGTCTCTCTCTCTCTCTCTCTCTCTATCTCTCTAGTTTAGAAATGCTACAGTCTCTCTTTCTAAAAAATGAAGCACCATTATATTCAATAACAAATCCTAATCTCCAATTCAACACCAGATCTTTTTCCTTATAAAAAAAACCCCCAAAACTATATACAAAAACTAAATTGAAGGGACATGACTAGCAAGATTGAACATCAAGAGAATCAAGCAAAAAAAGATTACATACATATTTAAATAAGAAAATTGAAGAACCTGAACAGTGGTGTGGGCCAGTGGAGGAAATCCGATCACAATTCTGATCATCATTATCATCAACATGAAGCTGGTTTCTGCAACTTTCTAGGATGATGTTGAGTTTATTGCAACCAATACGAGGTAATTTCTTCTGTATTAACTCATCATTTTTATCACACAATTTCATCTTCCTAAATATATCATTCAACACTCTCTCTTTCTAACAGGAAAAATAGAATCAACTCTGGAAAATATTGGAAGAGAACTCCTATCCACTTGGATGTTTACTTTATAATTGATAATATATTTAAATATGGTTTTAACTTTTAAGTATTTGTATAAAGGTGCTAAATGTGAGTGATACTTTATATTATATTCACTTCGTCTTATATCATGTTGTATATCACTATTTGACTTTTTTTTTTAAATATCACTATTTGGCTAAATAATGGTATTTTCTCTTAATTTAATTTCCAATTTGTTGCAATTATTTGCTAATATACAAGTGATGTGGAGTAATGATCACGTGGACCTCACGTGCTAAATTAAGTGGAAGGTTTGGTTCGCTAGCAAATGCATGAATATTGCATCATGACTTGGGACTTGTGTTCTTATTTTGATCTGTTTATTATTAGGTTGTTTTATTGGGCTGAGCTCTGTATAATCTGACGTTTGCTAGTTATGATATTCCATTCAGATTTGGTACACATGATTTTTCGTGTCTGTAAATGAGAAATTTAATATATGGATTGATTAGTTTTACGATTTTCTACTATATTATACGTTACATATTTTATTTTAAATTAATCATCATTTTTTATATATATTAAATAATATTATTAAATTAAATATTAAATATTATAAAACATAAAATATAACATCAAATATAACTACAGTATTTCTGAACTCTTAGTTTTGTATTGATTAATGAGAAGCATACTTTGTTTTCATCAGCAGCAAGCGACATCAATAGATATCTTCTGTGAGTCACAAATATGCTTCATTATTAAATTTTATATTCATTATTTAAAAACTAATTTAAGTCTGGCTGCTATGTTTGCATCTGCGTGGCAATAAAAATGTTTGAACTTAGCCTTTATGTAATCAGATTCTAATTTCTCTGTCCCCTTTCTATAATAAGCAAGATCAAAATATATCTTCAATGATCACAATATCTGCTTAAATATTGAATTTTATAAGTAAATTGTCTCCTATGATCGTCATCGTGATCCGCATATCAATGGAAAATTGAAGTACATAAATTTATAACTACATTTGATGAGACAAAATAGTACAATTTATTTTCATAAGTTAATATTTATTTTATAGGATATGTGTTGATCATTTCCCGAAATTAGATTCGTTAAATAGTTTTATTCAAATTCAAGATGTTATTATTATAGGAAATTATTTTGGGCATTGAATATTAAAATTGCAAGGATTTATAATGAAAATATTGTTGTTGTTATAATACTGTATTTTCTTCTTTTATTTAAAAAACTAGACCTATACGAAGTTAATATAAAGAACGTCTTTTTGAGTTAATTTTATCTTTTAAAAAACATGTTATAAGATGTTCGAAAACTTGTATATCTTTGAAATTTTCTAAAATTCTTCAATTAAGGTATTAAGATGTGTTCAAACGTTTTGATAACTTACTTTAAAAATAAAACTTCATTATATTACAAACTTAAAAAAAGTGTGTTATAAAATATAACAAATATATTTTTTCTTTTTTTAACAAATTCAGAAATCAGAATATATATTTTTGAATGAAGTTTGGTCAAGGACTGGGAAAAGTCGTGTAGTGAAATTAGGTCAAAATTTGCATCTATATAAATCAAATTAGTATTTATAAAATCATAGTGGTATCGTTAGGAATCATGGAAGGAATAGAATACTAATTCAACCAATGTAGCTTTTGTTTCAATGACAACTTAACAGCTAATTATTAATTTAAACCTACTTCAAAGTAAGCACATGCCAAAACACATATAATCTATGCATAACATTGAATCAAACAAAAAACCCCGATCTGTGATCATTAATTCATTAAAAGTCTGATCTTTGGTTCGACAAATATATCAAACAGATTCAAACATGCTTTGGAATTTGATAAAATTTAAAAGTCCAACCTGAACTCGGACTCGAGCTTAACTTGTGTTTGACTTGATCAAAACTTCATTCAAGCAACAAACAAACAAGTTCAAAGAAATAGTATAGAGAGAAGTATGACTAGAAAGAAAGAGAGCATTATTTCACCAAGTAGAGTGTTTTCTCACACTTATCCTGCTACTTCCACCCTTCAAGAAATCAGAATACCAATGTGCTGAAAGCTTTGGATATCTCTTCAATTCTTTGTCATCCAAATCAACGTAGTAAAAGCCGAAGGCTGAGTTATAGCCATCGAGTAACTCTAGACAATCTAAGAATGTCCATGCAAAGTACCCCTTTATATTTGACCCGTTCCTTTTAATACAAAATCAAGAAATAAGAGAAATTGCAGATATGAGTTGCCATATTTGTTCTTAAATTGGAATGAAAAGTGAAACAAAGATTTGGGATAATGTTCCATCCATAGGTAGCATTGTTAGAAGATCATGTGTGCTTACCTCATAGCATCAAGAGTGCTTCCGATGTAAGCATGTAGGTATTCCACTCGAGTTGTGTCCATCAGCGTTCCATTACGCTTTGTCTTCTGACCTGACCATACAATCTTTTTGAGGTCAATAGAGAATGCTATACAAACAAAACAGGTCTAGAGAGAGAGAGAGAATACCATTTTCATGGATATAAACAGGGGGATTGCCATAAACTTGGTTTATATACTCCAACACTCCATAAAGACCTGATGGTGTAATAGGATACTAGTTGAGAGCAAAAAGAAAAAGGATAAATATAGAGCCGTTCTAACACAGAAAGAGAGAAATTAAATCATGCAACTTCATATTTCACCTGATCCGGAGGTGTGTCATCCTCCTCAACTGTATGAGAATGAAGAATAATGAGTACTCTCAGTCAAGTTGCAGAATAAAACTCACTCTGAGAATTTAGATAGATAGGCTCAATAGTTCATACTCCCATGTATAGAAATAAGCTCACATAATTAATGAAATTAATCAGAAATGATGCGAGGTTTAAATAATGGAAGTCTTACAAATTAGCTGTATTTCCATATCAGCTATTAGATCCCTGTTATCAGCATCTAGAACACTCGGATTATCCTTTATTAAAACTGTGTAATAGTGGTTCAACCCAATGAAGTCAAACGAACCCTTTATTTGCTTCGACTCATACTCAGTAAAAGCTGGAATTCTTGCCCCGGCATTCTTTTTAATTATTTCAGGATAGTCTCCAAAAATTAGAGGATTCAAGAACCTGCACCAAGTGATAGTAACATCATTATGTGACCACTGAAGCTTGTATAAATTGTTAGTAAAGCTTAAAATCTTATTACCATCCGATGTAAAAGTCATTAGCTCTTAGAGTTGCTATTACATCTTCTTTTGCATTGGTGTAAGGAACTGTCCCCATAGCATAAATGTTAAGTCCCACGTAACCTTTCTGAGTGGCCTGCGTCGAAGCTATCAGTCTCATATTACATGCATGTCTACACACTCAATAACTCAACCAAACAACTTCCAATGTTATAGAGACAATTATACCTTGTACTTTTTCTTGTATAATCTTGTAGTGGCTGAATGAGCCAACAAGATATTATGCCCCACAATGTAGGGTTCAATAGAGGAGTTACCCTTGGGACAAATCTTATATGAACAGCGTCCTGGAGGGATGATTCCTTGATCGTAACCACCCAATGCAAATATGTTGGCCTCATTAACACTAGTCCAGTGCAATACCCTGTCCCCAAATTCCCTAAAACACACATCAGCATATGTTGTGAAGTCCTTCCTGCAGTCACAAACAATATAAGAGGCATTCTGATTATCGATTACTAACATTAAAATTATAAAGAAAATAGAAAAACATACACAATTTTTCTGCTAAGCCACCCTCCATACTCATCTTCAAGTACTTGTGGAAGATCTATGTGATGCAAAGTGGCATGTGGTTGGATTCCTGAGGGAGAGAGATTGTAGATGATGAAGAGGGAACATTTTGAAGTTGCAAAAGTTTGTGTGCTTAGTTTCTTAATTAAATTATCTTAGAAAAGAAGCTATCACCATTGCGTATAAGTTCATCAATGAGGTTATTGTAGTATTGCAACCCCATTGGATTTACAGGCCCTCTTCCATCTGTAACAACAGCAAACATCAAGCAAGTAAAGGAGGAAAATCTGATTGGGATCACTGCTCACGGTAAATGCAAGTAAACATACTGGGAATCAGCCTTGACCACGAAATGGAGAATCTGGAAGCTTCCAATCCCATCTCAGACATGAGCCTTATATCATCCTGCAACAGGAATATGCATAATTCAACACCATTCAAAGCACATAAGTATAATTTACACAAATCTTGATGTGAGAAAAGAAAATCAAAGGACAAATAATCTCCGTATATGTTTCTCTCAAATTTCATTTCTAACCGACTTAATAAATAGCAGCTACACTAAATGATACAAAAGCACCAACTCTCACTCAACTTAGAAAAACAGAAAATGTGGGAAAAGAGAAGAGAAAAAGCACATATTTCTTCTCCAGAGGTGATTACAAGATCTCAATTGGTCAAATTTAGACACTAGTTAAACCTATGATGGAACATTCCCATAAAAATGAGACACTCTAAAGTAAGAAAAATGAAAACGATTGAAGGTAACAAATAAGCTTATATTGGAGCCATAGCTAAGCTAATACCTTGTACTTGTGATATCCATCACATGCAATGTCTCCATTTGCTCCGTTTGTACGATCTGAGTTTCAAAAAGAAAACAAACAAACTTACTTACTTTTCTCCATCAAACAAACAAACTTACTTACTTTTCTCCATCAATTACTTATTTGATAAACTAAGAAAGCCAAAATAAAAATCTGAAAGAAAAAGTATGAAAAGTAGTGGTGACCGAACCCGAACACAGATACAGAAGTAAAGCACAGACCAGAATGAGTGAAGGTGTCCCAAAAGCTAGGAGTTCTGCCATCCTCAAATGCCGCCCCCTCGTACTTTGTTGATTAAATATAGATGATATAAGTTGCATAATAAATGTTTCAGACAAATTTTCAAACAGTTGTCAATAGTGGAAAAAGAGGAGATGAAGAAAATATGATTGCATATTTGCTCAAAGATGAAGTTATAATTTATAGTGTCGCCATAATCAACTCCCTGGCATCTTAACCTCCATTTTTTCACTACTTAATGGAGGCAAAACAGGGTGGGAAAATTAATCAAATACCCAGAGCTCAACAACTGCTAAGAACACGTTCAAACTCGATTATATTTTTGCATTTGATAAGATCTAAAGGTCAACTTGAGCTTAAACTCCTACCGATTAAAACTTAAGTAGGCACAAGTACAATAGTTTTGACTGATTCAGGTTAATCAAAATTATTCAATCTTAATCCAATTGATCATCAAATAAGTTCAAACACGACATCTAAAATATAAAATTAAATCTTAGCACTTCTTATTTACAGCAAAACGAGTGTGAAACCAATACGTATCAATCAAATTACTCATAATGAGATTATTAGAAACATTTATATAGAAATCCCTTTCAAAAACAATTGAACAAGAAAAATTCTTATCAGCGTGGAAAATATTCGTATAACCAAGGTCAAATTGCGATTAGTTAATAGAAAAAGTAGGCGAAACTCACTTGATAGGCGGCGGTTCCAGAACCAAAAACAAATCCCGCCGGAAAATCAGCTCTGCTGTAGTACTCCACGGCGGTGACCGAATGCACCACCACCGGGAAAAGGCAAAAAATTAAATAAAACACAGTATTCATCTATCGCTACAATCCAGCGGATTCTACTCTCTTCTGTAAAAGCATTTCCTTTTATCGACAAATCACTCGCCATCTCAATCATATGCACACTAAATCCAATAGCAAACTGAACCACAATCACGTCTGCAATGACATGCAAACTGCAAATAATTATTTAAAGAAAAAAAAAGAGTTATGTCCGTGCTTTGGGTTTGTCTCATCCAATTTTAATCTTTAATATCTTTTTGATTTTTAAGTCTTTAATATTTAATTCTTTTTTTATCCATCTATTTGTTACAACATGTAAATATTTTATCCATCTATTTGTTACAACATGTAAATATTTTTTTGTTTTTGAATGAACATTCATCACATCGGAGATTTAGTCAAAGTACCAAACAGATTACAAGGTTTATGAAAATTAAAAAGTTTATTTTAATTATGAAGAGATTAAACCTTAATTTCTTCTTCTTTATAGGATGTATTTATTTTTTTGTTTCAAAAATTAAAAGATTATAAAGAAGAAATGAGGATGGTGGAACTTGGAAGGCTGGGAGAAAAAAAGTTTTTTTATTTTATTTTTATGTTTAAATATAAGTGTTTAATTTTAATATTTCAATGAAGGTTATTTTTGTCCAAATATATGTGGATACATTGAGAAGTTTTGGGGTGCAAAGAGTCTCAGCAACCTTCTAAAGTATTCAAGTTTTACACATTGAACTTTTTGTTGTTGCCTATTATTACGTAAATTGTTGCATTATAATTTTTCAACTATCAAATTTCCCAAAATATTCTTTAAAAATATATTATATTGAAAATTATAATAACTAAAAAATATTTTTAAAAAAATGTGTCAATATTGATGTTCTAGTTCTCATAGTGAAAGAAAATGGCCACAAATGAGTTTAAACTAGAAAAAAAAAAAAGGTTAATTGTGCATTGAAAATTCGGTATGAAATCCCCTATGTTTTAAAAATTGCGCGAATCCCTTTGTGGTTTGTTAAATGTAGTCCGAACTCCCCAACTCTGTTAATGTTAACCAAAGTGTTAAACATGCGTCTTTGATGCCATTTTTTGTGTTTTTTTTTCACTTTTGAGGGTGTATGAAGATTCATTTACCTTCATTGTCTATATAAAAAGCTCATTTTATTGTGAATGTTTTTTACAGTTGCACTCAAACTTATTTTCTACACTAATAGGTATGTTTCTTTCTTTAACATCTTGTGCAAATAAAATAGAAACAAAAAATATAATATCAAGAAATTATAATTGCACTCAAACTTGTTTTCTACACTAATAGGTATGTTTCTTTCTTTAACATCTTGAGCAAATAAAATAGAAGTACAAAATATAATATCAACAAAATATGGCTATCACTGCAATCACCATGTGCTTATCATGAGCCAACAAAATATAATAGAAGTACAAAATATAATATCAACAAAATATGGCTATCACTGCAATCACCTTGTGCGCCAACAAAATATAACTGCAATCACTCTGTGTTTATCATGAGCCAACAAATAAATTGCTAATTTAACCACTTTACAAAAATCTTTCCAAATCATCAAATCATAAAATTAACTATTGATACCACCAACACAAAATAACTAATGAAATTCTATATATTTAGTATCTTGGTACATGCAAAAAAAAATTCAAAAACAAAAACACAGTTATTTCAGTTTTTTTCCTTGAATTTGGGTGCACTTGGATTTGATTGAGAACTTTTTATTCTTCAATTTTTTTTTCTTGAATTTGGGTACACTTGGATTTGATTGAGAACTCATTGTTCTTCTTTTGGTTGAGCTTGCTTTCTTGAAACTTTTGCTTTTATAATCTTGGGAAAATTCTCAACATCTGATGTTTGAGATTGTAATTGAAACATCTACATAAATTAAGAACAAATTACTTACATCTTTGAGATTATGATTGAGACATCTACATAAATTAAGAACAAATTACTTACAGATAGTTTATTGCTTTCAAGATAAAGAACAAATTACTTACAAATATTAAGGATACATACCATATCATAATTAAATATTCAACCAAAATTTTGTAGCACATAATTGTCATAATTAAACACCCAACTAAAATTTTATTGCACATCATAGTCATTATTGCACATCATAGTCAAATATTTTTTCATGTGTAGGTTCATTGGGGATCGATAATTCAGTGGAGTCAGTAAACACCTCGTTATTTAAATATCATTCAATTAAAATACAAATCAAGAAAAACATAGAATAAAAAAACTTAATGATATTCATACTTGTTCTCTTTTCTTTCTCTTACTTGACCTTATATATAATTTTGTTCACAATCTTGTTCTTGAGAAGGCAACTAACAGAAAATAAAAATATTATTAAATTCATTGTCGATATATTTAAATACATATTATAAAATTTATTTGTTGATATATTATTAAATTCAAAGAAAAGTTTTTAAATTAACATCAAATATAGCCGGCAATGATAATTAAAATAATAAATACTTTAAAAATATTTATTCAAAAATAATAAACTATATCCTCAAATCTATCAGTGTATCGACAAATATTGGAATATAAATCTTATATCAGATGTGGAAGATACAAAAATATAAATTTAAGAGTAGTGTTTCTGTACACCAGGTGCATGGGTCATAATTCATGCAACCGGGTCGGGTCGGGTCCGGTTTAACCCGGATCCGCGCCCTTTTTTTTTTTTTTTTTTTAAATTTATGTCATAACCTTTATGTTGTAATAATATAACCTTTATGTTGTAATAGTGTAACCTTTATGTACAGATTTCATAACCTTTTCACTAAATGACTTATACTTTTTTCACTATAAAAATTCATGCAATATAACCCAAAACCTTTATGTTGTAATAATATAACCTTTATGTTGTAATGGTATAACCTTTATGTACAGATTTCATAATCTTTTCAATAAATAACTTGTAGTTTTTTCACTATAAAAATTCAATATAGCTGAAACTTTTATGTTGTAATGATATAACCTTTATACTGTAATACTATAACTTTTATGTACAAATTTCATAACCTTTTCAGTGAATAACTTATACTTTTTTCACTACTCAGCACTGCAAAAGGTTATGTGCATATAACTAAAAGGTTAAGTTCGCTAAGCTAAAAGGTTATGTCAATATACAGCAGAACTAGAATTTGAATTAGGGTTTGGGCGCGTGGGGGCGCGTGAGGCACGCGTGGGGTGCGTGAAATGCACTTTTTGGCGGGTTGACCCGGTTACACGGATCTAGGATCCGTGTACCTGGTGTATAGAAACAATTGTGTAAATTTTATACCAAACGTGGAAGATACAAAAAAATAAAAATTCTCAAAATATAAAAGTGAAATTAGAGAATAAAAATCATTACCAAATAATCTAGACAAGAAAAATATAAATCAAACTAATAAGTTAACTAAATCCTAAAAATAAACTCCAAATCTTTCTTTTTTTTCTTTCTTTATTATTATTATTATTTTTTTGGAATCTTCACATCCGGAAGATAACCCTAATAAAACCAACTCTATTAACAAATGATCAACATACTAAATTTGACCCAAAACATACCCTACACTCAAGTTCTCTTTATACTAGAAATCCTGCAGCAAATTTATACTTGTTTGATTCTTTAATCGTCTACTTCAAGCAAATTTCCCAAAAAATTCAATCGATTTTAACATTTTTGTGATTTGTGACAACATTTATTCAAAACACAAGCCTTAAATTATTTGTAAGAAATAGAGATATTGTCTCCAGGTAGAGTAATAGTATTTGCCCCGGTGGTGGTGGTCTTTCCTTTCAAGAAAGTAGAGTACCAACGTGCAGAAAGTTTCTGGTATCTTGTTAACTTCTTGTCATTCAAATCAACGTAGTAAAGACCAAACGATGTCTCATAAGCATTCAATAACTCTAGACAGTCCAAGAATGTCCACTCTAAGTACCCCTTTATGTTTGATCCATTCCTGCATTGCATTGCATGCCTATTTTTCACACAGAGAGAGAGAGGAGAGAGAGTTCTTGTAAGATGATCCCAAGATTCTTACCTCACTGCATCAAGTACAGCTCCAATGTAAACCTGCATATAATCCACTCTTGATGTGTCCATCAGTTTTCCATCCCGCGGTGTCATCTGACCTGTCAATGGAACCATGTTAAGGATATATATGTTCCATGGGTAGTGAGAGAGAGAGGTGAGAGAGAGAACCATTTTCTTGGATGTAAATAGGTGGATTTCCATACATATCTTTAAGATACTCAAGAACTCCTTTTAGACCCCAAGGCATCAGAGGATACTGAGAAGAATGAAAATGTTAATACATGAGTTCAAACTAACCAAACCTAGGAAACGAAATTTCACATTTCACCTGAAATGGTGGTGCCCCAGGGTTGTCATCTAAAAAGACGAAGAAAAGAAAAACCAAGAGTGAGTCGATGAAGAAAATAAAGCATTGCACTCTTAAACTTGTCCACTTTGTATCTAGAAAACTAGCATGCTCCCTATCCTACCAAATGTGTGTTCAGTGAAGCATTGTGTTCATACCTATTATCTCTACTGCCATGTCGGCAAGTAAGTCCCCTTGCATGCTGGGAGCATCCTTGACGAATAGTGTTGTGTAGTGGTTCAGTCCTATAAAGTCAACTGAACCCTTCACTTGCTCCAACTCATGTTTAGTGAAGGCAGGGATTCGCGTTTGGGCACGTTTCTTCACTATCTCAGGATAGTCTCCAACAATTAGGGGATTAATCACCCTGCAGGAATTTGATATCCCACATTTTAAATCAACCAACAACCAACTTACTCATAGTTTAAGAGTAACCTTACTAACCAGCCAACATAAAACGCGTAGGCTCTTTCTGTTGCTATCACATCTTCTATTGAGTTCGTGTAGGGTACTAAACCGAAAGAATAGATGTTAATTCCTATCTTTCCATTTTGAGTGGCCTGAAAAACATGAATAAAGTCATTGTTAAAGAAATCAGTTTTATTTAGAAGAATTGTTTCTTGATAAATCAGATGACAGTGATACCTTGTATTTCTTCTTGTACAGTTTTGCAACCGCTGAATGTGCTAGCAGCATGTTATGCAGTACTATGTATGGCTCTGTTGAGGAGTTACCCTCTGCGCACATGGATCGTTCAGAACATCGGCCTGGGCAAATGGTTCCTTGATCATAACCTCCAATGGCAGCTATATTGGCCTCATTGATGGTTGTCCAGTGCAGAACCCTGTCACCGAATTCCTTAAAGCATGTATCTGCATACTCCACAAAGTCTTCACTGTGGTGGCAAAATAGTTAGTTTCTACACATGAAGGTCTATTTCTTATTCTTGAAGGTATTGTCATGGAAGGAATTGTAATGTGCATACATAATCTTTCGACTAAGCCATCCTCCATATTCATCCTCAAGTGTTTGTGGCAGATCAATATGGTTTAATGTAACGTGCGGTCGGATTCCTGTAAAATTACAAGTTCTAAGGAAGGAGTGGTGATCTTGGGAGAAAAATCCTTCCTTCATTTGAAATTGTGGAAGTAACATTTAAACGAAATGCAGTTTTCACCATTGCTCGTAAGTTCATTAATTAGATTATTGTAGAACTGTAACCCCTTTGCATTGATAGGTCCTCTGCCATCTGTTAGAAGCAGAAATCAGATCAGTTCCAATTAGGAAAATAAAATGAGAGAGAGAGAGAGAGATAGAGAGAGAGACTTGGAATGAGTCTTGACCATGATATGGATATTCTGACGGCCTCCAAACCTGTGTCCACCATTAGTTTGACATCTCCCTGAAAAGATTTGATCATGATTCATTATATTGACAGGGAAAACTTCATCCCCCCCTTTAATCGCATATTAATTTTTATTGTTTGGAATATTCAGATCTCTCTTCAATCTTGATATTTATTTTGTAAAAAATATGATAAAAGAGCATAACACCTCCCAACAAAATATCATACCTCCCACAAAAATGTAAAGGAAAAGGAACCATAAGTAGAAAGATAAATTATGAATTTGTCAGACTCAACAATGGTTATTTTTAACCAAATATTAGTAAAGCTAGTAAAATCTTTTAGTTCACATGTAAAAAACTACACCCCACCAAATATGCAATTTCATTTTTGTGCACTTCAAGCAGAAGAAGAGATTGTTATAGAAGAGAGAGAGAGAGAGAGAGAGAGAGAGAGAGATCATTGACACAGCTTTCAAATTCTTTACAAACCTTATACTTGTGGTATCCATCGCATGAAACATCGCCAGAGGCTCCCCCTGCACCCCCTGAAACATCAGAGGGCGTAAATATATTTATAGAAAGAATACATTGGCTTTATAATTGCCTCGGAAAATCCAACCCCAATATCCAATGGTACGAGACCATCGAGTTTAGCATACGAAGCAGATAGAGTAAAACAGAGGAAACTAAAGATAGAGAAGACATGTCATAGTTCACAAACCAGAATGTGCAAAGGTGTCCCAAATGCTAGGAGTCCTTCCATCTTCAAACGCTGCTCCCTCGTACTTATTACATGCATCACATTTCATTCATTAGTTTATGTTCAAGTAGAAAACATTCAATCTTGAAATCATGGAACAGAAACAAACATAAGGAAAAAAAAAATGCTACGAGCAGTCATTTATCTGTTAGAAATTGAACCTTTCAATACCTTTTTGATACTGCATAGTTATACATCTTACTGTTTGATGCATTTAATCAAACACCTTGTAAACAACTAAACAAAATTCTACATACAGTTTAACGCACATAACAGATTCATACAGAAAATGGTCTAAACGCTTCGAGAGGCAGAGATTAATAATCAACGACCAATTAAACACACGACATTGAACACCACATAATTTGCATAAAGGGAGATAAATATGTGGGATCCAAATATATGTTAACAAAATTAGTTCCATAACTATAGCAGTACATCTAAATTGGTCATGTCAACCCAAATCGTTTATTATTATTATTTCTATTTTAATTCAGTCCCCAATCACCCAATTTGAATTTCATAAGTAAAAAGGCAGTTTTCTTTTTCTTTTTGTTTTTTTAAACTGTAATTTTGTATTTTAAAATGCAGATAACC
This sequence comes from Scutellaria barbata, assembly GCA_028654395.1. NCBI lineage: Eukaryota > Viridiplantae > Streptophyta > Magnoliopsida > Lamiales > Lamiaceae > Scutellaria > Scutellaria barbata. The sequence goes on from CM053649.1 coordinate 24,800,971, forward strand.
GTTTGTTAAACCACTTCCAAAAACTTGTGTCTTTTCATCTGGAAAAATTCAAATATATTGACAACAGAAAATATTCCATTTTGAACAACAGTAAAAATTTCTAACAACAAAGATGTTGACTAATTCACGATTTGTGCAATTAGTTGAATGATTTGATTATCCCTTTTGCAATTTCTCTATTTTTCTTTTTCCAGGCTGCTTAGTGTTCTAAAGATCAAATGATAGGATCTTTTCCAGCAAGACTAATATTGTACGGTTTTTTTTTTTTTTTTACAAATCTTACATTCCTGGTAGTATTTCGATTTTATATTTAATGGAATAGAATTCTTGTAAACCCATCTTACAAATCTGATTTCGTGAGACGAGTCAAAAACTAATGGAGAACTGTATGTATAATTTTGTTTTTAGTTGTTTACATATAGAAAAATTTAGCCAAAAATTCTTACCTCATACGTTGTAAATGCCAATTAACATTCCATGAGATGGTGAATATGTTTCCTATTCTAACATAAAATTGGCTTTATTATGTAAAGAAATAAAAATCAAAACTTATTTAATAAAGTGGAATTTTACTTACCAATACTGGCACAAGAATATGTAAGAAAAAGAAAGAAGAAGAAGAAACCAACTTGAGGAGCGGAAAGTCCAGAACCAAAGACGAAGCTCGCCGGAAAATCAGCTCTGGTGTAATGCTCCACGCCGGAAATCGCAGTGGCTATATTCAACAGCAGAAGAAATTGAGATACGACGCTGGAGCTTAGCTGCGCCATTATTAATCAGCTCTGATATTCTCAATCAGAGATTTGTTAAGGAAAATTCCGCACCAAATTAAACAAAGTATTAGAAATGATGGGAGATGATAGCATGCTTGTGGTGTTGATGAGGTCGACGTAAGGTAGTTTTTTGTCCGTTTGCTTCACGAAAGCTGCCTAACCATCGCTGTGACTCTGAAAATTGTTACTATATACATCGTTTTCATGATTTATATATTGTCAAGTAAGTCCTTCCATGAAGGGAGAGATTTTGTTGAGGGGATCATGTTGACAGTAGTATAAAAATGATGAAATATATATAAAGGGATAGCAACTCAATTTGCCACAATTACTATTAAATATTATCTAAAATAGCACCAAAAATAAAATTGATATTTTTTTATCATGAAAAATAAAAGTGAGATAGTTTATACCATTAAATTTAAAAGTATGGCAAAAAATACCACCATTTTTGATTGACTTTGAATTCAAAATTATTACCCAATAATAATTGGTCAAAGAATCTAAACTAGTCAACAAAAGTGGATTTTCTCTCACCTACCCCACCCCCAAACCCTTCCCTCACCACTCGCCACTTACAGCCGCGCCTGGAACTAGTATTTTCCCCCATTTTTTAGCTCAAAAATTGACCTCAAATTCACGTGTAAAGCTTAGATTTTTTAGTGAAAATTTACGTGTAAAACGAAAATGTCAAACCAAGAAGGAGAGGTTAGTGATTTATCCCTCGTTTTTTCAGAAAATTGTTGAAATTAAGTTTGGAATTTGTTGAAATTTCTTGAGAATTTGTTGAAATTTTGTTGAATTTGTTGGAAATATGTCTTAATACTTCGAATTTGTTGAGTATTAGTTGAACAAACGGAGGGTTAAACGTGGATTTGAATTCCAATTGAACCCTAAATTATTTGGGGATTAAGTTTAATTTCTTTTCATATATGCTTCAATTCATGTTTGGAATGGTTAATTGGGTTTAAATTTGAATTTGATAGGGTTAATTTGTTTGAATATGTGCTTGAATTGATGTTTGAAATGGTTAAATGGTCATAATCGAAAATAATCACGTTTAATCGAAAATATGCATGTTTAATCACATGTAATTATAATTAATAATTCAAGTTTAACACTGTAATTATAGGGAATAATTCAGTAAAAACACTGTAAAAAATGGGAATTTTTTACCCAATAATTTAAGTGTTTTAAGATTTAAGGGTATTTTGGTAATTAGGTGAAAGGGTTGATTTTGACCGGGACCCACGATCCCCGGTCAACGGTATCTCGTTGGCAACAACTCGATGATAAAATATGATGAAAAAAAATGAGATTTGGATAGAAAACGAATCGGAAAAAAAAGGTCATCGCGCGTTCCCGGCGACGGGAGCAAAAATCCCCGTCGTCTCCCAACAGCTGCCGAGAAATCTCGACAGCGGGGGTGGGAGTGCTCGGCAGCTGTCGAGTTTTCTCGACAGCGTGGGCGAGGGCTCCCGACAGCTGCCGAGAAAACTCGACCAGACAGGGCTACACGTGATTTTTTCAAAATTCACGTGTAACCCTAAATTTAAGGACTACACGTGAATTTCACGTGTAGCCCTATAATTATAGGGCTACACATCAATTTTGAAAAAAATCACGTGTAGCCTTGAAACAATCACGTGTAGCCTCGTGTGGTCGAGTTTTCTCGGCAGCTATCGGGAGCCCCCGCCCACGCTGTCGAGAAAACTCGACAACTGCCGAGCACGCCCGTCCCCGCTGTCGAGACCGATCACGCCCGCCCCCGCTACCGAGATTTCTCGACAGCTCCCGTCGGGCGCGCATGCTCCCGTCACCTATCTCCCGCGAGCGTGCGCTCCCGGCACCCGTCTCCCGTCGGGTGCGTGCTCCCGGCACCTGTCTTCTGTCGAGCGTGCGCTCCGTCACCCGTCTCCCGTCTCCCGTCGGACGAGCCTGCTCGCGGCACCTATCTCCCGTCGGGCGGGCGCTCCCGTCTCCCGACGGGTGCGTGCTCCCTGCACCTGTCTCCCGTCGGGCGCACGCTCCCGTCTCCCGTCGCGCGCGCCTCAGTACCGCGTTTTGTTTTTTAAAATCCCGTTTAAAAATTTTAATAATTAAAATTGAACAATTAAATATCATATTTCATTATTTCCCCTTTAATAAATTTATTTAATCTCCGTTTAATAATCCGCACGTACTAAAAATAATTTCTTAATCCGTCTTGTATAATATATACATAATTTGAATTTAAAAATTAATAATCCCAATTTCAGAATTAAAGTAACATAATATCGTAATCGAACTTAAATATTTGTACTAATTTTTTTAATATTCGTTTATTAATCAACACTTAATTTTGAAATAATTTCCTAATCCTGAGCAAATATTATGTACATACTCCAAAATAATCCTCTTTAATAATCCTCATTCCATAATTATAACAACATAGTTTCGTCGACCCCGTTACGAATTTTTTTTTTCCATTATTTTTAGTCTCCTTTCAATATTCAACTGTTCACTCGGTAATTATTTTTTCGAAAATCCCGTTTTAAAATTTTAAAAATTATAATTGAACAATTAAATATCATATTTCATTACTTCCCGTTTAATAAATTTATTTAATCTCTATTTAATAATCCGCACGTACTAAAAATTATTTGTTAATCCGTCTTGCATAATAGATACATGATTTGAATTTTAATCTTTAATAATCCCAATTTCATAAGTAAAGTAACATAATGTCGTAATCAAACTTAAATATTTGTACAATTTTTTTTAATATTCGTTTATTAATTAACACTTAATTTTGAAATAATTTCATAATCCTTCGCAAATATTATGTACATACTCAAAAATAATCCTCTTTAATAAGACCCATTCCATAATTATAACAACATAGTTTCCTCGACCCATTACGAAATTTTATTTTCAATTTTTTTTGTCTCCTTTCAATATTCAACTCTTCACTCGATAATTATTTTCTCGAAAATCCAATTTTAAAAATTTAATAATTATAATTGGACAATTAAATATCATATTTCATTAATTCCCCTTTAAATTTTTTTTAATATCGGTTTAATAATCAGCACGTAATAAAAATAATTTATTCATCCGTCTTGCATAATACATACATAATTTGAATTACTCGTTTAATAATCCCAATTTCTGAGTTTCCGTAGTTGATGGATCATTTAAACTTTTTAAATTTATAATAATGGTCGGTTAGCATTTTTATTTTGTAATTTATAAATCTACGTTTTATCCAACTCTACTAATTTGGTCAAGCAAAACTCCAACCTTTATAAGTTTCATATCTTTATTTTTCATGTCTATCGTATCATATTAATTCACATATGTACTTTCATTTTGTATATTAATGTATGAATTAATGTGACCAATTTTTTTCTCATTTTCAGGTCAATTGGGTGCGTCCGGAGTATCAGACTACGCTGACATACATTAACTCGTACACACGTGTCTGAGTACTAGGCAACATAAGGCAAATCCTCCAAAAAACTGACGACGATTGTGTAACCGATTTTGAGACGAGCTGCTTCGAGCATTTTTTGTGCTGGGCAACTGAGACTGACAGTTGCAAGAGCTTTTTACACGCCCTTATGTCACGTGAGGTGCATGGGCCCATACTCCGACGGATGAGGTGTGGTTTCATATTGGTGGAGACCGTCGGCTTTGTCGATTCTCCCGGACTGAGTTCGCCCTGGTGATGGGATTACGGTTCGGTGACTCTGCATTTAGACCGATTGTTCTGTCGAGGCCGCAGTAGTTGGGTGGCGTGTTTTATCGAATTTCTGAAGGCAAGGATAGAATATCTGTGGCGGATCTTCTTAAGAGGTTTAGAGCGGAGGAGTTCGTAGCACGTGCTGATGACACGATGAAGATTGCTAAGATTATCCTCCTCTACAGCATTTTGCTTGGAGTTGACCCACTCACCACTTCAGTTGATCCTTGGGTTTGGGATTTGGTCGAGGACGAAGATCGGTGGGAGACCTTTCCCTAGGATAAGATTTCTTATCTCCATCTTCTCAACAAAATCAATCAACTACCAGCTTCGCTGCCCCCGCCAACTGCAACCAAGCCCCCGTCGTACCACTTCTATGGATTCTCGTTAGCCGTAATGGTTAGTGTTAACATCATAATTTGGTATTGTTTCATATTACGATTGAATAATTCAACTTGACAATTAACTTTAATTGTTTTTCGATCTTTTTAGATATGGGCTTTTGAGACGATTCCATACACCGGTGTATATATCGGGAAGCGTCTTTCGAAGTCTCACAAAGTATTACCGAGGCTTCTGAGGTGGTCGACGAAGAGGCCAGACGAGGACGTGTCGAGAGAGCTTGATCATGAGGTTTGTTCAGACCAGGGTTACTTAAATGCAAAGTTTCTAATTGTTTACATGCATTTATAATTCTCTTACTCACAAATTGATGTGTGACTATCTCTACTGCAGGGTCTTGAGTGTTATGAGAACCTTCGGGTTGAGCGTCGTGAGGTCCGCCAGCCGTACTTGCAGTACCTTGATCAGGATCTCGCAGACGGTGTCCAGATGCCGACCCAGTCAAGACGGGATCGTCCACGGAGGCCTACCGCCGTCTTGTCTGAAGGCATGACCTCTGCCCCCCAGGCATCGAGGACTACGCGGTCCCGCCAGCCCACATTGACTACAAGCGAGAGTTCTCGATGAGGTGGGCAGCGACACGTGTCGTCCGATGACGGATTGGGGGTACATGATGAGGAGGATCTCGCACCGGCTTATGTTGATGTCCCTGTATCTCTGGACCTGCATGACATTCCGTTGCAGAGTGATTACGGTCTGCCTCCCCGTCCGACGGAGGGTTATCCACCATATCACGAGCAGTTTCATGATTTTTGTGGTTTTCAGTCGCCATCATATTCCCCACAGACCACCCCTATCGGCGACGAGCCAGGTCCCTCACACACCGGATATGGAGATTCGTCTGCACCTGCTGTTAGTACGATGTTTGACGAGCTCAGGAACATGTTCAGCACAAGCTTCGAATCAATGAATGCAAGCCTAATGGGACTACGAGGGTATGTCGGTGACCAGTTCTCTGAGCTTCGATCATACGTCGATGGTAGGCTCAGTGAGGTGGATGAGCGAAGACGTGAGGAGTTTGAGCGTTTGGAGCTGGACATTCCAAACATGATCCAGTCTGGGATCACGGAGTACTACAACAATGTGCCCTCGAACCACGAGCAGTTCTACCCACCGGCCGAGCAGTATTATCCGACCCAACCTACATCCGGATGGCATGAGTCTTTCTATCCCGCTGAGAAAACTCCCATCGTTCCAGCTGCCACTGTTGAGCCTCAAGGACACATATCCCCGATTCATTTTGATTTGGGGACTTCTACAGCAGGACGGACCCTCATAGAGAGCACACTGATTGCGAGAAATGAGGATGATGGGTCAGAGAATGACAGCTCTTCATCAGTTTTACCTCGTACAAGTGCCGGCATCCACAATGTTAGGCTGAGAGCTCCGAGCAAATATGTCCGCAGCTCGTTTATAAAGGATGAAAGACGACCAAGAAAGAACGCAAAGGAGGAGGAGTTCGAGCGATACATGGCCAGCGGACCTAACGCCGAAGTGGTAGTCTCCTTTCTTATTTCATCACTTGATAATATCTTATTGCTAATGAATGATTTACTAATGTGCATGTTCATATTTCAGGCTGAATATGGGCACCGGCTGCACAGAGAATCTGGAATTTTTCAGTAAATTCGTGGCCCCGGGAGTGGACGTCCACTTTGAGGTTCGTATTGTTATTACAAAATCTTTTACCGAGTACCCCATTTCACATTGTTATAACTCACGTCTTAATTCAATGGATTTTATGCATGGTTGGACCTTGTCTGCACAGCCGATTGATGCATACCTCGGCATCCTCCAGTCAAACGCGAAGTTCGTCAAAGTCCAACACGATCGAAAGTGGGCTGGCAGGATGCTGATAGTGGACACACATTTTTTTGTAATGATCTTTCTCCTACTATTAATCTTAAATGTGAGCGCGAACTCAAAGTACTAACAAGTATTTGAAATTTTTTTATCAGGAAAAATGCAAGGCTATTTTCACTGAGGCGCACGCCGGCCAGCCCGAGCATATTAGGGACGACGTCATGCCGAAAAGGGAGAACTTCTCAGCTGCATCTTTAGACCTGTTAATGCCCTACGTACGAGGTGAACATCCTAGATGGCACCGCATCAGACCATGGTGGAGTGACGTGGATAGTGTGAGTATAGTTTATTACTATACGAGTTATAGAAATTGTCTCATTCACTATGATGAGAATTTATTTGCTCATGAACCTACTCATAATTTCTGTGATGCAAGTGCTCACAGTGATCAACATGAACCAGCATTGGGTGGCCGTTGAGATTTAGCTGTTCTGTGGACGTGTCATCATGTTTGATAGCATGAGGCACACGTACAATAATCCGAAGGAACAACGTAGGCTGGTACAGACACTGCCACTAAGACGTGTTCTCCCTGCTCTATTTGAGTACGCATCATTCAATGATCGAAGACGAGAGGAGGGCTTACCCGAGTTTCCCATGCCCCTTGAGTATGACTTGTACACAGAAGAAGCGGCCAACTGTTATGTACAGAAGGACAACAGTTCTTGCGCCATATTTGCCCTCATGTCCATCAAGTGTTGTCTAACTCGTATTTGGCCTAGACCCTATTTGAACGAGGGTATAGACAAGATTCGGTGAAAGATGGGTTTCGACATCTATAGATGGAGTACCGATGGAGATACGGTTGCACGTGACTTTTTCTCGTAGACGTAGTGTTGTAGCGATAATGGGATAGTTTGATTTCCATTTCTAGGGTCAGGTTCACTGTATTAGTGTTTGCATGCTTTATTGCAGTATTATGGACATATATTTTTATCATATGTAAAAAATTGCCACTAACATATCGGAAATCAAATAGGGACCTGAATAATCACCTGAATTGCGTAACTAACATATTCAAATGAATACGTAAACATACGAAAAAATAATCAAAATTGGCACTTATCAAAGAGCACAGTATTGTAATCCTAATCCATATTGTGGGGACGTATAGATTCATACTACAATCGGAAAACTACAAGAATTTGATTTTAAATCCAAATACAGAAACAAGTAAGTACACCCGGGTACAAAACACAGGGTCAGAGTTTGTATCAGGATGAATGTGTGGGCATACTATACACAGATTGGCCATCTTATTCCTCAGGATTGTCTTGCCGATAGAGAGGACGCTTCCTTCTTGTATGTTCTTCTGAACGACACAAACTGCATTTTTTGTGTCTTCTCGTCCTCACTTGTGGTTGCCCTGTTGTTTGATTATCATCACCGAATCCCTCATGGGCCTGATCTTCGGATATGAGCACCACATATTCGGGGCATCTACTATGTTATAATCGGAACCGCCACAAAGACCACATGGCCATGTTCCCCTCCTTCGGCTGGAAAACTCACCTGTTGACAGAATTCGTTTACCCTTGGGCCGACCAGCTTGTCTAGGATTGTCAGGTGCCCGACATAGTACATTACGAACTTCCTCGCACAAATTCCAGTTGTGTGCGTTGGGCACGGGGGTGACGACACCAGACCACATTCCCCTCAACGACGCTGTCGTGTAGTATGGAGAAACGTATTCAGTCACTAATTGGTTCCCGACACTGCAGGCAAAACATTGTTTTGTACGTTTAGTGGTGTAGGATAATGTCTAATTACAACAAGTAAGAGAAGCAAAACCATATCGTCAGATTGATTATATACCTTATGGCGGCACAGGCATGCGAGTATGGTATCAAGTCGTTCTGGAAAACGTTACATGTGCACATTTTTGAGTTCAAGTCAACGATGAAAATCCTCGAACGATCTGTGACCTTAAATTTGTGCCGTCCAAGCTTATCGATAGTCATATGTCGGCCAAGCTGTAAGTGTTCGAGGACTCGATCGTGCACCGATTTCGTCAGGAATTCTTCTCTACTTTTAACCGCCGTTCTTCTTTTATAAAACCACTTCTCCATAATCTTTTGGGCCCCCTCCAAAAATGAACAAACGGGAAGTCTCAGCACCCAAAGAAGCCGAGCATTCCACGTCTCTGCAGCATTCCACGTCATGAAGTTGAACCGACGAACCGGACAATGCATGCGCGACCATCTGTTCTGCCCCGCTCTAATTAATAAGTTTCGAGCACCCTAAACCTCCAATTCGTTCAGATTGTTCATGTACCTGAAAAAAGAACACAAAAGATTTGGTCAAATTTTATAGGTGGAGTATTCAAAATCCAAATTTAATTTGCAACAGTACGGGTTTCTAACGTACCTCTCGAACTCGTCGCGATCATAACAATAGGCAGCTCTCTTAAAAAGTCCAACCAGGTGTGCTCCATACCTGGCTAAATTTTGCTGAATATGAAAGCAACACAGCCCATGAGCCGCCTCTGGGTAGGCAATGTTGATGGCATTTTCAATGCTCCGGTGTTAATCGGACACAATAAGGAGCTGATCTGGGCATCCAAAAGCCGCACGAACATTTTACAGAAACTATGTTCATGCTTCATTATTCTCAATGTTTCCTATGCCGATAGCAAGAGGAAATATTTGATCATTTTCGTCTTGAGTAACAACCACAAATCCGATTCCCTTATACAAACCTTTTAAGTGACACTCGTCCACCACAATTACCGGCCGTGAATATGAAACAAATCCCATAATTGAGGCGGCTAGGGCATAAAACACGTATTTGAATTTTCCACTTTCATCGGTTTTCAAGGTTGTATAAGAACCGGGATTGGTGTCCTTCAACACCTGCAAGTAGGAAGGCAGGTCCCAAAAGGATTTCTTCGGATCACCGTAGGCGAGGAACATGGCATGGCGTTTCGCCTTCAAAGCTGACTTATAACTTAGTGTCAACCCATGCTGCCGATTCATTTCATCAATGATCCCTTTCAACCCGATGGTCGATTTTTCCTTACAAAGTGTGTCGGCAAAATATGCACCAACCAATTTAGAAGGAAGTCGAAGTGGAGACCTACGGTTTAGATTCGACGCACAGCTGTGCTGCAAGACACTTGTTGAGATCCTCCAAATCCCATATTTTTTAGTTGCAAATATCTTGAAACAACAATCTTTGTGTGGGCAATGCGCAGACCATCTTTTGGTGTCGGAATGACCCACACGATACTCTATTTTATTTTCCAGATTGTGCATCCCAACAGTAGTCTGCAGCTCCTTCTTGCTGCAAAAGGTGGAGCCTTTTTGTAGCACGTATGTTACTTCTTCATCTCCCTGTAATTGTCCTGTCGTGGGTAGCTCGGTGTCCCACATATCGGGGATAGACCACTCCGGTCTCAATATGTATGAATAGAATTCCTCATACTCCTCTCGTTGCTCAGCATCCAGGGCATTCTTCTGATCAGTAGTGAATTCAAAGTCATCGCCATGATGGTCCGAACCTACATACATATAGAGATAATCACAAATAATGTGACATTACATTAATTAAGTTAAAAATGTTTAATAAATACTCAAGGGAGCACGATTACCACTTTCACCATCGTCTTCATGTTCGGATGTTCCTACACATGTTGTTTCAGTATACTGTTTATATGGTTGTATTATTTCATGTCCCGAAATGTCTAGGTCCCTATTTAGGTCGAGTCTGCCACCAAAGTCATTTCGATCATGCTCCGGTGGTGAAGGATCCCACTGCATTTCGAAAGAACTCGCAAAATGAGTAGTGTCATTTTCATTGGGGATTCCCCATCTTGCGTGAAAACCTATGTCGGATTGGAGTCCAAGGGGAACTGAAGCAAAATAGGGACCTTGGTCGGTGTACACATATGAAGGTGGATCCGTTCGGCTTGAACAGGCTGGTTCACTAATTTCCCAGCTCCGTTGACTGTACTCATCTGTCGTGACACGGTGTTCTGGAACGTCGAAATAAGACAATCCAACACTAGGGACATTAGTATATTCCGGCTCAGAGGACACGGCAACATCGGATTGTTCAGCGTTCAACCTCGTAAGAGTAACAAAAACAACAAGAGCCCCATCGATTTGTGACAAAATTCGCTGCAAAACTTCTGTATTTTTTATTTTAATCTTCCTCAGTCTTCCTGCAGAATCGAGTAGTGAGTGAATCGTATAACCCCACTGCGTCATATCGGCACCCACAACTTCATGAATGGAAACCATTAAATCAAATAGGGTTCGTTCCTTAAGGTGAATGACCTCTTCAAAACCGTTGGTGTATTCTAAACCTTTCCAGTAGCCACCGTATCATACAATAACTTCAATAGTCATTTTTTTTGTTGGTTACTGTAAAAAAAATTAAAAGAAAATTGTGAGAATCATGAAACACGTAATAGGTAACAAATAAAATAAAACAACAACTATAGCCGATTCTAAACACCAAAGATAATTAATTATGTAAGTCATAAATCAAATATCAACAGCTAATATTCGTTTAACCTAGAAACTAACGTTAAAATAATCGTAAAGTTTAATTGTGAAATGGTACGAAAGTGGATTATTAAAGTATGTACATATTAATTAAGAGGATTTTTGAAAAAAATTCCCGAGTGAAGAGTTGAATATTGAAAGGAGACTAAAAAAAATGGTGGAAAAAAATTTCGTAATGGGTCGAGGAAACTATGTTGTTATAATTATGAAATGGGGATTATTAAAGAGCAAATATTTGTGAGTATGTACATAATATTTGCGAAAGATTAGGAAATTATTTCAAAATTAAGTGTTCATTAGTAAACGAATATTACAAGATTAGTAAAAATATGTACATTCGACTACAATATTATGTTACTTTAATTATAAAATTGGGATTATTAAATTTTAAATTCAAATTATGTATCTATTATGCAAGACGGATGAAAAAATTATTTTTATCACGTGCTGATTATTACACGGAGATTTAAAAAAATTATTAATGGGGAATTAATGAAATATGTTGTTTAGTTGTCCAATTGTAATTATTAAATATTTTAAACGGGATTTTTGAAAAAATAATTACATATGTGAAGAGTTGAATATTGAAAGGAGACCAAAAAAAATTGGGCAAAAAAACCGCAACGGATCGACCCAACTATGTTGTTAAAATTATGAAATGAGGATTATTAAAGAGGAACATTTTTGAGCATGTAGATAATATTTGGGAAGGACTAGGAATTATTTCAAAATTAAGTGTTGATTAATAAACGGATATTAAAAAAATTAGTAAAAATATTTTGAATTATTAGGTATTATGTTACTTTAATTACTTAATTGGGATTATTAATTTTTCAATTCCGATTATGTATCTATTACGTAAGATGGATTAAGAAATTATTTTTACTACGTGTTGATTATTAAACGGAGGTTAAATAAATTGTGAAATAAATTGTGAGCGCGGGGAATTAATCAAATATGATATTTAATTGTCAAATTATAATTATTAAATTTGTAAAACGGGATTGTAGAAAAAAAATCCCCGAGTGACGGGTTGAATATTGAAAGGAGACTAAAAAATTGGAAAAAAAAATCGTAACGGGTCAACGGAATTGTTATAATTATGAAATGAGAAATATTAAAGAGGATAATTTTTCAGTATGTAGATAATATTTGGGAAGGATTAGGCATTATTTTAAAATTAAGTGTTCATTAATAAATCGATACTAAAAAAATTAGTCAGAATATTTTTAATTATCTAGGATATTATGTTACTTTAATTATGACATTGAGATTATTAATTTTTAAATTCAAATTATATATCTATTATGCAAGGTGGATTAAGAAATTATTTTTATTACATGCTGATTATTGAACGTAGATAAAAAAAATTATTAGAGGGGAATTAATGAAATATGATATTTAATTGTTCAATTAAAATTATTAAATTTTTCAAACGGGATTTTAAAAAACGTGTCGAGGTGCGCGGGCGCGCCCGACGGGGAACGGGGGACGGGAGCTGTCGAGTTTTCTCGACAGCGGGGACCGGGGCTCCCGGCAGCTGTCGAGAAAACTCGACAGCTGTCGATCACGGATGCCCCCGCTGTCGAGATTTCTCGGCAGCTGCCGAAGACGACGAGGACGGGGAAAAAATCCCAACTGTGAATTTTCGATTCGTTTTCTATCCCGTTTCTTTTCATCATATTTTATCATCGAGTCGTCAAAAACGGGGGAGGCGTGCACCCGACGGGGGACGGGAGCGCGCGCGCCCGACGGGGAAGGGGGGACGGGAGCTGTCGAGTTTTCTCGGCAGCTGCCGGGAGACGACGAGGATTTTTTCCCCATCGCCGGGAAAAAATCCCAACGGTGAATTTTCGATTCGTTTTCTATCCCGTTTCTTTTCATCATATTTTATCATCGAGTCGTCACCAACGACATACCGTTGACCGGGGGTCGTGAGTCCCGGTCAAAGTCAACCTTTTAATTAAATTACCAAAATACCCCTCAATCTTAAAACACTTCAATTATAGGGTTAAACGTGAATTTTCAAACGTCGATTATTCCCGTTTAACCCTTTCAAACATCAATTCAAGCATATATTCAAACAAATTAACCCTATAAAATGCAAAATTGAACACGTTTAACCATTCCAAACATCAATTCAAGCATATATGAAAACAAGTTAAACCTAATTTTTCAAAAAATAGGGTTAAATGAGGATTATTAACTGGTAAACATATCTTTCTTATTTCAACAATAATTTTTCCACTCTTCCAAGAGCCAAAATGTCGGGAAAAAAAAATCGAATATTTTGTTCTTCAAAATGTTGTATGATAATTTCGTACTGAAATTATCAACCTATATAGAAGAACAAACGAAGGAAAATTACATGTGATTTCACAGTATAAAGTGAATTCACACTTAATAATGAGAAGGAAAAAATAAAAAAATTGGTGCACTGTCATCAATCGAATTAATTGACGTGCATGGCCAAATTCAATAAAGACAATAATGAATAATGAGAACAAAACAAAACAAAAAATTTGGTGTAATAGTCATGCCCAAATTAATTGTTGCTCCCCTATTACTACACGTGCCTCATATCCATAATTTAAAAAAAAATTAAACAATAATTAATGAGTTTATATTTGTCACCATTGACCAATTAATATAATATATTAATTGTCCAATCATCCAAGTTGACTTTGACAAAAATGGTGGTAGAAAGTGGCATACTATTATATTTGGTGGTAAAAAGTGGCATACTATTATATGTTATGGTAATTTGAATATATGATTATATTTTTTATGCTAAAATGAATATTTTCCTCTATATATAAATATATATGTATTTAGGTATCTTATTAAATCTATGTTGAATTTTAAATTTTTAATATGCTTCTAACAAGTTGTTTTAACGGTTGGATTGCTAAAATGATAAAACTTAAATCTTTGATACTTAAAAATATAAAGATAAATCACAAATATAATTTACCCATTTTAATTGTCTAAAAAACTCACATCAACATAATAATAATAATAATAATAATAATAATAATATTATTATTATTATTATTATTATTATTATTATTATTATTATTAATTTGATATTTAAAGTGATTTTTCTTTTTAATTGAATATTGAATATAATAATTTATTATAAATTTAAAATTAAGTGAATCATATATAATTAAGAGAAATAATATATATTGATTCAATAAAAAATAAAATTAACTATTATAAATTAATTATATTTTAATATTAAATTTTTTTTGTATTTTTTCATAAATAGTTACAGAATTAGTATAATATAAGAATAATTTTCAAAATTTGAGAGGGCCCCACTATCCCCTTGGGCCTAGTGTGGCTTCGTCTTTGGTTAAGTCCATATCTGGAAAGTATTAGGTAAAGTAGTGTCACTAATCTTTATATGTGTGAAATATAAAAAATTATGTAATTTTTTTTATATTAGATAATATTTTTATATTATATGACGTGTTTGGGGTTGGATAGAACTATAAATAAATATGTAATATTTGTATGTATATTAGTAATATTTTCTCCCTCATGTATGAATCGTGAAACATATAATATTTTTTATTATATTAAATAATATTTTTTTATATATCACATAATATTATTATTATATATATATATAATTACATAATTTCTTATAACATGGTGTTACGCGTTACTCTTTATGTATTACTTATTCACCAAAATGTCATCTTTTAATTTTAATCAAGACTGGTTGTCATGTTTGTAGTTAGATTTTCACTATTGTATACGAAAATTTGTTTATAAATAATCTAAATCTATATTTACATTTTTTTATTTCATTAGTTTTGTAATTTATAATTTCAAGCTTTTATTTCTGGTTTTATTTATTTTTCGTTTATATGTGAATAATCAATATATTAAATTATATGTTAAAAGAACTCTCATGAAAATGAATAAAATATCTTTGTAATAATATTATATCAGTTTATAAGACAGCGGAATTTTAACTTTTCTATTGCAAAATTAACGAGGCAAAATATAACTTTTTTTTAATCTTTAATTTTATCAATTTAAAATTTTCTTTTTATGCAGTGATTGATATATTCGTTCCAATTGCATTGGATATATTTTTAACAAAAGATTAAAGATATGGAATATAAAATTATATAAATAAAGCATTTAATTGAGTGATTAAAAATTAAAACTTGAAGTGAATCTTACTTTAAATAATTATTTAGTCAAAATATTTTTCATTCTACTGGCCAGGCCAGGCAATGAGACTAGGAAGGGCTTTCGAACAAAATCAACACAAAGAAGTGCAAGAATATGTTTCATCATCACTTTGTGAAAAATTGTTAGTCATGAATATGTTAAATAAATGTGACTAACTAAATAAATATACGATCTTCAATTGAAAAACAATAATATCATATAATACATTGGATATTGATCATGTTAATCCTTTTATATCAAGTCCTTTTTTCCGAAAAATAAAACCCATTTCATATTTATAATTTAATATAAATTTTATTATATTATAATCCTAACTAATTGAAATTGAAGTTCAAATATGGTGTAATACTAATGGAGAAAGAAACATGGAGAAACAATCGCTCATATCTGAACAGCATGAAACAAAGCTGGATTTCTTCAGGGTTTCAGCCATGGATGAGCAGATTGAAGCTTCAAGTATACAAAGACCAATCAGTCCACGCTCCAGAGACATGCCCATTCTCGCAGACGTAGGCCCGAACAACGGGCTCTCCATCATTGTGGAACCCGAAATATCTCCTCAAACAGAACGAAGAATGCAAATCCCATGTCTGATTCGACGGGCAAAATGCACAGTTTATGTCAATCCTGCTCCTGCTCCCATCGTTAATTGTTCTCCAGACCCTAGATTGCTTGAAGTTCTTGAATATCCCTCTGAATAACATGTAGTTTCTCTTCTCCTCGACATGAACACAACCGGGCCAATCGCAGATGTAGAGACAATCCCCCTTGAATCTGCTCGCGAGCAGCTTATTGCCTTGCTCGCGGTTCAAATTCCAGATTCCTGATGCTAAATGCGATCTGTGCGACCTGCAGACCTTCCTCTTTGTGCAAGCGGTGAGATCGGGCTGCTCCTCTGCCTCAAAATCAATCTCCATGGCTTCGGGCTGGAGTTCGGACCGAGGTTCGGGATCTCTCGACACCGCTTCGGAATCGGTGTATAACGTATCGAATAGCAAATCATCGTACAACGACCATACGCAATCAAGCACGGGAGCTGCGGATTCGTGATCGCGATTACTCGAGGAAGGAACTTCTTTCTCGGGCTCATCGGGCCGGAATAATTTATTGTGCTGGTAAATCTCATCGGGCCCGAGCTCGCGTTCGAGTCCGAAGTCGGAGTTTTCGAGGAGGACGCCGGAGTGGAGCAGGCCGGGGCAGCAGACGGCGAGCTTGTAAAGTGACGCCCAGGCACCGGGCGTCGACGGGGCGGCGGAGTGGATGTCGGAGACGACGGCGGGGATCGATTGAAGGCATTTCGTTCTGCAACAAACGGTCCGGATTAAAAAGGAGAATTTAGTCGAGACGCAGGCGATCCGGGCCCAATTCCGGGGATCTTCATCGAGCTTATAAAGTATATTGAGGGTTACATCATCTGATAGCTTCGAAAAAACGCTTTCAGACATTTTTATAACAGATCAAACAGCCGAAATTCTCTGAAAAAAATGCGCAGTTCTGAATCAGGAATTGAAGATTTCTCTGTTAACATTAAAATTGAAATGAGGAGGGGGAGTGCGGGGGAGAGAGTTGGGGGTGGATGAGAATGGAGATGGAGTTTTTATGTTTGTGTTTGGGGGTGTGTTTTGCAATAGCAGTATAATTCGGGGGCTGGGTTGCAAAATTGCATTGTACTAGAATGGCAATTTGTGGATGTATTTGAGTTGGACAGCTATCTATAAGAATCAAGCGACGAAAGAAATTCTCACGCACACAAGGGTCAAACTCAAACCATTGTACGATTATGATTCTTACACAACACAAATAAATAAATAACAATATAGAAGATTTGTCTTTGTGTAGATAAATATAATCTAAGTAGTTGAAAACTTGACCTACATTCTTTTGAATAATAATAATAATTTATGCAACTCTTGTATCATGTGATCAAAATACCATATTTTATTGGTGGGGTCAATCACCTCAAGTGAATTTTTATACACTAATTGTGTTATGGATGAGTGGATCATGATGAAATCGGAAATCGGGACCTCGAAAGTGTACATGAGCTAGGCTCACATGTCCAAATAAAGAAAAGAACGTAGACCACATATTGAGAAACACACATCAACATCGACAGATCATAGTAATGTTGAGAAGCAAATGGCCACAAATCCCATGTGCCAGCCCTCATGCCAGTCCCAAAAAGATAACAACTTTATTTCTTACAACGACCACAAAGTCCACTTACTATTGCCCCAATAATGGAAATTACATTACCCCATCGATAGTGAGAATTTTCTAACAATGCCCAAAGAATCTTTTTGTCATCTAAGAAAGCTTTCAAAAATATATATGCTCATCTAAAGAAGGCTTTCAAAGGTTCCTAAAGTCATTTTGATATGTAAAGAAAAGATATTACATTCAAAATGTATTTAATGCGACCTAAAGTGATGCTTTACAAACATTTCAATACAAACACTAAAGAGTTTAGAAAACAAGATGCATGTTGGCGAGGGGATATTTCTTCTAATAAATAACATGGTTAAGAAAAGGAGGTATGAGGGGGAATAGTGAGACATAACCAGTAATTAAAAGTCGAAGAAAAAGCATAGTATAGAATATGGACTGAGTATGCAACATTAGACGTTTAACCTACATCTTCCAGAAACATAAATTTAAGTATGAAATTATCTCAAAACAGTACAACACAAATTGGAAATTCCAGCACATCATTCATTGTCTAGCAAAAGGCGACTGCCATCAGAATGCATCAAATGAGACGATTCACCTGTTAGAAGAAACGAGCAAGGGAGATCGATATCAACAGCGTAGAACTAATGGGTATGGTATGTATGCAGGAGAGAAAGAGGGGGAGTGGGGGTTGAGGGAAGGAACCAAATGAATCAACCTGGAAAGGCTCCTGCTTCGACTCTTGCTTGGGCTCCGACTCTTGATTGGGCTACGGACCTTGATTGGGCTCCGGCTCTTGCTTGGGTTCTTGCTCCGGCTCCGGCTTCTACTTCTGCTTAAACTGCGTCTTTTGGGACTCGTTCTTTTCGGACTAGTACTCACACGTTTCTGGCGCTGAAATTTGTCAAAACAAAAGGAAGAGGCAAATATAAAGCATACTTGGGGGGGGCCAAGGGGGAAGCAGTAGTGCATAAAATTGTCAACATTTTCAAAGTATGGAAAATCTGTATTTGACCAAAAAGATGAAAAAGAACCAAGCATCAAACAATGATAGTAATACTTTACTTACAGATGGTTTCGGGGATCTGGATCTTGAAGGAGATCTGCAAAAGTTCCACAAACAACCCAGTTTAATATCCACTCGTCCCTCTTAACAACTCTGATCCAAGAGTCTTGTTGCCACTTCCACGTCAGAGTGACCGTGACCAAAATGGACAAGGGGAACACCATAACATTTAGAATACACAAGAGGCCAAAAAAGAAAAATATGAATTCCACCCAAGCAAGCAACCAAATCAAAGAAGAAACAGAACCTTGGTACAAAGCTGGAATATGTGGGGATTTGAAAGACCAATAAGCAAAGATACCAAAAGAATCAATAAAATCTCGGATAATATGCTTTGTAAGCTTAGCAGCATTGGAGATAGTTAAAACGAATCCACAGCAAAAAGGTGTTCTCTTATTCAAATGCCAATTAGTTCACTGCCCAGCTTCACCATAGTAATCCATCTTCATGTTTCCCAATCTAGCACCCATTTGAGATTTGCGATGCTCATTAGAACAGAGACATCGAGAAGGATTCTAAAGTTACCATCCATAAAACATCATACCTCCACAACCAAAAGAGTTGTAGCCACAACTGTATCAATATCCACTCAACAAGATCCTAATATGCAATCCCCAGATAGCGCATATATTCCATATCTAACAACAACAAAGAATGTAATTCACCAAAAAAAAAAAAACAGAAAGAAAACAGATGATTCTTTGACACTCGTTACATATTCTTAAGATCACACTGAAAGCATAATGGAAGAAGGAAAAGGGCAGGGTTGAAAGAGGGAAGGAGGAAGAGAGCAGACATTTTGCTACTCCAGCAAGGGCCATAATATGAGCTGACAAGACATGTGTGGCCCAGTTAAGCAGTTCCTATGAATATTTCACTGGCATCTACTGATTGTAGATTGTGCATTTCTCTAACTGGCATTTGTCATATTCTTGAACATCAGTCATGATAGATATATGGTTATGTACATTATAATAAAACGTGCATAACAGATAAAACCAGTTCAGGTCCTCCTTTGTAATTGGACATTGTAACTTTGCCTACCCACAGATGATAGAAATGTAAACAAAAGATCAGCCTCTTCTGCAAACCACAAGAAAAGAACAAAATACTTTACCTTGATAAGGAGCGTGCCTTTGACCCAGAACGAGACTTAGAAGATACAGATCTCGAACGTGATCGTGAGCGGCGTGATGATTTTCCTTTAGGTGACTTGCTGCAAGTAAATTGATAATGGACAATTGTCTCAGAACTCAACGCCACTATATAATTAAGAAAACATGAATCATCTGATAACAACATTCAACCTTCTGCTCCTGCTTCGACTGTCACTCGGACTTTTGCTCCTGCTTCGACCATTACTCCTTCCTTTTGAGTAAGAAGGACTATGGCTACGGCTGCGGCTTCGGCTTCTAGAGCGGCTGGAATCATATTCCTTCACCTAATACAGTAAATAGATATTATTACAAAAGGAAAAAGAAATTGTAATCTGGAAGTACTTAAATAAGAAAAAACAAAGCCCATGGCATATACTTGAACATTAAGTCATACATGTACTCTAGAGCGGGAGAAAGCATTACGAAACTCAGAACCGTTGAGCTTCTTGATCTACAAGAGAAAGGAAGAAAATCATTATACAATTTGCAAGTCCAAATGGATCATCCAATTTACTCCAGCCAAAAAAAAAAGTTCCAAGTACAAATAAAAAATCAGAAAAGGAAAAAATTCACGTACCGCAAACTTCATGTCATCAAAATTTGTGTAGTCCACTATCCCTGTCTTTCCTGCAGGTAGAAAGTTGGAAACACTTTCATAACCTTATGCCACAAATAAGCAACTTTTATTCCAACTTTGAGACTCAGGCAAAGACAACCAACATTATGTAGCATGCAAAATGCTTTAAGGCATTAAGGCACCCCAGTGAGATGCACAAACACAAGACGATGCACACGGGCATAAAATGAGCGATTAATAATATGAAAAGCAGAGCTAGATTAGCATAAGTTGATTGATGGTTGAAAAGGCATACTACATAGCACCTACTTGAAAAGAAGATGATAAACAGATTCCACACAATTTTCTCACAACTCAAATGTTTCGTTTACAAATAAGTCAAGATGACACAGAGCCACAAAATAAGCTGCTAAAAAGATCATTGAGTTCAGATGAAAAGTCAGGCATGGAAAACTTAAAATCTCAGGATGGCTGGTCCTTTGATGTGACTGATGATTACTGAAACTGATTCATCATCAAATGGCACATGAAAAGGAGGCAAACACAGCTCCCCAAGTGTCCATTCAAAAATAGGCATGGAAAGGAGGGGTTGTAATTTGAGTAGATACACACTACTTTTGCTGGCTTAAATTGAAATAGTGTCAAAACTTGAATTGAATATTGCATATTCAAAAAATTAAAAAAGGTGAATTCAATAATTTTGGGTTAGTATTTAAGTAGCCAAAATACTTGGCTCCTTGACAAATCATATACCCAACCTACATTCACCCCTATAGCACTAAGATCAAGAAACTATACTAAATTTTCCAAAAGAAATAAGCTGGAAAACATATGAATACATTACAGATAATATTTTGAACTTAAATGCATGTTAATTGGCCCATCCTAGTAGATATATAAAAAAAGACATAAAACATACCACTTCCCTCGTGGAAAACTTGTGAGAAGCAAACATCCCCAGCTCGACGCATATGATCCTAGATAGAAAGCATAAAACTAATAAGACTGACAACCAGTGCAAAGTGGTGTTATACAAATGGATCAACAATAAACACCAAGAACAACTATACTTACTTTGAGATCTTGCCATGAAGCAGACTGAGGCAAGCCAGTGACTAGAACTGGAAAATGAAGCCAGATGAGACAAAAATGTTAGGATCTTCAATATTAGATCAATAGGGGAAATTCACATATGAAATAATGTATTCACCTCTGTATTCTGAGCGCCTGGAAACTCCACCACGGGGACCCCGACTACCACCACTATGACGATCTATTGACGAAGAGTTGCCACGCCCACCATGTGCTAGCTCAACCTGTGTATCCAATATCACAAGTATATTTTTTACCCATTATTGGATACAAGCAAAAAGGTAATACTGCAATAGACAACCCACCCGTAGGCGATGCCCATCAAAATCATAGCCATCACGCCCTCGAATAGCATCTTCAGCATCACGAGCCTCTTCAAACTGTCATCAAGCATTGGGATCAAAAGCTCCAGGAAATGAAGACAGTCTAAAGTAACTCAAAACTTACCTCCACAAAAGCATAGCCTGGAGGTCTTGGTGGAATTTTCAAATCAATATGCACAACTGGCCCATACTGAAGTAAGAAACAGAGTTGAATAATGTCAAGAAAATGGATAATAAAGGGCACTAGTCTGAAAACAATAAAAGATAAGACATCGTAGCATCACCCAAACACTTTTATGCTGCAACTTCAGAGCAACTATATTAAAATTATCTCTACTTTTAACCTCTACTAACACACTGCACATACAGGTTCATAAAGAGCTGCATCAACAAGTTACAAAAGCTCACATGCATAATCAGAATGGAACTATGATTAATGTGCATACTGGATTCTACAGAGGAATCTGGGGGGGACAAAAAAAAAAAAAAGAGAGATAATTTGGTTGTTGACAAGATGTCTTTATGGGCAGAAGTATTAGAAGCATTAATTAAGTCATCCACACAGCTCTTAGTTCTTGACATTGCTATGTTGAATTTGGGTTGGGGTTGGGTTCTTCATAGTAGTTCATTCAGGTGAACCTTTTAATCTGTTACACCCTAGGGCTTGGTCTGCTATTCAAGAATTTGGAAAAGGAGCTTTACAAAAATAATTTGAAAGAATGCTTCATCATAAAAACTAAACCACAAATATAGAAAATAATGATTATTGAAACTCATGTGGAGCAATATCTTCATGAAACAAAGCATAAATCAGCATATTGTCCTATACAACATGACAGAACTATAAAGAACACAAAAAAAACATTATCATGTAATTACTCACCCAGCAACTTTCAAACCAACTCAATACAGAGACAGAGCACAGAATGCAGGTTCACACTTAATTTGGTCATCAAAGCAGCATTTCATGTAAATCCAAATTCACCAAATTCACCAAAAAGTACGCCACAGAAACACAATAATTCAAATTGAGAAAGCAGATAAAAATTAGACCCAATTGAAATTAATGTAATTAACCTTGTAAAACAGATCTTCCACTTCGCGCTCACGAACATCACCAGGAAGGTTACCGACATAGAGTGTTCTGCTAGAGCGACTCATCCTTGCTATAAAAATCAACAGAGTTCTGAAAGGTTAAAATAATTTGAATTCCGAAGAAAATACTCAAAGTATTTACAAAACTAATTACACAAATATAATTAATTAGACAAATTCAGCTCACTAATCATGACATCCCAACCACTTCACTAAAACAAACGAAAACCTTGAATTCAATTTAAAATTCATTAATACAAAATCCCTTTAGGCATCACAACAAACATTGAAAACAAAAACAAAAAAAAAAAAAACATTTACAATAATAATTGATCGAATAATTTACCCGCATAAAATACAATAATAATCAAAGAGATGCTGAAATATGAGATTTACCGAGAAAGAACAAAGGATAGAGAGTGGTGCAAAGTAGAGCGCTGGATGGAGAGGTGTTGAACAATATTAGGGTTTTAAAGGGGCTAAGAGTGAAAGGGGCAATACGGGAAAGTAAAATAAAGGGGCGAAATCATATGCGGACAGATGCAGGCGCACAGGGCGATAGTGGTTCTGCTCTTTGAACAAGGAAGCAATCAAATGTTTGGTTCCAAGGAAAGTATTCGAATATTCCCCTTCAAAAAAAAATATTAAAGTATTTAAATATTTATGTTTTAAAAAAAATTATTTAACTAGTGGTTTTATTGTGAATAAAATGTAATTATTTAAATTTTTTATATTTTTAATATACATATTTAATATGTAGTTTTATTATGAATATTTGGTTATGTTTTATTGATCGATAATTATGTGAAATGCCAAATAATTTTTTATTTATAGGATTAGTAGATGAAAATAAAATTAGTATATTCTGAATGTAAATATATATTCAAATAACGTTTTATTTTGAAAAAAAAAAAAAAAAGTGGTGTTCATATCA
Source organism: Scutellaria barbata (assembly GCA_028654395.1). Lineage (NCBI taxonomy): Eukaryota > Viridiplantae > Streptophyta > Magnoliopsida > Lamiales > Lamiaceae > Scutellaria > Scutellaria barbata. The sequence continues at coordinate 24,824,866 of CM053649.1, forward strand.
ATGTAGGTAATCTTTTGATAAAAAAACGAGGTGGTAGTTACAATTTTATGTTTTTATATACATATGTAAATAGAAATAGGTAAAAAAAAAAAAAACATATATATATACAACTATATCACAAATTTAATTTTATAGAATAAATCAATCCACCACTCATAATCAATATATAACAAAACAAATCAATCCACAACTCATAACCAATATATGAGTTTGTCATGTTTGATTTGCAGGCATCCCATTTTATAGATTTATATTTGTTTGCTGATCTCAATGAGTTTTATACATTTGTATACGTAGAGAACTTGGTTCTAAGAAGATCAAAAGTTCTTAGGAAAAATAAAAACTGTATGTGTTTGTAAATCTATACTATACTAATAACAGGACAGTTGGGAATAATTACAAGAATGTCATTTTCCCGCTCAAACTGTTCTGCAGTAAATGTTGTATATTTTTTTTTATTAATTGTTTTATTAATTTTCAAGAATAATTATTACATATAATATAAAAAATATTTTTTATTGCATCAATACTTACTTTTGAGGATTTTAAGACATTTTTGTATTATCAATGCTTACTTTTGAGAATTCCAAAACATTTTTATTGTATCGATGCTTACTTTTGAGAATTCCAAGACATTTTTTTATTGTATCAATGTTTACTTTTGAGGATTCCAAGACATTTTTATTGTATCAATACTTACTTCTGAGGATTCCAAAACATTTTTTATTATATGAATGCTTACTTTTGAGAATTTCAAGACATTTTTTATTGCATTAATGCTTACTTTTGAGGATTTCAAGATATTTTTTATTGCATCAATGACATTTTTTATTGCATCAATGCTTACTTTTAAGGATTCCAATATATTACATATTAATTATCCAATAAAAAATTGATTTGATAAAAAATATATTAATAAATTAAATGTGTGTTCTTGATTTTTGAATTTAGCTTCCTATTCAATCCACTTTTGTTGCTTCTTCTTCAAGATATTGATGTGTATATATATACAAGCAAAACTCATTTCTAAGTCCTTAAAACTTGAGAAACCCAAAATTAGAATACAATTTTAAATAATTTCTCTAATTTTTAGATAGTACAGAGTTGAATACAAATTGGAAGATGCATATAAGTTTTGTTAAACAAAGATGTTTTGTTGAGGAGACATAGAAAGGAAAAAAAAAAGAGAAAAAAGAAACAAAGAAAACCGTCGATCTCTTGAAAGGAGAAGAGAGAAAGAAAAACAAGAAGAAAAATACGCAAACTTAAAATATGGAGATGGAAAAACACTCACCACACTTTAATCCATATCTTTATATCTCTTTCAATATATATTTTCATCTATCTCTTTATATATATATTTAAGTATATATATGTACATGTATGAAATTATATAATTTTTTTCAAGAGAAGATAACATGAAGAAGAAATGAAAGGAAAAGGAAAGAAGAAGAAGATGGTCAGATTTGGAGAGTGGGCGAGACTGAAGGTGGAGATAGTGGTTGCACGATCGATGTGAAAGTGATGGGGGCACTGAGAATGATTAGAGATGATAGTTGTTTATAATACTAGTATAAATGTTGTTTATAAGGAAATTTTTAATAATTTGTAATATGTTGTGAAATTTATTATGTTACATCTTTTGATGGATCTGGTGTATGATTTGGAAACAATAATTTAATTTAGTTGTTTATGTTGTTATTTAATAGTGTATGTATATATATATATATATTAATGTTTAATAGTTGTATTCAATATTGATGTGTTGTGTATTTATAAATTTAATTTAATTATATTAAAATTATTTTGTTATATAACAATACGCGCAACGTGCGGGTACATTGCTAGTAATTGGTAAAACAAGATCAATAGGGGCAATAGGATGCTATAAAGCTTCTCAAAATTCAAAAATGCTTGATCACTCCATTTCCCTCTTATTTTTGCAAAGAAAGTATCCCATAACATTATCAAGTTGACATTCTTGATTGCAATACACTTGAATAGCTAAAACGGAACACAACAAATACAAGAGCTGCCCTCTACGATTTTGGGCACTTAACTCAGAAAGATCGAAGGATACACGATTGATCAGCTAGATATAATTGAGATTTTATAAAACAAGCGAGTTTCACAAAGTGAAAAAACATAATCATGTCTCATTGTTTTTGAACCAAAACTCTCATTTTGAAGATGCAAATTCGTTCTTGTATTTAACATCCCACAACACTTGAATACAACTGGTTTATTTTTTATTTTCAACAAAGTTGGAAGAAATTCAACGACTCCCCATCCCTCTTTCACTCTGTCAAAACAAAGAGATGTAATAACAATTGTCAATGATGACCACCATCTCCACCTCCCTTGCCCTTCTCTGCAGCTGCTCTCAGCTGACGCTGCTCCTCCTTGTAGACTCGGTTCCTCCGTTGGAACTACAATAACACGCTATAGTATCAAAATAATGCATAGCTAGACCATGTGAAATCACATTAATCTGACTTCTTAAGAGAGAATACATTATGAAGGTCGAAAAATGTTGACCAGGAGAGTGTAGAGAGTTCAGTTGTTATACTTAGCAGCTTTGCACGTTGGCGCTTATGTTATGTATCAAATTTACTTCATATTCTTATACTTCTAAAGGCTTTTCTGGCTGAGCCAGCCTGTTTCTAGAGAAAGGCAAGAGAGGTCATACTTGACACGACCAATTTTATTTTTCATTCCAGATATCATTCAAAAATCAACTGCTAAAGTGGTATTTCAACCTTACTTTTGCTTTTCAGATATCCTAATTAGGCTCATAAACCATTCTTTCAACAACATCCATTGCAGTTTCATGTGATCTAATTATAGCTAAAAGAGTTACTCCCTTTGTCATAGTGAGCTTGGTACTGATCAATCACCATACTAGCTGACAAGAAGGATTTTTCAATATAAGAAATCAGCAATTTCAAAATATTAAATTACTACCACAACAGCTTAATTATTGCTACCATAGAGCACAAAGGCCAATACACGAGAAGAAAGTGAGGCATCCATGCAAGGAGAGCAATGTCCTAAGCCAGAGCCTTGAAGTTCTTGAATCTAGTTTCAACCTTCAATCACTTAATCTCTCTTTTCAGATTCTCACGCTTAACAATGATTGTCAGGCATCATTGTGGAAAGAAAGTAACTGAATAGCGACATAGATTAAGCACCCTCCATGTGACTCTAAGTTCATAGACAATAGTCTTCAATAGCAATCGAACCGTAGGCCTCCAGCTATCAGCAGCATAACACTTACATTAATGTTTGTTCAGATCATGTAATTGGTTAGTATACTGATGCAGTCACTTAGAAAACTGTGAGCTACTATCATCTTAAAAAGTTCAAAAATGCCTCCTAAGGTTCTAATGGTTCTATTTCAAGTGTCCGAAAGACTTTTTAGAACATAATCTAGAAGACTTGTGACACTTGATTGGACATGAAAAAAGATTCTGATTTAGAAGAAATAAGCAATACTGTAAAATTTTAAACTCGTTTGCACTTAAACGAATCCCAAAGAAGCAACGCTGATATCCCTCACACATTTTCTTCTTATACGCCTCAACTATTTCAATAAGTGATTTGTATCTAAAATCTCACTCCATGGCTTAACAAAAGAATCATCAACAGGTATATTTTCAGAAATGAGATGCAAAAAACGTAAAATAAATCTTGCATTTGTATCTCATAATTTAAACCAAAAAAAAAAATACATATATACTAACAAATGCAGGTAGAAACAAAACAACGACATCACTGATCACTCTAACTGCAAATCTTCCAATCAATACATTCAAACTATACTTTGCACTCCTAGAAAGCAAAACCAAGAAAATTCCTCCTGTTAGTACCCTTAAGCCAATCTGATTAGAAAATTGTGAATTTAAAGTATCACTCTCGCTAATGTCCCACATCATCACGTATTTTATTGGATCAAATTCAGATCACATTATTTATTCACTAACTGAAGAAAACATCCGAGAAGCCCCTGACAATCCTCACATTCTCCCACAAATTTCAACTCAACCAACACCAAATCCCCAGGTAATACAACTAAGATTGCAGTAAACATACTTTTTTCCCCATATTTGAATCGAAAACGTAAATTGAACTTCAAAAGGGAATAAAAGTAGGAAAAATGGATATACCTCTTTAGAGTGGTGGAGACACTCAAAATAATCTTCACGGAGAAGCACGCAGTCCTTAGGCTCCTTGCAGCGGGACATACATTCGCTAAAGTCCATCCAGAAATCGTAACATCGGCCCTTGTTCCCCGTGATTCCCCATCCCGACGCCATTTCACCTGAATTTCGAGCTTTCTCTCTCTAGGGTTGTTCAGTTGGACTTTGTTAATTTGGGTGTTGAGGATTTTAAGATATGGGACTTTCCAGGGGTCAAACTGGAAATATGGAAAGTTAAATATGGCAGGAGTAACTCCACTTATAAATGAAAGAATAAATCGAGCTAAGACGATTACTCTGATTCTTGCTTCTTTGAATGTAATCGGCTTTAAGTATTTTTAACTTATTCTCTAAACTTATAGAGCTCATATTTAAATTGTGCTTTAGATATTAAGTATCAACAAACGTATAAATGTGTACAAACTTGATTCATATTTTTATTCGACTAAATTTAAATGAAACATTTAAAAATGACCTCAAATCAAGTATCGACTATGTAATTATTTTTTAAATAATACATTGTTGTAACATGAAAAACATTTAACCTATCACATATAAAAAGCTTAATAAAAGTGAATTAAATTTTCACATATTAGTCCCAATCTTGAAAAAAGAAAAAGGAAAAAAAGGTCGAATTTCTTTCACTAAAAATTAACAAGCAAGAAGTGCATGAAAAAATGAAAACTATCACTTTCAACAAGTTATTGCCAACATCTCAATTGAAATGGAAATCCATGCATTAACAAAATCAAGGATAAAGAAGATGCTTACTATGCTATTGAGATGCGATAATTGAAATTTCAATGAGTCTCTTATTGTCATGGACTAACAAGACATTTCACCAACACTTACACAGGTACAAGAATCACATCATATGATATGAAAGATAAAATCATCAAGTCCCACTAGGATTACACCATCAAAAACAGTGAGCAGGTTCAGGATTGGAATATAGATATTTAGAGCATGATCATCCACCAAACAATATATCGCCATGCCAAGATTTCTCTGAGTTTCCATGCACAAATCTAACTTAACGTTATTGCAAAGTTCGCGAGAAAATCTGCTCTCGGAGCTTGCATCTATGACATCCTAACATTTGCAAACTAATTTTATCTTATCAATGGCAACATTACTCATGCAACGGTTTCCAAGTCTTGTTTTGAGACACTTTCTTCTGTTCTTTTTGAGGCACTTTCTTCTGTTCTTTTCAAGTTAGCAATGTACTTCCAGCAGCGCTTATGGACCCCACTTATTTTCTTCGGGGCATCTGCAGCTGGCACACCTGTTACAAGTCAAATTCTCTTTAATCCTTTTCGCTCGTATGAGAAAATATTAATTTGCATGAATTAGAAACAAATAAGTGATTGGCATCTTCTCCTCATACTACTTTCAGCAACAGGGTAATATAGATTTTCAAATATCAAACTGGATAAAATGTGTAATCTGTTGGAGATATCAGTCAGTTTACAGGATACCAGCAAGAATAACAGCTCTTATAAGGCCAGTTAAAGCCTGTTCCTGGTCTATGCTACCCCACACCTCTACATTCTTCAGTGATTGGTGCTTTGTGTCACAAACATACTGGCTAACATCTTAACAGATAAATCCAGAGCAACATGATTTGGTTTGGGTGGGTGATGACCTTGCAACAAGTAACAAGACTAACATGCTTCACGCAATTCAAAGAAACCGATTAAAAATTAACCACTGTAGTTAAGAGGCACATTTTATCGCTGCAGCTTAAAAGGGAGGATGAACACCAATTCAGATATCGGAGTAGAGTTTTCTTTTTATCTTTTAACAACAAAGCTCAATTATACAGAATCAAGCTAGAGTGAACCAATTGCCAGAGCCTTGCCATTGAATATCAAGTAAAACATATTAATAAAATACATGCACTCAGCATGTGAATGCATGTTTTTGATAAGTTGAACACCTGAAGGTTGCAAAAGGTCAAAAGGAATTCACAACACTAACTTGGTGGACAGCAGACCTCTGATTTTGCTGTCACTTGGTTGATTCTGATTTTTTACTTTATTTTTGGTTTAATGAGAAAACATAAATTTTATTAATTAAAAATTATGGGAAGTAGATAGGGATGAGAACTGCCTGAAAAAGGAAATTATACACCTTAGAGTACAATGCACCAGTTTCACTGAATGTCAAATAATTTGAAATCTTTATGGATTGAAAGAAACCAATTAACCTAAACTTGACCCTATCACAAACCTAATCTAAGCACTCCTCAACATCTTCAGCTGAAGCTACAGTGCTAGCAACAACAAATCTGCTTATGCAGTTAGTTCTGTCTATGCAATGCCACGATTTAATCAAAAGGTCCGAATGGTTCGAATATCCATCCAAATAAGGTGATGCATGGGTCACAGTTCTTAAGTCTATAAAAATCAAAAATATTTCTAAGGTTGTCACAGTTCTTTATACCAAGCATATTTCCTAGACATTTAGCTTGCCTGATGAAGGATTCTAATGATAAATAAGTTTCTCCTGGTGTTAGATGATAAAAGAGAGACGAGCAATTATTGTTTACATTGCCCAGTAAAATTGATTCAAATGTCATTGAAACTTCAAAAATTCAGAACATCATCTTTCCTTAATACTTACCCACAACAATGAAAATCGTATATGTTCAATTGCACAGCAAATCAAATTCAAAACTTATGTTTTAGTTTTCGGTGGAAAATAAAGCAATGTATTGCTTCATTTTGTCTTACATCACAAGGATTGAAGTACAATCTATTGCCAGTTAACATAAACTATGAAAAAATGTAAATTAATCAGAAAAAAGGAATTGAACCAACAGAGAATAATTTCTCGTAATCAAAATTGTATACATAGCATAAAATATGTTATTCTAATTACCATTTTTATGAACAATCCCCCAAGCCTTTCCATGTCTTCCATCCTGCAAAAACGCATAAAAACTCAATAATGATGAAGTAATCACAAAACAGTAAAATCACCTCCACTACAAAAAATTTCTAAAAAATATATTCAAAGCAGACTAAACGACATTACTTTGTAGAGATTGATCTTAGTAATCTCATAAGAAATCCCAGTCCAGTTAGTTTTGGCCATGTGATAGCCGATTCCCCAGTTGGGCAGAAACTGCGCCACCTCGATCAGGTTCTTCTTCTTCTTCCGCTTTGGCTTCTTGTCTCCTACGCCGCCGCCGCCCAACGTCTCGGAGGTGGTGGTCGGTGTGGTGGTGCTAAGGTTGCGTAGGAAGCTGAATGATATTCTGGAGAGAGCAGAAGCTTTGCCGATTGAGGATGATGGTGCCGTTTTGGCAATCAGAGCAGTCGCCATTTCCGGTGGTTTTTTAACTGCACTCAGCTCAGCTGCCGCCGCCGGCGTGTTTCTTCTTGCGTTTAATGGCTGTACTAACCCTATGTATGAATTTGTTGCGTCTTTTTTTTTTTATATTCTCTGTTTGGGGATAAAAATAAAACATTCAAACTATATTCACATTTTTTTCATCTAAATCTTTATTAATCTTTTTTCTATGATTAATTATTTAAATTATTGTACTTTTTAATGCCCGACAACTTCAAATGTGATGAAAAATTAAGTGGCTAGATAAAATGTGAGAATTTTATAATAATCAAATAGTTAAATTATGAGACATCTAGTCATATCGATTTTATTTTATTCAATTATTACAACCTACATAAATTAATTGGGATCAAAACAGTTTTAGAAATTACTATTATTATTTTTTTACTTTTGAAACTTCTTAAAACAGAGTCGTTTAAGAACACTATCATGAACTACCTTCTAAAAAACCCAAACAAACAAGATGATTCATAAAATATTGTTTTTCTTCTCATTGCACAAAATAAAAAATATATTTAAAAAAAAAAACCCCATACTACAAACCCGTTGAACCCTTTCACTCTATAATGAATAAACTCATCAAACATTGAGTTTGTAAGTTTTTTATCTAATAATTTGAACAATTATGAGAAAATTGAGCAATACCTAAGAAGGATTCTTTCCTTTTTTTTTTTTTTAATAATTTGGAATATAATGTTTTTTTGTTTTTAAAAGAAAATCAATTCTACATGTTTCAATAGGTTTTGCAGTGGGATGAGTAGAGATGAGAAACAACATACGATTTTAAACATAATAACTTTTTTTTTATGGGCCTAAATATATAATTTAATCCGATTCAGTTGTTGTTTTGAAGTAAATATATTTTGATTCGACTTCCAAATTCATTCAAATTATAATTTCAGTTTAATTTGATAATCAAAATCAATGGATGCGCAACCCTAATCTTTTATAATGCATTGAAGATTTTTTTCAATTAATTTTGAATATTTGAGTTAGAATTCATTGGAGGTAATAGAAGAAATTGAGATGAGGAGAATATAGGTAGATAAAAAATGTATTTTTCTTATAAATAATTAAGTAGAAAGTTCAACTATATTTTATTCAATGTGATGTATTAATGTTCATTATTAATGTGTTCAATATCTAATATATCTATTAATTTAACATTTCATAGTTTAAAGAGACGATATCATTACATATCATCGGTGGGTATATTAAGAGTTACACATGTTGACGTTGGAATTTATAAATTAATAAATTTCTAGTCTAACACTCAAAAGAATCAAATTTGGATTGAATTAATGGAATCGAATGGAGAAATATGCTGAAATCCTAGGCGGTTTTGAGTGACCGAGCATGATCGCATGTGATTACTTTAGAGAAATGAGTTTTCTAGTGTTTTTTACAATGAAATGTTCGAACCTTTTACAAACTGAAATTACATTTATTTATAGCTAGAAAAGAGCCAAGGTAGTGGGGATCATGTCCACCTTCTTCTTGATTTTCGTCTATTTCCACGATAGTGGGCGGTTTAATCACCCACGATCTCTTGACAGTTGGTTGCTCTCTGCTCGGCAAGTCCTGCTCGGGCCGGCCTGATCCATTCGTACATGACTTTCAAACGATCTTGGACGGCCTGTCTAGGAGATGCCCAGATACAACATCCTGGCTGGTTTAATGGACTTTTGAAAGCTCTCTTTGAACCGTCCAGATGCAATATGTTGTCCAACTCGATTTGAATGTCCAACAACACACGATATATATTTTAACATTTTCATTCATATAGGTTAATCTATTGTACTTATATGAAATATTTCTGCAAATTTTATGCCTTGTGAACCTATATGGAAAATAGTTAGGTATGATTTTGATAGATACCCTTGACTCGATTGATAAACTGGAATATGTTCATTAAAAGTAGTTTCTTTTATCTGACATTTGTTGCGAACGAATAAGACACTAGCATATGACCTATGTAATACATGAAATTTAGAAAAAATAGAAATTGAATTAATAAATTCTTCATGCATTATAAATTAACATAGACATTTAGATTAATTTGAGAAATAATTTATTTTTAGTATGACTGTGATGCATTCGTGTTGTTAAAATAAAGTGTCATCATTTGTTAAGGAAAGTGAGTAATTAAAACAATATTGATAGGACATAATTTGATTTATTAAGTGAATTAATAAAAAAAAAATTAATAATTTTTAACATGAAAATGAATTAATTGCAGCAAGACATAATGTGTCGTTAAATGATTATTCTTTCAGTATACATGAAAGATTTTAGAAATAATTTATTTTAGTATAAATGTGATGCATTCATGTTTTTAAATAAAGTATCGTCATATTTTTAAGAAAAGCGTAACTAAAAACAACATTCATAGAAAATATTTTGATTTAATAAGTGAATTAATTAAAATAATTTGAATAATAGCTTTAAAAGGAAAAATGATTCACCTTAACGTGATTGATATTCTTAACGTGAAAGATAAATATATGAAGAATTGTCTATACATTAAATTATATTTGTAGATATTAAAAAATTGTTATGTGAAAATTGGAAAATTTGATGTGAATTATTCAAGAATCGAGATTGATTCCCTTATTAAAATTAATTATGAAAATATCCCAATAATAATACGATATATCCATATTTTGAAGGTTGCAATATGAATATAGGGGTAATTTTTTTCCCCCACAGATATATAGCAACATATTGATATCAATATTGACAGATCTTAATGTAAAATTGAGAAAAAAAATCAGGAAATATCATAGATATATTGTAAAGTATGATATTTCTTAAAAAATCGAGATTTTTCTAAAATTATATTTGTTAGACCAAATAAAACTTGATTTAAAATTTCATGAAAATTTTGTAGTAGTATTAATTCTTTCAAATAGTGAGATATTTTAAAAATAATTGGAGTAAAGTTGATTTACTTAATATATCATTTATGCATTGCCAATGACCGTAAAAGCCAAATTCATTTTCAAAATTGAATTATTAAATATCCAATATGTCATATAGAGGTCCAAACGCATACCAACATGATGATTAAGTTAAAGTTAAATCAGTGTTTTCGTAACCGGATCGAATCGGTCGGTTCAACCTGTTCAATCGGGAACCGGTCCAAATACACTCAATTAACCGTTTTCGGTTAAACCGAAAAAAATCGGTCAAAAACCGGTTGAACCGGGAACCGGAAATTGGTTCAACCGGAAAATCAGTTTTTTTTTTTTAAATTACATCCACTTCTTATTTTGGGTTATGAAATAATGATCTTTTATCTTTGGGCTCCTAAACTGGGCTTCAAAAGTTAAAAAAGAAACTAAAAGAAGTAGAGAAAACGACGATCCTTTGTGATATGATCATCAAGATTCAAAATATTTTACTTTTTCATTTTATCTATCTTAAATTTTAGTATTTAATATTTTAATTTTTAGTTTGAGACTTCTTTATGGATTATGGAGTATATAATTTGACATTTTATGATTTTATTGTAATTATTTTAATATGAATCATATAAGTGCATAACTTTTTTAATGTAACATAAATAATATTGAAAAAAAATAGACAAAGATCATTTTACCGGTTGAACCAATGGTTCAACCGATCCGACCGGTTGAACCGTGAACCGGTGGCCAGGCCGGTTTGGCCACCGGTTCGGTTATGAAAACATTGAGTTAAACCACATTATCCAATTTATGGTGGAATATTGGAAGAGATAAAGTAACCTACAAAGTGTATAACTATATTCACAATCATTCAAATATGATGAGTTAATATCAATATTATTTAAATAAATATAAAATTACGCTTGTTATGTTCTAACCTTATAAGTCATCATTTTGATACTAGTAAAAGGTTATATCAAGTAGTGAACAAATGCCAATTTTCGTAACATTTTTATAATAAATATTATACATATATATTTATATATGTTTGTTGAGATTATAACTTAAATATATGAATTTTTATGTGTTATAATAAATTGTAAAATTACATGTTAACTTTTTTAATTTTAATATAATTTTCATATTTTTTTAAATTTGTTACGATATCGGATATCCTATCGATATTTTAAAATAAATTTTGTAATATTTTCATCCTTTAAAACACATCACTCAACGAGTCAAAATTGTTAAAAACTTTTGATTAGTTTATAAAAAAAAAGGAAATGAATAACCACCCCACCGTTATAAATATATTCTAATTTAGGAATGTACTGTGATTAAAGGTAAAAAGATAGCAAGGTATTCAAAAATAAATATTTCTTCCATCTTAAGTCTCATTAAGCGCGTCGATTCCGTACAAGCACCTTGGCAGAAAAGGACTCTGGTTGACAGTGAAAGCGGAAATCCCGTAGACAAGGAAAACAAAAGACTTTCCGTTTACTCACACACTTGAATGCTCAAGGGTTTTTGTTGCTTGCAGAATTTTGATCGCTGAAATTACACGAGGCAATGGCGTCTTCTCCGACGGATTCTTCACAGGCGGCGTCTTCTCCGACGGATTCTTTACAGGCGGCGTCTTCCAGCTCGTCGGCCGACGTGTCTCCCTCGAGTTTCTCCGCACTTCCGGTGGTGGCGTTGAAAAATAAAATTGTTGAGAAGATTTTGGAGAATCGAGTCACTCTCATAGTCGGCGAAACCGGTTGCGGTAATTAGTTTATCGCCGTTTTTGTTAACTGCAATGTTTTTGCTATGCTGTTTATTGAGTTGCGTTTGCATGTGAAACCGTTCGATGATCGATAACTTCTGCTTTTCTTTTGTGGTTAAGGATTATGTAATAGCTGTCCTAGTTCAGGAGCAATTGCTGTACATGTGTTCTTTTACTCGGCACGGTTCAGTAGAGAATTCGGTTCGTTTAATTCTGAGAACCTTTGAAAGCAGAAGTACTTTTGCTAATTAAAAGTAAAATATCGTTGGAGAAAACTGTGAAAATTCATATGCAAGTTCTAACTTATTATTGGCATTTTGGCATTTCAATTTTTGTTTGTTGGGGTTAGAGTTTGTGATTATTTTAATTTTACAGTCGATTAATTGATTTTTTCAGTAATTTTACCTTGGTGAACTTTTTAAGAGGAGAAGAATGAGTGGAGTCCATGTTCTTCAATACCACTTTCCGTGCCACATGATCGCATGCACTGTGCAGATTGATTAATATATCAAGGGTGTATTGCTTTGTTACCGTATAAATAAAGCACGATTGGAGTTAACCTGATTCTGTACTTCAAGATCTCCTCCCAAATTTGAACATGATGAAATTTGAAACACCACCCTCCCCCCCCCCCCCCCCAAAAAAAATAACCAAACAACCACCAAAAAAATGTAAACCTTGTATGAATAAGTAATCTGTTTCTTTCAAAAAAAAAAATGCAACCAGATCTAATAGAAATTACATAAGTATTATTAATAATCAGGTTAACTCCAATCATGGTTGATGATGACTTAATGTTTGTTGCTTTTTTTTTGGGTATTGATTTTTTCTTTGGCTACTTTAAAGCAATTGCTCATGTTTATTGGATCTTTTTTAAGGAAAGAGTTCACAAATCCCACAGTTCCTTCTGGAAGCAAATATGGAGCCCATACTTTGTACTCAGCCAAGGAGATTTGCTGTTGTAGCTGTTGCTAGAATGGTAGCAAAAGCTCGTAATTGTGAAGTCGGTGGAGAGGTTGGGTACCACATTGGCCACTCGAGGAAATACTCTTCTAGGTAGGCTTATTATTAATGTCTCTGCACACACCTTTTACCCCTCTTAAACCTGCTCAGACGATCATACATTTTGGAGGCATATGTCAGCCAACATCCCTCTATTGCTGCAAATAAGACATTTATTGGATGTGAACTCTGAAGAATTCTTGAGGAAGTTCTGCTGATTCGATGACTTACAGAGTGTTTCTGCTATTGCATTACACTATCACAAAAGAGTAAAAGCCTGTAACAGTGTAATTGGTGATTTGTGCATTCATGTGTTCAGAATCTTAGAACTTAAAATTAAGTTATTGCAGGAACTCATCTAAAGTCCTTGTAAACATATTGAATATGACAGCTCCAAAGTGGAGATGACCACATATCCACCTGGGTCTTTCCGAAGTTGACTCCAAAAAGTATACAATACACTATGAGAATATAGCTGGATATTGTCTTGTTGGGTTTGCTGGGCCATACACACATATATCTATATATATTGCCTATCACAATTTTGTTTGAACTTGGCCTATCGATTACTAGTAATATCAATCATCTCTATCTAATGTTGGTGTGATGTTGCATAAATAGCTTTATTCATTCCTCATTATCTGTGTATTTCCACAGGCAATGGTTATTATTAACTGAATTCGAGTCATTGCATTTGTATCTCTGTATATTGATCATTAGCCAGGTGATCACTCAGACCCTATTATTTAAGTCACTGACAAAATTTATAATATTTGTCAGTTCCAGGCTTGTTTTCAAAACGGCTGGTGTTTTGTTGGATGAAATGCGAGAGAAGGGATTGAAAGCACTCAGATACAAAGTTATAGTTCTTGATGAAGTGCATGAAAGATCTGTGGAGTCTGATCTTGTTCTCGTCTGCATAAAGCAGTTTTTACTTAGAAATAGTAACTTAAGGTTGGCAAATGCTTTGACCTTATCCTTGCACTTTTTATATGTCTATACACAGCACAGTTTGCAGCATGCAGCTCACCAGTGAATTATGGTATGCATGGTTTCACTGCCAGTAGAGGGTCTTTACACATATTTGATATTCTAGGGTGGTTTTGATGTCTGCTACTGCGGATATTTCAAGATATCGAGAATACTTCAAGGATCTTGGTAGGGGTGAAAGAGTAGAAATGCTGGCGATCCCCAGCACTGGGAAGAATGCCTTATTTCAGAGTAAAGTGTTGTACCTTGAACAGGTATTACATTCTACCAGAGCTTCCTTTGAGATCTATCATTGTCTTGGGGCCATTCTAAATGAAACTTATAAGCAACACCCTTAAAAATCATTTCAATGTTTCTTCTCCATCATACAAGTTTGTTAACTATGTAATGCTTCAGATATTCTTGCTTTTTATGTGTTTCCAAATTACTTTGGAAAGATGCGGTGGCCAGAGTGGTCGTATATATGTTGTTTTGTTAATTGGTTTTTGTGTTTTCTTCTGTGAGATGATTGGATGTCTTCTTTTCTTTGTAACGGGTTAATTGAACTATATGTTATAAACTTGCACCAATTTTCCTTTATATCCTCAGTTTTCTTGGATGTTGTGGATTCTTACTTTACCTTGAGGATGTGGGCTGTGTTTCTACATTTGGTTGCACACTACTTGATCATTTGCCTTAAAATGAAACATGTGGCCTTTTATTGACCAGAGTTTGATAGCGTGTTCATTTTATGCGAACTACCTAATTATTGGATAATTTATGTATTCACAATATTTGATTTCTTATTGTCAGTTTTTCCCAACTTGCTTTCATTAGAAAATCTGAAATGTCTATTTAGCAAGAAAATCTATGGTTGTGCCAAAATATCCAAATTACTCTCTTTTTATGTGTCCGAGAACATGGGTTTATGGTTTCACTCAAATGCTCTTCCATCTACATATAGTCACTCTTTTAAAATCAAACAAGGACATTACCAAACTGAATTAAGGCAAAGATGTTTAACTGTTATGTCGCTTTTTCGGAATTATACTGCAGGACTGCAGTGAGTAGTCTTGGAGTTTGTATGACCTCTCACTACAATGAGAAGTCCTATGATATTTCAAAGAGTGAAATATATGAAACATGTGACTCAATAAGAGTAAATTTGGAAACAAATAGAATCATAAACTTTTTTTTTCGTGCTGTTTGTGTGTAATCAGATGTGTTTTTAAAGTTAGTGTTTTTCTTTCTCGCATAGGTAAGTAAACTTCTTGGGATGGAGTGTGAGAACCTTTCGTTGCAATTTTGCTCTGGACCAAGTCCAAAGATGGCCGAAGCAGATTTTAAGCCTGAAGTGCACAAGCTTATACATGATTTGGTGATGCACATTCACAAAAGTGAACCAGATATTGAGAAGAGCATTTTGGTCTTCCTTCCGACATACTATGCATTGGAGCGGCAGTGGTTCCTCTTGAAGCCTTTTCATGAACTTTTCAGGGTTCACATTTTGCATCGCAGTATTGACACTAACCAAGCTCTCAGAGCGATGAAAATCTGGAAGACCCATCGGAAGGTAACATCTTTTTTAGGTTTAGTTTTTATTCTTGCTTCCGCCTTCCTTGCATATGGTGTATGATGCTAAACAGATTGGGAAGATGAAAAGCCTAGAAGACTGTATTGTCCTCTACTGTGCTTATTCGTCTCACTGTATTTTAAATTTGAGCTGAAATATCATTGTCAAATGCAGGTAATTTTAGCCACAAATATTGCAGAGTCTTCTGTCACAATTCCCAAAGTAGGATATGTCATAGATTCCTGTCGTTCTTTGCAAGTTTTCTGGGACAATAATAGGAAAACAGATGCAGCGGAGCTTGTTTGGGTTTCAAAATCTCAGGTATAGTGAGCTATGAAAGTTCATATCATATTTTTCTGGTGATATTGTTTATTCATACTTATTATGTACACAGGCTGAACAACGTAAGGGCAGAACTGGCCGGACTTGTGATGGTCTGGTGTATCGGCTGGTAACCGGATCATTCTATGGTCAATTGGATGATTATGAGTCTCCAGCAATACTAAAGTTATCATTACGACAGCAAGTACTTCTGATTTGCTGTGCTGAATCTAAAGCTATTAATGAACCAAGAGGTGGTTTGCTATCCTTACCTCCTACCTTGAATTCTTTATCTTAGAGGTGGAAACTGAAATTGACCTTGTGCTGGACCTTTTCTTGGTCCTTTTGATATCTATTGACTACCAATGACTTGCCAGATAGTCAAAGCGTGAAATAACAGGGCAATTAGACGTCGATTGAATAATTAAAATGTTTACTATCTGCAGTTATAAAAATTTACCTTTTCTAGAATACACTTCACCACATGATAGGTCAAAGTTTTAATTTTGATTACTGTGCAAGATAAAGGAATTCCTTTCTTTTCAAACATGTTTTCTTAGAATTCATGTTTATCACTTTTCCTCAAAAGACAATAGCAAAGGGGTGCTTGTTAGGGTGGTCTATGGGGAAGGTACGGGAAAGGAATGAAAGGTGAATGCTTGCTGTAGAGGAAGGAAAGGAATGAAACCCATTCCTCACTATCATCACACTCATTGTCATTTGCCTTAAAGGTTTCCGCGTACCTCCTAAGTTCATCATCCATTCAGAATAAATCTAAATAAGCTCTTCGTATTATGTCATCAATTAAGGACCCCTACACTACATAATTGTTGAAGGGATTTTGTTTTCACCTACCTGAAAAAAGACTTCTTACAATCTACTCTTCAACAATATTGGTTATATGAAATAATGAGTTGTATGCTATTGCTTTCTTAGTCTGTGTTTGCCGAGCAATGCTGTAAAAGTAATTCATAATTGTTTATAGCAGCCTATGGATTGCACAGAGTTGTTTACATTTTAAATTCCATCAATGTTACTCAACGAAGTCTGTTTTCTTGTCATCTTCGACACCCATAATATATGATATTTGCAACATAGATCCATATTGGTATCTGCATTATTTCTGCCAAGTAAAAAATAGAACCAGCAAATTCTTTTCTTCTTGGTTGTATCATATCACATGATATCTACATTTGTAGTGGTTTGCCATCAATTTTCCTTATAATTACCTGTGGCATGTGTTGAATGTGTCTACTGTGAACTCGATGCGTGCACTTTGATCAACTGGAAATATGCTTGGTTGTCTATTATCTCTGTCATACCTGCCAAAGAAAAAGAAAGTAGGTGTTCATTTCCATTCCTTCTACTTTAGCATTGTTACAGAAGGCTATGGATCCTCCAGAACCTGAGGTTGTTGAGGATGCATTAGATTTGCTGGTTCACATCCGTGCATTGGAGAAGGCATCTAATAGGGGACGTCATGAGCCTACCTTTTACGGACACTTGTTGGCCAGTTTTTCTCTATCATTTGATTCTTCTTTCCTTATTCTCAAGTTTGCTAACATTGGAATGCTACGTGAAGGCATTCTGTTTGGTATACTGATGGATTTACAGCCTCTACCCATTTTGCGTCCTTTTGGTCAGGATGATCTGGTATTATCTTGTTTAACTATAAGTTGTATTTTATTCCTAACATGACTAGATTCACTAATAGGGACACATGATTGCTCTAGTTCATAAACTACGCTGATAGTTACTATAGTGGAAATAGTAAGAATACCGGGCTAGGTAAGAAGGAGGCGTTATATATGGCCAACTTCTGCTCATTTCAATTTTGGCAACGTGCTTTCATTGTAAGTTGTTCTCATTCGTGTGCTTTATTGGATCATGATGCCTTTAATTAGTTTCTGTAGCCAGCTTAATTATGCCTTTGTATAGGACAAGTTCCAGCTTGAACGGCTCAAAAACATCTTTAAGCTTGGTGTGGATGTTGATAAGACAAAGGTTGAGGAAGAATGGTGCTCATTTCACAACCTACTCCCATCTGCCTTCCAACTAGTTACTGAAACATGTATGATTTCTTGCAGCTCTAATACATCTGAGTTTTCATTTTCATTAACCTTAACATGTTGTTTGCAGATGATGATATCCTAACTCTGCTGCATAGGGCTCGTCCCAAGTTTTTGGTTGTATTCAATAGCATGCCAATTCATTACGATCCATATGACTTCCAGCATACTTGTCATCTCACTTACATGGAGAAGAATGATTTAGATGCTCTAGCCATGGAGGATAAAAACCCTGAGGATGTTAATGGATCAATGAAATGTGTTTCTGTGCCCTTTGTTGGACCCTATGACTTTAGTGCTGATGACGTGGCAAGAAAGTTCGCATCAATAGTCAAAGAGGTAAAACACTTTAGTTTCCAAATGTAGCTTCTTGTGCCATGATGGTGACTGCTCATTTTAATTTTCCTGTAAAACTAGATGAGAATCCAGCTTACAGGGGATGTATTAAGAGAGCAGAATACTTTCACATATGATAGTAGAGAATATACTGCTGGAGGTGCAGCACTGTGTAGATATTTTGTCAATGGTCTGTGCAACAGGGGTAGCCAATGCTTGTTTTCTCATTCACTTCTAGCAAAAAAGCCTGTTTGCAAATTCTTTTTCTCATTGCAGGTATCTTCTCCACTTTTACTGCATTTACCTTAAATTTGAATCCTTTACTACTCAAGTAATAAACCAACTTATATTCCAACATACCATGGGGAGTCGGGGACTAGTTACTAGTACTTTTATTTACTTTAACTGGAGCCTGCAAATTAGTAGCCAACAGCTGATTCGCTCTTTGATTCATTAATGCTGAAATTACTTATGAAACCATTTAATATCATATGAATAAGTTTAATACGTTATATCTTTATGCTTATGAGCTTATCTAAACATTTTAAGACAGATTCTTCTTCTATGGGAAAAGAAATGTGATCGAGTTTGTTTTTCATTGCTTTTCTGTTTCCTTTCACTTCAATTAGTAAATTCCTAGATCTAAAAATGTCTACCAATATGCAATGCTGGAGTCACATAGCCATGATACATTTGCATCTACACAAGTCAATTTTTTAGAATGTATCCTCATTAGATAACTTTTCTGTATTGATTCTTTATTTCTTCAGAAGTTTTTTTTTCTGGACCCATTTAAACCCTATTGCCATTATAAAATTTGATATTTGTATTTGCAGGGATGCCGAAATGGAGATTCATGTTTCTTTTCTCATGATTCTGATTCATTTGCTATATCAGTCAGTGAATCAAGTTTGTGTGTGCCGGAAGATGAAGTTGTTGATGCAGAGTCTCTTTTGCAATTCTTACCTGATCCTTCAGATGGATGTGTGCTATTATTGGATGATGGAGATCTTCATTTTTCTTCACATTTCGCTCATCAATTTGAGCCTTCCTGTATAATATCCACAACTTCTCAGACATATTCCTCCCCTATTGAGCCTTCGTTGATGGGGATAAAAATTCTTTGGCAATTGAACGACCTACATCAAACCATCTTGTCCAAGGAAGGGGATAATCTAGTTCCGTGGGATGTAGTCAAATGTTTACTATGGTTTCCCAGATTTGATGATGTGTATGGGAAAGAATATCAGAAGAGACAGTTGAGACTTTTTTTCAGTTATCTAGCCATCCGGATTTTGGCAGATGCTCTGCATGAAGTACAAGTAATTGTTACCATGAACAACTTACAATTTTCGAACTTACAGGTAATAGGGAAAAAAAAATTCCGCAAATCCATAATTTCCTTGAGATTAGCATTATTTAAATACTGTTCAACTTTGTAATTAGAATATCCCTTGAACATATCTGTAAACCAAGATATTGGCCAAGGATGAAGTTTCAACTGTGGATGATACTTGTGATTCCTTCAACTTGGTTCAGATGATTTTTTAGTGCTTTATTCTTAATATTGTTCTGAATTGAGACCCAATATTTTACCCTGCTTTCTTTCTTTTCATGATAGATTTTTGTTTTTTACTGTTTTCAATGCTGTATCAGGTGGAAAATATTGCTAGGGAAAGCTTTTTCTTTCTTAGAGGATCAGTTCCATTTGATGAATCAAGCTTTGGGGAGTTGTTTGATGAGACGAGTACCAGAAAGTCAATGCTGGTATCGAAGCCTGTTTCATATGTTTTCAATCTTTGTCCTCCATCCGAGTTTCAGTTTGGTGATTACAAGACACTACTCCACCAGCATTTACATGGTAAGCAAGCTGCAAATCGGTCTTTTTAGGATCAAGTTCGTTTTGGAGATCTCAGCAGTACGTGAAGCATATGTATCTAGTTATGCATTTCATTGCACACATCTTAATATCACAGTACAAATTAGTGGCCTTGGAGTTTGTTTCTTGGCTGGTGATATTGCATCTTTGTCTATCATACTCTGATTGCTTTCTACTTGTGTCAAGCCTGTTTTTTTTATGGATCAAATATATGTTGTGTTGCTTTCTCAACAAGCTTTTGAGTTGAAGTGAAAATTATTAGTTTGATCTCCCAGTTCTTGTCGATCATATTGCATCTGTGCAGGTGGCCAGAGAAGGTTGTCATCTAAGATAATTTCGATACTAGTTTTAATTAATAATTCTTATTAACTATCAGAATCATGTGGTATTAATAGTATGCAAGGAAACTATGATTTGGTTATGTAGGCCAAACACTCGTCATAAATTCATAGTGTCATATTCCGAGCAAAGTATGTTGCCCTTGTATGCCCAAAACCTCTAGAGATGTCCATTATGGGCCCACAATTAATCATGACAACAAATAAATCATAGATTGAGTAATAATGATCCTTGCCTTGCTGGACCCCACCTTATTGATTTGTGGCTTGTTTGTAATCCACAATTATCACAATACAAAATCAATAAACCACAACTCCCAATTATCCACCACCACAAGCTGTCCCAATCTTTCATGTGCATCAGCAATTACACTCTTTCCTTGGGAAATTATAAATGTAGTTTTTCCTTATTTATTTATTGAACTGTAACATTCCGATACATATGTAATCATGGATGAAGTAGTAACTATAGAAAAATATTATGAATACAGTCACGTGCTCTAGAAACTTGGATTGTATTTGGATTGAAGGCTTTAACATGAGAATTTGGAGTTCCTACCAATAATCTATTGGCATTGCTTATATGATGTGTTCATCAAATTAATGGAACTGTCCTTTAAAATTAATTTCTAATTGATAATTATTCCTCAAAATTAAAACATCTGAAAAATGAAACCTAAGAATGTTGAGAGCATGAACCTGAGGGCTGACCACTGACTTCGTTGAGTCCTAGTCTCCTAGTAAACCCCACCCACTCTGACCACCCTACTCAAATATCTTCTTCTTCTTCTTCTTTCGTTCTCCAAAGTCCAAACAATTCAATTCCGACATTAACCTACCTAATTTCCCCTTCAATTCACAGAAACAACAGACAGCGATCGCAGATTTTCATGATTCATTCACTATTATGCTATGTCACGCGGAACTGTAGATCCACTCCACGCCATTGAATCATGCGCTTTCCAGCTCCTCAGCTGGAGGCCATTTTCCAAAACCCTAGACTCCGATTCCTCAAAGCGCTGTTACGGGCCCCAAAGCAAGCGCCCCTGCCTCGCCGACCGCGCCACCTCCTCGTTTTCCATAGACGCGATCCTGGACATGTCCAAACTCAGCCTATTTGACGACGATAAATCCCTCTCGTTTTCCGCCGCACGGAAGCGGTGGTTTGCCCGTAAGCGTCGCCGCCGTGGTGGATCGAGATCAGTGTCTGGCCGGAGCTCGGATCGCAGGGGATGCTCCGTCGGTGCTTCGGCGGCGAATGGGACCTGTTCGGATTTTCTAATGGTGGCGGGGGGTACGGATTCTAGTGGGGAGCTGTTTGGGGACCCGAATTGGTCGTCTGATGTGAGCGATCGGATATCGAGGAGAGAGAGGGAGGGGAGTGGAGAGAGGGAGAGGGAGAATGTGAGTGTCGGGTATGGGCAGTTTGGGAATTGTGATAATCAGGGTAATGAGTCTGGGTACGGGAGTGAGCCGGGGTATAGGGGTGATGCTGAGCTCGGGTATGATGATGAGGAAGAGGATGATTCTCGGGTTTTGTTTTGGGGAGATGAATTTGGAGGTATTTTCTGGATGATCTTGCCTATTTATACTAAATTTGATTGAGTTCATTCATTGAATGACATGGGATTTTCTGGTTTTGTTCGAAGATTATATCAAAACTAATGACTTCTTAGTATCAAAGCTTGTTTATGAAAGTGAATTTTTTTAATCTACCTAATAAGCTTGTTTTATCACGACAGAAATGGATTTTGAGTAATGATATAGTAAATGAGGAACTGTATTTGGAAAGATCATATCCCAGTTGGTCAAAATTCGAACTTTCAGTTATCTCTTTTCAGATGAAAGATGCAACATGTGTGATTGTGGATATGCTAGGAATGGAGCAGCTTATTGTATTTATTCATTGATAATCATGGGAGTCTAAAGAAGTTAGCAATTGGTTCATTGATCTGTCGAGTGTACTGCTTCAAATAGACAAAATTCATTATTTTGTTTTGTTTTTCTGTGAGTTCCTCCACCTCCCGAATGTTTATCCTTAAGGTTTTGGTAGTTGGAAGTGTTATCGCAATTGAGTTTCATACTTGTTTGTTGGTTTAAAATTATCCTGTTGGAGGTGAAAGAACAACATGCCGTGTAGTTTTGTATTGGGGTCCCTTGTTTTCCTTTTCGATGTTGAATTTGTTATTTTCTATGGAATACTACAAGGTGCATTTGAATTGAAGGATCCGAGCAATTGAGTTTCATACTTGTTTGTTGGTTTAAAATTATCCTGTTGGAGGTGAAAGAACAACATGCCGTGTAGTTTTGTATTGTGGTCCCTTGTTTTCCTTTTCGATGTTGAATTTGTTATTTTCTATGGAATACTACAAGGTGCATTTGAATGGTTCCTCTATATTATGTAGATTTCAAATCCATCAATATCACAGAAGAGAAAATAGTTCAAAATGAGAGTTAGGATTTCAAAATCTTATTAAAACGAACTTCATCCAATTAATCTCGATGGATTGGTTATTATGGATTTCAAATCCATCCTCCAAATCCTTCAATTTAGATGCAACTAGGGAGATGAAATTGTTGTACTTATTTTTATGCTTGCTCGGTCCGATCAATTCTTATGGCATTCACTGTCCTACTTCTTTTGCACCAGATAATGCTTCCAAGTTGGAAAGAGTTGGTGAAAACTCTCTGCAGAAGACTCATCACAGATGCCGCCGTAAGAAACATGATATGATGAGAATGGCTGATACCTCAGCTAGTCATTCTCAATGCTAATATCTGAAGTTTTGCCATCTACAGCGAGACTTCATCTAGTTATGAAATGGTCTCTCTACAACGTTTCTTTCGGGAAACACTATCAGTTGATACTGTTGTTGTTGATAGATTTGCATATATTGTAGAAGGTCAATATGTCACCCCCAGTTTGGAATGTGGGTGACATTTTTCTTGATTGTATATTTCATGAGATCAAGGATATCTTTGAACTTGTATCGAATTGAGGAAATGATGTTATTTTCACTAGCCCAAAAATTTGAGTTCTGTTTTTCAGAATCCCAAACCAGTTCCCAGCTTATCTTTCTCCTGCATCTAAGTTGGGGTGCTATTTTCTTTGTCAGAAAATCAATGATTGTGTAAATTAATCTTGGTAGAGTTGAAAGATTTCTGTTTAAATTTATGTAAAAAAATTTATTGAGCTTTACAATCTATGTGTGAATACTTCTTTTGAACTATTTCTTCTTCAAAAAATAACTTCTCAATGACACTTTTGGTGTGGAGTGTGAATACATTATTACGATAGATTTTGAATTCGTTTGAAAGTGATTCGGAAAAACTTATGATTGAATTTAAATTTCTTTTGAGTGAAACGTTTATATTTAGATTTATTTAAAAACGAATTAAGAAGAAACTTTTCCTCTTTCATATTTACAAGTTTAAGAAATATGAAAAAACATAAAATTAAATAGTATATGTAAGTGACTACCCAATCTTGCTATCCAATCGCTTTTTATATAATTAGTGAATGAAATTATTATACTAGCTATATTAGAAGGTATTTTAACATTTTTCATTGACTAACACGATACTTTTCTTACAATAAAATAGTTTTCCTCTTTACAATGAAATGACGTAATTTTGATGCAAAGTAGTTTTCTTACAATAAATTAAATATAGTTTGTAAATGATTAAATCCCATACGTATAAAGTAAATTTTTGTTCCCAGTATCCCTGCAATACGACGCCGTAGTGAGAGAAAAAATGGGGAGCGAAGCAGTGAGGGCATACAGAGCGGTACTGCGAGCGACCCGCCGAACCTTCGCCGGAGACATCCTGATGCTCCGGGAGTCCGCCGCCGAGGTGCGGAAGAAATTCGAGGAGAATCGTCACGTGACATCCGCCGCGGATCTGAATCGCCTTCTCGAGGAGGCACGTGAGGCCTCCCAATTCATTTCAACCATGATCGTCCAAGCCAAGCTCAATGAACGTGGTGGTTATGGTATGATAACACATTGCTTAACTCTGTCCCGTATTATTGTGTGTTATTTTAATGTTTTAACTGTGCGCGGCAACTGTTTGTCGAAATTTCTGTTAAGTGTGATTGGAAAAATGTGTTATTTATATGGTTTTGATGCGTAATAGTTATTGTATGATTGTATCCATGTTTTCTAGCGAACAGACTCATTGATTTGTGACAATGACACTGATTGCTTTATTCTTGTTTAGGGTGGTTTTTCTTTTATTTTCTTCAAAATTCTCTTTTACTGGTGCAACACATTAAGAAGAATCGGCTGAATACACCAAATACATCGTGATCCAGTGCGTATTCATCAGTGGAACTGGGATGGTTCTAATTTAAACGAATAAGCAATCTTGATCAGGCATTAAAGATCTTCATTTAGGCTTTCACTAACCAACTAAGCAGCATTGTGAAAGCTCACTACCAATTGATTTATTATCTGCTGATTTAGACAGCAGAAGTTCTCAATGATTTATTGTTTGGTCAGTATGATATTAATATACTCGGTGGACATTGATTGGTTCTTATTATGATTACATCTATTGATGAAAATTTCTGAAAGAACGAAGAAGAAGCATCCTTGAATTCAGTATGGTTGCATTTGGGATCTGGGATCTCTGGCGTTAAAGATCTTCATACAAGCTTTCAGTAAAAAAAACAACAGAAGCTCAATTCTGAGCAATCTTTCTTTACCTGATTAAGTTGATGTCAAAGCAGAATCTCTTCGTTCTGTTTTTTTTTTTGGTGATTCAGTCAGCATAAGTTTAATTGGTTTCATTATCACTCGAAATCCCCTAGCTAATGATAGTCTCTCATAATTTTTTTATCCTTTCAATATTGACAGGTTTTTATTTGTATACGAGGATAGATTTATCACATAATGTTGTAGAATACAAAAATATGTTTATTCTTCTAAAAAATACAATGCCTATCTTTGTGGATTTCATTTGTTGTGGTATGTGTTTATCCAAGTGATGCTTTCAACCCCACATATACACACACAACTCTGCTATGTACATATTTCACCTAACAACTGTTACTGCAGAAGTGAAGCCGGAAAAAGTGCATGCTGGAGCGACCCTGGAAATTCCTTCTGAAGAGATTCTCAAGAATTATACACAAAAGTAGTGGAGTGTCAACAGTAAATTATGAAATGCTCTAACGAGTAAGATTTGCACAATGATTAATCATTTTGCCCCGAGTCGGAAAGTTTTTATTGTTCTTTCCCTCTTTTGAAGTCTTTCAGTATTTAGCCTTTTTGCTCGCATTAACACTGTGGACAACGTATTTTTTTGGCTCTCTTATGTATCATCACTGAATAACAAGCTGAGTAGAGGTGTTGGCTTTAGCTCAAATGACGAGTCCGATGTTCTGGGGTCTTCATAATCAACAGAGATGCATTTCGTATCAATTATCCATGAAACATAGTTTACTTTCAAAATAGAACAATTTCTGTTTTGATGGCATATGTCGTAATCTAGAAAAGTCAACTGAACATGGACTAATGTGGTACCTATATGTTTAAACGTTTGTTTTCAGTTTTTTATGTATTTTACCAGTGGTATCTGCTTGTATCGTTTTTCTGGCCACTGTAATCGATTCGAGCTGGGAAGAATTTCGAAGAGCTCATTTAAGCTCTGGCTTGGTAAAATTTTTAACTGTTCGGATTTGTAAATGACGAATTAATTTCGTTCTCAATCTTAAAACTAGTGAATATAAGCATGAGAATAAAACTTATTTATCAAGTAAACCAGTTTTGGTCATATGGGTGAAAGCTGAGATAGTTCATTTATGTCAGTTAACTTGATAAACCAACAAACAAAAATCAAGTAAATCTGACAACGAACTGATAGTTGAACACTCTTGGCATCTTCTACATATTCTTATAACATTACATAATATTAACCATCTCGAACTGTTCGTAACATGCGATAGACAAGCCTCTTTTTTTTTTTTTTTTCCTTTTTCTCATCAGCATGCAACTGGTGCTAAAACAAAATGGGCCTCGACAGACTAAAAATACAGAAGAATATAAACGTATGAACTAAAGAAAATGGGAGTTCGGATAGGCAAGAGTTGTTCTCTCTATGCACTATTCAGCTATAAAGAGGAGACGAGCAAGTTACACGATGTTGATTTGTGAGGAAAACTATTCTTCATTATCTTCTAGTTCTTCATCATCTTGTTCTTCTTCATCTTCGTCTTGTTCGTCTTCTTCTTTCTCATGTTGCCGTTCCTCAGTCTTTTGGTTCTTGCTTGATCCACCGTCTCCTGAAATGAACACACAAGATCATTGATCATATGACTTGAGTGAGTCCCACACCAAACACACAATGAAAAAAGAATTCAAAGAGAAGCTGAAATGGCCTTGAGTTAAAACTCATGATCACCAAGAAGATGCAATTTTCAGAATATAAAGCATGTCTAATAGCATCCCACTTCCTTAAACATAGAAACGACCATTATAGTAACTCTAAAGGCTTGCATGGGTGCAGAAAGTGAAACGCCGAGCAAGGTTCGGACTGGTTTTACTGAATGAAAACAGAATGATTGTACTAAAATGCAATTCACATAAGTAGAGATGAAAAATTCTAAAACTTGTCTTCCAAGTTTCTATAAACTCAGCCAGCTGATCTATAACAATTAAAGAACAGGGTTATTACCAGATTCACTGAATATGATAGCACCATTACACAATCCTTCCTCAATCTTCATGAGCTTAAGTGTCATCCTGGGCCCAAGCTCTTGAAGCTTGACAGCGCTCTTATTTGATGCCCGATTGACTCTACCAAGATCTGTTGGTAGACTTACAGTTGCTGCTTCATCATCCACTTCACTTTCCGATAAATAACCAGCTCTGCAGGGAAACAAAGAAAAGAATAAACTAAAAATTAAGGGAACGTAATCAATATGCCTAAATGGCAAGAAAACGAATCTAAACAAATGATATGTTTTCTCACTTCTTACACTTATTGTTCATTGAACGATCAAAAGGTTAACACATACAATAATCTGATGGAGGACTTAGAATTTAGAATCAAGTCGTCAAATTCATTTTCCCCTGGCTAATCTGGAATTCAGGCATAATTGATAGGGCCAGTTTGTAATCATTAAGCTGACATCATATTAATTAGTAATTCTCTGGCAGCAAAGCCTGTTTCAAAACCTACTAAGACATGCTAGGGGGCTTAAATTTCCACCACAGGCCAAGAACATATGAAATCAAAAATATCATTTACAGGTGCAGTTTATCCACGAGAGAGAGAGAGAGAGAGGGAGGGAGTACCTTGTCAAAAAATCACTCACATCCTGGAATTCGCTCAAATCAGGCGCCTGATGATTCTGTACAAACTTTCTTATTCTTCTAGACACACCAACAGGCTGTAGTCTGATCGAGTAGTGCCGGAAATCAATAAGCTTGGTGTCTTTGTTGTAATTGAGCAACACAATCCTTTGGCATGATGCAAGCTTAACCTGCAACATAATAATGGTAAGACAACACACTATGCTCAAGCAGAAAAAACAAGATCCAGGTCACCGATTCGAAGACTTACAGTGTTTATATCAATAGCAGGAAATATGTTCTGAAACATTATGGTAGTGAGCTTTAAATGCTGCTCTCCAGTCCCAAAACCAGATAATACAATCTACAATTTCAATCATAAAGCTCACAGTCTTAGACAGAACACTAACACCAGCTCGAGCCATTTTCCACATATACAACAAGCATTCAAGTTTGCATTAAGGAATTACCAATGGTGGGTTTTGAAAAAGATCTTTATGACTTCTCGGGCGCAACTGAGACTGAGCAACA
The DNA here is from genome assembly GCA_028654395.1 of Scutellaria barbata. Lineage (NCBI taxonomy): Eukaryota > Viridiplantae > Streptophyta > Magnoliopsida > Lamiales > Lamiaceae > Scutellaria > Scutellaria barbata. Next base: position 24,853,409 of record CM053649.1, read on the forward strand.
TCAGCAGCCAACGAATATTCATGAATCTTGAAAGTAAGGGTTGGACCCTGCGGCGTTCTTGCTACCCTCATGAACGGTGCAGTGTCAGTTTTCGATAAAATTAGGAAATGAGTAACACCCATTGGCCCAGAAACATTCAAGAAGTCTTTCAGATTGTTTCGTCTTTTTTCCTACCAATTCAAAACAACATATCCAATAAGAGCAGAGATAGTTGATTCACAATATATCAAAAGTATTAATGCCCAACTCAGATCAATCACGCATAATAATAAAATAAACAAAATCAATATTTCAAAATAGAGCATTTGCTTTCAACATCAATAACAAAAGATAAAAAAATAAACAAAAATGCACCTTGAGATTAAGCGCAGTGAAAGGAAGCATCGTTTTTCTTAGGTCCATCTGCAATTGTCTAAGAACACCGGGTAATTTCCCCCGACAAAACACGAAACTCTTCGGGATTTTATCCCCTGTTACGTGGTCTACCGTGGGCTGCTTCCTAGCAATCGGTTTCACGAAGGGTTTCCTCTTGTTCTGAGCCATCAAGATTCAAAAACAGAAACAAATTCAGAATCCAGAAACTGAAGGAAAAAAAAACTATCAACCATAAAATACAACAATTCCATGCTTACTTTCCGAAATCGAGCCATCAGAAAATGATATCAACGGAGACAAAAGAGGTCTGAGGATAACGAAGAGGGCTTGTAAAGTAGAAAGGCAAAGACAACAGGATGGAGAACTGGCGAGTGAAGGTTTTAAAAGGGTTTAGGTTTCCGGACCTGGTACTATAGAACGACGTCGTATTGAAAATGGTATGATTTATATGACGTCGTATCAGAGCATAGAGTTTCCAATCGAGCAATTGGGAACCGGGATTTAGTTTTTTTTTTTAAATAAATTTCTATCCACACCCCACCTCTTTCTAAACACACCCCCATAAAATTAAATAAAAATATAATATAATGTATATTATACCCTTATTTTAAAATTTAAAAAACCTAAACTGTTTGACCACTGATCGAACACATAACAAACCGTTTATCCAGTAGTCGAACACATAACAAACCGTTCATCCAATGGTCGAACGCAACACAAAGTGTTCGGTCAATGGTCGAATACGAGTGGTCGAACGCAATACAAAGTGTTTGGTCAATGGTCCAACACGTCACACTATATTCAGCCACTGATCGAACACTTCAACCAACCAGGGCCGAACGAGATTTTTTCAGAAACGAAAAATACAAGTGCGAATCGATAAAAAAAAAATCGATTTCTCATCAAACCAAGCATTATTGTTCATAAAAAAACGTTCTAAACATGAATTCTAAACACTTACATTGTATTTCAAACAATATTAAATAAATTTAACACATCAAATTCAGAATTTTATCTTCCAAAATCTTTAGAACTTTATTTATTTGGAATTTCATCTTGTTGGTGTGGATTTATTGTAGATTTCTTTGTATGAAATTGAACTTACCAAAATTTGTTTGATTTGAAGTCGAACATTTTTCGATTCTAAACTTCAAATTTTTTTACTTTTTCTTCTTCCTCTCTTGTGTTAGGGTTTGTGTGTGGAGGGGATATGTTTAGTATTTAATTTGTATTTTATATTTTATTTAAATGTTTTATAATAAAGGATATTTTTGTAATATTATGGGGTGTGTTTAGGAAGTTGTAAGTTATTTTTATATTTTAGTGGATATATTTAGAAATTGAGGTGTATTTAGAAGAAGGTGGGGTGTGGATAGTGGGACCTTTATTTTATTGAACTTTGGTAGGATTGCAGAAAGCAATAAATTTATATACACTTTCACAAGTAATTAAGATTTGGAGAGAATAATGATAAATTGTAAAACTTATATGAGACACACTAATTATATGAGATGGAACCACTACTCAGTATTCAAACTAATTTCACAAATAAATCTCTACTATTTTTCCAGCTAATAATAAATAGCTATTTATTCTTCTAAAAAATATCTATTTATGGAAGAGGGAAAGATAGCTGTGATCAATGTATTCCTGAAATGAAAATGTTGAAAATTCTTATTAGAAACTGGTGCTACATTATTTAATTTTGTTATGTGAAATACATACATATATCTAGGTAATGAGCGTGGGCCAGACCCAATATCAATACATTATCAAATTATCTAGTAAGTTGGGCTAGGCCCAAAATGAGTTCAACTTTTTCCAGTGGGCCTTGGCTGAATCTTTCTAGGGCCCTAAGCCTTTACAGAACATTGCAATACCGGAACCGGATTGGCAAATAAATATCCACACTCAACAAAGAAAAAGGAAAAAGTATATTACACTGATTTTATACTCATAGTAAAATAAAATGGAAAAAAAATTAATCATAACTAATGATTATAGATGAATTAGGCACTCTTGCATGCTAATCCTATTTTTCACTTGATTTCAACATTCCTTTCAAGATAAGATATAAATTTTATGTCTCTATTACTACTATTCTCAATTATATATATATATATATATATATATATATATATATAATTTATCTCACCTAATCCACGAAATGAAGATTGACTTGTAAAAATAAATTAAGGTGGTAAATGTTATAAATATATATTATTTGTGGACATTACTACTTAATATCTTCATTTTAGATAAAGACCTTTGGCTTTTCATTTTGAAGACCTTTAGAACTCAATATTCTTGTATATATAAATTTCTATTCAATGAAATGAAGAGATGAGTTGAAACCATTGCATTCTTAATTTGCCTTCTATTTATCTTTTTTATTCTTATGTTCAGGTATTAATTCACGTAAAACAACAATAGATAATGGGTTATGTCATATAAAATTATATTTATAAGACAATCTCATATAAACATCAAATTTTTTTGCATTATTATTTCAACTTTTCCAAACAAGAAGTCATGAAACATATGGTGTGATATGAAAAGGCAGATTTGTTATATCACAAAAAACTCACCTACCATACCAATTCACATGACTATAAAACATCCTAACATTTCTTCCACTTTGATTGCACTCACCAATTTCATGCTTCTCTTCAATACTTTTTCAACCAATCCAATAACTCCATTCCTTTAAAATGCCAACTTTGTGAGTCTTCTATGAACCCACTTCTCTTCTTGATGGCTCAAGTGAAAATTACTTCACCATTGATGCTACTAGTAACCCTAATCATGGTTTCATGCTCTTCCATTTCCGGAAGTGATGAAAACAGCAGCGATTACGTTCATGATGCATGTGAAGTGACACATTATCGTGCCTTGTGTATACACTCTTTATCCTCATTTTCAAATGCAGCCAAACACAACCCTAGTATGTGGGCCCGGGCCGGGGTGTCGGTCACCATTGGCAAAGCCAAGAGAGTTGCACAATACTTGGAGATATTGAAGAGGAGTAATAGAACAACAAATTTGAGACAAGGAAGGAATAGAATGGCTCTATATGATTGTGTGGAGTGTTTTCAAGACACACTTGATAATCTTCACAAGTCACTTGGAGTACTTAGAAAGCTCAGTGTTAGAGAATTTAGTTCTCAATTAGAGGATGTAACAACATGGGTTAGTGCTGCTCTAACCGATGAAGATACTTGTCTTGATGGCTTCGAGGGCAAAATGGGAAAGCGTGTAAGGAATCTTATAAATCGTGTTTCTACTATTACTTATTTAACTAGCAATGCTCTAGCGCTTGTTAACAAACTCGCAACTGCTGGCCCATAATGCTTAAAAAATTACTAGTGAGAACTTTATTTCAGATATTTTGATTGTCTTATAAATTAAATGTAATAATAGTTATATATAAATATATTTGTGTGTAATCTCTGCGTGGTGCAAATATATGTACATTTAATTTGGGGGAACTGGGAACACATCTTGTACTTTATATCATGAAAATTATTTATTCAAAATATTTTTAGAAATACATGTTTGTATATACTTAATAATTTTAGAAAAAACAATTTTTTTGAATGAGTTTGGAAGATTATAAAAGTTGCTGAGTTTACAAAATGCTAATGGGCCTCAAAGTTTACGGATTGGGCCGTTGGCCCATTTGTTTTTGGTGAATTATTGAATGATGAAATAATGGGATAAAAATGTCGAGATCTGATTAGACATTGGTCATACACAAGAACTGATTAATGTAGACAACATGTTATTATGAGTAGAATTTTCGTGAGATAGTTTTTATGGATTCTCGATTCACAAATTAGAGATTGGTTTGTGAAAATGTGTTTGTGTCATGGTCTATGGGTATACATAGAATTATATCTATCTTATGGTCTCGTATAATTTATTATGTAAATTATATATATATATATATATATATATATATATATACACACACAAGTTTAGTGAAATATAACATATTTATACATTATATATTATTAATTTAATTTTTTCTTGACCTTTTATTTATTTAGTTAGCCCAAGTTTTAGTTCTTTGAGCCAAGCATACAAAACCAGTTTCAAGCCCATGATCCTTTCAGTTTCTCAAATCTAGATTTTTAAAAAACTTTTCAGATTTTATCTCCCAAGTTTTTTTTGTTAGTTTCAATTAGTTCAAGATTTTTTTGTAGCCTTCTTCTTATTTCTAAACATTTTGAGATAAGTATCTAGTTTTTGGTGAGTCTCAAGATTATTTAAATTGCCTTTTTATTTTATTACTTAAAATATTATATATGTCACGTCAATCTATCAGGAATATCCAATTTAAGCATATATCTACAGCCTAATTGAGAGAAAAAAGTAGCATCATCACAATATGCCCGAAAAGCCCCCAATACACTCACATTAGTGATACCTGATAACAATTTTTTTGGTAAAATTTGTACTCAAATAGTGCATTTTCCGAAATAAACTCTATAGGTATTCTTTTTAATTGAGAAGAAATTTTACTGTGTGTTGTATTATACATGAACAAAACAAACACCAGCATCTATATGTGTATATGAAATGACCAACTATTTGTTACAGTGTAACAAAGTATATCTTGTAAGAATAAATACAAAAATAATAAAATTAAAATCCAGTTAATAATTTAATATGATGATCTGTGAAATGCCTCGTGTGAGAGGTCGCTTGGGTTAGAATTCAGTGCGACGTACAAAGGAAGTCCTTTCATGTGGGTCCCACAAATTTCAGATCTCACTTCTGCTCTCTTCAACCATGCCTTGTCTTTTAGATATTATTATCTGGATTTTATGTTATTCAATCTTTATGTGCATTATATATATACGATTGATTAATGATCCAACCACCATAGCTTATTTAATCGAGGGAGATATAAATTGAGAAATATATTCAAATAATAGATATTTATGAAGAAAAGTTAATACAATATTAAATTTAAAATAAATTTATATAATATTTTAAAGAAAATATATCTGATATTTGAATTTGCGTTATCGAATGATTTCTCCCACATTAATATAGTCCTTACAAACTTGATTGTATTGAGGTATACATAAATATATTTGGATTGTTCACCTATCCAAATATGAATGTATCGATTTTTGTTGCGTCACATTTAAATTAATTTTAAATAATCAAAATCACAACCCTTAAAGTTGGTTGTCTAGAGTTAGTAAATGAATATTTTCCATATAAATGTGAGTAGTGGTGTATATCTTTAGGTGTGACGGTTGTATATGTATTATACATATGCTTGAATATACACACACATATGCGTGTATTTGTATTTATTTGATCAGATTAAAATTTCATAAGTATCATATCAAAATACATATAAGTTGGTGTGTGAGTTGGTGGTTGATGTTAAACCCCTCTCTATTATTGTGAACTTAACCTTAACCTAACATATAAAATAAAATGATTTATATTGATAATAATAATAATAATAATAATAATAATAATAATAATAATAATAATAATATACAGATTATTATTTCATTTGAATGACAAAATTAAGTCAAAATATTCTAAGTTTATGTTCTAAAATATAAGAATAACAATACATCATAGTTATTTGACTGTTGGTTCATTTTTACTATGAACTTCATTAAAAAATATATCTGAAATATATTGTATCATACATTTGTTTCACAATGCAAAAACACTTGTTTTTTTTTTTTGTACGCATTTATAAATAAGTGTGAGTATTAAAATGCTAATAAGGTTAATGTTTTAGTTGATATTATTTTCAATGATTAATGTAATTTGAATAGAGAGATGAAAAATGTATGTAGAAAAATAATACATGCATTTGATCCAAATGTATAATACAGTGTATTTCGGATCTTGTCAATCTTGTCAAATATATCATTATCTTAATGAAATAATTGAGAAATATGTAAAAGTAATATGTTCAAAAGTGGAAATATGTATAAATAGCCTTTCTAGGGTTACCAAAAGTCATTGCAAATGTATTTCTCCAAACCTTTTTTTTTTTTTTAGATAATTCAATATGTTAGAAATAAAATTAAAGAAATCTCAAACATCTCTTTCAAGTACTTGAACCTTTTCTTTTCTTATTAATTTTATGAGTAAGACTACTCCTATAAAACCATTTTACTAATTTGAATTTTTGAGTTAGATCAACCCTATAATTTAAAACCCACGAAATATATAGACTTGTTAAAATAGTATCATGTTATATTTATTGGGATTTCATCTCGTAAAATTATGTTAACAAGAAAAATTATGTAAATTTTTGTACTCCCTCCATCCCTTAATACTTTGCACACTTTCCTTTTTAATTTGTCCCCAAACACTTTGCACACCCCAAAATGGTAAAATTTATCATAATTCTTACCCTCATAATATACACTTATTTACAAATAATGTCATTACTTTTTTTCACACAATGCCATTTAATATTCAAATTTTTTTTAAAAAATTGTGTCCAATTTGACCATTATATCCTTAATTATAAAGCAAATATTCACTTTTTTTAAAAAATTATGTCCAATTTAATGTGCAAAATAATATGAGACGGAGAGAGTATTATTTTATGTTAACCCACATCTTGTCTTTTTCTTCAAAATTTCCTGAAGCTAATTAAAAAAAAAAAGTGGAATTCACATATAATAAAGTCGGTGCAAATCAAAAGTCTAATCAAGAAGAAGATATCAAAAGGGAAAGGTACTGTTAATGACTTATTGGTATCGGACTTGATTTTGACACTAGACTTTTCATGTAGACTTTTATTATAGTGTAGTTATTATAAAGATTTCATATTTAATAGGCATATATAAATATTATGCATGTTGAAATTAATTCATCGATATAATATATATCAGTGTATTATTAATTTAAATTACGCGTATATGTTGGCTGGATTCAATTCGCACACTCCCATTTTTCTTTTTTTTTTTAATCTGACTTTGAGATGAAGCCCACATAGTTGTGCATCATTTTATCACGGAACATGTATTTATTCATTTAATTTTTGTATTATTCATCTTTTAAATAATTTTTTTAGAGTTTTTGGTTTATAAACTAAGCAACACTAATATTGGGCTTTTTAATCGAATATTTTAATAAAATAGATGGTGGCCACTTTAAATATATCTCTTTTTTCATTAATTTATAATACAAGTTGTCACCATCAAATTTATTTTAATACAAGTTATCATTTGGGGTGGCGATTTTAACTAATTTAATTATTTTTTAATATTAGTTGCCACCATCGATCGGTGGCAATCGTCATAATTTAATATATTTAATGATTGGTGACAAACATGTATATTTCGAAAATATTTAATTTGCTACAAATTAATTAATGTATTTTTAAATACTTAAATATTAGTTATATGTATCTATAAATATTATTATTTGATCATTCATTTTGTTTGTAAGTTAATCTTAATTATTATATCATATATAATAATAAATAATATAAGAGTTAAATAAACATATCAAACAACTATATATAAATATTACTAATGATAACAGTCAGTTCTACAACGACATTTAATTATTTATTTATAGTTATTTAAAATGTTTATTTTCCTCTTATATTATTTATTATTAAGATTATATATAAGTGTGTAAACGTGATGAGCTCGAACGAACGAGGGTTGTTCATGTTCGTTTATTTATCTTTTAAGAAAATGTTCATATTTGTTTATTTAATAATCGAACATTTTTACGAACGTTAACAAATGATTCACATGTTTATTAATTTCTTATAAACTCAATCATGAGTAGTTTATCGAACGCTTTATTTGTTTATGATCCTAATCATATATGATATAGTAATTAAGATTAATTTACAAAGAAAGTAAATTATCGGATAAATATTATTATCCGATAAATATAATTAATATTTACATTTTTAAAATACGAATTAAATTATAGCAAATTAAATATTATCGAAACTTGGTCGTCACCAATAATAGTAACTAATATTAAAAAATAATTAAATTAGTTGATCTCGCATTATTGATGACTTATAGTAAAAATTAATTAAATAATATGATGTTGGAAGTCGCCACTGGCAATAACAATTCACCAGACATCTTTTTTGAATATGAATTAATATATCGAATTAATCTAAATCACATACAAATATAAATTGAATATTTAAAAAAAATATTTTAATAAGATATCTAAGAGCTAGAATTTATGTACAACTATTTTGAAGATAATTTATAAGAACTTCGTATGATTAGGTTAAAAAAGTGTACGAGGTCTCGATCGTGGCGACAAACTTTCAGTGCATATAAATATAATACTGAGCCCAGACATGTTCGTTTATTATTGTTAGGAAAAAAAAAAAAAAAGCTTTACTGTGTTCTTAAATTATACGTATAAAAGAGAGAAGCCAAAATCATTTACACACTCGACATTTTGCATTTAATTTTCATTTGGATATTTATTTATTAATTTATTGATTGCCATGTTCGCGAGTAGCAAAATTCAGTATCATGCCCTTTTAATTTGGTGCTAAAGGCCAATATAAAACTGATAGCTTATAAATTAGTGATTATTTTGTTAGCTTATGAATTAATGAATTTGTATTGTGAGTTGTGAGCTCAATCATAAATAATTTTTTATAATATATTTCCATTTTTATCTTGTGGTATCTACGTTTATTAGTATATTCATTTTGTTAGTGAATTGACAATTATTCTCTTAAAGTTAGACTGGAAAAATTATGGGTATGTGGTTTCTACTTTGAAATTATTTGAATTATATAAAATTTTAAAAGAATCCTATGTGTATAAGTTTGTCCTAATAATTTGATTAAAATGAAAAGGTTTGTCATAATAATTAGATATGTGTGTTCTTATGCATCTTATTCACCATGGATCAATGCAATAATTAATGACATTATTTGATTGTAGAGCAACATGGAAAAATAAAATTGATTAAATAAAATTGCTTTATAAATCATCTTTTAGGAGGTCTGATATTCTAATTTAAAATAAAACCAAAATTGTTGAACACGATTACTAAGTACTAACTACCTTTTGCATTTTTATATAAAGTACTGCAGAATATGGTGATTTTTTTATTTAGATTAAAAAAAAAATTAGTATCCCTCATTATTCTAAGCCAAGTTGGTTGTAACTTATATGATGATAAATTGTGGTTTAGCGGTTCTATTTAATTATTCTTAAAATTTTACATGAAATGTTTTACAGTATAATTTCGTGAAATAGAGACTCAATATTCATATTCAAACTCATTTATAAATTAATATTTATTTTATGGTCTAATAAATTCATGAAACCATGTTACCACAATTATACTCTCAAATTCTTAATTACCTGACTTGAAAAGAGATATTATATGCTAACTTATGTTACTCAGTAATAGATATTTTACAAATTTCTAAATGTTTTTATAATAATTAATTAATTAATTCATGTGTTAACAAGGATTGGGTTGGCAGTCTTTGACTTTTCCATGAAAACGAGCGTTCAAATTACTCAAAGATGCCACCAAATTGCCTTTAAGTAATTTTCATTCTATTGACCAACTTTCACTGCAAAGACAATTATGCCCTTCATTTTACTATATTGCCCTCTATATATGTATTATGTGGAAAAGAAGTAAGAATTTTCTAATTTTTTGGTCTTATAAAATTAAATAAATTATTCACCATTATATTTATACACATAACCATATGAATGCATTTAAAATGAATGATAAATGTTGATGTGGAAATGATAATGATTTATGTATTACAGAAAATGTATATTTAACGGTGAGACCCAATACATTAGATAATGCTATGAATTAGATTCATATTCTTATTCTTTTCATCCAACAATATACATTCTTATTCTTTTCGTTTGTCACAATTTTCTCTTATTGATTTGAGCGTTTTTTCTTGAGGTACGAGTGTTTGGAGAGGAAAATTATGTTTACCCGGTTATATCTTTGATATGTTTAATTTTTTTTTCACAAATTCTCCTGTGCACCTGATGTACGGATTTAATTAGGATCGATTCGACCCGGATCGGTGATTTTTTTTAATTTTTTTTTATATTTTGATCTTTATGTACAAATTCAGTGACTTTTATGTGCAAATGTTGTGACCTTTATATATAAATGTTGTAAACTTTATGCATTATAACTTAGAAAAAAAATGAAGAATTTCAACAAAATTTGTATATTCATGTGAACCTTATGTATATTCATGTAACCTTTATATACAAATATTCATACCTTTATGCAATATATAAAGGTCTGAATATTTGTACATAAAGGTCACATGAATATATATAAGGGTCATATGAATATAATATAAAGGTATCTATGTACAAATTTTGTTAAAATTCTTCATTTTTTTCTAAGTTATTGAATATAAAGATCACAAAATTTGTTTATAAAGGTCACAAATATAAAGGTTTTGGTCTGGAAACTAAAAAAAAAAATTAAAAGTGTGCGGATCCGAGTCGACCCAAATTGTATGTACACCAAGTGTATAGGAGACATACTTTTTTTTTTTTTTTTTTAGTATATTTATAAGATGTCTGATTTTATATCCATCAATTTTTTTTTATAACAAACCTAAAAATAGGATTAATATACCCATGAAAGAAAACTACCCATATATTTTTTTTAAATACTGTTACACCTATTAGCCTATTTTTCGTTTTAAAATTGGGGTGTAGTTGAGAAGGTGGTGTTTCCTTTTCCATTCTCATTTCCCTATTAAAGTTTAACTAAAATATGGACCGTAGTATTTTGTGAGGAAATCAGAGGATGTTAGAAATGGTCTTAAGATGTTATATCATTTGAATAATACACTGCGTGTAAATAATAAATTAACTATTGATTAAAAAAATATTGTTCATTTAAATCTTTTAAATAATTGCAGATTATCAAACATGACATCTACTTAATTTTGATTCGTAAAAATTCGAAGCAATATCAAAACATTAATATTATAATTTATATATTTCACCTGCAATAATGATATGAATTTTGTCGACGATGTACTAAATGAACACAAAAAAAAAAAAAAAAAAATACTTATAAAAGGTCGTTTGATAAATATAATTTCATAATGTAAAATTCTACTGTGTATAATCTAAAATTATTTATTACAAACTAATTTTTGAAATAAGGTTGTCATATAAAAGCTAATTACAAATAAAATATACAAAAATTAAATTATCATTTGTAAATTCATTAATGCATAAATATACACTACATATATAACATAAGACAATGAAAATACGTGTATATATGGAATATCATGTGATTAGATCAAAAATGAATATAATTGGACTCATCTTGAATAATTCTTAACCATTTATGTAAAAAATTTGGCCATTTTGACAATTTATATGATCAAGTACCACTTAGGTTGGCATATAGGTTAGATTTACGTCATTCTCATTATATATAAGAAAAAATATTTATTAAAAGGATGTTTGTTTTTATTTTATTTGGGACAGTGACTATAACAAAAAAAGTAAATATTTTCCACCAAATTAGGATGCGTCTGGATTTAGTAGTAAATCTTTTATTTTTCAAATTTTGGTAGAATTCTTGTAAGACACATTACATATCTACTTTTCTGATATAGATCGAGGATAATTTCTGTCTAATTTTAATATTCCTTAACGTCATTTAAGCATATGTCTCAAGAAATTATTTGAGTGAGATGATTTCATGTATATTTTTGGGATATATGTAAATGATTAATAATGTGGATAATTAAATGAAAAACTCAGTACACATTAAACAAGGTTAAGGTATTGTTAAATTAGATAAGCAAACAATTAATTGTTTAATTCATTGACTCTAAAATTTAAATACTATGAAATAAATAATCATAATGGGCCTTCTCTTAATCCCCAGTAAAACACAGCCCATATACACCATTTGACCTTTTAATTTATAAATAATAATTGAAATGGAATAGGAGGGTAATTACGTAATTTAATCCAATGATATCACCCTTTTAAAACTCCGCCCCTTCACTTCCCCAAACCCCTACCATACATCAACCCCCACGCTCCTCACGCGCCGGCGGGTTGAACTTGATCCGAAACACACATTCGAAAATGGCTTCCGAGCTGATATTCCGTGGCCACGAGTCGCAGACGGTGACCGACGCCTACTCGCCGAAGCAGCCGAAGCCGTGGCTCGGCGTGACTCGGCCGATTCACTACATGCTGCGCGAGCAGCGACTCGTCTTCGTCTTCATCGGCATTGCTCTGGCCACGCTCTTCTTCACCGTCATCCCGTCTTCTAAGACCCACGTGCCGATCACCGATGAGTACATTTCGTCCGAGTTGACTCAGCCGCGCCGATCCACGTACCAGAACGGCCACCTGGCGACCGGTTTCGGGATCAACTCGGTGGGGAAAATCCCGCTGGGATTGAAGCGCAAGGGTTTGCGAATCGTGGTGACTGGTGGAGCCGGCTTCGTTGGCAGCCATTTAGTGGATCGTCTGATTAGCAGGGGTGATAGTGTCATCGTAGTGGATAATTTCTTCACCGGCAGGAAGGAGAACGTCGCGCACCATTTTGGGAATCCCAGGTTCGAGCTTATCCGACACGACGTCGTTGAGCCGCTCTTGCTGGAAGTCGACCAGATCTACCATCTTGCCTGCCCTGCTTCCCCTGTACATTACAAGCACAACCCTGTCAAGACAATCATATCCTTTTTTTTTAATTCTGTTTTTCCTCGTCATTTTCATTTCCGATATTCTAGATCCAAACAGGGAACAAAAAAATCGGTGAAATTTATTGCGTATCCTTAATTTCGGACCGTGCACAAGACAAACGTGGTTGGAACGTTGAACATGCTGGGATTGGCGAAGAGAGTTGGTGCGCGGTTTTTGCTAACGAGCACCAGTGAGGTGTATGGTGATCCCCTGCAACACCCCCAAGTTGAAACCTACTGGGGCAACGTCAATCCAATCGGTGAGTTTTAAATTTCTTAATTTTCAAATAATTCTTTCTCAATTTTTTTATTACTATTGCCGGAGACTGGTCGGGTGGTGCATGTTAGCGCGGCGGTGTGGCTAACGTGCACGAGCTCTTCGATTACTGTAATGACATTCATTCGTCAATAAGTTACAGATTTCATACGCTCATGCCACGTGTGTGTTCGTTAGTGGGGTTTGGCATTGTCCTTTTTGACTTGACGCGATCTATTTTCCAATTTTAATTAATAAATATCTGTGAACCCCACTTTCAATTTCACTTTCACATATTTTTTCCACCACCACTAGCACGGCGGCGGTTGGTGGTGGGTGGTGGGGTTGCGTGGTTTTGTAGTAGTACAAGCTAGCGTGGGCGGAGGGTAGATGGGTCATTTCAGATATTTAGAATTGTGTAACGTAAAATCTCAACAGTTTTTGTAATTAACAATTTTGTCTGTTAGTTTTTGACAAAATTAAAAAATGTTTGGTTGGATGTGGACAGGTGTCCGAAGCTGCTACGATGAGGGAAAGAGGACCGCTGAGACGTTGACCATGGACTACCATAGAGGAGCTGGAGTTGAGGTAAATAAAAATCTAATCTTTTTATTTTCCTAGCAACGGTAATTGTTTAGTAAGTAAACCCTACCAAACTTTGTCAAATTTCTCCCATCTTTATTGTACAAGACAGATTTCTCCTATGTTCATGCTAGTAGCAAATGGCATTTGTATTATTATCTGTTAAGGGTATGAGATGAAAATAGAGGATCTCGCGAGTACCGTAATGTAATAAATCATAAAATTGCCCTTTTCACCTTTAAATTAAAAACTGGATTTGTTTTCTTGTCTGTTGGTGGTGAGTTTTGAATATGAACAGTGCATGACACACTATGTAGTAGAATAGAAGATCTCGTGATATAATTGACTTTTTCACCTTCAAAATTCAAGAAAGGGCATTATTTGTGCTAGTTTCTTGTTCTTTCTTCTTTGTACCACACAGTTACCCCAACCCATTTCCCTGAATTCAGTTGTTTACATGTTTTGTGCTTGTATTGGCTTTTGATTGATTAATGAATGAATGGTGTTGCCTGAATGCAAAAATAACGTGTTCGTGTGTCTGAAAACGTGCAGGTTAGGATTGCTAGGATCTTTAACACATATGGTCCTCGCATGTGCATCGATGATGGTCGTGTTGTCAGCAACTTTGTTGCTCAGGTAAAGATATTTTCGGATTAATTAAAGTACTTTCTGTATGCAGATTCCAAAATTCATTGGTTCAACTAATAATTGTTGTGTTTGAGCCAGGCCTTGAGGAAGGAGCCATTGACTGTTTATGGTGATGGAAAGCAAACAAGAAGTTTCCAATTCGTTTCTGATCTGGTATGCATTTTGTTGTTTATTCAAAGCAGAAACTTCAGATCTTGAATTTGAATCATATTGAAGTTTTCAATCTCTTGAACATAACTACAAGGAACATGCACACTTGACTTCATTGCAAATTGGACATTTGTTGAATGATCCATGAAACTTGGATACTTATCTAATTGAACATGTACTAAAAACTGATTTATACATGCTATGTTCTTTCAAATTCGAAGGTTGAGGGACTCATGCGCTTGATGGAAGGCGAGCACGTTGGACCTTTCAATCTTGGTAATCCCGGAGAATTCACCATGCTCGAACTTGCTGAGGTATGTTCTTCTACATTTGGTATGTTGCACCGCATATAAAATCTAAAGAAATGTATTTGACCTAACATCAATCTGGAATTGTCTTATTTTGGGCAAATGAAGGTGGTTCAAGAAACCATTGATCCAAACGCAAAGATAGAATTCCGACCCAACACAGAAGACGACCCACACAAGAGGAAGCCTGACATCACCAAGGCGAAAGACCTCCTCGGTTGGGAGCCAAAAGTGCCACTCCGTAAAGGTCTCCCAATGATGGTGTCGGACTTCAGGCAACGGATCTTTGGTGACCACAAAGAAAACATTGCCACCTCAGCATCACGTTAGAAGCTATAAGAATCGCGTTTGCTATGGATCTCATAACCTTACTGGAGAATCGTGGTTTAGGCAAGGATGATTATTTCTTGAGGGTACAGTGTAGTAGGGGTATGGCATGAAGAAGCAAGAGCTAAAATGAGTCCCCCCATTCTTGCACTATATAGCTAGTATTGTGTTCTTTTTCCTTTTTTTTTTTTTTTTTGTCATTTGTATACTTTAATTGAATTTCCAATGCCTGCCCTTTTAAATCTTCTGTAAACTGGATTTGCAGCTATATATAATTACTTCACAGATTTTTGCATGAACAACCGCGTTCTACCATTTTTTTATTTCCCTCATCCATAGTTTGTCTTTAATCCTTGATAAATTTTACAATTTTATACCCACTATTTAAACCCCCCCCCCCCCCCCAAATAGTAAATAGTAGACCAAAAACACAAAATATGAATAAAATTTTACGAAAACATGTAATATATAAGTGTGTTGTCAGTAGACCAAAAATAAATAAAGGAACAATTTTCTGGAAAACAAAAATTAAAAATAGAAATAAAAGTGCAAGAATTAATGTTGTGATTAAAAAAAAAAAAAAAGAGCAAAAGTGCGAAATTTGAAGAATACGTAGCTTAAGTAAAGAATATGAAAATTCTAGGTTTTATACAATAAAATATCTACAATTAAAAATTGTCTTCATCAACCCAACAAAACAAAATAGGAATCTTTATAAAATCATTTCATAAATCTAATTTCATGAAAATAATCAATTCGTAGAATTAAAATTGACTTAAAAATAGATTAATTTTGTAGATAACTAGATTCTTTCACATAATTTTTCTTTCACATAATTTTATCCTCACATAATTATATTAATGAGATGATTTTTATACAAGATTTTGTGAATAAAATACAGTCAAATACAAATCATTATCTCATTAGACATATCTCAATTGAGTTATGATCTATGATGCTAATAGTTGTCAATATAGGAGTGAGCAAAGTAAATAAAGTGAAGGAAAAGGTAACAAGTGGGAATTGGATTCACCAGACTTAAACGAATCTTAACATAGAGGGAATAATAGAGCTCACAAAACTTAAAAGTGCTTCTTAATCTCCACGCACCACACATGTAAGCACATGCACAGTTTGCAACAATAATGTTTTAAATGTTTTACAGATCTCATTGTCTTCTAATGAGTAAGATATCGACATCTGTGCATGACCTAAACCCGAAAAAGATCCACACCAACTAAGTTCAAACAGCAATTATCCCTAATTTCATTGAAAATCTCACCTACAGGCTACAGGTAATGATGCATAGCAGATAATAGTATTTCTTGAAGAGTTGAAGTTGAATAAGCTAGAATCGAGTGAAGGGGTAAATAGCTCCAATGGAGGGAATAGAAGTCATGTATACCAAGTTCAAAGTGACGACCATTGCTTCAAATGAACTCTCCTAGAGTTATATACCTGCATGAAATGAAGAAGTAAGCACGCTACTGAAAAACGAGACAACTGATGCCAAAGCATAAAAGTCCTACACCAAACGATCAGTGGGCAGTTAGATTGAAGGGAAATTTCATGTTATAAAATTTCAAACTCTCTAGATCAACTAGAAGATGAATAAATTGGCATCACATACCATACAATTTGATGGAAAGCTGTATCTAAGGATTGATAATCTTGAATATTAAAAGCAATTATCTCTAGATCTTTAGCAATTATCTTGAATACTCAAATCTAGCTTCATGCTCACTATTTTTTGGCTTTCCCAAAGATTAACAAGCACAATTATAGGATTATGAAACATCACATAACTTGTTTTCATTGTAAGAAAAGAACTTAGTTGACCAAACATGACAGCTCGGCAGAGAACTGAATGGATAGAGAGTTAATCACACTTCTGGACTGTTGGTAAATGAGATGCAAAACATGGTACAAGGGAATCCACAACCAAAGACAACTGCTATTTAATAATGAAGTACATCAATAGAAAACAAATATCCAGTGGCAGCTAAATGATCTATCGAACACATTATATGCCGCAGGACTGGAACTATCTGGTGGTCATGACACACCTGAAGTTTCCACTCAGGCTTGCATCATGTGAAAGACATTGCTTGGAGATGAGATAATTCTCTTACCTCTTACTTAGGATTTCTGAGGACAATGATCACAGAATCTCCACGAAGAAACATCTTACTGATAAAACGATCCTTGTTAACTGGAAGAGCTTTCTTCTTGCCTTTCCCAGTCTTGGGCACCTATCCAAGGATAAAATGAATTAGCACTAAAAGCAGCTGCCTTCATAAACTTAACAGCATAAGAATATCCTTTGCATAATAAACAAACCTCGGTCCACATCTCCCGCACATTTTCTAGCACCATGTTGCAGTGGCGGTCAAAAGCCCTTACATGGCCCAAAAGCTTTTTGTTATTGCGGCAGTTGATGAGCACCTAGAAGCCAAAAAATGATAAAGTCGGACAACTTCAGGAAGCATATATGCATGAGGCAACTAAGATATATAAATAACTGAACTAAGTCCCAGCTCCACTCAAGCCACCGAGATAGCGACATTAATATTGATAGTATGAAAAATACAATGATCCAAAAGCTCCAACATAAGAAATGTCATTAATTCATACCTGTGTGTTATTTTTTACACTCATCATCAAAACAGAAAGTGGACCTGTGTTGAACTCCTCTTCCTCATTCTTTCCCTGTCAAAAGATTTTAATATGTAAATCATGGATGCTCATTTATTTACTTACAAAAAAACATAAGATGCAATACCAACATACCACCTTTATAACTAAAATTCTAGGGGATATATAATGCGAACCAAAAACTCAAACTACAAGAACAGGAATGAGAAAATATAGAAGAGTGTGATATCTTACAGGAGGAGGTTCCTCATCCATAGGCCGACTGGCAGAACAGCAACACAACAGACAATATCAGTAACTTCAAAATCAAAATGTAATCTGAAGAAACAAAGATAGCTCCTAAATACACACAACAATAAACAAGACACAGTAACAGTTCAAAGAATTAAAATGTCAGCAAAATTACCAAATAAACACGAGTTTCAAATTTAACCAAATTTCAGCCGAATTATGGTTCAATCTAAAAATTACATTCTGCTCCATCATACAAAAATACCAATCTAGGGTAAAATAAAGACAAATATAAAAAGCAAGGCGAATTTCAACATACAAAATGAAATAAAAATGCTGAAGAATCTCACCTCATTTTCAACTGAAATTATGAGCTTCGACAAAAGATCTCAGTACGACAAGCTTAGGGTTTATACACCTGAAAATGCAGCTTGAATGTTACTCAAATTTTGAGGAAAAAGAAAAAGAAAATATACATACAGACAAATCATACATTTAATGAAACGATCAAGAACACCAAATTAGCATAAACCAAAAACGAAAAACAATAAATCGAGAGATTTGAAGAAAAGGACCACTCACCAATGAAGGTTTGGGAGTTTTGTTGCGAACAAGGGTTTTGACAAGTCCCCGAGATTTTCAATTTTTGAAGGAAAAATAAACCAAATAGAAATAAAGGCGGTAAATGTACAGCTCTCTTAGGGCATGTTTGGATAACCTCATTTGAAATCAACCAATTTTTTAATGATTTTTTTTTCTCCTAAAAAAACCAAATAAATTTAAATACAGACGAATAAATTAAAATTAGTTCGAGTGAAAGTAACATGGTTCAAATTTATACCAATTCAAACAATTAATTTACTAGTGGATTTCAAATTCAATTTTAAAGTCTATCAAACTAACTGTACATATTGACTTGAATAAAGAAAAAGTTAGGAGTTCCAATTCTTTTGACTCAGTTGCAAAAATGATTTATATTTTTTTAACAACCAATGAGAACTTATAATTGAAAAATGATTATTTTTTTAGAAATTCGTCATAATAAGCTGCATTTCATAAGAGAATATATTAAAGAATTTATAGAATTAGTCCAACATTTTTTCTAAAAATGCTTGAGGAATTTATAAGATTTTAAAACTCCAAATATTTTTCCTGAAAATAATTTCTAAATAATTTGATGTTTAGAAAATCACCCTGACTTATTTTAAGCAAATAATAAGTAACACGCCATAGTATGTGTATTTTATTTCAATTGAAAATTATGAGTAATTTACCATATATCCAATATATATTTTCAAAATATATTTAGCAAGTAGTGTTAATATATTATATTTTATTATTACAATATCAAAAAAACATGAAGAAAAACAGATAGAAAAATGATCTGAAAACATCACATTTACTTGCAAAACATAGATTCTACATTGCAGGATTCTCACAATCAGAAACAAGAAACTATATTGATGCATCATTGTACAAGCTACGACCCTTCAAACCACACAAATACTTCACACTCGATCGCCTTCTAACCCTATTTTTCCCATTTAGAGCTGCAGGTGATGCTGCAATGAAGTCATTAGGGACAATTGTGGGATCAGAGTCCTTAACTGATGATTTCTTGGTCTGAATATCATCGTTGTTTGCATGCTTATCGAGCCATGATATAATATCCCCAAAGACTATCTCAATGTTGTCGTCTGTTTCGCCTGACGTTAGGCCATGCCACATCCCAGGATACAGTTTTATCGTCTTGTCTTTGCTGCTGGCTCGTTCGTATAGTGCCCTGCTCACCTCTGGATCCGTCACTGTGTCTGCTTCTCCGTGTAGAACGAAGAATGGCAGTGTCACCTGTCAAGAAATAGGCCAAGAAAGTAGCTAAATGAGTGTTGATTGTCATGATTAGTGCCTTCAAGAATCATGGAAAATGATAGTGTTTTGAAAAACTAGCAAAATAAGAGAGCAAGGGTGAAAATTTCACTTGCAACCTTAATTTTACGGATTTAATTAATCAATATATCGATATCACAAAAAAAATTAAAAAAAACTATTGAAATATTATTAAAGATCTGGGAATTTACTTAAAATTTTAGGGATTATTTAACATGTTATCATGCATATGTTCCATTCAAAATCATAATAAAATGATATGTTTAAAGCTAACATATAGATAATAGATTATATAAATACTATATGACATAAAACAATGTAATACATAATATAATACAATACTAAATGACTAATATTAAAACATATGAGCAAATTAAAAAATGAGATAAAAAATAAGAAACAAAAACATAGAAAAAAATATATATATATGTAAAATCATATGTTAAAAAATATTGCAATTTTCCGATTTTTGTATAAATGAGATATCGTGCGATATTTCCCGATTTTCATCCAATTTTGTACTAACTAAACTATCGATATTTTGCGATACACCGGTATTTTCATCCTTGTTGGAGAGTGAGATTGATCGAACAAGAAAGAGAAACGAATTATGATGAGTAGTACCATCAAGAATCAAGAAAATGATAATGTTTTGAAAAACAAGCATGATTAGAGAGTGAATAATGAGACCTCATTCAAACTGTCCTCAAGATTCATGCTAGTTCTGAGCATTTCCAGCGCGGTTTTCAGCCTGGGCTTCTGTTGATATATCAACTTGTTGCAACGAATCTGCAGTTTCAAACGAAGGAACAATGCTCAAACGATGATTGAGAAGTCGTCGTTGCCTTATTTAACGCTCACCTCTTCTCGTTTAACGGGGTCCTTGAAGGCTGAATCGATCACATCCTTAGTAGGAACTATCTTCCATTTAGGTATCATATCCTCCACCTTAGTCAGCAGACTAACAACTACAGGGTGTGGCTTCACCTTCTCGGAGATCTGATGTTGAAAAACAAGAAAGAAGATTACAGACGTATACATTGTTCAAAATCAAACATGCAGAGATTAACAACATTGATGATGTTAATGACCTTACACATTGGAGCTACAAGAACTGCACCATGCCAGAAACTAGGATCTTTTTTGTGAGTTAACAGAGCAACGGCCCCTCCCATCGACTCTCCGTACAAGAATCTTCTCTTTTCCTTATACTCTTCTTGTCCTAAAAATTCAAGAAAAACACAAAGTGATCCTCGTTTGTTCTAAGACGAGTTCACATCAACATAACTAATCCCACCTAATGAAAGAAAATTAATGTTGAACTTAAGGCAAGAATGAGTTGGGGGATTTGGTTACTTACCAGATATTGACTTGAAATGGTTAGTACAATCATGTATGATATTGTCAAACCTCTTGATGTAACAACGAGCGCCCATGGACCGTCCATGCCCTTCATAGTCAATTCCAAAAACAGCGTATCCATTGCTTGCCAGCTTCACACCAACACCTAATCAAGAATTTGATTGAACAACTGATCACACATCTCCTTTTTGTCTATATAGTACGAAAACGGGCACAATAGAGCAAGAATGGTGTAGAAATGGACTAATTAGTCTTTTACTTGTTATGGTAATGATAGGAACAACTGAGAGCTGCTTGATAACCTAATCAAACCAAACATAACCACCTAAATCATTTTTCAAGCTTATTCAAAGCTGATTATCTTAGCCATAGGCTAATCAACAGGAAAAAGATAAAAATATCATCCAACGGTTGCTGCAAGAGATTGTGGAGAGATAATATTATTGCAGGAATGGATTCACAAAACATTGGTTGGTTGGTATGAATAATGAAAGCATGTTCACATTCAATGAACGGGAGATGGTTGGGAATATGCTTTAATTACTTGGACTCTATGTTCAATTTAGACATCAAAGGCCAGAGATGATCACTATAAATCAATGAAGGTTTCATGGTTTATTACAGTGAAATATAGACCTAAATATGAGTTTGTTTATGCAGTAAAAATAAGAAAAGAAGAAGATCACATGATAAAACATTTAATACTCACCTTTCATGAAATTACTGCACTCCATGCCATAGCCTGCAACTTTGCAACCGCATAATCAATGCCATTTAATTGAGAAACAACTAAAGGTGAAAAAAACAACACAACACACGAGCGAGAGAGAGAGAGAGAGAGAGAGAGAGAGAGAGAGAGAGAGACCATGGCATAGAAAAACCAGAGCTTTTGGAGAAGAAAATGGGAGCCATCTGCAAGTGAAGAGCTGAACTCCTCTGGGGTTCTTTACATACTCCTAAAACCCAAAATTATAACCAAAAAAAGTAAAACACATATGGTCATAAAAAATTGAGTAAGAATTTGTAGCACCAAATTTTACTCTGAAAAAAAGTGGAAATGAAATAAAGAAAGGAAAATAAACAAAGCCCACCTCATGATATTCAACATCCATGCTTTGTTAACTCTTTGCACAAAAAGAAGAGACGATTTTTACTAGCCAATGAGAAGCAACATCAAGAAAAAGACCACACTTTGGACGACCAAAAGCATAACAAAATAAACAGGGAGTTGATGTGCAAATAATGTAGTCGAAGCAAAATGGAGCGAGAGAGAGAGAGAGAGATGTAGTAAAGAAAAGAAGAGAAGTTTTATATTTCAAGAGTGGAGGATTATAATGAGGAAATAAAAATTAATGTGGGGGTGGGTTCAAATCCAAATCTCTGGTGAGATGACCCGGCCCATGCCCATTTATTCTCTCTCTCTCTCATCAAATGTATGTGCAGTCGAACATTGATAATGGTGGGGTGGGGATAAGCAAATGAGATCCTTTATATTAAATATTTCTCCTCTACTCCTTTTATTCCAGCTCTCTGTTATAAAGATTTCTGTATCACGAGTATTATATTTCAAAATTAGTTATATTGATTTTCAAAATAAAGTGATTGTAATATAAAAGAAAAAAATCAATATTAAAACTACGTAGTTTTAATTTAATACGAGACATAAATTTTGATACAGATGATCCAGTTTGGGATAAGAGCTTCCTCAGTGGTTATCAGAAATTACACTCTCTCTCTCTCGTGATGGCGAATCCGGAATAGCTTGGTTATGTCTTCTGGTGAGGCGGGAGTACAGTTTTAACATATGAGGGACACGTGGCATTGGTCCATTAGTCAGAGTCGATTTATTATGGATGGATGGGAAGTTAAGTTTACTTGTGTGCAATTATTTTCACCTACGACCTTTCTCTACCCAAACGGCCCCCATCTCTCTCCCATTCCATCTTTCCTCGTTCAATAGACATTCAATACAAGTGGACGGGATTACTTGGGATTAAGGAAATTATGTTATTGGAATTTTGGATTTTATAGTATGGATGAATTGTGAAAATATTAATTTTATAAAGTATGATTTTATTTAAAATTTCAAATCAATATTGTAGAATATGAATTTATATAATAATTTTTTGTAAAAAAGTAAGTAGATGTAATATTATATTGTGAATTGGTGGGTTTACATAATTTTACATTATTTAAGTAATGATTATAATAGATAATAATGTTTGTGTCAAAATATAGAATACATATTTAAATACTTAAAATTATATTATATGAATCCCCTCTCAAACATAATTTAAATATCGACTACATCATCATAAGATCATCGATCAATTGTTTGTTTGTTGTTGTGGTTCGTAAAATATAACTTAAGTTCTGTCGTTTTTGTCAAATATCAAAAAATTAGTTATATTTTTCAATCAAAACAAAAGTAACGATTTCGTATGCGATTGTGCCAATGGAATTGATATCCTGTGCGAAATCAAATAATACTTAGGAGGGGAGATGCAATTTAAAGATGAAAAAAAAAACATAAGAAATACAATAAGAAAAACAGTAGAAACTTTATTATTGATACCTTAAAATATGTAATATCCAAAAGTTGAACTTAGTAATTCGATCATTTAACAAGGGTTGTCGAAATTGATTAAGTTTAATCAAATTGAGTTATAAATTGATAAAGTCTTGTAGCTTACGAATCTCATTTCATAAGACGGGTCGAGTTTCACCTATCAATAGTCAATTGATCAAAGTCAACGGTTAATAAATCAAAATTAACAAAAAATTCAACTTTCGGTCAACAAAAATTAAAGATAATACTTTTATATATATTATGTAATATTTTTTGAATATGTCTCATGATACACATGAAGATATTACATTATGAGAATAAAACACCATGTAAAACTTTTTTGTATATCATGTATACTTTTCGAGAAAAATTATCACATGATATAAAAAAAAATATTACATGTGAAAGTATTATATTATGATAATAAAACGCAATGTAATACTTTTATGTATATATATATATATCATGTAATATTTTTTTAAAGTATCACATGATACATAAAAACATGTATATGAGGTAATAATTTTATATGTATCATGTAATACATTTTAATTAACGACGTTGACCAACCGTTGATTGATGTTGACTGGATTTGGTCGTTGACATTGAGTTTTTTACTTTGACTATTGATCGGATCAGTTGACCCATCTTACGAAATATAATGCATGAGACAGTTTCACACAAAACTCACTCTTAAATTTTTTAGTTAAGATTTCAATTTTGTGTCTGATCAAATTAATTATATATGACAGAATTATGAATCTTCAATAATCGAGTTTCATAAAACTCTTATGAAACTATTTTATGAAACAAAACTCCATTATTTACAAATCAAATTCATTTATATAAATACATATGAATTGTGGATTGTATATCATGAAAATTGATAGTTCCCATTTCAATTATATCAATCAATGAAACTAGATATTTATTATGGTAGTGGTTACCATAAAGAATATGGAGTACTATTCATGTTGGTTTTTTTTCCTACGTCAAATTGCATTGAATTTGTTGCTTGCTTTATCAATAAAATGAAAAAAAAAAAATCGTTTCTTCAAAACCATCACTATATAAATAAACTTTCTTTCTTTAAAAATTTAAAATAAGTATCACTTTTAAGTTAATTTTTTTCTAAATCAAGTGTTATTTTAAACTTATATGAAATTTGTATTTCCAAATTAACCCTTTAACATTTCGTAACTATAATTTAGGTATTTAATATGAACATTTTTTATAAAATTAATTTAATGAAAATGTATTTGTTCATTTTTTATGTTCCTTAATATTTAACAAAAACTTTAAAATGACACTTATTTTGAAAAGAAATAATTATATAATAAAAATAAAATATAACCGAAAATAGTAATTCAAGATTTTGCCGTCCATGCAAAAAATGTAATACATTACTGCTATTTAATAATCATTAAATATAAAAGATTTAAATCTATGTTAAATATAAATTTAATGGTAACCAAAAAGGTTAAAAGATTATCTAAAGTTGCGATTTATTATTTTCAACATGCAGCCTCCTACCTATATGGAAATCAAATCCACCAAATCTTTAATAGTTATTAATGATAGGTCAAAATTTGTAGGCAAGAAGCCAAAAAACCTTGTGTATTTACATATTTATTGAAGAAATAGATGTAGTTGCTACCATAATTTACACCTATTGTAGAGATTGAGGTCAGATAGCCAACCATTCCGTAATCTTAAATTTTTATAGTTCAGTCAGGAAAAAAAATTAAAATCACTTTCCAATTTAATATTAGAATTTCGTGATGCCAAAAAATCGATTACGATGATTACCAAAAACCCAGAAAATCAATTAAAGATATTACTATTTATGTGTGATATTAATTACCAAAATAATTGATCTTTCTTTGGTATATTTTGAAAATTATATAACCGATCAACTTAATAATAATAGGCGTAAAGCAGTCGTTTTCATAAATAATAATACTTATTTAATAATGAATTAAGAGTCCTCATTGATAAATAAAGGAAAAAAATACAGAAAAAGAAGCTATCTCCAAATTTTTAGTAAATTCTGTTGGTAATTAAAATTACAACGCAGTGATAACTGATAAGCTTAGACTACACAAAAAAGATGTACCTGTATAGCAAATCGAATTTTTAATTAAATTTATTAACAAAAACACAAGTACATGGAATAAAATACAATACACCAGAATAAATTACCAGCCCAAGTTTAGCATTTCACTTTTCCCAAAATAACAAAATTCATATTTTTTTAAAAGAATTCATAATCCAAAAATAACAAAAAATGAGTCGTATGCAATCACCCAATTGGTCCCATGATGTAAAAAGTTGTTCTTGATGGGCTAGGAACTGTATTGTACTGTCTGAATGAGTTGAAACCTATTTTTGAATTAAAAGGTCAATATGACTAACTAATTATGGATCAACCACCCCATATGACAAATATTTACTAGATATTCAATTCATCAAATGAAGATATTAAAATGAGTTAAACAAAGCCAAACCCAAATTCAACCAATCAAGACCAGGATCGTGTAATAGGTCGTTGTGATTCTTTGAGCAACCTATGGTGGCAATAACTGTAAGATTGCAATCAAGCAAAACTCAATGTTGAGTACAAATGCATCTAAATTGATATCAAACTAGTAGTAGTTCACCAGCATGGTAAGCAGTTTATTATGATAATATATACAATTTGTTATAATACAATGAAGTTCCATAAATGAAAAGTTGTTTATATTATTTTTCATTATTTTAAAATATATACTACATACAAATGTATTTTTCATATTTTTATTATTTATTAAATTTATATTTTATAAAATTAGAAAATCGTTTGTTCAAAACAGAATTTTGATTGAAAATAGTCGATTTTTGATTGAATTAAGATTATAGTAAATGTAAGAGTTGGGTATGTAGTGTGTGTGATGATGATACATAAATGAAACAAAAAGTATATATATATATATATATATATATATATATATTAAAAAATCTGAATTTAAATAATTATATTTTACATATATGTTTTATCTTATACACTTGTATTTTATAATATTAAAAAATTGAATACTTGTATTATTTACTTTTAGAGAGCAATCTTATATCACAAAATCTATATTAAAATAATACAGACAATTTAAAAAAAAAAAAAAAGAGCCATGAAAAAGTAATTAAGAAAAATGTAAATTTTCTTATTAAGAAACTTGTAGCATCAATTTTGTACAACTTATAACTTTTTAAATAAAAATTCAACAATATAATCTACATGTTTTTTCTTTCTTTTGTAATGATGCACTCCTTACTTATCATGAAACATATATTTGTTTCCTTTTATTTTGTATATTTTCTATCATCAAGAAAATCATATATTTTTCATTTTCTTTATATTTTTCTTTGACAAGACTCTTTAGGTCATTTATTTTTCATTTTCTTTATATTTTTCTTTGACAAGACACTTCAGGAGTGAAAGTGACAAATTATTTCGCCTATTTTCCTCTTTTTATAGTATCTATAGAAGTATTTCAAAACTCAACCAACAGAGACTACAAAGCTTTTCAGGTAGCAGTTAGTTATATATTATAGTCGACCCCAGAATCAAAGAATCAAGAATCTAGAGATATGAAAGGAGTTGAGCCTAGACCATCAAGATTATAAACTTGTCCCGATTTCAAAGGATTCATCCATCGAGACTGTAGATACTTTCGGGTATCAAAGGTCTGAATTAACATCGAGACTATAGAATCTTTCTCAGTTGTCGTAGTAATTGACTCCGGAATACAACCATCGATATTACAGAGTTTCAGATATCACTATATCGGAGGAGATAAGCTGTTATAAAAGTACAGAACATACAAACATTATGCATTGGCAGATATATACTAGAATAGCAGATAGTGGTAGTTTCAAAGAACTGGATTTTCTATAACAACGCCAACCTGTGCAGAGGAGCATTTCGAAAGTGCTGATTAATAGTTCAAATTCCGATTCAAAACAGAAAGCACATGAGGACTTAAGCTGAGTTTATCATAGATATTGAAACTCCATCTATCAAATCCTTCATCAGAAGGGAAAAATGTGTCAAAAATCACTTGCTCACCCTTGAAAGTTCTTGAAAGTTGAGCATCCAAACAGATTAAGAGTCCTTGAAGAGCCCAAAAGTTGTACAAAAAACTCCTGTATATACAGCCATTTGTTTCCATTTCCGGCTTCCAGCACCCAAAGCTGCCCCAGCAACGACACCCGCCGACAAAGTGTTGACCTACAAAAAATAAAAGATATAACAAATCTGCATAGACAAGCCAAATATGCCTAATCTTGCAACAGAAATTAGTGTCATTGCAGTGATATACACACAATCCTTAACAAACAAAATACTTATTCAAGGTAAGTAACACCACTACTACTAATAATATATATAAATCAGGTACTATTTTCTGTGGAAATCATAGACATAATAAAAAGGACCTTCAACACCATTAAGCATGATGAAAATTTATACCATACCCCATAAAAGATGCCTTCTAAGTTAATCACCGCTTATATTATCTGTGATTTGTCCATCTTTATCATTATTCTAATTTCTATGACAGAACCAACAGTACATAGCATCCT
Organism: Scutellaria barbata; assembly: GCA_028654395.1. NCBI lineage: Eukaryota > Viridiplantae > Streptophyta > Magnoliopsida > Lamiales > Lamiaceae > Scutellaria > Scutellaria barbata. Next base: position 24,882,097 of record CM053649.1, read on the forward strand.
GGAAATCATAAGTAAGAAATTACTTCTCTTGTTCTCTGTGACACAGGTAGAGAAAATAGTTTTGACATGATAAATATTGAATATAAATAAATGTTATAATTACAAGAGATGAGGAATAAAATAAATGTTATTTCCTTCTTTTCTGATGCCATGTATAACCATATCATTAGGGTTTGTATAATAAACTATCCGATTCACACATTGTTGTCCAAAAAGTGTGAGGCTGATTAATCTAAAAGGTATTTAAAATAACCTTCAAAACATCTCCTCAAATGTTTAGTCTGACACATAAGGTCTTGATATCTTATACAAATCTCTCAAATTCTAGAAACTTCTTAATATATATCAAGAACAATAACAACTTCCATGTGATCTCACAATCAAATAAAGGAATACTAAAAAGCATATGCAAAACCAAAAAAAAAAAAAAGGGAAAGATATTAAGGTCATCATCTTAGTCATGGAATTAAGATAAACAAAAGGGTAAAAAGCAAAGATAAATTGACTAACCCAGTCTTTCCGGCCGCGATACCTTTGTATTCCGCAATGAGAAAAAGAAAAGATTGCAGCAAATAATCCTATAAATCAACAGAAAGACGCCACAAAATTTTAATGATCATGGACTATTACAGTGATAAACAAACTTAAAGATTGCAATTATCAACTCATAATAAGAGATGAATGCATACTGGCATTGTCATACAGATAACATTCAAATATTCAAACAAACTCCTCTCATCTACCTATGTCTCAAAAATAACCTTTTTTTTTCTTCTATTATCAGGATCAATGAACTCACACATAACACTTTCAGAAACTTCTTCCTTTATTCCTTTCTTTTTTTACTCACAATGTTAAGAACAATCAATAAATCAGAAAACTTATGAAAGAATTCAATACGAATACAATTTAAAAAAAAAAATGGCTATACACATGATCATTACCGCATGAGAACCCACACTTGCCAACAGTCTTTGCCTGAACTCAGAATAGAAGGGCACACAATATTAGCTGAAATAACTACACTGAAAACCATTAAAAAAATGGAAAACAAGAAGAACGGAAAACAATAAAGTGGCAATTGTAAGCTAGTAACTTACAATGAACGCTATACGGGCGCTGCCACATAGACCTGCAAGTATTTATCGCAAATTAGCACAAGCACAAAAGCTAAACAAACGGTGGTAAAAGAATTACAGTTTTAGCTCATAGAATGATTGAGAGCAGTTAAATTTGCAATTATGTTGATTAATACTTACTTTTAAGTTTTAACTACTCATAATACTTTAAATTTCACTTTTCTGGTCCAAACAAACAAAGCATTAGTGAAAAGGAGAAATCACCTTGTCTATTAGCATCAAAGGGGCCAAAACAAGAACCCCAGATTAATCCAGCCTACATTAAAGTTTGCATTAAAATAATAATTTTGAAACAATTAACTGATAATCAAACAATCTGTGAATTACGCAATTACTTACTGAGCTCATACGTATGACGGAATCGACGGCGATGGAAGAGCATGGTACGGAATCGGACAAGTCTTCCTCCAAATTATGCCGATTGACTCTACCAAGATCTGCTGGTAGACTTACAGTTGCTGCTTCATCATCCACTTCACTTTCCGATAAATAACCAGCTCTGCAGGGAAACAAAGAAAAGAACAAACTAAAAATTAAGGGAACGTAATCAATATGCCTAAATGGCAAGAAAACGAATCTAAACAAATGATATGTTTTCTCACTTCTTACACTTATTGTTCATTGAACGATCAAAAGGTTAACAAATACAATAATCTGATGGAGGACTTGATTCTATGATTCTGAAACCAACTTAAAATTCAAAAACTTTTCAAGATCATTATTCCACACGTCCCCCAAATTCAAATTATACCAACTTATTCATTAAAAATAAAAAAGGCTGCAGAAAATTGAAAATTAGAATTTAGAATCAAGTCGTCAAATTCATTTTCCCCTGGCTAATCTGGAATTCAGGCATAATTGATAGGGCCAGTTTGTAATCATTAAGCTGGCATCATATTAATTAGTAATTCTCTGGCAGCAAAGCCTGTTTCAAAACCTACTAAGACATGCTAGGGGGCTTAAATTTCCACCACAGGCCAAGAACATATCAAAGCAAAAATATCATTTACAGGTGCAGTTTATCCACGAGAGAGAGAGAGAGGGGGAGAGGGAGTACCTTGTCAAAAAATCACTCACATCCTGGAATTCGCTCAAATCAGGCGCCTGATGATTCTGTGCAAACTTTCTTATTCTTCTAGACACACCAACAGGCTATAGTCTGATCGAGTAGTGCCGGAAATCAATAAGCTTGGTGTCTTTGTTGTAATTGAGCAACACGATCCTTTGGCATGATGCAAGCTTAACCTGCAACATAATAATGGTAAGACAACACACTATGCTCAAGCAGAAAAAACATGATCCCGGTCACTGATTCGAAGACTTACACTGTATATATCAATAGCAGGAAATATGTTCTGAAACATTATGGTAGTGAGCTTTAAATGCTGCTCTCCAGTCCCAAAACCAGATAATACAATCTACAATTTCAATCATAAAGCTCACAATCTTAGACAGAACACTAACACCAGCTCGAGCCATTTTCCACATATACAACAAGCATTCAAGTTTGCATTAAGGAATTACCAATGGTGGGTTTTGAAAAAGATCTTTATGACTTCTCGGACGCAACTGAGACTGAGCAACATCAGCAGCCAACGAATATTCATGAATCTTGAAAGTAAGGGTTGGACCCTGCGGCGTTCTTGCTACCCTCATGAACGGTGCAGTGTCAGTTTTCGATAAAATTAGGAAATGAGTGACACCCATTGGCCCAGAAACATTCAAGAAGTCTTTCAGATTGTTTCGTCTTTTTTTCCTACCAAGTCAAAACAACATATCCAATAAGAGCAGAGATAGTTGATTCACAATATATCAAAAGTATTAATGCCCAACTCAGATCAATCACACATAATAATAAAATAAACAAAATCAATATTTCAAAATAGAGCATTTGCTTTCAACATCAATAACAAAAGATAAAAAAGTAAACAAAAATGCACCTTGAGATTAAGCGCAGTGAAAGGCAGCATCGTTTTTCTTATGTCCATCTGCAAATTGTCTAAGAACACCGGGTAATTTCCCCGACAAAACACGAAACTCTTCGGGATTTTATCCCCTGTTACGTGGTCTACAGTGGGCTGCTTCCTAGCAATCGGTTTCACGAAGGGTTTCCTCTTGTTCTGAGCCATCAAGATTCAAAAACAGAAACAAATTCAGAATCCAGACCTGATACATCAATACATTATCAAATTAGCTAGTAAGTTGGGCTAGGCCCAAAATGAGTTCAACTTTTTCAGTGGGCCTTGGCTGAATCTTTCTAGGGCCCTAGGCCCTTACAGAACATTGCAATACCGGAACCGGATTGGCAAATAAATATTCACACCCAAAAAAAGAAAAAAGAAAAAGTATATTACACTGATTTTATACTCAGTAAAATAAAATGGGAAAAAAATTAATCATAACTAATGATTATAGATGAATTAGGCACTCTTGCATTTTAATCCTATTTTTCTCTTGATTTCAACATTCCTTTCAAGATAAGATATAAATTTCAAGATAGACGGGTCCTTTGATCGTGTATTCGCACTGCAGGTGGATGTGGCATCTTTCGAGATCATTATGGTGATTCCCTCCTCGCATTTCAAACTCCCTTTCAGGCATTTTCTAGTTTTGATGCAGAGATTCAGGCTCTTCTTCATGGTCTTAGGCTGACTTTTCAATTTGAGACCCCTCTTTGTGTTGAGTTGGATGCAGAGGTTGTCGTTTCTCTTCTCCGTTCCGGTCGCCTTGATCCTTGGCAGGTTCAACACTCCCTCATCCAGATTTGAGACCTCCTATCACAGATGCAGACTCAGATCTCCCACATCTTCCGTGAGGGCAATCGCCCTACTGACTTCCTTGCTCTCGCAGGCAGACGATCCCACGATCTTCAAGTCCTCAATTCTCATACTGCCCCCCGTGTTTTGCTTTCTTTGGTGCGTATGGACCAGCTTGGGTACCCAAACTTCAGATTCAGATAGTTTGGGTTTCCAAATCGGAGATTCTGATTGGCTTTTGCTTTTGTTGTTATCTTTTCTTATTTCCTGTTTCGGCCTTATGTTCATGGCCCTAGTATAGTTTATTTGAATTTGTATACTCTCATTCTTTTTTATATACAGGTTGGGGATGGTGCCTTAATCCCCCACCCGTGATGGGTGTTTTATAAAATAAAAAAACAAAAAAAAAGATATAAATTTTATGTCTCTATTACTACTATTCTCAACTATATATTTTTTTTCATCTCACCTAATTCACAAAATAGAGATTGACTTGTCAAAATAAATTAAGGTGGTAAATGTTATAAATATATATTTGTGGACATTAGTACTTAATCTCTTCATTTTAGATAAAGACCTTTGGCTTTTCATTTTGAAGACCTTTAGAACTCAATATTCTTGTATATATAAATTTCTATTCAATGAAATGAAGAGATGAGTTGAAACCATTACATTCTTAATTTCCCTTATATTTATCTTATTTATTCTTATGTTCAGGTGTTAATTCATGTAAAACAACAAGTTGTGGCGTGAGATTTTACAACAATAGATAATGGGTTATGTCATACAAAATTATATTTATAAGACAATCTTATATAAACATGAATTTTTTTTGCATTATTTATTTCAACTTTTCCAAACAAGAGGTCATGAAACATATGGTGTGATATGAAAAGGCAGATTTGTTATATCACAAAAAACTCACCTACCATAACAATTCACATGACTATAAAACATCCTAACATTTCTTCCACTTTGATTGCACTCACCAATTTCATGCTTCTCTTCAATACTTTTTCAACCAATCCCATAACTCCATTCCTTTAAAATGCCAACTTTGTGAGTCTTCTTAGAACCCACTTCTCTTCTTGATGGCTCAAGTGAAAATAACTTCACCATTGATGCTACTAGTAACCCTAATCATGGTTTCATGCTTTTCCATTTTCGGAAGTGATGAAAATAGCAGCGATTACATTCATGATGCATGTGAGGTGACACGTTATCGTGCCCTGTGTATACACTCTTTATCCCCGTTTTCAAGTGCAGCCAAACACAACCCAAGTATGTGGGCCCGGGCTGGGGTGTCGGTCACCATTGGCAAAGCCAAGAGAGTTGCACAATACTTGGAGATATTGAAGAGGAGTAATAGAACAACAAATTCGACACGGGGAAGGAATAGAATGGCTCTATATGATTGTGTGGAGTGTTTTCAAGACACACTAGATAATCTTCACAAGTCACTTGGAGTACTTAGAAAGCTTAGTGTTAGAGAATTTAGTTCTCAATTAGAGGATGTGACAACATGGGTTAGTGCTGCTCTAACCGATGAAGATACTTGTCTTGATGGCTTCGAGGGCAAAATGGGAAAGCGTGTAAGGAATCTTATAAATCGTGTTTCTACTATTACTTATTTAACTAGCAATGCTCTTGCGCTTGTTAACAAACTCGCAACTGCTGGCCCATAATGCTTAAAAAATTACTAGTCAGAATTTTATTTCAGATTTTTTGATTCTTATAAATTAAATGTAATAATAGTTATATTTATCTATATTTGTGTGTAATCCTGTGTGGTGCAAATATATGTACATATAATTTGGGGGAACTGGGAACACATCTTGTACTTTATATCATGAAAATTATTTATTCAAAATATTTTTAGAAATAAATGTTTGTATATACTTAATAATTTTAGAAAAAACAAATTTTTTTGAATGAGTTTGTAAGATTATAAAAGTTGCTGAGTTTACAAAATGCTAATGGGCCTCAAAGTTTACGGATTGGGCCGTTGGCCCATTTGTTTTTGGTGAATTATTGAATGATGAAATAATGGGATTAAAATGTCAAGAGATCTGATTAGACGTTGGTCATACACAAGAACCGACTAATGTAGACAACATGTTATATTATTTGGAGTTGAATTTTCGTGAGATAGTTTTTATGGGATTCTCGATTCACAAATTAGAGATTGGTTTGTGAAAATGTGTTTCTGTAATGGTCTATGGGTATACATAGAATTATATCTATCTTATGGTCTCGTATAATTTATTATGTAAATTATATATTATTAATTTAATTTATGCTTGGCCTTTTATTTATTTAGTTAGCCCAAGTTTTAGATCTTTGAGCCAAGCATACAAAACCAGTTCCAAGCCCATGATCCTTTCAATTTCTCAAATCTAGATTTTTAAAAACTTTTCAGATTTTATCTCCCAAGGTTTTTTTGTTAGTTTCAATTAGTTCAAGATTTTTTTGTAGCCTTCTTCTTATTTCTAAACATTTTGAGATAATTATCTACTTTTTGGTGAGTCTCAAGATTATTTAAATTACCTTTTGATTTATTACTTAAAATATTATATATGTCAACCTATCACGAATATGCAATTTAAGCATATCTCTGCAGCCTAATTGAGAGAAAAAGTAGCATCATCACAATATGCCCGAAAAGCCCCAAACCTACTTTACACTCACATTAGTGATACCTGATTTATTTAGACAAAAATCACAATTTTTTTTGGTGAAATTTGTACTCAAATAGTGCATTTTCCGAAATAAACTCTATAGGTATTCTTTTTATTTGAGAAGAAATTTTACTGTGTGTTGTATTATACATGAACAATACAAATACCTGCATCTATATTTGTGTTTATGAAATGACCAACTATTTGTTACAGTGTGATAAAGTATATCCTGTAAGAATAAATACAAAAATAATAAAATTAAAATCCAGTTAATAATTTAATATGATGATCTGTGAAATGCCACGTGTGAGAGGTCGCTTGGATTAGAATTCAGTGCGACGTGTAAAAGAAGTCCTCTCATGTGGGTCCCTCAAGTTTCAGATCTCATGATCTGTGAAATGCCACGTGTAAGAGGTCGCTTGAGTTAGAATTCAATGCGACATGCAAAGGATGTCCTCTCATGTGGGTCCCTCAAATTTCAGATCTCACTTCTGCTGTCTTCAACCATGCCTTGTCTTCTAGATATTATTGTCCCAATTTTTTATTTTATTCAATCTTTATATGCATTATATATATACGATTGATTAATGATCAAACCACGATAGGTCACTCAATCGAATGAGATATCAATCGAGAAATATATCAAAGTCATAGATATTTATGAAGAAAAGTCAATATAATACAAATTTAAGATAAAACCTATATAATATTTCAATAAAAATATGTTTCACATGAGATTTGAATTTGTATTATCGAATGATTTATCCCACATCACTATAAACCTTACAAACTCGATTGTGTACTGAGGTATACATAAATATATTTGGATTGTTCACCTATCCAAATATGAATGTATCGATTTTTGTTGCGTCACACTTAAATTAATTTTAAATAATCAAAATCACAACCCTTAAAGTTGGTTGTCTAGAGTTAGTAAATGAATATTTTCCATATAAATGTGAGTAGTGGTGTATATCTTTAGGTGTGACAGGTTGCATATGTATTATACATATGCTTGAATACACACACAAATATGCGCGAATTTGCTTAAACCCCTCTCTATTATTGTGAACTTAACTTTAACCTAACATATAAAATAAAATGATTTATAATAATAATAATAATAATAATAATAATAATAATAATAATAATAATATTTGGCGTCAACATCTGGATGATCTGGAATGTCCGGGTGGATGTAGTTGCACTTTTTCATTTACATCTGTTCTGTATTATGTTTTAGTGTCTTACAACTTATATTATAAATTCGTACATAAATAATGTCCATACCATCAAAGTATGGGTATCAGTCCATAATATGACTTCGTATTTACTTAAGAAAGTCAAGAAAAATATATTGTCAAAATAAAAAATGCAACTGGCAAATTACATTGTTAATGTTAAAAAATGCAACTGGATATGTTCAATAGTCCAAAATATAATGTGCAAAATAAGGAGAAACTATCTACTCAGTAGGCTCAATGGTATCACCGTCTGTCGAGAACTTATACAATGACAATGCTAGATCACGCCTAATCTGATACACTCCGTTCAGAATGTCTGGTCTCGGAAACATGTCACTAATACTACTCTCTATCACCTTCAATGTCCATATGCCACAGTTCGTAGGGTCATCCTGCTTGTAGCAAAATCTGGACTCGACACTTTTGCAGCCAAGCATCGCGGGACAGTATGAGTGAAATTATAGCTTACCATAATATTCATTATAGTTCAACAATCTCGGCAACATGCGACGAATAGGAAGAGTCTGTCGGAGTCGTAGTGCCACCACATCCTTGGTCCAATGATGACGCAGACTCGAACAAAACCAATGTATACTCTCGTAGATTCACCTCCGAAAAATATAAAAAAAATGAAATACAACCATCGATATTACAGAGTTTCAGATATCACTATATCGGAGGAGATAAGCTGTTATAAACGTACAGAACATACAAACATTATGCATTGGCAGATATATACTAGAATAGCAGATAGTAGTAATTTCAAAGAACAGGATTTTCTATAACAACGCCAACCTGTGCAGAAGAGCATTTCAAAAGTGCTGATTAATAGTTCAAATTCCGATTCAAAACAGAAAGCACATGAGGACTTAAGCTGAGTTTATCATAGATATCGAAACTCCATCTATCAAATCCTTCATCAGAAGGGGAAAATGTGTTAAAAATCGCTTGCTCACCCTTGAAAGTTCTTGAAAGTTGAGCATCCAAACAGATTAAGAGTCCTTGAAGAGCCCAAAAGTTGTACAAAAAACTCCTGTATATACAGCCATTTGTTTCCATTTCCGGCTTCCAGCACCCAAAGCTGCCCCAGCAACGACACCCGCCGACAAAGTGTTGACCTACAAAAAATAAAAGATATAACAAATCTGCATAGACAAGCCAAATATGCCTAATCTTGCAACAGAAATTAGTGTCATTGCAGTGATATACACACAATCCTTAACAAACAAAATACTTATTCAAGGTAAGTAACACCACTACTACTAATAATATATATAAATCAGGTACTATTTTCTGTGGAAATCATAGACATAATAAAAAGGACCTTCAACACCATTAAGCATGATGAAAATTTATACCATACCCCATAAAAGATGCCTTCTAAGTTAATCACCGCTTATATTATCTGTGATTTGTCCATCTTTATCATTATTCTAATTTCTATGACAGAACCAACAGTACATAGCATCCTGGAAATCATAAGTAAGAAATTACTTCTCTTGTTCTCTGTGACACAGGTAGAGAAAATAGTTTTGACATGATAAATATTGAATATAAATAAATGTTATAATTACAAGAGATGAGGAATAAAATAAATGTTATTTCCTTCTTTTCTGATGCCATGTATAACCATATCATTAGGGTTTGTATAATAAACTATCCGATTCACACATTGTTGTCCAAAAAGTGTGAGGCTGATTAATCTAAAAGGTATTTAAAATAACCTTCAAAACATCTCCTCAAATGTTTAGTCTGACACATAAGGTCTTGATATCTTATACAAATCTCTCAAATTCTAGAAACTTCTTAATATATATCAAGAACAATAACAACTTCCATGTGATCTCACAATCAAATAAAGGAATACTAAAAAGCATATGCAAAACCAAAAAAAAAAAAAAGGGAAAGATATTAAGGTCATCATCTTAGTCATGGAATTAAGATAAACAAAAGGGTAAAAAGCAAAGATAAATTGACTAACCCAGTCTTTCCGGCCGCGATACCTTTGTATTCCGCAATGAGAAAAAGAAAAGATTGCAGCAAATAATCCTATAAATCAACAGAAAGACGCCACAAAATTTTAATGATCATGGACTATTACAGTGATAAACAAACTTAAAGATTGCAATTATCAACTCATAATAAGAGATGAATGCATACTGGCATTGTCATACAGATAACATTCAAATATTCAAACAAACTCCTCTCATCTACCTATGTCTCAAAAATAACCTTTTTTTTTCTTCTATTATCAGGATCAATGAACTCACACATAACACTTTCAGAAACTTCTTCCTTTATTCCTTTCTTTTTTTACTCACAATGTTAAGAACAATCAATAAATCAGAAAACTTATGAAAGAATTCAATACGAATACAATTTAAAAAAAAAAATGGCTATACACATGATCATTACCGCATGAGAACCCACACTTGCCAACAGTCTTTGCCTGAACTCAGAATAGAAGGGCACACAATATTAGCTGAAATAACTACACTGAAAACCATTAAAAAAATGGAAAACAAGAAGAACGGAAAACAATAAAGTGGCAATTGTAAGCTAGTAACTTACAATGAACGCTATACGGGCGCTGCCACATAGACCTGCAAGTATTTATCGCAAATTAGCACAAGCACAAAAGCTAAACAAACGGTGGTAAAAGAATTACAGTTTTAGCTCATAGAATGATTGAGAGCAGTTAAATTTGCAATTATGTTGATTAATACTTACTTTTAAGTTTTAACTACTCATAATACTTTAAATTTCACTTTTCTGGTCCAAACAAACAAAGCATTAGTGAAAAGGAGAAATCACCTTGTCTATTAGCATCAAAGGGGCCAAAACAAGAACCCCAGATTAATCCAGCCTACATTAAAGTTTGCATTAAAATAATAATTTTGAAACAATTAACTGATAATCAAACAATCTGTGAATTACGCAATTACTTACTGAGCTCATACGAATGACGGAATCGACGGCGATGGAAGAGCATGGTACGGAATCGGACAAGTCTTCCTCCATAATATGACGACAGTGGTTATCTTTCTTCTTCTTTTGCCGGCGTCGGCGGCTGAGGAGAGGAAGCGTCGCCTATAAGGTTCGAATGCGGTAAAAGTCGCCGGTTTGCATTTTAGAATTTCATATATTTAATTTAATTTAATTCCAGTAAATATTTTTTCTGTTAATTCTAATATTTAACATGGGCCGTACAGAAAATGAAGATGGGCTTACACATGGGCCGAGTACCATTACGCTTTCATTGGAGACTAGGTTTGAACCCGTGCAATGCACGGGCTTCCTAACTCGTGTAATTTACATTTATTGTTTATTTATATTTTATATATTTTTTATTCTATATATATTGTAGTTTTTTTGTTTAGTCAATTTATTATTTTGGTAGATTTCTGTATTTTTTGTAAAAATGATCAAATAGTTTATCATAGATAAAATTTATTTAATTTAATTATCGTGGTAGTTTTTCATAAATGTCTTGCAAAAGTTCATTATTCATTGAATATAACAAAGATTCAAAAATACTTTCAAATCGATTTGAATTGAGATTTGATTCTTATTATTGTATGCTAACTTGAAACAATTATTATCTAGCAGAAAATATGTATTGATACACGACAACTTCAAAAGATTATATACCTGTAAATTTAGCTAAAAGCTCAAAATTACCTTTATATGCTACGATTTAGCAGCAGACTACGTTTTATCAGGTTGGATAGCATCTGATGCATCTGCAAATCCCCGAATAGCATACTTCTAAGAGAATGCTAGCATAATCTTGAAAAATACAAAATAGAATACAAATAAGAAAATGTATACATATCATATGATCACACTGAAACTCCAACATCAATCTTATAATATTTGTGCAACCTTCACAAACAATTATGAGAATGATGGCAATATACCTATAGTTTGTAAAAATTACGAAATTATGGTCTAAAGGACATCAGTAGTGTGTGGATGAAGGAAACAGTCCGACATTGTATTTCCAGTGAAAGCCAATTCACGAGATAAGATATTGTTCGTGATCTCACAAATAAATAAGTAGAAAAAGTAAGATTTGATTTCAGACACAGATACAAACTTATAAATAAAAGATCTATGGTTTTTCACAACAACAAACCTCATCTCCAGACTTCATAAGTTTCTCAATTTGTTTTCCTTTTAAAGGCGCGTTCTTAGTTTATACATAACCTTGCAAACAAACAAAAAATATTTTATCATATATTATTATTTTATTAAGAGTATGCAGTAGATGCAATTAAAATCTAAAACAATCAATAGCACACCTAACAACAATTATTTTGAGATAGCAATTTACCAACGGAATCAATCAGTTTATACAGAACATCTCTTAACTAATACTTATACAAAAAAAACGAATTCAATAGCTAATCACCCTGTTCAGGTTCCCTCTTAGTTTAATTGTATCTTGGAAATGCCCTTCATTACAACATAGTTACCATATCTATAATAGCCAATAAAAGATCATTCACAAATTCATCTGCAAGTAACTATCCCAGTCTTCATAGGCATTTCTTCTACTAAGTCCACACAACAAAATTACAAATGAAGTTACCAAACACCTTAATGAAGTTTATGGATTCGAAATCCTACCAATTCCTATGAAATTTCACATCCTTCAATAGATTAAATTCACAAATCACAAAAAAATACAGCAATATGAAATCAACATATATACCCCATAAATATAATCTTCCTGCAATTAAAAAAATAAAATCGAAACCATCACACCATGAAATAAGAGAAAAACAATTAAAATTACAAAATACCTCAGCAATCCCAGACGTTGCCCATCTATCCTTTGGATCTTCATTGAGATCCGATTCTACTTGCGAAAGCCTAGCAAACAATCTCGTCGAACTCTTTCAACCCAAACTCACACCGATTTTCAGCAAAACCGAAGGAAGATGAAAAGATAAAGAGAATGTAACTGTTGATGAAGAGATGGAGAGAGGTTTAAGAGGAAGGGAGGGGTGAAGAGAACACATGACAGTTTTATATTTATCTAAGATGTTGATGTGGCGGCTTTAGATTCTTCCAAAAAGCTGATGTGGCGGCCTGTGAGAGATCCAAAACCTTTGTTTATAAGTATAGATGTTTGCTATAAGTTTTTTTTTTTTATTTTCTTTTCTCACTATAAAATAAATTTGATTAATTAAGATAATTGAAATGAGGCAATATTGAATCACTGATTGAAAAAATAATAAAAATAAAAGCCAAGATAATTAAAAAGGAAGGAAAATATGTTAGATTAAAACATATACTATACTTATGGTATGACACGTGAACTCCCTCTGGGGAGAGATATGTATCAATTTATACTGGTAAATTTCGAATGTTATACATTTTTAGATGAGTTTATTATCTTTTTTGTCCCGTAATTTAGGGGGTTTGGTAATTTAGAATTTTAATTTTTTGGGTTGGCAATTTAGGACTTTATCTTTTCGGGTTTCGCGAATTTTACCCAATTTGAATCCGAATTACTCAATTGGGCTCAAATTGTACGTGAATCACACATGATGACGTGACATCGCGAAATTGAGCAATTTGGGCCAATTTTGTTGAGTTGTCGTTTCTACATCATATGTGGCATTTCAAATTAAAAAATAAAACTTCCACCTGGCTTTTTAAATTAGAATTGAATACACCTCATTTTTCAAAAAAATAAATTGAAATACATAATTAAAATAAAAATACAAAAATCCCCAAAAAATAATTAAAATAAAAATATAAAAAACACCTCATCTTCATCTTCTCCAACACCACCACGGCACCACCCACCACCATCAGCCGCCACCACCACCACCTCATCTTCATAAGAGAAATGACGGCCATTTTTTGGTTTCATATACTTCAGTCATCTCCACTCTTCAAAACCTCACCACTTCTATCTAAGTTTGCTTGCGTCTCTCCTTTCTTTCCTATCTCCACTAGTAACAACTGTAATCTCCTCCACAATCTCCACTAGTAACAACTGTAATCTCCTTTACAACCGCAACGACGGCCGTAATGTCCCCCATTTCGTCACCTATCTAATCTGTATTGTCTCCATTATTTGTTCTCATTTGTTGATGACATAGTTGAGATTCAATACTTCAATTTTGATTGTAGAGCAGTAGTTCAAATTCTGAGTTGAACCAGTCAATTGTTGGCGATATTTAGAACTACAGGTCCTCGACTCAGTTTCACGAAACTGGTATCTCGCGTTTCTGAAATTGTGCATTTTATTACCCTAGATTTCAATTTAATTGTGGGATTAGTTACTGGCTTCAAGATTCATTTTTGGGGATTTTTGTATTTTTTGTTTTTTATTTTTGTATTTTTATTTTAATTATGTATTTTAATTTATTTTTTTGAAAAATGAGGTGTATTCAATTTTAATTTAAAGAGCCATGTGGACCTTTTTTTTTAAAAATTTGAAATGCCACATATAATGTATAAACGACAACTCAGCAAAATTGGCTCGAATTGCCCAATTTCGCGATCTCATGTGTGATTCACGTGCAATTTGAACCCAATTGAATAGTTCGGGTTCAAATTGGACAAAATTCGCGAAAGCCGTAAAGATAGTCTTAAATTGCCAGTCCAAAAAATTAAAGTCCTAAATTGTCAAACTCCCTAAATTATGAGGCAAAAAAGGTAATAAACTCTTTTTAGATTTGATAAGATATTGCATCTTCTTCAAAATTTAATATGTCATATATTGTGCATATGTTGATCATCGTTATGATATTGAGTTAAATGACTGTATCTTATTCGGTTAAGTAAGTGTTGACTAAACTTATGTAATAAACATTCATATGCATACACATTTCATATTAAATTTCTCACAATATATAAAATATTCAAAATAACATTAATGCATCATATATGATTATTATTAAAATTTGATATGATAATTTATTCGAACATGTTTTATATAATAAATCAATCAACAAAATCAGAATACATTAGGGGCTGGTTTGATAGAGGAGATAACATCAAGATTAAATAGGAATATGGGTTTTTCTCATGTTTGGTAACAATATGATCGGTCCGTTGTTGAGATAAGGCCCGTGTAAGAGTTCCTATTCCTCTTCACATAACCAATATGTCTAAATTGGTGAGATTTGTTTTATTCTCTTAAACAATACATCATATTATTTAATCTATGATAAGAAACAAATTATAGTTTTATCTCATCAACTTATTTATAATACCAAACACAATATAATATTGTTTTATAACCTTTTTCATACAATACATCTACTTCTTTATCAATCTTGAAGAAATTAGTAACCTCTACCAAACTAGCCCTAGTAGTTAAATATAATCATTTACTTTTGTAATGTATGATGTTGATGTAGCATACAATGTCATTCATTATAAGTTAATCATTTGTATTAATAATTAGCAACAAACACTTTTAGAACTTATAAATTAAAAATATTTACCTTAAAACTAATAATTCATCTCCTTAGCTTGAAGTTGATGAATGATAAAAGATATTTGAGAGAGAGTTGACAAGCATGACACATATTGGAAACTAGATACTGTATAAAAATAAACTTAATATATAATATATAACAAGTGTAATACTAAATATAAACACAATATTGTGCAATACATTTCCATCCAAAAGATAACCAATCAATAATTTTTTAATTTTCTAAATTGTCATTTAGTGAATAATTTATTTGATACAATCGGTTTGACGATGATTATTATTATTATTATTAATTTTGATTTGACAAAGAAGGAAGACCACGGTAAGTCTCATATATCCGCAGCATCAGATTAGCCCCGAACCCGGTTCAGCTGGATAGCAAAGCAAAACCCTAAACCAGCAGCAACCATCTATCATTTATTCCATTTTCACTCTCTTTTACACACACTTCACACAGTCGGCGGTCGACTCCATTAACGGTGAGTCTCTCTCTCTAATTTCGTCTCCACTTCTAAATACATGAATACGCGTGCTATAAAATCAATAATTTCTGACTGAATTCGTTGATTTGCTCGCAGGAAAGCATCAAAGATGAGTAAAGGCGCGGCGGGGGCGGGGGCGGGGGCGAAAGGCGGGAAGAAGAAGGGAGCTACCTTCGTGATCGATTGCACGAAGCCTGTGGAGGATAAGATTATGGAGATTGCTTCGCTCGAGAAGTTTCTGCAAGAGAGAATTAAGGTCGGGGGAAAAGCCGGCGCTCTCGGTGATTCCGTTACCGTTACTCGTGACAAGAGCAAGATCACCGTGACTGCCGATTCCACTTTCTCTAAAAGGTTATTTGATTTTGTATTTGTTTATCCGTAGTTATGGATCTGTTTTCGCGTTTTTGAAGAAGTTGCTAGGAATTGTGCTGTGCCTGTTTGCAGTTTGTAATGTGAGTCTATGCATTGCACCAACTATGTGCTATCGATAATATGTCGTTGGAGTCAGCAAACATCAAATTGATCTAATTCATGTAAGGATCTAAAAAGAGTTGGGGATAGTGCTTTGAGTTTTGCTAAAGTAATATAATCTTGTTTGTCTCATTCATGGTATTTTCTTGTCTATTGTAAGGTCATTCCCGAATTGACTCATTCGAAAAATTATTTATCTATCGATCTATATACAGTGCTAGAAATGAAATCGAAAAAGGTATAATAAGATTGTTTTATGATAAACAAAGAAGTTTTTCCAAGGGGAATTTGCATCTTTACTGCATTACCATGGTGTTTGCATGAGCCGGTGACATGAATTATATGTACTTAAATTAACTCAGCTAGTTACATATCTGTTCATCTTTTATGCAAAGTAGTTTTGAAAATGGTTAAATTATTGTAATAAGAACATGATTTCTATATTATAGAGAATGAAGTATTAGGAAATGGATAGCCTTCTTATGGGAGAAGTAGGATTGTCTGCTGCATTTTATAGATGTGTGTCAAATACCCAAAATCTTTCCTTCAGGATAGATGAGACTTGAGAGTGTGAGTGGAAATTAAATTAATAATGACTGGTATGTCGTTTATATGTCATATACCTCTTTTTGCCAAATTTTGCACCTTGTAAGCTTTTGCTCGTTGTCAATTGTTGCTGAGAAGTTCTTACGAAATTTTGTTGCCACATTAAATTGTGAAGTAAAATTTAAGTTTTTTCTGTAATTATTATTAGTTCATAGTTTGCCAGATTGTGTTTTTCAGAATCACTGAGGTCATAATTCTATTGAATCATTGGGGAGGGTGATGAGTTGTTATTGGTATTTTGCTGATATATATTTGGAAATAAGTTGTATTTGTTGATGTAAGAGGATTAAGCTATAAATTCCCAACGAGTCTCTGTTTCCCGCATTTTTCCACATTTTAACATTCTTTGTTTCCAATGTACTGATTATCATTCTATTTCAGGTATATCAAGTATTTGACCAAGAAATACTTGAAGAAACATAATGTAAGGGATTGGCTTCGGGTGATTGCTTCCAACAAGGATCGCAATGTTTATGAACTGCGCTATTTCAACATTGCCGAGCAAGAGGGAGAGGAAGAAGAGTAAACTTTGTCAAAACCACTTTTTGGATCAGTTTATGTTGCTGGGTTTAGTATCCATCCTGAATTTTTCTACATTCCCGGGTTTATGATTTTGATTTTAGTTATTCTGTTGGTTTATTTTATACAATCAATTCTGTGGCAAACAGATTCTTTTTTGTGTACTTGCAATGTTCGCTATTTTGTGCATGTGTGCCTTAGAGATGAGAGATGATAAATTTGATTAATGATGCTAGTGTTCATTACTTATCCTGTTGAGAGAGTTTAATATTCAATTTACACAGAGCCTACATAACGGATTGCTTGCTTACCAAGCCATCCTGGTTATTTAGAGTTTGAGAATTTATGATTTAAGTAACATTCTAGACTCCACATTCTCTAGCTTAGATAACTCTTTCCTAAAACCAAGCACATGAGGTTGAGGTTGAATATACCCTCGGGATGATAGTTGAGCGTATAAAAGTGATTATGATGTAATAAATAATAGGAAAAATAAGATAACATTAATTATGATGGTTCTGAAAAAAAAAAAAAAAAAAGGGATATTCCAAGATGCCCATAAGTTTCTACCATTATTTTCCAATGAAGAATCCCAGGAATTTGGTATATACTCTTTTCCTTTTTCTTTTTAACTAACATTCAAGAGTTACAATTCGACATAATTTCTATATTTTATGATAGTTGATTTTGTTTAGTTTTTTTGTGCATCTTTTTGAAACTCTCTTTCTTTTTAGCTCGAGTTACAATCCCACAGTAAACAGCCCTCTTCCATCTCCAAGAATCTGAAAATTAGATTCATTTTTATTGATCCATCGGAATATATACCTAAAATATCAAAGTACATTAAGTAATAATAATAATAATAGAAGCTCAATTAATTGTCAAGTAGTGGATTATAGTTGCAGACTGCAGTGATAGAGTTATTGAAGGAGTATGTTGAGGAAGGCATGTACCTCAAACTCACTTTGCTTTGCTCATCATCTCTATCCTGTGAACATGAAAACAAAATGTTTTGTAGGGACTGGTCCAATATTCACACAAGGTACCTTACCTGATCTAAAAGATTATTATCATTTTGCTGATCCGACCACTCCCACAATCCATAGACGGAGAGGTAGAGTGTCAATGGGTGGAAGACCGGATTCCAGAGAAACAGATCGATCTCGGTTGCTTCCATGATTACCCATGTGAGGACCCCACCACCACTGCATCCTCGTCTTCAAACTCTTCCCTCCTTCCCTTCCCCTTCCATGCTTGGTGGTATCATCAGCCATAACTTCCAGTGCTCATCGTCATCCTCCGATTTACACATAGATTATAATCCTCCGATTTACACATAGATTACGGCAAGGGTACTTCAGACATTTCAACTTGGGATTGGGAGATATCAAAGGCACTGATGATAATAACATTGAGAAAGCCATGACCCAACAGATGCGATACCACTACTTCACACTTGTAATTATGTATATAGATAGCTAGAGTTAATTTGTTGTAACTTTATCTCATTTACTTCATTTTATATTTCCCTTGCATCTCTCAAAGTTAGGTAGTACTACCGGATTATCTTCCATTCCATATATCTCTCATCGATCCTTACCAAGTTCAATACAATTATCGTTTAATTTAATCATCTCTATCAAAATATTATCACATTAATTTGTGGAGAGGATATAATCAATCTACATTATGAATTGTATAAATATTTTAATTTGGGTACCTGAGACCCCGGTTTATGTCATGAAACATAAGAATGAAGCTTTTGCCAGATTAAAAAATGACTAACATAGCTAGAAAATAAAACTGGAAAGAATGGAAAGAACCTAACAACTGATAATGGCTTAGAATACTTGAGTGTTTTGATCCATATTTGAGCAACTACACCACATAAACCAATCTTCATATCAGTGCAAACTCATAATGATATTTCATAATGAGTGTAAGTATCACATCCAATAGAATTAACGTTTCCTCGATCGAATTTGAGATTTCCTGTTGAGATTCAAACAGGGAATGACGTGTTTCTATGATCCTCGATCAAATTTGAGATTCAAACAGGGAAGTGCTTCTATGATTCTCGATCGAATTTGAGATTCAAATAGGGAAGATCATATTTAAGATTGAATTTGAGATTCAAACAGGAAGTGCTTCTTTGATCCTCGATCGAATTTGAGATTCAAACAGGGAAGGACTTGCTTTTATGGGAGAATAAGACAATGTCATGGTCACAGGCTTATGATAAATGAAGGAATGATAAATAAAGAAATAAGTCAAGTCAGTTTTGGTTTGCTAATAAGAAAACAATGTCGGGTCACAAGCTTATGAAAAATGAAGGAACAATGTCATGAATAATTCAGTCAGTTTTGGTTTGCTAATAAGAAAACAATGTCATGATCACAAGCTTATGAAAAATGAAGACATAAGTTAGTCAGTTTTTGTTAGTAGTGAGAGTGGGGCAGGTAAAACAGAAAGCATCAAAATACTTATACAATAATACGGTATCTTGCTTTTTGCTTAGATGAGAGATCACCAAAATACTTAGATGAAAAACAACACTTATTTTTATGAATTCATACATATTAAAATTATGTACAATAATTAAAATTTAAAATATGTTTTTATATGATAAAATAAACCTAAAAATAAAATAATTGATAACATTAAATTAAAAAAAAATTGTTGATAAAATAAAAAAGTAAAGATACAATATTTTCCTCACTAATAAAATAAAAGTAAAAAATTATTAATAAAATTAAAGCAAAATTACAAAAAAAAATTGTTATTATGAATTATGAGAAATGAGATAGGAGATCTATTTATAGAGAATGTCAAGTAATTATTAAAAATGATATATATACATATATTGATATCGCAAATGATATGGTAGTCGATAATTTATATATTGATTTATGCGTATGACAATTAATATGATCGATATCAATAAATTAAATATTGATATGATTTAATTGATATTGATAATGTAGCACCCACAAATTTTGTTAAAATCTTAATCCTAATTAATTCTAATTAACTTATACTAATTAAATTAATGCCTGCTTTGTTAAATACACTTATGGCATGATTGGTATGGTGGAATGTAATAAGATGTGAATGGAATGAATCTAAGAATAGAATGGTGATGAGAATGAAATGGTATTAAAATGTTTATTCTTATGATTGGTATCGCAGAGGAATCGGAAATGAATGAAATAATCATTATAATTATATTTCATAATTGATAACTACAAATAAAATATTAAATCAATTTTTATTTGATCAAATTATCATTCACTATAATTTTATTTTAATATTCTTATTCCATTTAATTTAAATAATATGATATATTTAATTAATTAAAAAATTATAAAAAATTAATCATTGCACTAATTATAGGTTATACCTACCTTCAAATTTTACTATAAATTTTACTATAAAACGTATATTTATTTCACTTTTAAAATGAATAATTTCTAATGACCATTTATGAGATGTAGATTAAAAAGTTTTTGAAAAATAAAATTTGAAAAAAACTTGAATGTATATTATTTTCGAAAAAAGACGACTACTTTATTAAATTATCCAATTTATTTTATTAGTTTATGACTTATTTGAACAAATATTTATTTTATATTATAAAGTTCTTAATTTCCAAAATCCGAATTGATCTGATCCGTAATACCTGAATCTTTGAAGGAACCGAACCGATGTGACGGAGCAAGTCTGGAGATATTTTTTGCAATTTTCCAAAAATCTCTGAACTTTGAAGCAATTTCAGAGATTATCTTATCCTCAACTTGTTTTGAACTGTGCTCATCCTTAGCACTAATATTAAGGTATATCATACTTAGATATTTTATTTTTTATTTTATTATTAATATATTAATTTTTTATTATTTATATATTTTTATAGTAGTTAATTATATTATTTTTATGATAATTTTATTAATTATTTTATATGATTTTGTGATATTAAAATAATACTTTATATTATTTAAAAATATTTTAGTTAGTTATAATTTATTTATATATTTTTATATAAACTAGACTACACTTATTTGTACTAATATTATATTCATATTATCTCTATATTTTTTAAAAATTTATATTTATTTTTTATTTTTATTCTATTTATCTACTTAATTTTATTATTTATTTGATATTTTCATTTTTTTCATTTTATATTAAATTTATATATTATATTTTTTTATAAATAATTTTATATTATTATACAATTTTATATAATAAATTAATTTTGGGAAGTCAATTTGTAAAAAATTAAATTAAATAATGATAAATAATCAAATTAATAAATATAATTCATTCATTTGTGGGTGAGGAATACATAATACCATGGGGGTAGGAATGAATGACCATTCCCTCATCCATGGTAATGACAATTTCTAAAGGAATTGTGATTCCTACTTATAAACCATACCAATCAAAGGAATGTGAATGAAGGTAGGAATGATGATTCCATTCCCAACTCATTCCATCATACCAATCATGTCATATAGACATTCAATTGTGAGAGTGAGATTAATGTAGGTTGGATAGGTAAAGAAGAAAGGATAATATTTCTCTCTCTCCATTTCTTTCTTCTTTCTCTCTCAACTGCCGCCAGCTTCACCATCACCGTCCATTTTCCATCATCGCCGGCGATATCTTTCCGTCAATATAAATCGGTCGCTTTGTAGTACTCGTCGAGCCGGTTACAAGTACGAGCTCGAATTTTGACCCGGTTGCAGTCTCCGCTACGAATGGGCGTGAGAAGGTATATATATATATATATATGTATGCCTCTGTATATATATGTATGTAAATCTGTGTATGTTAGCATGTGTTTGGAGTGTGTTTGGACTGAGATTGGAAGGTCGCCGGTGGGACAGGTGATGGGGTGGTCGGCGCTGTTGCACCGGCGTGAAAGGAGAAGAGCCGCCGCTTGCAGCGGCGGCAAGTGCAGATGTGTATATATATATGTGCATACGTATGTGTTGATATATATGGATTGGTACGGTGTGTGTGTGTGGTTAGGGTGGTTGCCGGCGACGTGGAGGTCGCCGGCAGTGGCAGGCGGCGGAGCGGCAGTTTTGGGTTTTGGGGGAGGGCCTTTCATTTGTAAATTAGATTATATTCGAGGACTGATTTGCAAACCCTAGGATTTTTGCTAAATAGCACTTAGGCCCTGAACTTATGGATAATTATAGATTAGTTCCTGAACTTTATAAAATATGTAAAAGGACCCTTGAACTTATGAACAATAGCAACTGACCCCAGAATTTCTGAAAATTACAGAATGGATTCTAAACTTTGCAAAAATTACAGAATTACCCCTAGACTTTGATAAAATGATAGAATGACCCCTAAAACTTGCAGAAATTATATTATGACCCCATAATTTGATAGTTGTTGTATTTTATGTCCTACAACATTATAAAATAGAAGTTTGACCGTAAATCGACTTCAAATGTGACCAATTAACCTTTAAGCAAGAAAATCCTAATTTTAGGGGTGTGATCTACGAACCCTAATTTTCAATAAACCCTAAATTTAGAACCTTTGTCTATTGATCTTCTCAGGGGTTAATCTTATAGATTCTATTGGTTTTAAACGTTTAAATCAGAGGATAAGTCGTGTTTTATTACTTTGTAGGGAATACCAGCAAAATGCAGGAATATGGAGAAATGAGACCGAAAGCTTTTGACCAATATTGTCAAGTATCCAAAGTGGGGGTAAAATCTTATTTATGTTTCAAATCGTACTGTTTTATGGAAAACTACATGATTATGTGATTTGAATTATGTCATTATGTGGCGTCGATTTAAAGTGAAATGTTTTCACTACGTGAATAGTATTTGAGTAAATTATATGATTTTAAAAGCTATTGATTTCAAGAGATACAAAAGAGACTGGTTTCATGAGATGAAAAGTTGGGGAAATTCCCTCATCAAAGGGGTTTCAATACCAACATATGTCAAAAGATTTCTGTACCAATACCAACATATGTCAAAAGATTTATGTACTTATGTGTTATGTGAATTATGTGGTCAACGTGAACGTGATCAATGTGCATTATGTGTTATGTGAGAACTATTATGTGACAATTTAACTGTGTATGCGTCTTCACGAGGTATTCCTTGTTGGAAACCCATCAAAGGGGATATTTTTCGAAATCCCAACACAAAGGGGTGTACCAACCCATAATGGGATAGGCTTGGGGCCCTCATAGGTCTTCTTCGGAAATCTAACATATGTCAAAAGATTTCTGTACTTATATGTTATGTGCACTATGTGTTATGTGAGAACTATTATGTGACAATTTAACTGTGTATGCGTCTTCACGAGGTATTCCTTATTGGAAACCCATCAAAGGGGATATTTTTCAAAATCCCAACACAAAGGGGTGTAACAACCCATAATGGGGTAGGCTTGGGGCCCTCATAGGTCTTCTTCGGAAATCTATCCACAGTTTTATTGGAACTACTTGGGAGTCCACAACGTCTAATATGTTTATGAAAAGCAAATGCTTTCAAGGCGGTTAAGATCCACAAATGCTTTCATGGCATTTAAGATCTGCGTTTTCATGACAGCTAAAAACCGTAAATAAAAAAATATTATTGAATGATATTATTATGAGTACTTATGTTTTACTCCCTTACCCGTAGATTAACCCCACTGAGTGTCTGAGTGTCTTTGTACGCTCACTCTTTTTATGTTAAAATATTTTCAGTTTAAAGAGTTTAGGGCGTGCCGCGCGAGCGTTGGATGCTAGTAGCCGATAATTAAAGGTCGAAGAAAGCTCACGCTGGATGCTAGTAGTCGATAATTAAAGGTCGAAGAAAGTTTTAATTTAAGTGTTATATTTCATGAATTTCGAAAATGTATATAATAAGCATTTTATAAGTAACGTCTCGGTCAAGGTTTACCTTTAAAAAAAAGGGGCGTTACAGATAATATCGATAAGTTTAGATAAGTTAAATATTGATATGTAGATATTTCAACTAATATGATTGATGTCGATAATATCGACTTATTTTATATGAATAGAAATCCTAAAACTCTGAATATTTAACTTATCGATATCGATCATATTAGTTACAATATGCATAAATCAATTGATGTCGATAATATCTACAAGTCTAGATAAGTTAAACATTGATATATAGTTGAAATGTATCGACAAGTCTAAATAAGTTAAACATCAATTCATGTCGATAATATCAACAAGTCTAAATAAGTTAAACATCAATTGATGTCGATAATTAAGTTAAACATCAATTGATGTCGATAATATCAACAAGTTTAGATAAGTTAAACATCAATTGATGTCGATACTATCAACAAATCTAGATAAGTTAAACGTTGATATATAGTTGAAATGTCGATAATATCGATAATTTTAGATAAGTTTAATACCAGTTAAACATCAATTGATGTCGATAATATCAACAAGTTTAGATAAATTAAACATCAATTGATATCGATAATATCAACAAGTCTAGATAAGTTAAACATTGATATATAGTTGAAATGTCAATAATATCGACAATTTTAGATAAGTTAAATATTGATATATAGTTGAAATATCGATAATATCGACAAGTTTAGATAAGTTAACCATTGATATATAGTAACCTGAAGAAATCCCTCCACAACAGCTCATACATTAACCAGTTCAATACAGAAACTATCCTTGCTCACTTTTCAATTTTGCAAAACGGACCTTTTTTTCTTTCTTCATCCTTGATTTTCAATTTTGCAAAACGGACCTTTTTTTCTTTCTTTCATCCTTGATTTTCTCTCCTTGCTTCTTTCATTGGGCCAACAATCGGAGTCTTCCCAATTGTATCCTTGATTTTCTCTCACTGCTTACCTTTTTTTCTTTCTTCATCCTTGATTTTCTCTCCTGGCTTCTTTCATTGGGCCCTCTTTCTTCCTTGATTTTCTCTCCTTGCTTCTTTCTGGGCCCTCTTTCTTCATCCTTAATTTTCTCTCCTTGCTTTTTTCATTGGCCCTCTTTCTTCCTTGATTTTCTCTCCTTACTTCTTTCATTGGGCCCTCTTTCTTCATCCTTGATTTTCTCTCCTTGCTTCTTTCATTGGGCCCTCTTTCTTCCTATAATATGATGATCGAGAACACCACATGTGACATGTAGATGTGGCGCCGCATCTTCCACTACAACTGGAAAGATGTGATACAATCGGGAAGATGTGATACAATCGGGAAGATGTGAAACAATGTTGGATCGCTGGGTCCAATAAAAGAAGTAAGGAGAAAAAAATCAAGGATGAAGAAAGAAAAAATGTGGCCAAAAAGGCCCGTTGTACAAAATTGAAAAGGGAGTAGAAACTGGAATGAACTGGTTAATGTATGAGCTGTTGTGGAGGGATTTCTTCAGGTTGGAATGAACTGGTTAATGTATGAACTGTTGTGGAGGGATTTCTTTCTTCAGGTTGGAATGAACTGGTTCCCACAATTGAAATCTAGGGTAATAAAATGCACAATTTCAGAAACGCGAGATACCAGTTTCGTGAAACTGAGTCGAGGACCTGTAGTTTTGAATATCGCCAACAATTGACTGGTTCAACTCAGAATTTGAACTACTGCTCTACAATCAAAAATTGAAGTATTGAATCTCAACTATGTCATCAACAAATGAGAACAAATAATGGAGACAATACATATTAGATAGGTGACGGAATGAGGGACAGTTACGGCCGCCGTTGTGGTTGTGAAGGAGATTACAGTTGTTACTAGTGGAGATTGTGGAGGAGATTACAGTTGTTACTAGTGGAGATAGGAAAAAAATGAGAGACGCGAGCAAACTTAGATAGAAGTGGTGAGGGTTTGAAGAGTGGAGATGACTGAAGTATATGAAACCAAAAAATGGCCGTCATTTCTCTTATGAAGATGAGGTGGTGGTAGCGGCGGCTGATGGTGGTGGGTGGTGCCGTGGTGGTGTTGGAGAAGATGAAGATGAGGTGTTTTTTATATTTTTATTTTAATTATTTTTTGGGGATTTTTGTATTTTTATTTTAATTATATATTTCAATTTATTTTTTTTGAAAAATGAGGTGTATTCAATTCTAATTTAAAAAGCCAGGTGGAAGTTTTATTTTTTTAATTTGAAATGCCATATATGATGTAGAAACGACAACTCAGCAAAATTGACCCAAATTTTCCAATTTCGCGATGTCACGTCATTATGTGTGATTCACGTACAATTTGAGCCCAATTGAGCAATTCGGGCTCAAATTGAACAAAATTCGCGAAACCCGAAAAGATAAAGTCCTAAATTGTCAGCCCAAAAAATTAAAGTTCTAAATTGCCAAACCCCCTAAATTACGGGATAAAAAAGGTAATAAAGTCATCTAAAAATGTATAACATTCGAAATTTACCAGTATAAATTGATACATATCTCTCCCGAGAGGGAGTTCACGTGTCATACCATAAGTATAGTATATGTTTTAATCTAACATATTTTCCTTCATTTTTAATTATCTTGGCTTTTATTTTTATTATTTTTTCAATCAGTGATTCAATACTGCCTCATTTCAATTATCTTAATTAATCAAATTTATTTTATAGTGAGAAAAGAAAATAAAAAAAAACTTATAGCAAACAATCTATACTTAT
This sequence comes from Scutellaria barbata, assembly GCA_028654395.1. NCBI lineage: Eukaryota > Viridiplantae > Streptophyta > Magnoliopsida > Lamiales > Lamiaceae > Scutellaria > Scutellaria barbata. Next base: position 24,909,091 of record CM053649.1, read on the forward strand.
AAAAGAAGGCTTTGGATCCCTTACGGGCAATCACATCAGCTTTTTGGAAGAATTTAAAGCCGTCACATCAACATCTTAGATAAATATAAAGCTGTCATGTGTTCTCTTCACCCCTCCCTTCCTCTTAAACCTCTCTCCATCTCTTCATCAACAATTACATTCCCTCCATCTTTTCATCTTCCTTCGATTTTGCTGAAAATCGGTGTGAGTTTGGGTTGAAAGAGTTCGACGAGATTGTTTGCTGGGCTTTCGCAAGTAGAATCGGATCTCAATGAAGATCTGAAGGATAGATGGGCAACGCCTGGGATTGCTGAGGTATTTTGTAATTTTAATTGTTTTTCTCTTATTTCATGGCGTGATGGTTTCGATTTTATTTTTTTAATTGCAGGAAGATTATATTTATGGGGTATATATGTTGATTTCATATTGCTGTAATTTTTTTGTGATTTGTGAATTTAATCTATTGAAGGATGTGAAATTTCATAGGAATTGGTAGGATTTCGAATCCATAAACTTCATTAAGGTGTTTGGTAACTTCATTTGCAATTTTGTTGTGTGGACTTAGTAGAAGAAATGTCTATGAAGACTGGGATAGTTACTTGCAGATGAATTTGTGAATGATCTTTTATTGGCTATTATAGATATGGTAACTATGTTGTAATGAAGGGCATTTCCAAGATACAATTAAACTAAGAGGGAATTTGAACAGGGTGATTAGCTATTGAATTCGTTTTTTTGTATGAGTATTAGTTAAGAAATGTTCTGTATAAACTGATTGATTCTGTTGATAAATTGCTATCTCAAAATAATTGTTATTAGGTGTGCTATTGATTGTTTTAGATTTTAACTGCATCTACTGCATACACTTAATAAAATAATAATACATGATAAAATATTTTTTGTTTGTTTGCAAGTTTATATATAAACTAAGAACGCGCCTTTAAAAGAAAAACAAATTAAGAAACTTATAAAGTGTGGAGATAAGGTTTGTTGTTGTGAAAAATCATAGATCTTTTATTTATAAGTTTGTATCTGTGTCTGAAATCAAATCTTACTTTTTCTAGACTTGTCGATACATTTCAATTATATATCAATGTTTAACTTATCTAAACTTGTCGATATTATCGACATCAATTGATTTATGCATATTGCAACTAATATGATCGATATCGATAAGTTAAATATTCAGAGTTTCAGGATTTCTATTAAGTCGATATTATCGACATCAATCATATCAGTTGAAATATCTATATATCAATATTTAACTTATCTAGACTTGTCGATATTATCGACATCAATTGATTTATGCATATGGCAGAATCCTATCTTCGGAAAAGAACATCCTGTTACTAATCTCAAAATCATATGTTAATGATCTATTTAAGATCGGATGATCTTCAATTAGCAAATTAACACCTACCTCCTATTCTAGGTATCTGGATAGGGTCTGGTGTCATTACTTTTTCCTTGAAAACATATCTGAGTGATGTGTATTGAAAAACGCATAAGCAATTCTATACGTCATAGAATATGGTCTATTATCTTCTTTTAAAATATTGATGAAGGGTTAAGACTCTACTACGTCATAGAATATGGTCTATTATCTTCTTTTAAAATATTGATGAAGGGTTAAGACTCTACTGAAATGTTGGTCAGCTAGGTTGTATGCAATCCTAGGATGAATGTCAAACATAAGTTTGGTAGCATACAAATTACCTACCATTGTACTAAGACAATTATCTGTCAAATTATTGATTCTTCTATCCATCACAGATAAATGTAATTAAGAATCAATACCTTATTTGAAGGTGATTTTAATTACTATTTCAATGCTTTCAATATGAATCCATTTCATAGTAACTGTTACTTCTTCTTTGATACATCTTAATTCCTCAAGAATTTCTTCTTTTGAAATAAACTGCATATCAATCTTATTACCGGTTAATTTCTTAGGAATCGAAAACTCACCTGAGTTCACCCGGTAGATGATATGGTGCTTGCGTTATCTTAGACTAATTTGGTAATAGATTCGATTAAGAGCTCCAATCTTAAATCCGTCGTTTGGACTTAAGGTTGAATCATGTCGCATGATTTTTTTCATCGTCTTATTTGAGATGGTCATTCTTGAAAAGAATCATGATAGACTTTTCGAGGTTTGGAGTCTATCTTCCCGTTCGTCGTGGCTATTCGTCTGATTCTGTAGTTGATCCATTGGAACCTTTTGAATCAGATTCGAACTCTTCTTCATAGATGTTTTCATTTGAAGAGATGTTCTCGAACTTGTAAATTGACACCAAATCACCGTAGAAGACAGCATCAAGGATGTCGTCTGTTGGCTCGAACTGGCGCACTTTCTTTTGCTTCTGTGGGCAATCGGGCGAAATATGATCTCTTGCACCGTACGTCCAGCAGTTGCAATATTTGAAACTTTCATTTGTACGAGTATGAGCTCGTTTGAAAGTTCTCCTTCTGGTTGTTCCTCCTATTGGCTTCCCTGTGGATCTAGATCCAAGTGAAAAAAACCTGGAAGGACCAGACTTTTGACCAGATTTATAAGATCTATCCTTTGATTTAGACCACCATGATCTTCCTTGATTGGAAGATTGTCTGTATGATCCTCCGGACTTAGAAATGTTTATTTCTCTTTCCATGTCTTTCGCGACTTGGTTCTCCAATAATACTTGGAAAATCATTATTATCGCAATAAAGATGAGTCTTTTTTACCAATCCTCTTAGTTTTTTCTTGTTCTTATTTAGTGTCGCTTGTTGACACTACTCTCTTAAGCTGTCATTCAAAAAGGACATCTTTCTTGCCATTGAATCAACCCTTCTTGGAGGTATCTCATAAGTTTGTATAAATATCTCTCTCCATAGGCTACATATTTTTGCAAAGAACATTTCTGTTGCAACATTCAATGGAATCTGAGCTTGGAAGTAATATTTGTGGAACCAATAGATGTATTCATCCGCATAACATATACTTCTCAATTCAAGAGCATACAAAGTTTTTGTAAATTCTCGCTTCTTTTCTTCTTGTCTTTCATCAAAGTATCCATCGCTGATGAAGTATACTTTGAGCAACTGACTGATCTTGTCTATAATTGAGAAGATATCGTCTCCTGATCCGATCTTTTCTTTGACATGGGCCTCCGTACTCTCTCATGCTTTCTTGGTTGAACCTAGCAAACTGTTTTCAATAAATTTGCCGAATTGTTCTTTGTCAATGTCCAGCGCTGATGAAACAACCTTTAACAATGTCATCCATTCATTGATCAAAGTTTCCACATTCATGATATCGATGATGTCGGTTGTGAGCATCAACTTGAATGGATTTGTGGGTTCTAACATCGTTTTTGCCCATGGGCTATTAGATGTTGTCTTATTCCATCCTGATCGTCTCTTTTGTCGAGCTATAAATGCACTATAGTCGACTTCATCCTGTTTCCACGGTTTTTGAGGTTGATGTTGGGGAACAGGTATTTCAGCACTCGTATTCCCTTTTTCCTGTTTGGGAATATGATCATTGGGACTCGATTAATTCTGCAAGATCTACTCTTGAGACTTCCATTCGACTTGTCGTATGATGTCTAGCAAGAGTTCCTCGTAACTTTTAGATACGCAGGGTTTTCATCTGATATACTAAGATAATTATATCCGGTTTTAATATACATGACTTAGCAAAATTGGTTTGGAAATAATAAAATTGGAGTGGAAATAACATTTTTTAATCATTGTCCATGTGATGTCAAAGGGTTTTTTGGTCTTTTTACCAAATTGTAGTAGAAAAGTGTAATATTATATGTTTTGAGATATAAAATAGTAAGTGTTATATTAATTGTGGTATTTGGAGCTATTCACCCAAACATGATCATACATGCAAGATAATCTGCAATTGTTTGGATGATGAAATTGAGGAAAAATCGACGGTTTAGGATGGTTTTTTTAGGTTTTTATTTTATTTTATTTTATTACACTACCTTTTGTAAATGTATTCATCTTATTCAACTCAACTTTGTAGCCGTGTTGCAGTAATAGATTATGCAACGAATAACATGTATTCAAAACCTCCGAGGAGACTATCATTTTTGGGTTATTATTAAAATAATATTTTAGCTCAATTTTTTTAAATTTAAATATAGTGTATTATTGCCTATTTAAATGTTTCAAGTTTTAGATGGGTGTCAAAAGACTGGCTAATTCATTACGTCACTTCAATCATTTTGTTGTGAAGATATAGATTATATGCACGTGATTCTTGTATAGTTGTATCCCAATTTCTTACCAAATTATCGGTTTGAATGATAAATGTTTGACGTGTTTTTGTTTGTTTTGAGGGAAAATAATTTAATTTTGTAATTTCTTGAACTTCTAAGTACTTTATTTATATATAATTTTAAAGTGTTTTGTCTTATAATTTTTTAAATAAAAATTATTTTCATTATTATAGTAATATAGTTATCCATTTTTATTATCAAATTTTTAAAAGTTATTCCAAATTAGTAAGTAGATATTTTTTTCAATATTTTTGTACTAGTGAATCAATCCAACTATTACTATCAATGATTTTATCATTAATTTTTTTTTATATTATATAATTTGAATGTCAAACATTTTATTGAAATCCAAAGTTTTAAAATATTAAGACAATTAAAAGTAATTAAATGTTTGGTGACATAAAAATAATTTTTGCAGTCAACCACTCATGATTCAACCTCGACGTGTGATATCAATGGCCAAGCATTTATATTATCATATTAATAATTTTCTATTTTCACTATTTTTGAAAAGACTATGTATTATTTTAAAAAATTACTGTAATTTTTAAAAGTAAAGATAGATAATTATATTAATGTTAACATAATGTTTTATGTTTAAATTTATCAAAATTCAAATAAATGTTTTGTTCTTCTAGATAAAAATACCACCTATATATTATAATTATAATTAAGTAAACAACAGATCACTTTGTTATAGCAAATTGATCCCGACCTAAATAAATAAATAAATAAAATTATAAGATTCGAGACAAAAAGATAAAGAGTTAATTTACAAGACAAAAAATCTAAATTTTTCTGAAAAATAAAGCTAAAGATACAGTTACAACCATGACGGTGACTTGTGTGTGAACTGTGTATCCATTCCCATTTCGTTGGAAAGAGATCAGACATATTCCTACATCTAGCAAATGTGATGATGAAGAGGTGAAGAATGTAAAACGGAGCTCAGATTTCATCCAATTCCATGCAGGCTTGCTTGCTTATTCCTGCATACTCATCGCCGCAGCTCGTTCGTTGTGTCGGCGGCGATTTTGGATCTCGCCGCCGGACAACCGTTGCCCGGTGGTAGGTTTTGGCCTCTTCTGTTGTTTTTCCTTTTTAATTTATGTGTATTTTCCTCCGTGGAAATAAATGTTATCAGCTGAGATAAATTCGTCGCTTTCGTGGAAGTGTGAAGGTTTTGGTTTTCAGTATTTAATTACTGATGAGTCTATGGTTTACTTGGTAGGGGTGATCGCAGTGTTTGATTATAATGGAGTCGAATAACATTAAGTTTGATTAGGTATTATTTGTCAAATTTTTAGTGTGAGCCTGATTGATTGCTGCCTAATGTCTTTGATCTGATTTTGGGTTGAAGAATAATTGGTGTCGTATTTCATGTGTTTTGCCATTTTGATGGCTCTTAAGTATTGTTAGTTCGTGAAGATGCCTGATTGATTGCATAAATTTATATGAGTTTGGTGTCGTAGGGATGTGTAAAATTGCCTATTTCTTGCTAATTTTCATTTCTTGGTTTAGCTTTGCTTCATTGTTTACTAGTCTTATATGAACTTGGTGCCTACTTTGTGGATTTCTCTCAAGATGAAGGTCCATTCTGGCCCTCTTTCCCTTTCCATTTTGAGTTAAGTCCAAGTAGACATATTTACATAAATTGAGCATACCGATAATGAACTTCACAAAAGATATTGATGATGCTAATGATGTTCATTGCACTGTTCACCTTTGGTTCTGCTATTTTTTCTAGTTTTATGTTGCTTTAAGTTTTCTTTGAGTATATGATGTTTACTCTTGTTAGTAATTGACCTTCAATTATGCAATAGGTGCTTTATATGTTGTGGAGAATTATTCTATGGTATGGATGAGCTCTGAAATTTAAATTACTATATTGAGATGGGCCCTCTAAATAGCACTGGTGAAAACATAGATAGAGGTTCCAGTATCTTTGGGATTGAGAAATTCCAATTGTATTTTCTTCTCAGTGATGAAACTAAGCACTGTAATGGATTTCGGGGCTTCTTGTATTTTTTGGCTCTTGTCTACTGTTTTATTGGATTATCAGCTATAACTGCTCGCTTCTTCCGGTCTATGGAACATGTTGTTAAGCATACTCGAATAGTTGAAGAGATAGATCCTTGTACCAATACCAAAATTATCAGACACAAAAAGGTTTGGAATTACACCATAGCTGACATCACACTGTTGGCATTTGGGACTAGCTTCCCCCAGATTTCATTGGCCACCATTGACGCATTAAGGAATCTTGGGAACTTGAGCGCTGGAGGTTTGTTCCTCTTTCATGTTTTATGAACATTATATTGATAATCTGGTCTCACCCATGGTATCCCTGTGGGTTCTATATAAGTTCTAAATAAGAGCTAAAAGTTCATTCAAAAATTTTCCTTTCCAGAGTTGGTATTTGTACGTTATGTTATTTTCAGATTTCCCGACCATAATTAATCACTTCTTTTAATTCTTTGGATATGCCGTTTCTGACGACTCAAGGCCTTTCAAAATCAATGCTAGAAGAAGAAAAGTTGGCAGAGAAACTGTCAAAATCAAACAGAGGACATTCTGGATTTGTTTTCAGTTTCAGGGGCATGTCATAAATTATTTTTGTGGGATGTTTTAGTATTTGGCTAGGATTTATCTGTTTGTTTAGGATTAATTTTCATTGAGTTTATTTCTTTGTTAGGCAAGGGTCATGTAGCCTAATCCTTGCTAAAGGAGGATTTCTTCATCTTGGTCTTTCCTGTAGGATTAGGTTAATTTTAGCATAGAAACACATTGCAATCTCTTTCTATTTCATGGATCAGTAGATGATTCAGTTTCTGCTAGTTTTGGATAAAATATAGGCATGACCCTCACCATGGTGAATAAGTTGTTTTATGTTTCATTTATCTGGTTAGGTAGATTTGGTTCTTAGCACAAGGAAGATATTGTAAAAAGACTTAATTTTAACGATAAAACTTTTGGTAAAATTTTGACATATTTTGAATGATGAGACATTGATGAGTTAACACTCAGGAGACATCATGAAAATGTTTTTGATTGGAAGATATTGCATAAAAGTTTAGATATATTAGAAAATGTTTTGCTTTCACATTTCTTTTTAATTTATCTATTGCATGAAAGTTGTCCTAATTTTTTTGTAGAACCTTTACTTTTACTTGAATACTAATTGTTTTACCATAATATGGTCAACAGGTTTAGGCCCTGGAACACTGGTTGGTTCTGCTGCTTTTGATTTGTTTCCTATCCATGCTGTCTGTGTTGTGGTTCCTAAAGCTGGAGAACTGAAAAAGATATCAGATATTGGAGTCTGGCTTGTAGAGCTCTTTTGGTCTTTTTGGGCTTACATCTGGCTTTACATAACATTGGAGGTACTATTTATCTATTCTCAGCCCAACTTTTCTGCATAGAATCGAAATAACGGAAGATAAATATGTTATCAGTTTATACTTTATATGATTAATTTATTAGACTTTCGCTGGATTATCATTTTCTAATTCACCACCCCTTTCTGAATCATTGTGCCTACTTTATTCCTTCCTCTTCGAAACACTTATACCGTATCGTTTAACAGCCCTGAAAACAGGTCAATTATGGTACTGATTACTCTTGCAATTAAATTGTAGAAAAGAAAAGGCAGTAACAGAAAATACACATAATAATCATCTTTTCTTTTCTTTTCCTTCTGTTTCTTTCTTTTTGCGACACTCTTTTTTTTTTTTTTTTAAAGAAATGCAAAGTTGTTAAAATCCAATTTGCATTAATGGGATAAGGAAAAATTCATAGTTTAAGTGTACTCAGATCATCCGAACCGGATGTCATCACTTGACTTGGCAATACTATTTCAGGTACAATTTGAAACTATATTTTGCTTGATCTGTTATACACTTAGGCTTTGTTTGGACTGGGATTTGCCCATCCGGATTTGGGATGGGGCCAAGTCCCAATCCATGTTTGTTATAGGATCTCAAAATCCTATTAATCTACCCGCTTTTCTACTTTTTGCAATTCCCAACATCTACCATTTCAAAATATAATAATAATACAACATCTACTTTTTCTACAATTTCCAGCGTGATTGTAACATCTTAACTATAATTTTACCCTATAACATTCCAAAACAAATTTAAAATTATTAAAATCCACCTTTTCCAAAATCCACTTAAATCCTAAATCCAGACTCACTAAATCCATCTAAATCCCAGTCCAAACAAAGCCTTACACTAAAGGGCTTTACACACATGTTTGACAAATTTTCTGCATTTTCTATAGTTTGAAAATTAGTATGGAACATATGTTATATTGTTTACTAAAAGCACAACCAACTTTTCTACAAAGCCCTTACTTTACTAATTTATTTACATTGCTTTTCTATTTACCTTTTTCTTTCCCTTTTTTTGGTTATAAATCATTTTTTATGACAACATAAATTAGGAGAATTCAGACAGAAAAATTTAGGAACTGAAATGATCCATTCTCTCAGGCGAGCATTGTTTGTGCTAGCAATGATTGCGTTATAGTCTAACTGCTGCTATATGTATGTGTGAATAAAATTTGCTAGGATTAGACCCACATATTAAGGTGGCTACATCTTATTATGTGAGCCCATCAAATTGAGCTGGCTGAGCCAGGCTACCATATCCCATTTGGTTTGAGCTTGGTCCAGTTCAGGAAATGTCTTGTTTTACTGATACATTGTAATTTATATTACCATGTGTAATGTAATTGTCCCCTCATATCGTTGTTCAACGAAGACGATTTGCTTAATGTATTGCAATTTCCATTGAAACATTAATCACTTGTGGTTCAAATAACTCTTGAGTTTGCAGGTTTGGACACCTAATGAGATCACTCTGTGGGAAGCTTTATTGACAGTGTTGCAATTTGGCCTACTGTTAATACATGCCTATGCTCAAGATAAGCGTTGGCCGTATTTGTCTCTGCCACTGTAGGTTTTTGGTTGATGAACTCAACACTTTTCCTTCCATTCTACACTAATAGCCTGACATTTCAGTTTGTATCCTGAAAGAAAAAAGAAGAGTTATATGGTTTTCCTTCTTTCTGATATCAAGTTGTTTAATAAATAACCAGAGAAAGATCAGAGAGGCCAGAAGAATGGGTACCAGTTGAAACTGCTCCAAACAGGGATGAGAAATGGGGTCATGATAAGGACTCTGAAGTCCTTGATGATGAAAATGGGAACAGGAACGTGGTTGACATTTTCTCCATCCATGATGGTAACTCAAATAATCCTCATTACTGGGACACTTTTTTGAATTCAATCGATGATAAAAAAATGGTTATATCTGACTTTGAGTCTTAAATGATCTCCAGTTTTCGTTCAATTCCTCTAGTTTTAGTTATCGCGTCACCCCTCATTTTTCTATTGCAAACCTAAATGCTATAATTGTTTGATGCAGGACAATGAGCAGATAGAATTACTGTCATATCTTGCAATATATTCATGTGAGTAGTGGACAATCAGGCTGTTGCCCTATTGTAGAAACAGCTTAATTGAGCTAAAGACCAAGATATTTTTCCCTAATTGTGTAATGCAGCTGTTTGGTTAACCAACTTCACATATTTGTATTTCTATTCCTATGAGTCTATGACATGATTAACAAAAAGGACAGTTCTCTAAAGATAAAAAAAGTAAATGTTGGCTCTTCATATGATGTTATGTTCGGATCATGCAAGTGGTTTTTGATGTATAATAATAATAATTATTTTCCACATATGTTTCATGACTTTGTTAAGAGGTGGGAAACAAATTCTGCCAACATACACTTGAGCAGGTAGCCAGGCACCGCTGTCTCATAATTGATATATAACTGGATGGCACATTGACAACAGGGTCAAATTGAGTAAATGCACTGGGGATAAGTGTGGTATGAAGAACCTGGAATGTAGGTGATGATAGGAACTATTTAAGTAGGCTTGTGAAGGTTACCCTGCCAAAATTTTAAAGGAGTATCAGTTGTGCAGGATAGAAAAAGTATACATTGGTAGAACTAAGAGTAATGGAGATGCACTGGCAGAAATTCTGAATATATCGTATTCTGGATTCAATTTTTTTTAAGCATTTGATAAAAAAAAAAAAGTGTACGTACATGTTGCCTAGTTTAAACTTGTTCACATTGCTCTCAATATTTCGTTTCTGAGAAAATCCATCCAAGTACCCATTGTGAGCTAGACATCTAAGGAAAAGATTTACTATTAGTACAAGATACTATTGACCTGAGCAATCAGACCATGCATTAAAATAATATCCATGGCTACCAAATTGTCTGACTTAGAGATTACAGAGGATCTCAAATTAAGGATTACAGTAACCTGCTTCATGTGCATCAATAGGTGGCCATAAGATGCTATAAGAACTTCCAAAGTTCACCCTCTTTTTTTTGAAGAGAGGGGGGGGGGGGTTGTCAATTTCAGAAAATGCTATTTTTCTGTGAAATGTTTATTTTATTAGTTCTCACATTTCATTTCAAACCATAACCTGCAGGTCATTTCTATCAAAAGTTGCCTAAAACAGATGCAGCTCAGTCTTCAGAGCAATCTATCAGGGAGATTTTTGAGGAAGATAACTTGCGTTCAATCTGGAAACAGCAGTTCATCGATGCATTTGTGGTACTTTGTTTCTGGCTTCCTTTGATTACATTCGTGTAGAAGCTGAGAATCATTAACTCAAATTAAAAGGGAATGAAGGAGACAGGATGACCAACCAAAAGTCTGAAAGATTGTTAAAAAATCATGTTATACATAAATGAGAACGTGTCTTACCGAATTTGCAAGATATTAACCGACCCCACATAGTAAGATAAATGCTTAGTTTGTTGTAATCTATTTTGTGCATGAGACATCAAGTTTACTAATGGCTATGATATCCGTTTGCACCCCATTATAGATTTGGTCCTCGTTGACCCTCCAACCAAATTCTGCATGTACACATTAACGAGTGGATCATTTTTAACAGTATCTTGCTTTGAGCGTGATATTCTTTCATTAGGATGAACTAGCAACAACAATTTAATTGGAGCACTACCAAGAACCTTTATACCTTTTCCTTTTCTGAAAACTATCTACCATCCTTGAACAGTTGGAGGGCCCAAAATCAAAAAAGTCGAACAAGTGTCTAAGGCTATTGAAGGCATCCTGGGAGTTGCTTTGCGCACCATGGAGAATTCTGTTTGCTTTTGTTCCTCCATACCAGATTGCTCATGGATGGATATCTTTCATTTGCTCTTTAATTTTCATCAGTGGGATAGCTTACATTGTGACCAAGCTTACAGATCTAATAAGCAGCGTCACAGGTTCACATTTCCTAGAAAACGAATTATATGCTATGCTATTCCTGTTTCCAGCCTACCTTTCATAAATTTTAGTTAGTAACGTTATGTAATGCCAATTTTCAGGTATTGATGCTTATGTCATAGCATTAACAGCATTGGCAGCTGGAACATCGTGGCCAGATTTAATGGCAAGCAAGATTGCTGCAGAGCGACAGATCACAGCTGACTCTGCCATAGCTAATATCACTTGCAGGTTCTCTTTTATGCTTCAGATTTCATTAAGCATCATACATATTTGAATTAATATCTGTCTTTGAAGTGTTTCAAGTTCTTTTAGCATTGATATTTCGCTATGCATACATACATACATAGATTTATTTATTATTGGAAACTTTCGACATTTGGCTATCTTGGTCAATTCTTTTGAAATTGTCAATTTTACCCCTTGATTTTTGGCTGCTAGGCCTTTTCTTACAAAAAAAATGTAGCATGCGTTATTCACTTATGTAGAATCTTTGTTTTTGCAGCAATTCAGTAAATATTTATATTGGGATTGGCGTACCTTGGCTCATCAACACGTTATACAACTTCATCGCTTATAACAAATCATTGAAGATAGACAACGCAAACGGCCTCAGTTTCTCCCTGCTCGTATTCTTTGCTACATCTATAGGCTGTATCGGAGTTCTTGTATTAAGGCGCCTCACACTGGGGGCAGAGCTTGGAGGGCCAAGATTTTGGGCGTGGCTTACTTGTGCCTATTTCATGTCTCTATGGCTTATTTTTGTTGTATTGTCATCGTTACATGTTTATGGCTTTATTTAGTATTTATTCTTACCACAAGTCTTTTACTTTTTGAGAGTAAGTGTATTATTAATCCTTACTTCAAAATATGATTGTAATAAAAGTGCGTGCATCTTCGTTCAGACTTATGATGTATAACAAATCTTTACACAAGTTGAGATGAAAGATCCTCACATTAAGCATACAAAAAATAATAAATCATGAAAATCATTCTCAACATAATTGATCTCTCTTGTTGACGATGCTGTAGTGAAAAGCAATAAAAATGAAGAGAATATGGAAGACAATTTATTCAATATCTCCTCAAGGTACGATGAGAAAAAAAAAAAAAGTTTGGTGCTTTCTGGAACGGAGAATAGACAATCGAAAATCCCCAAAATCTAAACCACCAAAGTACAATCACATTCATTGCTAATGAACAAATTTTCTATGTTATTCCAATTCCATGATTGATAACGTACAAGGGGCTCTTTCAATATTCTTAGAATCTAATTCTTACTCAGGCGGCAGCACCTGTACAAGCTGTAGCTGGTGTAATGCTCTGCTGCTTTGAGGAGCTGTATTTCCTGGTGATGAATCTGAGAGACAAGAAAGATTTGTTTTGTAAATGGAAGATGTCTGTTAAACTGCCTTTATAACTAAGGCATCAGTCTAGGATGGTATAAAAATCTTAGCCAGTTCAAAATAAAGCTCAATGAGCTTGACTAGACAGACTAACCTGAAGAAATCCCTCCACAACAGCTCATACATTAACCAGTTCATTCCAGTATCAGATGTCCCACTTCCGTCATTTTTCTTGTTAGAGGAAGCAGAAATCATGCTGTAAAAATACAAGGTTTGTGTTAGTGGAGAGAGAGAGAGAGAGAGCAAACGAAATAGGGATACTGATTGCAATACCGGGAAGCAGACTTCTTCAGCTCATCAAACATGGAACGAGGAGAAAGGCATCCCATGGCTAGCCAGGGTGATATTTTGCATGAAAAATTTGCCCCGTATATGCTATCATTGCCTCCATCCTTAGATCCATTATTTGGTTTTGCCTTGGATTCAACAACAAAAGTTCTGAGTCTTTGCATGGCCTCAGTCTCTCCACCAACAAGAGAAGCATTAACTGCTGTTTTTCCATTCTACAAGAGACAAAAAGGAATAATTTCATTGCCACCTCACAAAACAAAACTACTATCTCATTCTTTCTGTCAGCCAATTCATGTTTTATAAGAGTGTGTTGCAGACTTAGAATCGACTCCAGATTTGCAGGACCATATTTTGTTGCCCTAAGCATTCGAAAAGGTATGGCAGTCATCAAAGCATTATATTGCATAAGAGAAGTCATAACATCAGGATTTCCCATATTAGAATATAGATGTGCTGTTCTAACTCCAAAGTTTTCAAGTGCCACGTTGGACAATCATATTCACCGAAAGAGATAATCATTAAGTTCTATAGTACTAGTACATTAACTACCCACAGAGGTTCTGCACATAGCAGGTATAAAAAGTGCATCCCCTTTCCTATTAAACATTATCAAATGCATAAAGATTTGCAGTTTAGAAGAATACAAAACTGGAGTGCAAATAATACATCAAAGTGCAATTTAAAATTTACAAGAACCTTCTACTTCTTTCTTCAATACAAAAAGGTCAGACTACTAACTTATGTCCATCTTATCTTACAATTCTCAATTCAACAAAAGTGCAAAAGTGCCACTGAGTTACAGTGAGCAACAGATTTTATTATGTTCTTAAGTTTCCTCATCTACAACACTAAAAGCAATTCTTGCTGAACATTATATGAACAAGAACTGCTTGACTTAATTAACTTTCAAAATCTCAAACAAAATATCAAATAAATAGTAACCATATATTGACTTGTGCATTTTCGGAAAATGCAAGATATGGTAATCGTTAAGCACTACTAGCCCCTTATTTTCTCACAAATACGAAGACCAAACTTCATCCCAAGTAAATAAGACAACCAAATATTTGATCTCCAATTTCTCCAGTACTATCACAAACGTCTAAGCGTTAATTGTCCAAAAACTATAAGCCCAATCTATGCTAATCAATTTATCGCTTGACTGTAAGCAAAAGCAAGTATTCTGTCCAAACATTAGCATGAAATTCAAAATATGAAAAATCAGAATAGTCGAACCATAAACATAGCATATAAACAAAAAACAATAGAAGAAATTCAACAACGATCCATCATCAGCAAATCATTAATTCACACAAACAAATAAATCTAAATCACAACACTCCAACTCTTGAATTCTCAACCGAATAATAAACTAAGCAGAAGTCCCATAATACCTGACTCATTGTAGTATTCTGATTAAGCCCCAAATCCAGCAGTGTAGGGATTTCCCCAGCCTCCACATCCCCTCTTTTAGGCAAGCCCTTCATCCTATCCAAAGCCTCAATCGTCTTCCTCACCTCCAACCCCTTCACCTTCTCCTTAAACCCACCATAATTTGTGGGCATTTCCTCCAGCTTAAAAGGCAAATCATCCATGTGGTACAATGTGCTTCCCCAGAAGTACTTCACCTCCACTCCCTCATCCTTCATGGCCTCCTCTATCTTCTCCTCCGATTTGACTTCGTCATGCGAAACCTCTCTGTGCATATACACAGCATCTGCCCCCACAGCTTTAACCACCTCCAATAGCACATTCTCGGGTCTCCCAATTCTCACCACAAGATCCGAGCCGCGTGCCTGCAAATTCCGCCGCAAATCGGAAACAGATTCTATCAAAAATGTAGCTCGATACGGCCCCGTTTTGTCAAACCCTGACGATGATTTTCCATAATCCCGGGGGTCGAAGCAGTAAACAGGGAGAACCGAAATAGATTCGTTGTTGGCAGTGGTGAGGCATTCGTTGTCGTGGATGCGGAGGTCGTTTCGGAACCAGACGACGGCGGAGCGGCGCAGGGCGGCGGCGCCAGAGGGGTTGGATGGGCGGAGCGGGTTCAGAGTAAGAGTGTTCTGCAGAGGGTTGGCAGAAATGGTGGATTTGAAGAAGGGCTTTGGAGGGGAGAGGGAAGAGGAGAGGGAGAAGTGAGAGAGAGAGGAAATTTGAGATGGGAGTCTGACTTTGTTTGGTGGGGGGGCGATTTGCTTGGGTGGGAGGAAATAGGAAGGGAGGAGAGTGGAGAGAGAAAGAGAGATTGAAGCAGTAGGAACGAGAGGGAGTGGGTTCTCATTCTGGGTCTGCTCTAATTCTTCATGGGTTTCGGTGGTGTTGCTGATTCGAGAATCCATTTGAGAGAGAGAGAGATGGTGGTGGTGGTGATAAGTGGTGGTTGAGTTGCTGTCCTCTGGTTTGGGTATGTGCTATCTTACGCCTCTCTCTTCTACTCCTCTGTTACGCTGTTTGGTAGCACCTATCTCTATTTTTGGCCTTTTTTATCGTCTCTTCTTGGAATTCAATTATCAACATATTTTCAATTTTATCTTACTAAATTCTCAATTGTCAAAAAAAATCTCATTACTGTCAGATTTTGTCTTGCTATGTTATGTAATATTTCCTTCAATTCCATTGAATTCTCTTTTTTAATTTTGTTTCCAATTTTTTTTTCTGGACTTTTATATAATTTATTCAAAGACTATCCTATTCTTAAAACATCTAATTCTAAACATAACTCATAAATTTTAGTAAAAATTTTAAAATATGATAGCAATTTTTGTTTATCATTTTATTCTGTTTTAAATATTGAACCATAAATTCTCTTTAATAATTTAAGATACCATTAGTCAAATCCGTGGCCTTACTCAATTTGAGAGATAGTATCTATAATTGGACAGTATATAGATATAATGAAAATTCTTTTTCAAAAATTAAAAAGAAAGCAACTATTAGGATCATGATGCAACAAAATTTAAAAAATTGGGGCTTGCCGTATTTGTATTTAATTTTAGGTGACATTTTCAACCACCAAGAACGGACGATTTTGATTTTATGCAATCTTCTAAGTCGAAATTATTTCTTGTATTTTTCATTTTCTTCTTTATTAAATAATCGGATATCCCAAAGGCAGCCTTTTACTTTCTTTCACTCTCAATGTAAATTGGATTACTTTTTTAAAATAAAACATAATTGCGTTCTCGTAATTTTAATTTGATTTAATATGATTTTTTTTTTTTTGGAAACATTAAGTTTACATGTGGTCCTTATAGTTAGTAAGTTTATGGTTTCAGATTGGCTACACATAAAAATTATGTCAATATAAAATAACTATATATTAAAACAAATCGATAAAATGGGATTTCCGTGATGGGTTAGCGACCAAACATTAGCATACCATATGTACAAACATTTCTCAAACCTACAATACAGTTTCTTCACATACAAATCGATATTGAGGAAACAGAGCAAAAGCAAGGGAAACAATATGCAGGCATTCAACGGCATCAAACAAATATCCAACACTTAATCGAATTTACAACACGTACCTGATAGGATTCCGGTTAAAACAAGTTACACTATTTCCAGCTTCCAAAGGATCGTTTGAGCATAATAAAAAGGAATATTTTAAATTTTGATCGGATCAACTGCCAGAATAGCCAACGAGCTCATCAGAAATGTTATCGTGACACTCAAAAATGGGTTGAGCAATCATATAATTTCGAACGATTCCAGAGGAAGAAGATAGCAAATCTATTAAAACAAGATTGTGATAATAATCCAGTTAGTTATGGATCAAAATAGACGGGTAAAACTGAGGATTTCAAATTTAACTGATGATCACCACATTCAAAATTGAAAATATCACTTTGGAAAAATCTTCCTTATTAGTTTATTACCAATGTATGACTTGTACTCCACCTGATAAAATAAAATTCATAAGAAAAAGATGCCAACCTTGGTATTGTCATCTCAAGGCATAAAAAGGCCTAAATCATTGCAGATGCAAGCGTTGGACGAGGTCTTACGACATTCAGCACCCCTCTAGCAGTTGTCTGCCAACACAAACATTCAAAACGTATTATTACACTGACTGATTTTAGAACAAAATTCTTACCATACTGCATAAATCTTACCTCAAAGAAGGAATTGAAATTGAGTCGCAAAAGGAAACGCCTAAGAAAAGGGGCTCGTTGACTCCCAGCAATCCTGCTACTGCGGAGTATAGTGTACAATGAATTTGACTTTTTATTGAATTCCTGCATTAATCAATCAGAAGTCTGGTCATTACAAGGATGGAAAAATGTTTATCCAACTTTGTCTTGCAATGCATGACAGCTGATAAGTGATGCATCGCCTGTAGTACCTCAGATATGTGCTCCAGTTCAGCAGTGCTTTCTTTATTTTCTTGGTTTTCAATAATCGAGCAAAATTGCATACATAGTTTCATTATACCATCAAGAATACGTGACACAGAACCAATGTCCAAGAAAGATTGTGAAATTAGTGCAGATAAGTACCTGAAGACATAGAAATAGTCAGAGAAAATTTTGGCTATACTCTATTAGCAGTTGAAACAAGAGAAAAAGGAACCCAGCAATCCATAAAATCACCAGCCACTTCTTCTGAGCTAAAAAATTTCACAGTTACATCTTTTGGCAAGATCAATAGTAATTAGAAATCAACAACACATGCATATCTTTTATAACATCTTTCATAAATCGAATTTCTGCCATTAATTATATAATTAACGAGAACCGCCACCGGAACTGCACCATTACATATACACAAAAGAATGCAACATAGAGACTGAAACCATTGACATCACTTACTCTTGGTGGAAGCCGACCAATTCTGTAAAATCACGAGAATTTTGAATATGAGCTTGCAAGACGTTCCACTGAGACTCTATTACATCCACCTAGCAAGTTAAACAAGCAGTTGTTCTATAACTTATCTTTAGAAAGAAGGTTTACTAAATAAGATGTATGAACATACTATAGAAGCACTTTATTACTTCTAAACAATCAAAATCGGGAAAGTCCAAACTGCCATGTAATTTTCATAAAGTCATTTCCATATTCTGCAATGAAATTACTTTTGATAAGTGTCTTTTGATATTCTTATCCCCCAAAAAAACATCCCACAAGATGAACTTTAATTGTCCCAAAATCCTACTCTAATCTTTATATACCTTATTCATGGAATCAGTTCAAATATACATTACTATTAATCTAATTAGCACATGAATTGAATATTTATATCTTGAAGTCAATATCTCATTTTAAATATATATTTCGCAGAATTTAAAAAATAAATAAATACTTTATTCCTAATATATTGAAATACATTATCATTACCCGCACATATCCCAACCTACACCCAAAATGCATTTTACCATAATATTTCTCTCAAACATCCAAAATTTACCAAAAACAAGCTCAACAGTGTAGATTTCTAATACATGAGGTGCCTGCTCAAGAAAAAGGTGCACTTAAGGGTCTTGAGGAAAATGTGATGTTAAATGCAAGTATGCCCTTGACTTCAGTATTTTAAATTGCTTTTAGCATAGAATATACATCGTTTCAGCAAAAACTCAACCACGAGCTCATCAATGACATGCAATTACTTTAGGCATATATTTTTCTGGTAAGCCACCTGAATATAAAACTGAAGATTTCTGATCAGGAAGGCCATATGCTCTCTGACACGCCACATTGGTCTAAAGCGCTGCCGTCTCTGTTGAGATATTGAATTGTTCATACCATCACTGCGACGTTTGGCAAAATCAGAATGATCTTGATGCATTGCAGAAGCCCATGACTTTTCCAATTCCATCTGAGTCCGCTTTAGGCGGAGCAAGTACTGAAAAATCCTAAGATACCTGTTCCAACCATGTGGTTTACAATGAAGAAGTTGCTAATTCAGCCACAGGGATGCTATGCTACAAAGACAACTACACAGGTGTGCACTTTCACCAACATTTTAATTGGCAATGAAGGTTTGGACAAAAAAAAAAGTACTTAATTTATCTACTATGCTCATAAATTTAAAAGAAGAAATTTTTTGGAGCTGATGTATAGCTTACTTTGATAGCACTTCCTGCGTAAAGAACAACTGCAAAGGCCAGTCAACAAAGTATTCAAGGGCAATCCCATCCCAGCCATCAACTGACATCTCTGTAGAAGTATCTAGTTGGATACCCGAGTCTCCATCAGAATGAGCTTTTGCTTTTGGCAACTCAACATGAGAGGATTTAACTGTGATTCCTGGCATTCTTAAAGAGGTGACAGAATTAAGAGGCACTATTCTAAGAGCTATAATTCATATAAAGCATTGGAAGTAAAAATATGTTATACCGCAAAGACACTCGAAAGAAATATTTGTCCTCTTCTCCAATAGTCTTAATTGCAGCCTGCACCAGATAAACCCTTCCAAGTTTACAATAGTTTACAATGATATGTGGCTTGAAATGCAAAAATAATAAAGAAAGGTATAGGTAGACCATGTGGTTTTGGTAACAGTGGGAAATGGAGTAGAGAAGCAAAAAGATTATGCGTCTTCTGGAGTACGCAATGAAGAACTATGAAAAAATTTAGTAGAACACCTTACATATTGATTGTTAAGATCATGCATGCAAAATAAAAGCTTGAGTTGAGGATCGCTGAAATGACAACTGAGGTTACTTCGGTGCCCAAGAGGCAAATGGCATGGTTAATAAGTCAGACTCACAGTGTCATGTCATAGAAAACAACTGATGAAAGGATATCATTAAATATGAATTATTTTATTAGTTAAGATTGTTTTCATTACTAAAATTTACCAGTTGAAAAGGAACCATAAGATCAGCTTCAGCAGTTGATTGACGAGGTGGTAAGCGCATCAGCAGGCGACTCTCCTCAAGAAAACTCTATCATGTAAACACATCATCTGTCAATGTACTATTATAAATGGTGAAGACAAATGAGCGAAGTCTGTAAGAAAATCTTATGACACTCCTAATTCTGGAAGGTTTTTATAAACTAAAATAAATTTCATCACTGAAACTGCTGCTGACATCTCATGCATGTTTGAATTTTAAGAGTTCTTTCAACTTCACAAAATCCTAGTTCAAGTCAAGAATATGTAAGCAGCTTGTCAGATATAAATTCCTGCAAATGGCTTATATCTTTTATAGTTTAAATGTCTCCAAAGGCAATCTATGAGCTTTCAGATTATTTCAAGGTAAAAGCATGACCATGATGCACAGTTTTGCAATAGATGCAATAGTAAAAGTAACCTAAATTTATCCTACCTGGAAAAAGTCACCTTTTGCTAAAAGGAAATAATCTTTAAGAGCTTTCAAGTGGCCATTGAGGTCGGCACGCACAACAACAAGCTGCAGATATGACCAAAACAATAAATTACTTTTCCACTTAAAGATAAAGGGACCTCAATATATTATATACGCAATCAACACCTGCCAAAGGTTATTTGCTGCAATTGCTTTGATTGAGTCAACTGCAGTCTCAAATGATCTCTTATGGAACTCCGACGACTCCTGCAAATATGAAACCAAATACCGAATATTAGAAGATAAAAAAAGAACAAAATATGTAATAAAAACAAAATACATAATGGCATGAACTGCTAACTCCTGGGCCATGGAGCTAATAAATAGGCAAAAAAAGTAAATAAATATGAAATGCCAATAACATTCTAAAAGTGATATAACAAGAGCAAAGACCCATATTGCATTAAAATGTTAAAAAAGACCTTCAAGTTTTGAAGCATAGCCTCAATTTTGTCAGCCTCGGATTGTGGAAGTAATTCTTCTCCAGTCAATAGAGATTGGACAGAAGAGTCCTTCTGTAGAGAAAACCTTCCTATTGATCCTTGTGTCCTCTGTGATCCTTTTTGTATGTGCTGCCCCTGAAATTGGATAGCAGGACTTGGATTTCGAAGAATTCTGATGGCTTTCCCAGCAAATAGAATAGATTCAGCAATGTGCATAGGAACATACTCAGGAAGCATGTCCTGCAAAAGAATTAATTAACATAAGTGTCAAGATTTAATTTTTCTTTCTCTATATTTATTTCTTTATTGGGTGCTTTTTTTGGGTGGTGATGGGAGAGGTAGAGAGCCCTGGATTCTACCAGATGTATCAAGCATCATTCATAGAGATCTGTGTTGTTATTGAATCAGAACCACTAAGAAATATAAAATTAGTAATGGGAACTGTTTCAATAGAACAAATTATACAACACAAGCGCTTCCAAATATCTTCATGAAGATATTATTCATGCAACAAAAACATATAAATTCCGAAACTAAGCATAACTGACAGCAAAAACCAGGATATATACCAGAGCAATATGGAAGCCCAGATGCCAATCAGTAACAGACACATCATTAGTTGACAAGCGAGCTAATTTCTCAAGTGTACTTGCAGGTGAATCATGTTCAGAGTCCCTATCTTCTTGCCTGGGAAAACATAAATTTTATCAAATCTAGATTAATAAAGCTATTGTGGCCAAAAAAAAATATTGAAAATAAACAAAGAGCCCTTAGAAAGCCACACCTGCTAATGAAAAATTCTCCATACTGGTCATGAAGAATTCCATACACCATCCATGATACAAGTTGGTTGTACATGACCTGATGCCCATGCCATAGAAGCCTGATTGAAAAGAAAAAAAAAGATTAAAAAAAAATTCTAATATCATTTCAAGGCAACATGAAATTACCTACTTTGTAATGGCACATTAATGAAGATCTCATCCATAAGAGGTTTTATCACATAACTCATGAGTAAAAATCAACTAAAACTTAACCTTTTAAGTAACTTGTTTTCCAGGATTATGATATTAATGTCCAAAATAAACCTCAAAAACAGTGATAATCATCCTTCTGCTCTACGATATATTTTAAACGAGTTCTCTCCTTATCCAACTAAATGTTCTAAGAGCCAATTTATACGTTGCAAGAGAACTGAAATTTTATCGGCAAACCCTCAAATTTCATTACTGACTCCAACCTTAAGAAACATGTCAAATGCTGGAATGTATACAGTATACCCACCCAAACTTATCCCATCAAATTTTGTAGGGTTTAAGACTATTCATCTCAATTGGTTTATCTGCTAGTAACAATCCAGTATAAAAAGTCACTTTTAACATAAAAAGTCCTCTAAGTATTCATGCAGTGTGCATTGACGACTTAAACTAATAACAAAAAAACATGTAGTCTGAATTGAACTAGTTCAAAAGACATGATATAAGCACAACATAAGAATTGAGTTAACTAAGCCTGCTTAAGACACCTTTAGTTAGTACTTGCCCTGACTTTCTGTTAATTTGACAGGAAGAGAACCTCTGATTTTTTATGCATTAACTACTATGCTTAATGATATATTCCCAAAAAAGTTCCTGAACTGAGTTATCATATATGCCACTGAAAATAGCCAGAATAGTAAAGAAAAATGATCAAGTGTATATGAAATAGAACTAGATAAATAATTCATACCGCTGAATGCATGTTTGCAATTCAGGAACCCCACAATGGCATCGCTTATGTAAAAGGTTCAGAAGTCTCCCTCCATAGATACTGTCACGCTCAATCTCCAAAATGACCTCGTAAAGAGGTGGCAATAATACAAAGAACTAGACATATATTCATAAATTAGTTGAAATTATAATTAGACAATAACAAATTATAAAAAAAACTAAAACTTGGTTCAAAGTAAATGCTTCAAACTTATAATTTGGTAAAATAGAACTACTCAACCCATAGGTAACTAATATCTGCTTAAAAAAACACTAAAACTCGGTTTAAGGTAAATGTTTCAATTTTATAGTTTGATAAAGTAGAACTGCTCAACCAATAGGTTATTAACATCTGCATTTACACAAATATGATACAGACAGTATGCATCATGCTGACAAATCCAGCTAGTTTTAGTGTAAAGGTGGAAGAAAATAAAGGTAAACAGAATAATGCTTTCAGAAACCTGATGAAAAACTTACGCAACGGTAAGCTATTATTCCAAAAGGGAACTTACATTATCTACCTAAAGGCTAATAAGACAAATTGAACTTAAATTGTAATCATTTTTTACGATAATTTTGAATAGGAATTCTTTTTTTTTTTTTTTTACAATTTTGCTTTGTGTATTTAACAAATGGAGTCACTAAGCAATAGAGATATAGAAATTAATATATTGTCCGTTTCATGTAAAAGGGAAAATTCAAAGAGAAAACACGCGTCACATGAACAAGAGTTAAACCATCATAAGCACGGATAATTAATGTTAGATGACCAAGCCACTACCTTATTGAGTCCTTGCGTCACAGTTGCCAAGATGGGCAGACAATCAGACAACAATTTCTGCTCAATCTGCAAGACAGCAGACCTGTAAATGGAGAGCACCTCAACGATTCCATTAGCTAATGCTCTTCTATACACACTATGTTTCAACTTCTTCCCTTTCAAAATCTCTGTAGCTCTTGACAAAGGAGACTCGTCTGAAGATCTGATCCAACTCAAATTTCGAGATTTAGCAGCAAAGCGTTCTAGCTCTCTGTAGTAAAACCCCAGTGTAATTACCCTCTCAATAATTTCCCTGCCACTCAAAACCAAATATCACGTTAACAACACCAAAATCAACTCAATTTGTAATTCAAATAGATAAAGACATACAAAACATGGAGAATCCAACTAATAAGAAGGCAATTACGGTAAAATTCCCTTCAATAGGATAACCACCCTCTCAATAACTCCATTGTTAATCAAAACCTATGCAGATTTAGCTAGAAATTTAAGTATCCAATTCTCCATACCAATCCGAAGCAATGCCACATTAAGATACAAACCTTTGACATTTGCTCTGAATTTAAGCAATACCAGAACTGTAATCTAATTTATGCCGAGTAGAGAAATCATTGAACTCGGTCATTGAGCAACATATACAACAGCAAAAACCCAAGGTGATTACGCCCTCATCGTTTTCCCCACCAATCGTAAAACTAGACATTTTTCACTGGATAATTAAACTAGTTAAACAGCAAATCCACAAAATCAATTCGGCAAAAACAATAGACACCTATCGCTGGGTTCAATGAATGAAAGATCGGGAGCGAGCTTGAACGTCGGCTCATCAGCGAGCGGCGCGTCGGGAGATAGGTTAACGCGGAG
The DNA here is from genome assembly GCA_028654395.1 of Scutellaria barbata. NCBI lineage: Eukaryota > Viridiplantae > Streptophyta > Magnoliopsida > Lamiales > Lamiaceae > Scutellaria > Scutellaria barbata. Next base: position 24,933,545 of record CM053649.1, read on the forward strand.
GGATTCTTGGCGTTCTCTCTCGTCGATTATGAGATCTCCGGTGTAACCCAGGAGTGCCAGTAGCAATTCGTGTAGCATTCTCGCGCAAAATTCACTGGTAATGTTCCGAAATTAAAGCCGCCGATTGTGAGAAGAAACGCGGCGTCGCCGGCAGCGTAATATGCCGGCCAGTCAGTTGATGCTTGTGGAGGATAGTAAAGTGAGGCGGCGGCGGGAGCCCCAACTGGTTCCCGTGTAATTCAAAATAAATAAAAATCCCGAAAAAAATGCCTTCATTTTTTGCATTATAGTTTAATTTTTTATTTTATTTTATTTGTTTTGGTTATTCCTATGTTGAACACCACACTTATTAAATTCGTTGATCCTCTTCCGGAAATAAAAAAAAAGACACCAACTTATAACTAAATACATCTCATATTATATAATAAATCAAAACTAACTGTATATTAAGGTATATTAATACTCTTATTATTTAATTTACATAATCATAAAATAAAATAAATCACACCCACCTAAAATATTTTTTACACACTCCAAGTAAAATTACCTTCCTTATATTCATTATACATCTCTTTTTATCTTTAAAGCTTTAACCTCACTCATTTTTTAAAAGTGGAAATACCCTAAATACACTATATTATATTATGAAATAAGCATTGTGGTAAAAAATGACACTCGAAACGAACAATATAATGATAATAAATTTTATCATTAAACTTTTATGGTAGCTTTAAAGTGTAAGGAAATATATTAAAAATTAAAAAATCAAAATTTCGCATAGATCACGACCAACCAATACATGTCCAACGAAGTACGACTTATTCGATCTGTAGTGACAAAATAGAGAAACTGGTCTACTTATACTTGCCGAACATAGCATACAAAATCAAACACAATATAGATAGTTCAAACAAAGTCCTTTCTTCATTTATTTCATGTCTTTTTCTTTTTTTTGGTTGAGCAATATATTTATTACCTACATCTTGTAATTTTTTTATAGAAAAAATATTTCAAATGACGTAAATTGAAGCATTATTATCTAAATGGAAGAACATGAAGTAATAGATTTGAACTTCGTCAATCTTGTTTATGAACAAATAGATTTTTCAAAAGAATGTAGAACAAACAAAAAATTAAAACCCGTGAATTGTTGGTGAATCGGGCATTCAGGAAAAGAAATATGCTTAATGTGATCATTTTTGTTAGTCGGATGGATAACGGGGATAGTGGTAAACGAGCACAATTATATTTTGAGTTGTGAGTTTGTGGTAAATATTGAATAAAGTACGGGTTAAGAATCACAATATTTCAATGATTTTCGATCATGTTTCAGTTTTTTTATAAGGCCGACATCAAAACAAGTTGTCATGAAAATTTGTCAAAATATCATTATCGATGATTTTATAATATAAATTGTTGAAAATCAAATACAATGTCAATCTTGGTAAAAAAAATAAAAATTGAAAAAAAATGTTTTATTTTCTAATATAATTTTATAATAATTGACCAACCTCTACAAAGAAAACAATATTTGTGTACCCAAACAATATCATAATTTCACATTTTAATTGTAAATGTATAAGATTTAAAGTTCAAAAAAGTTAAAATAATCGCATAAGATAAATACTAAAGTTATGTTTGTTTTGAACTTAAGTTGGTTTTTACAAATTTGAATTTGGATTTTAGGAGAAGTTTGTAAATATGAAATTTAAAAATATCGTATTTGTATAAGAATTTTGTAAAATATGATTATATTTAAGATGTTATTTTCACACTAAAAAAAGAAAAAAAATTATATTTGTTAAAATTGTAGAAAAAATGGACATTGTTTGTTAAAAATAATAAAAAAATAGTAGATGTTATCATTAAAAAAGATAGAAAAAAGGGATAAAATTGTTAGATAAAAACATGTACTTCCTGAATCCATCTAAAATTGAGATTGGCCAGTGGAGTCAAAACTTCACCTAATAAATTGTGAAATTTATAAAAGACGCGCCAAAAGAAATCGTGCCCCGCATTGAGATTTCAACACAAGCTTCTTCTCTCGTAAGATTCTCATTTTCAGGCCTTATTTATATATAACCCAGTTTCAATACCCCTTCTAAAATTCGCTTTTACACTCTTCGAAATTCTTTCCAAGCTACAATGGCGACAAATGATCTCAAAGTAGACGAACTCCGGGTAGAACTCGCCAAGCGCGGCCTCAGCACCGCCGGAATAAAGCCTACTCTGGTAAGATCAGTTTCAACCACTCTCTTTTTTTTGTTTTTTTAGTTAAGGTTGTACGCGTTACAAAATAATTTCGTTTTTTTTGTTTTGTTTAATATGCAGGTTCGGAGACTTGAAGCTGCTATTCGGGATGAGAGCGAGAAATCGGAGGATTCAAAAGGTCGGAAAAGGCAGAGGGATTGTAATGCTAAGGATGCTGATTCAGAGGCGTCGCGGAAAATGAAGGCCATTGATGAGTTGCGGACCATGACCGTGAAGCAGCTTCGTGAAAAGGCTTCGAGTCGAGGAGTTTCTACTGTTGGAACTAAGCAAGAGCTTCTGGAGAGGCTTTGTGCTGATAATGACAACGTTCCAAGTGGAAATGATCAGGGTAACTGCATCACTGTGGCTGAAAAATTGTTGAATTGAATATGTTAGCTTAATTTGTATAGTAGCAAAGCAATTAGATATAGATTTTCTCGACTTGTAGGATAGTAAATAGAGAATTAAATAGCCACATCGATACTTTGACCATATTTTGATTTGTGTTCTGACCACTAAATAGATTCAGCTGTCATGTGTAATAGTGATATGAGGTTTCAATGAATCTTCAGGACGGCTGTCATCATGTATGTGAGAACTAAGTTTGATTCCTATGGGGCCTTTTTGCAGTGAAGGATGAAAAGAAGGAAAATGCAGACTCAACTGCTCCGCAGAATGTCAAGGCCATTGATGAATTGCAAAGAATGAATATAAAACAGCTCCGAGAAGAGGCTGCCACAAGAGGTGTTTCTATATCTGGCACAAAGAAAGAGCTTCTGGACAGGCTCTGTGTCGATGATGACAATGTTTCAAAAGACAATGGTTCAGGTAATTGCACCATTTGTTTTTATCTTTTGGAAAATCATTTCTACCTCCAGCTTCCAAGTTTTCAGGATGACTTATCAGATTCTGGATATTCTAAGTTGTAGACAGGAAAATATTCATTTCCATAAATGTTTTGTCAGCAATTAGTAAAATGTGGTTGTTGCTTGTAATAAATGCTTATCCTGCTTGTGGTAGCACTAATATGATAAACAACAATCTCTGAATATATTATAATAATAGTGAATTTTTATGAGATGTTTTGCATACCACTCATGCCATTTTAGTTATGTCATCTAAAATGTATTTCTGCTACAATTTGGAAAATGTGTCAGTGAAAGTGGAAAACATGGAGGAGAAAGTTGTTACAGCTCTGAAGAAAGGTTCTGCTGTCTTGGACAAATGCCTTCCTGACCATGTTAAGGCTCAGTATCATGTTCTGCAAGTAGTAAGTCATTTAAGTGTGCTCTCAAGTAAACAATGATAAGGAGAGAACTATTGTTAGTAAACAAAGATATTGAGAAAACAAGGAGGAGAAAGTTGATATTGACATTCTGATTCTTCATGCAGGGTGATGAAATTTATGATGCCATGCTGAATCAAACGAATATCGGGGAGAACAATAACAAATTCTTTGTCATTCAAGTTCTAGGTTACCCCTCCATTCCTTTTTATGTAGTGATAAATTCTTGCAGCCTTGGACTTAAAATACTTGGAATTCAATTCAGTGAAGAGTGACCGATGTCTATTTAGACGTTTGTCTTCTAGTTTTATTTATAATCTGAAGTCAGTTTGATATGAATTCATGACAATAATTGTCATCTTCTTAAGATGTCATCTGCTTTGTCAAATGAAAACTCGTGTTGTAAAATTATTCTGCTTATATTATCCCGAACTTCTGATTGCAGAATCTGATGATGGTGGCAAATTCATGGTGTATTTCAAATGGGGAAGAGTTGGTGTGAAGGGTCAAGATAAATTGAATGGGCCCTACACGTCACAGCAAGCTGCCATCTCTGAGTTTGAGAAAAAATTCTTTGACAAGACCAAGAACCATTGGTTCAATAGGAAAAGTTTTGTTAGTCATCCGAAAAGCTATACTTGGTTGGAAATGGACTACAGTGAGACAAAAAACGAACCACCAGTGAGTTGCTTAATTCAAATTCATGTCTTAGCATTTGAAGAATTGCTCTCCTGCATGGTCTTTCAGTCAGTTTTATGCAAGACGTGTGCATCAAAATTATAGCATAACTTATTGGGAAAAAGGAAACAGGTACTCAGATGGTTCACCTAGGCTAAAGATAAAACACTCTACTTGCCATATGATTATTCTAAAATCAGTTATTGAAGTTTCTAGCCAAAAGTTTGGGGGCTAATATTGACTATCATTCTTTGGTTCAACAGAAGCAGGAACGTCCAATGACAATGAAACCTAAAGAATCAAAGCTCGAAGCTCGTATTGCAAAGTTCATATCACTTATTTGCAATTTGAGCATGATGAGGCAACAAATGATGGAAATAGGTTTGTACTTTATTGATTTTTGTTATAGAATTGATGCATCTCTATGTATCCTCAGCATTACCTGTTCATTTCATGTTTTGTATATTAATTTCTATTAAGTGAAATGAATCTGAACCTGGATTGAGCTTGCTTGCAAGTCCTCTGTACATGTTTGTCTGATTTAATTGTCTCTAAATATTTGCAACAAAAAAATACACTGCTAGAAAACCTATCCATGTTTTGTATCCTCAAAAGTTGGTTGTGAAGTGTTTCTGTGCTGTGTGTTTGGTTGTGAAACCATGAGACCCGTAACTGATTGTATTGTTTAAGTGACTTCATAGTGCTATAAATTATGTTGATTTGAATGCTTTTTCTCCTGAAATAGGATACAATGCTGACAAATTACCTTTGGGGAAGTTGAGTAAATCAACAATTTTGAAGGTGAGGGATAGATATTGATTCAAACCTTTTTATTTCTTTTGTTTTTTGTTTTTCCAATTTGAATAGTCATCGAACAGGAATATTTATGCTTGAAACCTATTAATGTGCTACATTTACCCAGAAAAGTGACCTATACAACATGATTTATCCTCATGATCAAGTAAAATATATATATATATATATATATATATATATATTTTTTAAAATTTCTTGGGCTTTCTGTCTCTTAACATCCATGGAGAACGCAACCATTAGAAATGTTTGTTATTGTTACTGCACCATTTTGTGATTTTGTAGATTGTAATCTTGGTCCGGTGTTACTTGCAAGTTCTTGTAGCGTCAAACTATTTATTCTATGATTCATACTGAATTTTGCACACACCCACTCACACACACACACACTCACTCACACACACACTAAAATTCTATTGAGAAAGCAGAAATAAATTTATGTGGCCTATTTCTCAACTGTTTAAGTAACATCTTTTCTATTGCTTTCATCTGATCAATGTAGGGTTATGATGTCCTGAAAAGGATTGCTGATGTGATTGGCCAAGCTGATAGGATGACACTTGAGCAATTAAGCGGGTAAACATTTCTTCTGTTTTTGAATTGAGTTTCCGATTTATATAAAATTGACATGACACGCACCATAACTATTTGGTCATTGTTGGTAGCCTTTTTAAATTATGCTCCAATTTGGCTCTGTTGTCCAACTTGCAGGGAATTTTACACTGTTATCCCCCATGACTTTGGCTTTCAAAAGACACGTAAGTTGCCTCCATTCTCACTGGATTCTGGGATATTCTTCAGTAATTGATGTCTCTTTTAGCTACATTGTTGAACTGTCTTGTTTTCTATATATATATACATATTCATGCAAATGGCTAAAATTTGATTCTTCTATTTGAAAATTTTTGTTTAGTTTTTTATCAGACTTCTAATGGCATTATGGCTATATGTGATGACAGGTCTGTTCATCATTGATACCCCTCAAAAGCTAAAGAACAAATTGCAAATGGTGATTCTTTTTCCTATCCATCAATGTTAAGTTCTTTAGATACATTTCACAGACTTTTTCTACGATGCTGGGCAGTTGGCTTATAGTAAATAATGTAGAACATCATTCAGTGCATTACTGAATAGACATCCAGATGAATTTTAGCTTCTGCAACACTTAAGCTGGAAACTTTAAAAAATTTCTATCTGATTCTTGCAATAAAATGATAGGTTGAAGCGCTTGGTGAAATTGAGCTTGCGATGAAGTTGATTGAGGATGATATTGACGTGGAGGTACATCATATCTATAGCTTTCTTGCTGTGTATTTAACAAATTCAATGGTCCAGTTTTCTCCAAGCAACCTGATCCTTACTCTATGGTGATTATGTCAGTGTCCGCGTCTCTATGACTCTACAGTGACCTGTCATTGCCTTCATTACTTAAGAATGGGATATTGATGTCATCGGAATCTAGCTTCTTACCAATTATCTAAGATTGTGTTGGATTGAAAATTTTGAAATTTAAGGATTTAAAATGAATAAACTCAATTCTACCCATATCACTCAAAAATTGTTCTAAATGAGAGAAATTTTGAATCCATCTCCCAAATTCTTCAATGCAATTAACCACTAATGGATTTGCTATTATGAATTTTAAATCTATCTTCAAATCCTTCAATCCAAATTCAACCTTAAGTTATTTCTTTTGCTGATCATAAATCTGTACTGTTTGTTTTAGTTCTTGTGGCTAGTTGTTTTTATAATGTTGCTGGCCTTTTGGCTCTAGGATCCTCTGTATTCTCAGTATCGACGGCTTCATTGTGAACTCATGCCACTGGAAGTTCATTCTGAGGAATATTCCATGGTAACAGACTTATCCTTCTTTTTTCTCCTTTATATATAATATATCCTCCTACACACACATATTTACATTTCTTTCATGCCAGATTAACGGTTGGCATCTCTACTATCAAATTATGCTCTTTGATTCTTGGTTTTATGGATCACTAACTAATTTATGTAAATAGTTTGTTGACATTGACATGGAATCTTTCTGATATTGATATAGTATGATGCATTAAGTTGCTACAACTTTTGTTCTCAACCAAACCGTGAACTCCTTTGTGTCTCAGATTGAGAAATACACAAAGAATACTCATGCAAAGACACATTCAGGTTATGGAGTTGACATCGTTCAGATATTTAAGGTGTCAAGAGAGGGTGAAGCTGAGCGCTTTCAAAAGGTGAACAATGAATCCAAACTAAACTTTGTTACCTAACTTTTCTGCACATTTTAGATCAATGTATTTATTCTCTTTAGAACATTCATCATTCAAGTGTGATGAGTTGTCAAATTATGATTGGCAGTTTTCAGAAACAAAAAACAGAATGCTCTTGTGGCATGGCTCCCGACTCACAAATTGGACCGGCATTTTGTCCCAAGGTTTAGTTTTTTTTTTTTGTTGTTGTTCACCAGTAATTTAGCACACATGTTATTCATGCTGTACATGATAACACTCTCTCACCTGAAAAGAAAATGCCAGGTTTGCGCATTGCTCCTCCTGAGGCACCTGTAACCGGTTACATGTTTGGCAAAGGTGTTTATTTTGCTGACATGTTCTCAAAAAGTGCCAACTATTGCTGTTCGAGTAAATCAGCCAGTGACGGCGTGCTGCTTTTATGTGAGGTGATTTACACTGCTTCTGCGTATTGCATTTTTGCTATCTGAGCATGCAAATAGCATATCATATCTTAACAATTAATTTACCATTGGAAATGTTGTGATGCTAATTCTATGGGTCCCTCTGCAGGTAGCATTGGGTGACATGGCTGAGCTGCAAACAGCTAATTATAATGCTGACAAGTTGCCGCCTGGGAAGCTTAGGTTCGATATTATCTTATGTTACCAATCGCACTACATAATGTTACCATTCGAGTAGCATGAATCAAATCAACTATTCCATTAATTTATCTTTCCATATTTGCTTGGATGAAAACAACATTCATTTGAAATGCCTGGACCAAATTTGTACAGCACAAAAGGAGTTGGAGCAACTGCCCCAAACTTTGCAGAGGCGCAAACACTTGAACATGGAGTTGTTGTTCCCTTAGGAAGACCGAAAGAGCAACCAGGCCCCAAGGTTGCGCATCTTGTATTTTATTTCATTTTCGAACCTAATTTGCAAAGAGATTATATTTTGTGGTTCCATACATTACATTCCTCTTAAATACTGTGCTAGAGTATCGTTTAGAAAGTAAACTAATGTGATCTTGAAAAGTTGCTTTGATTTTTTTGTTGCAGGGTAGTTTGTGTTACAATGAATACATAGTGTACAATGTGGAGCAGATTAGGATGCGTTATCTTGTCCACGTCAACTTCAACTTCAAGTGATAATGTAGGTGACTGACCAGTTGCAGATTATTGCACGAGAGCGAGATTTATCTTGTGCGCATTGTCGTGTATTTATTTAACATTAAGCATTGTATTGTTAATATTTGTGATTTTTTTTTTTTGGTGAATGAAGTTAAATGAGTAATGTAACCCCTCATAATTTATGAGATCTTTTATTTTTGAGTGAGGCTTGTGTGTGACTGTTGTATGGATCACGAGGGTCGGTCGGGCTGAATCCGACCTGGATCCGTGCATTTTATTTTTTATTTTTTTATCCTAATATTTATCTTGTGTTAGTCATATTTTTATATTATGTTAAGCATACTTTTATGTAACAGTTTAGCTTTTAAAAAACATCCTAATTTTGACAAAAAAACTCTAATTTTGATGAAAAAATTATAATTTCAGCACAAAAAAATCTTAATTTGTACATATTTATCTTTATATAAATATTACACATATCTTTAATTAATATTAGTTATACTTTTATATAATACATAAAGATACAACTAACATAATTAAAAGGTATGATTAATATAACATAAAAGTATGTTTAATATAATATAAAGGTATGTTTAACATAACATTATAACTCTAAAGGTATGTTTAAGATAACATAAAATCATAAATGTATACTTAACATAACATAAAAATATGTTTAATATTGCATAAATGTATGCTTAATGTTGCATAAAAGTATGCTTAATATAATATAAAAAGGTTTGTATAAAGGTATGCTTAATATGATATAAAAAGACCTAAGGTATGATTAACATAACATAAAGATATACTTAACATAATATAAAGGTCTAGCATCCGGAGCGAATGCATGTGGGGGCGTGTGCACGCACGTGGAGGCCGGGTCGAGTCAGATGTACGGATCCTAGATCCGTACACCAGTTGTATAAAAGTTTTTGTGTATTTTTATAAGTTCATGAGTATTTTTTTTTTCTTTAGTTTATATACTGCATATTATTAATGAATAATTGTATAGATATGTGTATAATGAATTAAGGAACGAAGTCCTTGTTTATAGTAGTGATCGTTTTACCATTAAAACATACAATGTTTCAAGAAATTACTTTGGGATCTAATTCTACTGTCTCATCAAATTAGATCAGCATTTCACAAAAATCTCACTTCAATTAAAATAATTACATAAATATTTGATATTATTTAAACAAATTCATAAACACCGGTGAGAGTTTTTGCTTCTCTTTTACAAGGAAACAGAAAATTTCCCTCGGAAAAAATTATAAAACTATTTTACACTCTTTAATTTTTATAAAATAAATTATTTTATTCTTTCAAAAAAAAAAAATTTTATATATATATATATATATATCCTTTCAGTTTCCAACAAAATCGGCTACTGCTCCAACCCTCTCGCTCTTTCTCACACACACAAAACAGCACACAGTAGCTCAATTCGATCTGTGCCTAAACCCTATATTCTTAAACCCAGAAAAATTTGTCGGATCACAGGAGCTGCTTCGGGCTCGAACGTCTCGATCAGGTACATTGTGAAATCATAAATTTTGGATTGATTTTATGCATATCTTGCCATTTATGAGCATGATTACGATCTTCTTTTTCTAAAATGAATTGAAGAGAGTACCTCAGTCGTGTGTGCCCCTATTTATGCCAAAACAGAGAACTTTTGGCTGTTAATTTTTGATTCCCCTCTTTCTAGGCCTTTTTTTGTTTCTCGCAAACCAATCACACTGCACACCAGGTGTTTGTCGAATTGTCATTACAATTTCAGTTTCTGTAAAAAACTTATATTTCTCATCATGGAATCTCCTCCAGTAATCCCTCTGTATGACTTAGTTATGAAGGTACATGGCTTTTGTGTCGGACGGAGCTTGACATTTCATCTTGTCCTAAATCGAAAAAAAAAAAAAAAAAAGAAGAAGAAGAAGAATAAGAACATCAATGCTTACTACTAGAACATTTTTGAAAAAGTTGGGGGGCTAAAGCCACCCTACCCACCACAAGAAAACACCCCTATTGGTGTTGCTAGAGAAGCCACATTCTTATTGCTTGTTTTGATTAAGTGATTAAGAATCAAATTTGAGCTTAAAAACAAGAATTAATTTTGGCAATGTTCTATCCTTTGGCTGAATGCTTTTTGTAATCATTAATTCTTTGAACCTTAACTCACGCTTTTAATTCTTCTTATCAGCATGCTGTGTTAGTTTGAGTTGCCTTCACTTTTATTTTTATTTTTTTTGGCAGTTTGTGTGTTCAGACTGATAATCTTTAAGGGTTGATATGGCTGAAAGACAGCAGCTTGAGCCTCAGCATATCGCTGATCCACAATCACAGTCAACTCCTCCATCGAAGGAAGACATGATCTCCTATGTGATGGCCTTGGAGGCTGCACTTTTACCTTGCTTGCCTGCGAGAGAACTCCAAGCAATTGACCGTTCTCCACACCCTTCTCATCAGAGTGAGTAAGAATCTGTCTATTTACTGTTTACCACAATTGTTGTGAATTCATAAAGTGGATGGAGGTATTTAGATATTCTGAAGCAGGTTAAGGACAAAAAAAGAAAGGAGTATTGAAAATTGCAATTGAAATTGCCCTTTTTATTTATTTATTTATTATTTAGTTTTGATGCTATCCTTTTCTGGCTAGTTCATTATATTTGTGGTTTTGAAGATTTGTTGAGATCACATCATTTCTTGTTTTCTTGGAGTTCAACCTAGCAAGAAATTCTGTTATATTTGTTGGAGTACAATGAATACCTAATTCAAAATTTTAATTTGTTGACCTTTGTTTTCACATCTAATTTTGATAGATTTTTTAGCACAAATGTCTTTACATTGTTAATTTCATTTTCACTAGTACATGTAGCTAAAATTTTATCATAATAACAGAATTCCATTTTTTTTCCTTGGAAGTGATTCCAACTTGTTTAGGGAAATGAAAATTGTTTATACATCTTGTTTTTCTTATTTTTAAAATGTTAAAACTAGGTAAGAGTAAAATATGAGGAGATGGTATTCTTAGTTACAGTTTCTATATTTTTTGTTGCTTTAGTTGATGTAAGAGTAAGAGAGGCTGAGATAGCATTCTTAGTTACAGTATGTATATTTTGAATTGCTTTAGTTGATGTTGAGAGACATGCTAGAGACTTCATGGAGGCAGCTAAAAAGCTTCAGCTCTATTTTATTAGTTTGCAACGAGAGGATCAACCTACAAGAGTAGAAACCCTTCAAAAGGTAATTAATGTAAATATAAATGTAAATATAATTCTGCATTAGCATGATGTAATATCATTCACCTTAGCTAAATACACAGATACCGATAACTTTACAATCAATACCATTTATCTTTAGGAGATTGCTATGATGGAAGAAGAGTTGAAAGTAAAGACAGAGCTTATCAAGAAGCAAGAGGGACTGATTGAAGCATGGAGAACCGAGGTGAAAGATCAATTAGACAAACACAACATTGAGTTGGAAAGAGTGTAGTAGGACGGGGATAGCTGTATGCTAACTCGATACTTTTTTAATTTGATGTTTCATGTATTGTGGTGTGCCATAAATGAGTACTGTGTACCATTGTTGTAAAAATACTTTTCAAAGGTTAGAAAAATGAAGTCATATTTAATTATACTTGGCGCCCAGACGACAGTTAGGTGCCCGGTTTGCATCTATTGAATTTTAGAACGCTATATTGTAAATAGTTCATCCAGCTAGAAATATCTACACTATCGTAAACTGCTGACAATTTTATCGAGCAACATTGATCATTGTTGAAGGTGTGAGTGGTTTCTGGAAATTCTTGTTCTGTTTTCTAGAAGTAATTGTTTTGTAGATGTGCAAAGAATTGTGAAGAAATTTAGCATGTGAACTTTGTTGCCCACATTTTGTACTGATTTGGCGTTCTGCTTTGTGAACTCTAAAGAAATAATGTTGTGCACTTGTGTGAAAATTATGGTCGATGTTTATACTTTATACTATCTACGAAAATAAATTAATCATATATGGTATGCTTTTGTAAAAGGTATAAAAAATAAATAATTTTTTTTAAAGAAAATTCAAAATTTCTCGCAATCATAGCTTTTTTTCAAATAACTTTCAGTATAAAATAACACACTCATATAACGACTTATTGTGCATAAGTAGAATTGCCGCTAACATAACAGATATCACTTAATCCTCCGCAAAAGAAACTTCATAAAACGTGCTCTCAGTAGCAAATACATGTAAACTAAGCTTAGAAACATAAAAATGTCAACTTCATAACTAAAAACTCTGATAAAATAGCAAATCGAATGTAGTTTCTACCAACTAATTACACCTAAGATTACACTGATACAAATGCAACCTCAAACCCTGTCTCGATCTGGGTAAAAATTTCAATTTAATGATTTTCTGCAGAGAGCAACGGAAACTTCATCTACTTCTTTGCGTAGGTAATCAACATAGGGTTGTCTTCGGTAATCTTAAATCCCTGAAGGCCCTGCATTGCAACAGTTGACTGCATCTCGTTTTCAAATTCTACGAAAGAGATGCCAGGCTTTGCTTCCACCATCCGGACTTCCTTAAATCCGGGAAACTGGCTGAAAAGCATTTGCAGCGTCATAGAGTTTGTTTGGTGCGGAAGATTCTGGATGAACAAGATGTTGTTTGGTGGAGCCGGAGCCTCTGGGAGGGCTCTAGCACCCATATATGGTATTTGAGATAACTGCACCACATAAAAAGAAGTATGAATTAGGATGCTTAATAAACAAATGCAGATGGGAAGCATAGATTAAAACACTAGTTTCACAAATCAAAGGTACAACAATATATCAACAGAGAAAAGTGATACGGGAAACGGAAATTGAGTAGTTTAAGCTGCCTAATGGCACAACAAGTATCAACAATATTCATGATCTAAAAGGTGCTGGGCGCCAGGTGAACAACAAACTGGGGCTAGTGCATGGCCGAGGCCTAAACAGGCCTAAGGGGTGTCTAGTGCCTAGTCATGGCCTCTTAGGAAAACAACAGAAGTTGATACAGATAAAAATCTTATTAAAATATGAAATGTAGTGTCCTTATTGAAAAACTTACAGGAGGGGCTGCACCATAAGCACCAGCGTATGCAGGACCCGCTGCTGCTTGGTTAGCATCATGCTGCTCCTTTTTCTTTCTTCCTGTATTACAAACACACATAGAGCAGAGTAAATATGATTCGGTTTTGTTTCTCTGTCTGCAATACCGATACACAACAGTAAGCGTGCCCATAAATGTTCAACCAGTGGTAGCTAGGTGTAGAGGCTTTGACACTTGGATGCATAATGATGCACAAATCAGATGATAGCTATAAGAGGAATTCACTTTTTTGTTTATAATGAAACTTTTGATCTTCCTATTAAGAGCTAAAAAAGTTTAAAGCAACTCAATATAGAGCATGCATGCAATTATAAACATTATATTTGAAATTTTCTAGTTTTCCTGCCGAACATGTACTTGATTTGACACTCAACGTTATTCACTGTAACATTTACATGAGCAAAAAAACTGTATGTGGTAGTTCATCAGAAAACATTTATAAATAGGCAAATTTCATGGTGATTACCCAATTTTATTACTTGATTTCAACCTCAATTATATTTGTTATGTTGTGGTTCTACTGTAATATTTATTAATCCAAAACCTTTAACATAGTTCATTACAAAACATTCATGCATAGACAGATTTCATTGCCAATGTTTATTTCAAATGCCAGATATTACTTACAGTATTTATGCACAATTCTGAATGAAGGTTTGTGCTTTCTCTTTTAATATGCTAACAGCGACATAGAAAGAAGGCTTACCTCTGTCATCGTGCTTCTTTCGTTTTTCTCGAGGTGCAAAAGTACCATCTGCCTTTGCTATGATATCAGATTTTGTTTTTGCATATTGTATCCGCTGCAATAAGCATAAAGTACATTATTTAAACCCAAAAATAGAGGTCTGCATTACTTATCAAAACTTTACATGGACAATGATAAAGTAGAATGCAATGTTTCAGAAATATCCCAACAAGGCAAGAGTCAAACAGCAGCACAAACATTGGACCTCAAGTTCACAAATAACAACAAATGGACCAGATACATAGGTAACAGATAACACACAAACTGCACGAACATAATGTACAAACCAAATTCACGAACGACAAAAGAACAACCAACATAATAAAACACCATCACAAAATCAGCATTAGCAGAAAAGCAAAAAAATCTAAAAAAAAAGTAGATAAACCCATACCATTGGCTTGTCGTAGAATGGAAACCCCTGCATTTGACGAAGCGCGTTAGAGGCTGAAGAAACATCCTCAAAAACAACCCAAGCTTGGCCTTTGTGCTTTAGGGTTTTGAACGCCAAAACTTCCAGAATTTTCCCGAACTGCGAAAACACCGCGTGAAGCGATTTCTTCAATTCTAGGAACAAAAATTATCCAGATCAATCCACAAAACAACACGCACTCACCAATTGCAAATATCTCACTAAGAAATCACAGAACCAATAGAAATATATATACCGTCGAGCTTGATTTTCTCGTTGAGATTATTAATGTAAATTGTCATATTCGAAGCCACCTCTGCGCCGCCGCCGGTAGGGGCTGCCTCCTCCATGGATACTGGTAGTTTTGCTAATTTTCCGGCGATTGAGATTTCCACAGCAGCGACAGAACGGTATGAGTCGAAGTTTGATTTAGCCGCTGGGTTTAGATATTATTTGGGGTTTTAGATTAGTATTTGGGCCAAGTTTATTGGGCTATATAGTACGAACAAATATATATTAGTTGGGCTAAATACCGTAATGGGCTCAGCTTCACATCTGCCTTTATTTCCAAAACACACATATCAAAGTCGAAAATGGGCTAGTACTTCTACATCGTCCTAAGAAGGTAAAGCCCATCAGACTATATCCAAAAACCCCATACGCTCCCCATCGAATCAATTATATATAAAGCCATCTGCCCCATATCATAAAGCCCATGTGCCCCCACCCAAACATAAAAAATTAGGGCAGCAATCGATGCGAGAACGAACTGAAGAAGGCGAGATTTTTCATTAATCGATTAGGGCAAAAATGATCGACAAGTTCCAATTAATACTCAGAAATTAGGGAAAAAATCGATCTACAGTGAACTGTGGCGGAGCGAACTTGAAGGTAAGTGTTAGTTTCTTCTTCTTTCTTGTCCTTTTTAATTTTTTTGTAATTTTTTTAATTTCCGGCGGAGTGCACCGCAAATACCGACTACTTTGTTTCGTGGTATATAAGCTGGAAACCTGTCTATTTCGTGAAGAACTGCGTAGTTATACCGACTAATTAATGCATAAAGGGGCTGCAAAGACAGTAATTTTGACTAGGTTGATTTGCAGATTGCAAAATGTTGGGTTCATTGCCAATATTGCCTCTCCCAGCACCCCCTGCTGATGGGAATCTCGGTCCTCTACCGCTGGCACAATTGACGGCGGTGGAATCTGACGATGAGAAAAGGATTGAGGAGGATAATGATAAATCTGACTCAGCTTCTCCAGCATCGGTAGCATCTCATACAAAGCCTGTAGGTATTATATATCCACCTCCAGATATTAGAAATATCGTGGACAAAACCGCTCAGTTTGTGGCGAAGAATGGACCGGAGTTTGAAAGAAGAATTATTGCAAGCAATGAAGACAACCCAAAATTCAAGTTTTTGCGTGGCTCTGATCCTTACCATGGTTACTATCAGCACCGCCTCTCAGAAAGTAGGGCACAGAATCAACCTTCTTCTGGCCAACAGCCGTCTCAGCCAGCTGAGCCAGCAGGGGCTCCGGCTGTTGCTGATGCTGATGTAGGTGATGATGTTTCGGTTAAGCCTGATCCTTCTGCTCAATTCAGACGTGTTCGTAAGGTTCTTGAGCCACCAGAGGCGGAGCAATATACGGTTCGGCTTCCTGAAGGGATCACAGGAGAGGAACTGGATATAATTAAGCTCACTGCTCAGTTTGTTGCCCGAAATGGGAAGTCTTTTCTGACTGGTTTGACCAGTAGGGAGAGCACTAATCCTCAGTTCCATTTTCTTAGGCCAACTCACAGTATGTTCATGTTCTTTACATCTCTTGCTGATGCGTATTCAAAGGTGTTGATGCCTCCTAAAGGGCTGACTGATAAGCTAAAAAACAGTGTTGTTGATATGACCACTGTTCTTGAACGCTGCTTGCATCGCCTTGAATGGGAACGGTCGCAAGAACAGGCTAGGCAGAAAGCTGAAGATGAGATAGAGCAGGAGAGATTGCAGATGGCCATGATTGATTGGCATGATTTTGTTGTGGTTGAGACAATAGACTTTGCTGATGACGAGGATGAGGACTTACCTCCCCCAATGACGTTGGAGGAAGTCATAAGGAGAAGCAAGGTATCCACCATGGAAGAAGATGAAATTGTTGAGCCTGGCAAAGAGGTGGAAATGGAAATGGACGAAGAAGAGATACAACTGGTTGAGGAGGGCATGAGGGTGGCTAGTCTGGAAGAGAATGGTGATATGGAGAATAATGAGGCCAAGGCATCGCAGGATGAGCAGGATCCACCCATGAGAATTGTGAAGAACTGGAAGAGGCCCGAGGATAGAATCCCAGCCGAAAGAGATCCTACAAAATATGTTGTCTCTCCAATAACTGGTGAAATCATTCCCATTAGTGAGATGTCTGAGCACATGCGAATTTCTCTTATTGATCCCAAGTACAAGGAGCAGAAGGACAGGATGTTTGCTAAGATTAGAGAGACCACCCTGGCAGCTGATGATGAAATTTCTAGGAATATTGTGGGACTTGCAAGAACACGTCCTGATATCTTTGGCACCACAGAAGAAGAAGTTTCTAATGCTGTAAAGGCTGAGATTCAAAAGAAGAAAGAGGAGCAACCAAAACAGGTCATATGGGATGGTCACACGGGAAGTATTGGTCGCACAGCTAGCCAGGCCATGTCTCAGAACACTGGTGAGGACATGAACGATGCTTTGAACAATGATGGGAGAAACCTTCCAGGTCCAGCACCTCCTCCTCCTAAGCTTGGTATGCCATCGATCAGGCCACTGCCTCCACCGCCTGGTCTTGCCTTAAATATTCCTAGGCCTCCCACAATGGTCCATTACTCAACCCAAAATAGTGCTGGAGGAGTTGCACCACCACCACCACCTGGACCTCCAGTTGTCAATATGATTCCTTCTATTCGCCCTCCGCCTCCTTCAATGCAAATGATGCATGGGCAACATTATATGCCCAACCGGCCTCCAATGCCACCATCTATGGCCCACACTTCTAACATCCCTGTTCCGCCACCACCAGGATCACAGTTCACCCCATTGGCAGGTCATCGGCCTTATGTTCCCATATCCCAACCAGGCATGCCTATGGCTCCTCCACCACCTATGCCCCAGGGCATGCCTCCACCACCTCCACCTGAGGAGGCCCCTCCACCCCTACCTGAAGAACCAGAGCCAAAGCGGCAAAGGCTTGATGACTCTATGCTCATTCCTGAAGATCAATTCTTGGCACAACACTCGGTAATGTGTTTCTTTTGTCACCGTGTCTCCCTTCAATATTACCCACCCTGCAATGTCAGGGTCTTTTCTCTCCCTTTTTACTTGAAGATATTTATTTAGGTGTGTCTTTAATAAATTGTTTATCATGTGGTGATGGTTGCAGGGTCTTGCTCGTATTAGTATATCGGTGCCCAATGTGGATGAAGGGAATCTCAAAGGACAAGTACTGGAGATTGCCGTGCAATCCTTGTCTGAAACTATTGGCAGTTTGAAAGAGAAAATTGCAGGCGAGGTACAGCTTCCTGCAAACAAACAGAAGCTCAGTGGGAAGGCTGGTTTCCTCAAGGACAATTTATCTCTTGCTTATTACAATGTTGCATCTGGAGAGACACTCTCTCTTTCCCTTAGAGAGCGTGGTGGTAGAAAGAGATGAGAGCTACATAGCGGTGTGGACACCTATGGTTCATGTTGGAGCTTCTGGCATTGTCGTAGTATTCTTATTATGATGTTTCCAGAGATTTACTTTCCGTCTATTGTTAGTTAGGGACTACGGCAGTCATTTGTACTTGATAATCTTTAAAACTTTAAGCTAATGGTGTTGTATCTGCTACATATCTGGCATCTTGGCGATGGTTGCCTGGGGTGACGAGAAGGTGTTTGCTCTCTGTCTGCATGAGCATTTTTAGACTAAATTGGCTTCCTTGCTCGTGATAGCTTATTTGTTGCTGTTATTTCTTTGTGCAGTATACGCCCCCACGAGCAGCAGGAATGGAATTTGATGATGGGTTTTTTTGTGCAGTATCCTTCTTGCTCCTCTTGAAGTTGTGAATTGTGATTCACAGCTTATTTGGAGTGGGACTGGATTCTTGCAAGCTATAACTGCTAGATGACATTTCTTCTTCTTCTTCTAAACTGGCAATGGTTTCAGGAGGTTGTACTCTTTTAAGAGTTTTTTTTTTTTGTTCATTTACTCGCATTTACATTCTTAATTCCTTTTCTGTTCATTCGAACTTTATGTCTCTTTGGGGGTTTTCGGCATTGCTTGTTGAGTTTTTTCTTTAACTAATAAGGGATTCGATTTTGGTCATATGCATTTATCAGCAATTGATTTTGTCCCAATGGTGGCAGATGTGATAGCTGTCGGTCTTATGCACAGCATGGCTTGGATTTGTGCAGAGCAGAATTTTCTGATTCATAGAACTCTGTCTCTCTTGGATTGGAGATTTTGGCACTGAAAATCTTATGGTTAAATGAATGTTACTTTCTCTTAGTTTGTTGGGAGATACTGGAATATTTGCTCCTTGCTGTTTCTATAAGTGGCAAAATAGTTAGATTGTGTATGGATTGAAGAAATTGAAATTTAGAATTAGCAAATTCATTGGCTGTGTTTGGATTCACGTGATTTTTAAATTTACGACTATATTTTGAACTAAGCAATTTTGGTGGATTTTGAATACGCACTAATTTGTGTGGATTTGGAATGACACCCATTTCAAATATTGTAGTTCAAATCAAGTAATTTAAACACAACCTTAAAGTTGCTTATTATCTGGTTTTCAAGTATGTTACAAGCTGTATTGTGTGCCTTTGTTTTACGTCATTTGAGGAATTAAAATGTTTTAATTCTACTATTCTTAGATATGGCGATGATTATTTTTGGAGAAATCAAACCCTTTGCTTTAATTTACTACTAGTCCCTAGTTCTTGATTTTTAAATTTACACCCTAACTTATGAAATGTTTGTGTGAATTTATTATATAAACTTTTGGGCCTAGGAATTGGGATTAAATCTATGACTATATGCTCTCATAGAAGGACCAACCTGTCAAGTTTTTATGACTCTTTTTTAAGCAATTTTTTTTTTCTTTTGGAAATTATTCTATTTGGGCTTTACAGTATATCGTTTACTTCTTTCCTCTCTCTATGGCCTCACAAAGGCTCATTTCTCTTTCCAGGGTCCTGAACCTCTGATCTATAAAACTCCTTTCATTCTTTTTTAGGCTCATTGTACATTATTTTTTTTTACCTTTTTTGAATGAACATTTCATTAAGGAAAAAAAATCATTTTTTTACGTATAATATAATTTTTTGTGGAAATAGGCACATACATAAATAAATAAATAAACCAAATTAATGGTTTTCCAAATAACAGAGGTAGTGAAAAATAGGCATCATACAAGATCATCATTCAAAGGAATATAAGGGTAGGAGTGTAAATGAGATAATATAGGGGTTCAACCGTTTACATCTCCGAGGGCATGTCCCTAACTTTTAATCCCAAAATTAAAGGAAGTTTTTTTTTTTTTTTTCAAAATTTAATTGTGACGAATCTGAAATATCAATCAGATATATGTAAAAGAGTTGTTTTTTCTGATTAAGTAGTAAAGGATTCGTGTTAAATCCTTGAGGTGTGACAAATCTGAATCAAATTGGGTTATAATTTCCTCTTTCTGAATCAAAATCATTTCACTGTAGGATGGATAAGAAGTAATCTCAAACCTTTTTTTTTTTTTTTGGTATAAATTTGACAATTTAAAATCTATTTGATATTAAATCATTTAAAATTCGTGGTACAAATTCTATCCCCACAATCACATCTTTTGATTCAGTTCAACCTAAAGGACAATTATTGTCTCTTTGTTGGCTAAAAAGCCAAACTAATACCCAACTTCCCTTTTTCTTAAACTTTTCCACTTCACATGAATCATTTAATTGGCTTGAAAGCTCATTTTAGTAGTTCATATTTTAGATAGAAATGACTTGTCCTAAAATCACATATAAAAAACAAAGATTTTTAGTTTTTTTATTTTAACAGATCACATGTATAAAAGTATAAGTGATATCATTAACTAATATAAAAATGTATTAACGATAATGAAACACTAAAATGTAACAGGTCATCCGGAATACATGTATATATATTTACCCTTGCTTCCCATTTTAACCTTTTAATTTTTAAGAGAAAATTAGTTAAAAAAACTAGGCTTATATTTGAGAGAGAGATAAAATTCCTCAGAATATTTAATTTCCATGTACGGATTGGTTTCTCAACAAATTTCTGTTCTGGCCTTCCAAGAGACAATTTGACTTTTTAATTTCACAACATTATAACAAGGGACAATTATCCAAAAGTTGTACTAATGGCGTTGGTTTTGTTCAATCTATAAGCATTATTTGTTAACAGTCATGCTCATCTATCCACCGTAGGCACATTAATATGTGCCAACGGTTAATATATTAAAAATTTAGAGCATTTATTAATTTTATTTTTTATATAATAAGAAGATGAGATGATTATACATTATCGATAGACATATTAAGAGTTGTCCACAGTGGACATTTGAGCAAAACCATATTTGTTAAATGCTATCGACAGGGTCAATGCGATTACAACATGCTTTGTAGTATAATTGTGTGACGACATATATTTATATTTATTATTATAATTAATATGATGTGGAATAGCTAAATCTCTTTATTAATTATGGTATCATAACTCTTCTCATTATTTGATACACACAATTTTTTTACATGTTTTATGTTGGATCTCATATACAAAAGTATTATCTGAAATATAAAAAAATATTACATATTTTTTATTTTATATTAGCGTGTTTTCTTATAATTCAATCTCTTTTATAGAATAAAATCTGCAAAATCATCTTACATAAAACTCAATATATATATGTGCGAATTTATATGAAACGATGTTACAAAATTTTAATTGTACACATATCTATATAGTTCTATATCTCGTACCTTCTTGTGTTATGTCTAATCTAAAGTGAAGACAACTAGCAGGAGAACGTGGAGTGCAAAACAACGCATATACACTAAAATTAATATGAATATGAATATGATTAATGAAACATTTAAATTGGTTAAATTAAATCTTCACACGTCCAAAGGCCAAAGTACGTTCCATTGATATTTATTTATATTGCACTTTAAGTAAACACAACTTCTTTCAATTTGGTCAGCGGTCCAATTTATTTAAAATTGATTTAATTGCTAAAAAAAACTTTATTCTAATTCTCAATTGAAACATAAATTTTAAAATTTCAGTATTTTTTAGGGTTAATTACATAAAAATGCATGATTTTAGGACCTAGTTTCAATTACAATGTGAACTTTTGACTGTAATACAATTAACGTTCAATTTAACACTTGTTTCAATTCAAATACGATTAGATTTTCCGGGATTCAATTGCTGACGCGGACCCGAATTGTATAAGCTAATTGTTGACATGTCAATTTAAATCCAGCCATCATCCACATATAAATATAAAAAAAAAACCTAATTTATATCATAAATGATAATTTTGTCACTTTTCTACCACAAATCAAGAAAATTAATAAATTTATCTTATAATAAAAGTAAAAAAAAAAATCAGTTTTTTGCAGGATATTATACAAGATAATCATATCGTATAACCCACTAAAATTAAACGATATGATCATATCATATAATACCCGATAGAAAAATAATTTTTTGAACTTTTATCTGACAAAATTATTATCTATGATACAGAAATAATCACTACTATAAAATGTGTATATTTAAGGATAATAAAATTGAATGCAATAATAGAGAGTGAGATAAGAGATTGGAAGTTGCAAAACTTGGACAGAGTCGCTTGTTTGAAGCGCCGCAGATTCTTTTGAAGGAAATTGCATTAATTGCACTGTCATACTTTTATTTGCAGCAGAAACAACTTGGGATTGCCATTTCAATATTTGGATATGAATTTTACCAAACTTGACATTTGTTTTATTGGAAAAATTCAATATTGATTTTATAATTATAATGAAGTCTGGGATGAAATTATCTCACGGATTATATTTCATATTATATAAAAATTATATAATATTTTTTTTTATATTAGATAATACTTTATTATTATATGATGCATTTTGGTAATTATTTTTATATATATTATATAATATTTTTCCATATATTATGTAATATTTTTGTATTATAGGATATAAGACCCGAATTGGATCGGGTCTGGTATAAATTAAAATGCACAGATCCTCCTAGCTCCACCCATGTGCTCTTCTTTCTCAAATATGAATTGTGCAACATATAATATTTTTATTGTGTATTAGGTAATATTTTTTTGTGTATTATATCATAATTTTTTATATATTAATCAAAAATATTACTTAATATAAAAAAATATTATTTAATATATATAAAAGTATTATATAATTTTTTATGTTTAATCCGACCCGTCTCATGTCACTGAAAAGTGGGACGGTAAGCAAGACTCATTCAATAATCATATTCGTTTATGATATGGATGTAAATTTTAATTATTATTTTTTGGTATGCACATAAGGCAATTGATCTATGTGGCATTAAATGGACGAAATATTTCTAATTTTAGAACATACATATTAAATTTCAGTCAATATTGTGTAGGTCAACAATTGAATTTTTTATTTTTTTTTAAGAATTAATGATATGAATATGAAAAAAATGTAACAATAATTGCTGGTGACTTGTCCTTGTTAAACAAGAAATTGCATGTGATGACGATATTCTAATTCAAACTAATAAGTGCAATCATAACTCAAAAGTTCTCGAAAGATTTATCTCTAATCATGAAAAAAAAAATTGTTTGAAATATATTAATGATATGTATGAAACATAATAGTTAGTCACTAAAATATCGATTGCTAAAATTTAGAAATCAGTTACCAACAGATTAGAGATGGATTATGTCTATCTTTGATATTCCATCCTTAGTTGCATATTAATCTAGCAATAAACTTTTATCACTTTTTATTATTATATAGTCTCTATTTTGTCACTATTTAGCGACATATGTTATCAATAATTTAATTCCACCTCTATTAGATGGTATTATATATTAGGTGTTTGTTCACGAATTAGATTCTCTATTCCACATTAGTGTTTTATTGGTATTTCAAAATAACATTTACACGTTAAGTATAAAAGATGACATCACCAATTTACGTATGACATGAATTAAACGTAATGAAATATAAAATGAAATATTAATTTGAAATAGAGGATTCCATTCGATGATTAGGAGAATAAAGTATAGAATATGAATTTTACGTTTGCTATGTAAATTGTTGTAGTGGAGCGTATGATTAGGCATAATTAGTGGTAGATTAGGCGTGTAAGATACATTATAGAGTATGATTAGGCTTAATAAGTGGTTACCAACATGATTAACCTGAGAGGTCCAAATTTAAGATTCCTTTCCTTTTTCTTTCCCCAACTTTTGCATGCCTTGCATGAATCTCTCTCTCTCTCTCTCTCTCTCTCTCTCTCTCTCTCTCATTCATATGCCCATGTCCATCCTATGTGTTTGACTTAGAGTTAGTCCATGTGATTTGCAGTTGATAAGTTTTATTATATTTGATTGAAATGATTTTCACTATATCAATATTTCAAAATCCCACAAATTCAGAGGAAAAATGAACAATATTCACTTGAACTCTAGTCCAAACACAGCCCTGTTGATTTAATTTGCATATTCATTTTGTTTAACTTTATTGTGAAATATCACATGCATTTTGTGATTCATCACATTACAATAGGTGTTTATTCAAACTTACGAGTACTTTATATTTTATTTATCCTCTAGTTTCAAGATATTAAATCATTTACTTCAAATCCGTTTAAACATTTATGTTATTATTATTTTTTTAAGGGAAATTTATAAAACATTTATATGCCATGATCACAATGTGGAGTTTAATTGCATGAACATATAAATTTTAATTTTTGAAGTTAACAATTAAATACCTTCGATATCTATTTTAAAAGTCATTTCAAACAAAATAATAACTTTTTTAATAATTATGATTATGTGCATTTAAAGTTGAGATTTACTAAAAAAAAAATACTAGCATTTATTACAAAAAACAAGACAATGATAACTTTTTTTTTTTTTAACTCTTCTCATGAATTAAAAACATATATAAATTGAAAGAATTATATATATAAAAACATAAAAAAGGAAAAAAATGTGGTTAGTTGAGGATAGTGAAATGAGAACTCAAGTGGGAGGACTCAGCTCTTGTAGAGAAGTAGCCACGCGTTGCATCATTGACTCAGCCTGCTCTAGAAACAATCAACCGAATCCGACTGGGACACGTGGCGTAACAGGCTCATCACTCTGTGACAAGGAGACAGAATATTAGCCGTTGATCTTCGCCATGCACTTGTTCGAGGTCTTGTTCATTGGAAACTTCTTCACCTGGTCCCACTTTGTTCCTCATTCATGAATCCATGACCATCTCTCTTTTTACTTCTTCCTCATTCTTAACCTTGAAATTTCTGTCTTAAAAGAAATGAGTGATAATATATAAAAAAAGTTTTGCTGAAATGGCCATCGTGGACTATATCGATGACGTATGATTATCTTATCTTCTCATTATATGAAAAACAAAATTAATAGATGCTCTAAATTTTTGACACATCAACCGTGGGTACATATTAATGTGCCCACGGTGGGTAGGTGAGCAGAACTGTATATGAAAATTTTAGATGCATGTTTTGCATCTAATTATGTGATTTAATTATACTAATCGATGAGATGAGACTCAATACGTTATAAATGTTAGATTTTGCTAGGATAATATTTGAGTTTAAATTTACGATTTATATTGAATAATAAAAAAATAGAAATCTAAAGTGATGTAAAAATAAATAATTGGTAGGTGAAAAAAAATTATATTATTATTTTTATAACAAGATTACTTATAATATATCTAATAATTAAAATTACAACTTCGAGATTAAGTGATAAATATTTTCATATTAAATAATTTTAAATTTTGAATGACTGATTCATTTTGAGCTAAAAAAATAATTAGTCATTTATTCTATATATACTATCACCAAGTCCCTCTCTTTCCCTTTTTAATTTTTTTTTTTTTTTGGAATATTACTTTTCAAGTTAATTATTTTGAATATGAAATAACTCAAAATGGATAAAATATATAAAAGTGAAATAGTCAAATTATTGTTCTTTTAAGTATAAGAGAAGTGGATGGAATGGAAGAACCTCAAAGAAATCTAGTAATATCACGCTTACGCTTTATTAAAAGGTCATTTGTAGATTAATTCAAAATTTAATTAAAGGTCAAAACCACGACTTCGAGCTTCCTCAGTTATGCCTCAACATTATCCTCTACTTGCTCCGGTTTTTTTTTTTTTTTTTTTTATGTAACTTTTTTTTTTTGGTTGGAGATAAGAACCACTTCAATTGTAATATTGGCTATAACATGTTAGAAGTCTAACTTTATTAATTCTAAAATTTAAAAACATATATTATTTGTGTCATATTGTACGTATTGTTATTGTGAGTAAAACAAAAATTAAAAAAAATAGTGTGTATATATGTATTTACTATTAATAAAAGAATAACGGAAAATTCTCGTCCCACTACGGTAAATTGCTGTAAAATTATTATAACTTTTTTTGTGAACTTCAATTGAAATTTTAATGGCCCAATAATTGTATGAGTTCCAATAATTCATTAAAAATCTTACTCTAAATTATTTTTATTCTTGATAATTGATTATTAGGGGAGAAAAATGAAAGAGACGATCCCTACCCCATCCAAAACCATGTCTGCAAAATGCAAATATCATCTTGCACTCATACTCTATTACAAAAAAAAAAAAAGTAATGATATTAAATCTGCAGTTAATTCATCAAGAAAATCCTGAAAATTAATTAATTAATTAAAAAAAGGTGTTGACTGGGTGTCAACGAACATAAGAAGAAACCTCCTATTTAATTGCGTATATAATTCAAATCCTTTCCTTAACGCTCCTTCTCTTCATTTTCGTTTTCTCCTTTTACTTTTCAAATGAGATTTCTTTTTCAAATCACATTCGTGTGATGCTATTAAAATCACATAATTTTACTTCTTTAGTTCCATAAGATGACATTCTAGATGTCACATGCATTTGTTTCGAATTATTATTATTATTTTTAATGATAATCAATATTACTATCATATAATCTGTACCAATATTAATATTACACCCTAAAATATTAGAAGGATATAGTTGCATAAAAATCATTTCTCTTGACTAGATAAAAATTAAATTTAATAACTTGATAAAAAAAAAAAAAGACTTCCACATTTGAATCTTATATAAAATGTTTTAAACGCATTATAAAAGTTATAATTAGTTTTTATTATCTTCATTTCCTCCACTTATTAAAAAAATTTCTTACTTCAAATAGTATACGAACACAATCCAAATCAATCTCTTATCTCGTAACCACAATTTCTATCAAAATAACATAGTTTTGATAATCAATTTAAATCATTAATAAAACAGACTATTAAGTATTAAAATTAGATCGTTTTTCGGGTGTAGATCAATGTAACTGAGAATTTCTTCCAATACAAATGAGTAAAACTCTATACCCACTCCATAAAATATTAAATACGCTTCAATTTTTTTAAATCAAAAATTTTAAATTACATTTTTCTAGAATACTTTTTGTTATTTTTGGGGGTGAGAATAGCCCACTCCAATACAAATGAGATGAAAAACAGAGTTTACTTTTCCCACCTTAACATACACACTCCCCTCCCCTATAAATATGGCGGCCTCTCTTCTCAAATCTTCATTCACCCTCAACCCTAGAGAACCAATATATATACACATATACATACAGGTTTTCTATATCTATAGACTACAATCATCTCCTCATTTCGCCGCTTCAATTTTCGCAGAAAATGGCTCGCTCTTTCTCCAACGTCAAAATCGTCTCTGCTACCATCGCCGATGGAATCTCCGCCGTCGTTTCAAGGTTCGAAAATCTTTCTCGCGAAAACAAAGGATTTCATTTTTTTTTTTCTTTCTGTTTTTTAAAATTATTTGGGTTTTGTATATACAGGAGGGGATATTCAGCTGCGTCGCAGAGTAGTGTTTCCAGCAACGTGAGAATCGGAGCTCCGAATGTGATGTTGAAGAAAGGATCCGAAGAATCCGGCAAGACTGCATGGGTACCCGACCCGGTTACCGGTTACTACCGACCGGAGAATGAGGTCAAGGAGATCGACCCGGCTGAGCTGAGGCAGATGCTCATCGA
This sequence comes from Scutellaria barbata, assembly GCA_028654395.1. Classification (NCBI taxonomy): domain Eukaryota; kingdom Viridiplantae; phylum Streptophyta; class Magnoliopsida; order Lamiales; family Lamiaceae; genus Scutellaria; species Scutellaria barbata. Next base: position 24,961,562 of record CM053649.1, read on the forward strand.
GAACAAAATCAGACGACACTAAATCAAACCCTACCATCGAAATGGGCTTTCAAACCGACCCGTTATTGGATCCGAATATTTCTGACTTGGGTTTTCTATTTAGGTTTACATTAGGGTTGAAGGCTCGTGGAATTTAAGTATTCTTTAAGTAGAAATTATAGATTTCTGCTTCTTCTATTGCTGTGTTCTCGGTGACGGTGGTGAAATGTTCTAATTTAATCTTATAATAAAATGAAAATTTTATTATATATTTACTGATAAAAATATAATTATTTTTTAGCCCTTTCTTTTGTCCTCAAATCACGGAATTCGTTTTCGATTTCAATCTTTTTATATCTCCTCCTTCTAGAAAAAGATTCTATTTTTAATGTATGTATTTTGTATTATAAATATAAAACAAATACATTAAAAATATACTACTTTAAATTAATTTGTAATTTGTTGTAGAAATTTTTATTTATTTATTTATATTATCACCACACAAGCATTCTTTAAGATGACAAGAAAACAAAAAAACCCAGTACTTTGATGTTATTTATGATCATAGACTCACCATATTAATACAACAGGAGGCAATTAGGTGAACTACTTTAAAATGTATTGTGTCCATGTGTCATCTCCATGTTTGTCCACAGGATCACATGATGCATATTGGGCACACATAAAGACAATAGGTAAATGACATCATGTATTGTTGACACATCATGAAATTACAAAAAATATATACCAAGGAAAGAAATAGCAATTGCCAAATTAAAAAGTAGAAGAAATATGAAATATTGACAATATGTAAGACGGACGACACTTGAACAATATTAATTCACTGTTTGCAAAAACGTTTCAAACAAACTTGTCTTACAAAACTGATCGACATGTTTACAAGTATTTTAATTGGAAAATCGTTAGTGATTCGAATTGTAAAATAATAATGGACTAGGACTCTTTTATTCGATTTGAAAGGTGATTCTAAAATTGCTATTTTATAAAAGTTTGTCTTTGAATTAGGCCTAAATATCATAACCCTAAAGTAGTATATGTCCAAACCAAATAGCAATAATGAATGTTAGGTTCATAGTACTTGTTAAAAAAAATGCTGGGACCTTAAGAAAGAAAACCTATTGGTTGATATAAGGATATTTTATTCTTCAATAGATTTAGCCAAAAAAAGGGAAGAATCCATTACTCAAGCCAAATGGCCATATAACCCTTTGTAATTACCTAAAAGTTACTAGAATATTCCATTACATCCACTAACTAAAAAGTTTAATTTTCTTTCCTTATCTACGTGGATATCCATAAACAATCATAATAACAATTAACTTAGTAATTTATTAAATTTTTAAGAAATACAAAATTGGCATTTGAATAATTAATAATGTTGGTACAAATGGATTGTCTTGTAAGAAGTTAGGTCCCAACATCCAATACATTGGATTAAATAATGTATTTGTATTATCCATTGGTTTTGCCAGTAAACAAGATTACATACAACCATACAGGTTACAACTCCAAGATGCAAACCAATTCCTAAAGTTCGAAATTCTCTATTTCTTATTCAATTGTCATTCTATATTTAATTTCACATGTAAACAATAAACGAAATCTTATCGATTTAAAATCTGAAAGATAAGTTATATTATAAATTTGAATCTGAAAGATAAGAACCATCAATTTGAGGGCTGAAAAATAAGATTTTTCTTTTGAAACTAAAAATAAGATTATTTATTAAGAAGAATAAAAATCTGTTTGACATCTTATAATTCCAAACAATTAAAAATATTATTTAAATATATTTTATTTTTCAAAACTCGGATTACTAATTAATTTATATTTGGAAATATGATAAAATTATTATATAAGGTAAACTCAACCTATTTCCACATATTGGTCTTTAATGATATTCCATGACTAGATAGATCACCACTCGTATTTACAACAAAGATTAGGGAATGTTTGGACTCTACTAATGACAACTCTTTTTAACATTTTAATCTATATGATTGCAACACATCAAAAGTTAAATAATGAGTATATTTATAGTAGTTCAATTCAGATTTCTTATAGACAAATTGACAAGTCGATAATCTATATTCAATGTAATCCATCATCACTAAAAAAATAAGACAATTAAAATATATAGGAAATATAATGTCCAGCTCTTGTTCTAATAATTCAATTTGACAACTTGATGAAAACTAATCTTATTGCTTAGATTAAAGTACAAGTTTCGTCTATAGTTGTAGTACTTCATGCTGAAGTCAAATTTCCAGTCTAGAGAATAAATTAGTAATTTCAGTCTCAAAGTCAAAGTATAGCTTGAAGAACAATTAAACCTGATTTCTTGAAATATCACAAAATGAGTATTTTGCAAGAAAAGATTACCATTTGAAACTTGAAAGGTTGTATATTTACACAAATAAACAAAGGGTCGAAAATCCAAACGCATTTGAAGAACTCACTGTATTCCAATTTCGTATTTCACTTTGTAAATGCATATCATGCATACAATACGATACACTCGACCTGTTGCCCATTTAAATAGTAGAATCCGTGGATAATTTCTCGTAAAACCTGCAGAAATGTAACGAAAATAAATTTCTGAGATATTTCGAAACAGTGTCAAGTAAAATGAAAAAAAAAATGATAATGTACTTTTCTGTGCACAAAGAAAAGAAGCCATGAAAATGGTGAGTTTATAAAGCAAACTGCATTTACTGAAAAAATTAGTGAAGAGTCTGATCTATCTTGCTTAAAGATCGAAACTCGTGCTCAGACAACTTTCCTCGCTTCAAAGGGAGAATCAACAATGTCTTGCTATATATGAAATGAAGAACACGATAATGGATTCAAAACGAAGGAGAGCAAGTATCGTCTAGGCTATAATTAATGTATTGAGAAGATTCAAACTGTTCATCAGAGTTTTCAATTTCTAATGCATGTATACATAAAAACTTATACAATTACAGGATAGCAGACAAAATAGTATGAAGCAGAATCAAGGTGCAAAATATAGGAGGCATAATCCAAGCTTAGATTTCTTTTTTCATCTCTCATTTCCAAATACAAGGTAGGTTAGCCACTAATATGTATGAACTCAGAACTGTGTTTGGTTATGTTCTGGTGTTTTTGGAGGAAAGTTTCTGGGAGAAATTCTTTTATAGTGTTAGTTAAAAAGTGCATTAGACGATGAAAATATGTTTGGTTCTGTTTTTTTTAGAGAGTTGTGAAAGAAATTTGTTTAGCATAGTGTAGAACAAATTAAGCCATAAAAACATGAAATTTTGGCTTTCGTGTAAGATGTTGGAGTTAATTAAAAGTTTGTGATTGTCTTTAAGTTGGCGATGAAGATCTTAGGTTGCATTGCATTAAAGGATATAGAAGAACGACTTTAAATAATCCAAACAACTCTTGAAAACTGTTTATAATGAGATTGATGGTTTTGTATTCCATAGCAAAATGTACTATCCAAACAACTGTAGTGGATTTCAAGTATATCCTCAAAATCCCTTACTTCAAATGCAACCTTATATATTTCATCATCTTTCTCTAAAATCTCCAAACACCTCTCTGAATAAACTGCTTCAGGTTTCAGTAAATTATACACTTCAAACAGTATACATAAGGTTTAGACTTAGATGTTAATAATGCTAAAAAAGTTATGTTTTATCATAAATCGAGCCTCAAAGATCCATCTATTTATTGTTCTGATTCTGAACACCAAAATTGTACCTTTACATAAAGGTATGTTTAATATTATATAAAAGTTTGCTTAATATATCATAAAGGTATGTTTAATATAACACAAAAACCCTAAATGTATGCTTAACATAACATAAGACCATAAATGTATGTTTAATATAATATAAAGGTCCTAAAGGTATGACTACCATAACATAAAGGTATGCTTAACATAACATAAATGTATGTTTAACATAATATAAAGGTCTAGCACCTGAAGCGAATTTGGATAGATTTAAGCCCATCCACCCAGGCGCATGGGGACACGTGCGCGTGGACGGTCGGATCAGAACAATAAACAGATGAATCTTTAAGGCCTGATTTACGATGAAGCATAACTTTTTTTAACATTATTGACATCTAAGGCTAAACCTTATGTATACTGGTTAAAGTGTGTAATTTACCGAAATCTGAAGCAGTTTATTCAGAAAGGTGTTAGGAGATTTTGGAGAAAGATGATGAAATATTCAAGGTTGCATTTAGAATAAGGAATTTCGATGATATATTTGAAATCCACTAAAGTTGTTTGGATAGTACATTCTACTATGGAATACAAAACCATTAATCTCATTATAAATCTCATTATAAACAGTTTTCAAGAGTTGTTTGGATTATTTAAAGTCGTTCTTCTATATCCTTTAATCCAATACAACCTAAGATCTTCTTCGCCAACTTAAAGGCAGTCACAAACTTCTAATTAACTCCAACAACTTACACGTGTCAAACCAAAATTTCATGTTTTTATGGCTTAATTTGTTCTACACATGCTAAACAAATTTCTTTCACAACTCTCTCAATAAAAATAGAACCAAACACATTTTCATCGTCCAATGCACTTTTTAACTAACACCTATAAAAGAATTTATCCCAAAAACTTTCCTCCAAAAACACCAGAACATAACCAAACACAGTACAATCTTTATGTTCTGAGTTCATACATATTAGTGGCTAACCTACCTTGTATGTGGAAATGAGAGATGAAAAATGAAATCTACGATCAATGCATTTATTTACAACAAGAAAATTCCTTAGTTAGAGAATCACTTTCTTTACTTGTATTAGTCATCATTTGAGTGCATCTATTAGCAACTTTAATTGTTCCAATTTTAGCCATTATATCTATGGCAATGGGGGTAAAGTTTCTTCTTTCTATAGAATTCTTGAAACCAGTGGTCTTGCTTTCTGTTCTCATCCAACACTCCGTAATTAACTACCCAATCCAGCAACTCAGCCACATAGATAGATTGTTCATTAAATGATATATCTCCAAACCAATGAGTCATACGATGCAAATGTTAATAAGATGAGCAAAGAGTAGTAGCCCATAAGGCTTAAACAGACTTAGTCGAGCTCAAAGATAACCTCAACTACATCAAATTCAGTTCCGATGGCATTCAAATACTTACAGGCAACCCTTGATCAAATACAGAAAAAAATACAACACAATGAAATTCAGTAAATCAAACCTGCTATTATAGGCTATCCATTTTACGAGAAGTCCATCACTACAACATAGAACCCCTAAAAGTTACAGCAAGATGTAAACTTTAGTCCTAGTATCTCCAAACTAGCATCTTTATAAACAATTACTTCATATTTTCCTACTCACACATTCTGACAAAAAAAATGTCCATATAGCAATGAAACACAATCATGTACCAAAAGGCAGATAAAAGAAAACTCATAGCTAGCATACAAAACGAATATACCACATCGTTAAAACAGCAATAGAAACAGACATTTCAACAAGAAAATCAGTAACATCCTTAAAAATCTTACCATAAAAGCAACAACTTTACCTCAACTAAAACGAAGAAACAAAAGGATTACTACTAAGATTCTCCCTTTTCCGATCCTCATCCAAATTGTTGCAATTCAATCCACATCCACATTGCGGGCAAACAAAGAAATTATCAATCGAAAATTCCGCCGAAACAATCCCCACAGAGAATTCAAGATTGTCACCCTTTCTCCTCACCTCCACAATGTTCAACCAAAGGAACAATACCTTAACGCTGACCCCCGATAAATCAGTCAACCTATCTTTCTGGATGTACCCACTGATTCGAGACTTGTACCTTAGCTGATACGATCCTTCCAAAGAGAAACTGCACGAACCGTTTAAATAGGCGTTGAATTTGCCGGTTGAAGAGTCGAGATCATAGTGGGTCACGCCTTTTGGGAGGATGCCCATTGGAAAATCGTAGTATTGAATCACTTCGTACGCCGTCGGGGTGGCGGCGGCGGAGAGAACTGACAGAGAGAGGACCAAGGCGGCTAGGGTTTTTGATTGCATTTTGTTGATTATTGGATTGAATTGATTTGTGGGGTGGGTTATATATCAAGGAGATTGAAACTGGGCGAATTGAGATTACTGATGAATTTGAGGCGAGTTGAATCAAACAAAATCTGGGATCTTTTCCCTTTTCGAAGGAGAATTTGCAGATAGGGAATTGAATAGTGGACTATGATAGAGACAATTTGGGGAATCTTATGTTTTTATGCTGAAAGAGAGAGCTAGGTACCAAGTTTGTTTTTTGTTTAGGGTTTATCTAAAGACAGATAGGCAAATCATATTCATAACTATTGCTACTTTTGTAGTCATCATAGACCTCTCTTTAGTTTTGACTAATAGCACCCACGTTCTTGTTTTTTATCATGTGATTCATGTTAACGGAAAAATATTTTGGGAGGGACTAAAGACACCCCCACACACTTCTAAAGTCAAGGGCAAGTGTCATTAGGAGTGTGTGGAGTATGTTTAGTCTTTCTTAAATATTTTACTAATGAGAGTGTTTTAAGTAGAAAATTTTTAGTTTATTTTTAAGAGTGTTTTTCCTAAAAAATATAAAAGAAAAAAAATGTAGATCTGATTGAGAAAAGAATAATTTGAAAGGAGATTACGTGTAATTGAGGAAATCCGATATTAAAATCATCAATTTTATAAATTGAGATAAATAGTTAAAATTTATACTTGTCTGATATTTTATAATGTATGATTATTTCTGAAAAATATGTATGTATAATTTTACCTTATTAGATAATATAAAAGTAATGATTGAATTTTGTAATGGTATATATTTAAGTATGTATTGAAACCTGTATACTCATAAATTAGAGAAGTATTAATTTCAAATCACAAACTCCTATTTTGTAATATATGTAGCTATGAATAACCAATCAAGTGAGTGTGTGACACAACGGACGTGGACGACGGCAGGGCCCCACGCAGCCCACATCAATTCTTTCCTCCTTTTCTTTTGTTATTCTTTAACATTGTTTTTCCTTTTTCTCATTGATCTGTATGATTTTTTTTTATTTTTTTTTGTATTTTCAAATTTCTTCTTCTACTTCTTCTTCTTTTTTTTTTTTTCCTATTTTAAATGTTAGTTTTTTTTTGTACCTTCAATAAGGATAAATTTTATAACAAAATCTAATTTATAAAGTAGTTATTGATTTTAAATCCAAATTTTAAAGTTTTTCAATAAGAAACTCAATATTACATTTTTTTCTCAAGTTTTTAATTCAAGACAAAATTTAATTTTATTTTCATTTTTTTTTATTTTAATATATATTTATAGTTTAAATAAATTATGACAATTTCGTACAATTTTGGAACGATTTTCATCCGACTTATATTAATTTATATATAAATATATATATAATAAATGCAATTCAACAAATAAGGATTCCTTTATTTTCTTAATTTTATGAATAAAAGTATAGAAAATCGATTTAAATATTGATCAGTTTAATATAAATTTTATTTTATTAATTGAATTAATTATATATATATATATATATATATATTCATATAAATTAAGATAAGTCGGACAAAGATTATTCTTAAAACACTAACTTGTCTTAATTTATCCAAAATATGAATACATATTGAAATATAAATAAATTTATAAATATAAATAAAAAAGAATATGAAATTTTGTCTTGAATTGAAAATCATTTTAAGCCTTAAATTAAATCTCTTATTAAGAAACTTTAAAATTTGGGTCCAAAATTGAAAACTAATCTATAAATTGGGTCTTGTTATGAAATTTACCCTTTTTGATATGAGATTTATAACTTTATTTTAATTTCAATTTTAACAAGCCAATTCAAATTTTTGTATTTTAATTTTTTTAATTATATATATGTGCATCACTTAAAATTATGTTACGGTCATAATACAAATAATATTTTATAAAAGACATATAAATGAAGTTGAAAATTTATCTTTTCAAAAACTAATTACATAGATTGGATGTTAATGTAAATATATTTGGGTAGTTAAAATAAATTATATTTAAATTACTAATGTATATTTTATGAAATAAAATTTTTCAAGTGATATAATTAAATAACCAGATCTAGAGCACTAAAATGTAAGTGGAGAATATATTTAAATAGAATTTTCAATCGTTTTTTTTTTCCTCAAATTATTTTTGGTGTATCTAAAGTTCTAAGAACGGAATGGAGGTTTACAAGTACCAATATAGTTCAATTGGCAAAAAATGTTAATTCACTATCTTAGTTAAAATTGTTTGTACACCTAAATTTCCAAGAGAGAATAGTGTGATTTTAAGTAATAAAATATATATGTAAATACGTGAGTTAATTATCAAAATTATCATTCACTCAAACTCTAAATTGATTTCAATATTTTCAAGACTTTCCAAATGGATGGGAACAACAGTAATCTTTTTAAGAATGAGAGAAATGCTTCGAATATGTCCGGTTGAACACCCACTCTCTATTCAATTCTTCTTCTTCTTCTTCGTCTCAACAACAACAAATAGGTTTTAATCCTAATTTTATGCAGTATCCTTCATAATCTCATGGATTTGAAAATCTCATAGAAAGTAGAAACAGACAAGGAGTTCTCCCCAAAATAAAGCCCTCTCCAGCCCAAAAAGGGAATCCATTGGGCTGGGGTTGAAGTTCGAATTCATGATTTTGAATATATACTGGGCTTTGCTTATTGGGCCACCATTTTTGCCCTTCAATAAGTAAGTATGGCAACTTGAATATTAATAAGCTTTTAAATCAGCTACAAAATTAGTATATTAGAAAGTTGAAATTTAAACATTTTTTGTGATTTTTTCAAATTTTCTATTGCAAATCCATACATAGTGATCATATTCATGAACTACTTGAAACAAACGAACGCAACGCTATTTAGAAGGGCAGTAAACTTACCTGCAATCAATCAAGCTTCAAGGAGAGGAAAAAGCTTTTTGAAGCTGAATTTCCCAGTGCTTCTGCTCCCATCCACACAATCAAATCCACAACCACATTGCGGGCTTTCGTAGAAATTATCCACCGGAAAATCAGCCGATGCAATACCCACCGAAAGATCCAGATTGTCGCCATCCATAGTCACCTCAATAATATTCACCCAGAAAAGCAGAAACTTAACTTGAATACCGTTCAGATTTGAGATCTTCCCCTTTGAAATCGAGCCGGTGATTGTGGTCCTGTACTTGAGGTCGTACCCTTGTATGGTGAAGCTGCAGGATGCGTTCAGATTGACGGAGAATTTACCGGCGGCGGAGTCCAGAGTGTAGGTCGTGACGCCGCTCGGCAGAAGGCCTACAGGAAACCCGTACGATTCGAGAACTTCGTACACCGACGGCGGCGCGGAGGCGGAGATGGAGGCCAGAGAAATAGAGAAGAGGAGGAGGAATCGGAGTAGAGACATGGGTCGGCTAGATTCTGATTTGAACTTAGTAAAGCAGGTTCGAAATTGGGAATTTCGGAAGATTATGAGATAGAGTTTCCCAAGTTTGTTTTTAAACAAAGAAAATAAAAATCTAACAAATAATTCGAGCTACAAGCCTATATTATATGATCGGCGCATATTCTCAAAATAATCGATAAAAATCTTTTTAAATTAATAATCTTAGATCACCTATAAATTCTACTCCATAAAATAAGCAACGCTAGGTGCATTTTTTGGAGCACTTACTTAGAAAAAGAACCATATGTAATAGAATTTAAAAGAGGGAATTTAATAAAAATAAAATTAAATAAAAAGTTAGGTGTATGGTCTAAGTGCAATTAATGCCGTTTATTTAAAGTAGTAGTAAATATTTTGACAGGCCAAAATTTTCCATTTCTTAGAAGTAGGCATCAAGAAAATTTGCTTATCTCCCTCCTAACATGTATTTAAAACAAATAAATTTCATAACAAAACCCAATTTATAAATTAGTTCTTAATTTTAAATTCAAATTTTAAATTTTTTTTATAAAAAGTTTAACATTTATTCTCAATTTAAAATTTGAAAATTAGATTGAATTCTCAATTCAAGATAAAATTTCATTTTTTTAAACATTTATTTATATTTCAATATGCATTCATATTTTGAATAAATTAATACAAACTAACACATTTTAAAAACATTTTTCATCCAACTTGTCTTAATTAATATATAAAATATTAAGAAAAAATATAATTAATTCAGTTTATATTATATAATTTATTTTAGCTGATTAATATTGAAATTGATTTTCTATATTTTTATTCATAAAACTAAGAAAATTAAGAATTCTTAATTTTGAGTTGCATGAACTAATTATTTATATATATATATATATATTAATACAAGTTGGATGAAGATAGTTGCAAAATTACACTAACTTATTTTAATTTATCTAAAATATAAATACAAATTAAAATATAAATAAATCTATAAATATAAATAAATAAAAATTAAATTTTATCTTGAATTGAGAACTCAAAATCTAGATTTTCAAATCTTAAATTAAAAAAAAAAGTTAAAATGAACCTCTTATTAAAAAACTTTAAAATTTGAATCTAAAATTAAAAATTAATTTATAAATTTATTCTATTTAAAACCTATTAACTATCCCACAAATCACATCTTAGCCTATGTGTATAAATGGGTCAGTCAATACATGTTAATAGAATTAGTGGGTCAGCATTGGCCATTAGGTTCCTTCTCTTTTGAATCCATAATGTTCTTATAACAAAAATATGATTAGTTATAACAATTTTGTATAATGAATTTGATGAATTAAATAGCATAAGTGAGATTGATGTCATAAAAGTAGTACCTTTGTTTAGTGGAACAAAATCAATACGTTTCTTTGTAAGAAAATGACAACTCTTTTAAAGACCAAGACAGTATGAGGTGGTTTGTTTATTCAGTTTACATTTTAGAGTGTAACATTATGCATGTATTTTTCATTTATCATTTATTGCATATACATGTTTCCATATATATATGTACATACACAACTGTAAAACCAAAAAGAAAAACCACATAAAAAGAGTGATTTATCAAACAAAAAAAAAGGTTTAAAATGAAACCAAGAACAGAATCAAGAAGAAGACCAACTCAGTTCCACACCATTCCCTCCCTTTCCCTTACAATCTAAACCACACCCACACTGTGGGCACTCCTCAAAATTCCTCACCGGAAAATCGGCCGACGTAAACCCAACAGAAAACTCGAGGCTTTCGTGGTTTCGTTTAATTTCATTAATGTTGAGCCACACCACCACCACTTTGACGCTGACGCCGCTCAGCTGCTGAAGCCGCCCGTCGGAGATCACCCCTTTGATCTCCGGCTTGTACCGGAGATCATAAGAGTTTTCCACTCTAAAGGTGCACAAGCTGTTGAAATGAACGGAGAACTCACCGGTGGCCCGATTCAGCCTGTAGCCGGTGGCGCCTTTCGGAAGAAGGCCCACCGGAAAGTTGTATTGCTGTAGAGCTTCATATGGTGAAGACTTGTTTGTGTGATTGGCAGAAATGCAGAGTATAAATGCTGAGAGATAGATGATGATCATCACTGTCCAACCCATATCCTCTCTCTCTCTCTCTCTCTCTTGAAATTGTAGTCTCTCTCTCTTGTGTGTTGAAAATATAGTGTGAGAGACGGTGGAGGTGTACAGGTGTTTGGGAGGTGGTAATATTAGGTCCAGGTGGCTGTCAATGTGCTAATACCTAAGCTTCTCCATTTTTGTCTTCCCAGTTTTTCAATTCCCTATGTTGTTTCTATAACAACTAATATTATTGCAGTATTAACTAGTTCATGTTGTTTATATCAAATCTAGTGACATAACTTAATTATAATGGATGCAATATTTACTATTTATTTACACATTATAAAAACTATAATCTTAATCATTCACAAAACTGATACTAATCTAAAGGATAAACCAACTAAACAAAATAAAAACTAAGTACCGACTCATACCAAGTAACTTGAATAATTGATATCTAGTCTTCTTCTTGGCTCCACTTTCCATTTGTAAAAAGGTTCAAGTTTTAAATATAAAAATTAATAGAAAGATGTTTCATCAAACTCCAAAACTAAGAGTATTTCACCATGGCAGTACTAAGATCTCTCTCTCTCTCTCTCCCCCATGTTGCTGGCTGAAATACATAGGCATAGTTCATCCCTGCTATACCACCAGCCCTTTAAATATTAATGATTCCATAAGCGATAGAATCTTCAACATATTATTCTTAGCAGTCTACCTATCAATTTATGAAGTCCATTAATCCTATTAGCCTACTCAATATATGTATTTCGACATATTTCAACACTATCAAGTAAAAAAGAGTACAGGCCATAGGAACTATCCAGAAGCAGAAATGGGATATCACTAATCATCCAAAACAGAAGAAATCCATTGAACCATGGGTTAAGAAAGCAAATTCTCACTGTTCGGACAATAATAAACCAAACCTATCAGCATTTGATCAAATTTTCTTACAGAAGCTCTAGTTTAAATTTTGACAAACGAAAAAGTTTCTGAAGAACTGAATACAACAAACATGTGCAAGAAAACAACATTATACGTACAAGAATAGGTTCAAATTTCTCTCAAGTGAAAATAATGCAATGCAGCTATTGAAATCAAGAAACTATCAAGAAATATCATGATACAAGAAACGTACGGTTACTGTGGTTTCAGTTCGCGTCCTTCAGTCTTTTTATCAATGCGTCCAGAGATTTCTTCTTAGGGTTCGGCTTAGCCCCTCTGGTTCCAAAGGAACTGAACAACCGTTCTGCTTGATCCTTTAATTTCTCCGATATGGTAACTACTTTCCTGTGGTCAAGTGCATTATAACTTCTCTCTCTTATAACTGCATTCAAGAAGTTCTCTGGATGATTGCTTAGAAGCAAATTCACCATTTGCCTTGACTCAACAAGTGCTGATTTCAACTGATTAGCATCTGCCTCAGACAAAAGAGGAGCTTGGTTCTCTGCAAATGATTCCAATAACCGAACATCAACATCAAGGCCCATAATGGCATTGATGTTAAACCTTTTAACTGAATCCCCAAGTAAAGCCCCAATAATCATATCTGATATATGACACAGAACATCTTGCAAAATTCGCTTCAGCACCTGAACCGGCAAAATCTGCTGAGCAGTCGAAACCAAGGTTTCCAAGAAAATAATCACCTCATTTGCGTATTCGTTCCCACCTTGAGGAGTATCATCAGCTATCCAATTCACATTTTCTAGCAAGGACAAAAACCCATCAACCTTTTGCTTTAGCAGCCCAGACAGTGTCTCTTCAGCTGCATCGCGGGCTTTGATGAGAGGAAACTGCCTTTTGCTCCTCTCTGCTATCCTTAACGGGATACCCGACAGCTGTGCAGCATGACGAAAGAAGAAATCACAAGCGCGTTCGAACACTGCCATATTTGCTGCCATCTGCATAGCCTGATTAACTCCACCAATTGAACCATTGATAACTTTCAATAAAGCCCCATCTAAGACCTCAGTCAGGAGCCTATCCAAGTACTTCTTAACCACATCATAAAACTCAAGTTGCCCACCATATGACATGAAACTCACCGAGTCCTCAATAAACGAGCGCACAATTCTACAGCAATCAGGTACTGTGGATGAAAATGGTGCAACATATGGAAATGCAGGCATGATATTTGAAGTCTGTATCTGAAACGAAAGCACATTCATTGAATACTCATACTCTTTCTTCATGTACATCTGCTCAAACTTATCAGCTGCTAAAGCCTCGGCCATCTGTTTACGACAATCAGATAACAGTAACTCATGATACTTATCCCTATGTTTACTGAGCACATCAAGCAAAGCATCAATCGGATACCCAAACCTACGAAGTGTTACACCAAGCAAACTAACATAATCCTTGATCAACAACAAATGATTGGCTGTTTGCATCCTAGAAAACTGATCCTCTAACACAGAACACATCTTGGCTACAGCAGTATCCCACAAATTCTCCACTTCCAACTTCATTATCAACCCTCCTCCCGTTCTCAAAACCCGATCCTCCACTATGAAAAATCCAGCAATTTGAGCAAAAAATGTCTGATGCGACTCAAGAAAAGGTGTCATCGATGATACCTGGAAATCAGAGGTCAACTGCAACTTCCTGTTCTCGAAATAGTATTGCCTGAACCTATACTCAAGCCCGAGTGTTTGATTTATGTGATAAGCCCTGTATAACGGCGTCAAATCAAACCCTAACATCCCATTTCCTCCATTACTCCCATCAACAACTCCGTCGATTTCATCATCATCTTCTTCTTCTAGAGCATAGACACAGTCCCTCAAGCTAAGTCGGCTCTGCTCCTCAGCTTGGCGCTGTTTAATCCTCAACTCTTCTTCCCTCTGGCGCGCAGCCGAAGCTTGCCCAATGGCGAGCTGACCTAAATTTCGGCTCACAGTCCGGATCTCGACAAGCCAATCGCCGAATTCTTTATTCACTTGTCTCTCAATGTGGGCTCTAATGGCTGGGATCTGCTTCTCCAACATTCTCTTCAACGTAGACGATGGCACTTTGTCCTGAAAACTCGATTCAATCGAGTCCAAACATTTCAACGCCATGTAGAAATTGTTCTCGGCGAGATGAGCATTCGCGCGTGAGCAAAGCTCCGTGAGGCGAACGCACGTGTTGAGTGAATTAATCGCGTGAGCGATGTTGGAGCATTTGTTTCTGTCTTCAACGTACGAATCGAGGGAGGTGAGGAGCGGAACGGCGACGTTTTGGAGCTTGGAGTTGGAGTTGGAAAGCGACGATTTGAGCGAATCGACGTCGGAGAGAAGAGATCGAAGATCATCGACGGCAGTGATGAAGTCCTGATAGTGAGCGCGGCACACGTCTTCGATCTCCGATTCCTTGGATTTGGTGAAGTGTTTCAGATGGTGAAGTAGGGTTTCAGGCTTGCCTGAGGCGAAAGCTTTCCGAACGAAGGGACCGAGGTCTTCGCCGTTGCATATGGCGGCGGAGATGAGGAGTTGGTCTTGTTTGTCGGCGGTGTCGCCGTTCTCCGACGCCGGAACAACTTTCCGGCGAGTCTTCGTTGAAGTCATGGTTTCTGACAGTAACTGCTAAAGTCACGGCGCCGTTACACACGGAGCGGATTTAGAGAAAAATGTTTGCCATTTGTGATGGGGAAAAAAGGAAATGGAATTAGAGAAAATAATATTGCAACAAACAAATTGACTAATATGCCCACTAGAATTAGGTAGAATATGACATGTATCACAATTCACTACTACGGAAAGGTACACAATAATTTGAACGAAGTTGCTATTTAGGTGCCGTGTCTAAAAGTGTCTGGCACAGACTGGTGTGGAATTATTATTTCTTTCTTTCTTTCTTTCTTTTTTTTTCTTCTTTTCTTCAAAATAGGGGCAAATACGTTGAACTCTGTGGTCATATTGTTTATTTTTATTATTAATTTTATTGACTATTTAATATTAGGGAATAACATGCTTAGGGAATTTACATTTATGACTATATTTTGGGTTATAATCAACTTCATCAAAGGAAAATGAATGCAATTGCTGATTAACTTTTTTATAATTCCACAATCCAAATTCTGCCAACGCGGTGGATATGACCAAAATCATAAAAAATCGTCAATATATCGTTGATAAATCCGTATTTTGTGAAGTCGAATATAATAATGCACTGCAATTTTTTTTCATTAGTATCGACGATATATCGGTAAAAACTTGTGTAATATTGTCGAATATCGCCGATATATGGTCAAAAAAATCGGTGATATATCGGTATCATACAAAATTGGTAATGCTTTGTATAATTTTTTTTCCTTATTGTAATCAATGTATTTTGTCACTTCCAACCCTAGCTATATTCAATTATAATACAATTGATGCTATTGGAAAGAATTACGGAAGAAGATATGGTTTTAACTGGAACCAAGATGAGAGTTCAAACACTGATATTGAATCATTTTCTATTCAATGCATATGAACAATCACTTTCTATAAGTCTTGATTCAATACATATGAACAATGATCCTTACGATGCATATCAACCGTTGTATTCTCACGGCAGACATACCACTTCACAGATTGATTGGTCTAATCAAAACCCATTTTATAACCCACTACCTGAAATGTCCCGTTCAAGCATGCATCAACATAGTCAACCATAAATTTGGTAAACACAGTTGAAACCTATGAAAGTTATCTTCATGATTACGCTGAAAATTGGTCTAAGTTATCAATATTGTTTGACTCAAGATGACATGTCATCTTATTCATTTGAACCTTATAGGAGTTCAAGTTACTACTAGTTCATATCTTAACTTTGTACAAAATTTGTCATGTTATCATATAGTATTTTATCTATATATTAGTTGTAAATATATCATTTTATTTGAAATTTCAATATATGTATTTATGTCAATTATAATAATCTATAAATTAGTACATATAATTTTTCAATTTTTTTAAAAAGTTTTCATATTTTTTTTAAAAATGTCCGATATTTCCATCGATACCGATATATCCGTAAAATTAGAATACCGATATTTTCATCGATACCGATTTTTTGGTCCTTGGTTATGACAGATTAACCAGCAAATTACTCAATAAAATATTGAATCATGCTTTAGTTTCACAATTGATTCATTCAAATAAGAAGCATGATCTTGATATGTGCAGCAATATTATCATTTTCATTAAAATAAAATACCTAAAATTATAATTGGACCAAAAAAGAGAGGATAATTTTATTAAGTAAAGATCATGTGTATTCTCTTGACTTTTTGTAATTGCTAAATTTTGATTTGACAATAAGCAATAAAGAGATATATTTGTAATATATTTAGAAAATATATTAAGCTTGTACATCCTTTATAAATGATCAAAATATGCATCATTTTGTTCTACTTCTAAAATCCACCACATTTAAAAGGCTGTTGATCACTTAGTTAATACGGTGTTCATAGTAAATCTAAGCTATTTTTTCAATCTTTAAATTAATATTAAAACCTCAATGGCTTCATTATTGTTGATAACTTTGAGATATATAATTTTAAAATTTAAAGCGTTGTTGATTTGAGATTAGTTTGTAACAGGGGTGTTGTTTGTATATGTCTTGAACTAATTTTTGAATTTTTTTGTGGATGTAAGTTATATATATGAAATGGTTGGAGATCTATCCCTTTTAGAATTTGCTAAATAAGGTATTAATAGTTATTAGAAGCGACAATTATTCACCTTAGATGAATCCAATTTGAATTTATTAAAGATAAATTCGAATCCAACTCACACACGAACACAACTGACTCAATTCTAACACGATTTTATGAAAAAAAAAAATTCTCTCCAAATTTTGATATAATGATCACAACTTAAAATCTACCTAAAAATAAACATTTATTTACAGAGTCTTACTCACCTACCTATCAGACACATTAACATATGCCCACGATTGATGTGTTAAAAATTCAAAATATTTATTAATTTTACTTTTTATAAAAGAAGGAAATGAGATGATTACACATCATCGATAGTCATATTAAGAATTCTTTACGGTGGAAATTTGAACAAAACCATTTATTTGGAAGCCCAAACAAGCCATCTAACGTAGCTGGTCGTTGCTCTCCATGGGCCTATAACTGCTATTGGGCCGTTATTGTTTCTAGGGTTTCTCAGCCCAATTATCACGCTGTGATGTGAGCTTTATAATTCGGGCGCTAAAAACCCTAGTCACGTAATCACTCCCAACCACAGCAGGTGAAGAAGCGGAAAGCCGGCGGAGGAGCAGCAGCAGCAGCAATGGTACGCCGCCGTTCACCGAACCTATCGTCACTCTCTCTCTCCTCTCTCTAACCTGTGTTCGTCGCTTAACTTATTTTTGGGCTGATATTTATATTCTAGGGTATTGATTTGGTCGCCGGAGGTAAGCGCAAGAAGACCAAGCGCACTGCGCCAAAATCCAATGATATTTACCTCAAGCTCCTAGTCAAGGTGTCGTTAATCCTTCGAATTCTGTGCGGATTAGAGCAAATGGTGAGATTGCAAGTCATATGATCTGATATATGTGTGTAATATCTTGCAGTTGTACCGGTTTTTGGTGAGGAGAACTGGAAGCAGGTTTAATGCTGTGATTTTGAAGAGGCTATTCATGAGCAGGATTAATAGGGCTCCGCTCTCTCTCTCCCGTCTCATCAAACATATGAAGGGAAAGGTATGATTTCCATGGCCTCTGTTGCTGATTTTATCGTTAATGTCATCTATTCTACTTTGTTAATTGTAGTTGTTATATGGATATAATTGCGTTTTTAGTATACATACCTGTTTTACTTTAATAATTGTAGCTGTTTTCTGAAGAAAATTTGTTATCTCCTAGAAAATGGTGAATGTTTAAATGTTCTGTATGTGATCTGAATAGAATTGGAATAGGTACACGTTGTCACTATCATAGTGAAGCAGGAAATGGAATTGAAAATGAAAAATTGATATAGGTAATTGAGGTACTTGTTTATGTTACATTTTCTTGAATGTTGAGTTGATTTTATGGTTTATGGCTGCGCAGGAAGACAAAATCGCAGTATTAGTTGGAAGTGTTACTGACGATATCCGTCTTCATGAAGAGCTCCCTGCCCTGAAGGTAACAGCTTTGAGGTTCACTGAAACAGCTAGAGCTAGAATTGAGAAGGCTGGTGGAGAATGTCTAACTTTCGATCAGCTTGCTCTAAGGGCTCCCCTTGGCCAGAACACGGTAATTGTTCCTTGTGCATTAGTAATGTCTGTAGGCTAATTGCATGATTTCAAATACTCTATTTTATACTTTGGCATTTTTTGCATATGATTTTACACCATGTTACAATGGAACTTTAGTAATTTGTTGGGGGAAGCGTTTAAATTCGGTTCGAAGTGAAATCTTGCATTTGAATAAGTAGGTTTATTAGATGTGATATTATCAGTATTTATTCTCTTCAAGGGATTGTGTTGATAGGGTTGAGTTATTGGTGGGCAAAGTAAAAATTTGAGGTTTTGATTTCTGTCTACATCTGGTTGGGTATCCTTATGTGGTAAAACCATGGTACAAGTTTCAACATGCACATTGTTGGTTGGACTTTTAGCTTTATGGTATGGAACTGTGTTGTGATTTGAGTAATATTATCAACGGGGCAACACCCCACCGCAACTTCATGTATAATTGGTCTTCTGGGTTGTAATGTTGCTAAGCATGGTGTTGGAACAGGTGCTTTTGAGGGGGTCACGTAATGCCCGTGAAGCAGTTAAGCACTTTGGGCCAGCTCCTGGTGTTCCACACAGTCACACCAAGCCTTATGTGCGAGCAAAGGGAAGAAAGTTTGAGCGTGCTAGAGGAAAAAGAAACAGCAAGGGTTTCAGGGTTTGATTTATTCATACTAATGAAGTTCCATTGCAGATTTTATATGTTTCTCTCATTACATCTTTGGACACACTTCTTATCTGTATCTGTAGTGTTTTTACATTTGCCAGTTGCCACCCTCTTGAAAATTTTGGACAAACTTTGTTATTACTAATTAGTATCTACTTAAATGCTTCTTAATTGCTTATTTTTTTGGGATTATTAATATTAATATTGCCAGACTTAAGTAAATTTGATTGATCTACATATTAGTTAAGCTATAGCTAATTTTTCAAATGGTGCTGACAACAAAGGGGATGGAACGGGGTTTTGGTCTGGGAGATTTCATTTATGCATTGTTTTTTTTATTTTCCAAAGTTGGGAGGATGTGGGCCGTTTGTTTGAGAATATCAGATGAGAATTGAATAAGAAATCTTGTTTGATTTGCAGTCTATACACTATATTTCTACCAACACTCTAATCGATATTTAACCAGTATCATGGTAATAATCTTATGTGAAAATTTATCTAAATTGAATTGATATTTGTTCAAAAATCAAGGATTCTTCATCTTAATTAACTACTCCTCGATGTAATTAAAATCCATTCGAAAAATATCAATTCAAACTCACCAACTCTCATCTAAATAGTTTAAATATTAATAGATGAAAAAGAAAATTGCGTCAATGAATCCAAATAATTGGCTCATATTTCAAATACTTACACCAAAACACTCGTCATTCGAAAAATCATGGAGAAAATCCGACACAGGAATATCCAAGCAAACGGCATAAACGTCCACGTGGCGGAGATCGGCAACGGCCCCGCCGTGCTATTCCTCCACGGCTTCCCGGAGCTGTGGTACTCGTGGCGCCACCAGATGCTATCACTATCTGCTAGGGGCTACCGCGCCATCGCCCCCGACCTCCGCGGCTTCGGTGACTCCGACGCGCCGCCTTCCCCCTCCAGCTACACCGTCTTCCACATCATAGGCGATCTGGTCGGCGTGCTCGATGCCTTGCAATTGGACCGGGTTTTTTTGGTCGGCCATGATTGGGGAGCTGCCATGGCGTGGTATTTTTGCTTGCTCCGGCCTGATAGAATTAGGGCTCTGGTTAATATGAGCGTCGTGTTTCAGCCCAGGAATCCCAGGAGGAAGCCATTGGAGTCTATGAGGGCCAAACTTGGTGATGATTACTATATGTGCAGATTTCAGGTATTGCGTTTTCATTCAATTATGCAAGTTTTATTATTAGTTTGATGATGATTGTTGGAAAAATTATGTTAAACTTTTGCTATTTTGCTCAAATTTAGTAAGATGAAAGTGAGTCCCTGTTCTCTTTGATGAGATGGTAGAATTTAGAAATTTCTATGGATATCCTTATAAAATATGTGATAATTGAATAAGTAAATAAAAAATTGAAAATGTATGAGTGAATTGATGATAATATGAAATGTTGTTATTCAATTGGCGAAAATTAAAAATTTCATTCCAAGGACATTGCTTAAGAGGGAGTATTGTTTTTTTTTTTTTAAGAATGAGGATTGAATATATGAGGGATTGATAATCAAATTTAGAGTTGGAAACTATTGATGAAAAATAAGCATCTTTTTCGTATTTAAGAGACTTGGTGCCTTTCAAATCCACTCGGATTTCTTCAATTTCATTGATGTTTTTAGATTTTTTAGAAGCAAAATGTTGGAAATGTTTCTTGATATTCTTGCTCCCGTCTGAGTCTTGAAAGATTCCTTTTCTTCTTGTGATTGGTTACACGATAGATTTGTACATGTAGGAGCCAGGAGAGGCGGAGGAAGAGTTTGCTCGTGTCGACACTGCAAGATTGATCAAGCAATTCTTAACATCAAGGAATCCATCTCCACTGAAAGTCCCTAAAACGGTTGGATTTGGGGGCAGGTCTAAAAAACCAATTCCAATGCCATCTTGGTTGTCTGAAGAGGATGTCGAGTACTATGCCACCAAATATAACCAGAAAGGCTTCACCGGTGGATTGAATTACTATCGAGCTATGGACTTGTAAGCCTTCTTAAATTTAAGCAGCATTTATGATGTAAGTATAAAACTGGGCATGATATGCTACTTAATAAAGTTGAGGGACTTTGTGTGCGAATCTTTGATGTAGAAACTGGGAGCTGACTACACCATGGACTGATTCGCAAATAAAAGTTCCGGTTAAGTTCATCGTTGGGGATCTTGATCTTACTTACAACACGCCAGGCGTTAAGGAATACATACACAACGGTGGATTCAAGAGAAAAGTGCCGTTTTTGCAAGAACTGGTTGTCATGGAAGGAGTTGCTCACTTTCTCAACGAGGAAAAACCGGAGGAAATTAGTGAACATATATACGACTTTATTAAGAGGTTTTGATCCTCTCTGGTTTCACACACCGTTTTCAGGTAGTTTGATTTCGTTATGCTTCGTTTGCATAACGTTGTTGACTATATATATGGGGAACTAAAGGGGTATATTGTAGTAATTTTTCTGTTTTCTTACCATATCGAATTGCATATCGAAATCAGTAGTTTTATCAAATACGCGATGTAATTCTGAAATTAGTAGGAGAGTGTTTAACTAAAATTATTTCAACGGTCTTGTGAAGTCCTGTATCCTGTTAGTCTCTATGAATGCAACCATAATAACTAAAAGCTAATTTGACATGTACCAATAAAATTTCATTAACTACTAAAAGTTGAGTGTTTTGCATCAAAATTATAAATTTCATAATTTAAAAAGATTTATGTTTTCTTAAAGATTATCATTAGAATATAGTTTATATTATTAATTATTAAAAAATTAAATTTAAATTTTGTGTAGCATTATATTAACTTAATTAAATTAATAGGTATATTATGTAATATTTAATATCAATAAATGAGATATATGCATATAAATAACTCTTTTAAATATGGTTCTTCAATTTGGTCTAATTTGGTTTGATTCAGTTTCAATTATATTCGCATTATTGAAATTTTTTGGAATCGGACCCAAAAATAAATTGGTTTAATTCAATTGGAAGAAAGTGAAAAAATCAACCGACATTTTCGATTCCAAACTTTTGAGTTTGAAGTTCAATTCAATTTCGATAATTTTCGAGATTCGTGTACAACATTAGATAAAATATCCATCACTAATAAGTGAATTTGATTTTAGCATTCTTTAATTTTATTGTAATTACTCAAGTAGATATCTTTTTTCTTTAAAAAGAAAAGTAGATACCATTTCTCACTTCTTTTCTATTTTTCTGTCTTTGAAAGTATCAAGTAGATAGCATTCAATTTTTTTGAAACCATCATCTCATTAACTACAGCCATCATGTCATTTATATATAAAAGAAAACATTAAATTAAAACGCCGAAAAATATATGTACATGGAACATCAATAAAAAAGGCGTAAAAAATCCGTGAAATAATATTACTTTCTCCATTTAAAAATAAATATGTTGTTTAAATTAATAAAATTTATCCCAAAATAAATATTGTTTTAAAATTTTAAGATGGATTTATCAAAAATATTTTTATTTACTCCTATCAATTAAAAAGTGTTATTAAGAAAAAAGAGATAAAATTCTCACTATAACTATACCCAAATAAGGATAGACATTTTTAAAATTTATATGAAAATATCTAAAACACATATATTTTGGGATGGATGAAATATTAAAATATAGTTTTTCCTCTCAAGGATTTAAATTTCATAGATGAGTCAACCAAAATTTATTATTCCATAAACAATGATAAAAATTGTGAAAATAATTTCGAATCATAAGCAGTAAGTCGGACACGATACAAATTCCATATAAGTTTTCGTGATTGGGTAAACATTTTGTTATATAATCCAAATCATTCATTCTGTGTTTAGATTGATAAAATGGATAGCAATACCTTCAACAGAAAAGTCCTGATTTCATCAGTTGCCATGCTTCTCTTTGCATGTTTGATCATACTATTCTTTCATTTATTTGCTCGTTGGTTTCGCCGCCGCCATCTCCGCCACCTCAACACCGCCGCCACCGTAACCACCTCTCATGGTCTTGACCTCAACTCCATAAACTCGCTTCCGACTTTCATTTATGGATCTAAAAACCAGGAACACGAATCTTTGCTAGAATGCGCCGTGTGCTTATCGGAGTTCGAAGACGATGAACCGGGTCGAACTTTACCCGACTGCAACCACTGTTTCCACGTGGATTGCATAGACATGTGGCTTCAGTCTCACTGTGATTGCCCACTCTGTAGAGCCCGGGTCAACCCATCTCAGTCCATTGAAGACCCGGTCGACCCAATGGTATCGGTTAATGTAGCTGTGGATACGGGTTTCGGGTCGGGTTCTGAACAGCACGTAATATGCCCATTGCAATGGGATTAGTACATGCTCTTCTTCCTCCTCTTTACATATGACAATATTAGATTGGATATTGAGTTAGGATCCAAGACACATGGTTCTCATGTCGTTTATGAGTTATTACACTTGAGGTTTGGATTATCCTAACAAATTAGAATTAGGATTAATTACTTCTACCTATTGATGACTTATCTTTATTTATAATACTTTAATTTATTATAATTAATCTACTAATACATAGAACGGGTTAGGTCCGGTTGGATAAAAACATCAATCAAATTGAACCTCTGTTCAGGGCATGATTAAGAGTAGGATGTATTAAGGAGGGTGTGAGCCAATTTTTTGAAATCAATTTAATGATACATGTAAAATGATATTTTACACAAATATTTATCATCAACCCAGTGAAATTACAAATTATATATAGACTTAATCACATGTATATGTGAATATGTATGAATTTGTCACAAATAAATTTACTTTGAAAATAATTTTATAATTAACTATATATTTATATATATAAAAAAAAAAGATCACAATTAAAAGTAGCATGCCTAGTTTTCCGCAATAAATATAGTTACTATAATTGAAAAGAAATTAGTTTGGAAATATGAAAAATGAAAAATAAAAGTTTTGCTTACCTTTTCAAGGAAAAAGCTGTGCATTTGTCTTACTTCAAGAGAATACAAAAAACTGGGGACATTGATTTCAAGTATTTGATACTTGATAGGCAGATACTTGAATTTGAGATAATTAAATTATTGAGAAAAATGCCCAACTTAGCATATTTTGTTATATTTTTGGCCCATCTACCACAAATTATAATGCATAGGTCCACAATATCCTTTTTGTTATAATTTGAGCCTCATCTACCACAATTTTTATTTTCAAAATCCGTGTAGGGAGCATGATTGACATGAACAGTTGTAGGACTGACATCAACAGTGGAAATTATGACTCAAACCTAATCTATGTCAACTCTTACACGAATTGTTAGTAGAAGAACAAATTTGCATTTTTTCGTGTAAGGAAATTCGTGTAAGAGCACAATTTGGCAAAATTCGTGTAAGCTCGAAGTGGCTTCGATTTTCGTGAAAGACAGCAATGTGCAATTTTCGTGTAAGATAGAAATGTGTAAAATTCGTGTAACAAAAATCGTGTAAGGAAATTCGTGTAAGGAGAGAAAAAATTCCTACACGAAAAAATGCAGTGCCTTATGAATACAATGTGAAGGAGGAGAATAATTTGACTTGCTTAATCAACTCCTACACGAAATCCGCTGGAATTACCTACCTTTTCAGAATTTATTGTGGCGTCACAGTGGGTGTCGACGACTTTTGCAGTAAATGACAGGGCACAACTTTGACCTAGGGTAAACTAGTAATTTTATGTGTCAAATTGTGGTAGATGGGGATCAAATTATAACAAAAAGGATAGATTGGGTCTATTTCTTATAATTTATGGTATTTTGGCTTATAGTTTAACAAATTATGGTAGATGAGTCCATTCTCTCTTAAATTATTTATGTTGGTTGGACCAAAAATTTTAATAAAATTTCATATATCTATAGTTATGGACACTAATAAAATATTTACTCATTATTTTTTTTAATAAAATCACATATTATAAATAATGATAGTAATTTTTTTATACAAAAATAGTATATTTATTATCAATACGCATAACATATTTTTAGGACTTCAAATATTTTCAAAAAAACTACTACCGTTTAATTTTATGTTTTTTTTTTTTGTGGTACTAAATTTAATTATAGTGTTTTTAATAAAATTATAGAATATACTAAAATTACTTTTATCAGTGACACTCATCCAACCCAACCCAATAATAAAATATTAATTTCTCTCTCTTCCATCTACACAATCCACAATCCAACCTAATTCCAATATTTCCATAATTTATTAGTGGCACCAACCCAACTTAACTCAATATTTTTTTCACAATATTTAATAATTATATATTATTTTGTGAGCATGTTTTTTATTATACTCCACAATAAACTAAATAGAAATTACAATAATTGAAATACGAAATCGAAATTACAATAATCAAACTACAAATTATATATTTAATTATCAATACCAATGAGAAAAATAAGAACTTGAGATTGTACGACAAGTGAGAATGAATTTTGGATTGGTGAGTAAATATGTCAATATTGGACTCTATTTATAGAGAATTTGTTTTTATGAATTTTGATATTTTTTAATTTTTTAAATAAAAATTGTTTTCAATATTAATACTTTAAATTATAACCGAAAAAAATTAATAGAGACTAATAGAAAAATGATACGTGTATAAATTGCACAAAATGAGTGTCATGACATTGGTGATGGTGACCAATGTCATGACATTCTCTCTCTCTCTCCTATTAAACAATTAATATTTGTGGTTACAATCACCAAAGTAGTCTAAGTAAATCATGTTTTTAGGACTTCAAATATTTCAAAAAAACTACTACCGTTTAATTTTATGTTATTTTTTTTGTGGTACTAAATTTAATTATAATGTTTTTAATATAATTATAGAATATACAAAATAGATCAATTTCGTCTCGTATACTTAACTTATATTTCAAATATAGACTTTCGAGATAGTTGTTTAACTTTTCTATATATTTGTATATTATATTTTTAAATTTAAAGAATCTAATATTATCAACTACAATTATTTAGAATTACGTAAAAATAAAGTTAAAATATCTTAATAATTTAAATATTTCAAATATTATGAATCCATCTCATTACAATATTTCATAAAAAATTTAATATTAGGTTATACATAACATCATAAAGCTTAATTTTTGTTGATGAAAAAAATAATATAAATAGGTTATAATTCCAAGAGGCAAAGCTTAATGTGCTGAAAATTTGGCGGCAAGCCTGCAATGATGGAAGGCAAGCGATATTCAGCCATTGAATCTGGAGCAAGCACCTCCATTCATCTAAACCTTTTTCCTTTTAATCCAACCCTCGCTTCTGATTTCCTTCGTCGGATAGCAGAAAAGGAGAAAAAAAACCAAAAAGATATATGCAATCGTAGAGAAGAGGAGAAAGAGCAATTGAAAATTCAGCAATGGCGTACAAGTTGGTTTTCCTATTGGCACTCCTCTTTTGCATCTGCGCCGCCCCGATCGCCGCCGTGCGTCCCCTCAATATCATCCATGGCCTCAAGCTGTCGAAGCTATCTGGTGATCCTCTGATTCAGGCAGCTTGCAAGGGCGCTACCGATGACGAATGTGTATCTACCCTGCAATCTGCACCGGAGGACCGGAAGGCTGATGCCAATAGCCTCGCCTTCTTCGCCCTTAGGTAATTTGCTATTTCAGAATTGATTTAGAAATTTCGTGCCCTAATTGTGTGGATATCTGTTTCGGAAACAACTGGCTCTTATTTTTGCTATGTTGATTGAATTGAAGCATGCTTGTTGATGAATTTTAGGTGTGGTGTTTGAAACTGGAAATTTAAACAATGCTGGTAGAGATTTATACATAATGCGTATTTGGTTTTCTTTAGATGCTATAGGATTATGGATGATTGTTTCCGTAGATGAACAAACAAACACTTTCTAGAAAGTTAGAATAAAGTTCTTCAACGATTAGGTGAATTCCTTAACAATAAATTAGTGAGAGAAGAATAAAACACTTCTTATTGATCTGTTTTGGTGTGAAGAATTACGAAATGAGGGGTTTCATTTAGGTGTCGATTCATAACTCGTTGCATTCTTTGATTTGAATCGACGATGGACTTTTGAGAACACTTTTTGGATCATTGATCCTATTTGCTCACCTTTGTAAACATTCATAATATATACTCGTACCTAAATCAAACAACATAAAAATGGTGAACAAGGAGCAATTTCAACATGATTTCTGATGACATCCGTTTATTTGGGCTAAATATGTTTCATCTAGATCAACCAAAATGATTATTGCAAAAAAAAAAACGCAGTTGTCATAATATATATTCTCAGTATATCTCATAACATTACAACCATAGCCCAATAAACTAAAACAAGCATATATCAAACCGAATTGAGTATTAACATCTTCATCGCATCCCTTTTCCCAGATATGTAGAAAATCATGCAGAAAACATCACCACAGGAATTAAGAAGATTTCTGCAGATGGTGATGTGACCCCACTGCTTCAATCCGCTCTGACTGACTGCATGGATCAATACAATTCTCTTGATGACTTGATTGAGGATGCAGTCAATTCTATTCTAACAAACTCCTATCCCGATGCTCAGAAATTCATCACCGCTGCAATTTCCAGCATTGATCTTTGTGATTCTCAGCTCAATGTCAGCAATTTGGATGAAGTAAAAGACAACAGAACTAAAGGAGATGTTGAATTGGAAAGTGGTTTGAAGAAATTCAATGTTTTGCACAAGAACCTGTTGTCTGCTGCTCTAAATATTCTTACAATTGAGTAAGGTGCGATGAATTGATTAAATTGTCGTTGATATGATGCTTCTTTACTGCTTATAACATATGTAGAAGTACTACTAGTAGATTCAAATCCCTGAAAGTTATAGTGTTTCGAGATTTGTACTATTCGATGCTTTATGATCACAACATCATATTTCATCATTAATTAGAGGAGTTCAGCTTCTGGTGTTTTTAGATTTCGAGTAAATGTAAGGATGAATGGATCCCTTTAAGAGAAAAATTCAAAATGAAGTTTTGTTGATTTTATTTTTCTGCTTTCAATATAGTTTCAAATTGATTCTGAGTTAAACTATTTGATAATGCAAGTAGGAAGTGATATAAGCTACTGCCACTGAAGTACATTTTGTGTAATATTTTTTCGTTTATTTACATACAATTATACTAATGGTAGTATGTCCTGAGAAATGTAAATTGTATTAAATAATCTGAATAAACAATTGGAAGATTTTTATTTCCAAGAATGAACAAAAAAAAAAAAAAAGCTATAAAACAATAAAATCACAATAATCCTCCAGTATAATCAATCCCTGTTTGGGCTATCCACACATCTCCTGATAAGAACGCAGAAACAGTGAAATTAGCAGCATCAGTAGCATTGACAACATGAAAACCGGGCCACGTCACTCTCTGGCTCGTATCCGACCCGGGCCCAGTATTGTTATACTCGGCATAATACGAAGTGTTCAATGCAAAATCTCCAGACCATATACTCCAGCCCGCAGGATTAATGGATCGATCCATAAATGATTGCATATAAACTGTTCTCGAGTATTCTTTCCAGGGCCTCCCGAGATAAGTCTTGATTGTGATATTAGTGTTAGCCAAATCATCAGCGGCTCGAATAGTGCAATTATGGATTGAAATTCCGGTGTTTTGGTTTGGGTCGGTCCGGCCTTGAGCTGTGATTGCATTGAACTGGTTCGCCATCGGGAGACGAGGATAGAGATTGCAGCTCTGGAAAACAACGGCTGCATTTCCGAATATGAAGTCTACGGTGCCATAGATATCACATCCGTAGTAAAATTGTCGAAGAGAATGTACGTATAGCGTGTCTTGGTAGGCGTCGAAGCTACAATTAAAGAATGTCGATAAGTCTGCACCATTACGGACTGCTACGGCTTGGTGTTTGCTCGGTCCTGCCGTGTTGCGGAATGTTATTCCGACTCCGAAGAAGCCCGTTGCGACAACAGCTGTAGAGATAGTAAGATGTTATTAGAGTTAATTATATTAACTCTAATAATAATATTCCAGTTTTGATTCTGTTTATTAATATATTTTTTCCCAGGCTCATAAAAAACCTTTAAAAGAATCTAGTAAATAATGTTGAGAAACTTATAAACTCTAAAACGAGTGAAAGTTGAATATTAGCATGAGGAATTTAGTGCTTACTGAAAGTTGAACAATTGAAGGTTGTCCATCCATCGACAACGTTTCGATTTCCAGTGATAATTGTCTGGTTGATGCCATCTCCAACCATCATCAAATACTTCTTGTTCTTTGGAATGGATACATATTCTTCATAAACACCAGCAGTGACATATATGAGAAAGTATCCATTAGAGCCATTGGTGTTATTTGGAGCTGCATTTACAGCATCATTAATTGAAGTGAAATTCCAGCTCCCATCTTGGCTAACAACCACAATATCACTCACATTCACTTGATTGTTAGCTTCATCATCTTGCAGTAGCCTTCTGTTGTTCTTCATGGTTCGATAAATCTTCTGATTTCGGGCTGACATTTTCAGATTCAATCTCCCATTTTCGAGTTTCAAATGCTTTCTGTGAAAAGATGAACGTTTTGATCTCCTCTTGTTAGGCATCCAGCCTCTCTTGAAAAGGGCTAAAGAGATGCTGAAAAGGCGAGTGTCGTTGGAGAGAGGCGTTAGGATGCCGTTTCTGATGCTCCATGTCGAGGCTGTGGCCTGAAGGCCATCGATGCATGTTTGTGTGTTTGTTAATATTGCACTGAGGAGGGTTTGGACCTCATCGGCTTCGGAGATTGGGAGGGTGCTTTGAGAAGTTGTATTGACGATTTGGAAAGAGGTTATTAGGTTATCGAGGTTGCATTGGGCTAAGTACTTGCAATCCTCGAGGGCTCGGATGGCGGAGGTAGTTAGGCCATTGGTGTTATAGAGATGTTTTTCGATTAGGGTAAGAAATTTTTGAGAGGCTGAGAGCGATTTACGGACTGAGAATCGGCCGTAATCGTAGACGGAGGAGGAGGAGGAGTTGGTGGTGGGGAGTAGGGATTTGCAATAGGAAGGGTATAAAGTGGAGTTGCAAATTGTTGATGGGGTTTGAGCACTAGATTGTGAGAACAAGAGTGAAAGAGAAAGGAGAATGTGAAATATTAAGAATGAAGAGAAATATAGGGTTTCTTTGGCCATTGGGATTTGGGAAATGGAAGATGGAAAGATGAGTTTTTTTTGTAAGAATTAGGGAAGTGTAGGCTGTGATAATGTTTACCTATATTTATAGGTGATTCATGAAATCTGTTGAAATTTGAGAGTAATACATGGATGTGATATGAAAATGTGAGATTGGAAATATAATTTGAATTCTTGCACATATGCATGTTATGGTTGGGTATATAATAATGCATGAAGGGTTTATTTTTATTTTTCTTGCGAATAATTTTGAAAAATGTGAAGTGTTTATTATGTGGAGTCAACTCACTTTGGCTTCATATTGAAAGCGCGTATTCTATTGGGACGTGGAAAATTGAACAACTTGTTTGTCTTCTTTAGTTGTATCAATGTTATGTGTATTTTTTATAGTAAGTGGTTTGAGGTGATTCCTCAAAAATACATCTTTCTATTTCATCGTATACTTTATTTGATATTTTAAAATGAGATTAATTTCTAAAATTAATTTGAAGTATGATTTTTTTTTTTCCCTCAATTGTAGCCCTTTTTTTGTTTTTTTTTTTTGCGATTGTCCTAAAATTTCCTTTTTTTTTTTTCAGATTACAATTTTAGGTAATTTTCAAATCAATTTTTTGGCCAAATTTAAAATTTATATTTGTTTTTTCTCAAATTGACCTTGAATCGAATGAAAATAAGAAAATTGATTTGAAATCTGAAGTATTTTGATGTAGATTTTATGTATTTTGGTTATAAAAATGGAACAACAAATTCATTAATCTAAATGTTGTTTTAAAAGCTCAATGCTTATCTCTATCACTATTTTTTATGATCTATTAATTTTCAACCTAACATGTGAATTTTTAGTATACATTTTGAAATTTAATAAATTATGAACTCTTAATTTCTACGAGTGACCGAACATATAATTATCTTCACTTCTATTTTTTCAAGAAAAAAATTCAATGTTAAAAGAAGGAAACTTTGTATTAATATTACGCAATTCGAGACACGAATTAGGAGATTTAGCCAAATAGTAATAGTATGTGCAAATTATGAGATTTTAATTAGAATTTTATCTGGAATAATGTTATTATTGATATATCCTAAATTATTAGTAATTGTTATAGAACAATGATAAACTTAATAAATATTGATGTTCGAGACAGTGATATAAAGATTAATAGAGAGGATAATAAAAACAAAAAAGTAGGAAAAATATGACTTTAAGCAGACAATTAAGTATATCTAACTTTGCTATTCAATACTGCTACATTCGAAATTAATTGGATTGTTTTCAACATGGAATCCCTATATTTCATCAAACATAGGTCTCAAGATTTTCAATAGGGATCTTCCATTTCTCATTGTATTTGAATAGTAATAATAATTAATATCGAAATTTATAGAAAACGTTGACAAAATAATCATATGAAATCTTCTATTTTACTATAATCATCTCATGTATATAAAGGACTCACTCATTAATACCTAATGTTTATACATAAGCATGAAATATGAAATGGAACATCTAATTATTATTATAATAGGGAATCTGTGGTGAACGTTAACACCTTACTATAGACTATATGGAAGAAAATTAATATTAAATTAAGTTAAATCGTATAATGCCCACATCACAATTCAAAGTACCTACCGAAGTTGACAAATTGTGATACAAATTATTATTCTCATTCTAATTGTGGCCTACGAGTTTTTATTGGAGACCTAATTAAAATTATCCCAGTTCTGCATGCATAGCTAATATTAAACCTAGCTATAATAAAAACTGGAATTTTATATACAACATACATAATGCAATTATCTGATG
Source organism: Scutellaria barbata (assembly GCA_028654395.1). Classification (NCBI taxonomy): domain Eukaryota; kingdom Viridiplantae; phylum Streptophyta; class Magnoliopsida; order Lamiales; family Lamiaceae; genus Scutellaria; species Scutellaria barbata. The sequence continues at coordinate 24,993,957 of CM053649.1, forward strand.
ACTAGGATTTTAACGAGACCGTTTACCTGATTTACTTTCGTGAAACATATCAATTCATAACACATAATCCAAAATCAATATATAAGTTTATGAAAAAGAATTTGATTTATTAGTAGTAAATTTTCATTTTTCAAAATTACATACATAATGTGTCTTATATAAATTTTTTTTTAATAAATCTACATGTGATTGACTTTGAGGCTAAGTAGAATATATAATATAAAACTGCAGTCAAAGTTGTAGCAACTATGCAATTTATAAATGTTACAAACTAAAGAGGTACCAAGTCAATATCTTAGCATGTGACATGTAAATGCGATTATGTATAGTACATAAATATAATATTATAATTATATATGTGAATATATTTTATAGACAAGTAGGAAGAACGCGGGTTTTGAATGAATTATACATGACAGGTTTGTCACTTCCTAATTAAGCTTGAACATTTATGAATTGAATATGAATTGTGATAGATTCTTGGATTTAGAATTTAACTTATGAAAATATATTTTATCTATGGATAATAAAACATCGTCTCACAAACGATGTAACTTGTAAATTTTTGTGATCTATCAAAGACTTGAATTCAAAGTGAATTGGAAATTAAAAAAACACGTTTATGATAGAGTAGTAGTAACACGCTTTATTTAATGTTATAGCGACTTTGCAATGTATTGTAAGATTAATTTGGACTTTGAATAAATTGCAGTAGACAATAACAGGCTGTGTTTGCTTTCTACATAAATTTCAAAGCTGCTTATTTGCAATTGTCTTCACTTCTACTAAACCTAAACCACCGACTCATGCATATGTAATTGTCACACTACGAAATAAAATTGGTTTCAATTTATTTGTTATTTTTTATTATCGAAAAGAATTGATATCGTTGATTTTAATATTACCCTATCTTTTTTGTATTGTAAATTTTAATGATTTTTTTCTGTAAATCTCATCTTTTAATATTCCAAAAAGGGATATTGTTGTCATTTTGTCCACATGATTCTAAAACAACATTAAACGAAATATAAATTTAAAGAAATTAAAAACCCTAAAAAAATGTCATAACAACAAAGAATTAAGTATTTAGGATGCCTAATTCTGGGTTAATTTGATCTTTAATAGATGAAAAACAATTATATATTACATTCGATAGTATTTCAACTCTTCAACTAAAAAGAAGAAAAAAGTTCAAAATTCACTAAATTAATACCTTTTTTTTTTTTTTTTTCTCTCTCTTCTTTTTTTTGTTAATTGGTGCACTTTATAAAGTGGGTATGGAAATGATACTTGGGCTTGAACCAACCATAAAAGTGTAATTTTATTATAATGGGCTATAAGATATTGGGCTATTCACAACTCACAGTTTGTTCTTAGTTTTCTATAGAAGTCCAGGAATCAAGCCCAATAAAAACCTTCATCCTAAAGAGAATGAAATTGACAAAAAGGTGACAATGGTATGACGTCATGTGTGAAATGTAATTAGATTAATTACATTATTTTTGATGAAAATAATATCTATAACTTAAAAAAGAAAACTTATACTCGAAAATGTATTCTTAGATTTTAAAATTATAAGTCTAATGGGTCTGGGTGATGGCTAAGTCGTGCCAAATGTAAATTATGTATTAACTCGTCTAACAAATTTAAATAAACAAGAGTAATATTATTTATTTATTGTGCCCAAGGCTTAAAGTCGTGGATGTGAAGTGGGACCTTGTCTATATTTATTAGGACATTTTTGTCTACGTATGTAAATGGGATCTTTAATTTTTAAAATTTTAATTGATACTATAATTAAGTAGACCAATAAAAAGTAATTAAATTAGTGATGTCTTTAGTGGTTCAGACATGCTGTTTGTTTCTGTAAATTATTCCACAAACCACGAGTTTAAGCAATGTTTACGCCGACTAATCTGATATCTTGAGCTTCTTAATTAATTTCAGAATATTATTTAATTTTTAAAATAATAGTTGGTGATGCCTAAATCCTCCAATACGTTGTAGGACTAATTACCTAAGTAAATTAATAAGATTTAATTAAGATGAATATATATATATATATATATATATATATTGTATTGATGGAAAGATTGGAGATATGCAGAAGGAATAAAGCAAGTAAAAGATTATTTCATTCAATTACTCTGTGGGATTAGCCACACTTTGCTTTTTCTTTTCTTTTTTTTGTTAAATTCTTTTACACTAGCATTCATTTTTCTCTCAAATCCAAGTCCTTATAGTTTTTTTTTTTAATATGAATATTTATAATTATAGGAGAGTTTCCTATTTGTGGTGAATATGTACGTCAAAGATTTTTCGAACTCCGTTGGTCGAACCTGTTAGGTTATGAAGTCTGATTATTTATTATAAAAATCTAGTATATTTTTTGGTATGATAGTGCCCCAAACATAATCATTTTTATATGAAATGAGTCAACAAATTTGTATTAGTTATTGTTCGTTCATATCAGTTTCTTCGTAATTATGTTTAAATTCCTAACAATCTTCCTCAGATAATGAGATGACAATCATTTACGAGAAGATATATAGGGTGCAAGTCTAGTTTAGGTTAACATGCGACAACATGTTAACCAATTCCATAAATTTAAAATGAAAGTTATGTGTTTCGCAAGATATAAAGAGACTGATCAATTCTGATTATAACATTTTTAAGAGAATGAAAGGCTTCAATATCAATTAATTAAGTGTTGGTTCATTCATGATATTGATTTGAGTCTTTGGGACCAAACTCAATTAACAATGGTATTGTAAGTTAATTTGTAATTATATAAAACATGTTTGATCGACGCATGAGATCTCACTAACTTCAAACTTATAACGTTAGTCTCTGACATGAAAACTTTCCCATTTCGAAACTGGTTCGTAATAATAAATTTTCACTTCTTTTAACTCATAACAACATCAATATTTGTGTCACAAATTATAATGATTTTATATTCTTTAAAAAAACTGCAATAGTTGACTGTAATTACAAATTTTATATTATAGTATTTTTTGATCAAATGTCGAGATTGTATGTCCTTTGAAATTGGTCTGAGAATTATAATTAATTTTGCAACGGTACACTACGACAAAATTGCTTTTTTCAAGGCTTAATTTCTAAATTGTAAATTTGTGAAGCTTGATTTTATTTAATAATATATTTAGGTTTACTAATTTATCACCCGCTCCCATGCAAGAGCTAAATATTTATTAATATTTGAATAAGATAAACACCGTCAAGTGAGGCGATGCATAATGCATTTAGGTTTATTTATTTAAAGTGTGATTCTTATAAGCCTTACATATTTAATTTTATAGAATAGATCATTAATCCACAACTAATAATATAAAAATGATGATTCACATATAAAAATGAATTTCGATTATGAATAATAATTACTTGAGATCCATAAATTTTGGGATTTATTTAATTGCCACTACTTATTTTTAGTATTTTTACCAAAGATCATGTTTGACTTGGGGTTTTGAAAATATAATTATAATAAATTATTAGTTCACAAGTATTCACTCTTTTTGAGCTCGTTGGATTTCATTTTCATATACTATTTGTTCTTTCTTTTCGCTATTTTAAACTCTCACGTAAGATTAATTATTGAAATAATTACGAACTATACTCAATATGCAATTTTAATAAAATTTGTGAATATTATTAGTAAATATAACATGAATTTTTAATTTTTTATAATTTTAACCAATATACAATTTTCAAAGATGATTGTGTTGGAGAAACATTTATCAGTAATGTTGGAATTGAAAAAATCGAAATCATCAAAATTGACAAATAAACATGAAAATGCAAGAAAAAACATTTTCTAATTTTACTTGTAATACATTACTACTTTCTAAATTTTGTAACGGTTAGATAATTAATACTGGATAACACTAGTAGTTTTTTAAAATAAAATTAGATCAGAAATCAATAAATACCGACTAGAAAGTGATAAATTAAAATATAGCACGTGACATGGTCCAGCAGGTTGCAATTGTAGCTGTTATTTTTCAGATCTAAAGAAAAGTAATTCCAATTTAAATATAAATTAAAATTAATTGAACACAAAATCCAGCGTATAAATATTCCACCAATCCCTTCACTTCTTCCCACCTCACCCTTTTCTTTTCCCAATATGTCAAAAAAAATTCTCTCACTTCTCTCTCTCTCCACTCTTCTTCTGTTACTCACACTCTTCACCTTCGACTTTCACCCCAAACTTCTAGAAAATTCCACAAAACCTCCAAAAAGTATCCATGTTTACAAACACCTCCACATTGCGGAATCGGCGTGCGAAGGTACATTGTATCCGGACCTCTGCGTCTCCACCGTCGCCGCCCTGCCGGAGCTCCGCCGGAAAACACTGCCGGAGGTAATTTCGCACACCGTCAATGTGACGATGAAGGAGGTGAGAGAGTCGGCGTCGAATTGCAGCAGCCTCCGCCGGAAGCTTCTGAAGAAGCTCGAGCCGCTCGAGCTACGCGCATTGGAGGACTGTTTGGAGCTCTTCGCCGACACCATCACCGATCTGGAAAAAATCCTGGCTGATTATCTGACGAGCGCGACGCCGGAGAAATACTACGACGATCTACAGACGCTCTTCAGCGGCGCGATGACGAATCAGTACACGTGTCTCGACGGATTCGCCTACAGCAAAAACAACACGCGCCGATTCATCGAAGGCAGGCTGAAGAGAATCTCGCGCCACTTCAGCAATTCGCTCGCGATGGTGAAGAAATTGAAGGATAAGAGTAAGAAGCACGCCGCCGACGACGCCGCCGTGCACGGCGGAGTACGGAACGGTTATCCGGCGTGGATGAAGAGGAAGGACCGGCGATTGCTGCAGACGGCTGCGAATCAGACTAAGGTCAATCTGATTGTGGCGAAAGACGGCAGCGGGAATTTCTCCACCATTAATGAGGCATTAAACGCAGCTCCGAACAATAGCAACACGAGGTTTGTGATTTACATCAAAACGGGGGCGTATTTCGAGTACATTGAGGTGGATAAGAAGAAGATAAATATAATGTTTTTGGGGGATGGGATTGGAAAAACGTTGATTAAAGGAAACAGAAGCGTAGTGGATGGCTGGACTACCTTCCGATCTTCTACAGTAGGTAAGTTCCATTCTCGATCATCCTATCTTACTTTTCCCTACTCCATTCATATATCACCATCCAAACTACGTCGTTTTAGAAAATTGAGTTGTGGACCCATGCATGCATTAGCTTACTCTTGCTTCAGCCTTGACTGCATTAATTGATACAACAGCCCGCAGAATCTTGCAGTGGCTTTTGTCTTAGTTATTACAAGTTTTTCTAGTGTTTAAGTTCAAATATAGAAAGTTTAAAAATTTTAGTATAAAAAAAACTCTAAATGACAAATATAAGAATTTTAAACCTATTTATAAATAACAAAAATATAATTACAAATTGGGTTAAATGAAAAAACTATTGACTTTTTTTTATTTTTCAATCTATTTTTGTTTTTATCAGTAACTCAAACTACTAAAATTTATCAAATTGCAATTTCTGATCTATTTTTCGGTAAAAACGTCGACACTTAAAGCTCACACAGTGTGGGTCATATGTTAATGTTTTCGTCGGAAAATAGATTAAAAGTTGCAATGTGATAAATTTTAGTAGTTTAGGTTGTAATTTGATAAAAAAAATTGAAAAATGAAAAAAACTATAGTTTTGTTTTTGTTTTTGGTTTGGCATTTAACCGTTAGGAAGTCAATATCTCTATAATATATTGCTTTAGAATTAGGGTTTAATCAAGTTATTAATATTGTGAGAGGTTGTCTAGTTTTTTTAGCTGGTGACCAGCTGACAGTGTTTCCATATATATATAACCATTATTAGTTATATTTAAAATTTTACATAAATAAAGTACCGTGATATCACGAGGATAAATAAAGAAAACCCTTGGGAAGTAACTCATATCACGCTTGCTGGACGATCACGAGAATAGATGATAGTTCATTAATTCATTTAACTAATTCTTTCATTATGTATAAACAACTTTAAAAAAAAAAATTAATCATATATAAGCTTTCCATTTCTATTTTATTTATTAATTAATAGTCTCATTTTCTTCAAATTGATGGTGACAATTTTGAACAAAGTATTTAATACTGGGCTTGTCTTAAATCCAATGAAGCCAGCTAATGATTTCTACTTTCTTTTTCTGTGGATTTGTTGAAAACACATGGTCTTCAGACAAAGATTATAAGCATAAACAAAACAACTTATATATATATAACCGTTTAATGAATATAAATACGTAATGGTAGATCTTATTGTCCAAAATCAATATTTATTATACAGGTTATGATTAATAGTTAATTAATCGATCTTAGATAGATTTAAAAAGATTTCATAAGAGTACTAATTGAATGTAAATCGTGGCTTCGTGTGATAACGTTATTTTTATTATTAAAGATTTGGATAGGTTTCGGTGATCTAAATAAATAGGTCCCAAAAAGCGTGTGATGAATAATGTTTTAATAACAGTGATAGCTTCTCCACCACATTAACTACTTCGGAAATAAATGATTTATTATCCCTACAGAATTTCCTAGGAAATTGTATATTGTATGAATTTAATATTGATGTTTGATTGTTTTAAATTACATTTTTTTAAGATGATCATTTATCCACCTATAGACTATGCACCGACAGTTTTGTCCTCTACTAAAACATAGTGCATTTAAATAGGGACCGATTACTTTTTTTTTTTAATCGAGTTGTCAACATCGACAATGATAGAAAATTGAACTTTTATAAAGAAAGTATTCAAAACCTTGATAATGCAATGGGGGCTAAGGCCATAGTTCTCCATTTATGATTGAGTTCAAGATATTTGTCTAATTGACTTTTACAATATAGTAATTGGAGGTGTTCTTTCTTTTTACTCATTCTTACATATAATATATATAATTTATACCATAAAATCTGATGGTTTAAGTGGTAATTCATTTTTATAACAATGTAGATTATAATGACCATAACTGAATTTGGATCAAATAAGTTTTATAGTCTTTATCGTCTTTATTCCTTCCACTTATTCTAACTTCTTAAAAAAATCTATCATTTACTTACTTATAACCATATTAATATTATATTAATATACGTAAAATAAAAGGTGAACAATGTAAGTGTAACCAATTGAATATATTGAGGATAGGTTCTTGCTTTATGTTGCATAATAATATTTATATAATATCATATAGAAAGAAAAAATTATGCCCAACTTTTATGTGATCGGTTGGACCGCTTCTTGGATCAGCAATAATTGGTCATTGTAGCAATTTGGCTATCGGTCTAAAAAAAAAAAATTGACAATATAGCACATAAGAGGAAAAAAGAAAAAAAAACTGAAATAAAGGATAAAGACGACACATACAAAAGGAATGTTATTTTTTTTTTTTTGACTTCCAAGGAATTCATATGGAGAGGTTAGCTAAGGACAATTATTTGTCTAGTCTTTCGATTCAACTATTTTAGGACAATAATCTTGTTAGGAATAGGGATATCCACTCAACACCAAAATAAATCCTTTCCAATGTAGTTGTACTTTGTGGGGTAGAGTGATTAATAGTGCTACGGTTGCATTTATCTGCCTACCTTTGGGGCCAGAGAGCACAAAACTCCTTACCTACTTTTTTAAGGTGTTCACCTTACATGTTCGATAATAATTATAATATTATTACACACATGAACAAATAATTTATAAATACATGGACAATAATGATTTATTATATCTACATATATATTCAAATATTTATGAAATATTCAAATTGAATATGATTATATTCTTATTCATATTTGATTAATATTTGAATATTAAAAATAATTGTTATTTGAATTCTTATTCAATTACGAATATTAAATCGAATCATAAATATTCGAGTTTTTTACCTTCCTAATCTATATATTGACCGATTATTTACATGTTTACAATATTTGTGCATGCAGGATTGCAATTAATTAATAATTCGCTAATTGAATTCACCATAATCCCCAACCAAATCATTAGAATAATTAAAAAAGAATTATTTGTTTGTAAAATGCAGCCGTAGTAGGAAACGGATTCATAGCGAAAGGCATAACGTTCGAGAACTACGCGGGGCCCAGCAAGCACCAAGCGGTGGCGCTCCGCAGCGGCGCGGACTTGTCGGCGTTCTTCAACTGCAGCTTCGTGGCCTACCAAGACACTCTCTACGTCCACTCTCTCCGGCAGTTCTACCGGAACTGCGACGTCTACGGCACAGTGGATTTCATCTTCGGCAACGCCGCCGTGGTGTTCCAGAGCAGCAATCTCTACGCCCGCCGGCCCAACCCTAACCAGCAGAACATCTTCACCGCCCAGGGCCGCGAAGATCCGAACCAGAACACCGGAATCTCCATCCTCAACTGCAAAGTCGCCGCCGCCGCCGATCTGATTCCGGTCCTGTCGCAGTTCCGAACGTATCTAGGGCGGCCGTGGAAGCAGTACTCGAGAACGGTGTTCATGCTGTCCAACATGGAGAATGTTGTGGATCCCAAAGGGTGGTTGGAGTGGAATGGGACTTTCGCTCTCGATACGCTCTTCTATGGCGAGTATATGAATCGGGGCCCCGGATCCAATACGACCAATCGGGTCAAGTGGCCCGGTTACCGTGTTATTACCAACTCTACGGTGGCCAGTCAGTTCACGGTGGCCAATTTTATTCAGGGGAACCAATGGCTGCCTTCCACCGGAGTTCCCTTCTATCCTAATTTAACCGCCACTTAGGCTTTTCATAACTTCACCATATATAGAATTTGAGTTTGGATCAGATCAACCTTTTGTACTAGATGTGTTTTAGATTTATGTTTTATTTATCATTTATGAATTACGTTCCACTTTCCACTTAACGAATGGAAATTACATATCTGGGTTCTTTGTTATATATATTCTTTATTTAGTATTTTATTTTATCACTCTCCATCCAAATATAATCTTAAATAGTAAGGAACATTAATATCGGGAAAATGTAGCCTTAACTAATCAAGATATTTAGGTTTTAAAATTGAAAAAAAAAATTTATTTAAACTGCAGAACAATATTGAAACGCACAAAGTTTTACATCTGAATATAAATTAAAAGGATTTGATTTGACAAAAGAGTGAAAATTCTATGATATTAGAGTTGAGTCGAGTCATTTACAGTATTACACATGAGCTATTTAACAATTTATTTAGTTTACAAAAGTAAAGCTCGTATATAGTTATTGTGATACACATTAACAACTATTATTTTAAGTAATGACATAAAATACACACTTACCAAAATACATGTGCAGAAGAAGTAACACATACTCTGCTTATTTTTTTGTACATAGTAACACATACTAGGATCACTTACTTCACTCACACATATCCGTCTAAACTGGACCATCAACAGCCAAAGGAACAGATTCCACCTGAAACAGGCACAAAAATGGTAATATTATATCAGGTGATAACTTATATATGATGACCAATGATAACATATTTGATGAGATCATGAGGACATGATAACGGTCATAAACATTAAGGTTTAGTAAAGATGGAGAAACTCACAAGGTTGCGGAATTTGAGGATATAGAACATCTCAAGATACCGACGAGTTTCAAGCCTCTCAAGTTTCGAAACGTATTTCCAAAAGCCATAGACGCCTGCTAATGTCATGAGCCTCTCCGAGTAAATTTTCCATGTATACCTTCATCCAAATATAAGATTCACACTTTTATTTTTATGGTTTAACTTAAAAGGGATACATTGTACTTGTATATAAATGTGATCTTTCTTAGACCGAAGAAAATGAAGAGATATGATGTAGCTGACTCCATATAGTGGGATAAAGGCTTAGTATTTTGTTGTTTCTATTGTAGCTCAAGACGATAAATGGGAGCAAAAAAATTGCCAATAACTACAAGGATGACTGGAAAAATCTAATCATGAAGAGACGACAAAATTTTTTCGTTGCACAAGCTACGTACCTTTCGGAAATTCTGCGAAGAGATCCTTCGGATATATTCACCCAATAATTTGGATCTTCATTGCATTTTTGAAAGAAGTCTGCCATGAGGGCAGCAGCCTTATCGGGGTGGTATGGATCTATATGGAAACCGGATACACCGTCTTCAATGATCTCTAACGGACCACCATGGCAAGTAGCAAATGTCGGAAGTCCACAGCCCATGGCCTCCACCACAGTAAGCCCAAAAGCTTCATAAAACGCAGGCTAAAGAAAGAAATGAGATGAGTTACAAAGAATACATTTGGATTCTAACATAAATCTAATGGCTGTTGGTGTCATTTAAAATTAGTAAAGCATATACCTGAACGAAAATCCCTCTCTTGTCAGCTATGTAGCGATAGAGTTCACCATTACGTGCTCGATTTGTTTGTGCTGATATCCATCTCAGCTGGCCGTCCAAATTGTATTGCTTGATAAGAGCGTGCATCTTCTCTATTTCAGCTATTTCCTCCCGGTCATTTGATTTTTTTACATCATTATAACCAGCCACCACAACAAGATTAGCCAATTCCCTTAGCTTCTCGTTTTTACAATACATCTCCACCAGCCCCGTAATGTTTTTTACCCGGTCAAGCCTTGCCATTGAGAAAATCATTGGCTTCGATGGATCTTTCAGTATACCACTGTGTCAGGTAGAATGGGAGTTGAAACAATCTAACAGTAACATTCTTCTTGATCAATGAATTGGTGTGTGTGCATGTGAGAAGAGAGAGAGAGAGGCAGAGACAGAGAGGGAGGGAGAGCGAGGTGCACACATAAATTTCACTTACATGTGCTCATCATTTTGCTCAGGATCAAATAACAGCTTCTCAAGGGATTCATGGAGAGAAGTGAGTCTTTTTGCCTTCTCTGTGTATGGGAAGTAAATGGACTCATCTGCTCCAGGAGAAACTATATTGAACTTAGGATCAAAAACATCAACACCGTGTACAACACGGTATAGACCTGGCAGAGTAAAAGCTGTGTGACTCTCATATTGACCAACAGTATTCCTCCTGAAAGCAGAATAGTGAGAAGCTTTAGTTGCGATGTTAAACTAATAAATGATTGACAAATATAAGAGAACCTCAGATTGGGGTAATCAAAACAAAATTCAGAGCAAACTCAATTCTAGACTAATAGATGTTGCGTAAGGCCAGATGCACATGCCAACTTCTATTAGGCTTACAACATCCACATATATGCAGTCTGTAAAGTGTCTCCCAACTAAAGCCTTAGTGCAAACCTCTACTATCACTTTTTAAAAAGATATTCTCTCGTATCAATGGGAGCTTGAGAGAAAAGAGATTTTGGGGGAAAAAAAGATCATCAAAACAAAACAAAATATAGAAAATTTTATCAGAAAGCTGAACCAGTAAATAGCATGTTTCATCATATACATCAATAAATAGCTTGTAAATTGCTTCTTCAATCAAATCAATTGTTGGGTTATCATGGCTAGATGATGGATCATGAAGCTAAATTGGACCGAGTAAGAAAGCATGAACACCAATAAAAGAATATGCATCACTTACGTCCCGGCAATTTCTTGGTATGTACTGGTGATTATAAAATCTGAATGATTCATGGCTAATAGATCAGCTGTGAACTGACATGAGAAGTGGTATTTGTCCTCATATTTTTTCCAATATATGTCGGACTCAGGATATTTTGTTTTCTCTAAGGCATGCGCAATGGTGCACTGAAAAGTGATTGAGAAAATGGTTACCGTACTGCAAACAGCTTCCATTAGAAATAACTATGCGAAAATTGCGCCAGTTTTCACCTGAGTGACTCCCATCTTATGAGATAATAAGGAAGCTACAAGGTTTCCATCACTATAGTTGCCAATTATTAGGTCCGGTATACCCTGCATCTCAGCTGCAATTTCACCTGCCGCATCCTATCAAAAAACATTATAACAGTTATGAAGCTCCGTATGTTTACGTAACCATTAAGAATTTCACAAAACTAGCCTGTAACCTAGACTAAAGTATCACTATCTTAAGCTCCCAAAACAAATCAAGGTCATCTGACCCGAAGTTTTCTAGATGCATTTCATAACCATCAGGAGATCTTTGCCAAAGATAACTAAAGCTTGCACTTTTCTCAGAGATGAGAACATTCGACATATATTTCGAATATCTTGCACATGGTTTGTGGATTTGGGTCATTGATCCATTGGTTCCTCAGTAATTTTCTACAAAAATGTCTGAAGTGAGAGTATCTTATGGTTGTGTGGGAGGCACAATGTTGACAACTATAAATGTGGTCATTATATATTGCATTAAAAACACATTAAGCACCACCTTTTGTTCTATTCAATGAATCATATTTAGGAATATAGTATTCAAGTGGAAGGCCAAGAATATGTTCCACAACAATCATCAAAAGCATATCTTTTAGTGAGAAAAGCTAGACACTTATCCACTGAAATGCTCTTATATCAACAATTTACAGAGATGGTATTCTACTGGAATAAAGACACTGACCATTTTTTTAGAAACTTCACCAGAAATTTTCACATACCTCTGCAAACTTCTCCAGATAGGGCCAGACATCAAACCTTGAAATCCATTGGCGAAGAATCCCATGCTCGGTTCTGAAAGGAACACGTAGAATATGTGAATACTCACATCCACTTATCCTTTCAAGTCGCTGGTTGCATGAGGTGCCTTTTGCATCAGGTATTAACCGAGTAACCTGGTAGAAAAAGCCAACATATTTGATAACCAATTAAGCATCATACAATCAACATTACAAAATAAAAATACAAAAACAAAGTTACTTGAGCTTACTATCAGAATTCGAGGAGTAATATTCAGCCCTTGCTTCTTTATCCTTAGGATCATCTCAGTCTCCAGAGCACGTACTTGATCCAGTATATACACAATCTGCAGGGGAAAAGGACGAAGAAATGGATATAGTGTCTGCGAAGAACATCTTACTTTGCCACTATAGGGAGGTAACTCCCAATGAAGAAGACAAAATAAACTATAGTAAATAAAACATTCAATCTTCTAGCAGTTCTAACTTCAATCACCCTGAATAAACTGGTCGACACCTCATTGACTTAAAATGAAATCCATACAAATTCATTCCTGCGAGTACTAAGCCAAATCATATCTCACTTATTTGATCATTACAGTAAAACTTTAGAGTTTATGACAACAGCTGCACCTTGTGCTGGTTAACTGATAGTATGAAGAAAGCCACAAAGAAATATGCAGTCTGTGTCGATGCAAACTGAAAGATACCAGTTGTCTGAAACTCAATATAGAATGACCGAAGGTGATGATTACCTGTCCGCCAGTGTCGGGCAAACCTAGGACATTTGCTTGGCCAAAATATCCGTGTACTGACAAAATGACAACATTAAACACCATAGGTATTCTACCGAGAAATGTTTCCAATGTAGAAGCATCAGGAGCCTGAAGGATGTCAGAGAGGAGATGCATCATCTCCAAAACACGTGTGGCAGTATCTCCCCAGCCTCTCTCAAAACCCATCCCTTGCAACCTGAATATGTCCACAACCATAAATAAAACAACAACATTATAAATATTATTATCAAAGGTAAGAATATTTCTCTTGCAAGAATGGATGCATATACAGAACTCACGCATATTCAAATTCAGAATAAGGCGTCTCGGGTGGTAGTTTAGATAGATAATCCTCAGCCTTGGCCAGTGCAGACTCAAGTCTGGAGATGTGATGTATTCGATCATTCAACATCAAAACCTATGCAGGGAAGGTACAAATTTAGCATAAAAGGACCACAAACCTTCATTTAACTTGAGTAAAAATAATAGCACTGAAAAAGGAGGTACAAATTAGTACATCAAAGTACGATCCCCATGGATAAAATCATATATTTCTTCACTTTTTTCAAGCATAATAAACCACATGTCAGTTAAATGTTGAAACAAAGAGGTAATACACGGTATTTTGAATGGTGTCTCTTTTAGGTGAGCACTTACATTCCCTTTATGTTTGTGTACTCTAAGGAAATCAAGTATTGGCTCCAAAGATTCTTTGTTGCGGAACATGATTGAAGAGAGATGACGATTCAGAAATTGGACCCCGTTGCCAATATATGATGATCGCGATGGGCGAGGAAATGATGCATTAAATGGCTCAAAATCCAATTCGAGAAGATAGGGGTCATCATTCCTAGACCACATTACAAAGAGAGAACAACAAATGTCAAAAATTACTCATTCCAAAATTATAAATTAAAAAATGTATGCATAGAGCAGCAGAGATGCCACTCACTGCCCATCCACAAGTCCTTCTTTGAAATGCAAATATTCTGAAACTGTCAACTCCTCCACACTAAGTTCATAAACATTAACTCGAACAAACTCCCAAACACCCGGCCTTGGTCGAATAGCTATAGCAACAAAAGGCGGTATTACTATTGCTTCCTGCCATCAAAATTAAATCAAGCATCGTATGGGAAACTGAAAGATTTCTAAGAAAATAAACAGAATTCAAATTCTAATCTCAAAGCATATTAACCTAAGCTTCCGAACAAAGCAGATCATAGATTATCAGAGTTAATTATATTAATACTTGAGAATCCTATCAAAATATCAATAGTTCTACAAATGGAGAACAAAAACAAATTTAGTTCTTTCCCCATATTCGAATCCATCTAAAAACCCCTAAAGTTAACACTACTATATTGAAATATTGACCTAAATCAAACTAACAAAATCTACACTACTAACAGATTTGGCAAGTTCAAACAGATTAACAGGGGAATTACTTGAGCAGATCTCAGGACTTCACTGAAAGGGCCATCACTGAGTGTTTTTTTAGCAGAATCATCACCGATAATATTTTCCAGCTCATCAATCAGGTGATGCGGCTGAAGTATACTCTTCCCCTGCGCCACATATCTTCAAACAAAGCGGAAAATTAAGCAGAGAGAGAAACAATGTGTGTGTGTGTAAGACAGAGAGATAGAGAGAGAGAGAGAGGATACCGGGAAAGGAGAGCTACAAGTTCATTTCGGTGAGCAGAGAGAGTGTCTTCAACCCTTTCTCTCATGCTGGGTAATTTCTGAAGTTTTGGAGTCGCCATTTTCGATGGTTGTTATCGAATAAATACAAAATCTATCGGATTTGTAGACAAATTTTCCTGTTCTTTCTGTTGAAAATCAAAGGCGACGGAATGGCAGTGGTGCTAACTGCATATATACAGGGGAGACTGGAGAGGGAGAGAGAGGGTGAGTGAATGAGAAGGTGGCGGTTGATGGGATTGGACTAGAAGACGGTAATTCTAATGCCACCACGTAGTTTCTCGATTTATATTAAACTATTATGATTCCCAAACCCCACACGACCTTAATTTCATTTTATTATATTATTTATTTAAATTGTTTCATACAAATTCAATAAAAATTTAATATATAAATAATTACGTGTATAAAAACTGCGTTTATATAATTTCAAATATAAAGCACCTGCATTTTACGAAGGTATTTCTGTAAACTTTTTTAGATTCAAACAAAAAAAACATTTTTTTATTCTTTTTAATCTGATTTTAAGTGTCTTCTTAAAACTAATCTAAAATATTTTAAAGTACAAATATACACACTTATATATCATCTTAAGGAACATATATATTTGAAAAATAAACTCTAGAATAAACTTAGTAAACGAACTCTAGAATAATTGGAAAAATCTACATATATAGATTGTGTGGCACTATTTTTTTTTTTTTTTTATGTATTAACTATTCAAATTCAATTGTTGGATAAGATAAGAAAATTGGATACGAATGTGGGGCCCGGCCCGAATTTAGTACTTTGTATTAAATAGAGAGCCCATTGGATGCTAGTGATTGTTTTGGTTTCGACATTTGCCACATGTATTGTAAGAAAACTCCTTCACGTCTCTACCATAATGCCCCAATAACCAATGTATTCATCCTTTACTATTTATCCTTCCATTTCAATTATTGAATTATCTACTTAATTAATTTTTCATTAATTATGAGGTTTTATAATACTTGTGATCATTTTGGCATATGATTCCATTTTGTCATTTTGATATATGTTGCGAGTTTTGATGATACTCAAATAAAAATATGATACTATTTTACTTGTTTTAGTTATATAGACTTTTTCTTTTTTCACAAAGATTAAGAATATTATTGACAGAGCAAATTACAACTGAAATAATGTTAAATTTTTTTTTTTAATAGCTTTGGGTTGTTATCATTGGAGAATTAATCATTTGATCAAATTGGACATCACGTTTTATTGGGCCTACAATGATATTCATGTTGCGTAGTAGGTAGTCCCATAATTGGGCCGTATGGTAGAAATATATTGGGCCGGGCCGGCCTAAATAAGTTGTGGTATGGACATGAAACATCTATTTATCAATAACCACTAAGTTTTTCGTGCAAGCATTTTACATATAATTTATTATTTTAGTTACAAATAGAAGTAGAGAAACTCAAATTTAAAACTTTATTCAGGTTGATAAATGTATAATTATTAGTGTAAGTCACTATTATACCCTTAAAACCCATAGGCTATATCATTTTTTAGAATTAAAATAAATCTCTTTTTTAACTTTTCTTTTCACAACCTATATTATTTTTACGGGTAAAATAGAGAAATTGGATACATCTTATATCATAGCCGTGATGATAAATTTGATGGTTGTGACTAGAATCACATTATTAAAAACATTATATAAAATCTGTTGTATAGTACCAAATTTTATTTCGACGACATATAGAAATTGGAAAAAAAATATTGTTTTATAAATTTTAAATCGCAGAAAAATTATTCAAATTGAGAGAAATAATTGGTTTCAAATCTTCAAAAATATTCATTCTTTGCAAACAATATAATAATGAATTTGTTTCATGAATTTCAAATTTATGCTCCACTTTAATTAATTTCTATTTTAATACCATTAATT
Source organism: Scutellaria barbata (assembly GCA_028654395.1). Classification (NCBI taxonomy): domain Eukaryota; kingdom Viridiplantae; phylum Streptophyta; class Magnoliopsida; order Lamiales; family Lamiaceae; genus Scutellaria; species Scutellaria barbata. Next base: position 25,010,942 of record CM053649.1, read on the forward strand.
AACACATTGAAATTAAAATGTATACAATTTATAATATAGAAGAATACATGTAGAAATTAAATAAGCCGAGTCTAAATTAATATATGAGGCATTCCGATTATTTCTGCACTGTTATCTTAAGTTCTTCACATATATTTTTTGCATGGCTAAAAATAGTAACATAACGAATAGCACGTAGAAATCGTAGCGTTTGAATTAACAACGATCACAAACAAATGAATGGACCAAAAAGTAGGATAAATTTGGATCAGTGAGTGAATGGGTAATAGGGTCTGTAAATAGGGGTGCAATGAACGTAATTACAAGGCATTAGCATCAGATGATCAGAACATAACATCTAAAACAAAAACAAAAACAAAAAAAATTGTCTTAAAGATATCAAAGGCTATGGCTATCTCAGGCCGTCTGATTGTTATAGGCATTGCTTGCTTGTTCATGATCAACGGCGTCGTATCCCAAGAAACCGTTTACGATGTTATGAACTATGATGCTAAGGCCGACGGCGTAACCGACGATGCAACGGTGAGAGTGAGACCATTTTTCTTTGTTGATAGTTTGATGACTTGTTCAATCATGTTATCTCAATTTGATTTTGTTTATTGAAGGCGTTTATTCAAGCTTGGAGGGCAGCTTGTGACTCGACGGGACCGGCGAGAATGCTGGTCCCGCCGGGTAAGGAATTCACGTCAGGGGAGATGGTATTTGCCGGCCCCTGCACGGCTCCACCACCTATCGTCATTGATATCCAGGGCAATATGTCCGCTGTTACCGATCCCAGTGCCTACTCCAACGGTGTCTGGATCCTCATCGATGAAGTCGATGGCGTCGAAGTTACCGGCGGAGGGACCATCAATGGCCGTGGATCGGAGCTTTGGCAATATGCTGACAAAGAGAATCATCTTCCTGTTGTAAGACAAGCATTCGATGCCCGCTTTGGCATCAAAAAAATAAACTTATATAAAATTGTCTCATGAATACACATTTTTTGACATTTCAATTTTATTATATGAAATTAATTATTATTTTTTAAACAGTCTCTGATATTCCAGAAAGCATCGAATTGCAAATTACACAACATAACTTTAGTTGATGCTATGGGTTTCCACTCAAAGGTGACTGACAGTCACGATGTCTTCGTAACAAATATGACGATCATTGCCCCCGGGAAGAGCCCTAATACCGACGGTATCCACTTGAGTAACGCTACAAATATAAACATTACTGACTCCTATATAGGAACCGGAGACGACTGCGTTTCGATTGGTCAAGGTTGCAAAGATGTTCTCGTCACTAGGGTTTACTGTGGCCCTGGACATGGCCTCAGGTACACGTTATTTTAATTTTAATCATACCATCGATTTTTCAACAACTAATTTTACGAATTTTCACATTTATCCTTCAAGTATTAATTACTTCCACTTCTGATCAAAAATCCAATTTCCAACGATAAATGCTAACATGTACATCGACAACTTAAGCAAATAAAATAATCCAAATCGGGGATTTCTGAATCGTCTAGTGTCACATAGATCAATTTTTTCCAATCCTTACACTTTTTTTTGACCATAGTATTGGGAGCTTGGGCAAGCGTGAAGATGAAGAGAGCTTGAGCGGGATCACCATAATAAACTGCACCCTCAATGGAACAACGAATGGAGCAAGAATCAAATCCTATCATGCATCGCCTATAATGACTGCTACCAATATTGTTTTTCAAGATATTGAGATGATTCAAGTCAAGAACCCCATCATTATTGATCAGCATTACGACTCCAAGAAAAGGCCTGAGGTATATATATTATGCTTTTTGATTTTTTATTTTTTTTGAACTTTTAATTTCATCCTATTTCAATCTCGTTGTTTATCTTAATTACCGAAGGTGAAATGAAAAAATATACAGTATATTGAAGGAAAGGGAGGGACTATAAAATTTAAGCATTTATTTGAGTTAGAATATAAAACTCAGGGAAAAACGTGACAAAATTGAAGGTGCCAATGTTTTCAAGAATCTTATAGTTATTTATTTTTTGAGAATTTTAAGAAACGTGTATATATATCATTTTTTGTTAATGTACTAGCAACCTACTAAGTTATTTAAATCTATGTGGTCCATAGAAAATAATAATAATATAGATAGCATGATAAGTATAAATAAATAGTTCTTAAAATTACAGGATCAGAATATAAAACTAAAAAACTACACAAAAACTTATATAGTTGATAATATGACTTATATGAGACGATCTTATAAATATAATTATCTCATATTTTCCCCTCGCTCTTGTTTTGGCAGCAATCAAGTGTGCAGATCAATGGTGCTAAGTTCATAAACATATGGGGAAGCACAATTTCAAAAGTCCCAATACGCTTTAACTGCAGTTCCACATACCCTTGTCAAAACGTTGAAATTGCTGATATTAATTTAGTCCCATTTAGTACCAATATGACTAATCTCACTTCTGCTTGTGCCTTTGCCCAACTGCAAGTCAATGGAAACATTGCTCCTCCTGCTCCTCAATGTGAAAATTAATTTATTCTTTTCCTTTTTCCTCTACTATACTACATTTGTTTTTCTTTTTCTTTTTCTTTTTGTAATACAAATGGAGAGGAAAAATTAAAGAATTTCATGTGGTGAGGTGAGAAATGTTTGTAACTGTTTTTTCCCAACTTTATATCAGTTAAGGAGTCACAATGTTGCAGTCCATCCTGGTTTCTATTCATTTTCAATTGTGTTTTAATCTTGTCTTTTAGTTGTTGTAATTATCTCAGATCTCGACGCTTCGTTATTGAGAATAAATAACAAACTTACTAATTATAGTGGCTTAAAGGAACTTGTTAATAATCTGTACTATAGTATCAAATTTTGTTTTCGAAGGTTAGTGAGAAACATACCCAGTGAAATCAAATCATTCAGTTCAAACGCAACTTATAGGAATACAACTTTCGAATGTGATCGTGAAGCCATTATTTATGTACATAGACTTATAGCATATGAATACATAATTCAAAATTCTGATGCAGTTGATCAGTTTAAACACTCACATTAGATGAAGTAGATTCGCATATATATGTTTTCGATTTTATTGCTTTGCCTGTATAATCATGGCAACGATTTAGTAGCCGTGGATTTCAGAGAGAAGCATAGTCAAGAACACGACAAGGCAGGTGTTGACCAAGGAGAGGTCGAAGAACCACGAGCACGAGAGTGATGTCAGCAATGACAGCGTGGCGATCACCATTCTTCGCCTTGTTGAATTTGTGGAATGATCCTTGATCATTCCGAACTTGATGGGAGAAACCTTGTGTGAGGTGGGGAAGTCTTCTTCGACTTGGTAGTTATTGATAGACGAGTCATTGAGTGACTCGGCTGGCCAAACTACCTCCGAGCTGGACTCAGTTGAAGAATCTCTTGTTCCTACTGAGCTCTCTTCTGCTTCATCTGACAGAGATGCTCCGTCATTGACATCATGGATTTTGTCATCTTTGTCATTGTTCATCTCTGTAATAAGACCATCCTTGGTTCTTAGAGGAGCTTCCTCGTCTTTAGGTGGAGAAACGGGACAATGCTCTAAGGTCTCGTTTTCGTGGTTCAACACGAGGCTTTCAAGAACTTCCTCCTTCGCACCATCCTTGGCCACATCACATTTTTCCTCGACATATTCAACTTGATCTTCTTGGCTTTCTTGAATAGCTTCACCTATCAATTCTACTTCAATTACATCATTAGCCTCATCACATTTTCCCTCAACATATTCAACTTGATCTTCTCGACTTTGTTTAGCTACAGCCATATGTTCTACTTCAGTTCCAGACTCATCAGAATTTTCCTCGACAAATTCAACTTGATCTTCTTGACTTTCTTCAATTGCTTCACCTATCGATTCTACTTCAATTCCTTCATTAGACTCATCACATTTTTCCTCGAGATATTCAACTTGATCTTCTCGGCTTTCTTGAATAGCTTCAACAATCGATTCTACTTCAATTCCTTCATTATCCTTGTCACTTTTGTCCTCAACATATTCAACTTGATCTCCTCGACTTTGTTTAGCTTCACCAAACCGTTCTACTTCAATTACTTCATTAGGTTCGTCACATTTTTCCTCGACAAATTCAACTTGAGTTTCTTGACTTTCTTCAATAGCTTCACCTATCCCTTCTACTTCAATTACATCATCAACCTCATCACATTTTTCCTCGACATTTTCAACTTGGTCTTCTCCACTTTCTCTAACTCCACCTATCCATTCTACTCCAACTCCTTCATTAGGCTCATCACATTTTTCCTCGACATATTCAACTTGACCTTCCCGACTTTCTTCAATAGCTTCATCTTCTCGGACTATCTCCACGATGAAGCCACCTTCTTTCTTCTTATCTTCAATAACGAGACTCTCAAACACCGGAACAAGACCTTTTTCTCCATCTTCTCCATCAATTTCTAACAAAGAAGCATTGTTTCCAACCCTTTCTTGATCACTACTATCCTCACTCAAATCCACCTTAACTCTTTCAACCACTTCTAAACTCTTCTCCTCACTACAAAACTCTTCCACCCCCTCTTCCTTTTTGACATCAATTCGAGTAATTTGAACTCCCTCAACACCATTATGATTGTCCTCTCTTTCAACAAAATCTATCTCAAGGTTTCTCTTTCCTTTTAAGTGATCACAAGAGACATCTTCTTTAATGAGAGGCAATTTCTCTTCCATCAAAGGAGATTTTTCATCGTGGATGACGTCATCTTTTTCCATCTTTTTGGGACAAACAGAGCTGAGAATTTGATCTCTGACCTCAACATCACCATTACTTTCAACTCTTTCCTTCTCATCCAGAAGAAATTCTTATCAGTCGAAAAACGATTTAATTCAAAGAAACGAGCCAACTACAGTCTACAAATATGTTTATTAAAATGAGTTTGTATGTGAATCATTGAATCAATTATGTTGATTAATTTTATCACAACCTGTGACTTAACATCTAATCCATAGTCCATGATCCAAAAAAAATAATACAATACTACAGAAATTAACTTAGTTTGTTTGCAAAAAGGGTTTCAACTTAAATTTAAAAGAAAAAAAATTAATCAAAAATCAGAAAAACAGAGTACCAATTCTATACTTACTTCATCATGTTGACACAGCTTGTTGTTGTTGTTTTCCGGTGGTGGCGGAATCTGACTCCGCCGCTTTCCCCGGGCAACAAAGGCGGAGGCCACGGCGGCAGCGGCCAACGCGCCGCCCAACAGAACAACAGCTCCAATGCCGCCGCCGCCAAACTTGACGGTCATTTTCTTCTTTTCTTGATGCTTCCATGCTTTCTTGGACGACTCCATGTCGATGATCTTGTTCTTTTCTTTTTGATCAAGACAAAATTATTATTAATTCTATAAACGAATCTTTTTCCTAATACATAGTGTACTTTCTATTCTGAATTTCTCTGCTTTTTAGCTTTTGTTGTATTTGAAGGAAGTGAGAGAGAATTTGCTGTGGAGTATACTGGATCTTTTCGACAATTTCTTTTTTGTTTGTATTCGATATTTTTATCCACATATTTTTATTTATTTATTTTGGTTGAATTTGTTATATTTATAGTTATTTATTTGTATAAATGTCGTTTTCTTTGTCTTATTTATTGTGTGGTTGAGACGTGTTGAACGAAATCTGAATTGAAAATACTCGTGCGACTGGCAAGTGAACAAAAAGTTGTTACAAGACAAAGAAATGAAAAGTGCCCTCTAAAACAATTAGATACCTCTTCTACAAATCATGTTTTTCTAAAATTTTATTTCATAACTCACACGTATATATAATCTTATAGTTGTTATGTATAGTGATAAATATATGTAGAGAATATAATTTAAAATTTATTGATTGGGTCAATTAATTATTTTATGAAGTAATTATTGTGATAATTCGTAGGCATGAGGTAAAATGCTGAATAGATGGTCATGTATGTGTGCAAAAAGAGGTTAGCAAACTCATGCAACAATTGTGGCAATATAACTACAACCCACACCTTATCTACTTTGCTCCAATAACGTATCAATAAATAGTGGATATTATACTTGTGCATTTGATAAATAATTATGGTTTTTAGTTCTTTTTATTTATTTATTTTACGAAAACTTGGGTTATCTTTTATTACTCCCTCTCTACGCTTTAAGCTCATATATTTTGTCGTTGTATTTTATGTGTCTAGATTGTTTAGCAATAACAGTAGAAAGCCAAGTACTCAAATCTACAATCCAAAATCTTTATTTAATAATAGATTAATCGATCTATCCTACCAACTAAATTCGAGGCTATCTCATTGAAATTATACTCTTAATTTCATAGGAGGGTTGGTTTTTAATTATGGGTCACCTATATTTGTAAGATGACTGATTATATACTACTTTGAGTTATTTTCATATGAATATACAATAAAGTACTACCAGTTATTTATATAAATATAAAACAATACACTTCTGTGTAAGAATTATTTATCTATATTCCATAAAAATGATAGTATAAAATAAAAGTACTATACATTTATCGAATAATTAGAAAATTAAGTTTTTATGGTATGTATATATATTAACTAGTGATTGAATTTGACAACTAAGAACTTTATGAATAGTAATTCAGGATACTTTACAAAATATCATAATCCATTCTTCTTTTCTTTAGCTCAATAAAAAATTTGTTAATATTTTGACCATTTACATGTGAGCCTATATATGTAATTATACATTATAATATTAACTTCGTACGTCTTTAATCTTTCATTAAATTGAATATATTAATTAATAATAACTGCGCTATAGTTGCAATGTGGCAAACCTATTTATAGTGAAGTCGACCGTGCGTGAGGGTATCTTCCTCTCTCCTTAGTAAGGACGTGTTTGTTTATCTACACAAAAAAAAAATATCAAATTTTAATTGTAATATGAATTTCAAATTTTGTAAGTGGCTTCTTGAGAGAGAGAATTACTAAACTATAAAGTATAGGCGGGATTTTTTTTCATTATTTATGTGGCTTGGGATAGGATTTTGATATTGAAAGTTTTATTTAAAATGATTGAGAATGAAAATAAATTAAACTCATTTTTGATTTTATCCTAATGAGTAATAAAAATTAGTGAAAATTTATTTATGTCAAATTTGATTCATTTTTCTTGGGATAGAGGACTAAGTAATTTTTAATTTAATGTTATTTTATATAAAAATGTGAGAATAAAAATATATTAAAATCATTACATTCTACGTAGTATTAAAATTATTGTGACACTAAATCACATTTTCTTATATTAAATGGTTAGTGATAATCTTTTTGATGATTTGATATATAGAATAATAGTACATAAAAATTATATAAATAAAAATAAAATAAATGCGTATATTCCCTTATATTTTATTTTAAATTAATAGTTTAAAAAATTATAAACAAATCTTCAAGATCAAGTATATTTTTATTTTTTGAAAAAGTGAAAACAAACACAACCTAATGGTCCTAGTTTATATCGTCGAATGGGTCAATTCTCAGTCAACTTTGGTTACCACCTAACTTTTTAATTGCTGGTTACATCTGATTTTGGGGCCCAACAACTGTTTCTAGAATTTTCAAACAAACAATTATTCCATATACTCAAAAAAATTATAAGAAGAACACAAATACTCTTATGAGAATAGTGCATATCTTTTATCCATGCAAATAGGGTTGATTTTGATTCGCGATCATTTTTCATGTATTTTATATATTTTCCTGTGTTTTTAGGCGTTCCACGTTTTAATTCTCCACTCACACATTCTTGCTAGTATTTATATTTTGACAAATATATAATATTTTTCAATTATGTTATTGATATTTTTTATGATATTGATATATTTATATTATATTATACAAATATATAATATTTTTTTAAACATTTATGTCGATATAAATGTATAAATAATATTATATAAATGTCTAAGTATGTTGATATAAATATATAAGTAATGCTATATAAAAGTATGTATAAATTATGTTGATTATTTACTTTAAATTAAAATATCTATATAAAAAATCCAAACAAACCCAAATCGACTCAAATGGATGGATCTAAATTATATGCAACTAATGCATGAGAGAGTTATTTAATTAGAATGAAGCTTCAAAAAGAGTATTTCGTCAAGTATCCGTAAAATAGAGTTTCATTAATCATAAGCAGAATTCTTTTTTTTTTTTAATTCTTTCTATTTTTATAAATTAAAATTTATTTTGTGAATTATGAGATGTGGATATCCTCCCATCATTAAATTTTATTTAAGATTTTCATTCATTAATTGTTTTATGTTAGTCAAATTTGAGGTACTGGAGTATATGATTAATAATTTGGTCTACATCGCTACTCTAGTGAAATAATATTTTTGTGTGAGTCAATTATTACGATGTCAGTATGTTATTTTATTTCATTTTTGACCAAATGGCAACCTCTAATTGATTTCTAAAAAAAAATGTTTGTTTGATATGATGATATCTAATTGAAATGTACAGACATGACAACTGTATGATTTTTATCTCATTTAATAATTTAATTTTAAAATTCGAATGAACTTACTGATATCTGAAATCTTGAATAAAAATCTTTTTTTTCAGACCTAACCTAATAATTGTTTATTGTTTATGTAAGGAAAAATGCTTTAGCATATACAAATGGAGTGGGTGTATCATATATGGTATTTATTGATTACATCTCACCAAAAAAAAAAAAAAAAAATTTGCATGATGAGGTAATTTCATGTGATTTTTTTTTTTTATGTTTTACAATTATTGCATATACTATCTATGCCAATAAGTACTCAATACTATAAATAATTAGGTAGCTTCATTCTAATCTCAAACTACAAATATATTAAAACATTTCACCTATATCGGTTTGTGCTAATTTTTAATTTGTCCCACAAAAAATTAGTTCGTTCGCATGTGGGGAAAGCTATATATAAAGAAAAAATATATGATCTAAATGTTAGCGAGCAAAGATCACTTCTTTATAATTTATAGTTATTTAATAATTCTTCATGATATAGTATTTATATATATATATATATATATATATATATTCAAACTTACAATCATTTAAGTTATTGTCGTATAAATTATAAGATATATTCGAATTTGATTCCGTAAATTATTATCATGTAAATCGTAAAATATATCTGAATAATTAACTTAAAGATTCAATCAATTAATATCATCGTCAATAGGGATGACAATTTTGCCCCACCCCACGAGTACCCAACTTGACCCGAGGTGTTTGGGGCGAGACGGGGTGGGGTGGGTTTGGGTCCTCCTCATGTCCCGTCCGTGCCCCGCGACCCGTTCTCGCCCCGTTTATTTTATATATATATATAAAATGTTATAAATATATATATATATATATTAATATATATGTACATATATTTAAGATACATATATTTAGAAAAATAAATTTAAGTTAATTATAATCATTTTAATTTTATCTTATTTAAAAAGTGCTCGTTATGATTAAAGATGTGATTATACGAATAAATTAAAATTATTTCATAATAAATCTTATAAGATAAAATTAAAATGATTATAATTAACTTATTTTTATAATTTTAAATATATGTATCAATATATAAAATTTTTGGAATATATTAAATTTTTCATAATTTTGTCATTTAAAAAAAAAATATTGGGCCGGACAGGACGCGGGACAGATATTCTTGCCCTGTCGTGGGTTCGGGACGGGCACGGGACGGATTTCTAGGACACGGGGCGGGTCCGAGTATTCTACTACCCGCCCCGAACCCATTGTCATCCCTATTCGTCAATGTGGTATTCAAAATTTTATTTGTTCCCAGAAGTCAAGTCTCTAGAATAATTTGGACCAACTCGTATCTCATCCGAAGTACCCAAATTATGATACAAGCTTTTTGTTCAAGGCTTTAGTAAAAAAAAAAAAATTCACAAAAACAAAAAAGGTAATTAATCTCATGTACCCAATAGGGCCATGGCTATTAACGCCCACTTTATTTATGAATACACCCCATTGTTGAATATACCCCTACTTTATATTTTTAGTTTTTTCTTTTTCTAATACATATTAGGAAATTATCTTAAATTCCCTTATTTATTGAAAATAAATAAAAACAAAAGATGGAAAATTTTCCAAATCCAATTCCAATTATCATATTGTTCTTCTCACTTATTATGTGCAACCATCACCATTTGATTGACGTTCAATTCTCGCCCGACCTCGTTGTTGAATTTTGAAAAACATTCACCACAAAATGGTGGAATGTTTTCTAAACGTTGCTTCGTATGTGATTGAACATATCTAGGATGTTTATTCTCTTATGGTTGAACAATCATCTAATGTTCTTTTTTTTATGTCGAACATCGATTATATGTTTTATCTAATTTGGTTGAACGACAGATAACGCAGATTTCATAAGGGATTTTAAGCGACATAAAAAGATGAAAAACTTACATACCTCATCTTCATGAGATTTTCTTGGATTGTTATTAGGAAAAAAAAAAAAGTGTTGTGAAATTTAATTACAGTGGGAAGAATCAAGAGAGAAAATTTAGATACTTATACTTTCCAATATAAAAGAAGTATAAACTGAAGATATTAAAGATTTAAATTTTGAAGAGAATTGTGATTTAACGTGAAATTGAGGGTTGAATAGGATTACAATTTAAATAAGGGTGAATTGATAGCCGTGCCCATCCAATAATGTATCCGAAAGTTTATGAGCTAGACCCAATATTTTTTGGGCCCAAAGAGTAAGCCACTTAAGTTCTAATTAGATGAAATTGGCTAAGTTGAAACCAAATATTGCGAACACGGCCCAATTGAACATCAATTGTTGTACAACAAAATCCAAATGATAAAATTTAAATAACACCAAAATAATTTGAAATATAGAAAATTAAATTGTTGTATTTTTCACTCAGTAATTGGAGGAAATAATTTGCGGAGGGGTAGAACCGTACATAAACGGGCCGACAGAGTACAATCTCATGTTGTCGGAGCCGAGTGTTCGATAAGCCAAAAGCGGCGCGCCGCCTGATCCCATGTTGAAGTCGGTGGCGAATGGGCAAGTTTCGAGCCGTGGTGAGCTGTGGAGAAACGCCTTGCACTGAGTAATTTTCAAGCCGCCGACGTGTTTGAGCGGCTGAGATGACAGCTTGACTAGGAAGTAGCCGTTGGAGTCGGTTGATCGGCTTATGATGGAAAACGGTGCCGTTTCGTAGCCGTACTTGTCAATTCCTAGGCATGTTATCCTTACCACACTTCCTACATTTGATTACGAAGTTATAATAATCACACACTTTTAATAAAACCATTTCATGTATTAAAGCCAAAAGAAAAATTATGATAGATGACTAGAGTTGTTTCACCAAAGAAAAGAATTCAAATCAAATGTCTTTTAGATTCATCACTCAAAATATATAATTCTTGAGAATTTATGAATAAAATATATTGCATAACAAAATTGTTCAACTTCAAACACATTAGTATAAATTTAAAAAAATTAACTACGAAAAAGTTATCACCTTTTAGTGGGAGAACTTTAGATGAAGATGATTTGCAGTAAACGACCCCTTGTACGCCAAAAACTTCTGGAAAAAACATTTCTTTCTTTATATTTTTAGGTGTTATTGAATTTGGGTTTGAATTATAACCATAACCATAATCACTTGCGGAAGATCCAATAACCACATAAAAGATTAACACAGACAACATTGACAGAGAACAACTTTTTCTGTGAGCCATGTTCTTTAATTCGTGGATTAATGTTCGTTTCACTACTTTTTATAACTCAAATTGTCTTCCTTGTTTAGTAGCTATTACCTTATTCTTTTTATATTAAAATCGTGTTACATGTTTGCACGATTTATGATAGCGTAGTTATTTGCCAGCACGATCTTTCTTTCAATAAGATTATTAATTTGTTAAGGAAAATAAGGTGGGACCTATGGGGTTTCACTACTTTTTAAAATTTAGACAAAAAAAAAAAATTTAAAAATTGATGAAATAGATAAATTCGAGTGTTCGTGAAATTCCTTATATTTTAATCAATACAATGTGCTTCCGAGGTATTGATTTGGGCTGGGGCCTTAAACATTTTTTAATTGAGTGTTGTTAGGTGACTATCGTCAAACAAATCATGCCTTAGATTAATCTCTTTTGACCTTTTAGATTAATTCTTGAAATTAAATAAATAAAATTCTTGTAAGATTCTCTAAACAGATTTAATTTCCTAACATGAAGTTACTCTATTTAATACAATTGTATGACGTTACACAATTCTGTTAACTTACCTATGGTAGGTCTATTAATATGTGTCTACACCTGATATATTCAATTATCTAAAATTTTTATTTTCTATATAATTATCTAAAATTTTTATTTTCTATATAATTAGGAGATGAGATTATTACACTATTATTGATGAATATATTAAAAATTGTCGAATGTTCAACATTTTTCAGTGAAAGAATATTATTCTTTTATCAATTCCTTGTGGGTAAAAAATTAAAATTAATCCAAAAATAATCAAAATATGACCAAATTAAATTCAATACATGCATAATCCAATTAAACGAATCTATACTTGCAAGGCCAGTCAGAAGAACATTATCCAGTTAATTAATCCTTATCAAAACATTAATAACGGACTTGTCCCCCACGTCAACAAGTTGGGGCTCACTGCGACAAAATCGAATTATATAGTAAGTAATTAGAAAAAGTCATCCCCAAATTGGCTTACTCATTTTTTATTAACATGCTTATTTTTCTTTTAGAATGGGATACCATTTGACTACTCTGTTTTGGTTTTGCGTATAAGTCAAATATCTTGAAAGGAAATGTAAAAGAAGATGAATACGCAAATTAATAGCAAATAGAGCTTTTTGTTCTTTTAAATGAGTTAGAAGGAGCAAATGAAGAGATAATAAAAATTAAAAAATTTGTATAATCCGAATTCAAACTCAGGTTATCGTATAAAAGTGGGATACCCCTCATAGTAAATAGAGCGTAAATTGTCAATGTCATATATCAATATACAAAATCATAGCTCGATCAACAACCCTTATTCAACTTTCAAGTTTCAACCCATCCATATAGAAGTTTTAGAATTCATCTCGAGGCAATAGAGACAGGTTTTTTTTTAGAGAATGTTGTATTTTTTTGTATAAAGAATTACCTATTTTTTAACAATTAAACGACCTAGATACGTATAGATCATAAAAAAAAAAAGATGAAATAAGACAATAGGGGAGAAGTGAAGTACTTCATCATTTCTGAGTTTTTCTTCTATATCTTTCATCTTGAATTAATGAATCATGTTTTATGATTAATTTTTATTTGGTTTTATCATGAATCCGGGCTAAAAGTTTTAATGGAGTTTTGATGTAACTAATTGAAGGCGTTTGAATGCATTGTTGGATTTTATCCGTATATTTAATCTTCTAATTAAGTTGTCGCTCTTTACATAATTTTAATTTTATATATATAATTTTTTCTTTTTGATTAAAGATGAAAAATACTTCAATAATTATGGAAGTTTTTATGCGGCATTCTTGACAAAATTCTTTGTTATGTGGTGCCAAATTTAACATTAGTCAAATTCTATAGAAAACACAAAACATTAAATGAGACAATCACGTAAAATACTTTCACATATATTAAATAAAAGCAGAAATAAATAATGGGATAATATCTCTTTCCATCACAATCACAATTAAGATAGAGAATTATTTTTCTAACACAATAGATAATATACATATTATTTTTACCATAAATATAAAAAATTATAATTTTATTTTTATTGATAAAACATAAATAATATTTATCATTACATTAGTCAATAATCTTAAATTATATTTAAACTTTTCACTGATAAAAAGTAATAAAATCATATGTTACGGTAAAAAAATTAATTTTTATCATAGTAAAAAATTAATTTTATTCAATACTATGACTTAAAAGAATATTACATTAATAAATAATTTCATAAATATAATTCCTTAAATCTATCAAATGAGATTCCTTGTATCAAACATTTTTATATCATGTGTATACCACATTTCAAAATTAATTATATTGATTTTTAAAATAAAATAATTATAATGCAAAACAAAAAAATTAATATTAAAATTATGTAAGATACAAATTTTGATACGAAATATCTGGTCAGCAAATCTATAGCTAAGCATTAGCTATTAGGCAAACACGGCGAAAGTGAGATGTCCTTAGCTATTCACCACTTCCTTTTCACCAACCCCCCAACCCAACCCCGGTTCATACCTCATATATATACTGCAAAACCTCCTCCATGTTTAGTCACAACTCACGAGCCAAAGCACCAACCTTAAACCCTAACCATTGATTCTCAATATTCCAAAATTCTCTTCATTTCTACCATTGTTGCTTTCTTCTTTTCACTCTTTGGTCATTAAGCATACAGATTCGAAGCCATAATTCGAGAATGTGTGGCGGTGCAATCCTCACCGGCCTAATTCCCCACCGCCGTGGCTCCTCCGCTGATTTCGGCCCCACTTCCGCCGACTTCTGGCCATCTGCTTTCAGCTCCTCCAACCAGAATGACACTCTTCCTCTCAAACGCTCTAGATCCTCCACAGGTGACTAATTCATCCGGAATCAGCTCTAAACTGTGTTTCTGATCCCTAAGTTTTGTTTGGATAATCTGATTGGGTAATTTTTAGAAACAGGTGATGAGCATGTCGATAAAAGCGCTTCGAAAAAGAAGCAGAGGAAGAATCTTTACAGGGGAATAAGGCAGCGGCCATGGGGCAAATGGGCGGCGGAGATCCGCGACCCGAGAAAAGGCGTTCGGGTCTGGCTCGGTACCTACAACACGGCGGAGGAAGCGGCCCGAGCTTACGACAGAGAAGCCCGGAAAATCAGAGGAAAAAAAGCCAAGGTCAATTTCCCCAACGAGGACACTGATTATTGCTATGATTACAATTACAATGAATTCAGTCAGGTGGAATTGGAAAATTATGAGTATGAATTCGTCTCTGTGAATAATGCGGATGAGGCGAAGCCTGAGGTGGACGGGAATGGTGAAGCGGCAGTGACTGAATTCCAGGCGGCGGCGGTGGAGGAGGAGAATGAAGTGGAGAAGCTGTCGGAGGAGCTGCTGGCGTATGAAGACTACATGAAGTTCTATCAGATTCCGTATCTCGACGGGCAGTCTGTGGCGCCGCAGACTAATGCGCCACCGGAGACGGTGGAGCTGTGGAGCTTTGATGAGGTCTCCAGTGAAATTTAGTGCGTTCTGTAACGGGTGTTAACGTTCTTTTCCTTTTCCGTTTAATTATGTATTAATTTGTAAATGTGTGGAGTAATTTATGTCCTTGACTGTTCGGTTTAGGAATTAGGAGGAGAGTATGTTTGCATGAAATGTTTTTAGATCTCTAAGAATTTGTTTAACTAATAATTGTTTATTTCCCCTTTTATCCCATTCCAAGAGTTGTACATGCAAATTTCTCTTTTGTTGTTGCACAAATAAAATCAAATATTTCCTTACGCCTGCCTTTGTCTTTTCTCCTCGGTTTGGATAGTGTTCTATATTTAGTATTTCATTTGATATTTGTAACACACGTTAATTAATTAACGAATTATGTATTTGATAGTGACTATTATAAAATAAAAGATGAAATATAAAATGTAATAAAAATTGTATAAATAGTTGTGATGATTATTATTTTAATAGAAGTTTCTCTATGTATTTTTTTACATGATAATTGTGTTTAAATTTAGCATATCTTAAAAGTGAATTACCAAAAAAAAAAAATTTGATTTATTTACTCTAGTTATACTCTATCTTCCAAACTTTTAAAATTGTCATTCTATAATTTAAATAAACATTTGAATTTTATCATTTCCTCATAAATTTTAGAGTTTACCATCCTTGATTTATTTTGATGTCTAGGTGTCAACCTTATAGACATATTGGTGTCTGAACTGTAAAATTTTAATAATGACAAATAAAATCTTGAAAAAACTAAGTATAAAAGAGACAATATGTTAGTATGTTATATCTACTAAAAAAATTTAAATGGAATTAAAATTTATCGTTAACTTATAATAATCATTTAATATATAAGTCGTAATATAACTTTATCGGATGTAATTAAAATATTGAAAGATTGGGTGGGACGTTAAGCGCGTTTGGTAGTTGCATGGGTGCATGTAAATCTGAAAAGGCTTAATTAGGTGTGGTCCAAACATGACGTAAGCGCAATACCAAGGGCGCATCTGGTATTTTACTAGACGGCGCCCACTGCTTTATCAAATATTGTTTGTTATCGTACTACTCTGTACTAGGCTACTAGCACCACCAACGTACTACCATCAACAATAAATTATTAAGGCATTAAATTCACGCGTCTATGAATAAAATACTACCTTTTCCCAATTATATACACTTATATTTCATTTCAAATGTTGCAAATATATAGTTCATTTATTATTTATGATAAAATTTATTTAAGTTTGTCGATGTTGGAATTTGTAGGTAATTAATTTTCAGTTTAATACTTAAATTAAGTAAATTTGGATTAAAAATGAAGCAAATCGAATAAGAAAATCAACTAGAAAATGTAGATAACACTTGCCCGGAGCCTATTCAAGTAAATTTGGTTGGCTGATTCTGTTTGGTTTTATGCGGTCGGTCATAATTTTATGTAATTTATATAAGATAAATGAGCTCTCTAGTGTTTGAACACAAAAATATTCGAACCCTTTACAAGTTGAAAATACTGCTATTTATAATATAGGAAAAACACGAGTAGTGAGGATCATGCCCACTACTTCCTTTTTTTTAGCCTATTTTCTAGGGAGTGAGTGGTTTAATTCTCCACGATCTCCTACCAATCAAGAATATCCTACTCGGCACATTATGGTCGGGTCGGCTATGTCCCTTTGAACCCGCCATAGAATCGATCCTGGTCGGATCGCTAGCCGTCATCTAAGTACAGTGCTCTGGTCGATCGTTTAGGTGTGTTCAATGAGATTCGTATTGAGCTCCTAAAGTCCACCTCAATAATCTGGCCAGGTTAGGTGTTCGGTTTTAATTCGGATCGAAGGTCCAACAAAGTTATTTATTAATTAGTGTTGAAAAAATAAATTTGAATTATTATTTATAAAAAAGTTGAAAATTTAAACTCATTAAATATGGATATGATAGGTGTTGGACCAACGTACCAGAGCTGAGCAAATCATATACCTGGCCGGTGAAGGGTTGAGAGCTCGGGACTCGAAACTGACAAGACACCCCACCAGATTACCTTCCTGGACGGCACTCAGGTTATCCAATCCAAAGATGGCCTAGCTAAACAGGTTATTTCGAGCAGGAATAATCGAGCAAGAGCGAGCCAACCATTAAGAAATCGTGGGTGATAAAACCGCCGCCCAATGCCAAATAAACAGGCGAAAAACAAGGAGAAGGTGGGCAAAACCTCCACTTTCCCACGATCTCCACTACTGGTATCTTTTGTCTATAAATAGATGTAATTTTAGCTTGTAAAAGGAGCTAAATTTTTATTCTGTACTAAGCACTAGAGAGCTCATTTCTCTACGATAATCATAAAAGGTTCTGTCCGGTCACAAAAACCGTCCAGGATCAGTCGAGCTAAATTGCCCGAGTAGGCTCGGGGCCAGTGTTTTGTTGCACTTCTTTTACGTATTTTAGCTTGATTTCTTCATTTGATTTTCATCAATTTAATCCATATTTGATCAATTTGAGTGTTAGACTAAAAATTATTCTCATACAAATTCCGACGTCAACAATAGGAATTTATTTTTTTCAATTATTTTCTTAATCTCTGTAAAAAAAAAAAAAAAAAACTCAACAAGCTTATATAATTGGGACGGAAGAGTACCACGTTTTATATTATAAAAGATTATCTCTTTGTTATAAATAATAATTTGTTATATTTTTATTAGATATTTAAAAAATTGATAAATTTATTCAAAAAAAAAAAGTAAAAAATGAGTTTTGTGTCGGATATACTTTATAAAACACACATATCTTGTAGTCATTGAGTGTGCGGTGAAGATGAGCAATAGTATCATATTTTTCTTTGTGGTAGAATAGTAACAAAATTACTTTTGAGTTAGAAAACTAATTTCACTATTTGGTTTTGTGCTATTTGGGGTATTATTCCTTAAATTCATATGGAAATTTGATGAGATATATTTTGTATATGTTGATTATGATTTTTTTTTTCTCCCCCCATTTTAGATGTCAATTAACCTTTTATTCTTAATTTAGATGAAGTTTTGTGTTTTATAAGATAAGATGTCAATTAACCTTTTATTCTTAATTTAGATGAAGTTTTGTGTTTTATAAGATAAGATAAGGATTGAATTAAAATTGGAGTTATTTGAGATTGATTTGGAAAATTTTGGTGAAGTCCTCAAAGCTTGCAAAATACTAAGACGATTTTAGCATTAAGCGTGGACACGCCTAATCATTCAAGTTTGATTCTCAATGATTAATTCTCAATGACAGTAAGAATCTCAACATTAACGTGGACACGCTTAACATATGAAAATTGCAAAAAAAAAAGAAAAGATGTAGATAAAAACTACATAAATTGTTTTCTTAAACTTGAAATTAATATTATATTAGGAGTAGTTATTAGATAGAAGTATATGATGATTCTAATTCTCTCTTTCATGATCAAACTTTCATTTTAAGCTTAAAACTCAAGAATTTTTACTTTTGAAATTTCAATTCTCCATGGAGGGCTAAACTTTATTTTCTATCCAAGATATAATAATGATTTGATTCTATTATTGTTGTGGGATCTAATTTAATTTTCTCTTTCTTTCTTCTTATTATTCATATGTCTTATGTGTATGTTGATTATTATTATCTTTATAAATTATTCAAATAAGATCTTTTGTCAATTTATCAAAATAATATATTGTCAATTGCAGCGTTAAATCCATAATAACTTAATTGTTTTGATTGTTGTGGTAATTAGCATAGTTGATTATAAAAAAATTAAAAAATTCTTGCTTTGAAAATATATGATATAGTCTAAATAAACCTACATTCATGTGTGTTTGTTGGCTAAAATTGGGTCTTTTTAAGTTTTAATGCAATTGGTAAATTAAATTTTAAGATGGTATCTAAAATTATTTACTAATTAGGGTAGTAATTAGAGATAGTATCCTAATTATCGAACCTTAAGAAAAAATTAGGTTGTTAGGTAGTCCCTACAATTATAACCAATTTAACATTGAAGGAAATATAAAATTCTTGCTTCTATAAATCAATATTTGAACCATTCTCGAACTTATTTATTGACTATATATTTTTATTTCATTAAATTCATCTTAGTTAATTTTAGTTGTTTTAATTTTATCAATTATAAAAATCTCAAAATCCCCATCATTTATTTTCAACAAGTTTGTAAAAGAATAACCTTTTTACCAATCTGTACAGATTCACTGATATCTCGAACTTTATATCTTAAAAGTAAGTTTTATTATTGGTTGGATTCGACATCCATCAAAATTATAATTTAGTTTCAATTTTTATTTCTTTGAAATAGAATGTTTAATCGTCCATGAAATGAACATTTAAGAAATTATATTAATATATATATATATATATATATATATATATATATATATATATATATATATATATATACCTTGATAACAAATATCATATATATTAGGATTGCACGTTCTATTTCTAAAACGATGTTTTGTTCTATATATTATTTCATGAGTATATAATATGCACTTTGACGACGATGATTTCATCTCTCAAAATTACTTAGCCAAATCTCATGTATATGAAATTGTCAAATACTATTTTATTTTCAGACAATCAGGTCCAAGGGCTGACTTTGACCAAAAATATATAGTTAAATAATAGAATGTAAAAAATAGTTTCTAGAAATTCAAACGGATGACATTATCGTTGTCTTGTAATATTCATTCATCAAAGAAGAAAATTGGATTCATTTGTTTTTTTTTTACTCTATGATTAGATATTAATATAAAAATTTGAACAATACTCCACCATTTCAAAGTAATTGTTGTTTCTAGAAAAATTAAATTTCGTTTCAATTTATTTGTTGATTTTTTATTACAAAAGGAATCGATAATTTTTTTTTTCTAATTTTGTATCTATATTGTTTTTTATATTTGTTTTTTCTCTAATGCCATACATTAGTTATTTCTATTAAATATTGAATAATACAACAGATTTACATACATAGTTTTTATCCTACCGATCGTGAATACATTAATATATGCTCACAACTGATGTGTCAAAAATCAAGTATATTTATTATTTTCATTTTTTATTATAAAAAAATAAAATTATTACACATTATCGATAAATATATTAAGAATTGTTCACGATGGAGATTTTATCATTTTTGTTTATATACAAATTTATATCTTTAAAATGCTTTCTTAATATCTACGTGGGCTTTCTTTACTTTGAAGCCTGTGAATAGTCTACTACATATCCAACAGATAGTCAAAGTGGGCTTGTAAAATTTCAACTGATATATGGGCCTCTAGCCCAGTTAAGCCATTAAAACATTATCTAGCATTTGGTAAAATTTGTTTCACAATTTGGTGAAATGTGAAAAATAAAAGAATAGTAATCAACTCACCCCTTATATGCATTACAAAAATCAAGGTTTTATTGCCTTCAATAATTGAATATAGACATACATCACACACCAATTATATGTACAAACGAAGATCTCAATAAAATGTGTTAGATAATTATTATTATTTTATCAAAATAATTATAGAAAATGAAACCGAGTGTATATACAACACTATCAACATAACGTTTATATGTGACAAATAACGAAAAATGTATGTGATATTTATCACTTCATATCTTGGAAAATATAATATTGTAAGATAATATAATGTGATTTATTGTTATATGTTTTGTTGTGGTGTTAAAATATAAAAAAAAATAACGAAACATACACTGAAATTTATGAACCATGTAAACAATTTTTCATTTCAATTAAATCTCACATTCTCCATCAACCACAATAAGAATTAAAAAAATTTAGTATTTTGAATATATAAATTCATTATTTGATCTCACAATTTAGGTTTCGAATAAACACAACATCATATAAATACGAGAAAACAAATATTAAATTCCCCCACCTAATCGTATTTCATGAAGTTATATAAAAATAAATATACTAAAATATTTTTCATTGAAAAAGGATAAAAATCATTAAATTCTCCCTCATAACTGTTTCTTTTTCTTTCTTCTTTTGAAAAAAGAAAATAAAAAGAGAAAAAGATACAAGCAAATATGTCAAAGTAATAAATAGTGCTATACCTCCACACCATAAATCATTGAAATGAGTACGTGAGAGCAATTAATGATATATCAGTAGCCTCAATTTCAAAAACCATTCTGATCACATTACGTATTTTTTGTTGAATTTCAAGCACCGATTTCCTATTTATTCCATCCATATCTTCTTCTTCTGTTTGTAGAAATACAAAAATTCATAAAATATGATTTCACGGATTAAAATTTATGAGATAATGATTTATTATCCCCAAATATCTCCATTGTCAAATATCTATATAAATTCATTTTTAATTTGCATATATTTTCAGATATCAATTAACAATAAATGTACACTTTATATGCTGTTACAAGATTAAAGAAACTCGGGCTTAATCAAAA
The DNA here is from genome assembly GCA_028654395.1 of Scutellaria barbata. Lineage (NCBI taxonomy): Eukaryota > Viridiplantae > Streptophyta > Magnoliopsida > Lamiales > Lamiaceae > Scutellaria > Scutellaria barbata. The sequence continues at coordinate 25,032,673 of CM053649.1, forward strand.
TAACACTTAATTTATCAAATTATAATGGAGGGAAAAAAACTTAATTGTAACGAGCCATAAAATTATGTATTTTCTTAAAAAAAAAAAACTTGCATAAAGTAATTTTAGAAATATTCTTTCGTCAACAAAAAACTAAATATCTGCAAAAAAAAATTATTTTCATCAACTTATATATAAACTATTAATTGAGTCATGAAAGAAATTAAAATTTTGAATGTTTTTATAAAATTCCTCACACTTTCTTAAAAATCTTAGAATTTATTAAGCCTCATTTCAGATTGAAGAAGAATAGAAGATAATAATGTCTCGCCTTTTGATGCACTGAGTCAGCCTACGTGTCGGCTCCTTAAACACAACTATTTTTTGGAATTATTTATTAATTGCATATTAAATGGTTATAACGAATTTTATTTTTTAAAGAGAGAGACATAATAATGAATTGTCTATATGATTATATTGCAAAACAGAATAATTCAGTGTTTAATTTAATTCATAGGTGGCATTTATAGAAAATGTAGTCCTAATCTTCTATCTCACTTTTTTTCTAATAGTTTAAATAGTTAATTGAAATTGTCATGGTTTATGAATATTCAAAGTAAGGCAAAAAATCTCATTTGCACGAAATGTTATGATGATCTTCTCAATAGATATTTGAGACTAGTTTAACACCCATTTCATTAATTATACAATTTTCCAAACAATTTATAAAGGAAAAAATGTATTTAATAGCCATATATATCCATGTATTTTAGTATTCCATCTGTTATGAATATATATATTAGATACATAGAAATCATTTTTAGAGCAAACCCAGCACCCATAACGTAAATATCTTTTTAGCAATTCATTCCATGGATGATATATAATGATGCTTAGAGAAAATGGTAAAATAAGAAATGGAATGGAGTGAAAAGGAGAGTGAGAGGTAGGCCAGAAAATGGGCATATATATCCAACCTTAATCGTCATGCAAATCTCGTACTCCTCCTATTTTAGGCATTATCCTTTACTTTCAACGTTTTCTCCATATTTTCACCTTTTCAATTCAAAAGAAATGTGAACACATATGTAAATATCCTCGTTTTCTATGTGTTGTCATCTTTCTTTTCATGTGTTGTTATAAGTGAAGAATCCTCTCTCTATATATATCCCAGTTGAGCAAATTGCTGCACTATCAAATCATCATCCAAAATGGGTCGTTTTCGTACCATCTTCGTCGCTTTCTCTCTCCTCTTTTCTTTCGTTTTCGGAGAAATTAATGATCATTCTGAAAATTCTCAGACATTCATTGTTAGAGTCCAGAATGATCGGAAACCTTCTGATTTTTCCGATGTAGAACAGTGGTATAAAGCCACTCTTCGAAGCCTCCGTTCAAACCCGATGAATTCTGAATCGGAAACTGAAAACTCCCATGAATTTGTCCATGTTTACAGAACTGTTTTCCATGGATTCTCTGCTCGATTGACTCCACAGCAAGTTCGAGAGCTCGAGAACCGACCCGGCGTAATCGCGGTCTTGCCGGACAATCTCCGCCAGCTGCACATAACTCGGTCGCCGCGTTTCCTCGGATTATCGGCGGCGAATCCAGCTGGTTTGTTGTCGGAATCCGATTCCGGCTCCAACGTCATCATCGGAGTTCTCGACACCGGAATATGGCCGGAACATCGCAGTTTCCATGACCAAGGGCTGGGTCCGATTCCGGCGGATTGGAGAGGCGAGTGTGTGGAAGGAGAGAATTTCACTAAAGCTCACTGTAATAAGAAGATCATCGGCGCTAGATATTTCTCAGAAGGTTATGAAGCTCGGAAAGGGAGGATTAGCCCGTCGGAGGAATTGAAATCGGCGAGAGACTCCGACGGCCATGGGACCCACACGGCTTCCACCGCAGCCGGAAGAGCCGTCGGAAACGCCTCTCTTTTCGGCTACGCTAGCGGCGTTGCCGTCGGAGTTGCGCCGAAGGCACGGATTGCGGTGTATAAGATCTGCTGGAAAAGAGGCTGCATGGATTCCGATATTCTCGCCGCCTTCGATAAGGCGGCGGAGGACGGCGTGCATATTATCTCAATCTCCGTCGGCGGCGGCGCTGTGCCCTACAATCTCGACCCGATGGCAATCGGGGCATTTGGTGCGATGGAGAGGGGTATTTTGGTCTCTGCATCTGCTGGGAATGACGGTCCTTCTAAAATGACGGTCACCAATGTCGCTCCCTGGATGACAAGCGTTGGTGCGAGCACAATTGACAGAACTTTTCCCGCTGATCTCGTGCTTGGAGATGGGCGGGTGATAGAAGGCACGTCACTTTATAGTGGACAGCCTCTACCCGAAAAGACTTATCTGCCCTTGATTTACGGTGGAAATGCTTCCGTTGGTTGGACAGTCGGCGGCCGCAGCCGTACTGGAAGTTTCTCCGCCGACACTTGCCTCGACGGCTCCTTGGACGAAAACTCCGTACGCGGAAAGATCGTCGTCTGCGACCGCGGCGGCAACCCTCGGGTCGCGAAAGGAGAGGTGGTCAGAAAAGCCGGCGGCCTCGGCGTTGTGGTGGCGAATGTCGCGCCGATCGGTGAAGGCCTCGTCGCTGACTCACATTTAATCCCCGGCCTCGCCGTCACCGAATCCGCCCGCCATATAATTCGCGACTATATCAATTCGAATCCGAACCCTAAAGCAACAATGGTGTTCCACGGTACGCGCGTGGGGATAAAGCCGGCGCCGGTGGTGGCTTCGTTCTCGGCTCGAGGACCCAACATTGAGTCACCTTATCTGCTAAAGCCCGACATCATTGCCCCCGGTGTCAACATTCTGGCAGCTTGGCCCGAAGCCGTGGCGCCGAGCGAGCTGGCATCGGATCCTCGGCGCACCAAATTTAACGTGGCTTCGGGAACATCAATGTCGTGCCCACATATTTCTGGCGTGGCGGCACTGCTGAAAGGGGCCCATCTCGATTGGTCGCCGGCGATGATCCGATCCGCTATGATGACCACTGCTTACAGCCAAGACAATTATGGCAAGCCATTACTTGATGAGAAATCCTACAACTTTTCAACAGTTTGGGATATGGGAGCTGGGCATGTTAATCCGGAGAAAGCTGTCGACCCAGGATTGGTTTACGATATTACTATTGATGATTACGTAAATTTTCTATGTGCATCCAAATTCACTAAGCAAGAAATAAGGCACATAGCTAGGAAGCAATTTAGTTGTGTTGGGAAACATTTGAAGCCATGGGATATTAACTATCCGGCGATCTCTGTTGAATTTGATGCATCTTCTCCACATGATCTTGAAATTGTTGTTACCAGAACAGTAACGTATGTTGGTATCGGTGCTGTTAGTTATGGCGTTACGGTGACCAATCCAAAAGGGGCCACGGTGATGGTAAGTCCGACGAATATGACGTTTACGAGCAAGGGTGAAAAACAAAGTTACAGTTTGAGGATAAAGGCGAAGAAGCTAGCGTTGGCGCCGGGGAATATGGTGACGGAGGTGGGGAAGATAGCTTGGTCGGAAGGGAGGCGGCAGGTGGTGTCTCCGGTGGCGGTGATGTGGAAGCAACCTTTTTGAAGAGGGGTTTGATTTATATGGTAATGCAGTTGTGCATAAGTTGTGAAAACAATATGGTTGTGGTGATAGAATGTTTTAACCACTAGATTTCAAGAATTTTGTCTATGATGATCGATCCAAGTTAAAATGAAATAACACTTTTGATTCTAATCAATACCTTTCTTTTCATTTAAAACATTTGCTTGATTTCAATATAATTACGATATCATTAATTAAATAGAAGTTCTTGAAAATTAATTATTCTCAAGCCCTCTAGTCTATTAGAGCTACATCACTATTATACTAATTTAGTATAGCTCATTAGTACTTCATTGAAAATTTAATTGATTGATCAATAATAAATATATGAGTTTTATTACATCTAAACATCATCATCACCATCATAAAATGCTCCTATTATACCTATATGTTTTTTTCTTTGTAAATAACTATAAAAGCTTCAAAACACATTTCATCAAGCAAACTGGTCTTCCCAACAAGACGAGGACTTTTCATGAAAACTAAATATGAAGAAAGCATAATTTAGCGTGATCATCATTGGGCCGCATGTACTTGTGTCAAATGGAAGAAAGCCCAAATAACAAATCCCAGTATGAAAATTAAGAAATTATTGGGCCCAAATTAAGAAACCCAAACAAAAAGGCCCATATCATAAACCCTAGGTCGAAAATCGTGCGGCGTATAAAACATTTATCTTCATTTCCCCCACTGTTAACATCCCATTCGCATACCCATTTGGGGAGAGAGAGAGAGATGGTGTCCCTTAAGCTACAGAAGCGGCTCGCCGCCAGCGTACTGAAGTGCGGGAAGGGCAAGGTCTGGCTTGACCCCAATGAAGTCAACGAAATTTCGATGGCTAACTCTCGTACGCTCTAGTCTCCATTTTCTCCCTGCATATGAGTTGTATTTCCTTCTTTGCTGTTTTTGATATCGGTCTTCTGAGATCTATTTCGTTTGATCGGACGATTTCGCGACCTTTTGTTTGCTTTTATTTCTTCTACTTTTTGAAGAATTTGAGAATTTGTTTTAGCTGTTAATTGCTGCTTGTTGTTACTCCTGATTAGCTCAGCTTTGTTTGAATAGAAACGACGTGTTAATGAATTACTTTTAGATTTGTATTTGACTTCAATGACCTAATTCTGTTGTATGTTCTGAATATTTTTTTCGAATTTCATTTTCAATCACCAACTTGTTTTATGTTTATGATAGTAACTGATGAAAAGTATTCAGAAGTTCGATAAATTTTTTTAGTGATATGCCTCTGCTTCTAATTGCATTGTCAAGAGAATTAATTGCTTATTTAGCTGCAAAATTAGTAAACGAGAGATGAATTAGTGAGTTAGAAAATTTCTAATATGAGAACAGTTATCATTGGACAGAGATTATCAGTCTTCTGCTTTCCCCAATTGTCGTATTGACATTTTGGACTCACTGTATTCTGTATTCAGGCCAAAATGTTAGGAAATTGGTTAAGGATGGTTTCATTATCAGGAAGCCAACCAAGATCCACTCTCGTTCCCGTGCTCGCCGAATGAAGGAAGCCAAGAGAAAGGGCCGTCACTCTGGATACGGTATTTTGTTTAATCTTAATGTACTGCGTGTAGGTTGTTTTTAATTTGCCATTGGCTCATATTTTTTCCTTTTATATAAAAGCAAATGAGATGGTGTTTGTTATTGATATTTCTGATTCTACTACACACAAATTTGACAATCTGCCGTGTGCTTGTTGGCTATATTGGAATTACATTATTGTTTTATTTATCCTTTGTAAGTGTTGACAAGTATATACAGTTCATATAAGAGATCAAAAATAGATACAGTTCTCACTTCTCACACTTATATTACCTTTTTGGTTATTTTATTATGATTGTGAATGTGATCCTGTTATTCAAATTATTCATTTCTGAATTATTTAAGGTAAGCGCAAGGGTACCAGGGAAGCGAGGCTGCCCACCAAGATTCTTTGGATGAGGAGGATGAGGGTGCTGAGGCGCTTGCTTCGCAAGTATAGGGAGTCGAAGAAGATCGACAGGCACATGTACCATGACATGTACATGAAGGTGAAGGGTAACGTATTCAAGAACAAGCGTGTTTTGATGGAGAGCATCCACAAGACCAAGGCTGAGAAGGCTAGAGAGAAGACCTTGTCTGACCAGTTTGAGGCCAAGAGAGCAAAGAACAAGGCTAGTCGCGAAAGAAAGTTTGCAAGGAGAGAAGAACGATTAGCTCAGGTATTACGTCGACATATGAAAAACTTGTCCACTTAATTATTAATCATATACATATATTTTTAATAACGCATGAGATCCTTTTGATATATATGTTTATTTTATGCAGTTCAAGATGTTTTATGCTATAACTCTAAATTTTATAAAACTTAAACTCTGTATTTGAATACTTAAATATAATTTCCAATTTTACAACCAATGCAGGGTCCTGGAGAAAAAGCAGCCCCCGTTGCAGCAGCTCCTGCTCCGGCAGCTCAGCAAGCTCAGTAAGTGGCTTTTTATTGCTGTATGATCTTTAAATTCCTGCTTAATCAGTATGATTGCTGAGTTAATATATTACTATATGGTGTTTCAGGGGAACTAAAAAGCCCAAGAAGTGAGGTTGCTGCTGTTGTTGATGACTAGTTACCTGTTTTTTGATCTCTTGCTTTTATGTTGTCTTTATTATATAACTATGTTGTTTAGTGAAAGGAGTACTGGAAATATACCCTGTTTTGATTTTATTATGTTTCAATAGTTGGTTTATATATTATGTCTGGAAATTCTTTCATGAAAGGTTTTGTTTTTCTTTATCCTTTTGCTTAGTCTTGATTCTCGGTTTGTGTTCTTGTTTATTTTACTATCAAAGTCCGTTCATCATCGCCAACTAAAAAAATATTGATGGTTGTATATTGGTTGCTGATTTGCTACACCAATACCAGTTTAACAATGATATCTTGCTACAGATATATAGATATAGATATATGCACACAAACACGCCCATGTTAACTGGATATCAGTTCAACGTATAAATTTTGATGAAAGTCGGGAAATATCATGAATTAACCAATATCAATGTACAAAATTTGATGAAAATCAAGAAACTTCGAGAATAAATCTATACCAATATCAACTTTTTTAACTTACGATTTTGAATCTAAATATTTCTTTTTCTTATTTTATTGATTGTAGTAAATGTCCTGGAATTGAAAGTTGCAAGAATCACATTCTCTTGTATATTTTTAATTTTAATCATTTTGCATTGAAAGTAGCAAGATTATATTCTCTCATATATTCTTAATTAACTAGTTTTTATTGTAATATATTGTTAGTTGTTTTATATTTACATGACATTATTTATAAATTTACTTTAAATATATGATTTATGATTTCGAATGGAATATATACATAATAATATGTTATAATAGTCCCTAAATTATCATGTCAAATTTTTAAAATTTAAAAAAAAATTCCATCAAATTTAAAATATTAATTGAAATACCGATATCTTTATCCTTGATGGTAAATCACCCATCACACCGTGTACTGAAAGGCTGTACAATTATTATTTTTTATATGCAATCGATTTGATCTATGACTTGACTATAATCAAATCCATTTTAGGATTAGTTACATTTATGATAAGCTTGATATAGGAATTAACGTGATTAGAATCTCTCTAATGTTGTAAATTAAGATCTTTAATTGTATATATTTATGCGTTCTTACTATAAATGAGTGAAATTAGGGTATTGCCCATTAGTTGCAACATACATAATATGATAGTCATCTAAAGAAGACTGGTGTCATAAGATGGAATCGACATACTTACTCTTTCGTCATTTCTGCCGTAATCGACATAGTTCAAGAGCTGATCACCATCTCTTCTTTGATTTGCTCTATCTATAACTGCAACTGCAGGAGTACCAACCTCATTTGAATTACTGCATGTGGCGAGTTTGACAATGAATGTAACCGTGCTCCCATGCCCTACACCCTCACTTTCAATCCAGATATGACCTCCCATGAGATTCACAAACCTATATCACTCGATCCATCAATTAAATCAAACAAAATATATGAGGAAATGCACAAACCAAATAGATATCTAATGATATCTTTTAAATAAACTCAGCAAAATGCCCTCTTAGCATACTGTAGAGGCCAAATGCAATCTTAGCATACTGTAGAGGTCTAATCGAGCTCGACTAAGAAACTCAAGGCTTGAGCTCAATTGAGCTTTATTTAAGCTTGATCTTTGGCAAACTTCATAAACTCGAGTTTGATTTGACTTGATTGTTTTTATATGAATAATTAAAGACGTCTTGTAATTCAACTAAAAAAGCACAATAGGTTTGATGCGGTTACTTTATAGATATATGTAATGAGCATACTTATATTGGACTCTATAAGACTCACTAGTCTATTGAGTCACATACTCTGTTGACCTCGAACTTGACTTAACTTAGAGTTGAGTTCAAAAGGTTTTCGTATCATTCATGAGTATCTTTGGAGTACAACACCCCAAGCATTATCAAAGTGTAGGTTGTACCTTTTGCAAATGGGAAGGCCAAGACCAGCGCTGCCTTTATTCCGATTTGATGAGTTTCGCAACTCAACAAATTTGGTGAAGAGGCGTGGAATATCATTGGCGTTGATGCCACACCCAGAATCTCTTATCTAAATGCACAACATTTTGTAACACAAAATTTTTAGATTTTGACATCAAGATCTAAGCGATCACATTTTGAAGTAGAGAAAAAAATGGAAAAGTGTCAAAAAAAACCTGCACTCTCAAGTAGAAATGGCCATCGGTTGATGGTGGATAGTATTCCGAAGGTTGCCACCCTCTAATGTACTCTGGTTTTGCAAGGGAGGCCTCGATTGTTACATACCCCTCCTTTGTAAACTTAACAGCGTTACCCAGAATAATCAATATGATTTGCATTAGCCGTTTTTCATCTCCGGTTGCATGAACAGGTGTATCCAAAGCTAGTGTCAATGTCAGAGACAACTTCTTCACTGATGCAATAGGCCTTATCAAGTCCACAACCTATATTAGTTCAAGAACAGTTAGTCTTAGAGAGAGACAGAGGTGGGAAGAGAGAGATCTGTGTTCATGATTTTTACCTCTTTGAAAGCTGCATGAAGATTAAAAATCTTGGCTTCTAAGGTAAGGCTACCATCTTCGAGTCTTGAAAGATCTAGGACATCGTTGATGAGAGTTGCCAGGATATTGCTACTCTTAAGTATGGTTTCTATCATGACTCTTTGTTCGGGGGTTAGCTCAGCTTCTAAGAGCATTGAACATAGGGATATAATTGCATGCATTGGTGTTCTCATCTCATGGTTCATCACAGCCAGAAAGTCATTCCGAGCACGTATAGCCATCTCAGCTTCTTGTCGAGCTAAATCCAGAGCAACATTCTGCTGCACCAGCTGGTCATGGGCCCTCATCGATTCTTCCAAAATCGCAGCATGAGAAAGAGCCACTGCCACCTAAGCATCACAAAAGTTAAAAAATGGAAATAGTAGAATTTAGTAATATTCGAGCAGGTAACATTAAGAACAAAATAACATTATGGGAGGAAAACCTATGAACAAGGAAGTATTCATGTTGATTTTTCTTAATGAGGGAAACCATCAAATCTCCTTTTTCCCATTGCTTTCCAACCAGGATTTTCTGATACTAGTCTAGGGTAGTTATACATGTAGTTCAGGCAAAAACGACTATTTGAATCTGAACATGGTCAAACTCAGTATGTTTTACTACTGCATGGAATTAGAGCATTTCTAAACAAGCACTAAAAGAGAATTGAGTGAATTCTCACAGATTAACTAGAAAGTGGTTGATAGTTATTGTATCAAGCATTCATATAGTTAAATGAAATGGTGTAAATCTAGAAATCACGCTGTAAACTTTTGCACACTAAAATTGCATGAAAGCTTGACAGAGGAGAAAAGCCGCAACACGAACCTGGTCAACAACAACTTCTACAAGTTCAAGCTCATGCTCTCGCCATTTTCTTATGCCATTCAGAATAAGAACCATGACAGCATAGCTTTTCGCAGACAGTTCAGGCCAGTTGTTAATATGAAAATTCGAGAGGTGTAAGAGTGGTACACGAACAGCAACAGCTTCAGGAGTAATATATCTGCCTGGGGGAGGCCTAATATTTGCCAATGGGCATGTATGTGGAATATGGATCGCTTCAGCATGGTTAAAAACTTCGTTGATTATAGGAAGATTAGTGGGCACAGTGGATCCAATAGGTATCAAATTGCTCAAAGTATGAGATAGTTGCATATTCAGGCCCCGTTGCGATGGCATCCACAACGCACATTCTTCCAAATCAAGAGTTCTCCCCAACTCCACGAGAGTAGTTCTCAATATTGTGTGTCTATCAAGTGTGCTTCTGATCTCATGAGTCAGCATACGAACATGCCTGCTAGTTTCTTCTTGTTTTATGATGAGTCCCATCTCTCTATCTAGTTCTTCAGCCTTATTTTTCAGAAATGATTCACGTGTTTTCACACTAAGCAGATCAGGGATAATGTGAACAAGCATTAATGCCGTCACACACGATACAGCAGCTGTCGAAACTTTTGCTACAGTCATTACTATTGCAACCGTTTTCGAATGCAGAGAGAATGTCCACAAGTTAATGAGGTGAGTTGCTCCACAAAGAACAATAAAAGCACCAAACTGTATTAACACCCATCTATATGGAAAGAAAGAAGATCTTTGGACGAAGTAAATGAGCTCCAGAGGAATGGAGAAGTAGGCAATTGCAATAAGGAAATCTGATATGTACTGATATTTCACCAAGAGCCCATCGGCTGGCCAATGAGTCTCAACGCAGTCGCAGGAATCCATTAGAAGAATCTGAAGAACACACACCAGATCGATCTGTATTGATCGAAACATCGTTACCATGAATTCATAATGTAGACAAATGTTTTTCTATATATGGAAGAAACAATTTTGGCCAAGAAGCAGTAAATAAGTTTGAAAAAAACAAAAAATAAAAGCAAGCAGCAAATCTATGGAAATAATTCTACATACCCTTCAGATGAGAAAAAAAACAAAATGTGTGTTGAGGGCTTCATACCAATCGACATATTAAATATTCATCCTATATTTGTTCAAACTTTAACATTTGATTTCCTGAAAGCACTTGGCATTCAAACCACAAATCATGAATTTTGATTGGTTCAAATAACAAATAACAAACTAATATAGTAACTCGCTCCCGTTAAAAACTCATCAATAAAGATTAGTTTTGATCATAACATCACAAGATTTTGTGGCAACTATGAAGAATAACCAATTCTGTCTATGGCATTTAGCAAGATCTGAAATCTCACTCTGTGATTATTTTCATATGATTATCAATTTACTCTTCCTTAGTTTTTGACTTGTCATTTCCAATGGCTTCTAAATCACATGACCATGGATAATGAACCACACCATCCTTGTAAGGCACAAAACATAAACAAATGCTGCACAGATGAGTTCAAAAACACACATGCAGTCTAATATTCCAACACATCCTATTTCACCTATATCTTTGTCTGTCTCTTGATCTTACCGAAAATAGTTCCTAGCCATTACTTCAACACACATTCTTGATTGTACAACCACAAAAAGATATCAGAGGACTAAACAAGTATAAATTTCCACCCCTATTTCTCAGAGATCAAACAATTAATTAAGATCTAATGAACAATTCAACAAACAATATCAAACTCTATCACCGACACCTCAACTACAGAAATCGAAATCGCAAAATATGCATAGATGCATTCTTCAGAATCACAAAATCATAGCCAAAAAAAAAAAAGGGAAAAAATAAATTCCGAAAATTACCTGATAAATAAATTATTTCACGCGATCCTAAAACTTCATTCTGCGAACTGATTCATTTCAGATTTGGTGACGGAGCTCTCCTCGATTAACTTCAAAAAAAAATATTGGTCCATTATAGAAGAAGAAAATGAAGAATTGAGCATTGAGGCAACAAAAAAAAAAAGGTTAGTAAAGTGGAGGGAAAAAAATAAAAAGCTTTTATAGCTTAAAGTCATCACGAGCAATAAAAGCGACGTGCAGTGTTCGGGTTCAATGAACGGGAAGCACACGTGTGAAACTGCTTTGGATCCATTCCCACTCGCGCGTGTGTACGTGATATGTCATTGGCTCGAGCTAAATCTTGCGCGAATTAATAATAATATAAAAAATATATGGATAATAATATATATTCGGATGTTGTGCTACATTCAGGATTATATAACTTTTAATTCACGTCACATGTTAAATAATAATATCATTTAAAAATATGTAGTAGAACAATCATTTTATAAATATGGATTGAAATACATATGAAATAAAGAATCTCGTTTTAAATCTCATGTGGCACCGTAGAAAACAGACAATAGTTATTTAATTGGTGAACACCTAGTCCAACTAAGTTGAGGATCCCTTAAGAAATAATTTTACTGCTAAAAGTATTAATTTTTAGATTTTTATTATGTGGTGTTTGATATAGTAAATTTTAGGTTAGTATCATTATTGTCCGGTTGATATATGTATTTAGAAAATTGCACATGATATGGAATAATTAATAAAAATAAATATCATAATAATAAAACAAGTCTCCTTCATATTTGGATGTGTCTAATGGACCCACTCTAACTATTTCAAAACTAACTTGACATGTTATAGGATAAACGATCCGAACTAATAATAGAGTTCGGGCAAAACGAGTAACTATCAAACATCAAGTTTGACTTATCTATTATATTTTTAAAACAAAATATTTAAACTAAAATGAATATAAATCAATTAAACATATATAAATTTACAAACCACATAAATTACCAAATTACTAATTATTAAATTCAAAATATTTTCTATAGTTCATTAAATTACAATCCACATAATATTAAATTCCCAATTGAAAGAACATGTCAATATTATCAACAAATATACATAAAAATATTATGTAATATAAAAGTATTAAATAATATGATGTTGACTCAACATGTCTCATATAATAGGATATGTGAGACGTTTTCACACAAAAATTTATCTTCACAAATTTAAGTATAGATTTATTTTTATACAAAGAAAGATACACAAGTGAATTAAATGCATTGAATATTTTTAATATATTAACCCTTTTTTAAGGTTAATATATGAATCAATTGATAATAATTAAAATTGCACATGAACGTAATATAATCGTCGAACAAAAATTTGTGTTGTAAGTTCAAACATGTATCAATTTATAAGTAGGTTTATCTATCAAAACAATAAAATGACTAATAATAATAATAATAATAATAATAATAATAATAATTTTGTAGCTTATTTTTGAAAGTTTTTGTATTTTATCATTTATAATTTCTTGATATCTAAGAAGTGGTTATAGTTGTTATTATTTTTAATGTTTTTGTTGCTTTTTAGTTTTTAATTTTTTTTTACATTTTTTAAATTATTTTTTGCATTACTTTCAGTTTTATTTTTTAAAAATATTTTAATGTCATTCCAAACATTAGTTTATATTTAAATTTACAGCTTTAAATTTATTTTGAGATTTTAAAATAATATTAAGGTTTATAAAAAAAATTAGATTTTCTTATAAAAAAAATTAAGATTATTGATTTTTTAAAATTTAAATGATTAATTATTATTTCTATTTAATTTTTTGATTTTAAAAACAAATACTTATGATAGATAATACTTTTTATTTCTAGTATATTATTTTTCCAATTGTATTTTTAATAATCAAAGTAAAAAAAACTACTATAATTTATACTTTGTCAGTGTTTTCATAACCGAACCGGTGGCCAAACCGGCCTGGCCACCGGTTCACGGTTCAACCGGTCGGATCAGTTCAACTGGTGGTTCAACCAGTAAAATGATTTTTGTCTATTTTTTTTCAATAATATTTATGTTACATTAAAAAAGTTATATACTTATATGATTCATATTAAAATAAATACAATAAAGTTATAAAATGTCAAACTACATACCCCATAATCCATAATGAAGTCTCAAACTAAAAATTAAAATATTAAATACTAAAATTTAAGATAGATAAAATGACAAAGTAAAATATTGTAAATCTTGATGATCATATCATAATATATATTGAGATTGAGATATGCATAGAAGAATATATGTCGATATTTGTTTGTATTTGTCGATATTTTCCAATATCTTTTGTATAGTTGGCAATATTGTTTCTAATTCCTAAATTAAAGCATCCGATCTAATATTGAAGGGATATGGTATTTAATCAGATCCTTTAATTTAGGAATAAGAAACAATCTTGCCATATTGAAAAATATCGACAAATACAAGAAAATAAATCAAAGAAAAATATCAAAGAAAAATATCGACAAATATTCTTCCATGCATATCTCAATCTCAATAATATAGGTTAGATGACACATAACTTTATGGTAGTTGAATGAGAAATAAATTTTGCATTGCTTAATTATAGTTAAATGAGAAATAAATTTTGCATTTGTTATTTAATTATAGTCGAATAAGAAATAAATTATGCATTGGTTCATGAAAAAAAAATTGGAAATTTCATAGCCCAAAATTTTTTTTTTTTGGAAATTTCATAGCCCAAAATTTCATAACCGGGAACCGGAAAATCAAAAAAAACAAAAAAAAAATTTTGGGCTATGAAATTTTCAATATATAGCAGAACTAGGGTTTGAGTTAGGATTTCGGCTAATTAGGGTTTAAGTTAGGATTTCGGCTAACTAGGGTTTAAGTTAGGATTTCGGCTAGGGTTTGAGCACGTGGGAGCGCGTGGGGTGCGTGAAAGACACTTTTGGGTTGGGTTTAAGTTAGGATTTCGGATTTCGGCTAATTAGGGTTTAAGTTAGGATTTCGGCTAACTAGGGTTTAAGTTAGGATTTCGGCTAGGGTTTGAGCACGTGGGGGCGCGTGGGGTGCGTGAAAGACACTTTTGGGTCGGGTTTAAGTTAGGATTTCGGCTAGGGTTTGAGCACGTCGGGTTTAAGTTAAGATTTCGGCTAGGGTTTGAGCTCGGGTTTAAGTTAAGATTTCGGCTAGGGTTTGAGCACGTGGGGGCGCGTGGGGTGCGTGAAAGACACTTTTGGGTCGGGTTTAAGTTAGGATTTCGGATTTCGGCTAATTAGGGTTTAAGTTAGGATTTCGGCTAACTAGGGTTTAAGTTAGGATTTCGGCTAGGGTTTGAGCACGTGGGGGCGCGTGAAAGACACTTTTGGGTCGGGTTTAAGTTAGGATTTCGGCTAGGGTTTGAGCACGTGGGGCGCGTGAAAGACACTTTTGGGTCGGGTTTAAGTTAGGATTTCGGCTAGGGTTTGAGCACGTGGGGGCGCGTGAAAGACACTTTTGGGTCGGGTTTAAGTTAGGATTTCGGCTAGGGTTTGAGCACGTGGGGGCGCGTGGGGTGCGTGAAAGACACTTTTGGGTCGGGTTGACCCAGTTGCATAAATTTAAGACACTTCACGCACCCTTTTGGGTCGGGTTGACCCAGTTGCATAAATTTAAGACACTTTTGGGTCGGGTTGACCCAGTTGCACAAATTTAAGATCCGTACACTTGGTGTATAAAAACAATTGTGAAAATATAAAATACTAGTTATTGCTAAATAGTTGGTGAAATAAATTACTTTTATGATCTTACTATTGAATTTCTAGATCATGGATCGTAGATCAACCCATTTCACTAAATTAGATTCATCATATGATCTTACAAGAATAATATTCCATTTCATTCGATCGGAAACCCTTTACTAAATATCAAAGTGAAAAATCATTATATCATCTGATAGAATTCAAGATCATAAATAATGAGCTACAAAAAAGTTTCAAGATCATAAAAAATGAGCTGATATTAAATTACAGAACAAGCAGCATTGAGTGTTGTGAACAATGGTGAAAGCTGTTTATACCTTCCTTTTCCCTTTTCTAACCTTTCCTGGAAACCTTTTCTTAGGATCTAAACTAGCTTGATGAAGCATCTCCTTCCAGAGTTCTTCAAACTGGCAATCGAATCCATCCTGAAACCAATCTCGAATCTCACGAAACAACGCTCTAGGATTTTCATTCCACAGCGTTCTTAGTTTATCACAACTATCGATGACTCTTCCCTTCGTGTTTAATCTACTCAACAGATTACCTGCTCGTTTCATACCCCACGCTTCTGGCTTCAACATGGTTGCAGGTGAGGCGGCCATGAATTTCCGAGCAGCTTTCAGGCATGGCAAAACTTGGCCGTCAAGCAAAGAGTAAGAGAAGACAGCAACTCGAGTAGAATTGTCTTTGATGAGCGAATTATGCAGAGGAAGTGGCCAAAGATGCGGGCCGAATGTGGGAGCCACCCACGAGAAGACCTGATCGGCCATGGAGTCATAGTATGGTTTTGGCTCTGCAAGTGGAGCCGATAAAGTACACAACGTTCGAGCATATTGAGGAAGCCAATTTGGTTTCACACTTGTAGCTCCATGAATGTATGGCCTTCTAGTGTGCAGTAATTCACTGTATACAACAAACTCAGGTGCTGATCTAGCAAGAGACGACCAACGATGGAGGAAAACCGTTTCTTTAACCATGCAAGCTTGGTATCGGACTGCATTAGGGTTTCTCTCTCCATCGGATAAAACATCCGTTGCTTTGATCCGTTTGGCAACCCTGTCTGCCCAGCCAGCACAGATGGCCTGTCCCAAAATATCCTCCTCGTTGAGTAGAAGGGGATGTTTGTCTGAGGAAACCCTCCAAGCATTCTCCACATCCTCGAGAGTTCCATGGTTCCACGAGAAATCCTGTTGTAGATCACTGACACACGAGGTGAAAACTAGTCGGAGAAGCTGTTTTCTCAGCTTGGACATTTCTTCCATGGTCTTGCAGTGTAAAGCATTTTCAGTGCAAAACTCTATCTGGCTTTCAGAGAGTTCGAAACACTGAAGTGCAAAGGCAACAGACAAAGAATCGCTGGTGGGATTAGAAAATTTTTCACGAGAAGATTTAGCGTTTTGTTTCAGCTTCTTTATCCTTGATTTCTCTTCTCTGTCAAGAACCTTCTCAGTTTTTTCAGAACCGGATTTCTCAGTATGGTTTGAATTGTCTTCATCATTATGATTTTCTTCAAAATGCACAAGAAAAGGATTCGACAAGCTTAAAGCTGCGGCTGCTGCAACTGCATATGCCAAAACTAGATTTGCTCGGGTATACGTCTTCAGCTTTTGCATGATTTGGATAACGGTGAGAAGCATTCTGGAATGACGTGGGCTCATTGGATATCGAGCCATGGCCTTTCCTAGAAACGTCAAACGGCCTTTGTCATCCAGTGCTTCGAGAACCTTGAGACAACGCTCTGCTTCAAGCAAAGCATTGGTCTCTGGAGGTGTTGGGAAAGGAAAATTTGCAACCTGAAATCACAGATTATATGAGTTCACTCGCATGGTGAAACTACCTAGCGATGCTAAAACCAACATCCACACTCTAGAATAGAAAATGAGAATCAAAACTACATGAGAGGATAACAAGGTCATCAAAAGGTACATAGGATGTAGTTCTTCAACACAGCCAAAAATGTAACTTACTTTGCCAATATGCATGGATTTCAAAAGGAGGACAACACCATCAACTGGCACTTTTGATATTTCAGCACTAGAGAAATCGGAAAATATGTTATTGAAGACTGCTGAAGAGTAAAGGCGATAACAGTGTCCTGGCCCAGTTCTCCCAGCTCTTCCTGCGCGCTGAGCAGCAGAAGCCTTACTTATCCACTGTACCTCATATGATTCCATGCCATTCGAAGAGTTATAATTCTTGACCTTTTCTCTTCCGGTGTCAACAACATACTTAATTCCTGGAATTGTCAAAGAGGTTTCGGCCACATTAGTGGCGACAACAACAAGGCGTTCTCCATCCTTTGCCTCCTCAAATACACGAAGCTGGGATGAGGCAGGAAGCATGGCATAAAGAGGCAGAATGTGCAATGGACCAGGGGAAAAACCCTTGTCTTCGTCATGTCGTTTAGTAATGGAACTGGACTGATTTGAGACTTCTTCTGGGGTTGGGTCCACATCTTGCATTTCAGTGTGAGAACCAGAAGCATTTTTCCCTGCCAAGGCCTTGAAAGCAGCCTTCAATGAAGCAAGGGTTCCCTCCGCTCCCAAAACATCTGAAAGCTTACCATCGGACTCAGGTTTTGACTGATTTTCATTGTCACTAAAGTATTCTAGATCACTTTCTTCTTCTGAACCGTATGATATATCAGATTCATCATCTGAGAAATCTTCATGATCATCCTCTACGTGGGAATTAAAACGTTCAGTAATCTCATTGTTAGAATTCCCCTGAAATTCAAATGCGTCACAAATCTCTCTCATATCATTTTCTTCTGGAGGTTTCTCTTCGCAAATGGAAGAAGCATCATTGTTTTCTTTGACTACTTTAGCAACCATCTCTCGAGAAGCTCTACGCAATCTCCGACAAAGGAATTCCACTTCTTTCTGACCTGTTACAAAAACAAGAATACCTCCAGGTGGCAACCTCTTGTGAATTGATAGAACCTTCTTAAAAGCTTGGCCAATATAATCAACAATTTCTGTCTTCTTTGAGAAGTGTATGGTAACTGGATATTGTCGGGTTGGAACTTCAATTACAGGTGGAGGATCACAAAAAATTCTACTCCCGGACACAAAATCTTCTACACGTAAAGTAGCACTCATCAGCACAAGTTTCAAGGGGTAAATCCTATTTTCGCATTCGATAGTTTCCCCAGAAAGAATCCTCTTCTCCTGCTCTCTGTATTCCCTCTGCCATAAAGCAAAAGGACATAAAATTTCTAAACGTATAGGACTTCATAAGGTGAGCTACCACAAAAATCCATGCCACAGAAGAAAAGAACACAACACTGTTTAACAAAGATTTTATTGAGGATTTCTATTCTTCCAAAGTGTTCATGATATCGATATGTTTCAAAGAGATATATATTACAAGTACAAGATGTAAAACGAAATTAGGTGAGGTAGTTACTTGACGCTCTTGGATAACTCGAGAAAGCATCCCAATGAGTATATCGGTATTCAGACTCCTCTCATGAGCTTCATCCAAAATTAATACTGAGTAGCGCTTCAACAGAAAATCACTCTACAGCACAAAATAAAATTTCCAGTTTGTATAAACATAAATGAGTAGGCAAGAGAAGAGAATAAACAGTAAGAGTCACATGGGAGAATATTAAATCAATATGAATTAGGAATTAGCTGAACTATTGAAAGAAAAGGAATAGATAACTCAATAATTCCAGATATTCAGATTAATCTACACATTGTGTAAAACATTCTACCACCTCAAGTACAATGTTCATGGCATAAAATGTGGTCACATTGTGACACATCATGCATTATCATCAGTTGCATTCATCAGAATCAGGATTTGTAATAAATTTCAAAATGTTAAAAATATTCTATCAAATGAATTCCATAAACAATAGACGAGTAAGGTGAAGGGAGAACCTGCACTTCCCGAAGCAAAATTCCATCAGTCATAAACTTGATAGAGCAACTCTCTCCAACTCTTCTGTCATGCCGCACTTGAAAGCCCACCTCCTTTCCTAGTCGAAGTCCAAGCTCAAATGCCACTCGCTTAGCAGTAGCAAGTACAGCAACTCGGCGAGGTTGAGTTACACCAATAATGCCACCTCGGGTATTTAAATGGTGTGATCCAAAACCAGCCTCGTAAAGAAACTAAAAGTTGCCATTTGTTCAAATAGATTATAATATATTTCACCAAAGGAATACACTTAACAACATTAAATGGTATTATTTTTTAAAGAAAAAACTAACCTGAGGAACTTGAGTTGTTTTACCACAACCAGTCTCACCACATATAATAACACTGGTATTCTCATTTATAGCCTCCATTATTTCTTGTTCCATCATGACTATGGGTAGACCCATCCTTTGCTCTTCCACATCCTTAGGTCTTGACACATGCACAACAGTAGGAGTAACAAGATCTCTAGTCGAAGAACAGAGGGTCTGGTTATCTTCACGATTGGGAATGTATTTTGGATCTCCATCTATTTTATTCTGCCCGACATACACAAGAGTTGGACACCATAAACAATTAAAAGAATTATGTAAAATAGGCACATTGATGCAAGCATGGTTTTGTGCTGTCGATTTTTATATGAAAAATAATCATGATTTGTGAAATAAATATGCATAATAGATCAAGTGGATACCGTAGGCTTAATTATTTCTTCATTTTGGGGAGACTTTTGCAAATATGTTGGAATAGATTGTTGAATAGGACCTCCAGCTACTTCCTTTACTGAATCAACACCACTTTCATCATCAGATGATTGCACCTTCGTAGTTGGTTGCACATTGATAGGTGGTGAATGGATTTTCTCCTCTTGTACTTCAACTTCAATATTTTGAGATGCAGTATCCCTTTTCTTCTTCGAGAAAGGATGATCAGTATCTGGTATTTCCAAACCCGCTTTAGAATACTCAACTTCTCTTCTCCGTTTTTCACGAACAGTTTCAACCTGAAGTCAATTCAACAAATACATGATTAATGATTTATGGATCCTTTCTACATCAAACAGAACAGAACAGTAAGAACAAAGACAAACCTGCCCCAAATTCCTTGAAGACCACATAAGTGAATAAACATCATCTCGAATCTTGTACTTCCTGAAACATGAACATTCAAAGCCCGATCAACACCATGTCCCAGACCTCACTTAATCAGGTTAAAATGTTTAATGAATTCACTTATATTCGACCATAAACCACGATCGGATTGTATGTCCTTACTCCAATGTCTCCATGCTTTTCAATAGAATCAATTCCTTTTCTTTCTCTTCCTAAACAGCAAAACAATTAAATTAATCGACATCTAACTCAATATAGCAACAAAAAATATTGTTGCAATTTCCCCAAGATTTTGCTTATAACCATACCTCAAGCTTCTTTAACTTTCTTTTCTGAGACTTACTAAGCTTAGGCTGGTTCTTCGCAGTAAGCTTTGCAGAAACCTAACAAAAATGCAAAATTTTAAAAAAATCGCACATATCTAATTACCTATAATCATTTGGGGGGAAAAAACATATCTCTGCAAATAACACGGGTGGCTATTTCAATGCACATACCTGATTTTTCCCCTTCTTTTCTTTCTTTTTCTTCGGCGGCAGTATGATGAAATCTCCACCATCGCACTCCAAACTTCTTCACCCCATTGCAAATCAAAAGAATCAGTAACAATAAGAAGCCTTTTCCAGTTGAAAAAATAAAATAAAAATTGAACCTCGTTGAATCTGCTCCGGCGTTCAAATTTCTTAATGATTTCATTACTCCTCTAGAACTGCTTGCTGGATATGCTTACAGTTAGATTTGTATCTCTCTCAATAACGGCCGTTTCCTTCTCTACTGTATCTAATCAGTACTGTTAAGAGCGGAAAAGAAAAGCGAACACAGAAGAGAGAGAGAGAGGCGGCGGAGAGAGAAACGTAACGAGGAAGAGGTAGGGTGGTTATGATCGCCGGAGGAGAGAGAAAACAGACAGGAGTGGCGGCGGCCGCAGCAAGACCGATAGCTAATTATACTTTAGACTATAAGAGGAAGAAGGAAATTAATTATGTTTTAAATAATATTTTTAAATGGTTTAGTATAAAATCGAATTCAACACTAATTGGGTATAAGGATGAAATACATATCGTCATGTTGTATGCAAATTTGATTTTACAATATATTTATGATATATGATATCGATATCGATATGAAAATATTGAAAAAACAGAACATATAAAATTTTGTTTAAATCGAAATTTTTAGGGAATTTTTACACACATGTTCACTCTTATTCCACTCATCACAATTGAATATTTTAAAACTTAACATAAAGGTAAAAGCATTTTCCCGTTTTTCTTTAAATTGATTTTTTTTGTACAAAATACAGTACAATTACTAAAATTACATGACATAATAACATTATCTTGAAAATGACACTATAATGTTAAAATAAGTAAATGGATATGCCATCTTGACCAAATATATTGATATTAGATTCACATTCGAATACATATTAAGGGAAAATGTTTCAATTAAGCCACTAAATTGTTACAATTCAAGATCATGATAATAAATAAAGAAGAGGTAAAAAACACCATTAATGAAATATTCACTCAATTTATAAATTCATTCATAATTTTAAGGTAAAAAAAAAAAATGTACAACCTTCGAATACATTTAAGGCACTAAGATTTACTTATGGTTCATTCACAACGTATTTGAACGTTAAAATGTTTAGTTTACCATTTGTTACACTCTTAACACCCTTTCATTTATGAATACACCCCCTAAATTTTTTGATAAAAATAACCTCTTAAAATTGATAAAAATATCATTTTATATAATTTACACAATTAAAATATATTATTATTTACTTGAATCCTAATTTTGTTCAAACCCTAATTCTATTCAAACTACAATTTCACTTTACTTAATCATAATTTTATTCAAACTCTAATTATTTGATATTAAAATTATAAATATTTCTGTTTCCTCTCATTAATTCTAAAACAACATATTGTTTTGGGATATTTATCAAAATTTTTGAAGTTTGAGGATGGCGAAATCCATGTTTTTAACTGGAATTACATTGTATATATGTATATGAATCGTGATTTCATTGGAAATTTGAGGGCTGGAATTACATTGTATATATGTATATGAATCGTGATTCCATCGGAAATTTGAGGGGGACGGCCGCTGCAGCTAGTTTTCTCAGCTCCATCTCTATATATAACAATGAATCGTGAAAATCTCATGAAGATACATGATATTAGTTTTTCGTCATGTTTTATAATAATAAAAATAAATTTTTCGATCACCTAAAATCAAAAAATTTGAGGGATACATCGTGAATAATTTGACAAAACTACAATAGTCCTTGTAATTAAGCGAAAGTATTGTAATTTGAAACTTGTAAATTAGAGTTTGTATGATTAATTGCATATTTAGCGTAAATAATTCCAAAGCTTTCTAACCATTTTCATCTGTCTCCCAACCTTTTGCAGAACTTCAAGATCAAATTTGAAATATCTCTCAAACCCTAATTTCTATACAATCTATACATGCACATATATATATAGTCTTCCATACCGAACTTCAAGATAAAATTGTGAAAATTAATATGTCGAACAAGAAGAGACTGGATAAGTTAAATGCCGTGTTTTTCAATTTTGTTTGAAACTTTTTTTTAAAATATTTTTAAGGACAATATAGGTAATTTAGAGGATGTGTATTAGAAAAAGAATAAACTTAAAATATAAAATGGGAGTGTATTTAGTAGTGGGGTGTATTTAGAAATAAAGGGCAGCCACACCCTAATCTTTTAGTTTCGAGAACTTTTAATATATTATTGAATATATCATAATATATTTTATCGCACTATTCTATGGTTTTGTAATATTAATATATGGTCCTTTGAGAAAAACTAAGCAATTTCTACATTGGGTTTAATTTTTTAAAAATTTCATTGATTTCCAAAAAGAGGCAATTTAACCGGAAAAAAACTCTTTGATTAGCAATTAAATCCAAGAGATGAAAGGAAGCAAATTTACAAAAAGAAACCCAGCAAAACTAATTGTAGCATTTCACAAATTTTGTGAAACAATCCTATACAAAATTGTATTGAAGTACTAAAGAATCTCCAGATTTATTGTTGGAGGCACTTTTCTTGGAAGTTGCTTCTTTGCACGACTCTTTGCACTTATTGCGATTTCATTAACTTTGCTGGCAAAATAAATTTTATCCAAATACCTCCAACCTCTGGGGTTGCGTGTATCAACACGAATTTTTTCGAGTGCAACAGCATTGTCCAAGAAATGCGTAAACAATTCTAGTTCACACACCACACCTCGATACCCCACAAATTCTATCTCCTTGAGCTGAGGATATGACCTCTCAATCTTTCTAGCCTTCCTCTTGATAAATCGAGGCCTCTCAAGCCACTTTGCCTAGAACAAAACGTGCAATTCGCCATTGTAAAATCAAGATAACATATCGAAAACGAAAAGGGGTTAAGATAATTTTTTTACCTCAAGCACAAATCTCTGCAAGCAAGGTGATGCATGTACTAGACTAGTTAGCAACATGAGAGGGTCATCATGAGCTATCAAAGCTATTACTCTCAATTGCTTAAGATTAATCATTTTTACATGCCAACACAAGTGTTGAATTCTCTGTGGAGTAAAAGAAAAACGAAAAAGGATCAAGAATTACCACCACCACCTATGTGATATTAATACAACAACATGCATCTTAAACTTACAATAAGATTGCATCTCTCGAGAATGTCCAATACTAATATCTCTAACTGGGGAATGTAGTTAGAGAACAGCTGCAAGACATTTCTAACGTCCCAGCCCATTCCCCCAATGTACATTTCGACAAGCAGAGGAAGATTCTGGACATCAAAATGAACCCTGTCCCCTCGATACTTCAAATAAACAAGATTCGCATCACGAATCTTAACTGATCTGAGGCTGTGACACAAGTTTATTTCTAAACGTTTAAATGACGGAAATGGCCTAATAATCTTTAGTCTCGAAAGTCCTTCGCATTCAGAAACGGATAGATGTTCTAGCAGAGGACATCTAGTTATAAAGAATGTCAATACTTTATCGTTCACAATCACATGACTCAAAAATATGCTTTTAAGATACTTGACATGATCAAACTCTCTCTTCAAAAGACTATATGGATCAAAAGTATAACAATCCATTAAGCCACTTCTAAAAGCCTCGGCTATCAAGTTCAACTCGAGCCGCTCAACCTTCCTAGCTAGAGCAAATCTAAGCCATTCATCAATTGAGCTTTTATAACTATTAGTTAGACCGAAGAACACTCTGAATTCCTCAATGTTGGGGCTCTTATGCAATGCCATAACATGGTTAACCCATTCCACATAATTCAACCTCGCCTTATTGAACCTCGCCTTATCTTTTTTGACCGATAATATTCTCTTTTCAAAAGTCCCAATCTTCAGCATTGATAATGTGCCATCAAAATCTAGCTTAGTTATGAAGGTCCACAAATACCTCCATCGAGACGAAAGTATGCTAGTCGCAACTGCTTCCTTTAGAGGAAGGGAAGACAATATCAACACTAATAATTCATCAGGTAGCATATCAATTGATGAACCTTTTTTATTGTTAAACTGCAAATCAAAAAATAAAAATTTATGAGAAAAATAATAATAATAATAATAATAATAAGCACCCTTTTGCAATTTCAAAGAGCAAGAGAATTAACCTTGTAGGCATTTCTTGAACACTCCACTCGCCCACGTTTAGCCATTATACAAAGTGATATCCCAACCTTTTTATCAGTGAAGAACGTGAATGTTAAATTCCAGAATTTTTTAGAAGAAACTACAAAATATAATTAAGATTGAATGTTTTTCTTTTCCAAATTCATATCAAAATCAAAAGCCTATCAAACATTTTTTCATTTAAATTTGATTTTCGAATCTTCAACGAACTCCTTTAATATTTTGAATTAAACCATCTTGGGAGGGATTCATTTAATTTTATAAATAGCTTAAATCAATTTAAAATCAAAACAAAATGAACGGAAGATTACATTACTAGCGCGCGCGCACACATATATATATATATATATATGAATGAAAATAATCTAAATATATGAATTAATAATCTCAAACGTTTCTCATGTAAAAGTTACTCATCAACAATACACTTGTTGTGGAATTATATTGTAAATCTTCTAGGTGATTAAAAAAACACCAAATTTTTTGTGCATGTGTCAAACCTGACCCAGAACTGTTTGAAAATTAAAAGGATCCTGAATCGAATTCGAATTCAGGTCGAATAATATACGTCTTTTCGATTTTTGTCTTTTCGATTTAATAAAAAATTAGTAGGAGCGATGAATTTCAAAAATCAAACTTAGAATATAAGAACATATCATCAATATTAAATTTATTCAAAACTAAAGATATGAAAAGAAATATACCTCTGATGATTTTCTTTTATCTTTTACTTTAATTGGTATCAAACAGTTGAATCCACGAATGGTTGAAAACACAATAATCTTCTGACTTGTTCCTCTCGATAGTGTGTGCACACCTAAATATCAATTATGTATTGCTCGATTAATGAGATCATAGGATTGAGTTAGGATTAGTATCAATTATGTGTTACTCAACTCATGAGAGAAGTCACGAATTAGATTTGAGATTAGAGAGATTAGAGATCTAATCTCAAAATTGGAGTCTCTCTCTGAGGAAAGAAGAGGCGTATTTTTCTCTGCAAGTAGGCGTGTATACTTTGTGTACGGGGAGATAAATTTCAAATTTCTTTTATAAGCTCAATTTTATTGATTACATATCCAGTTGAAATTTTAATTCCAATCTAATTAAGATTTATATTCAATTAGAAATCTAATCTTAATATTCACAAATCTTAAAATCTAATCTTATTAAGATTCATAATCTTAAATATAATGGTCCAAATCCCATCAAATTAATTAGATTCATAATCTTAATATAATGGTAGTTGATATAATCTTATAATATCCATTTTATTGATTATATTAATATTATAAATAAATATCAAATATTTATTTATTATTAATAAATCTATTTTCTTTTCTTGTAGATCTAATATTATAGTTCAGTTTTCTAGTTGAGAATATTAATTACTTTTTAGTTCCTATTCAATGAAAATTTTAATTTTCTATATCATTGTGTGGAAAAATTAAATAGTAAAACATAGAAAATGGTTATAGCCACAACCAATTTATTATGTTTTCTTAACTTGTATGAAAATTTTTATTTTCGTATAATTTGGTGGGAAATTTTGAAATTTTAGATCATAATAAAATTGGATTAAACATCAAGGATAACAATTTTATTTACAAAAATTCTTTTTTTCTTATGTACTCTCTTATGATCTAGACGTTTCATGAATTCTTACATGTGATACATATAGAACCGTATTTAGAATATATGAAAATGCTTAAATATCCATTGTGGACAACTCTTAATATGCCCGATGACATATAATAATGTCATCCCCTCGTTATATAAAAAGTAAAATTAATAGATATTTTGAATTTTTGACAAATCAGCCGTAAACACATTAATAAATTAATGTGCTCATGGTGATTGTTAGAACATAATTGGTGTATAGATGATCTTTATTAAGTTCAAATATGGAAAATACCTTGTCATTGATCTTGGAACGTTGGACAAGATCATGTCACGCCAGATTCTGGTAATTATTTTTCTTTCATATTGCATCTCTTTTTACTCAATATAATTTTAAAAACCAATATTACAACATAAAAACTTATTATTTTTATAGGTATCATATAATACTTTCGCAAATATTACATGATCCACACAAGAAAAAAGAGTTAATTGTCAAGTTAAAATTTCAAGAATTAAGACTTGGAGTCTTGGAATCAAAGATATTACTTGATAATGTAATCTTATTTGTCAAATTATAAATTCTCAATAAATACACATAAAAATATTATATAATATAAAAGTATTAAATAACATGATGTCGACTCCACCTCTCTCACATAATAGGATATGTGAGATGTTTTCATACAAAAATTTATCTTCACAAATTTAAGTATAGGTTTATTTTTATACAAAAAAAGATACACAAGTGAAACATGAACAAACTTCATATTTATTCATATATCATGTTAAGGATCTCAAACTAGTATTGTTGAATGTGAGACATTATATCTTCACTGCCGGTTCACTGTTCAGAATTTCCCGAACCGAAATCGAACCGTCTAAAATCGGTTTACGGTTTGGAATCGGGTCAATGGTTCCCGAAACCATTGACCATCGGTTCGAACCGGCTCGGTTCCCATTTTTCGAACCGGATGATCATGTATAACTACGACAACTGAGATATACCGTGCAGCGCAGGAAAATTAGGTACAGTATACAATTGATAGAAGCAGTCTCTGGATCACTTTCTCGGAGAAGTTGGAACTCATATCATAAACCGAATGAATAAATATTTCGAGAAGTCATTAAAAAACAAAAACATCACTACATGTCATGCTGTAGGATTCGAAATCTTGTTGTATGATAATAAATTCACAAAACTGTATGCACGCTTTTATAAGTAAGAACTACGAGTCTCGTTATTATTTCTTCAATAAAATAAGTCTACAAGAAAAAAGCTGTAATTCAATCTTCATTGAAAGCTGGTGAAATAGAAAAGCCATCATTTTCAATTAAAAAATAATAATACTTTATTTTTATAGGACCCATTCTATATTCCAAGTACCTAATATACCCTCACCCTCAGGTGTATTGATGCTCAGGGGCACCCAAAAAAAGCCCGTCCATCGAGGGTTTATATAAATTCACTGGTATTTCACTTATGCGATGTGTGGTTTATTATTTATTGTGATAATATATATATAATTAGTATTAATGTAATGAAGTTATATAAATTAAAAATTATTTATAATATTTTTTATTATTTCAAAATATATAGAATATATAAATGTATGTTTCATATTTTTTATTGTTTTTATTTTTAAAAGTTCTATATATAAAGTAGAATTTTAACTGAAAAAGTTTGAGTTTTATTTGATTAAGTTTTGCATTACGTGTAAAGTTGGGTAGTGAGATGATGAAGATTGTTATTATTTCATATAATTAGATGATATTACAAAAGAGAAATTGCAAAATTATGCAACTTGTATAGTTTAATTAAATGCATTGAATATTTTTAATATATATTAATCCTTTTTTTAAGGTTAATATATGAATCCATTGATAATAATTAAAATTTCACATGAATGTAATATAATCGTCCAACAAAAATTTGTGTTATAAGCTCAAACATGTATCAATTTATAAGTAGGTTCATCTATCATAACAATAAAATAACTAATAATAATAATAATAATAATAATAATAATAATAATAATAATAATAATAATTTTGTAGGTTATTTTTTGAAAGTTTTTGTATTTTGTCATTTATAATTTCTTGATATCTAAGAAGTGGTTATAGTTGTTATTATTTTTTATGTTTTTGTTGCTTTTTAGTTTTTTTTTTTTTTTACATTTTTTAAATTATTTTTTGCATTCCTTTCAGTTTTATTTCTTAAAAATATTTTAATGCCATTCCAAACATTAGTTTATATTTAAATTTACAGCTTTAAATTTATGTTGAGATTTAAAATAATATTAAGGTTTATAAAAAAAATTCAGATTTTCTTATAATTTTTTTTTAAAATTATTGATTTTTTTAAACTTGTATTGATTAATTATTATTTCTATTTAATTTTTTGATTTTAAAAACAAATACTTATGATAGATAATACTTTTTATTTCTAGTATATTATTTTTCCAATTATATTTTTAATAATCAAAGTAAAAAAAACTACTATAATTTACTCATGAATTGTGTTAACTCAATGATTTCATAAATTTTACCATACTAATAAAATATGGAGTGTCATTTAATTGCCTTTAAGATTGTTTGTACTTTAGATTTGGGCTGCAAACGGTAAAATTTTATGAAATGGATGGTAAATCCACATTGTTACTAACTCAAAAAGGCCAAATTAAAAGGAGGTTAAAAAGAAAAAAAAAAACCATTAAAGTCCAATTATATTAAGTTGAACTAACTAATAGATTTATATAAATAAATATATACACGGTACAATTGTACTTTGAAACCTTAGTACATTTCCATGTCGCCTGTCTCCTTTCTTCTTCATCTTCCTCATAATACATATTTCTGATATGCATTTGAGGAATTCGAAGCCGAGGCCAAGCCTGGCTATGATGGCAGAACCTATACTAAGAACTTTATTTTAACAAAATTTAGTTTGGAAGATTTACAATATAATATACAGATGCTTATAAAGAAATACTCTTATTTTTATTTTTTTAATATTTTTCATGACATGAAAGGAAAATGGACATGTTTGTAATTTATTCCAACTGTCTTGCTGTTATATAAGTAAGGACGAAAATATCGGTTTTGGTGGAAATATTGATACCTTATTTTTATGAAAATATCGGTGGATATATCGATTTCAGTGGAAATATCGAACATTTTAAAGAAAAATATGAAAATATTGAAAAAAATTAGAAAATATATCTAGTAGTTTAGTTTACGAATTATAACAAACATTAATATATATTAAACTTAAAATTTCAAATAAAATGATATAGTTCCACTTACTTTTATATAGAATTTAAAAGAACTAATTAGTTCCACTTACTTTTATATAGTTTTTTTGTAAACATGTGTATAAATTTTTTGAATTTGGAAATTAAACATATTGACTATACAAATTTAATTTGTTGTATTGTGTTTTGTTGATGTTGGAATCTGTGAATGATAAATTCCTAGTCGAACACTCGAAGATTACTAAATTTGAATTGAATCGGTAAAAATGGGATTAAAATGGGTTGAAAAGGTGTGAAAAAGAGTGCAAAAACTCTAGCCCGGAGCCTATTCGGGCAATTTAGCTTGACTGATCCTGGACGATTTTGGAAGACCGGACATGATCTTTTGTTATTAAAATAGAGAAAATAACTCTCTAGTGCTTAGTACAAATGAAGTTCGAACCATTTACAAGCTGAAATTACATCTATTTATAGTTAAGATGGAGTCCAAGTAGTAGGGATCGTGCCCACGTCTTCCGTGCTTTTCGTCTACTTTCTCGGGTGTGAGCGGTTGGCTGCCCCACGATCTCATAACCGCTGGACATGCTCTGCCCGGTATATCCTGACCGGGCCGACGAAGCGGATTCAGACTCGCCATGGAAATGATCCTGATCGGGTCGGTAAGAAACCGTCCAGATGAAGCTTTTTAGTCGGTATTATGGGCGTGCTGGACGGATTATGAACAAGACCCGAAGAAATCTCAATGGACCGGTCAAATGGGTATTCGGCTCTAGCTCGGGTGAGCTTGAACTATTTGGACCGGGCTTCTGAATGCCACTCCTGTAGACCGGCCACCTCAGTTTCTGGTTTCTGCTCGGGTCGGGGGTCCAATAATAGCCCCTTAGGTCCTGATAGAAACTTTGTTATGTTAGGACCTAATCAAATTTCACCAGCCGAGTCGAGCTTGATCCTGGTTAGACTGAAAATAAAATGTTTTCTCGATTGGGCACGTGCCATCATCTGGTGTGATGAAAGACGAAACGTCGCCAATCCTAGTCATCGGGTTGGCCACGCGTCCATATCTGTAAGGACGGAAGTCGAAAGGTCAAGTTGTCCTTATAAATAGGGGCGCATTCCCTTTAGTTTGACCTTCACCAACCTGATCCTTAGAAAAATTTCGTATTTAACCGAGCAAGTTTAATTGCGCAGAATCACTTGTCCACGATCGACCATTTAAAATCAACCGCCCCCAATCCACTATCCAGATCTATTTTAGGTAAATTTACTTCACCATGTCTTCTGATTCCAAGTCTTCTGGGTGCGGGTCAGCTCAGGATTACGATCAGGGCAGATCTGAATATCAGGGGTATAGCTCCGAAGAACTGGATATGGAGCTCAGCTCTTCCCAATCTCCAGAGATTCGGAGCTTAACTTCGCCGATGGTTGAGGTGGTGGGAACCTCGGGTCAGCCAGGACGTTATATCCCTATCGGAGTACCGAGGCCCCCCAGGCAGTACTATAGAACCGAGCAGCCCTTAGTGGACTCCAAGGCTGCATTTTGGCCGTCCGTGGTGATAAAAACCGAACTGGATAGGTGGCACGTGCAGTTCAACATCCCTCGGGTGTCACTTTCGACGTTCTAAGATCAAACAAGAGGATGGACAAGCCGCATCGGGACTGCGTAGCGATTAGCATCCGTGCCCTGGAGGGTGGCCTGTGCTTCCCTTTGGCGCCTTATCTGACCAACTATCTCCGTTTTTGGGGCGTTGCACCCTGGCAGCTTCATCCGAATAGTTGGTCGTCCATCATCGGGCTGCTTGTCATGTTCTGGACCTTCAACTTGGGCATCCCCACCCCTCAGGAGCTGTTCTGGCTCCTGAACATCAAATTGCTGTCCAGCACCCAGAACCACCTGAATTATCTTTCCCCCGACCCTTTAGGCCACAGCTGGTTCGTGGTTTTCCATCATCCATCAAGGACTGGAAGACCAAATGGTTTTGGGTCGGGGGTGACTGGATGAGTCCTAGCCAGGTCGGAGAGGAGGGATCCCAGCGAGTGGTCTGTCCTACCTACTTCGGGACGGCGAATGGTAATTTTATATTTTTATTTTTCTGCTCGGTAATCTGATTTTAATTATTTTTTATTTTACAGAGATTCATGTCCAAAGCCTTTTGATCGGGGATGCCTTCTCCTAGAAGATTGCATTTCTCCGAGACAGCACTGAGTCGTCTCGAAGAACCTTCAAAGCGCTCATTATTGAGGAACGTCTTATTCAAACCGGTCTTATCCTCCTATTCCGACCAGCCCCAAACAACTTTTCGGGTAAGTTTTTTCTTCATTGTGCTCTGCTCGGCATAATGCTTTCGTACTTAATCATTTTCTGTTACGTTTTTCAACTATTCTCCCTCATGAAGGACTGCAGCTTAAGTGAACCCCCAAGAGCGCATCCGTCAAAGAGCCGAGCAGGCCAGGGCTTCAGGTTCTAGGCCTCCAGCACCTGGTCGGGGCGTTGGTCGCCCTACTTCTGCCATATCTGTTCCAGTCCCAATCCCGGAGGAGACGGCTCTACAATCGCTGCCGGCCAAGAGGTCCAGGTCTGGGGCAAGCAGCAACTTAGGAACTGTCAGGGGCAACCTAGGAGCTTCAAGAGGCAACTCAGGAACTGGGGGTGTCACCGTTGCAGCCCCGCTCAGCATCTGGACTGCTGAAAGCCCACTGGCCGGCTCAATCAGCATCTACTGGTGGGACCCCGTCATGGTCGAGGAGACCAAGGAATATCTGGGCCGCCGTGCCCCTTTTCAGGTCAGCTATTCGTGGGCCCAGTCACCGTCCAGGGAGGTGTTGGACCATCTACCGGTCGGAGTAGCGACAGCCGCTAAAGTCCCCATCAAGTCCTGGACGGAGGAGTTGGAAGGGTATGCCAGCAAAATGATCAGTGTGGACATGAACGTCTGCGCTAACATTCTTATGGCGCAGGCGTCTGTGTTCGCTTGATGGGCCCATTTCCAGCACGAAGCCAGGCTGGAACGGCTAAGAGCCCTGAAGGCTGATTTGAGGGAGAGGGTCGGCCAACTGAGCACTGGCGTCGAGGAGAAATAGACTCTCCAAACTCAACTGGTCTCCTCCCAATAGGCCCTGACGAATACCACCAAAGCTGCCGAGCTGGACCGGTAGAAAGTGGCTGACCTGGTCGGAGAAAACGCCCAGCTGCGGGCTGAGATGGAGGGCCTGAAGGCTGATTTGGAGGCTGCCCGGGCTATCCCAACTGATGAGGTCGCCGTGGTCGTCAAATACAAGGACTTCGAGGAGTGTAAATACGAAGGCATCCTTGGTTACCTCTTTGCTTTCATCGACGCCATTGATGTGGCTCGGAAGGATAAGCTGGACGACCGCCCTCTCAAGACGGCCCTGACTGGCTATCTAGAGAAGAATCCTCTTCCGGCCTACTATCCCGACCTTATGAGTGACCTGCCCGGGTATCTTCCGCCTGGGTCGGAAAAGCTTCTAACGCCGGCTTCACCGATCAAGCTGATGTCTGACCCGACATACATCATGGTAGCCGGAAGCGAGATAGACCATGAGGCCGGAACGGTAGGTGAGGTGGCAGGGACGGCAAACAAAAAAGTGGTTGAAATCGATCGATAAATACTTTGTAAATTTTTCCTTATTTTGTTTCGTTTTCCTGTTCGGGCCAGTTGGTCTTTCTTATATGAGGTGCTGGCCTCCAGACCAACGTTTGCCCGAGGTTAACTGTTTTTTTGTTCTACTCAGCTCCTCTTCATTTATGTTTGTATATTTTCATACTTGTATATTTTTTCAACGTTATACCATGAACTTAAACTTGCTCAGCTAGGTAATGTTTTGTGCCCGGCTCGATTTATGTCAAAATAATGTCAAAACAATGGTTAATCCATAACTTATTCAACTCAACATATTACTTGACCGGCTCGGTCTGGATTTCAATCCATATAGTTGAATTATAACTTGATTGGGTTAACACATTATCTGATCGGCTCGGTTTATATTGTATCAACTAATGTACCGAACTTGGCCGACTCACCTTATTTTAGGATATAATTTCTAACTGCTTGTTCGGCTCAATTTCGTATGATCCTAAACCAGACATGATCAGTCTTGGCTGGCTAATTCTCCGCCCTGGGTCAGCCCCAATTCTTTCTGATTGATCTGGACCGGCCGATACCCATCTTGGGCCGAAACCTTACTGATTTACCTGTCCTTCAACATGGTTGCAGGTGAGGCGGCCATGAATTTCCGAGCAGCTTTCAGGCATGGCAAAACTTGGCCGTTAAGCAAAGAGTAAGAGAAGACAGCAACTCGAGTAGAATTGTCTTTGATGAGCGAATTATGCAGAGGAAGTGGCCAAAGATGCGGGCCGAATGTGGGAGCCACCCACGAGAAGACCTGATCGGCCATGGAGTCATAGTATGGTTTTGGTTCTGCAAGTGGAGCCGATAAAGTACACAACATTCGAGCATATTGAGGAAGCCAATTTGGTTTCACACTTGTAGCTCCATGAATGTATGGCCTTCTAGTGTGCAGTAATTCACTGTATACCACTGAAGTATATATAAGCATGCAAAGCATACTCAAGCTGAAGGAAGAAGAATCAGGAAATTTGCTAAGTATAATAAAAACGTAAAACAGATTACTTATAAAAGCGTGATTTCGAAATGTGACTTCAGGCAGTTAAAACGGTTATGCATGGAAACTGGTTTCAAGTTGGCTGCGCAGATAGAGGAGTTTGCGGGGGACTTTTCTCGGTGTATACTTAACCGAATTGCGATCGGTTTTCTTCTAGAGCTTTCATATATCATATAGATTAGTTTGTTAGTTGAGTTCGTTCAGTAATTCGGTCTATAAAAGTCAGGGTTTAGCTCAGAGATAGATAGATTAATTCTTGTGTTCTTGAGTACATGTAAATTGTAATTGCTTTTCAGTTTTCGTTTCAATAATATTCTCCCCGCCCCATTGTACCCGTGGATGTAAGCTTAAGGCTGAACCACGTAATCTTGGTGTCTTGATTGTTTTTGTTTTGCGTTTGGTTCAAGTTTTCTTTTGGTTCATCTTGCGAAGGTTGTCAAAGGTTGTGATTGCAGTTCGTCTTGAGGAATTACTTGAGAATTGGCGCCGTCTGTGGGAATTCACAAGAAGGTCCCTCAAGAATGGCATCTGCAAGATTTGACATCGAAAAATTCAATGGCTCGGGTGATTTCGGGTTATGGAGAATCAAGATGAAAGCCTTACTGGTTCAGTAAGGTTTGGCGCAGGCTCTGCAAGGTCTTGAAAGTTTTCCAGAGGAAATGAAGCTCGATCAGAGGAACACTATAATGGAAAAGGCTCATAGCACCATAATTCTTAGTTTGGAAAACAAGGTGCTAAGGGAAGTGGCTAAGTTGGATACAGCCAAAGCAGTTTGGGAGAAGTTGGAGAACTTATATATGGTCAAGACACTCACAAATCGACTATATCTCAAGAAAAGGCTTTATGCATTCAAGATTCTGGAAGAGAGATCTCTGATAGATCAGTTGGATGAATTCAACAAGCTGCTAGATGACCTTGAAGATGTGGAGGTGTCCTTGAAAGAAGAGGATAAGGCTCTCATGATACTGAGTGCTTTGCCTAAGAGTTATGAGAACTTCTGCGATTCTCTATTGTATGGAAGGCAAGTTTCAATTACTTTGGATGAGGTAATTACTGCTTTAAAGACAAAACAACTATCCAAGAATCCTGAGATTAAATCAGCAGGTGGAGGAGAGGGTTTGGTTGTTAAGCACAAGCCACAGAAAAAGCAACCTTTCAAGAAAGGATCAAGGCCATTTAACAAGAATACTCCATCTCAACAGCAAGAAAATAAGGATGACATAGAAGGCCAAATGTGTTTTCATTGTCATAAACCTGGCCATTTCAAGAAAGACTGCTTCAAGCTTAAGAAACTTCAACAGGACAAGACAGCAAGTAATGGAAAGCAAGTGAATCAAATTGCAGAAGCTCCTAACAGTAGCTGTGGATATGAATCTGCTGAGGTATTGGCCATAACTACAGATCAGACTTCTAAGGATTGGATCTTGGATTCAGGTTGCTCATTTCACATGAGTCCGATTAAGCAGTGGTTTCATGATCTTACTCTAAAGGATGAAGGTGATGTACTATTGGGAAACAATAAGTCATGCAAGATCCATGGGATTGGATCAATTAGTCTAAAGATGCATGATGGAGTGGTGAGAGTATTGTCCAATGTCAGGTTTGTACCAGAGCTGAAAAGGAACTTAATATCTCTGGGAATGCTTGACACACAAGGCTACAAGGTGCAGGCACAAGGAGGCATCATGGAAGTTGAAAAACACTCAAAGATAGTGCTTAAGGGCTATAAGAAACATGAACTGTACTACTTGGATGGTAGTGTTGTTACTGGCTCAGTATATTCAGTCAAGGAAATGGACAAAACTTGGTTGTGGCACAAAAGACTTGGCCATATGAGTATTAAGGGATTGCAAGAACTCCATAAGCAGGCTGCATTTGGAAAAGATAGAATATCTACACTTGACATTTGTGAGCATTGCATACTTGGAAAGGCAAAGAGACTAAGCTTCCCTACTGGAGTTCATTCTACCTCTTATCTCCTAGAATATCTTCATTCAGATTTGTGGGGGCCTGCTAAGGTACAAACCAGAGGTGGAGGAAGATATTTTATGTCCCTAATTGATGACTTCTCAAGGAAAGTTTGGGTTATTATACTTAAGACTAAAGATGAAGCTTTTGACAGATTTAAGGAGTGGTTAACTGAAGTAGAGAATGTCTCAGGAAAGAAGCTAAAGTGTCTTAGAACAGACAATGGACTGGAATTTGTCAATGAGAGATTCAATAGCTACTGCAAGGAGAAAGGCATCTTGAGGCATAAGACAGTGGTCAACACACCTCAGCAAAATGGTTTGGCTGAAAGGATGAACCAAACCATTTTGAATAAAGTCAGATGTATGTTGCTTAGTTCAGGCTTATCTAGGTGTTTTTGGGGAGAGGCAGTTGCTACTGCAGTATACCTAATTAATAGGAGTCCTTCATCAGCAATTGAGTTCAAAACACCTCAAGAAAGATGGACTGGAAAGCTGGCTGATTACTCAAGACTCAGAATATTTGGCTGTCAAGCTTATGCACATATCAAGCAAGACAAATTGGAATCTAGAGCTCTAAAGTGTGTATTTTTGGGATATCCTAAGGGAGTTAAAGGATACAAGTTGTGGTGTTATGAAAAGGACCAGATTAAGTGTATAATCAGCAGAGATGTCAGCTTTGATGAATCAAAAATGCCTTTATACAAGATTGAAACTAATGATTTAATTGTTTCTATGGATGACAGGTTGGAGTCTGAGGTGGAGCCTTCTAAAATTACTAAAGATAATCAACAAGCCAGTGAAGATCAAGCTTCATCAACTCACAAAGAAAGTGCAAATACTGATGACTCAGTTCAAGAATATTCTTATGACAGTGATCTGGAGCTGGATAATTATCAGTTGACTAGAGATAGGATCAGGAGGCAGGTAAAACCACCTTCAAGGTTTGGTCAATTAGATAATGTTTCCTTTACTTGTCTTACTGCAGAAAACATAGAGCATCATGAGCCAAGCACTTATGCTGAAGCAATGAAGTGTGCTCAAAGAGATAGATGGAGTATAGCTATACAAGAAGAGTTGAACTCTTTGAACAAA
Organism: Scutellaria barbata; assembly: GCA_028654395.1. Classification (NCBI taxonomy): domain Eukaryota; kingdom Viridiplantae; phylum Streptophyta; class Magnoliopsida; order Lamiales; family Lamiaceae; genus Scutellaria; species Scutellaria barbata. Next base: position 25,070,163 of record CM053649.1, read on the forward strand.
AATTCAACCTGGACAGTGGTAGACAAGCCTCCAAATCAGAAGCTTGTGGGGTGTAAGTGGATTTTCAAAAGGAAAATTGAAGCTTTTAACAAGGACAAAGTCAGATTTAAGGCTAGGTTGGTTGCTAGAGGTTTTACACAAAGAGAAGGGTTGGATTATACTGAAATATTTTCACCAGTGGTCAAGCATTGCTCCATTAGAATGTTGTTGGCAATGGTAGCTCAATATAACCTAGAGCTGCACCAGATGGATGTCACAACAGCCTTCTTACATGGTGAGTTAAAGGAGAAGATATATATGACAATACCTGAAGGATTGGCTGTGAAAGACAAGGAAAGAAAAGCTTGCTTGCTGAGAAAATCATTGTATGGCCTTAAACAAAGTCCAAGGCAATGGTACTTAAGGTTTGATAACTATATGAAGAGAATTGATTTTGTTAGAAGCAAGCATGATCAATGTGTTTATGTTAAACATGATAATGACACAACACACACATACTTATTGCTATATGTTGATGATATGTTAATTGCAAGTTCTTCGATTGAAAGAGTGAATGCTGTAAAACATATGCTTAATGCTGAATTTGAGATGAAGGACTTAGGTACAGCCAAGAGAATGTTGGGCATGAATATCAGCAGGAACAGGTTGCAAGATGAAGTATTTCTGGATTTAAGCAATTATCTTAGGAAGGTGCTTATGAAGTTCCAGATGAATCAAAGTAAGAGTAACAATATTCCCATCAGTCAGCATGTAAAGTTATCAAAGGATCAGACACCTAGCAATCAAGATGAGACTGACAAAATGAAGAAGATTCCTTATGCAAGTGCAGTGGGGAGTATCATGTATGCTATGGTGTGTTGCAGACCAGATTTGGCTTATTGTATGAGTGTAATCAGCCGGTATATGGCTGATCCTGGACCAGCTCATTGGGAAGCTACTAAAGGAGTTATGAAGTATCTAAATGGTACAGTGGAACATGGTCTTTTGTTCAAGAAAACAGCAGCCACTGATCAACCTCTTGTGGGATTTGTTGATTCAGATTATGCAGCAAATATTGACTCGAGAAAATCACTCACAGGTTATGTGTTTACTCTATTTGGTGCTGCCATTAGCTGGAAGTCTACACAACAAAGTGTGGTGGCTTTATCAACCACAGAATCAGAGTTTATAGCACTCACTGAGGCAATAAAAGAAGCTATATGGCTGCAAGGTATGTTTGAAGAATTTGGTTTCAAGCAAGAAAGTATTCAAGTGTTTTGTGATAACTCTAGTGCTATACATCTTTCAAAACACCAAGGGTATCACGAAAGAACAAAACATATCGATGTTAGATTGTTCTTCATAAGGGATATAGTTGATAAAGAAGTAGTGGAAGTGAAGAAAATTCCAACTGAGGAGAATCCAGCTGACTCATTGACTAAAGCTATTCCTGCAGACAAGTTCAAGATGTGTATGACACTGATAAGGGGAAGGCTGCAACCAATATCACATGATAGAATAGGTGCTGTGCATGCTTAAGGTGGAGATTGAAGTATATATAAGCATGCAAAGCATACTCAAGCTGAAGGAAGAAGAATCAGGAAATTTGCTAAGTATAATAAAAACGTAAAACAGATTACTTATAAAAGCGTGATTTCGAAATGTGACTTCAGGCAGTTAAAACGGTTATGCATGGAAACTGGTTTCAAGTTGGCTGCGCAGATAGAGGAGTTTGCGGGGGACTTTTCTCGGTGTATACTTAACCGAATTGCGATCGGTTTTCTTCTAGAGCTTTCATATATCATATAGATTAGTTTGTTAGTTGAGTTCGTTCAGTAATTCGGTCTATAAAAGTCAGGGTTTAGCTCAGAGATAGATAGATTAATTCTTGTGTTCTTGAGTACATGTAAATTGTAATTGCTTTTCAGTTTTCGTTTCAATAATATTCTCCCCGCCCCATTGTACCCGTGGATGTAAGCTTAAGGCTGAACCACGTAATCTTGGTGTCTTGATTGTTTTCGTTTTGCGTTTGGTTCAAGTTTTCTTTTGGTTCATCTTGCGAAGGTTGTCAAAGGTTGTGATTGCAGTTCGTCTTGAGGAATTACTTGAGAACCACAAACTCAGGTGCTGATCTAGCAAGGGACGACCAACGATGGAGGAAAACCATTAAGAAGCCTTTTCCAGTTGAAAAAATAAAATAAAAATTGAACCTCGTTGAATCTGCTCCGGCGTTCAAATTTCTTAATGATTTCATTACTCCTCTAGAACTGCTTGCTGGATATGCTTAGGGTTAGATTAGTATCTCTCTCAATAACGGTCGTTTCCTTCTCTACTGTATCTAATCAGTACTGTTAAGAACGGAAAAGAAAGCGAACACAGGAGAGAGAGAGAGAGAGAGAGAGAGAGAGAGGCGGCGGCGGAGAGAGAAACGTAACGAGGAAGAGGTAGGGTGGTTATGGTGGCGCCGGAGGAGAGAGAAAACAGACAGGAGAGGCGGCGGCCGCAGAAAGACCGATAGCTAATTATCGATAATTTAGACTATAAGAGGAAGAAGCAAATTCATTATGTTTTAAATAATATTTTTAAATGGTTTAGTGTAAAATCGAATCAACACTAATTGGGTATGATATATTATTGTTCAAGGATTGATGAATTTCTTATACTTCAAAAATCATATTAATTGCCAAATAATTTTTAATCGTGTGTAATACAAATTAAGTTGAGCTACTAACTTACATTATGTATGTTGTACGACAATGCACTAATTTTTTATTTAAGCAAATTAAAATATTTATAAAAATAATGTCTAGGTTCATGAATAAAATTTAGTTAAATATTAGACGGGGATAAAAAAATGCAATTTCCTTTATAAATATTCACTTGGTTGTTTTTTTCTTTTTAACAAATCCCGCACAATAAATATATTAGGTAAACATAAGAATGATCTTTTGTCTATGCTATTAACACCCCTTTCATTTATGAATACACCCCTAAATTTTTAAATAAAAATAACCTCTTAAAATTGATAAAAATATCATTTTATATAATTTATACAATAAAATATATTAATAATTACTTAAATCCTAATTTTGTTCAAACCCTAATTCTATTCAAACTACAATTTACTTTACTTAATCATAATTTTACAAACTCTAATTATTTAATATTAAAATTATAAATATTTATGTTTTCTCTCATTAATTTTAAAATAACATATTTTTTTGAAGTATTTATCGAAGTTTTCGAAATTTAAGGATGGCGAAATCCATGTTTTTAACTAGAATTATATTATAAATATGTATATGAACCGTGATTCCATCAGAAATTTAAGGGCCGGACACTGCCGCTAGTTTGGAAATTTGAGGGGGCGGCTGCGGCCGCTGCTGCTAGTTTTCCCAGCTCCGTCTCTGTATATAACAATGGACAGTGAAAATCTCATGAAGATACATGATATATATTTTTCGTCATGTTTTATAATAGTAAAAATAAATTTTCAATCACCTAAAATCAAGAAATCTAAAGGCTAAATCGTGAATAATTTGACAAAACTACAATAGTCCTTGCAATAAAGCGAAAGTAATGTAATTTGAAACTTGTAAATTAGAGTTTGTATGATTAATTGCGCATATTTAGCGTTAAATAATTCCAAAGCTTTCTAACCATTTTCATGTCTCCCAACCTTTTGCAGAACTTCAAAATCAAATTTGTAATATCTCTGAAACCCTAATTTCTATACAATCTACACATGCACATATAGATATAGTCTTCCATACCGAACTTCAAGATAAAATTGTGAAAATTAATATTTCGAACAAGAAGAAACTGGTTGAAGTTAAATGTGTGTTTTTTAATTTTGTTTGAAACTTTTTTGTTTAAATATTTAAGGACAGTATAGGTAATTTAGAAGATGTGTATTAGAAAACAATACTCTAATAAAAGGGAGTGTATTTAGTAGTTGGGTGTACTTAGAAATAAAGGGGCGGTAATAGCCACGCCCTAATCTTTTAGTTTCTCAAATGTTTCAATTTCGACAATTTTTATTGCACTATTTTATGGTTTTGTCCTTTGAGAAAAACTAAGTAATTTCTACATTGTCTTTAATTGTTAAAAAATTTCATTGATTTCCAAAAAGAGGCAATTTAACCTTCACATGATAAAGGAAAAAGACTCTTTGATTAGCAATTAAATCGAAGATATGAAAGGAAGCAAATTTACAAAGAAAGAAACCTAACAAAACTAATTATAGCATTCCACAAATCTAATTTTGTGAGACAATTTCATATAAGATTTTAGTGAAGTACTAAAGAATCTCCAAATATATTATGGAGGTACTTTTATTGGAAGTTGCTTATTTGCACGACTCCTTGCACTTATTTCGATTTCATTAACTTTGCTGGCAAAATAAATTTTATCCAAATACCTCCAACCTTTGGGTTGAGCGTATCAACACGAATTTTTTCGAGTGCAACGACATTGGCCAGGAAATGCGTAAACAATTCTATTTCACATCTGAACACAAGTGTTGAAGTAACCGTGGAGTAAAGAAAAATGAAAAAGGATCAAGAATTACCACCGCCACCTATGAGATATTAAGACAACAACATGCGTCTTAATCTCCAGAAATTGTCCAATATTAATATCTCTAACTATGGAATGTTGTAAGATAACAGCTGCAAGATATTTCTAACATCCAATTCCATTCCCCCAATGTACATATTTTGACAAGCAGAGGAAGATTTTGGACAACAAAATAAACCCTTGCCTCGATATTTCAAATAAACAAGATTCGCATCACGAATCTTAACTGATGCTGTGATACAAGTTTTTTTTCTGAACGTTTAAATGATGGAAATGGCCTAATAATCTTTAAACTCAAAAGTGCTTGGGATTTTCTAAACGTTTAAAGGATGGATTGCTTAATAATCTTTAGACTCGAAAGTGCATGAGATTCAAAAATGGATAGATGTTCTAGCAGAGGACATCTATGTATAAAGAATGTCAATGCTTTATCGTTCACAATCACATGATTCAGAAATATGCTTTTAAGATACTTGACATGATCAATTGAATCAGAAAACTGTCTCTTCAAAAGTCTATATGGATCAAAAGTATAACAATACATAGTCACTTCTAAAAGCCTCTGCTATCAAGTTCAACTCGAGACGTTCAACCTTCCTAGCTAGATAGAGTACATCTAAGTCATTCATCAATTGAGCTTTATAAGGATCAAAAGTATAACAATACATAAAGTCACTTCTAAAAATCTGAGTCATTCATCAATTGAGCTTTATATGGATCAAAAGTATAACAATACATAAATCACTTCTAAAAGCCTCTTCAACTCGAGACGTTCAACCTTCTTAGCTAGAGTACATGACTTTAAAAGCCTCTGCTATCAAGTTCAACTCGAGACGTTCAACCTTCTTAGCTAGAGTACATCTAAGTCATTCATCAATTGAGCTTTTATAACTATTAGTTAGATTGAAGAACACTCTAAATTCCTCAGTACCCATTCCACTGCTTTATCATTTTTGACCGATAATATTCTCAAGTTCAAATATGGAATCAAAAGGCCACAAGAGGTCCTCTAACTTTCAAATTCAAATATGGAAAATAGATCTTGGAACCTTGGACAAAGTTCAAATATGTAAAATAGATCTTCCAACCTTTGACAAGATCATGTCACGCTTGACATGTCACGCCAGATTTTGGTAATTTTTTTTCTTCATATCTCTTTTTTACTCAATATAATTTTCAAAAACCAATGTTACAACATAAAAGCTTATTATTTTTATAGAAATTATATAATACCTACTTTTGAAAATATTACATGATCCATACAAGAAAAAAAAAAGAAAAAAAGAAAAAAAAGCTAATTGTCAAGTTAAAATTTCTTAAATTAAGACTTGGAGTCTTCAAAATCAAAGATATTAAATTTGTCACATTATAAATTATCAACAAATACACATAAAAATATTATATAATATAAAAACATTAAATAACATGATGTTGACTCAACCTCTCTCACATAATGTTTTCATACAAAAAAATTTATCTTCACAAATTTAAGTATAGATTTATTTATTTTTCATACAAAAATTTATCTTCACAGATTTAAATATAGGTTTATTTTTATACAAAGAAAGATACAACTAAAACATGGACAGAAACTCAGCTCATAAGCCATTACCGATTCCACATTTTGAAATATCTTCGATATATCCTCTATATTTCTATTTTTTTCATGTGATCGAATTTTGAAATATCTTCAATATATCCTCTATATTTCTATTTTTTCATATGATCGAATTCTGAAATATCTTCGATATATCCTCTATATTTCTATTTATTTATGTGATGGATATAAAAATGAGTTTCACGGACCGATTCTACATTCCAAGAATGAAAATATCCTGAATATCCTCGATATTTCTATTTTTTCATGTAATCGATTTAAAAATCCAACAATGAAAATATCTTGAAATATGTTCGATATATTCTCGATATTTCTATTTTTTCATGTGTTCTCACGGAGTCATGATTATACTCCTCTACTGACATTTAATCCTGAAATATTTTCGATATATCCTCAATATTTCTATTTTTTCGATATATCCTCAATATTTCTATTTTTTCATGTGTTCTCACGGAGTCATGATTATACTCCTCTACTGACGTTTAATCCTAAAATATATTTCTATTTTTTCATGTGTTCTCACGGAGTCATGATTATACTTGACATTTAATCCTGAAATATCTTCGATATATCCTCAATATTTCTATTTTTTCATGTGTTCTCACGGAGTCATGATTATACTCCTCTACTGACGTTTAATCCTAAAATATATTTCTATTTTTTCATGTGTTCTCACGGAGTCATGATTATACTCTTTACTGACATTTAATCCTAAAATATGTTCGATATATCCTCAATATTTCTATTTTTTCATGTGTTCTCACGGAGTCATGATTATATAACTTCGATACATCCTCAATATTTCTATTTTTAATCACAACATTTTCTCACGGAGTCATGATTATACTCCTCTACTTATTAGCGGTGTTCAATCGTCGAATGCTGGTGTTCAATCGTCGAATAGGAATGCTCCTGGCAATGGCAGTGGCGGGCATTCTTGGACCGTCGAATGCGCAATGGCAGTGGCGGGCATTCTTGGACTTCGAGCGGTATGCTCCTGGCAATGGCAGTGGTGGGTATTCTTGGACTTCGAGCGGTGGCAATGACAGTGGCAGGCATTCTTGGACTTCCAGCGAAGGGGTTGCGGTTCCCACGAACTCCTCTACTTATTAGCGGTGTTCAATCGTCGAATAGGAATGCTGGTGTTCAATCGTCGAATAGAATGCTCCTGGCAATGGTGGCATTCTTGGACTTCGAGCGGTGGCAATGACAGTGGCAGGCATTCTTGGACTTCCAGCGAAGGGGTTGCGGTTCCCACGAATAACTATCTTGGAACGATGACCCAGCCCTTGGACTTCCAGCGAAGATGACCCAGCCCTAGCAACAATAGGATTTTTTTTTAAGTGATGAAATTTTGAAATGAAAGAAATAAAAATCAACGCCCTAGCAACAATAGGATTTTTTTTTAAGTGATGAAATTTTGAAATGAAAGAAATAAAAATCAACTCTAAATTAATAAGATTCACAATGTGATCAATGCAATGATTCAAACTCTAATGATTGAGACCATTAATTATTAATACCACTAGTGTATGAATTAGGATAGAAAAATGATTAAGTGGTAACATGATATTGTCGGAAAAGTGAAATATGTACTCCAAAAAAAAAAATATCATTGTTGACATGAAGGGCAGGAAAACAAAGCATTTGTCTGTCTTTGCATTTTTTGCAACAGATTGGGATTACACCTTTGCAAATCATATGCAAAAAAAAAGTTGTGATTCTTTGTCTGTCTTTGCATTTTTTGCAACAGATTGGGATTACACGTTTGCAAATCATATGCAAAAAAAAGTTGTGATTCTAAATTTTAATTTCGTACTTTATTTCATATTTTTTATATTTTATGTGGTATTAGTAGCACAATACATGCATTTGTCTGTCTTTGCATTTTTTTGCAACAGATTGGGATTACACCTTTGCAAATCATATGCAAAAAAAAGTTGTGATTCTAAATTTTAATTTCGTACTTTATTTCATATTTTTTATATTTTATGTGGTATTAGTAGCACAATACATGTGACTTCCACAACAACATTTGGTGAATTTATGTAACAGTTTTAAATTAGTTTAACATCATATATATGTACATCGTATGAAAATTCAAAGGAAACCTTGAATATAGACTATTTTGATTTTTATATTATATTTCATTCTCATACCACATTTCACTATAGTCAATAATATTAAATTAAATTTGATTTGGATTCAAAAATGAATAATAAATTAAAACACAGAAAAATAAAATAAAAGATTTGGTTATTAAAAAGGTTGACCACTTTATTAAGGACGTCCCTTGAAGATAGAAGTTGTAGCCAGATAGGTTTAGTCTGTTGGGCCAATCATCTTTTCAGGAACCACGAGGGTATCAAATTCTTCAGAGTTGAGCACTCCAAGTTTTAAGGCAGCTTCCTGTAATACAAGAAACCAGTTGATTTGCATTTGAGTATCAAGGACATCTAATACATAAAGGAATGGAGATAATTTCGCAGAATCTGACCTTCAAGGTACTTCCTTCCTTGTGAGCTGTCTTGGCAACTAATGCAGCATTGTCGTAGCCAATTTTCTACGAGAGAAATAGTAAAATTCAGTAAAACTCAGCAGGAGAGGCGGGGAAAGAGTTAGAATCTAATTGAGAACTTACTGGGTTCAAAGATGTAATGAGCATGAGAGACTGCAGTGTCACATATATCATGATTAGACAAGGGAGGCTATCAATGATTCAAATAAAATCAGATGTATAAATCATATGCAAAGTGGTGACTGACCTCGTGCAACAATTTAGAAATTCTTTCTCGGTTGGCTTGAATTCCCCTGACACAATTCTTTTCAAAGGAAGCAGAAGCATCCGCAAGCAATCTCAATGACTAAAAACAGAAACAAGAAAACAATTTTTCAGAAAATGATTGCCAAAGTGACAGTGTGTATGCATGCAACGCATGCACAAATATAGTTCAAAACTTGGACGAGTAACATAAATAGCACCAAAGCAAAAGGTCATGCATGGTTTTCTCAACCGGGGGGGGGGGGGGGGGTGGTTGAGTTTTGGGTTGGAGAATAAAAGGACATATAGAAGAAAGAAACTAGTCAGACCACAGAAAATGGTGAGGTATCATTTTGTTCCTCCTTCACACAGTAAAACAACATTGTCCTAATTGGAATGAATTAGAATAACAATACTGGAACATACATGTAATAGATTGCTGGCAATGACAGGCTTAAATACATTCAGTTCAAAATGACCATTGGATCCCCCAACTGTAATCGCCACATGATTGCCCATTACCTGAAAGGTAAAAGAATGTGAGAAAAAACTTCTTGCTCTGAAAAATGACTTCTTTTATCACTGTAACTTTTTACTACCTGAGAGCAAACCATTGTCAGGGCCTCGCACTGGGTAGGGTTCACCTTCCCCTGAAATTTATGATTATTTGAGTATCACACAGTCAATATCAGTTATAACTCATACAATAACCAAGGAATAATTATAGAAACTACCTTCAGGGTTTGACCTAATTAGTATTTACACCCAAAAAAACCAATAAATTTATAAATTTAAATCACAAAAACCTCCTTCACTTTGCTTTTTTTTTTCTTTTTTTTTTTTCCTTTTACAATTTGCACCAATTGAGGAGGTGTGTTTGTAATTTCTGAATATAGTAGGGCTTCACTGTAAATAGGCCAAACCTCTAGTGTAACTTTTATAATTTACCCTATAACAATACATTACCGGCATTATACTGCTGCCAGGTTCATTTTCAGGAAGTATGAGTTCTCCTAGACCACAACGTGGACCACTGTGTATAAGAGTATGTCAGAGAAAAACTCAACAGAAGCAAAGTGCTCAAAGAAATAGAGAAAAACTCCTAGACCTCATTTACCTTCCTAAGAAACGTATGTCATTTGCTATCTTCATGAGAGAAACAGCAATCGTATTCAGGGAACCGCTTGTCTCGACAAAAGCATCATGTGCAGCCTAACCCAATAATCACAGGAAGAAAAACATCTTTGTGAATTAGTACTTAAAAACAGTTCTGCTTCAGCATGCAAAAGAAATATTTGCAGATACACATTTTGCAGTAAGAAAACAGGCACACAACAATGCTGTAGATGTCAATCACCAGGAGATATAAGGTTCTAGAACAAAAGAGAACAGACAGGAAAGCTTCAGAAAGAGATTTACCAGTGCTTCAAATTTGTTTTCAGCAGTCACAAATGGCAAATTAGTTTCCTCAGCTACTGCTGCTGCAATCTTTACATCAAACCTGACAACAAATAATTTCTTTAAAAAAAGTTTTTTTTAAGGGGGACTTCACTGTACGTGTATCAGAACCCAACAATATAAATGGTAATTGAGATTTGAAGAATAGTATGTAAGTGGAAATTTTGATACCCTCTCTTTGTGTTCAAACCAGTTCCTACAGCAGTTCCTCCTTGAGCAAGCTGCAGACATTTTTCAAATAGTAAGGATCAATTTATCAAAAGTAAAAAGAAAAGTAGAACATGAGGCCATTGAAACAATCAATTACTTGATACATGCGAGGGAGAGTGCATAAGACTCGTTCAATTCCGTACTTCACCTGCGACAAATGACACGGCTCGTTTATTAAACATATCATTTTGGAAACCTCCAGGATTTGACAGAAAAAGCTTCACTATACCACAATAATCCATCTTGGAAAATGTATTAAACAAAAAGCTTACTTGTGTAGTATAGCCACTAAACTCTTGCCCAAGTGTCAAAGGTGTGGCGTCTTGTGTGTGTGTCCGACCAATTTTCACGATGTCCTTGAATTCAATAGTCTGAAACACATTCCAAAGTGGACCAAGTCATGGAAGATAGGTATCATCTTTGTAGCAGTGTTAAAGCTAAATGCAACACCAATAGCAAATCCAACAACGTGAGAAATGTAGGATGATAAAGTACCAACATAAAGCCAAGATGAGATCAACATCTATTAAAACAAAACTGCGTAACCTATTAAATAAAAATGGAAGAAAACTCAATGCAACTATGATAATCATGTCACGTGTCTTGTCCCCCTGATCAACAAAAACTCAACCACCATTTGACATAAAGCAACCAGCAGCAGTAGATCATGTATAATCTGACTGATGAATAAAATACTAGCCTTGCAGAAATCAACAACCACCAGGGGAAAAAGGAAAGGCAGTAGAAGTCAGTAATTTCACACACACACACAAACCACACCCCCCCCCCCAAACAGTTTCAAGGGTGTTAACAGAACCTTTGAATGTAGTGTCCCGTGTAACTGTTTCAATTTTGGTATCAATCTTGAGTTAATCTCTGTTGCAGCTGCAATATGCATTACCTATGCATAAGACAAACCAAAAAACAAATGACCAGTTATACTTCTGGCAATTGTAATCACTGACCAAATTAAATTGTCTTATTGCAAGTTGCTTACAGTTGGAAATGTATCATTAGAAGATTGTGATCTGTTCACATGGTCATTTGGATGAACAAACTTTTCACCACGCTTGTGACCGAGAATTTCAGCTGCTCTATTAGCAATGACCTGTCAGATAAAATGTACACCATCACATCTTAATAAACAACAGTTAACCATGATGCTGCTTTGAATGGTAGAGAATATTTATATTTCTTCATACTATGAAATTTAATCCAGACAGTGATCACCAGCATCCTATGAAAGTGATGGGACGCTACATTTGGGAAATTGGAAGCCAAACACTTGAAAACGGGGTGGGGGTGTCAAAGAAACCCCATGGAATTGTACCACCATTTGTTTCACTGTTATAGAATAAAAAATCAAATAGGAGGTGCTGGCGAAGTTTTTTCCCTCTTTTCCCCAATCATTAGTGGCAAAGCTTCTTTGTTTGCCCAATCCCCACAAAAAAAAAAACAACAACAACTCTGCCGCCAAAGAAAGTGATGTGTACAAACCATGTTTAACTTCACAAAATGCCAACACCTAGAATCTTATACTGGAATATGGAAAATTTCTCAACTTAAACAGGCAGCTTCCTAGAGATCTCTATACACCATCTCTTTAGGATGACATGATAATAAGGGTTGCCAAAGACATAATATTCAAAGTTCATAACCAACTGAAACATGCAGCACCAGCCAAACTTGACCAGAAAGAGAATGTTCGAAAACTAGCGAGTACCTCATTGGCATTCATGTTACTCTGAGTACCACTGCCAGTTTGCCAAACAACCAAGGGAAAATGATCATTTAATTTTCCTTCAGCCACTTCCTGTGCAGCTTGCATAATTGCTTTCCCTATGGAGGGATCAAGACCATATTCCATGTTTACCTGCAAGTAAAATTACAATGAAAATTTTAGAGATAATTATTCCTTTTTTCTTTTTCTTTTTTTAATCTTAGAGTGTTGGTCATGGCAGGTAGACGGAATGTAACGAAAACAGATTCTGCAACTAATAAATAGAAGCAAAGGAAACCAAAAGGAAGCTACAGCTAACCCAGAATATGCAATCAAGGATATCAATGTTATTTATAAGCACTTTACCTTCGCTGCACATTTCTTAAGAATCCCAAATGCACGTACAATTGGTTCAGGCATCCTTTCCCTCTCACCTCCAATTTCAAAGTTTTGCAATGATCTTTGAGTTTGGGCACCCCATAATCTATGTGAAATACAAAATAAGAAGGTCATCATGATTATTTAAGCCATAAAGCATAGGGCAATATCATGAATACAGACGCAAAGGAAAAGATGATCCTCAGCTAATTTGTAAGACCTCCTCAATACCATCACACTTTGTATGATGTTCAAAATGTCTGAACTACATACTAAACCGTATAGTACACAATAAAATCAACTATAAATTTTCACACAAACAGATCATCTAGTCCAGTAATAAAACTTCCTTCTTTACAAGCTCTCTTTGCCTACGCCACTATAAAAATGTTATAGATACTGTAACATGCAATTGTCGCGACTAAAATATACTACACACTAACTATATACACGGGGGTCACTCTGCCTATATCAAGACATATTCAAGGTCAGGATTCCCATCATCTTTCATTATGGATCTACAAGGACAAACATCAGATAAGAACCTTCCTGCCCACTATTCGCTCGTCTTTTGCAATGCTGCTTCCATTTCTTTCAATTACCCAAGTTATAGTTGCTGGTGATTCGTTATCCTACTCTCTAATTTTACACAGATGTTTACCACACGATCCAAAGGTGGTAACTACCAGCATACACACCAACATTTACACACACACATGGGTGGTTATGATTTCACTGTAGGATAAAACGAAGATCCATTAAAATAACAAAGCAATTAAACACTAAGAAGCTTCAAAATAATATTTATAAAACAAAAAAAAAAAAAAGCAAAAAGGAAATAGGACACGAACTTGTCGGAGGGAACTTGAATAGGGCCAAAAGTGTCTCGTTCTTCTCTAAATGAATTGGAGTACCATCTGAAGCTCGTTCGAAAATACGTCGCCATTGGAGATCGAGACGATACTCGACGGCTGGCTATGAGAGTCGCCATTGCCGGAATCAATTACAGGCCACCCGCGACTGAGAAACCGAATTCAGCTGACGCGCCGCCGCGGATTATATGAGAATTTAGAACAGAAATCGACGAATAGTGGTTTGATTTTCTTCTGTAGAAATGGAGTCAGTGCGCAGCCATTCATGAACTTTTCTGTTAATAAAATTAATTAATTACAGAAATGAAAAATAAAAATAAAAATTGGGCACGCTATTCTATGTGTTACAGGCCCATTTCCACCTGGGCCGTTCTAGTGGGCCATAATTCGTGGGTATTTATTTAACGGCCCATTTTTGCATAACGCATTCTATGTGTTACCAACTTACCATTTTGTGTTATGTTTTTCAATTATTGATTTTTTTTTATTGAATGAAAGTTGATGTTTAAAATAATTATTTGAAATAATTCGTCGGAACATAAAGAAAATGTTAAATTATAGTAACTAATTTGCATAATCATTTATATATCAAAGATAATTTTAACCAAAAAAATAGTTTTTCAATTTTAATAAATGCTTGATAAAATGAGTTTTTATCAAAAATATCTTATACGAGTTTTTAGAATAAATTTCATAATAAAACTCAATTTATAGATTAATTCTCAATTCTAAATCCGAATTTTAAAGTTTCTCAATAAAGGGTTCAATTTAATAATTTTTCTCAATTCAAGACTTGAAATTTAAACCCGAATTTTAAAGTTTTTCAATAAAGGGTTCAATTTAATAATTTTTCTCAATTCAAGACTTGAAATTTAGATTGAGTTCTCAATTTAAGACAAAATTTCATTTTTTTATATTTATAAATTTATTTATATTTCAATATGTATTCATATTTTGGATAAATTAAGTCAATTTAGTACGCTTTAAGAACATTTTCATCCAACTTATCTTAATTTATTCGAAAAAAGAAAGAAAAAAATATAACTAATTTAATTCATAAAATATAATTTATATTAAATATTAAAATCTATTTTCTATACTTTTATTCATAAAATTCAGAAAATAAAAGAATCTTTATTTTTTTAATTGCATTTATTATATATCTATATAAATTAATATATGTATGTATATAAATTAATACAAGTAGGATAAAGATTGTTCTAAAATTGTACGGACTTATCTTAATTTATCTAAATTATAAGTATATATTAAAATATAAATAAATTATAAATATAATTAAAAAAATTGTTTTGAATTGAGAACTCAATCTAAATTTCAAGTCTTGAATTGAGAAAAAATGTTAAATTGAACCCCTTATTGAGAAACTATAAAATCTGGATTTAGAATAAAAAATTGATCTATAAATTGAATCTTGTTATGAAATTTATCCAAGTTTTTATTGCATTATGAACTAGAAAGTGTGACATGTGATTATTTAAATCCAAGTGTGAGTTTGATTATAGTCCATCAAGCTGCATTTCACTCGCCCATTATAATTGTCAATCGATATTTGAACTGAATATAAGAAAACACCTTGTTTTTGACACTTTTAGCAAACAAACTTAATTTTTTTTTATTAATTATTTAAGATTGTGTTCTAATGGGATGATTTAAAATTCAAATTAATAAATTTATAATGATGTTTGTATTTATATACATTTAAAATCCATCACTTTTATTTACACTAATTTTTTTACAATTTGGATGAATTTCAGATACATTCAATTCAAATTACTCAATTTAAACATAAGAGTGTTATAATAATTTGTTTTGTTTTATCATTATTCATTATTATGTGAACCGTTAATATTATGAATACATGTACGGAATTGTCGCGTCAAACAAATTAGGGATGTGGAACATAATTATGCTTATGTGCTTGGATTTGGAAACATGGTTGGGCCACAAAATGCTAAAAGAATTGTTGTAAGTAATTATAAATTAATATCATTATTCATAATTCCTTTTCATTAAAAAAAAATTATTCCAAAAATTATTTTATAAATAGTGTATTATATGCTTCATCAAAGTTCACCTCAATCTTAAATTTAATAAGCATATGTTAAAGGATGTGGCTATTTGCACCTCATAATCAAGATAATTGGGCCTATAAATGTAAATACATATGCAATTAATTTGGGCCTATTATCAGAAATAGACCAGAGCCCAAAATCGTAAAGTCGAAGCTCCATTAAATTATATAAATATATATATATATATATATATATATATATGGAAAAAGAAAAAATTTGTTCTTAACTTTCGTTTAATCGTTTATCTTTTCAAATTTTTTTATTTTAATTCTGTCATCTTAAAAGTTAACAATTTTTTTAGTTTGAGTACTTACAATAGCATGTCAATGTAAGCTACTGATGTTTACTTGACATCCAAATTACATATGTATAAACAAATTTTAAATTATTACAGAAATTTATTCATAGATAAAATGTATTAGTTCACCATAACAAAAAATTTAATATAAAAAGTGTATTATTTTGAGGTAATTAAGTTTTTGGATCCTCTAAATTTATTTATTGGACTTTTTATTTTTTATCTTTTATTTTTTTTCTTATGATTTTTAATCCTCTATATTAAAGATTTTTTTTTAATCCTCTAACTTGTAATAGCATATAACTTTTTGTTTAAATATAAATTTAATTTTAAAATATTTTTTAATTGAGAAAATACTATTTTTTTAATCACAAATTTGTATATTAATCTAACATGTCTAAATTAATATTAATAAACAAATTTATTTATTTTTCATCCCGATACGTGAATTCTAATTTTGTTATTAATTATCAATATAATAATTTGAGCATTCCGAATTTATATATATTGAAGTTTATGTTTTAATTATTAACATTAATTTAATGTTTTCTAATTTTATTTTTATTTTTTGGGTAACAAGATGATTTTAATTAAAATACAATAAAAATAACCTACTATAAATGGCAAAAAAAAATCAAAAAGTGAAAGATAAACGATGAAAAATTCAATGTAAATAAATTTAGATGATCAAAAAACTTACTTTCCCTTAAAAAATAGATAATTATATTGCTAATATAACTATTAAAATTTTAAAATTATTCAAAACATGGATCATGTAGATTAAAAAAAGAAATCATATACAAAAAGTTTGGATGTCGAGTGTACAATAGTAAGTCACTTAACATGACTAAAAACAAGAGTTTTGAAATTTAAATAACTAAACCGTAAAAGTAGATAGATAAAAGACTAAAACCTAAAAAAGAAGACAAGTTAAAGATCCTTAAAAAGAATATTTTTCTATATATAAATATATACATATACTATAATGACCTGTTCAATAAATATAGCCACTTTAATACATAATCGACCAACTAATCTAACAACTAAATTATATATATCATTACCCACCATAATATTATACAAATTTCCATTAAAAACTAAACAAAATCTGATTATTTAAGTTTAATCATAATCACAGCTTACCAAAACCAATAATCGTCAAATAACAGAATAAACAATTAGAAATATAAACCAATTGCATAGTGAGAAAAAAAAATCTCATAATAGGTTTTTGAACGACACACGTAACACAATAACAGGGACAAAAAAAAAAATCCAAAAAAAATTAGACAAAGAATAACCAATGGAAAAAATATTCTACATCCGTTTTGTAATAAATATTGTTTTAGAGTTTAAATTGTATTTTAAGTTGAGTATGTTTAGATATTTAATATGATATTTTTTGTGAAGTTAATTTTAATTCATTTTTTCACTTTAAATCTTAATTCATTAATTAGTTAAAAGTATATTTATTTAATTTTTATATTTTTAATTTATGATAAAAAAAATTTAGAACCACCCTTATTATAAAACTAAAATAGTAAAAGCTAATAACTAATAACAAAGAATAAAGATGAGGATAAAATCACATGCAATAAGCTGTACACGTGGTGGGTGTGGCTCCACCGTTTGATCAATCACAACTCTATTTTATTTCTGCAAATTTTTATTTATATATTTTATTCAAAAAGTGGGGTCGAATTACAGCTGTCTTTATGTGTGTGGATATTTATCACAAAAAATAAGCTTCAATGGTCAACAATTAATTTAAATACTTATAAATGCTAATAATATATCTCTTGACCAGATAGGAATGTCATAACTATATCTAATTAATATGTGTGAAAACCAGCCTACAGATTTCAAAGGTACACCAAACAAAACACATATTGGCACATGGATTAGTTATACACACATGCATACAATGTGCTTATATACGAAGCCATTGAAATTAACTAATTAAGGCTGTGTAAACTGTAAAGTTTGCTAAAATACAGTAGTTACAGTTATATTTATACATGGTATTTATTAAAAATAATTACATATATGATGAAACATAATTCTAATACATAGCACTTTTTCTTCAACTTTTAGGAAAAATAATAATGCTATAAAACCTGGATTTAACCTTTAGCCAAGCATAAAGAAATATTAAAAAATGGGACTGTGCTTTTACAAATAATAATAATAAATAAATAAAAACAGAAAACTTTACAGAGAAATGATTTGCAATATGGTTTGTTGTTTAGTAATGGAGTGAGTATGAAAGACAGAAGAAGAATAATTAATAAAGATTCAAGTGGAAGGTGAAGCACAAGACAAGGAGGGCCACAAAAGGACAGATATGACTATAACTAAGAATAAATAAGGGACCCCCCCTAATAATATATTTTGGAATTTGATAGTATATTGTTATTAATTTCTTATAATATTTGTGAATTTTCTTTTCTATATATTTATGAATGGGAAAATTATGAGAAGATGGAGTAATATTATGTGATGTCATGACAAAATTATTTTATTTACTCATCCATGTTTGAGTTTATAGGTATTTAGGTTTTGGAAAAATATTTTTACACATACTATTGTGTTGAAATTACTTTGTGGTTCACAGCTTGTTGCAACCGATAATTTTTATCAATTAATGTTGAATTTAATCCACATTATCTGAGACAAAAAAATATATTTCTTCAGGATAATTATGTGATTCAATTTCAATTAATTGATGTTGATTTATCATTTTGAATAATTTTGGTTCAATTACGATCAGCTGGCAAAATTACAAATACACATAAATGGTGAATTATTATTAATACAAGTGCTTTCCCAAAGTTAGATGATCAAAACACAGTTTATGAAGATATAATGGATGTAAAAATGTTTTTTTTTAAATATAATTATATGCTAAATTATGTAAAAAAAACGACCGTTATCAACATGCAACTTGTTTGGATTTGTAAGATAATTATGGTTGAGCTTGTTTAGGTAGCAACATGATTGAACTTGAATAAATTTAAGGGTGAATTACATTAACCACACTTGAGGTTTTGTCATATTACTAAATAGACTCTAATTTTGAAATTTACAACCAGATAGTCTAACTATAAAAAAACTAATGTAGTGTTTCAACAATATCTTTATTCGAATTTACCCATTGTTTATCAATATCATAGTGTATTACCATATTTTTTAATTTTCTATTATCTTGAAAACTGTTTGAAAAATTAAACAAATCTCAAGGATGGTAGATGTAATTCATCCTAAATTTATTTAATTTAAATTTACATGAAGATTTAATAGTTCGACTTTTCTTCAAATTTAATTTGGGTTCGAACTGATCTTTAATAATAAAAAGTGATGCTAAATGGGCTCATAACACATGGTACATTGGTTAGATTTCGTCACATATCATCAAAACAGTGAAATTAATCCAAACCTATTTGTTATATTTATTGAATTAAACTTAATAATTTTCCATTAATTAAATTCAATATGATTATCAAGAACTCCTGTCCTCCTGAATTGTTTAGATTTTCAAATCCTTACAATCTCATAACTTGTTTTTATTTCATCTAATTTTAAAAATAAGATGTAAAAGTGAGATATAATAAGAGTAATATTTTAATATACCAAATTAACAATTTTAAGATCAATACAAAAAAGTTTAATCAAGCATATAAAAACATATTATCTACGATATAAAATGACTTTTCATTACCTTTTCAGAGAAAAAAAAACATATCTTATAAACTCCTCACATCTATGAGCAATCTTTAAGAAACAAAACATACATTCATTTGATTTGATTTGATTTTCAACCCTAATTGTGATATCTTTTAAGAAAAGAAAAACATATATTCATTTGAAACAATTAGAAGTATTTATCAGTAGGCCCCTAGGGCACCCCCAAACCACCAACCACCCCTCCAAAGGTGGGCCCACGATTGGGGTCTGATCTGGCAAACTCAGTGATGCCAGCCTAGCATTTGCCATACATCATTGAGCAGTGGGCCCCATTTTCCACAAAGCACATGCCACCCTTCCCATGCATACACACTAAAACCCCTCAATCAAACCCAGGAAAAAAAAAAAAAAATTCTTAATTCCCTTTGTCCCCTTCTTAATTTGTCTCCTAATTTTATGTTTACTCTTCTCTAATCATGCTTATGACATAATTATTACTCTCTCTCCCCCTGAAATGTACTTTCTAACATATACAAACCCATCAAACGAAATTTCTCATCCACAACTCAAATTCAATTTCACAAATTAATTCTCCATTCATTTCAATATAAAAGTCATTTTAAAGTTTAAGTTTTGCTTTAAAGTAAATGTCGTTTTAAACTTTTATGTAATTTTATCTATCCCTATTAATATTTCTTAGTTAAAATTTAGGAATTTAATACGATATTTTTTTATGGAATTAATTTGATTCTCTTTCCAATTTTGAATTCTAAATTTCTTAATTAATTATTGTTTATATTTGTTTAATTTTTGTACTATTTAATTATAAACAAAATATTTAAACCATATTTATTTTAAAATGGAAAGCATATTTATTTTATGAATTATGAAATGTGTACCGATTACTTCAAGAATTTGTCACAAAAGTCATGTTTTCTCACTCTCACATATAAATAGGAAAAAACTAAAAAAGAAATAAGTGTAATATAGTCATATAGAAGAAAGTTTGCCGTTATTTTTGTGTCGGCAAATACCCGTTGGACAGAAATTAGGGGAGTGATTATTGCTTCCTAATTCTGAAATTAAACTGATTTATTGTCACCCCACATCCTACTTTCTTTCCTAATATAATTACTAGACAATTTTTATTTATTAATTTTGTGAATTATATAGAATAATATTTTCATTTTTGAACTGCATATATATGGTTTAATATGAGCTAAGAAGAACAGGTCTTTTTCTTATTCTGTGCTGTCCTTTTCATTTACCATCCTTTTATTTTTTTTTTTTTTTGTAATAATTCCATAATTTTTTCTAACAAAAATTTCTCCTTAATTTGCCACTCATCATCATTCAATCACTCTCTCTTTCTTTCCCTCTCCTCTTCTCGTCTCTCTTCTTATTTTCCGGTGAAGTCAAAGATTTTCAGAAGGCTGGGCTTTGAATGAGGGATTGAAGAAGAGAAGAGATGAAGAGGCTAGTAAGTATGTTAATTTCTTTTTTTATTCCAGTGGTTTTTATTATATATCTTGTATGTCTAAATTAAGGTTTCTTGATCAAGATCAAGTTTTGGTGTTTTTTTCCTTTCTGGGCTTCTCTAATTCTTGCTAAAAATTAAATCTTGCCATTGAACTATGTTGGTTGAGCTTCAGTCCAGCTTCAACTGTCACTCAATCTTGCTTTGTCTGTTTTAAGACAGTGCTGATTTAGCTACTTTGCTAAGATTTGGATTGTGGAGAGAAATTGAATTTGATTTGATCTTCACTGTTTCTCAGCTGTGTTGCTTGTGAATCTTTCCACAATGTCTGTATAATAATACCTCCATGGTTATAGAACCAGTGATTCTTGGTTCTTAGATCTGAAGAACTTCTTTTTCTTTGTTTGTCTCAATGTTGGAGTGTAATAATTGTGTTCTCTCATTCACAACACCTAATAATTGAGATCTATTTGTACTCCATGTCTTAGCTTTTGAAGTTATGGTGAAAAAAAGCCCTTCTGTTTTGCAGTTCATTAGTGTTGTATAGTCGAACTTCAATCTACGATGAGCTCTGTTTTATACATGTTAAAGTGTGAAATAAGATTAGGTGTACAATTTGTATAATGCACTTTACTTGTTTTGTTACTTGCAACTGCATCTCAGGTAGTATTTCTTTTGCTCCTGGTATTGAGCAACGGTGCCGAGTACAACGGAGTATGCAGGTCGAAGTGGCCATTGACTCCGAGGCCTCACAGCGTCTCAGTCACGGAATTTGGGGCAGTTGGAGACGGGAAAACTTTAAACACCGTAGCATTTCAGAATGCGATTTTCTATCTGAAGTCCTTTGCTGATAAAGGCGGGGCCCAGCTCTACGTTCCAGAAGGCCGGTGGCTTACCGGATGCATCACTCTTACAAGCTACCTCACTCTTTTTCTTGAAAAAGATGCTGTTATTCTTGGCTCTCAGGTTCCACATTCTTAAATGGATGCCTCGTTTTATTGAGATTTTACGTTTATCTATCAAATTGTCACATATTGGTACTTTCTAGAAAATTGAATCGCTCTTCTTCATTGAACCTCACTTGATATGGCATACTAAGTCTCCTAAGGCATTTGTTAGTTTAGTACCTTTTTTGTAACATAGTTTATATTGAAGCTTAGTATGGCAATTTGAGTAGACAGTGTACCTGTTTGCACAGGATTATTCTCACTGGGATGTAGTCGATCCATTGCCTTCATATGGCCGGGGCCTTGAGATGCCTGGACGAAGATATCGAAGCTTAATCAACGGACAGAATTTAACTGATGTTGTTATAACAGGTAACGATGATTTGCCACTTGATTTTTCATATTCTGTTGGTTTTTTCCATTCTCGATCTTTTCAATATTATCCTCATTTTTTTAACTTGCAGGAAATAACGGAACGATAGACGGACAGGGTTCCATTTGGTGGGACCAATTGAATGCTCATACTTTGAATTACAGTAGACCACATTTAGTAGAACTCGTTTCGTCGGTCAACATTGTTGTGTCAAACTTAACCTTCTTAAACGCGCCTGCTTGGAACATACACCCCGTCTATTGCAGGTAGAGTCCTCGTGTTCTCTTTGGAATTTCTTCGTTTTTATCATCATCAGACCTATTAATATATTAGAAGTGTGATTTCACGTTGGCGTTCTATGTTTCTTGATGCAGTAAATTGCTAGTTCAAAATATAACAGCTTATGCTCCACCCGACTCTCCCTGCACTTGCGGAATTGTCCCAGGTATGTTAAGAATCATGATATTGCTTTTCGTATATC
The DNA here is from genome assembly GCA_028654395.1 of Scutellaria barbata. Taxonomy (NCBI): domain Eukaryota; kingdom Viridiplantae; phylum Streptophyta; class Magnoliopsida; order Lamiales; family Lamiaceae; genus Scutellaria; species Scutellaria barbata. The sequence goes on from CM053649.1 coordinate 25,093,090, forward strand.
CTTTACCTTTATGAATTCAGTCATATAATCAGTGTTTGTTCGTGAACTGTTGACATAGTTGATCGTATGATTAGAGGTGATCAATTGGTCGGTTTGGTCCAAAATCGAACCGAACTGAAAAAAAACGAAAAAAATTCTCCCTAAAAACAGCCAATTTTCGCACAAAAACAAAACAAATTGGTTTCTCTTATTCCTAGTGCAATGTGGCCAATTTGGTCTAAAACTGAACTGATTTGAAGAAGAAAAGAAAAACCAAAATGCTCTGATTTTTATAAACCGAACTGATATGTAGATAAAAACCTAACCAAACTGATCACTTGGTTCAATTCTGTTTTTTTGGAGTTTCGTTTCTTCCCAACTCTAATAGCTTGAACTCGTCTGATTTCAGATTCGTCAAATCAAGTTTGCATTGAGAACAGCAACATTACCATGGGATACGATGCGGTGGTGCTAAAAAGCGGTTGGGATGAATATGGGATTTCTTACAGCAAACCAACACGCCACGTCCACATTAGAAAAGTTCGACTCCAATCTTCAACCGGCTCCGCCATCGCCTTTGGCAGCGAAATGTCGGGCGGAATCTCCAACATATTAGCCGAGCAAATACACGTGCACGACTCAGTGACTGCAGTCGAGGTTAAGACAGCAAAAGGACGAGGTGGTTACATCAAGAACATTCTCGTATCGGACATCCACGTGGAAAATGTGCAGCACGGTATCAAGGCGACAGGTCAGTATTCGACTCATCCAGACGATGGATTTGATCCCCATGCTTTACCCATTGTTACGGAAATTACTTTTAAGGACATTGTTGGTGTAAATATTACGACTGCGGGGATATTTTCTGGTATAGACGAGTCTCCGTTCACCTCTCTCTGTCTCTTGAATGTTTCTTTCACTGTCTCGTCCGACCCCTCTACGTCTTGGAGATGTGACAATATTGTAGGCTCGTCTATTGATGTCTCACCTGAACCTTGTCCGGAGCTGCAAAGCTCGTCTTCTAGTCCCTCATCAGACTGTTTCGTCTTTTCATATCTGAATAGCCAAGTTGCAGAGCTGTGAAGCACCCGTTAGTCGAGTCTCAATCATTCATTCATTGATCCGTAGGACGAGATGAAGAGTTTGTTCTGTCGATTCTGGTCTATAAACTTGCTAATTATACGCAAAGAAAGGCAAGAACGGAAGAAGAAGTTCGTCGTCCGGGTCGTGTCGTCGATATTACATTCTGTGTACAGTGTCAGTTTCTTTGATTCATGTGTAAGAAAAGTTTTGGTAGTGCAGAGAGACAATAAGATGTTTGTTGGTTTTATTGGTTTCATGTTGTTCAGTCATTTTTCATTCACATTGTACATTCTTCAACTGGAGATTTGTGAGATTGGATTGATTATAGGAGGGTGGTTTAAGGTGTCATCATATATAGTTGGAATTTGCAATAAAATTCACATTTTGTGTTTTAATTAATTTTTGAGAATTTTGTCGTCTCATGTAAAACGGGTCGAATTCAAACTTATCCATGAACAAACTTCTCTTAATTATATAAGTTTCGAGCTTCCAGTCTAATAGAATTTTTTTAAAAATTAAGGGTATAAATATTCACTTTTTGAGATGTGTTTAGTAATTTTTGGATGTTGATAACCCCACCCGTATTAAATATACCAAATAAATTTTTTCACCATAAACTTCTAAAATTAAATCGAAGTGAATTGGTGAACACATCTTACTATTTTGTTTCCAATCTAATGCGAATTACGACATTAACATAACATTTATACAAAAATGTCGCTCATCATGCAAAAAAATCACATCCATTTTTACCACAAATATTACATTTAAGAGACATTTTTTTTTTGGATAACACTTGTATTAATTATATTTTATGTATTGTGTTAACATGGACTGTCTGCCCCCACAACCCATAAAATGCAAACCCACCCCATTAAGATGATTTAATTTTATGACATATTTCCAAGAAAAGGCAGGAGAATCAACTTCATGTACATTAATGCATAGAACATATAGACAATTGAAGTCACTTTCTTCACACATCACAACAAACCATAGTAGAAGTGGAGACAAAGGAATATGAGCATATTTGTTGCTCAAATTTATTGAAGTGATATAGACTTGTAATTTTTAGACATTTCCCCAAAGGAAACCATCCCGTTAATGGGACGAGGATTCCTCCATCAAAATACGAACGGGGAACGATGATTCTTCATTTAGAAATTATGGGATGATATGGGATGTTATTTACGTCCCCCACCAAATCCCCAGGGCCAAAACCGATCCTATTTATATAAAAGAGGGTAGGTCCCGTTTATATAGATCAGGGATTACCCATTTTTTGATATTATATATATATGTATTAATAAATAACTTATCCCAAGATTTTCAAATAATTTGCAACTTTGCCTCAAATAATTTATGATTTCATGATATTTGGTATCGGATTGTTGTTGAATTTGTTTAAGATAATAAATTTTAGTTATATATGTATATAATTCCCCATCTCCATACCAGATTCTCAATGCATAGTGTATGTTTCTACCACAAAAGAGTTGGGTCCATGAGAATAGCAACTTGCATTCCCAACAACCAAAATAAATATTCAAACTTGCATGACACCTTTCCAAGAAAAAGAAAAAGAAGGAAACCCCAATAGGCTAACAACAACCAACAGAATATACACTGGAATTCAAGTCATTGTCTTCATACATCACAAACAAACATGGAGGAAATGGAGACAAAAGAATATGACTATATGTGCATATTTGTGCTTTCCAAACTTTGTCTGCATAAAGATACTCGGAACTGTTTCAAAAAAATTAAATTAAAAATTAAAAAGTTACTTGGAGTTTATAGGTGTTGATATGGACTGATTAGTAAGTTGAACCCACGCAAACTCCTCTTTGTAACTTGCACGGCCTTCACATGAGGCCTCACATGTGTAGACAACGATAGTGGCCCAATCAATGGAATCTTCGTCGTCTTTCACATGGAAGAAGTAGAGTAATTGGGGTAGAACCTGAAATCGAAATGACAAGAACAGCATAAACACAGCTTCTCCACAGTGAATCAAATGTACCGGTTGAGAACAATTTCATGAACCGAGACAGCAATATCATACAAGAGTAAGAAATACAAGTTCATTTGGGTAAATCAGTTTGTGTGTTTTCAAACGGCAGGTTAATATTGTTTTATAGGATGGGAGCATTTTTCCCCTAAAGTTTGGTCAAAGGAACAACTTTACCTTCAATAAATTGTAATACCCAATTTTTTCTTAAAAAAAAAATTCAGTACTACTTAGGGATAGAGAAATTTTTGAACGTTTGGTCAATTTACCATTAAAAGTTTTAATACTCGAGTTTACCTAGCCAATCATCATACAAAGAAATAATTAGAACATCAACCAACATGGTAAAATTATCACAAATAACTACTCTTTGGTATGTTAGTTATTTTCTATCCACTTGATAATGCCCATCAAAGAAGACGATTTCACAAATTAGGGGAAATTTTAAGTGTGAAAAAAAATCAACCATTTATTCCAAACGTTCAGGGTAATTGTAACCTATAATATGGCCTTCAAATACATTTAAAGGGTAAATTAGTCATTTTTCCAACTTTATGATTTTTGTCAAATATAGTGGATAAATTAATGCATTATAGCATAAAAGTGAGTACTATAAAAACTATTAACATAAATTGGACCATTAGACCCAATACTTAAGTCATCCATCACCTTTGCCCTATGGGTTATAAGGACATGAAATGCGAGCTTCATAGATTAGGAAAGTTAGATGAATTTATAGCAACCAAATGGAGACCCTAAGGTTAGTGCAAGTTGATTCTTTCGCTGGTGTGTCTATGGTTCAATAACTTCACAAATGGTACAACCACTGAGCATGTACTAAGATCGCACCTGAAATTCAAAGGCACGAGTGCCACCACAATTATGGCACTTAGGAATATCGTGTTTTGATGGCCGACCACTGGACACAGGCCACAATGGCTTTGCTTGCGATGATCTGGAGTATCTGCTTGTAAAAAAATAAAATCAGTGAAGCGTGGAATAGAGAAAGAAGCAATATCACATATATGCTGCTGTCCCATCATTTTAGAAATGCAGCCAAAGAAAAACAGATGCCAGTAAAATAGAAACATAGGTTCTTTTTTATACTAATCCAACAGATCACCTCAAAACTTGGTCCGGATACCGAGATATTCGCTCCTGGAATGATGCCCAACTCCTATTGTCACCAGTTCCCTAATTGAGAAAACAGAACAGGGATTTAAATGATTATTAATAACCTTACAATCAAGAATAACAGATTCTCAAATAAGAAATTCACCTGGAAATATGTCGTGAGATTTCCAAAGGATCCATCAGTGCGGCTTCTAGGAATCAATGAATTAGAAGGTCCATTATCATTGGACATCTCCTCATCAAGTTCACACTCATCCTCATTTATGATTTCATACTCTGGCCAGGGGGAGTTGCTGGAAACTGTTTGTTTGTCAATAAAAATATAAAACCATGTTATATGAGAATACTTTACTCTGGGCACAAACGTAGACTTGAATGGAACCTACTATAAGCATAATGTTTCATTCACAACCTCATGAAATAGTGAAAAGTATTTGAGCCTACTCATACCCTAAGCTGAAATAGTAGATCGCTGTCAAATCATTTGATTAACAAAAATTGTGTCACTGGGAAAATGTTTATTCCTACCATGCAAGAGCATCCAATATGGGTCCTGTTCCACTAAAACTGCTCAAACTGGACAAATATTGGAGTTATTTTACTTCGGTAAAATTATTACCTAATTCAGACTCTGTGCCAGATGTTTCCACCTGTTGGCATAAAACTTTATGACTTGATTTAGCAGACCGCCAATGAGCAGCCTGCAAATATTTATGATGCCATTTGTTACAAGAAGCTTCAAACTATATCTCATGTGTACTTGGGAATAAGCAAAATACCTGGTGTTTCCCAGAACAATAACGTGTTCTTCTACAGCTACCGCAGATTTTGTCCCCTTTCCATGTACCACACCAATTACAGAGCATTGCTGCAATAATATACAGAGTTAAATGAAGAAAATATCCACCTTACATGCAAGTTTATCAACTTTACAAAAACCAACTCATAATGCCCCGTATAAGTAAATCTAATAAATCCTATCTTTCAATCATCTAGCACATCCACTAATTTTTCTTTCACCCCTTTGCCAGCATGTATCTTGTGTTTCGGGAAATCTCTAACTCAAATTAACATGAATTTCTGTCTATCCAAGGATAGAGGGATGGATTTCACAGAGAAAGAATGAAGGATGGCAATATAATCCAATTAAAACAATAATCACTTAACAATCCATGCATCAGGAAGTACTCTAGAAAAGTACCTCCTGCTGTCAAAGGTTGTTGACGCCCATCATCAGAGGGTGCCTCACTGGAGTAAAAGGGGTTCACCTGCGGTAATTGACACCTAAAAACCTTGACACTGCAAAACCATTTTGAATCAGAAATTTGCATTGTAAGAACTACAGGTTGTAACTTGTAAGAAATTGTGGGCTGACAAAATCAAAAGGATTACCTTCTGGATTGAACTTCCGGATGCCGCTTCCACTGCTCATGTTGATCACGAAGAAGACAGGCCATTGAGGGACACATAAACACGAATAATGTACGGTGAAAAGCTGATTCCTCTAAAGGTGCATAAACCTGCTTAAACAATTAACAATATATAGTAAGACAGATATCCTTATTTTAAGCAGTAAGCACTGATACTGTGATACACTTGACAAAAAAAAAATACCCAAACTTAGTTCACAAAACTTAATTCTTTATTTTTCACTACACCTGAAGCAGAAACTGCAAAGGCTCACCGCAAAAATCACAAAGACTCGACTTTCGGACGGTAAATTAATGGGGTCCAACCACGCCTAAACACAAACAAACGGTAATTATAAAATCAGTAATCGTTAGCAAATCCTCTTCAGTTTCATAAACAATTAACAGTTGTTTATCAGTAGATAGCAGAAAATATTGCCAAAGGCCGCCAAATTACCGGAGAGCCACCCGCTTTGCTCGGAAAATATTGGCGGCTTAATGACCAAGGATTTTGCGGCTTCTCTGCAAAGCCCAAGGTCATCGGTATCCGTTCGTCTTCGTCATCTTCATCACTAATTTCATCCGCAACGTCGTCGTTTTGTTCTTCGTCTTCATCCTCCTCTTCACCTTGGCACGAGACTTGCAGAGATTTGAGCCTCTCTGCGTTCAAATCGACGTCCATCTCGTTGGAATCACCCTGCATAATTCAAATTGTGTTTTTATCTCCGGCGAAAGGGTTTTAGGGTTTAGGGTTTTGCGCCAATTTTGCAGTTAATATTACAACATTGGGCCCACTCATATAATTGTCCGTAATAATAATGGGCTTCCACTGAATGAGGCCCAATGTAATGAAATTGATGAATTATTAATTTAAAGAAAACATCAGAGAATTAATAATTTATTAAAAATGTATTCTCAGACATGAAATTAACCTTATTTGATATTAAAATCTGATAAATAAATTTAAATTAACTAGTTCAAAAAAAAGTTTAAATAAATTTATTTCCATTTTGAAATGAATGGGTATAAAAAAGCTACACTATGCTCCAAACCCGAATCCGAATACCCGCGTGATTACTAATTTCAGCTTACTTAATAGCTTCTTCTTCTTCTCTCTCAAAAATCAAGAGAGAGAGAAAGAGAGGAAGAGAGAGATGGTGGTGCGATTGCGACTGTCGAGATTGGGATGTCGGAACAAGCCGTTCTACAGAGTGATGGCGGCGGATAGCAGATCGCCAAGAGACGGCAAGCATTTGGAAGTCTTGGGCTACTATAATCCCCTCCCCGGTAAAACCTAATATTTCACCCACTCTCCATTTCTATTTATCTCTACTTATTAATTATGCGAAGTTAGGGTTTTTACTGGCTTTGAATTGGTTTCCTGATCTACGAATTGCTTCCTTTTTTTCGTTGAAATTGGTAATTTCATCTCATGTTTTATTTAGAAGTTGAGTCTACTTACAGCTCCTTTTTTTTTTTTACTAAAAATTTGCCCAATTATGCAGGTCAAGATGGCGGTAAAAGAATGGGTATTAATTTTGACAGAATCAAGTAAGCGAATTTTTAATTCTTAAAAGTAATGTAATTAGTTTACGGTAATTCTTAAAAGTAAGTGAATTTTTACATCTTAAAAGTAATTTAATTAGTTTACAGTAATTTTTATTGTATATATGTTTGTGTGTGTTTTCTTATTTAAAGATGTTATGTTTGTAAACTTCCCTATTTAATTTATCTGTCTGTATGATTATGAGGATGATGATGTCATGATAATGAAGCAATATATTAAAGAATGATAAATTAAAGATTGCAAACTTGCCTTCCTTCAAGTATTATAGTGGATAACATCTTTTTACGACCTGGAACCTCAATTATATTTTGGTGGTTCATCTTACATTCTATTATAGAGGATCTGGTTTGTCTGTCTTTTCTTGATTTGCAGTAATGAAGGATCAAGAAGTATAGAAAATTCTTCAAATATGTACTAAAAATGCTCTTTTACTTTGACAACATCATGATATAATCATCAAGTTCTGCTCACTATCCGATTATTATTTAAGCAGCCTTACAAATTAACAACACTTTGATTTATATTCCTACTAACTAGCTGATCGATAATATTATAATTGTACAGGTACTGGCTTTCAGTTGGTGCTCAGCCTTCTGATCCTGTTCAGCGCCTTCTTTTCCGAGCAGGTATATTACCCCCACCTCCAATGGTGGCAATGGGACGAAAAGGAGGCCCACGAGACACACGCACTGTTGATCCGATGACTGGACGTGTTATGACAGAGGAGAAACAAGTACCTGTGGGTGAATCTGATGATAGTGATAGTTTGAGTTCATGATGAGCCTGTGAACTATTTATGCCAATTCTGAAGTAAGCTACAAATTAATTGAGTTGAGTCGAGCTGGACGTAATTTTTGTTCAAACTTGTTGAAGTGTTAACAAGCTTCAAAGATTACTTATGAGCTTGTTTTATGTCGAGCCTGAACAAGCTTAATTGAGCTGAAAACGAGTTCAGTTTGAGTAATTCTGATATGTTTACCAAGCTTAAGCCAAGCTTTTTTTTAGATTTTGTCCATCATAAAAGTATGTTGAAGCTTGTTTAATATTTTTATTGAATCAAAGTTCAAATAAGTAACCTCGAATCCAATATACTGTAATTTGGCTTGGTTTTTCAGCATGTAATTATTCTTTCCATGTAAGGTAACCTGTAGACTTAAAAATTCAGAATTATATGATCATAAAATTCATTCACAATGTGTAACTGTTTCTGAATATACACTCTGTATAACACTGTCATGGAATTGACATCTTTCAAACCTGTAGTCAACTCACCAATTTCCAGGAACACTTCCTAAAGTATCCAGCAATCAATAATACATCTTGACCTATTTTTCACAACAAATAATTTGGAAAAAAAGAAAATTATAGATCACATAATACAGAGTACCAAGCAACTTGAAGAATTGCTTTTGGTGCCTGTGTATGCAAAAATGAGTCCAAAAAAAAATCAAGAGAGAGAAAAAAAAAAAAAAAAAAAAAACTCTACATTCATATATTAACGGGGCAGCCCGTGACAACTTTTCTACTTTCTCAACCCAGCTTTTCGTTTTACTTCAGTGGTTTGTCTTCCAATCCGCTGTGGAGGATGGCCGAGGCCAGCTCCATTGATTGCTTTACGAGACGGTGAGGGGCCTAGTTTTGGAATCATGGTCCTGATGTACACAAGTAGTGAGTTAGAATTAGCATATTAGTACCATTTGATGTGTTTAAACTATATATGGTTGCTAGAAGTTTTGTTAACAATATAAGATTATTGAAGTTACCTAAGATCTGGACTTTTCGTTTGTTTTACATTAGGCTTCTCGACTCTTTGTCCCATCCCATTGCTGAACCCTCCAAGCCTAGAATGGTTAAACTGCCAAAGCAAATCTGGTTCGGATGAATCGCTGGTTCCAGCATCAAGCTCATCCAAATCATCAGAAGTATTAGCATCAAAGAGATTGTTTGTAGGAGATAGGCCACATGGCTTCCCAGGGTAATACTTTGGAGAATCTGATAAATATTTCTGATTGATGACATCAGAAATGTTGTCATTGTTAGGAATCCAACAAAGAGATGTGTTTTCAATTCCTTCAGGATCTTGCTTGTTAACCATGAGCTTGTCTACCCATTCGCCTGACCCAGGTTCTCTATCATCATCCACATTGCTTTGGTAATTGTTGCTGAAAGGTGGCCATGTAGGGGAATTTTCGAGTAGTTCATCTAGATCCAAACTTTGTTTCTTTTGCCTTATTGCAGAGTTTCCACGGATCTGTGAGCACAACAAATATCAACAGTTTCAGTAATTAGGATTAGACAGGAAACAACACAAACTTCCCTTAGCTTATCCATAAAATCATGAACAGGAACGTATGACTCTGAATGTGTAATATTTTGGAAATATTATGATACTATGTTGAAGATGTTTTTAAACTCTCATGAGTTACAATCAAAATTTCAATTTTCATATGGGTTCTATTAGTATAAAGATAGCGAGTTTCACTTTATTGATAACCATATATGAATAACAAATTGTGACATGGAAATATAGCAATTTAGTGGAAGTTATGTTACCTCTATGTTGCCTACATCTTCCATTGGCTTCCTCAGGCCACTCGGTGATGGCAATAATCCTACATTTCTAGCATTTAAAGTAGGTTGACAAGGCGATGATGTCTGAATGCTACATGGACTGCCAGATACCTTCAGCTGTGTAGGCACTGTTTCTCCATCCTTCCTTGCTAAGGCAGCCTTAAGAATCGCAACCTATCACAGAAAACAAGCTACTGAGCAGTGATCCAACGGTTCAAACAAAATGAGGTCAATATACGCAAGGAGTCAGGCTGCAAAAAAGGAAGAACATAAAGACCTGTTCTCTGAGTTCTTTAACATCTGCTGAATCCTTATTTACACGTGCAGCACCTAGTTCGACAGTGGCAACACGCTCAGCAAATTTAAGTGTACTGATTGTCTCTCCAACGGAATCAGGTTCAGGACCTATGTGAACAAACATCAATGTCTTTGCTTGCCCTCCTATGTGGGATTATCAGATTGAGGAACATGTTAGTCATGAAGAAAAGAAAAAATCAAGTTAGTTTAATGCACGTAATCCTTACCAAGTGAATCTTGCAGCAGTTGAGTTAGTTTGCTGTTTCTGTAGGGGACATGTGAGTTCTTTTGGGCAAGAGATGATATCACATCACCCAATGCTGAAAGTGATTTATTGATATGCTGAGCCTCTTTTAGTCTATCACCTGTCACTTCAGACTTGTCAACTCTCTCACTTCCGGCCAAATCAACTAGATGCATGCAGCCTCGATGAATATTTCCAGAGGTCAGGTCTCTTCCTTGAACATGAACTGTTAAACAACTGAAATAACAAGAAGTTCAGTCAATAAAGTCACTGAAGAAAACATGAATTTTAGTGTCAAATTGCGCACCTGTGAGAGCGACTACTGCGGTCATTGAGTGCTGTGGCACCCACTGCACGATTACTTTGTCCCAAGTTCATCAGATCGATAACATCAGATGTTGAAGTGACGCGGACCAGACTTGCATCTGGAACACTGAGTCCTGTCTGAGAACTATTTCGAATTTCTAATGTGTGTTTAGTTAAAGAATCCTTTGACAGGACATTTTCTAACCATGATAAAAAAGTAGACTGTGATTCAAGTTTTCATGATTATTCTAGTTAGAAGTTGTATTCCAATAGTGATAATTCACTCTATCAGGTAAAAGAATAGATTGGAAAGGATATCTTTTGGTTAAGCCATCAGTAGTAAGAAGATCCCTGACTTGTTCATTGTAAATCTCGATCATCTGAACAGATACATCATAGAAGAAAGTGTCCTTTCTTTGCTCAGCAAGCAGGAACAAATCACTCAAAGCCCTGTAATTCACCCCTTGGCTGTTCTCTGTGAGATTCTTGGGTCCACTCTGAAAAAAATATAAACACAATCAACATTGAAGTCAATGTTCCAAGTATAACCAAGTGAAAATGACATCAATGTTGGAACAGTACTTATGGCTTCTATCTTACCATTGTGTAAGTTTTTCCAGAACCTGTTTGACCATAAGCGAAAATGCAAACATTGTAACCATCAAGGACTGATCTTACTAGAGGTTGAGTGTCTGAAAATACCTCCTCTGCACAAGATAAAATGAAAATTGGGAAGATTTATGTCAAACCTCAAAACTAAAATAAAAATAGAGCCAGGTGAAAAAGCTGTTAAGATCTAACCTTGCGTTGCAGAAGGACCAAATACTTTGTTGAAGGTGAAGGATTTCCGTCCTTTTCCATTCTTTGCCAAAGTGTTTATTGTTATAACTCCTTCCTCAATATGATCCACAGTACTCAAGTTATTGTACTGTCCGGGAACGAATGGTCTGACACGACAATAAACTCTAATGCTTCCTGATTGAATTATCATATCCACACATTAATTTGCTTGAAGACAGTGGGGTGAGGAGGATAATGAAAATAAGAGTGCAAAACTGAGAGACAACAATGTCATTACCCTTTAGGTCCTGGACTTGATTATACAGCTTTCGGTTTTCTTCAAGAACTCTATGATAACCAGAAGCTGCGTATGCTAGTCCATGAACATGGAGTCCTGTGAAGTGCATTAAACACAGTCAAAGTGAGCAAAAAAAAAAAACATAGTTTTCTTAAAACAACACTGCCCAGCATTCCGCCCTGCCCTGTCTTTTACACCCTATATATTTTAATTAACAAATACAAGTGCTTAACTAAACAAGGACGAATGTTCCAAACACTTACCAAGATTGTGAATTTCTTCATTGAATTTCATTTGCATCAACTGCATACCGGATTTTGTAGTAGATATAGTTTGCTTAAGCATCTAGACCAGACCATCCATAATAAAATAAAATCAGCTTGAATCTCAGAAAATGTCAAACAAATATGTTAAAAATAATGCAAATATTTCTAGTCTGATTTGGTTCTTACCTTAACATCATTTTGCTGTTGGTCAACGATCATTTGTTGCTTCATGAATCTACTTTCAGATTCTCTGTCATAAAACCCAGTTTGCTCTTGATCTTCTTTGGGAATCACAGCAATTTTTTGTTCAATCTTAATTTGAAAAGTTGGAAGATAATGTCAGTGAAGCCAACATACTCCAACAGAAATTGGTCGCTTACATATACAACCCAATCACTACCTGTCCATTGAGTGAAGAAGGCTTTATAACGGATTTGTTGTCATGAGTGATGTTGGAGTCTCTTGAATTAGTCTTCTTCTGTTACAAGAAAACATACATGAAAAATGAAATGATGCATTCAGAGATTCAGAGCATTTCTTAAGGTATCAGTTTCTTGAAAACAGAAATGTCAAATCATTATTTGAAACCGACATAAGGAATTAACAAGTTATTAGTTGCTTATTGAAAAGTGACAGAGATCAGAAAGAAAACTAACCGATTCAATTTGACTTGAAAAGTGGTGTTCAAACTCCTCCATGACCTTACTCAGTACAGACTCAACAAGCTGTAAAACAGAGATTATGTCAACTGAAAATAAAATGTTATAACAAAATATCTGCAGACTGACCATTCATTGAAAAACTATAAATCAAGAGAAAATATGAAAAAGTATCTCAATATACAAAGAGTTATTCTCATTCTCACATAATAAAGAAACCAAAAGAATCAAATAGAGAATTCAACCACTTTGGAGCTGCAAGTTGAGATCCTCATTAAATGTCGAGGATCATAAATGTATGGAATTACAAATGCATTTTATATTTTCATCTCTTACATTTGGAACTTCTTCAGGCTTCTTATCTAAAAGAATTGCACGAACAAGCTGACTCAAGGAAGTATTTGGCTGCAAAAAAATGATGAAGAAAATACATCATGATGGGTAAAGGAGACTAAATGTTCACTTCAATTAACAGTACCAACCATTCGGTTCAAATCTTTGTCCGTACATACACCATTCAAGGTTTTCTCATTCACAGACGTGCATCTTGACAAAGAACTTGTGAATGGCTCACAATTTTTGCGAACAAACTGTTTCCCAGATGTAATGGTTTTAACATTTCCACCAAATTTCCAAACCCCATTTCCACCTGCCTGTTTCCATTCATAGTAAGACTTAAGTGCCAACACACAATTCACAATCCTTGAAGATTTTCCTCCCTGAAAAAAACAAAATCAATTCAAAGCTTTAACTTTATATAATCAATAACAGTGGAAATTCATTCAGAGACACAAATAGGACGTTTTAGGCTTTTCTTGGTTTGAATTCAATGAAAACAACGAAAAATGCTTGCTTCCGTTCTGTACATAGTTCAGATTAACTCATCGTTAATGCTACCGTCTATACCAACCTGCTCCAGATCAGAAGCCTCAAAAGTGGGTATACCCATCTCTTGCACAGCTACAAGGAAATTCCTCACATTCTCAAAGTATTGATAAGCTGACAATGCAGTTCCATCTGGTATAAGTGCAGGATCACATGGACTTTCAACTACCTAAATCAAGTAAAAATAGATCAAGATCAATCCTAAATTCATCTTTGTAAAAAATGAGAAGATTTAAGATTGAAATACATATCTCTGACCTTTTGCACAGCTCCATGCTGAATTTTATTCAGTACATTGCATAGAATTATTCCACTTCTTAATCCAAGCCTAAATTCATCCTCCGAAGGTTCGGCGGGTAAATCTTTTGCTCCCACTACTCCTACCACTTTTCTTAGCCAAGCCGCAGCTTCATATCTTCTTATTGCTGCATATAAAGGAATACACTTTCTCTCTCAAAAAACGACTCATAAACAGTGTGAATTTTTTACATTAAAAAAATCCAGTTAATATTTATCTTCATCGGATGCACATCAAAGTAGAAGCAACACAAACAATAATTATGATTCTGGCCATATCAATTCATAACTTCATAGGATATTACTCTCACAAATCAAAACAAGAAAAGTTTAATACCTTTTTCCTTTTTATTATTTCTTTTTTTTTCAATTTCAGTTATCAACCAACAAGAACCTGATATCGCTTTTATTGAAATTAAAAGTAGAAAAACATTGAACTTCGGCAAGGAATCATGCGCAAGAAATGAAGAAACTACCAAAATCATCGCTCCAAACAAATTTGAGTTTCACAGTAAAAAACACAAAACTCCGGATAAAATTTACAGAATTCAAGCCTGAAAAGATTGAAAACTACCAGCTTCCTCCGCCCTACGAGCATCAAAATCAAGATCACGAGATCGATTCTCATGCTGTTGCAGAACATCCTCCATAACCGACGCCACAGAGAAGGACAATGCGCCTTCAACCACCGCCGCCATTCCCAATTCACCAGAGAAATCCACAAAATCTCGAATTTCAATCCAGCATATACGATATCATCCAAGAAATTCGATAGAACTTCTACCAATATCTGCCTCCAACGAGAGTGAGAAAGTAAAAGCAATGATCAATGCGATCACATATACATACAAACAGAAATAATCAATGACTTTTTTCTCACTCTACAACAACACTACAGTGATAAATTGGCCATGACCATCGCCTTTTTTCTCTCTCTAAAACCTTGAAAAGCAACTTCTCTGCTTTATACTGGTAGTGATGCTGAGAGTATTTGTGTGTTCCACTTTTTGAATATATCTTTGCCACATGTTCACGAACCTCGCTCCGAGCCTCCAGGCTCGGTGCCTAACTGATCAGGTTCTTCCCTTATTTTGAGTTTTAACTTACTTGACCTTATTTTTTCAATCAAAATAAAAAAGGAAATATTTTATTCACTTTGATAAATTGAATTTAGTTGAGAAAACAATTAAATCTTATGCTTGATTTATTTTAATACTATTCCATAAATAAAATAGGAAATTCAACACGGCATGAACTATTCTTTCATTTTAATGGTTTGACCAATTTTTTTACCAAAATTAATTTTTAAAAATATTTATTATTACTTACCTAGAACGATCACTATATTTACAATAATATGTAGCGTTTGAGGAACCAATTGGTTCGTGAAATAGATTAGCTAACAGATAATTGGGATACCATTAGATTTACAATTAAAAAAATGTGTTTCATTATTTGCAATGGAATTAAATAATGAAAATATTTTCAATGTAGTCATTTGGGATTTGCTTATGAATACGATTCACATTGATTGTATGTCTCTCTAATTCTATTGTAAATTTAAATATACTTTATTTTATCAATAAAAGTTATATCAATAATTACACAACATATAATATGTGTCATGTTTTAATGAGATAAAATAATATTAACATACAATTAAAGACAAATAATATGAATCGAAAATTATGATGATTATGTAGTTTGAATTTTTTGCACCGTCAGTGAATAATCTAGCAAACTATAAAATCATCCAA
This sequence comes from Scutellaria barbata, assembly GCA_028654395.1. Taxonomy (NCBI): domain Eukaryota; kingdom Viridiplantae; phylum Streptophyta; class Magnoliopsida; order Lamiales; family Lamiaceae; genus Scutellaria; species Scutellaria barbata. The sequence continues at coordinate 25,108,633 of CM053649.1, forward strand.
TGAATGTTGGTCAATTGTACATCATAGAAATAGAATTAGAAAGTGCAACTTTTTTTGAGCCAGAAAAGAGAGAAAAAATCTATAATTATTGAAATACAATATGGTAATACACTAACTTCATACATTTTATTTTTAATGATTTATCAATGAAATTGTTATTTATATGTTAAAAATCAAAATATATCTTTAAATGAATCAATTCATCTGGAGCTAAATTTGAAATGGCCTAAACCAATGTTGCCACTATATGACACTAACAATAATATTTTATGAAGCAATAAATAAACGATTCCCTCAATTATTAATATCCAATTAAAATTGAAGATGTGGATTCATTTGTCCTCTACCTTGATTCACCAACTAGGCAACAATAAACATTCAAATTTGTGTAAAGGCGGTTCTTCTTTGCATGTTCTTTTACACATTTGCCCTAAAATATATATATATATATATATATATATATATATATATATATATATATATATCTTTAATTCATACTATATATCTAGTGAATTACATCAGGGGTAATATCTGTCATTTATTTACTGATTTACACATGCATTCACGTTTATACATATACATGCAAATCATCTAGTTAAACATCTACAAGATTATAATAATTAATTAGTCAAATAATATGTTGCCACATGTATATAATTTTTTGACCACATTCATTTTCCTTATTTTATGTTCAAACATATAAGTTTTTGGAGTAAGAACATGAAAATGTTGTTTTCCTTGGTCTTACAATTTGGTTGTGAGTGATTCATAGCTAATTGGCATCAAAGAACTTACCTCTCAAGTGGCTTGAGTAAATGCACAAAGTCATTATTTTCAATCACATGATATTGAAATTAAAATCTAAGACAAAAACACCATCATTTCATAATGTAATATTTTATTTTATCAATATACTTCATATTCATGGTGATAATGTTGTTGTAAACTGTTAATATATAAATTGTTGTGTGAATCCACAATCTTTATTAATTCTAGAATATTGGATTATGGAGATTTCTTATATAAATTAAATATGTAATTTTAATTTTAATTTTAATTTTTTTTTTTACATCATTCATCATTATTTATGGATGAGCATTTAACACTATCAATAAGATGTGCAAGGTAATGAAATTGAGGTAGAAGCATGATTATGGCACTACCTAAAGTTTTATTTTTTGAAAAAGAATTAAAAAATTGAATTTCGAAATAAAAGTGGCCCACAAATTGGTGGGCAGTGTGTCGTTTTCAGGCAATGGGTTTTTGGTTGAAAGTGGTTAACTTCAAAGCTGGTGCCAAGCATTTTAATAATAATAATAAATTATTATTATTATTATAATTATAAGACAACTAACTATGGGCTTGTATACAAAGTCTCAATCTTTTTACCAAACCTTTTCATGCTTTGAGCAAAAGGCTTAAATGAAAATTAAATTTTCAAGGGCTTCAATTTGAATTTATTTTCGAATTAGTAATAAATATAGATGAGTGAGTTTAAAAAAGAAAATGAAAAAGAAAGAAACAAGTAATTGTTGTGATACACTTGTATCATTCAATCTTTCAAGTTATATCAATGTAGAAATCCCACCCGATATAGTTTTTTTCATTATTTAATTACTTGACCATAGAAAACATAGTAATTGCAATTATTTATCAAGCTATTTATTAATGAGACAGTATTTTCTTTTTCTTTCAAGGTTCTTATGGCCTAATCAAAAGAAAAACCCTACAATTTTTAAAATTTCAATTTAATCATAACAGCAAAAGAAAACATATTCTTCTAAAAATTAGCAATTTAATCTCAACCTTTTTAACTAAACAATAAAAAAATATAATTTTAACTCACTAATGCAGTTCAAAGCACAATTGTATTGTATAATGATTCGAGTTCACATATTAAGCAAATAGCATGTTAAAATCGAACTGTAGTAACTGTTAAACTTACAGTTACCTATGTAAATGCTAAAATCGTGATTGTAACTGAATTGCAATATTGTGTTAATGTGGTGATTTCGATTGTCTTGCTAGATTTAAAAGGGCATAATTAAATTGCAAATTTAGTAAAAATGGTGACTTTTTTTTTTGCTAAATTCTAACATTTAAGTTTGAATTTGGAAAATGTAGTGATTTTTTTAATGCAATTAAACCAAACACTTTTTATATAAAACTATCACTAATGAGATGATACAAGAAATACAAATAAATCAAACTCAAGTTTTTATTTTTTTCAGAAGCATTTCAAATTGAAGTTGATAAATGAATTATTCTACCCTTATTTATCATTCTTCAAGGGCAGCCACTAAAATTAAAAATGGTAGTTGGATAACAGCCACTTAAATTAAAAACCAAGGGTCTTTTCGTCATTTACGTGTTCAGTAGGACTAACGTTCGAAAAATTCAAATTCTAGGTTCGGTGCCGAACCTGATAGGTCAGGCCTAGGTGTACCTGGTCCCACGGTGAGCGTGTTGGTTGGGGTCCATGGCACGGCGGGAGACTGCAATCGTGTAGTGCCGGCTGCATAATAAACTAAATATTACCCTATATTTTCAAAGAACAATTTGACAATTGCTTACGTGTTGGTTTCTTATTGGATGAGCAAAAGGACTTCAAAAAATCGGCAAACATCCTCAAGTTTGATCCCATTCACAAGGAAGATATTTTACTTTTTTTTTTTCTTTCCTATTCAATTTTGATAATTTTCAATTTTTTTGTGGTAGTTTTGGTTCATAGAAAATAGAAATAAAATATAAAAAATAAATCATATGTAAGGACAAAGAATCAATGTTATGAAATAAAAGTAAATGCTGTGTAACTATATTTATTTTTAATATTATTGAATCATAGTGAAAAAACATGCAAGAACTCTTATGATTGGATTATTATAGTATATATAACACAATTTTTGTTAAAATTGTTTTAAAGTTATTTAAATATCATCTTGTCCATAATAAAGTGACCATAATTAATAGTTACATCACATATGATTTAACATTGTTAATTCAATCAAAACGAATAGAATAGTGAGAAGTTTGATCACGACTCATATAAAAAATCTAAAGATTTAAACTATGACTTGAACTAATTCGTTTTAAAACTATTAAAGTGGATCATTTATATTTTAATTTTTTTATATGATATCATTTCAGATTTTTTGATATGTCTCACATATAAAAGTCTTTAATTTATAAAAACATTCAATCTTAGCCATTATCTAAATTAAATGGTTTTATCCCCATTATTAAGGTATTTGCCTACCTCAATTAAAAAAGAAAAAAAAAAAAAAAAAAAAAAGAAACCAAGGCCACAATGTATCATTTCTATCACAAATTCACAAATAAGTCAATAACTATACCTAATATGTGGCTAAAGTTTTAATCTTTTTATTATTAAATTTGTGAGGATAATAAATTTGTCACCCTTTTTAATAACTTCACATGTTACAAAGTGCCAAATGGCCCATATATCAATATATCATCCAATCCACTGTATCTGCTATCCGACGAAATCTTTTATTCATTTTTTAGTGATTTAAGTTTATAATTCATTTTAGAATCCACATCAAATTTAATTTAATATTATTGAGGATAGTGAAGTATGGTATAAGATTGAATATAATATAAAAATCAAAATAGTCTATATTCAAGGTTTCCTTTGAATTTTGAATACGATGTATATATATATATATATATATATATATATATGTATAATAATAATAATAATAATAATAATAATAATAATAATAATAATAATAATAATAATAATAATAATAAGCTAATTTGAAATTGTTGCATAAATTCACCAAATGTTGTTGTGGAAGTCACATATATTGTACTTCTAATTTCATATTACACAATTTATACAAAAATGAAATAAAATATGAAATTAAAATTTAGAATTACAACTATTTTTGCAAATGATGATGGTGTAATCCCACTTTAATCTGTTGCCAAAAAATGCAAAGAGAAAAGCTTAGTTTTCATGCCCTTCCTATTAATGTCAACAATGATCATATTTTTGTGGAGTACATATTTTACTTTTTCCGACAATTTCATGTTACTACTTAATCATTTTTCTATCCTAACAATGATTTTTGCCACAAAGTTTCATGTGATCTTTTAATGTGAATCCTATTATTTTGGAGTTAATTTTTATTTCCTTTCATCTCAAAATTTCCATCACTTTTAAAAATATGAATTTGTTTCGGTTTATCTGTAGTTTTATAATCATTTTATATTTACAATTATATCCATTAACTATTTTGTTATTCTCCATGAAATAATGTTAGAAGACAATTATTTTGAAATAGAGAGACTTTCTATTTTTTTCTTTGAACCAAATAACTTTATATTTGAATATATTGCTTGAATACCTTTTTTTTTTGCCCTTTTCTAATAATCAAATGTGAGTGGTAATTGGTTAAAGCAAAGTTTTACAGTATCCAATAACCACATATCAAAAAAAAAAAAAAAATTGTGACATCTATAATTTCACATTAGATGATTGTGATTCGATATAGCATGACCTAAATTAGAATTTATTACGAATTTATTCATACCATTGGCAAAATTAGCGATTGACATTGCAAGATAATGCATTACAAAATAGCATATCGTATCAATGGAGATTTCTAAATTAATAATTTTTAATATAAATATTATATAGGAAAACCTTAAGAAAAAAGTCATTTTTTAGAGTTCCCAACTTCCCATTCAATAACAACGAAAATTTATTAAGTCATTTTTCATTTTTAAACAATAACAGCAATATAAAAACACAACACTGAAACATCTAATAAGCTTCTAAAGCTAATGATATTTCCTTCAAACATGGCCAATGTGGTTTAAACCAAATGATATAATTTTAATTCACCTTTACAGCAGCTAGATCAGTACATTTCTCCAACTTAGTACACTTTTGCTGTTAAAATCTTCATTTTCAAGTTTAACCCATTATTAATTTCAGGCGTCAAAATTCTAGATAGCAATGGATTAAGATGAACTGGACCCACTCTACCACTAGGAGGGGTTTTGACTTTTGAGGTATATAATTAAATTTATTTAAAAATCTATTTTAAGTTTTCTTGATTTTTTTTTTAAATATATCATGAAATAAGTTTATTAAATGGAATCCAGTAAATCACTGCTCAACAATATCAACAAGATGGTGATGGATTTGAGTCCCTCGCCTCACCTTGATTTCTCCATAATATATAAACATAATTTATTACATAGTACATACAATATATGTGGAAAAATATAATTAATTTCAGAAAATATTATAACTGGTTCTTGCTTTATTAATTTTAAAGAGTTTTAGTAAATATAACAAACAAAACATACTATAAATACATATTGTTGATAAATTATTGAGTTATAGATTAACATCAATGGTTAAAGTAAATATATAAATAATGCCATACAAGACACCCACCCGGTCCTACAATGTTCGTCCCGCCATTGCTACGAACCTTCACAAGGCGGGGATGAGATTGTCTAAAGTTGTCCCGCCCTGCCCATTGCCACTCCTAACCATATGAATTCATATCTTTAAGAATTTTGTCAAAATGAGTTAGGATTCTACAAATTCATCATCCTTGATTCCAATCTTAAATCACACTCTATTTACAAGAATCAACATGAATAAAACAAATATTAAATATACATTCATCGAGTGTAGCATCTCTCATATTCATTGATCCATGATTCTATACTTGTTTAGATTAACCACAACCACGACCACAAACTGGTTTAGGAAAGTAATAAAAACAAGTGTCTGAAAAATTTAGAGAAAAGAGATCATATGTTAGTTGCCTATTTCTACTTTCTAGCATTGAAAATTGAAGGTAAATAAGGGTCCATAAAACCACCAAACATTTCCCTACATATCATGACACTCCTCGTTGCTTCTTAACACCTTTTGAGGGCTTTAACTTTTACAGCTTATCAAACTAATGATGAAGTGAAAACAAAAAAAAAACAAAAAAGTTATCCTGTATGCCACAATCCTCTCCTTTGCCAAACAAAATATAATGACTATTTTTCAATGTCACATAAATTTCGCATCATTCAATTTCCAATATAAAAGAAAATAGCCATAGATCTTAGGCTTCTTCTTCTTCTTCTTCTTCTAATTTCCTCTACACAACTGTTACTGTAAAACCTCTTCATTTAAATTAAAAAAAAAGGATATACAAACAGAATATATCACAAGGGTATAATATAAAAATTTCCAGTAACTAAAGTTGATGTCACATAGGGAAAAAAGATAGGTGTGATGTGTAATCGACAAAGATAGTGAAACGAATTATATTTCATACAACAATAGACAAAATGGAACAGGAGTACATCAAAAAACTATGAGGTAAAGAAAAAGTCTCAACATCCCTAAAGCCAAATAAACCCAATTCTAATAATGCTGACAGTCGGAATAGCTGTTCAAGAAAAAATTGTTGGTAACATATACAGTAGTGTCTAACATTACAATAGAATGATTCCCAGAGGAAAAAAATCTCAAACTTACAATTGGATGTTCCCATATCATACAATTTATCATCATCATCATCATCATCATCACTCAATTTGGAGATTATAGTAATCTTCAAGAAAGAGCAAAGTTTAATAATAAGAAGAAGAAGCAGGTATACCTACCGCACTTTCTTAGAGCTGCATCTTGAAATGGGTTTGATGATTGAGGCGAAATTGATGATCACAATGCTTGAGCGTGTGGATCCGGAGGGAACAAAGTAAGAAGAAACCGATGAATCATCTCAAAGCTGGTGAATGTGATAACAGCAGCTGGGGTTGTCCTCAGCAGGTTGGTGGCGCAACCACGATAAAAACCCGGGATGCCCTCTTGCTGAAATACTTTCTTAATGCAATCAACAACACCAGAGTATCGCTTCTCTGAGTGGTGCCCTTGTTCTTGAAGCCTTGATCGCACGACCTACATTCAGTTTTTGAAGGAAGATATTACGTTTTTCAAAGGAAGATATGTCTGACAACTTGATCGTTGTCCACATTTGTTTAACTTGTTCGCAAAGCAGTTGGATATGTTACAATCAACTGATTTATCATAGGAAATGAAAACTCATGCTGCAATTATGCAGCATTACTCAATGGATCAGATCATAGTATAATTTTTCAGCCGTGTTCAAGTTTACATCTACTTAGCCCAATTATGCTTATAAATATAAGAATAGATCCCAAAACATCATAACCAAAGCCTAAAACTTAATAATCACAACCCTAGCCGCCACTTCCAGTCAGGCATAGAAAGATGCAAGGCCCTCCTCAGAAAGAGGCGCACTCCTTTTTACACAACCAGGTGATATGGCAGGTGCTGTGTGCGCATCACGCCTCAGGCACAACTTTAACTATTGACTAATGATCAATTAACTAAAAAGGATGCAGTATATTTGTTTGTATTCAGAAACTTGACAAGCAAGAGATGACTCTTTACACCATACCTCATGTGGATATGTCAAGGTAGAAGCAAATATTTTTGAAACTGATGAAGCTAGAGCAACGTCACTCGCACTAAGTTTATCCATGGGGGTGTTATCTATCACCATTAAAAAATTGCATAATAAGTAACAAAAAGATGAATAATAGGACAAGAATAAAATGCAATTAAGGCAGATATTAGTCACCACATACTTCGATCAGCCAGGTAACATTTTATCTTCTCATATGCTGGAAATTGAATCGCAACATGACTAATACCAGCCAAAGCTGGCACGAGACCACTGAGAACCACAAGATCAGCGAAAATATAAAAATCAATCTTTTGATAAAAAATTGAACCAAAATATATGATCCGCGTGATGATGAGAAAGAGATAATAACCTATACAATCCGCGAATGCCCTCCTCATAAGTAATTCTTCTTAAGGCAGATAGTGTGCCCCTATAAGGAACCACACCGCTCCTCATTCCTTGTGTCTGCATGACATATATAGCAAACATCACTCTTCAATTTATATGGAAAGTAAAGTAGGCCAACTTGTACAAGTAAAAGAATCAAACTCAACCTAGAACCCTAAGCCCAAATTCACTAAGGCAGCCTTTTTTGTGCCATAGGCCTTAGAGGCTTCAAGGCACTAGGACTAGCACCTGGTGTCTCACACCTGAGGTGCATCTATACTATAAATAAATAAACGGGTTCTCTGGAGATGATTATATATCTTATAGAATTTGAACGAGTATTTTCATGTCATATCCGGTCGTTTCAGGGTTACATCATTTGACACGATTAATAAAATGGTAAATGGATTTGGGTAAAATGGTACTCCGTCCATCACATATAAATAGTCATATAGACTTGTTTTTCTTTTTCAGATGTCCCAACTATAGAGTTCAGTTTCTAAATAGAATAATATTTATTTAGCTCTACATATACCCCTATCCAATTGAATCTTATTGGTCTTGACAATATAGACACGTTAAGCATTAAATAATATACTAGAGACTACAATACTCATTAAATATTGACACAGTAGGAAATTGACTTGTTTAATTAACTTTTCCAATGACTTAGTTAATCCTTCTGAAAAGTCCAACCAACCTATATATATGGACATTGGCTACTGTCTCAACCCAATCCGTAAACCTGAATACACACAACCTGATTGCCACCCCGACCAAAGTTACAACATTAGATTTGTTTTCGTGTGTTATGCACTAATGAATGGGAATGCCAATCAAGCATATAAGAAAACTCCAAAACCATAATACCCCAGGGTTTTCTACTGCATAAACATTTTCCAGTATCATGGACAACTTTTTTGTAGAGGGTATATAAACTGCATTCAAATGAAGGGTAAATTTCTATAAGAAAAATAATATTGACTGAGAGATTTCACTGCTCTGAGACTCTGAGTCAAGCAATCTGAAATTTTCAATTCCCTGCTTATAGCATATCTACATAAAACAGCTGCATCTTACTGGCACTAAAATAATAAGTTCAAAAGAAAACAATATTTCACAAGGAAAAGAGAATATGACAATAACTAAAAAGTAGACATACTTGAAGCCTTGTCTTGACAACCCAAAGAGGATTTGTCACAATCGTAGTCGCAGCCCCAGCACCAGAAGCAGCCATCATATTTGCACCAACGGAGAGCTGATGATTTACTTCTACAATTTCCAGAAGTATAAGGCTTGTTGAAGAATACATGAACCAAAAAAAAATTCATTTGTACATTCATCTTATAAAAGAAAAAAGCCAAAAAAATAAACTTTATATTTTGTTGAAGCTAAGAAGACAAGCAAGTAATTAACTAACCATCAGCACCAAGAAAACTCTTTAGTTGATCATAGATCGTAAAATACACCTGCAAAAGTGTAACTGCCAACTCATTTTTCATTGTACTGTTTGCCTAGCCATTAAGAGTACTTACCGCCCCAGTTCAGGAAGCATTGAGATAAAAAGGGGAAAAAAGTAAACAAAAGCGGAATAACTTACCGCCCAATTCGGAAGTAATGCAAGAACTGTGGGTGCAAGGCCACGGTACATGCCACGTAACCCCTCCTTTTGGAATATATGTTGTAAGTTCCCTACTATAACACTACCTAGCCAAACATAAACAAACAAACATCCATCATACAGCAGCATTGGCATACACCTCACCTCCTTAGCTGCTGAACTGCTGAATCTTTTAATAACAACTTACATATAAAATCATCAATTTTGACAAACAATTTATAACAAGCACATTTTCTAATTTTTTTCTATGTTTACAAATTATTATTTCCACCCAAAAAGTAAGTATCTGACCTTTAATATTAGTATTAGTGAGCTGTGACAGCCCATGGACCTGCAACCTCGTCTTAATAACATCTAATGGACACACAAAAGTAGCTGCAATCACTCCTGCAGCAATTCAAGGTCAAACTCAAAAGAGTTTACAGTAAACACAGTAAATTTCATTTCACACTTGACAGTAAGTGTGTGATAATGTGTCTGGTGATTGAGACAAGATTATAACTAAAATTGAATAATTATAATGCTCCCAAACCTAACAACATTCCCCATTTATACTCATCTGATACTTTGACTGGGCCAGGATTGTGAATAATACTTTGGCAAGTGATCAAGACCAAGAAAAACCATAACAATACAATGATAAGTGATTCCGCAATAATCAGATGCCCCAACGCTAAATTGTTATTAACTGTTTGCTTTAGAAACAAAACTATCTGATATCTCCATTGAATTGTATACTAATATTCCAACAATCTGATGTTATAAACACTCCAAATCTAAAATTTATCAGGCTTTCAACACTAATTTCACTGAATTTACTAAATCTTGATTATTATTCAAATTATATCGAAATTTGATGGCATGAAAGAGAGTAACAGACCATAGAAACTATTAAGAAGTAAAGCAAACAAGTGAACAGTAAAACTGAAGAGTATAAATTTACCAGCCGCAGCTCCTGCGCCAGCATTGCATAAGAGCCCCTTAGAACTAGGAGCATGAGAATCAACAGTCATCGTGAAAATCTACAACAATCGGCTTGCAAAATATGAGTTAATTCAGAAACAATAACACCAAATACAATTTCAGCGCCTTGATGGGTGGCGTTGGCAGTGGTTGTGGAGTCCTCTCTCGAGAGGCCAATCGTCGCCGATAACTGCCGTCGCATGGCCAATCCGTACAGCTCAAAAATCAAACGAACCTTCTTCTCCCGTAAAAAATTGCTTCTGAGCGGAGATAATTACACTATAACCAATTCTAGGGTTTAACGAATTCAGTATTGGTATAACCAAAAATGAGCTTTGGTTCATACACAGTTGGAGAGTATGCAGAGGTTGGATATTGAATCAGATTACTATATCGCGATTTGGGATAAGAGCTGTAGATACAATCCTCTCGCAATAGTCAGCGGGAGAGAGAAGATTGAGTTGAATCTGGAGGGCAAAATCAATCTACAGTCTCCAAAGAAAATATAAAAAAATATATAAATATTTTTCCTTTTTTTTTCTTCGTGATTGTGAAAATAATAATAAATAAATCTATTATAAAAAAAAAAAAAAGAGGTTGCTTCCTCGGTATTTGACATCTCAGCTTTCCAAATTAATTTATTAAACAATGTTGTTTACGTAAATAATGAAACTTCAAATACTCCTTTGTGATAAAAATGATGTGTGTGTATATATAAATATATTTAGGAAAGTCAATATTAATTCTTTGTACATATCTTTGGAGAACATGTGTATAAATTATAAATTATTATTTAGTGGTCAACCAATTAAATAATTTATATATTTCATATCTTTGGAGAACATATGTATAAATTATAAATTATTATTTAGTGGTCAACCAATTAAATAATTTATATATTTCTAATCAGATTTCAGTTTTGATAAATTTAAAATTAAATCAATCTGATTTAATATGGTTTAAGTTTATATAAATACAGCATAGTAACACATAGCAGCCCAGATAATTCTTCAACAGGTCTCTAAGTAATTCTTCGAACCTGTATGGCCCAAACAATTATATTCCGCAAATTTTGCATTATTTTACAGTGAAAACTGTATGAATATTTCATAAACTTTAATTATTAATTAATTTTTTTATTTATCATATATTTATTAATATTCATAAATATTGTTAATTCATCAAATGTTGATGTTTATATGTTTAAATTTTATTTAATATAATAATTTAATACAATATTTACGTTATTTTATAATTTTATGTTAAGCAAGTATTTGAAAAAAATCTTAAACTAAATCAAAATAATGTAAGCTATAATATAATTAGAGAAAATCAAACAGAAAGATTAATTCGTAGATTGTGTCTCACGCATATACCTTGAAAAATTCATATTCGTTAAAAAAAATGTTAATTATATCCAATTTTGAGGCACCAAAAATTTTATGTATCGAAAAGCAAAATATATATATATATAATAAAATTTATCGATATCAATATCCACGTCTAAATATGATAATTATTTTCAATATATAGATTAGATATTTGTTGTGATATGAAAATGCACAATATATAAAAAGTTTATTTTTCTTATGATACATAAGTGATTGCATCATGACCACGAATTAATAATTAATTATAAAAGTCGACTATTTTAATTATATAATATAAATTAAATTATAAAATATTCAATGCCACGAGCGGATATCAGATATCCATGATTAGTTTGCTTTTCCTGAATTGGATAGATTTATTAGGTTACACACTCGATTTTTATAATCTTCTTCCAGTCTTTGTATTCTGACTTGAGTAGACTTAGAAGCTATATAATCTTTCAATATTTAACTTTTTTTACAATTTATCGATATTAACGACTCAATATTTAAATTTTTTAAATTTGTCGATATTAACAATATCAATCATATCAATATTTAACTTTTTTTAGAACTTGTCGATATTAATGACTCAATATTTAACTTTTTTATAACTTGTCGATATTAACGACATAAATCATATATATTATTGAAATATCTATATATTAATATTTAACTTTTTTACAACTTGTCGTTATTAACGATATTAATCATGTCAATATTTAAATTTTTTAGAATATATTAACGACATCAATCATATATAACTTTTTTACAACTTGTCGTTATTAACGACATTAATCATATCAATATTTAAATTTTTTAGAATATATTAACGACATCAATCATATCAATATTTAACTTTTTTAAAACTTGTCGATATTAACCAAATCAATCTATATATTAATATTTAACCTTTTTTTAGAACTTGTCAATATTTTCATTTCACCAATGAATTTGTGTTCAAGCTAAATTTGAACTTATTAATGAAATTTTTTTTTTAATTGAACTCCAACTAATAACAAACTCAAGATTTTTAAATTGAACATAAGTCGAGATTCACTTTTAAAAATTGATTTAAACTAATATCAAACTCAAGTTAAAAAAAAAAAACCGAATTCAAATCTCTTGATATCTAGCTCAATTCTATCCGATTATATTGTTATTTGATGTTAACTGAATAAATATGAAGTCATCATAATTAAAAAGAATAAATTGAAATAAAGGAGATATAATATTCAAACAATATGTGTACATGTACGTGAAAATGGCAACACATAATCAATATTTACTTACTGATGTTGTTTACTATCTTTAATTGATGTTTAAGATGTTGAGTGAAATTCATTCACATCATCATGACTTCCTATTTATAGCATGACTATTAGTGTGAGAGCAATAGGTCCTATCAATCTATATTAAACTAGAGCACAAATACAATTTCAATTACAATAATTTAAAATTTGAAAAAATTAAAAATTAATCGGATAAATAATATGTAGAATCAATTAAACCAACATATACTTGGATAATATTCGAAGTCCATTAAGATGTCAATGAGTGTGTTTCAAATAAGTGGGTTGGAAATATACAATGATTTGTAATTAAATGAATATTCATTCATAACTGAAAGTGAAAATCACAACTCACAAGACAATGATGTCCACAAAATTAACATGGGATTTAGATACTACTTTCATGAAATTCCACCTATGACCTATTTAGACACTACGTGTATTAACACATCTATGACTTACGTAGTTTAGATCACAAAACCAGATTATGTCATAAATGAATAATTTTTTTTATATTTTATTAACAGTATTATTAAAACTTTGGTCCCAAAGCGAGATCATCTTACAGCGCATCTAGTCGGATTAACTATATTAAATGATATTTGTGTATATATCAAGTATAAATAAAATATGACTTTATAAGCATATAACAATATTATAATATACATAAAAAAATATTATATAACTAAAATAATTTTGTAACTTGTTACACTACACTTTCTCAAATAAATTATGAATTTGAAATTTTAAAATCAAAAATATTATACGATGAATGATACACATACAAGCATTATCTAATAAATGTAGACTATTGCATAGATTAATTAGCCTCCAAAGTTATAGATTCTCAAAAATATTACCTGATACATATAAAAATATTATATGATACACCCAAAGGTATTATATAAATTTTTATCAAATTATAATTTATCAAAAGTATTATCTTATACGCATAAAAACATGTAATAATATGCTTAAACATATTTACATGATACATAAAAAAATATTATTTAATACACATGATAGTTTTAATTTACCGTCAATTGACTCGTGTTAACTCAATTCCTCTCGAACCTCAACCATTTCACCCAATAATCTACCTAAAAATAATGGAAGGAATTAATTAGCTGAAATAATGTGGAATATAACTCTTGTAAAATCTTCTCACGAATCCAACTTTATAAGATCGTTCAAATCATAACTTATATCTTATAAAATGGAGATTAATTTGTAAAAATGAAATTGAATTATAGATTATGAAACTCTTTCTAGAAGGGTATGTCTATGGACGATATTATATGCACTTTTTAAAGAAAGAAAAAAAAAAAGCTTGTTTAATTAAGTCAATAACATGCATAAGACTTTCGAGCCTCAAGTACCGAAATAGCCAATGCTTGATCGGTGGTTCAATATTATTAACTTCTTAATTACTGAACATTACTCATATGTATTTATCATATTGCTATTATATATATCTAAAATTTATATAATATGAATAAATAAAACAACATATTAGATGTATTAACCTTGAATTAAATAAGAAAAAAACCGCGACACTAGATTGATAACAATGTTTCATAAAACGATTTAAAAATAAATAAACAATAAAAACATAAAAAGGTAAACTAATTTAAGCCAAACAATACCAAAAAGAAGCTAGTCTAATATTAATACGATGTGAAGACTCTAATTGCATGTTGATTAAGTAAACGAATTTGGAATTTACAAACGATTGTTCAGACTTATAAAGAATGTGAGTAGTTGATTTTTTGTTTTTGACCATTAAATCTATAAATAATAATGTTAACATATACATTATTAAAAAATTTAAAAATTAACATGATCAAATTATAAATTTAAAAAATTTCAATGTGAAATTATAAAAATTAAACAGTCGTAATTGGACTGCTAAAAGAGCGACATTTGTGTATTTTTAAAATAATAATAATAATAATAATAATAATAATAATAATAATAATAATAATAATAATAATAATTAATTTTTAAATGTGAAATTAAAAAAATTAAACAGTCATAATTGAATTGCTAAAAGAGCGACATTTGTGTATTTTTTAATAAATAATAATAATAATAATAATAATAATAATAATAATAATAATAATAACTACGCCTATAATGGCATATTAATAAAGTGAAATATCAGCTTATAAAAAAAGGCAATTTGAATTTAAGCCTATAGTACACTTTTAGAAAAATATTCCTTTGCATTTTGAGTGCATTCTTATCTCAAATAACAACTTTTATTTTTTAACCTTCCAAAAAGGCAATATTATCATTACATAATATTGACCATGAATGTATTTAACCATTTTTAACCACATAAAATATTCAAAATATATTTTTGATTTTTTTTAAAGTAATACATACAATTTCATAATATTATTACATCCATCAATTATAGATATTTCCTCATTCAAAGTTCAATCATCAACATTTATTTACATTCTTTTTAAATTTTTTAAATTGTGAATATTGCATTTAATGAAACAATCCATTTTCTTAAATCTGGAAAATATTATCCCAAAACCATTGTCTATACACACCTAACCAAATTCTTTAGAATTATGTTAATATTCATGTACTTGGACGTATTTTGATTAGATTACCATTATAGTAATAAGGTGTAATTACATTTGATAATTACTTACTAATTTCACTTTTCCAGAATTATGAAAATCCAACGTTTATACAAAAAGAATTAATATTTGTTGCCAATATATTTAATAACAATAATTATTCTTTTCCTTCGTCCATATTTTCCGTAAATTTAAATTTATCCCCTTCAACTTTCGGCAACTACGAGGAAGAAAATGGCACTGCAGGAAATAAAGTTTCCCATGAGGGTAATTTGGTCAATTTACACCCGCTACGTTCTGCTGTAATAAGAATATTTACTGGTGGAAGAAAGCAAAATATTGTGCTTAATTTGTCACTAGATATCGTTAAAATTACATAATTTTAATAATGGTACCAATTAAAATGTAGTTTAATAGTGGTACATTAGCGAAGCACTTAAAAATAGAATAAAAAAATCAAGTGGAAATTCTACTATGCACGATTAGTTTTGTCTTTGTCCTCATCAAGAAACGATTAAAAATAATTTAGGTAAACCACACACAAAAAGTACATTAATTAAATTAACATAAACGAACATAGTTTTAATAAAAGTAATAAAAAAATTTAACGTGCGCAATTAATTTTGCATTTTCTCAATCAACACGTGTATAAAATAATATAAAATAATAAACCGAAAACCCGTAATATACAAGTAAAATTAACATCAAAATTACGTAATTTAATAGTAACATGCATAAAAAAAATGAAAAAATGGGATAGAGAGAATGCAGACTCATTTTCTGGAACACACAATTAACTTGGCATCTTCCCAAAATACCCCTACCGAGAACCAATCGAAACTACTTAATGTTGTAAAAATGAGGATCCAAAATAAATTTCAACATTTCCCAATTTACCCCTGACTTAGCAACAGTACAAAAAAATACAACTATATAAACACACACAGAGAGTATACAAGTCATAACCTTCCACCTCCCATCAGTCTCACACAAACAGAGACTAGTAACAAACCCTTTCAAAAACCTCTCCAATTTCAATTCCTAAATTCAATTCAATTCAATCCCATTTCAATCACACCTTGTTTTCTTTAATCTTTCAATCGAGAATTCCCCAAGTCAAAACGCATTCTGACACAATTTGCCTATAAATAGGCACATACATTTCAATTGGTCTTCTAGTCAATTGATTTTGATTTTTCAAGATTTTAATGTCAAGTAAAGGAGGGTACGCGGCGGCGCCACCACCGACACAGGGCGGCGACAGGTTTTACAACCCGCCGGCGGTGCGGCGCCACCACCAGCAAGTACTTCTACAGCAGCTGCAGCAGCAGCAGCAGCAGCACCAACAAAATCAGCATCAACATCACCACCAACTGCACCAACACCAACTTCAGAGGAGGGCGAGGGTTGTGGCGGAATCTTCCTCGTCGGTGGGAGCAGAGAAGCGAGGCGATGGTGATGATTCGTCAGTGGTGGTGGGCGTGGTGGCATTGTCTGTACCGCGCTCTGTTAGCCCTGCTCCGGCTTTGAAAATCACGAACTTAGATCGTTTCATGGAATCTATGTCTCCTTTCATTGAGGCGCGGTTCTCATCGGAGGTATACCAAAGAATTAAGTTTGTTTCTTTTCAATTCTCATTTCTTGTTCCTTTTTTTGGAGATAAAACCCTAAACCTCTGTTTTGCTCACATTTGAATGGGAATGCATGCAGGAAATTCGACGCCAAAGTAGTTTTCCCTATGAATTAATGTTTCTGATTGATTTAAACTTCAAGATTTTGCAAGAAATGAGAATTTATTGCAAAATTTTGAAGAAAAAAAGTCGGATTAATTCTTGTTAGTTTTCTCTATCTGAAGTGATTATGTTTGGAAACCTCTATTCATTGTTTTATTGGAATTTAAATTTAATTTAAAGATTTTCTGCAAGTTTCTTTTAATTGATTTTATCAGAGTATTTGAAATGGAAAATCGGATTTAGAATTGAATGAGAACTTTATGTGTGTTTTGGATCCCTCCCTGTATACAAATCTAAAATTTTAATAAGGAAGGGTTTTCAAATGGTGCTATTCTCATCATTCAGATAAAATTTTGGAAAATGAACTTGATTTTCAATGTATTTGAGGCTCTGGAATTCATGGTTTATCAAAAACTTATGATATATAGTTCTCTTGGTTAACACAGCTGATTTGAAAGATTTGTTTGAATGGGTTTTCTGAAAACTTGTTACTTTAAGTAGTTGTTTAGATGATTTTTGAAAAGTCGTTAGATTTGCGGTCTTTCTTTTTCGAAAAGACTAATTACATATAGTTTTGAAAAGTCATAACCAAAGCCTTTATGGAAGATTTGGCGTCATCATTGTTTTGAAAGTTCATTATTTAATGAAGTTGTTTTTGTTATATATATTAAAAAAGGTCGTTAATCAAATCTGTTATGGAAGATTTGGTGTCATCGGTTTTTTGGAAGTTCGTAATTAAATGAAGTTGTTTTATATATTTTTAAAAAGTCAAAGCCATTATGGAAGATTTGGTATCATTGTTTTTTTTAAGTTCGTTGTTAAATGAATTTGTTTCATATATTTTGACAAAGTCGTTAACCAAAGCTGTTATGGAAAATTTGGCGTCATCATTTTGTAAAGTTCGTTATTTAATGAAGTTGTTTTTGTTTTATAACAAAACCGTTATGGAAGATTCAGTGCCATCATTTTTTGAAAGTTCGTTATTTAATGAAGTTATTAAATATATTTTAAAGAGTTGTTAACCAAAACCGTTACAAATATTTGCTGTCAGGTCGGTTTTTTGAGAGTTCGTTATTTGATGAAGTAGTTTTTAATATTTCTAGAATGTCGATGACCAAAGCCCTTATGGAAGATTTGGTGTCATCATTTTTTTTGAAAGTTCATTACTCATTGAAGTTTATTATATATATTTTTAAAACATCGTTGATCAAAGCCGTTACGGAAGATTTTGTGTTGTTGGTTTTTTTGAGACTTCGTTATGTAATGAAGTTGTTTTTATATATATTTTTAAAGTCCTTAACCAAAGCCATTGTCGAAGATTTTGTGTCATTGGTTAATTGGAGTTTGTTATTTAATGAAGTTGGTTGATATATTTTTAGGAAGTCGTTAACCAAAGCTGTTTTGGAAGATTTGGTGTCTAATGTTTTCTGAAAGTTCGTTAACTACTGAAGTTGTTTTATATATGACCCTTAAATAAGATTGTGATCTGTCAATTATTCACTGGAGTTTTCAAAATGCCGGTCCTTTGAAAGTTATTTTTAAATATTTATGAAAACATTAGTTATCGAAAGTTTGTTAATCTGTCTTTGCTTTCTATGCATAAGGAAAAGTTGTTAGTTGGCCTCACGTCACTGCAAAAAAAAAAAAAAAAAATGTCAAACGGAAGCGACAAAACATTAATTAACTTTGCCAGCATCGTTTTCTTGACAGGTGGATGCAAAGGGAATCAGGACACCAGAAGCGAATTCGTGTGCTTTTTTTTACTTGGAGGATCTGTGGGAATCTTTTAGCGAATGGAGTGTGTTTGGACGAGGAGTGCCTTTTCTGTTATATGGGACAGACCAAGTCGAACAATATTATGTTCCGTTTCTGTCTGGCATTCAGTTGTACATTGATCCGGCAAAGCCTTCTTCTCGACTTAGGTGAGTTTTAAGTTTTTTATCTGAAATCAGTTAGTATGTCATAGTTGCCATTCATTTTATGGTTGTTTTATTTAGTAATCATTTATGTGCTTCTGTATGGCAAGTAATTATCATTGCTTATCCGTTTCATATAGGTAGCTTCTTATTGGTACTTATTCTGCAAAAAGAATTTGGTAGCATTTTTTCATTCCAGTTGTTGGTGTGATCATGTTTTCTCAAAAAATTCTTAGATGTACCATTCGTTTAATGGCATACCTAGTGTCAATTACAGTTTCTTGATGTCGACTCTTCTGAGTGTTATCAGCTTACTGATGTATTACTTGATTTTTACATTCTCCGACCACTTCTATTGCAATCCTTGGTTTTTTTCGGGTTTGGCTCTACTTCTATAGTAATACTCTTAGGTCGTCTTTGTTGCGCCTCTTGGTGGTAGACATGTTCCTTATAGCCAATGGGGGTCAAACTTGCAAACATAATTTGTTTCCTTAGACTTGCTTTCGATTTGTTTCTCACTTCTTCCTTAGTTGGTTCTTTCAAAACTTTCAGAACTTATATTAGTCATTGTAGTGGTAATTCAACTATTATCATATGCCTTTCGTTTTTTTCTCTTACCCTCATTGATCATCAGCTTGAGCTCTATTGTTGAAGTGAAGAAACTATATACTCTTAAATTCAGAGTCAACAATTGTTTGCATGTAAGTTGAATGAACTGCAGTGTGAAGTAGGATGGTTCATGTGATCATGCATGCATTTAAACTTAAAACTTCACACTGAAATTCTGAGATCATTCTATGAAATACTAAGAATAGCAATAACTAGTCATTAATTATGGAAATGCATACTGCGTCCTTAGAATAGAGGATAACTTAGGAAGGGTAGACAATTAGTTAGAGCAGCAAGTGTCATTAGTTTATAATACTATTTGATTATCTAGTCATTGAGTATGTATAATACCAAGCATTAAATTTTAAAGGTACAAACCTTATATTGAACTAATTTAGTTCATTAATTGCTTTTACGTTATATATGCTTTTTATACCTGCTTCTCCTTTTAAGAATAGCTTACTATTATGTTATTATCTGCCTGACAAAACGATGTCAATAATCTCTGATAACTATATGTGCATACAGCTAAGATTGATTGTCCAAGGGCTTTTTCTTGTTTGGATCTTGACTTTGATATACCCTCGTCAGATATTACATATTGGCAACTTTAAGTAACATATAATTCAGACAGGGTTTGAAAATATGGAAATACAAGCTTTGTGCTCGCAAAAAAACAAGTTTTTTATTAGGCCCCCTTATATTATAATACAGTATTGCATATTGATCTTTATAGGCGAACTTTCTTCGTTGAGCTCTTTTTGAGTAACGAGTATCTATGTTTACTGTATATTGCCCTGCTCTTCCTCTGGGACATTTGGGGGTTTGTAGTTCTCTTCGCTTATGCTCTATGTGTTCCTATTCACTTTTTACTTTACATTAATGTTAATCATAATCCAGAAGTTGACACTTCTTGTGGATATTGTTCGTTTTTCACTATCATTGGGTTCATACTCTCTTGATTGAATACACAGAGGATCCGTTGAGGAGATTGGTGCTGGCTCATATAGGATGATGACTAGTTCAGCTAGTTTTGAAGCTGATAATACTAATTTACCTGGGCTACCATTGTTCCAGTTTTTGGAACGTGAACAACCATACAATCGACGACCACTGGTTGATAAGGTAGAATACTTGAGTCTAAAGTGCTGAAATCACTTATTCATCTGTCTTCTAAAATGATTCTGGCTGAAAATTTTGCCTTGCATTCACAGGTATCATTACTTGCATCCCAATGCCCCGAGCTGAATAAGTCTAGGAGCTGTGATCTACTTCCAACGAGTTGGATTTGTGTTGCTTGGTGTGTTCTCCACACCCTGAATTCTACAATATTCATGTCTAATATATATACATGTCCTTTGTGGATCAATGAATATACTTGTTGTTACAGGTATCCGATTTATAGGATTCCCTCTGGCACGACACTACAAGATCTTGATGCATCATTTTTGACATTTCATTCCTTGTCGACACAATCTAAAAGTACTTCTCCCTCCCTCCCTCCCTCCCTCTCTCTCTCTCTCTCTCGGCTAACTACATTGCATTAATTCAGATAGCTGTCTGGCACCGAAGTTCCATGCAGTGAACACAAGAAAGGTTAATGGCTATACTGATCCAACTGCAAAGATATCGTTGCCAGTCTTTGCCCTTGCTTCATACAAGCTGCAAGAATCGATTTTGAGTCCTAATATCCCCCATGAATGCGAGCAAGAGAGCTCTCTCTTGCTAGCTGCTGACAATTGGCTTAAGCGTGTGAAGGTTATGCTTCCTGATTACCAATTCTTCCGTTCTCACCGGAGATAATCGAGTGACCATTCTGACATATAAATTTTGAAAGCAACTGCTCTATATAACCTGCCCTTCTCACCGCCAAAAAAAACCCTGGTAAATTGTTGTGCAGTGTTGTTTAAACTTTGCAATTCTCATTAGTTTGTAAAATTCTGCGAAAAAAAAGAAAGCATGATTTCGCGATAGAGTAGGATAATGATGGCTGGTTTTGGTTTTCAAAAATGATACTTTGACAGTAGAAAACATGGGTATCATCTTCTATGATATTAGTATAACAGCAATTAGAAATCCCCAGATATATCCCCGTGATAGTGATGAAAATTCGAAGTATTTGTAATTTGTACTCTTAGAACGGGTATATATAGCCATTATAATTTGTTTTTGGAACCATTTTTGGGTGCTCATCTATATTTTTCTGTCATTTTATTATCGCATTTATGTTTCTGTACTGCTTTTATGTGTACTTGATCAGACTTTTGTGAGTACATCTAATTTTGTGAGATGATCATAAGTCAAAAAATTGACTTGTGTGAAAATGAGTTTGGAGTGAGGTATTACAAGTTTTTTGTACCACTTGATTGAGTTGTGTCCATTGTGATTTTGTCGATATTAAATAACAAAAAAATCTTTTAACTCAAGGGTGTTTTAGTATTTTCAATGGAAAAGTGGCTATTTTTCAAAATTCTCTAGTTCAAATGACTAGTTTGGGTATTTGCATATATATATATATATATATATATATATATATATTTGTGTAGATGCCTTTGATAGTAATTTATGACATGAAAATGGAAAGTAGGATTGATCACAAAACTAAATTATTTCATACTTGATTTGAGATTTTTTTTGGTAAGTTTAGGATTGGGATTTGGTAAGGGTTCGAGCCTTCTCATTTTGTCTTTAATTGATCACAAAAATTCATGCTATTCTTAATAAATAAATAAGAGTAGACATCACCTTATGATATGTGATTGTTTGTTAGAAATATTACTTGAGTTTGATATCTTTTTAGATATTTATTCAAGCTTTGATTTGATAAATATGTTGAACCATATTGAATGCACTGTTTTGTTTATAAAATCTAAATTTGATTTTATTTTAAGTCCGAAAAGTTTTTTCTTAAAAGATAAAATGTGTGAGAATGTTTTTTCGAGCTCGATTCAATTCAATTAGTAATCAATCAAAGTTAACAAAATGTTAAATTGAAAAATTCTTTTAGAAAAGTTAACAATTGACAAACTTTGACTAGAGGTAGATTATAGGATAAGATTTACGAATAATTTAAATAATAAAATTTCAAGGAAATTATAAATTCTGCCGGAACAGAATGTTTATTTTGAAAATATAAAAAGATTTCTTATAATTAGTTGAGCTAAGAAATTAAATGTTTCTCAAGTTGAACTAAACGATTCGATAAATCGAGATCCGATCATTGATCCCGTTCCGATTCCTATAAGAAAAAAAATCATAAATTGTTGAATCGGATAACCTCTATTAAATAGGAATAATTCGGTAAACTCATAAATTTTATGTTATTTAATCTTTTAAAAACAAATATGATACAATTTTATAAAATAAGTTTTTGAATTTAAAAAGAAATAATTTTGTCAATCATTAACCAAAGGCAAAAACTTTTATTAGTTTATATATGTTTTTATCCTATTAAACTTTTGTAATAAATAATGAAAATAGTACATTCACGTTACATAAAATATATATTTAATCCCACAAATTAAATTGGAAAAAAGGTTCAAATTATTTACATCATTCACTGGGCCTTGTAACAGAAAAGCCTAGTGGGCTGTATAATACACCAATCCCAATTGAAAACAACGGGATATCGCTAATCTGGAAAACCTTATCCATGGTTTTCTCAATCGCTGATTGCGATTTACCGCTCTCCCACTCTACCGGTTAATTCGAAAGGTGAGCAGTAATTTTCAAATTCATTAATTTCAAATTCTCAGAAATTCTTAATTAATCATTGTCGCCATCCATTGAATCCACCTATATCTGTCTCTGTGGAGGTTGATTTCAATATCTCTTTTCCCTACTTTCGAGAAAATGGAAATTGGATACGAGAATCGCTGACAATTGAAACAAGAATAACGAATGCGAATTTTGCAGCTTCTCATTCTTCTTTGGAAATGCTAAATCTTGTAATGGAATTTTATGCGGTCTTTTATTGATTTTTTGTGCAGAGATGGTGATGCAGTAAATTATATATATATGTATTTTATTTCTGGTCACAATGTTAAGAATTGGTTGCTGAATTTGGCATTGGAATGATGCTTCTTTGCATTCTCTGCAATCATCAACCATGAGAATTGAGAATTCACAATGTGTATAACGATTCATGTATAATTAGGGGTTCGTTGGGATTTGTTTGGGAGCTACATATTTCATATGAAGCGAAGCAATATAACGAATGAGTAAATATAATTAGGGGTTCGTTGGGACTTGTTTGTTTAACATGACATGCATATGATCATATATAATCTTGATGGGTTGTGATTCAACTTTTCATATTATTATGAGTTATATTTCTATGTAATTTGTTGTAATTATAACTTTGTAGAAGCAAAGACTAGCATTTTAGTTGTATCATCATATGCTGTTGCAATTGAGTAATCATATTGCATATATTACTGTTGTAATTAATCTTTTCATAGGAGCTATAGTGAAATGGGGTTAGGAGTGCGAAGTAGTTGCTATCGGCTTAGGACAATTTGGACTCTTGAAATGGATCGGTATTTTATTGACCTGATGTTGGAGCAAGTTGGTAAAGAAAGTAAAAGAGATGATCATTTGTTCAGCAAAAGGACATGGAAGCTTATGACAACAATGTTTAATGCTAAGTTCAATTCCACGTACGAACAAGATGTCCTGAAAAACCGGAATAAGATGCTGAGAAATCTATATAGGGCAGTACAGAATCTTCTCGAGCTAAAAGGTTTTAGATGGGATGAATCACGGCACATGGTGACTGCGGATAACAAAGATTGGGATGAGTATATTCAGGTGCAATTATTTGAGTCTAACTTGATAGCATTCTCAGTGTCAATCTAGCTTACATTTTCTATGTGCAGGTACATCCTGAAGCACGTCCGTATAGAGTAAAGACTATCCCATATTATTCCGATCTAACTAGAATATATGGAACCACAGGCTTTGGAGGTGAAGGCATAATTCCTAGGCCAGATGCTAATTTCAACAAGAATGTGTTGAAAGGCGAGGAAGTTGTTCATTCAAGTGTTGATGAGGAGAAGCTTTGTAGCAATGTGTTGGAATATTCATCAAGTCTGAGTGATAATATGATGGAGATTGGCTGTATAAGTCAAATGGCAACTGAATCTCTACATGATATAATGATAAATGAAGATTATGGTATATCAGTGGCGAAAGAAATGGTCGATGAAACATATCAGTTTCTTTCTGATATGGGATCCACTGTAGGGGCTCGTACAAGGACTTATTGGCAGCCACCAATGGATCGGTACTTTATTCATCTCATGTTAGATCAAGTAAACAGAGGGAACCACATTGATGGTCTACTTAGGAAACAAGCTTGGAGAGAGATGATTTTGCTGTTTAATGCTAAATTTGGATTTAACTATGCCGTTGATATTCTCAAAAACCGATATAAAACTCTTAGAAGGCAACATAGTGTTATAAAGCACCTTCTAGAAATGGATGGATTTGCTTGGGATGATGCACGCCAAATGGTGATTGCTGAAGATCATGTCTGGCAAAATTATATGAAGGTGCGTTGTTCTATCCTAGAATTTTTTACTCTTGAGCTATTTATTGATCATAATTCTATATTGACAATTCTTAGTATGTTGTACCAACTTACCATTGTGGTCTCAAATATTGGACATAGGCTTTTATGGACATATTTCTTTAAGACTCATAGAGAAATGATGTTATAGTTAGAAAGCATTAGGATGGTGATATTGACTTCTGAAAACTGCTTTATATGTTGGTTCCACAAGTACATAGCATTTCACGACTTCAAGAGTCATCCCCCTTCTAGCAAAGTTCATGAAAATTCTCTCTCTCTCTCTCTCTCTACATGCACACACACGTGCACGCACAATAGGAACTTCAGAAATACTTGACAGAACAGAAGGCATCAAGATCGTTAACGTATGATACATCACATGTGCATGCATCTGCTATGGTAATTGGATTGGTTCAAACTATACTAACGATATTATATTCTTGTCCATTTGTGCACAAACACATCAACATGTATGCATGTAAATGAATGGTAGATATTGCACCTGGTGAAAAGTGTAGCATTTGCTGGACCGTCCTAACTGTCTCCTGATCCAATACTTATCAGACCATTATACTTAATTTTATGTTTCTAGTTACTTACTTGTCACAGATAAAGCATTCATAAAAACTCAGTTTTGACAATGTGCAGGCTCACACAGATGCCCGACAATACATGACCAGACCTGTTCCATACTTTGAAGATTTGTGTTTGATATTCAGAGAACTGAACGGTGATGAAAAAGATGCTATCTCAAATCATCAAAACCATGAAGACACTGAAACGAAAAATCTCACCCTTAAACAATCTCCAGCTGCATCAGTTTCCAGTTATGATCAGTTCCACATGGAAAAGGGATCATCAGATTTGGATTTTAACATGAAAGCTGTTGATCAAATGAGCAAGCGAGGACTAGACACCCCACCAGCCACAGGATCTCTCAAGAAGCCAAGGAGTGAAAACGAGGGGGTGGTACATGCTATTCGTGAGATGTCAACTGCAGTTTCGTCTTTGGCAGAGAGAAAAGAAGATGAATATCTGAACACAATTCCTGTAGAAGTTGTGGTAGCAGCTATCCAAGCTTTACCTGATATGGACGAAGACCTCGTGTTGGATGCTTGTGATTTCTGGAGGATGAAAAGAGAGCGAAAACCTTTTTGGCATTGGACATGAAACTGCGAAAGAAGTGGTTAATGAGGAAGCTTCGTTCATCATAACGGTACAAGTGAAATTCCACCTGTAAGATTTTGAATTTTTTTTTTTTTTTTCCGAGGATATAGGAAATGGGAGAGCTGTAAAATTTGAAGAACAACTTGTTTCGTGATATAGATGTTTTCGGGATTAGTTGGCACGAGATTCTCTATTTTCTTTTAGTATTGATGAAATAAATATACAAGATTGTAGAATGGGTTTTGTGGACATTGATTTTGTTGTGAAAAACAAGAAAATTGAAGGGGGTACCATTCATCGCCACTACCAATTTTAGTTTATTTTTCTTGCTTTTTTCTACTTTGTTGTTTGAATCATTCCCCCATCCTCTTAAAATTATATTAAAGGTGTTTTTAATCTAATGTTTACATTAAATAATTAGTAATAATTTACATTAAAATAATTTTTTTAAAATGGAACTCTCATTAAAATTATCTGCAACTTTATAATTAATATTAAATTTGATTGTCATTACAAAAATAATGTTAAAATAATGCATAAATATATTCACAAAGTCACAATTTGGTTGAAAAACAATTCAATATAAAAGGAATAAAAGAAGAATATTTTGTGTAGAACAGAGTTAGCACAAGGAGATGAATTCTGATTTGGTGCAAATCTTGCCTAAAAGAAGACAGACTAAAATCTGTCTCACTTCTTCGTCACCATAGTTTTGATATTGAAAATTTTCTTTTGGATTGTAACCATAATTTTCATATTGAAAATTTTCTTTTACATTATAACCACTTTTATTTTAAAAATAATATAACTAGTTTTAGCATATGGTAGATACATGGTATAAGTATTTTTGGTACAGGAAATCTCATTTTCAAAAAGAGACATGACTTAGTAGTTGATCAATTTGATGATACCTTTTATAGTACTAAAATTTAAAAGTTCAACTCAACAAGGTTTGACCTGTTATTTATATAGATAAATAAGTAATATGTTAATGACAAACCAGTATAAAACTCAATAAAACCCATGATAAGTTAATCAAATCGAGTTCTTTTTTGGTGGCAAGCTACCCGAGTAGATTAAGCTCGACTCAATAATATTCAAGTCGAGTTCTCGATTTCAACTCAATTATATTTACGTCAGCGTTCAAGTTTTTCGAGTCGATTTAAAATAATAACGAACTTGAGTTGCACACTCAGTGAATCAAAAATTTAAACTACCAATCAAAATGTATGTTGATGAACAAAATCCTACAACAACATAGCAAAGTCTTTAACAACATTACATTAGCTGCTCATATCATAACTATATACTAACAGTAACAGCTCACAAGGACCAGACAAAGGCAATAGGAAGAGCTGTTCCAACTGATCAATCCAAACTACTGTGTCCAACTGATTGTGTTTGCTTCTACAACATCCAACGCATGGTTAAATTATCGCCAAAGTGAGTGAGCAACATGGACAATGGCTTTTTTTTTCTTTCTGTCAATAATCAAGGCAACGAAAAGTGCAGCTTTTGGCTCGTTGTGTTCACAAGTCATCAAGAATGGTGGATAAGAGCAATCCTTGTAAGAACTCACACCTTCTGGCCTGCTCGTTGTTCCTATCTGTCGACAGATATGTGGGTGGTATTCTGGAACCATGATAAGTGCAAAGGAAAGATGTTACATATAATGTAATGAAACATGAACCTTGTGATCATGGAAGAAGAATATTTAATGCGCCACACTCTACAAAGAAGAAATGGATGTAAAAATGGGACATGATATGCAAGTCAAAATAGGTGAATTATATCCTACCCGCCTTCGGAGTAGTATCCTGTATCCACCACTCATTTTGCACACATCCACATGGGTGCGTGTAATTGTGTGTGAATGCGTGGTAGATACTACATCTGGTTGGGTGTAAAATCTGCCACACCATTAACATATCTATGGAAAAATGAATGGAAACAAAAGAGCAAAAGGAAAACCAAGACAGTTTTATAAAGGTGTTAATTTCTCAACAAAATTTCAAAATCATCCTCCAAATCCTTCAATCTGAATGCAACCTCAGGGTAATGTTTATAGACACACTGCAATAGATAGATACATGCATCAAATAAGCTATCACCAATCAACACAGACACCCCCTACCCAGCCTAAACCTCAACTAACAAAAGGAACTTAATAACAACCATAAAGAAGTCATAGATTATCAAAGGGCTCTCATTGATTTCATTGTCATTGTTAAGAAAAACAAACAAGATAATTTTAATCAACAAAAATTTGAATAGCACTTAAAGGCAAGTATTTTATGTTCCTGGTCAATGCAATTCCAACGCAATAAAGAAGCATGTTGACACTGGATACACCAAGTTAAAATTAAAGTTCCCAAGCATGATGTGGAAGGCACAAAAAAGCCTCACTTGGTCACAGAATCAGGGAAAAAATTTATTATAGCTGAATGAAGAGATCAACTTAGGACCTCATAGTACTTGGCCCATGGGTCACGAGATCAGGAAGGATACTGCATGTAAGGTCACAGGTGCAAGGAATTGGAACGGTCGCTTGAAACCAGATAAAGTAAAATTCATTTAATGAAGTCAGGAGGGACTGTAACGAATCCGGGAATTTGGAGGATGAGAAGAGAAAGTTGACTCAAGTCTCAAGGTATTGAGTACCAAATAGAAAACTGAGAAGACAGTCAAGGACATTAACCCTATTAGCAACTTTCCAGATATCCTCATCAACTAATTTCCTCTTAATATTTTTTTTTCTTCGAATCCCATTCCCCTACAACTAAAAGGAAAAAGGTCACCAGAACGCATTGTTTGCCAACTCATTAACGATAGAGTGATGCATACGCAAATTAGTGTAATGTTTCTTCTTAAATATATAAAAGACCTTGAATGGCAACTTAAATACTTATAAATCAAAAGTAATAGTAACTCCCATATATAGCTATATATTAAAAAAAGCTACATAGAAAATTAATGAACCACAACTTCTCAAACTGGTAATCCTTGCAAAGAAACTCAATCCTAGAAAATTGGAAATAGCTTAAAACCAGAAGATACTCTCCAATCTGACTCTTGCAAAGAAACTCAACCATAGAAAATGGTGAATAGCATAAAACTGGAAGAGGCTATGAAACATGGATGAATTTGAACCATTTTAAAACATTGTAGCACACATTAATAACCTATCAATCTAGCATGTGTCAGCTCCATATTCCATATTCTTCATATTTATGCACTATGTTTTACCTAGAGGGGCTGTTCATGAAAATCTAAGAACATATATGCACATGTTAAATAGTGGCTACATACTAAGTGGCATAACCATATCCCTACTTACACCCACTTTCATGCAGAGAAAGGACACATATTGCAACACATAAATAGGAAAATAGACAACTGAAAATTCCAAGGTGAAGAGGTTTAACATAGACCAAACCACACTAATTGGGTTCTCATTGGAAATTGATTGGTTCCGAAATACTGATGTTTGACAAGAAAAACCATTAACTACCTCTCTGAAAAATCATCACATGCATTTTTCCCGGACAAGTTTGCTTCAGCTGGAGAAGCAGTTTCAATGATTTGGGGTCTGGAAGCTGGTTGAGGATTATTGACAAATGACAAAAGCATTGAATCAGCTGCTGCATCGGAGGTAGAACCAACACTAGGAGACTCCTTAATACAACGCAAATGTTTCTCCTGCAACTCTTTCCTCAGCATAAATATTGAAGAACGAGAGCGACCGCTACGCCTCTTATTGCAGAGAGCGTATGTGTAAGTTAAGGTAAATGAAAAAATGACCACATATCCAAATCAACCATCATAATGATTAGAAGTCATATGAATAACATAACTGTAGGGAAGATCAACTTCAATAATAAAGCAACTCATTCTAATGAAAACGGTTCAAAGGATATTTTTAAAATACTCTCATGCTGTGTGATCACATGCGAAGCCATGTTTATCCGCACCTTCATAGCACAAACTGGGCAAATCTGGGGAAAAAAAGGACTTTGGTTAAATTACAATAGACATTTTTAACTTAACACTCACAGCTAAATATAGCAACTTTTGCATGATTGCACTTCTGACAATGTTCCAAAAGCCATAAAGGCACCACGTGGACTACAATATCGTTTGCTTTTCATCAATCTACCAGGAATTCATTTCTCCTAAAAGTGGGAAAACTATGATTTCCAACTTCAACAGCTAGGAAGACACTCTAGTCAGTCTCTTCATTCCCATTATCTATAATCAATCTTATTACACTCTTTAAATGCTACCTTATGAGTTCTGAGGTATCTTCAAAATACCAGTTCAACTAAAAAAAAAAAAAAGAACCTTGTCTAACCAGACTTCGTTGTTTATGAAACTAATGAACCAAATCGCCCCTTCAAGCACTCTAATTCATCATGACCCGTTAATCATAACAACCTTGCTATGATGTTCCCATATAATGGTGATTCATTACACCTAAGAGTATACAGTCTTATCAACAGAAAAGTTAGTCGGTGGAATTACCCCAGGCTTAACCTCGGCGCGATGATCAGCATCAATGTGGCAGCACAACCCAAGAACATCAAAATCCTCTAAGCAAAACGGGCAAGCCAGTTCATCCGATTTTTCTTCAAATTCCAAATCGTTGACTTCTTCTGCCTCGTACTCACCTTCCGTTTCCTCATCCTCTTCATTGTAATCATCTACAAACCACAACCGCAAACAAAAATGAAAACAAAATCAACCAGCACAGGACCCAAACAGCAGAGCTAACCTACATGCAATATTCAGACACTCACCCGTACTCGGCACGGAATAAGAGGAGAGCGCGATTTCCAAATCATCGTAAAATCGATCGCCCATACCAAATCAATCCGAATATATAGATATTATTCAAATTCAAGAACTCCACAACAATCACACAAAGGCTAGGTTAAATTATCGTATAACAACAAGAAATTAGGGAAATCGGAAGAAATTACGCAGAGGTTGGAGTAGGGTTTATGGAATCGTGGAGGAGAAAGAGAAGTTTATAGAAAAAGGGGAGAAATGGGGAGGGGTCGGCGAAATGGAATAAAAATTATAGTATATGTGGACACGGAATCACTCGGAGACTCCCGCGTTATTTCATCAACGGCCTCCACTTTCTTTCATCATCCTTTTTGCTGCTCTTACATTTACTTTTCCTCTTTTATATTAATATTTGATTTATAAATTATTCATACATCTATATTATATAATTAGATTCGTGGTTTGCAATGTTATTGTAATTTATATTTACTAACTTTTGAAACTTAGTTTGCAAATGGGTGAAGCCCATATTATTTATCAAAGATTGGTTATGAGGGAAAAGACGAAATCAATATTATGATATTTTAAGATCGATAAAAAATAAAATTTGAATATATGGAGATTTAAAAAGACAGAAATGATGTTTATATATTTATTTTGAGTGGATAATTTTTAAAATTTGTGTATGTATTTACACGGTTATATAGTTTTTTGGGAGTGGATTGATTCCATAACTAGACGACTTGGAAATTAAACCAAATTACTTCATATTCAATTTAGGACCAATTCTTAAAATTTTCTTTGAGTTTGATTTTATATTCATAACATTGAACATATAATTTTTACTCTGATACAATTCAACTACATATAAAAACATAAAGTAGGTTTGAAAAGATTAAGCCAAACAACTTCAGTTGAATCATATATGGATCGTTTATAATGTAGTTAAGGCTCAATTCAATGAACAAGAAGTAAATAAATTTAAACATAACTTTTAAAACTTCATTAAAAAAATTAATAAATTGAACCACGTTTCCAACTAAACATGATTTTTCTACAGTACAACATCTAGTGGGGTAGGGTTGAAATTTAAGAAGCAATCTATACTTATATAAAAGCAAGACAGTTGGAAAATATTACAAGAATATCATTTTCCCTCTTATCACATTATTATTTTTGTTAATAAAAAAAATTCAAAAAATTATTAATTTTGTCAAGAAGATTGTTCATGTTATTTAGGACATTTTTCCCATATAATATATTTATTATTATTATTATTATTATTATTATTATTATTATTATTGTTATTGTTATTACTACTTATTATTAACTTTAATTACTTAATGTCAATAATTATTCTCATTATCAATTTTAAAGTTAAAAAAAATTTAAGATATTTTTTTTATAATTATGAGAAATATTGTATATAAATAATATTTCAAAATTTTTATTATTAATTGGTCACTTTTAACCAACTTAAAAAATCACTAACTTATCAAATTATCTATCGAACCATGAAATTTTTTTAGTAAAAGATAGAAATAAATAGAATGTAAGCTTTTAAGTTTTTAATTTTTTTTTGTTAACTTTAATTAATTAATGTCTAGAATTATTCGTATTATCAATTCGAAAGTTCAAAGAAATTTTAATATAATTTTTGTAATTATAAGAAATGTTGTATATAAATAAATATTTCAAAACTTATATTGTTAATTGATCACTTATAACTAACTCCAAAAATCATTGACTTATCAAATTATCTATCAAGCCATGAAAAAAATTCAACATAAGACAAATAAATAGAATGTAAGCTTTCAAGTTGGTTGTTTAAATTATTTATAAATTTTATATTCCAACTTTTAAATATTATCAAATATAATTTAAAATGATATATACAATTTGTGTTATTTGAATTTAGAATAAAAACGAATGTATAAGGAAGCTCTAATATATAGTGGGAATTCAACCAAATTCTACATTCTTCAGATAAAACTTTACTTTACCCAACAATATTTTTAAATTATAAAATATAGCTTTTAAAATCAATAGAGATATGAAAAATATATTTGTATATTATACAAAGTTTGAATAATAAAAGATGTATGAATAAATTTTAATATAACAATTTCATTATATAATTACAAATTATATATACTACCACAATAAATAATAAATTGCGCATTGTGCGAGATGAATGTTGTTAATTATTATTGTTGTTATTATTATTATTATTACTATTATTATTATTATTATTATTATTATTATTATTATTATTTGTTGTTGTTGACGATGACTGTCATTCATTGTTGAACAATAATTTATTTCTTTTTTTTTGATTTTGTGAACTTGAATTACTTAATGTCTATAATTATTCTCATTATCAATTTTATAGTTAAAAAAAATTTAATATATTTTTTGTAATTATGAGAAATATTGTATATAAATAATATTTCAAAATTTCTATTGTTAATCTGTCACTTTTAACTAACTCCAAAAATCACTGACTTATCAAATTATCTATCGAACCATGAAATTTTTTTAGTAAAAGATAGAAATAAATAGAATGTAAGCTTTTAAGTTTTTAATTTTTTTTTGTTAACTTTAATTAATTAATGTCTAGAATTATTCGTATTATCAATTCGAAAGTTCAAAGAAATTTTAATATAATTTTTGTAATTATAAGAAATGTTGTATATAAATAAATATTTCAAAACTTATATTGTTAATTGATCACTTATAACTAACTCTAAAAATCATTGACTTATCAAATTATCTATCGAACCATGAAAAGATTCAGCAAAAGATAGAAATAAATAGAATGTAAGTTTAAAGTTTTTAATTATTTTTTGTTTTTTTGTTAACTTTAATTACTTAATGTCTAGAATTATTCATATTATCAATTTGAAAGTTAAAAGAAATTGTAATATACTTTTTGTAATTATGAAAAATGTTGTATATAAATAAATATTTCAAAACTTATATTATTAATTGGTCTCTTATAACTAACTCTTAAAATAATTGACTTATCAAATTATCTATCGAGCCATGAAAAAAAATTCAACAAAAGACGAACAAATAGAATGTAAGCTTTCAAGTTCGTCGTTTAAATTATTTATAAATTTTGTATTCCAACTTTTTGATATTATCAAATATAATTTAGAAGAACATATACAATTTGTGTTATTTGAATTTGGAATAACAAGCAACCCAAAAACAAATGCATAAGAAAGCCCTAATGTATAGGGAGAATTTAACAAAATTCTACATTTTTAAGTTAAAACTGTACTTTATCCAACAAATTTTTAAAATTATAAAATATAACTTTAAAAATCAATAGAGATATGAAAATATATTTGTATATGATACAAAGTTTGACTAATAAAAGATGCATGAATAACTTCATAATATAGCAATTTCATTATATAATTACAAATTGTACACTACCATAACAAATAATAAATCGCGCATCGCGCGGGTGAATTATTAGTTTTATTTATAATAGCTCATTTCTCTAAACCAATGGTTCTCTTAAATCATGTAAAAACTTAAAACTTTTTCACTAAATCGAATCCAGAAAAAATGAAGAAAGAATTTTGACATCAATATTCTACAACTCCAAATTAAAGAATGAAAATCAACAATAAAGAAAAAATAGTGCTAAATACAACTGAAAGAATTGTCATTCTATGTCCACTGCTTGGAAGTACTGTCGGAAGAGAGCACTCTTCTCCATTGAAGTAAACCTTTGTCGGAAATCCATCTCCATGACCAATGTTGATCCCCGGTGTTTGCTTCTTCGTAAATGATATAACCGTCTGTTGTGATCCAGGGACGGGCGGATCTTTTCTCGGGTTGGACCCGTTTCTCTGTGCAACTAGGTAGTTCAATCCCGGAAATCCCTGAAGAAATAGTGTGTTGTTATTTGGACTTGGTAAAATTCTTCCATCCATGGAGTATGTTTTTTCGAATCCAGGCATTGCTTTATCGAGTTCTACTGAGGCGGACCAGTCTGCAAGACTGGTGTTGCCCCAGTTCAACATTGTGACTCTTGCAGACCAACCCTTTTCAAAATCCGACAACAAATGCCAATTAATGCTCACCCCACAGTTGTCTCCACATGGCAATGGGTTCGGGAGTTGATGTCGTTTCAAGTCCGCAAACGCCTTTATTAACTCTGTTCTATTCTCAAACGGGACTAACAGAGCATCTGCCGGCAAGAGCAGGGCCGGCTCGGTGGCGCTACATACATTGTTACCGTTCATTGAAGTACGATCACACCCACAAGCACATGTATTGCAGGGTACAACGGAATCATTGAAGAAGGACGAGAATGATACACAACATGAGGGCTTCTTGGACTCAGTCTTGGTTATGTTACACACCACTTGCCAACTGACAATGGCAGTTGTATGAGAGGGCAGCCCCGATGGGTCGGGGAAGAGGGTCGGTCCGACCCGTATAGGTTGTGTGCATTGATAGTCCGGTCCAGTTGTCCCATTGATGTTGAAGTTTTGAGGTGGGGAAATTCGAGTAATATTTAAATTAGGCGGCATTTTGTATACTTGCATTTGAAACGCTGATTTCGACTTGGTCGAATCCATTGAAGGTGGTAGGATCGTCCCATTCCTACAACAAAAGGGGATGAGTCCGAGAGTTGTATCATTGGCTCTTGTCAATGGGAGATCGACAATTGTTGGCCTTCTATCGCAACTCAATACCTTGGAAAAATCGAGCCCTGTGTAAAACTGTCCCTGTTGGCCGAATATACATTCACCTGTATCAACAACTTGAGGATAAGCCCCTCTCATCGAATTGATGAACTCACCTTCCATCCAGTCCCAACTCAATTTCCAATTGTCCAAACGACCAAAGGGGTTGAGATTAGAGATTGTAACTTGAGCTAAGTAGTTACTATCCGATGTCATCAGAACATCGTACATGATCGTAATGTCGCCAGTTTGAAGAGGTGAAAATTCTTCATCCAATGTTACGTTAGTTTTCGCGTTTGAATCAAGCACACAACAAACAGTCATATTATTTCCTGTAATAAACAATTAAAGAAATCCAAATTTAGATTTAAGACAATTCCAAAACAAAATTCCTTCTTACAAAACAAAAGGCATTACCTAGCCCTGTCGGATTCGGACACAAATACCCATCATTCGCGAGAGTGATATTATCTGGCAAAGGAACATTCGGAGCCCCGACTCCGAACTGGGTACCCACCAAATCCACCACTGCCCGCATCTGATTAACATCTCCGGCTGTTCCGATGGCAGTCTTCAGGTCAGTCACCGGACTTCCGGCGAAGACAGCGCCACCGCTGACGTTGGCCGGAAGTGAGTCGCCGTTGGCAAGCACGGCGTTAGAAGCAGACACCAAGAGCTCGCCGTGCTTGAACCCCACAAAAACCCGCCAGTTTTTCAGCTCGCGCGGCCCGTTGTTAAGAACCGTGAGTCGGGACTCGAACCGGTAAGGCTGGTTAACCGGGTCGGCCGGCGTGAGAACCGGCGGGATTTCGTAGCCGGTCGTGTAGTTGTACGTGATCAACACGCCGTTACAGACGGCGGTGGTGTTCGGAGGTTGAGAAAAGGTGGTGTGGAGAAAGCAAAAAAGGGAGAGACAGAAGAGTGAGAGAATAGTTGGAGTGGAAATAGAGAAAAAGGGGTTGGCCATATTGATGCTGCTTGAGAGCTTTGGATCATCAAAGGGGAGGATGAATTTTGTTCCAGAATGAGCAATGAAGGTTATAATTATGACAAAGAAAAAGCATAGGAAAATATGTTTGAAAAATTCTTCATAAAGACATTTTAATTGGTAATAATAATACTATGATGATGAAGTAAAACTGAAATATTAATTAATTAATAGACTATAATATTGGAGTTGGGATGCCGGCGTTGAGTAAGTCTTCTACTAGTAAGGCCAAGTCATCTTATATCCCTCGTTTTCGTGTCTTATTATGTAATATTAATCTAATGGATCTTAATTCGTTCATTTATTTATAACAATGCATGATAATAATGGCATATTTAACTATATAAGTAGTACATTGTTTCTTTTCTCCATTTATCTTTTTTTATTTTATTTAATGTAGTTGCAAAACTAATCGTGATTTTTCCACCTTATTTGTACATATGATATGATGTACTAATAATTAATATATCATATACACATCCACTCATATAAATCTAGACACATTCTAGGCCATTGATTGGAAGGATGATGGAGGAAAAAATAAAAAGAGAATTTATATTCCTCCTCAGATATCTTTTTTGTTTTATTCCTTTGATTTATTTATTTATTTATGTTTTGGTTGAAAGAGTGCATGAAAGGGATTTTTTTTTCATGCAACATGACAAGAAGAAGGCTGTATGAAATATGAATTAAGTTGTAAACCTAAGACAAATGTCATATCGTTTTCACTAATTTCTTGGGCAAAAAAGTGATTGATATATAGTATATCATAGTGAAGTTGTATATACATATTAAATACTAGAGAAAGTACTCATGCAATATTAAATAGTGATAACAATACAAAAGAAACAAAAGACGATCGAGGAAGAAAAACAAGTGTCAAGGAATCACAAGAGATTGGTGTCATTAGCTACTATGGCAAGAGATAAATCTTTTAAAACCCTATTTCAATTATTTTCTATTTTTTATAGAAAAATATACAATTTTCGGGTTTTTAATTAAGTTTATTTATTTTTCCCAATTCAATCAGATATTTTATTTTTATTATTTTTGTGTGTGTCTTCTTTAGATCGGATCAATGAAGGGACACCCAAATAAACCAATTGATTTGATCTGATTCCACAACTATTGTTATAAATGATTTTACTCACATATATTCAACCAATCATCAATCCTATAATACTAAACACTAGACATGGTATTTTTAAGAATAATGTAATAATTTTTCAAAAAAAAAAAAAAGAATAATGTAATAGTTTATAACATCGCTGGCCTGTATCCGATCCATTTTTAAGAATGATGTAATGATTTACTTGAAAGTTTGAAATATTCAATTTCATGCCACACGAGTGTACGTGTGGACCTAATACTTTTCTTGTACACAGAATAAACTAATAAATGTAATAATACTTATACTTTTCGAGAGCCATGGTCCATTATTATAAAATTGGGCCTCCACTAAAGTATAGTCTCTGAAAGGCTCAGTGGCCCAATAACGGATATACCATATGAACATGGCCCATGATTGGATGAATAATTCCACTCTTTTCCTTAACCCCACCCAAAATCCGTTAAAAGTGGTTGAATCACACTTTCTACTTTTTTATATGTAATTACTAAAAAAGATAAAATCATTGATTGTTTATAGCATTTATTAATTATGATGTTTCTATATCCCATAAAAGTTTTTGATAAACAATTGAATTTGCTAATTTAACTATATATGAAAGAATGTTATCAACATCCAATACCATCTCTTAGTCTTATCATATTGTACAACCTAACACCATCATTAATATGCACACAAATACAATGTTTCAATATATAGAAAATAATTTATATGTAAAAAGAATATTCAGCACGAATAAATAATTCTTGTCAAAATTGAAAAGAGTGTCTATTAATACTTTATAGTATTTAGAGTGTAAGCTTTTTGCCAGGATCAAGTTTATGCAGGGTATAGCTGATTGGTTGTAATCATGACTAATTTAATTAATATAAGTAAATCAAGTTTAAAATAACGTTGAATTATTAAATTATGCAATCTTACATGATATATTAATTCGTGTTACGTACCAAAGTTGGCAGTTGCCCTATCATCCTTTATTAATTCGACCGTTGAAAACCTCCCTTTGTTGACTTTAATATTAAAAAAGGATATTTAAAAGAAAGGCTGACACGTCAGATGACCCCACTAGAGCAACCTGACCGTTTTTGATTTAATAAGCACCGTTCGATTGCTTCTCATCGACGGTCAAACTCACTCGACCGTTGCATTCAAAATTTTCATTTAAAGACAGCAAGAAGGAATCCTCTAAAAATTATTTCGAATTTCGAAACATAGCTCAGATTTCTACATACATAGAACATCATTTCAATATTCGAATCACCAATTTGTTGATTCTCTCAATTTCGATTAATTGATTTTCGATTTCAGTGAGCAAAAATGGTGAAAATGGCAGCGAATTCTCCGACGTCGTCTCCGGTGACAATCACAGTCACATCCTCCGGCGGATCACGCAGCAAGGGGCTAACAAGTCCGATGCCACGTCACTCAATCTCAAACAACCCTAATTCTCCCATCACCGGCGGAGAGAATCGCCGAGCTTCTTTGAGCGGCGGCGGCGGCGGAAGATATCTATCGATGTCGAAAGACAGCACCGACGAATTCGTAGCCTACACAGTTCAGATCCCATCGACACCAGACAATCGTACAATCTCTGATCTTCAGAACAGCACAAACTCCGCCAAAAGCAAAGGCAAAACCCCGAGCGAGGGTTTCATCAAAGACGCGATCTTCACCGGAGGATTCAACTCGGTGACGAAAGCTCACATGAGGAAAAGCTCCGACGAAGAGCAGGCGATAGCGAAATCGAAGACGGTGTGCGGAATGGAGGGGTGTGATGAGAAAGCGGTGAATGGAGGCTTCGAGAATCACTGTGAGTGTGGATTTGGGATTTGCAAAGACTGTTATATAGATTGTGTTGAAAATGGCGGAGGGCATTGTCCAGGGTGTAAAGAGGCTTTTAAGGATGTTAGCGATGAAGAAAGCGTGGAGGAGGAGCCGTCGGAGGAGGAGCCATCGGAGGAGAAGGATCAGGCGAATCCTTTGCCGGATTGGGGAAGAGGGGTGAGATTGGATAAGAATCTTTCAATGGTGCAGTCTTTCAAGAATCCGAACCAGGAATTCGATCATAATCGATGGTTGTTTGAGACAAAGGGGACTTATGGATATGGGAATGCTCTGTGGCCTAGAGATGATTATGGCAGATATGAGAGTCCCCCTGATTTTAGTGACAGAAAAAACAAACCTTTGACTAGGAAAGTTGGCATTTCTGCAGCAATCATCAGTCCATACAGGTATACTCAGATTGTTCTCTCTATATGTTTGTGTGTGTATGTTTGTGTTTGAGAGGGAGAAGGGTGTAAATGAGACAATACAAATCAATCGGGAAAAAAACGACTTCGGTTTGAAAAAATCCGAGTAAATTCGAAAAACATTGAGTCGAGCTCTAGCTACTCGAGTAGCTTTAGACCTTCGAGCTTGATCATATTCCTACTCGGTTCGACAGGCTTCCGAGCCTAATCAAGTGTATTTATAATTACTATTTTGTCTTTGATAGTTCATTTAGTTACATTAACATTTCTATTTAGAATTGTATCCTTATAAATTGAAGTTACATATTTAGAAGACATCGAGCCAAGCTTGAGCTTAGTGAGTTAGTTTTCGAGTCGAGCCTGACATTATTCGCTCGACTCAACTCAATTACATCTCTAAGAGAGAGAGAGAGAGTATATTTTAGTCTATCCCATGAATGCCTGAATTCCTATCTAATTGGAATGATTTGCTCTGTGCAAAAAATGATTTCTCTGTGTTCAGATATATTCCTTGGCTTGAATTTGTTAAATCATACATTTTTCCATCATATTATTCAGAAAAGTTCTAAAGCTCCTCACTTTTAGATGAAACGTTACAGTTTTCTTGAACAATGATGGTATTAAGATTCCGAAACTGACAAAAGAAGCTACAATGCAGATTGCTGATGGTACTTCGTCTAGCGGTTTTAGTCTGCTTTCTAGCATGGAGAATAATGCATCCTAATCACGAAGCAATCTGGCTATGGTTAATGTCAGTAATCTGCGAAGTCTGGTTCGCCTTCTCATGGCTTCTCGACCAGCTCCCAAAGCTCTGTCCAGTAAAAAGGCTAACTGATCTCTCTGTCCTAAAAGACAGATTCGAATCCTCCGAACCCAATCTCCGAAACCCTAAGAAGTTCTCCGATTTACCTGGCATAGACGTCTTCGTCTCCACTGCTGATGCAGACAAAGAACCCCCACTCGTGACAGCAAACACCATTCTCTCAATCCTATCCGTTGACTATCCTGTCGAGAAAGTGGCTTGTTACTTATCGGACGATGGAGGTTCTCTGGTCACGTTCGAAGCTCTGGCTGAGGCTGCTAGCTTTGCTCGCATCTGGGTCCCTTTTTGCAGGAAACATAGGATTGAGCCCAGAAATCCTGAGGCCTATTTTGGGCAGAAACGTGACCCTTTGAAGAACAAAGTGAGGCTTGATTTTGTGAGAGATAGAAGGAGGGTGAAGAGAGAGTATGATGAGTTTAAAGTGAGGATCAATGCTTTACCTGAATCGATTAGACGAAGATCGGATGCTTATAATGCTCAAGCAGAGATGAGAGCCAAGAAGAAGCAGATTGAACTCGGTGGAAATCCTTCTGAGCCAATCAAGGTTCCTAAGGCTACTTGGATGGCTGATGGCAGCCATTGGCATGGAGCTTGGTCGTCTGGCGAAGAGGGACACTCACGCGGCGATCACGAGGGTATCATTCAGGTATAACCTTTCATTGCAAATTTGTTCATGATCAATCAAAAGTTGATGACGTTGATGATATATTTTGTTTCGTTGCAGATAATGTTAGTTCCGGCTAGTCCAGAGCCACTATTCGGACAAGAAGCGGACGAGGAGAACTTGATCGAGACAAGCGATGTTGACATCCGATTGCCAATGCTAGTGTACGTATCTCGTGAGAAACGACCTAGCTTCGATCACAACAAGAAAGCCGGGGCAATGAACGCTCTGGTTCGAGCTAGTGCAATAATGTCGAACGGAGCCTTCATTCTCAACCTCGACTGTGATCACTACATCTACAACTCTCTAGCTGTAAGAGAAGGAATGTGCTTCATGCTAGACAGAGGCGGAGACCGAATCTGCTATGTGCAGTTCCCCCAACGCTTCGAAGGAATCGACCCAAATGACCGGTACGCCAATCACAACACCGTCTTCTTTGACGTCAGCATGAGAGCCCTCGACGGGCTCCAAGGCCCAATGTACGTCGGGACGGGCTGCATTTTCAGACGGATCGCGTTATACGGGTTCAGCCCACCGAGAGCCACCGAGCACCACGGATGGCTCGGACAGAACAAGATCAAGAAGCTTCTAAGAAAGTCGAAAGAT
Organism: Scutellaria barbata; assembly: GCA_028654395.1. Classification (NCBI taxonomy): domain Eukaryota; kingdom Viridiplantae; phylum Streptophyta; class Magnoliopsida; order Lamiales; family Lamiaceae; genus Scutellaria; species Scutellaria barbata. The sequence goes on from CM053649.1 coordinate 25,151,291, forward strand.
GTCAAAGAGGATGACGAAATGCTTCTCCCTACAAACGGAGAAGAAGACATGTCTGCTAGAGGGAAACAATTTGGCAACTCCACAGCTCTCATAGACTCGATCGGAGTAGCAGAATTCGGAGGGAGGCTTCTTCACGAGCTTCGCGGAACAGGGTGCTTGGGTAGACCCGCGGGGTCTTTGGCTGTGCAACGCGAGCCGTTGGATGCATCCGCACTGGCGGAGGCAGTGAGTGTGATCACATGCTTCTACGAGGACAAGACGGAGTGGGGGCGGCGCGTGGGGTGGATATACGGCTCCGTAACGGAGGACGTGGTAACAGGGTACCGAATGCACAACCGCGGATGGAAGTCCGTTTACTGTGTCACGAAACGAGACGCGTTCAGGGGAACGGCCCCGATAAACTTAACGGACCGGCTCAACCAGGTGCTCCGGTGGGCCACCGGCTCGGTCGAAATCTTCTTCTCTCGAAACAACGCCCTCTTCGCGTCGCCACGTATGAAGCTCCTGCAGCGTGTGGCCTATTTCAACGTTGGAATATACCCCTTCACCTCCGCCTTCCTCCTTGTCTACTGCCTCCTCCCCGCCCTCTCCCTCTTCTCCGGCAAGTTCATTGTCCAAACCCTCGATGTCACCTTCCTCACCTTCCTATTAGTCATCACCATGACTCTCTGCATGCTGGCCCTGTTAGAGATCAAGTGGTCCGGGATCACCCTCCACGACTGGTGGCGGAACGAGCAGTTCTGGCTGATTGGTGGGACCAGCGCGCACCCTGCAGCCGTGGTTCAAGGTCTGCTCAAAGTGATAGCAGGGGTGGAGATATCATTCACATTGACTTCAAAGAGTTCAGTGCCTGAAGAAGGAGATGATGAGTTCTCTGAGCTGTATGAGTTTCGATGGACAACTCTGATGATCCCGCCCACCACGATCATCATGTTCAACATCATCGCCATAGCAGTGGCGATTTCAAGGACGGTTTATAGCCCGTTTCCGCAGTGGAGTAAGCTGCTGGGAGGGGTGTTCTTCAGCTTTTGGGTGCTTTCACATTTGTACCCTTTCGCCAAGGGGTTGATGGGGAAGAAGGGGAAGATTCCGACCATTGTGTATCTGTGGTCGGGTTTGATCTGCATTATTATTTCGCTGCTTACGGTGTATGTGTATCCTCCTCAAGGTGGTGGCAGTGGGAGATTTCAGATGCCTTAGAATTCTTGTGTCTTTGATTTAGTAGACAAGAATGATGAAGTTATGCTCAACTTCTTCTTCATATTGGATTAGAGTTTGTTTTGTATGAACATTAGTCTGTTGAATTCGTTTGTTTTTGGTGTAATGATTTTCATTCAAAGTGTCATGTGAATGTGTTTATATAATATGTATTTTTCTGCAGCATATACACTCTTTTTTCACCAATGCTGATAAACATGTACACAGAATTAAGCTCTGTTTCTTTTTTGATTTTTTGATTTTTCATTTTATCAAATGTTGTATGATGTTTTTGATGTAAAGATAGTGAATCAAAATATTGAAAATGTCATTTATATTTAGGGGAGAGAAGAAGCCAATTTGAGCATTGTACTTTCTCAACTCTTCACATCCACCTTAAATGAAAGGGGGAAAAACACCATTTACTTTTTATCTCATGCTCAAAAATAAGGTAGTAGAATGCATGCTAACCTTATGAATAACCTAAAACCCCCCACATTTATTATTTAATAACATTATAAAAAACATATATTCATCTTACTCATGTATTCTATGAACTATAATGTGCTAGATGTATATGTTTGTATATGATCAAACAACCAATTTACAATATGTATAAATATGATCAGAAGAAAGTGTTGATTTCTAATTGTGCTAGAAAAGAAAAATATTTCAAACTTGAAGTTAATTTTTTTAAAACTTATATAATAATATCAAATGACAAAATGTTTAGAGAACTTTATAATGAATTTGGTGATTAGATGAAGAAGTATAAAAAAACTGATGGCTTATCAAAATATTATAGACAAATTCTCTAAAGACTAAGCGGTCATTATTTATTAGATGAATTATATCCATCATCATTGAGATTTGTGAAATCTACAACTAACATTTTCAATGATCAAATTTTTAACATATGATAGAATATGATATTAATAAATTGAGAATAATTAAGTTGAAGTAAATTGCTCATGTAAATCAGTCAAAACATTGCTACCTTTTAAGAGTTTAATTTAAATTATCGTAAACCTCATGATCAATTGATAAATTAACTAAACTTGAAAGGTGGTAAAAATAATCCACCTTTTTTTATCTAAAAAGTAATACTTTCGTTTCAAGATAATTGTTGTTTTACTAAGTATAATTTGTTTCAATTTATCTATCTTTTTTTTTTTAATTAATAAGAATTATTTTGTCATCGAATTTACCCTAATAATATTATAATAAACTTCATTACTATTGTGTAAGATATTATGGTCCTTTCATACACATAATATTAACTACTATGACAAAGGATGAATTGAAACATAGTGCATAAAAGTAGAAAAGATAATGGATTATATGATTAGGATAATTAGGACAAAGCAGTCGAGATCAGAATTAACTATCAACAGGACAAGGACTACCCCTAATCAGATGCCAAGTCCCAATCGCCCTTAACACCTATATAATTACGCTACCAATTAAATACTTCCAACTTAGCTCAATAAATAAATCAAGAAATAAGAGTAGCACTAAAACAAGTAACAATTAAATTAAAATAATAATAATAAGGGTAAATTAATAAAGAGGGAAGAAGTGTAGGTGTTGTGACACGAGGAGGAATAAAAAACATGGCCCTTTTTTAATATCACAATCAATCACAATTTGCCATATCATGTCACATTTTTAATGGATCCAAATTTATCACCTCAAAAATAATGTCCTTTGGTGAATAATAATAATAATTATTATTATTATAAACGTGATGGACCAATGAAAGATCTCGAATGAGTTTAACAAGCCAAAATGTCAACATCGAATGAGTTGTAAAATGCACAATTTTACAACTAGTCATCATGAATATAATTTGGTATCAAATATACTCAATTAATATGTTCTCAATTTCACTAATTTATAACACTAATACTCCACCGACCAACACATTAGAATCTCCATCGATCAAAAATTGCATTTAAGAAAAAACAAACACATAAGTCTCATTTAATATAAAAAAAAAAAAAAAGGTAGAGACAAATTCAATTACACCAAACAAAATCTAAAATAGAAGGAACACGAAAATGCTAATAAAGATGAGGCAAAAATAAGAATGAAGAAAACAATTGAATTTTATACCAAACACAGATAACATAAATTGGAACAGAAATAAAACCAGGTGACAGCGTTTGACAGAAACAATTCCAAATAAATCGAGTAAAATACATTTGATGCAAAAATATCAAAATAAATGAAGGATAAATATACATCTCAACTAAATGGAGAAAAGAATGGGGGTTGAGATCACAAGACACCCACCAAAATTCAACAGTTTTTGCAAATGAATCTCGTGGGGACTAATGTTTCAATCCCCTTTAGTTTAGATAGACTTGTTCAATGCATCCAAGAATGACCAACAAATCAAGATTGAATTTTATCCCTTTGTAAACCTCACAAAATGAAAAACATAGCCAATTTCTTCAATTATCGACATCTTTTAATATCCCAATTATTGAATTCAAGCCCATATTGTTCTTGTCCATGGAACAATAGGCCTACACTTGAATGTGCTGTCACTCTCTCCACCACTCAAGATATTTATTTCATATCTTTCAATGAAAATATATATTCAAATACCACAAACTCAAATAATAAATTATTTTTCTACCAAAAGAATAATTTCTATGAAAAAGTACATATCTTGTAACATTCAACACAAGAGTATCACATAAATTTTTTTTTATCAATTTTCCTGACTTGCGAAAGAAATGGTAATAATACTATCATTTGTGATAAAAAAAAAAAAAAGTAATATTTTATATGAAATGTGATATTTTATTTACCATATCCATCTTTCAATACCTTTTTTAATCTATTATGTCCCAATAATATAATTTCGTGAAACAGAGTGTCACATTTTTTATAGGGTATTGAAAAAATGTTTTGTAAGAAAACATGTGTTCAAATAAATGTTGGCACTATTTACAAATTAAAAGAAAATCCCACAATCATTATCTTCCACAGATCCACACACTAAGGCCAGCTGTGAGCATTGTATGCAGTATGCCTACGCAAAGAGGCAAATGCTATTCAATTAATTCAGGGAAAAAATATAAAAAGTACAGAGAAAATTACTAAATTAGACGCAAGTAGGCCGACAGAATCGTGTCTTCTAATAATTAGGGAATCTGATGGTTCAATGGCAATTTAGTCATTATAATAGGTCCCCACTATGAATTTCCAGTACTTCCTAAGTCCAATTTATTTTCTATTTAATAAATTGTCGGTGCAGCATAATTGTTGCATTGAAGTGTCTATTCAGAATTATCAGCAAAATATTTGCAGAAAAATGGAAACAGAGAACAATGGAGCAGTGGAAAACCCCACAGGATATAAGAAATATGATATTTTTTCTTTTTATTTTTTTTATTTTCAAGGAAAAAAAATAGAATAGAGTACAAATCGATGCAGTTAATAATTAAACAAAAGGAAAAATTATAATGAAAATAATGAAAAAAAGTAGGAAAAAAAAATAATGAGGAGATATCACGAGAGGAATTTACCGGCGGAGGAGAGAGGTGGTGGTTAGTGACCGTACAAATCGAATGGGGCCCACAAGGAGTCGAGTGGACACGGCTTCTTTGAGTCGAGCCGAAGCCATGGCTTGCCGCTGCCGCTCCAGTGGAGCAGGCTCACTGGACCAGGGTGAAGGTCCCTGCAGCTCCCCCGTACATTGTCTCCGCCCAACCCGTGCTGGTTCCACCTGTGCTCGATCGGCGCCACGTGTCCGGCGAACACCAGCAGGAATGGCGGTAGCGAGCCGAGCTCGTAGATCCGGCTGGAGCTGGTCTTCTGAATCTCCATCCACCGCTCGATGCGGCGCGTGAACCCCAAGCGCCGCCATCTGGCCAGATCTATCACCATCACGCCGGTGTTGAAGTAGCACGGCCTGCGGCCGGAGAACACGCCGGAGAGACTGGGATCGGTCCAGAAAAACTCTGTGAAATATTTTGTGAAGTTCGCGTGGCAATACTCCGGCGCGCCGATGGTTTTCCTCGTCAAATTCGTGCTCCATAGCTTGGATATATCGTCGACCACAACCAGATCCGAATCCAAGTAGATCACCCGGGTCACGCAGGCTTCTAGAAGATCCGCTAGATAATTTCGAGCGTAGTTTAAAGGCTGTTCAAGCGCTTGCCTGACGGAGCTCGAGATCAAATTCCGCACTCTCTCCGGGTCGAAATAGTACACTTTCAACTTCAATTCCGGGAAAGTGGATCGGACTAGGGTTTCCAGACCCGTTTCCGAGACCAAAAAATGGAAGAAGACGCTCTCAGGACATTTGGAATGCTGAAGAATCGAATGAACGGCGGCGATTGAGCCGCGTAGATATTCGACATCCAGAGTGATCGCCACGTGAACCAGAGACGGATCGCACACACTGGGTTTCTCCAAGTTTGACGAGCGGCATTCATCGGCATTGAGGAATAGGGGCGCTCGCCGGAAAGAGAATTTATCGAAGAAATGCGTTGATGTGGGCAATCGGAGATAGGAATCGCCGCCGTGAGAAGACCTAATAGCCTCCGCCGGATGAAACGATTGCAGAGAAGGGGAGAGCAGAATCATGACCATTGCCGCGGAGAAAAACCCCGAGAATCTCATTATCCACAGCATTTTGGTTCCTCTGTAGAAGAATTTCTGCTTTTTCTTCCTCGATTTGAAATCGAATGTATCTGAGGAAACCGATTTGACGAGGAACGCTAGGGTTCCTCGAAGGTCCGCCAGAGTGAATACAAGGCCAATTGAAGAAAGAAAAAGAGAGATATTCCAAATACCAATGGGCAATTGTGCTTTGCTTTTAGCAAATGTCTTCTCTCTCGGTCTCTCTAATGGTATACCGTGGGAAGCAAGCGAGCCGCATGAGAGAGGAAGTGAGGAGAGAGAAACAATCAAGAAGCCATGAACAGGAAATAGATGTTCATAGAAGTTGATAAGCACCGACGTGCGTTGCAGTCACTGCCACACACAATCCCTCTCTCTCTCTCTCTCTCTCTCTCTCTCTCTTGTTTGGAGAGGATGATAGATACAGAAATTTACAGAGAGAGTTTTGAAGGGGTTTTTTGCTTTATCTTTTTTTCTTACTTTTCTTAAGTCCATTATTTAATTTTATTTTTTTAACATGTCAATTCATAAAATTATATATATATATATATGATCTTATGTAAAAAAAAATTGTGATTAAATTAATTATGAATTAATTTTTGTCTTTCTTTATCTATTTGTACGATAATTATTTAACAATGATAGACTTGGTAAAATACCTAATTATAGTATTTCCTATTTTAAACCACATGATATATAAATATATATAAATGTATTAATATAAAGGAATAAATTATACAACACATAATTCTTTGTATTGTGTATCGGTATATAATATTGGATTAAATACATTTATATTTTTTAAATTTGATCAAAATTATCAAATAGACCCACAAACAAAATTAGAAAAACTCTCGCAATGATTCCATCAATGCCTATGATTAATTTAAGGATGATCACATGTATATTTTCAAATATGAAGATTTGTTTGATAACTTGACCAAATACTCAAATGATAAATATAACCCCACAATATTTACATGACCATACATAATTATTCTGAAGAATAAAATGGAGTGAAGCATACAATTGACACCATCAAAATGTTAAGTAATATATATATATATATAGAAATAGAAAATTCAAGTTTGAAAAATATTAAAAGACTTTCATACTTTAAAAGGAAAAAAATCCAATTGATAAACATAGATAAAAATATACATAAATGAATAAACCTATTAAAATGTGACATTATAGAGGGCCAGCTGTCCTTGTCTTGTACTATAATGACAATAGCCTCCCAACACGTCCAATTTTCATACATCATCTTTTTCTTCCTTTTCTTTTTAGGTCCTCTTTAATATATACACACATATATATATATATATATATATATATATAATTTTTTTTTTTTTTAAGGTGGGTTTTTGTAAACATCATTATTTTATATAGGTCCTCCTTAATATATACTTTTAATCTTGGCAGAATACGTCTGTAACCTGAGGTTAAAATTGGAAATTTTTACCTTTTAATTTTAATTGGATCACTATGGCTTCTAAACTTGTTAATTGTGATTATTTTGCTCATTAAACTAGTGTAATTTAATCATTGTAAATTGTGTCCCTCCAATTTCAATTTACAATAGGTTTACATTCTATTTACCCATATTTTTGGTTATGAATTTCTGGCCCTTAAAGTTGTCAAATTCAATTGTTTTTTTCCTCATCAATTTCAGTTTGAACTATTTATCCCATCTATCTTCCTATGACTTTAAAAGTAAAAATGGATGAATGCTCAATAAATCCAATTTGATTAATCAAAAAATTATAGTTCAAGATTATTCTTGATATATTAAAATTAATTGCACTTAAAATTGCTAAAACTATTACTTTAATCCTAGAAATGCTTTTGGGTTGTCAAATATATATGCATGAGTTGATTTTCTCTTTAAATATTTTTGTTGTTGATTTGGATTTTGTCCAAAAGCAGAAATCTAACATCTTATATTATTTAATTAAAAAGAATTATGTTTACGAACTATAAGTGATGACTAGCACATGAAAAATCTCAATCTAGATTTTTTTTTCTAATATTTCTATTTACAAAGCGTGTATAATAAAGTTGAAAATAACTTTGAAATAGAGAATCCACCACACAACATACATACATATGTCGGCAAAATTTGTTAATTTCATTTTATGTTCAGCCTTATCATAGTCATTTTCCTAAATTTAATTGAACTCAATTGACATAAATTTAAAAAATTGGAACTATAAAATTCTATAAGGAACTATAGGCCCACTTGCCATAAAAGGCCCATTATTAGAATGGTCCAGTAACTTAATTCAAAGAATCTATGAATTTTACGAGTCCAATTTAAGTTTTATTACGATAACATGACCCTGAACAACCAAGGTCCATTTAATTTATCACACTATAAATACATAACATCTTGACTTTATTTAATTAGTAAAAAAAATGTTTACACCTTTACAAATTAAGATATACATTTAGTAAAAAATATGGATATTTTTTAAAATGTAAGAATTATATACCTCAAATATTTTTCATAAATTCAATAAAATGTTATTTCTTTTGAACTCACAAAACATGGTAATATGAGCATAAATACTGCATGGAATTGGGCTTCTTCTTTTTTTATCCAAATGGCTTTGGGCTATAAATAAATAAAAAATTGTCTTGCAACAAAATAAATTTCATTTGTAAGACAAAAAAATAATAGCCGACGTGAAAATTGCATCAACAATAATATTTGTTCACATTTATTTTAAAAGATAATTGTAAAAGCTATAAAGTTCATTTAGATGAGACTATGTAAGACACATAAGTCGTTAATTTTTTATTATTTTTTCACATTAATTTGGACCTCAATTCATTTTCATTTTTCCTCATTTCATTTGTAAACCGACAGGCCTAAATCACATTGATTAGTTGGGCCGAGCTGTGTTATTGATCAAAGTAATTATAAATTTTAGTATTATATGGAGCCCATTAAACCCATCAAGAAGAATGTGAAGAAAGAATTGCTTATCTATACTAATAATATTGTAAAAAAAGTTGGCAAATTAAGCCATTTGTATATCATTAAAATTCTTTTATTAGTTGTTTTTTAAAACGTTGGATCTTAAAATCGGAATTTTGAAGAAGACAATAATTATTTGAATGTCTCATTTCATATATAAATTATTTTATAAAATTACATTTTATGACTCAAATAATACATGTAAATAACATGATGTAATTAGCATTATAATAATTTTTTTTATTAATAATTTTTTTATGGTAGATATTTAACAGTAATTCTATAGTTCTAAATAAACATTTTTGATTTATTATGTTTTTATATTTACTTAAATAATATTTCAAATTTATTTCAACGATTTAAACATATACAATTTCCGTAATTATTTTTCTACTACTTCTACTTCTTTATTATTATTATTATTATTATTATTATTATTATTATTATTATTATTATTATTAAATATACTTTTTAAAATTTGTATGTTGTTAGTATTCAAATTTATAATATTATTGAACTCGAAAATTTAAAATAATAAAAGTAAATTTTAAAATATAAAAATTTCTATTAATATAGATATTAAAAATATTATGTATTTAAATTAAGATAATATACTATGTTATAAAATCATATAAATATTAGATGTTGGCCACAAGCTGTGAGTACTACGAGTAACTTATAAGTGTCAACTTTCTCATGTCCCTTTCTTTCCTTTTTTTTTTTTTTCCTTTTACCTTTCTTTTTTTTTTTTTTTTTTTTTCTGATTTTATGTTTTCGTTTATTAAGTTTTCTAACTAGTTGACGTTTATACGTTTTGAAATAAATCCAATTTGATAGCTCAAATAAGACGAATTTTGACTTTTATCTTTTTATTCAATTGCGTCACAAATAGTGATGAGTATATTATTTAAATATAATTGGTGGTTTGTGAGTTTTATTCCTACACGTCCAAAATCTTGATGCTTTTCCATATAAGCCAAATTAAACGACTTTAACCCAAATATGGATTCGTCCCTTTCCAACTAATAATGGTCCATTAAGAAATAATTAAATAAATTCATTATGAAAAAAAAAAAAAGATTTGAGATGAAATATCCATCTTACAATTAATCAATTATGTGGAAATGGTTGCTTCAATCGAGATAAACGTAAAGAATCGAGATGGTAGTTTTACTTTTGAAATTTTGTGATGAGTATTCTAATAAACGTTAAAATATGAATGAATGATCTATGTTTTGAAAATTTTATTTTAAAGTATTTATTTAGCTAGACATTTTAAAATTAACTAATATGGTAATCTCTTTTTTATTAAAAGATACATACTTAAATATTTTCTTGTAGTTAAAAATAAAACATTATAAAATATTCACAAAATATCATCAATTTATGAGAAAGGATTTAGCAATATGTCTAAATTGTGAAACTACTAATTAAAACGTGATTACGATTGAAAAGGAAACCAAGAATCTTTTGTTATTTAATAAAAGGATAATTAAAAAGGACACATAAAATAAATGAATCGTTGAAATTCTGAAATAGGTTTAGACCAGCAGTTATAAGTAGTTGTCTTAACCTAAGTATTCGGCGTCATTAAACACGACTTTTATCTTTTGTTTTTTTGTTAATTTTTTATGAACCACGACTTTACCTTTGATGTGATAACTCCCCACTTCTTTAATTGTATGTTCCACTAATTTCATTCTCTTCAGCATCAATCACTAATGAAGAAGTTCAAGGTTTTAATCATCGTATCATCATTTATGACCATTAAAAAATATTATTCAACCTTAAATCATAAATTTATGGTTGACTAAGATATGAAAAAAGGGTTACTTTATTATGTATATACGTTGGATCCAGTAACATCAGATCTTTAATTAAATTTAATTAAGATGACTTTGTACAACGAATTTTTGAATTTTTTTATGAATTTAACATGACTTCGATTTTAATTTAGCAATGACTATCGAAATAGAATTAATGTCAAATAATTTAACTAAGTTTTGTTTCAATATTAATATGATGAGGTTTAACGGTTCTCTTTAATTGATGCATCCTCGAAATCGACACTAATCCTAATTCATAAAATTAGTTATAAATCCATAACATTTATATGTTTCTTTACAATTGAAAATAGTTACAATCCCAAATTTTCTCTTATATTAAAAAAGAAAATGACAAAAATATGTAATTTTTTGCTGAAATTTGCTACCGAAGGTTTCAAATATGGAGAGAAAAAAAAAATCATATAGTATAAGTTGTCAAAAAAAAAAAGTTTATGTTTCAAAATGAAACATATATAATACAAATTGGAAAATAATACTAACCCTTATTACTATAATGTGTTTGTATATATGTGTCAATAAAATTATACCATACCAAAAATATATCATGGTAAAAAAATAGAATAAAAAGAATATTATGAAACTTAATGGACTTCCACCCATGCAGCTAGCTGTCTTCTTTCCTATACAAGAACTACATACACAATTATTACATGTTTTTTTAACCCAATTTCAATTGAGTTCCATATTCGTTCGTTAGGATTTCCTTATCTAGTTTGGTAGGCGATTTGATTTCTTCTGTTTTGTTTCTACTTCTATTTTAATAATCATGTACAATAATACATTTCGCAATTAATTTTAAGATAACATTACTAGCCTTTTCTTTTGCATCAAAAAAATTAGCATAACTTATATATATTTATATAATAATAAGACTTTAATCGTTTCACGAAATTATATTTGTGAAATAACAGCATTTAAGTTTTTGTGACTTTGTTTTACACCTGAAATATATTAGAGTTTAACATAAATAGCAATTGATGTAAAAATAAATAAATAATTAGTAATAATAGAGGGAAAAACATAAATTCATGTGTTGCAAAACAACTGTAATGAAAGGTAAATGACGCTGGTGTGGTCACGCATCAAATTTCAACGCAGGCATCAGCTGCTCACATAAAAGCACACAACCAACTTATGACAACATTTAATTACCTTTTTCTTTTTAATTTATTTAATTTTTTTTTTTTCAGTTATTAAATGAAATTAATAGCATTCTTCTTGATTTAGCGGCAAAATGAAAATTTCAACTCACCAATTCTCTCTTTCAACTATTATATTATCACTTTTATTTATTTATATGATCAAAACATACCTTATCTTATTGCTGGTTGATATGTGAAATTCACATGCATAAGATTTATACAAAAAGGAATTGAATATAGCATCTGAGCTTACACTAATTTGAATCTCAACGATTGATAAGAAAGCATTTCTGCGTATACAAAGGCAGTTATATAACATGGAATTTATATGAATCACTGATAAAATGTCAATCCATTAAATATAATTAAATAAAGCTTTATCTCACGTGACTTCTTATGTGAGACGGATTTCATATGGGACCGTATCATATAAGTTTTTGGTCATTATAAATGTTTTAAGTAGAAAATAAAATGAAACATGAATTTACAATAAATAATATGTACACTAAACTACAGTAAATATTGAATTAATAGTAAATTATTTCACAATTATATTTGTACTTTCGTAATGTCTATCTAAAGTTCCAGAAATGTATTTTGCAAAGGAGTAGGCTAAAAAGGTTAGTACTGTATTATACAGTAAATATAGTTGATTCCGTTGTTGTGAGAGGAAAATATATATAATAAAAATGAAACTGGAAAAATAAAACAAGAAAATTAACCGAAATTGAAATTTATTAATCCGAAATTAGTGAAAATTGAAATATAAACAATATTACTGCTTATGAATCGGTGAATAAATTTCATTTCTTAATTTATTACCGTCTGCAGGTAATTTCGGAGCCAATCCACGCTGCATCGCGGGGCACCAATTGCCCCTGCGCCATCATAATAGATTTGTAGATCTCCACAATCATCTTCTCATCGTACTCCTTAATCGGCTTGATTCCGAATCCGGTGACGCTGTCGCCGGCGAATCCGCCTCCGTACGCGCCGCCGTATCCACCGCCGTACCCGACTCCGACCATCCGCGAGCTGGCGATCTTCATCATCATGCTAACGTACGCATCTCGCAGTCCGAGTAGCAGTTTCTTCGGCGAGAAGCCGAGCTTCAGCTTCAGCCGCGGCGTGAGCTTAAACTTCCAGAAACGGCGCCGGCGTACGGCAGCGGGAGCGAGCTCGACAGCTCGCGTCTTCCGCTTCCGGCCGGCGCCGGCGGCGTTGAGGCGCTGGTAGCCTTTCCTCCGCCAGTAGCCTTTGATTCCTTTGTAGACGGTGGCTGAAACGCCTTCCATTGCTGCTGGGTGGGAAAAGTGTGGCTAGTGAGATGGTATAGTGTGGAGAAATGCGAATTTCATGATAGAGGTAGAAATGCAGAAACAGGTGGGAGATTGGGGAGGAAGGAGGTGGAGTGTTGTATATATTAATAATAACGTGGGTGGGGGGGGGGGGGGGGTAGGCAGTTAATGCGGGGGTGCTACGCGTTTGGTTGGAGGAAAATTTAGTGGCAATCAAAATGACATAATGGGAAACCTAAATTTATTGTAGATAAATATTCAACCACAGTACCCATCTAATATGATGACGTCACCATAAACTATAAAACCCCCTATTTACACATATGCATACTATTTGGCATCTTTGAATGGAACTTAAAGGGTGGGTTTGGGAAGTTTGGATTTGGAATTTTGGTGAATTTTGATAGTTTAGATTTTAAAAATTTTTGTTTATATTGAGATTTTATAAGATAAGATTTGAGATAATTTTATTGGAATTTATGATAGTTTTATTAGAATTTGTATATACATATATATTAACAAATGATATGTGAAATTTTTTATAATCATTACAATGAGTGGGACATGGCGAATTGGATTCTCTATTTCAAGTTGGTGATTTATCTTGTATTACATTGCTTTTAATTCATGTCATATGTAAATTGGTGATGTCATTTTTTACACTTCATCGTGTGATGGTTATTTTGAAACTCCAATGTAAAATAGAAGATCTAATTTGGAAACATAGATAGAAGATTTATAGAAGTTGAATAAGATTTTAAAAATCCTTTACCAAATATTGGCTGAACCGAGTCGATTCAAAATTTGGATGGACCAAATCCAGCCCAAACATGATTTTAAGGTTTTTAAATGAAATAACTAGGAACACTAAAAAAATTGAGTGGATGTATTGATCGATTGTTATTGTAATTTAATTTTCATTCATTATTTTTAATAATATATTGCACTATCATATTTTAACTTTCAAATGAGTCGTATATTAAAAATTCGATCATTAAGAAGAATCTAAATATGGCTATTTGATATTTTATGTAATCCTCATTCTTTTCATTGTAATATCAAATATGATGCCTTGTTATTAGTATGATTTACTGAATAATATGTATAGGGTAGCCATTTTCGATTCAATACAATATTATTGAGAGAAATCCAATTATCCAAATCCAACTTGATGTCAGACCAATTTACGCAATTTTGACATATGATTTTTAAAAATTATTTCATAAAGTGATTATATAATTTTCTTAATAGTTGATATATTATGAGAATATTTTAAAATCACCCCAAAATTAAACTCGAATTTCCTCACCCATAAATTAATAAAATAACTAAAAATTATAAAATCGAAGCTCATTAAAATATTGGAATTTGGAACCTTGATTGTTAGTTAACAAAATAAAGATGGGTGAGGCATGAATATTTCAGATAATTTTTACTTTGTTATTCAATCTTTATCATCATATATAGATTACTTCACAAACATTTTTCATTAAATTTTGTCCCTTGAACGTTACAACGTATTGCAACTTTATCCACATCACAATAAATTCCAATTGATGGTCACAAAATATTATGAGATCTATTACCAAGATTTATACTAAAATTTCCTAAAACATAAAATACAAATTTCCCAACCAAACACAGCCTAGTAGTACGTTTCGTGACACGAGTTTAAGGCACGACACATGCCCATAACATGAAATCATTATACATTGTATGCTCCCATTGTTTAGCTTAAAAAGGATGTATTAACACCTTAAGTTTGAGTTTTGCCAGCTTTTGACTGTCGAAAAAAAAATTCGAAATTCAAATTTTATTTAAATCGAAACGTAAACTTATCATTTATCAACACATAGGATACAAGGTTTTTTAATTATACTTGAATTTTCTTAAATACTAAATATTTATTTTCCATTTGCATGTAATAGCATATGCATGATTCTGTCTTGAAGAAACGTGCAGAACACCCATACATAGTGAAATTGGTAAAACATAATCGGAAAAATCTCTTATTTCAAGAATAAATCAATTATTTTAAGAGAAGGCAGAAGGTCAATTATTACTCAATAATTAGTTTATTTGTTTTTATAATGCTAACATATGAATTAAATTATAATTTCATATAAAATGATGAATTTGATTGAAAATTATTCATTTAAACAAAGGGATATCATCTTTCTCTACCACAAACAGGATAGTAAATTACTATTACCATAATAGATAATATATATACATATTTTTAGTATAAATATAAAAAATGATAATTTCAACGTTGTATTATACACATGTAGGTACAAGTGTTTTTAAACTTTTCACTCAAATTATGATTGAAAAATAATAAAAGTATATGTTATGATAGAAAAATTAATTTTATTTGATTTTATGGTGTAAAGGATTACTTTACCTTTAAACAAACTCTTAAAACAAAATTAATTTCTTTTAAATACTTATTTGGAGGACTCAATAGACAATACATTAAATCTAGGACAGAGGTGGGTCAGAAATTATTGCATATTTCCGGATCTTGTTGCAAAATTAAAAAATATTTGTTAATACAGTTGTCGATGATTATGAAGCGGAAGTTATTCTGTTGCATTGAACGTGTATCGGTTCACGAAATATATATATATATATATTTTTTTTCATAATTTATTAATGGGTGCTGTTTGAATTTGCACCTAAGTCATTAACAGAGTAATTAAGTACACATTAATATAATACATAGTATATTGCATATGTACACACGCATTAATATCCCAAATGTTTTTGGGTTTAAGTAGATCCAGATAATGACCTTGTACCATTCATTGCCACACACATATATATATATATATATATTTATATACACACACATATATTTATGTTTCATTCATGATATTCTATAATAATCAATGATCTAAACGATTTAATTTAATCTCATCAAGACATTACACCTTAATCAACTAATGTCATTATCTCTTGATGTAAAGTTTTAAAAGATCATATTGATTTAAAGAATGAATATAAATCGATGATTAAATGGTACTAATCAATAATTGAGAAAAATGAAAAATTCATAGAATTGAAACTATCTTTTGTTATGGTTGTTTTACAACTATTTAGTCAAGTGTATAAAAAATGCTCACATTTGACCAATTTGCAAATAATTTTGATTATTGGGATTTAAATTTGGCATAATAGAACATGCAAGTGCAATTTAAGTATAAAAATATTTTACTAAATAGCTGATTAAGCTCATTACATGTGACATTTCCAATAGTAAATAAAGTTATGAGTTGTATATCTCAAAACAAAAACAAAAACAAAAAAATTATAAAATCATAACATATAAAGATATTGAACATTTTATTATTCTACACTTAATGAAATTAATTATAATACATCCCAACTTAAAATATTTATCAACTCAATGAAACCGAGTCACCAACATATTCAATAATTGAACGGAAACTAAAATATATAAAATAATATAATAATTCATAATGCATTCCTTCATGATTTTCTACATCACATAGCAAACATATATATTTACTACCATAACCTAAAAATTTACCAAAACTGAGAACACAACCAAAAACCATTAATTTCTAGTGACCAAAAAAAAAAAAAAGCAAAGTCATGAACATTCAAACAACTCTATTAAATTACATACCTAAACAATAAAACATACTTCAATTCTTCTTAGCTTTCTTAGCGGGAGGGGTTGAACCCGTTTTCCCCGATTTTGGGCCCATCTTCCTCTTCGCCGGAGTTAGAGGCTTGCTCTTCTTCACTTTCTGGCCGGCGGCGGAGGCCGTTTTCGCCGTCGTCTTCTTCTTCAAAGCCTCTGGAGTTTTGACCTGGCTCAGCCTCTTTGTCTTCTTCGATTTCTCCGCACTTTCTGTGTGTGTGCTTTTCTTCGCTGGCTGCTTTTTCGGGGCTGGATTTGGGGATTTCTTCACCTTCTCAGTGGTGGAGATTTTGTATGAGTTTTTCACTTTGACTAATTTTTCAGATTTCACGAACTTCTTCAACTGTACTGAGAGAATTTTCCTGAAATTAGGAGGAAGCTGCTTTGAATAGTTTTCCTCAATGAATTTCGAGATTGCAGGTTGGCTCGATCCAGATCGATCCTTCATCGTTGTTATTGCTTCAGTTATCATCTGAGAGAAGGTGAGATTGTTAAATATACAATTAACTGTCAATTTTTTCCCCGAGGTAGAAGAAAAAATAGAGAGAGAGAGAACCTGCAAGTATGGAGGATGAAGAGAAGAAAGGGAAGAAGTGTTAGTCTTAGTTGTGGAATCCTTCTTCGCGATCGCCATGCTTTTGCTTCAATTTTTTGTAGATGGTAGCAAATTTCTAGAATGAGAACGAAAATGAGAGAATAATCCAAATTTGAAACTTTCGAAATTCAAAAATATCTTGGGGGGAAATTATTTATTTAAGTACGTTTAAGGGGAACAATCGTGGGTTTGTGACTCAAATTTAACCGACAAAAATAACATCAACAGTGCGTGGATAAGATCAAAATTTCAAATTATAAAATAAGATTAAAAAAATTGCCCAAAACTTTATTTAGCTATATTTGTTAAATTTTATATTTTATTACCATATTATGTACGTGAGTTGTGGTCAATTTACTTATTTTAAAATATTAAATAAAACATATTTGGACAAGGGCTCAAGCCCATAATTCAATGAACCAAATTAACGCTATTGAGCCCATATTCATTGGACCCTTAATAAAAAACGGTCCAGAGTCTTAGTACAATAATTACTAATATAATAATGGAATTAAAAAAACACCATTTTTTCATACAAATTTGAATGATACGGTCCTAAGGATTACACCTTTTTGGGATAATATATTTATAGAATAAAACTTGAAATTGGAATGGAATATGAAATGATAGATTACGTTGAAGAGGAAGATCACAATATAATCGAAGGATTTACTGAAAAAATGACAAGAAAGAAATATTAATATTTGAACCTATAAAAAAGAAAATTACGAACACTGATACTTGTAATTAGGGACGGTCCTAAGAGGTTGTGACAAGCGTCGTCGTCGAACAGGGTCCCTATCGACGACGGCCTCCATTCTTTATATATATAGTTTTATATATATTTATCATAATATGTTTATTGAATAAAGTTATCAAGTGCCCAATTGATCATTAGGTGTTGAGTCAGGCTCCTCCTAGTAATAGGTTTTGTGTTTGATTATGCATTTATCTTTGATTTCAATCAAGAGTGAAGTTTGAGAAACAATACATTATGAAAAATTGATTGACGACTTTAGCGATAAAAATTTAAGGAGGTCAAAATTGATTTTAATTTTTTTTCAATGTTAATAAAGTTGAACTAGTTTTTTGAGAGTTTTAATTGATCATTTAATTTAATTTGAAACATTAATATCAAAATATGATTTTTTTTTCTTACTATTTTGTTTCTATATAATACCATTCATATAATTAATTTAGATATTTTTTTGAAAATAATCAAAACCCAATTTTATCTTCCTACATGACTTCCTAAAATGGTGGACCGGCCCTGCTTGTAATGTTACATCCTACTCAACTTTTTCTGCATATCTTAATAATTCGCCTTTCAAATGTCATGATAATTATGGAAAGGATGATCTTTGCTAATCTAACAACTTTTTCATTGCATGAGAATATTTTATCAAATAGAGTTAAATTGTAATTAAGTTTTGAGATGAGAAAAAAATGGATAAACTTCATAATAAAATACAATTTATATATTAATTCTCGATTTCAAACTCAAAATTTGAAATTTCTTAATAAGGGACTTAATTTTATTTTTATTTTTCAATTTAATGTTTCAAATTAGTTTGAGTTCTCAATTCAAAAATAAATAACGTATGAAAATCATTGTAAAATTGTGCACTTTCCTTAATTTATTCATATAAATAAATTTATAAATGTAAATATAAAAAATATATAAATTTTATCTTTAATTGAAAACTCAATCTAACTTGAAATCAAAAATTGAGAAATTAAATTAAATTGAGCACTTATTATAAAATTTCAAAATTTATATATAAAAATGAGAACTATCACATAAATTGGATCGATTATAAAATTTATCCTAAACAAATAAAATGTTCCGTTACATTTTATGGGCTTGCCAATCTTCCAACAAGACCACAACTTTTAATTGGGTTGGAGCAGTCTAGCTAAATTAAATAAATAAAAACACGCAATACAAAATGCTACAACCAAAAAGATTAATAATTAGAAAAATTATAGTTAATAATTAAAATTTACTAATTTTTCCACATTTGCTCGCGTTACACCTATTATAATGTATTATTAAAATATTTTATCCACAAACACATGCATGTTTCGCATTCTGTAAGATTTCTTATGTTTACATGCACATTACACTTTTTTTGCTCTTTTTGAAAACATACACATTACACTTAGGCGGAAACAACGTGTATGTCATTGTACCAAAAAAAAAAAAAAAAAAACTCCATGTACAAAAAAAAAAAAGGCTAATGATATAATATATTTTTAATATATCATACATTTTATATTTAAAATAATTATTATATGTTATGTAAAGATTTACAAACATCGGGTCAAATTCTAATTACAATACAAATTTTTAGCTTATAATGTTTAAAAGAGTAATTTAATTACAATATTGACTTGTTTTTACATAATCTAATTGCCAATATTATTATATGCACCTCGATGAGATCTTCTCAAATACATCAACAATGTTTTATAAATCTAATGTCTATCTGAATTCACGATTTTGACAACCCAAAATCATAAAATATGTACAAATTTGTGACACTATCATTGAAGAAGGCAAAAATTATGGTAGCATCATAATTAAGGGTCAGAAATGAAGAAATCAATTTGTAATGAGAATGTCATCCCTGTAATCAATTTGCATCTCACATCCCTACAAAGCGACTGAAACTGGGCATCCCCCGCCCCTTTTTTTTTTTTTTGGCAATCAAAATTGTGTTGAAGGTTTGCTTACGTGTAAACTATTTTGGTTGGACCTTTACCATCTTTCTACTTTTATTTAGAAAGGGAGCTTTATATTTGATATAGTTGAAGATTTTATTCTTGATTTTTTGGCCTCCATTTTTACATTCCTAAATTATGTCTTTTTTCTATGCTGTTTTTTCATTTCTTGGTTAATGGTAGTGATTGAGAAATTCTCAAAGCGTAACTACTTTTTTGTTGTCGTCGTAATATTCTTTTTGTTGTCGTCGTAATATTCATCTTTCTTAAAAGTGAACTCTTTTACATCCCAAATCATAGGATTGTAGTTCTTTGTATGTATATCAATTATTTCGATTTAAAAAATTAAATTGCAATCTTTTGATCAAGCAAACAAATTTGAAACAAAGTTATAAATTTCGATATAACCAATAAAGAAAAAATAGGTGAATAAGTATAAAATGATTCCGTACGTTTAATTTCTAACTACAGAAATCAAGTAGTGGGTCTTATAGAAGAAAAGCCCACTGGAATATAATACACCATCTATGGCTTTGGCTTTCTCAATCTACCAGTTATCGAAAGTTGAGCAGTAGTTTTCCAACTCATTCATGATCATCATTTATGCAATTTGTTTGTATTTCAATCTAATTTCAAATTCGGTAAAGATGAGCGACGAAAATTTGGGGAGATTGATTTCGAAAGCCGCATGAATTCAGGTCCGTTTTGAATCCTCAAATTAAAGATGCCACATCTGTTAGCAGTGGAATTAAAGACATTCTATCTATTACACAACCTAATTTGCCACAACGTTCCATCTATTAGACAACCCAATTTGCCAGAAGATGATTAGCCAGAACGTCTTCTCGATCAGGTTTATTTTCAATAAAGTATCAGTAAAATATTGATATCAATACCAATGGTTCATCTTACAAAATAAAAGAAATATCGAGATAATGCGATAAATATTTTCATCCAATTTATGTTACCAATTTGAAATATTGGGATAATATCGATAAATATTTCGTAGAAAAATAAGTGAGGTGGATAAATATTTTCATTTTTCGATAAAGTATCCGTAAAATATTGATATGAATACCAATGGTTCATGTTACAAAATAAGTAATGTCCATAAATATTTTCATTTTTCGACAAAGTATCAGTAAAATATTGATATCAATATCCGTGGTTGATCTTACCAATTGTAAGAATATAAATGAAATATTGAAATAATATCGATAAATATTCTAGGAAAATAAGTGAAATATCGACATAATGTCGATATATTGACGGTATCAATTTTGATATTGGGATAATGTCGATAACCATCCTACCAATAGTAAGAAAATAAGCGAAATATTGAGATAATATCGACAAATATTAGGAAGAAAATAAATGAAATATCGAGATAATGTCGATAAATATTGATGCTATCAACTTCATATTAGGATAATGTCAATAACGATACTATCAATTTCGATATCGATGGCTTTATGATACAAATTGCTGAAAAATAAGTGAAATATTGGGATATTGCTGTGAAATATTGGGATAATGTTGATAGTGGTTGGGTTGGTTGGATGAGGAGACCTCGATTCCTCATTTTATTGTGAATGTTTACAACCTCGACTATCTCAAGTATGATGAGACTACAATGAAGAACAAGGAAGTGTGCCCTGTGCTACTGTTGTCAAATCGTTTAAATTTCGCTCAATTCCTTGTTGTGGATTTTTTTGATATCTCAATATTGTATTTGTTGTAGATCTTTTTGATATTTCAATATTGTAAATCTTAGCGGTGATTGTATTTATTGTGGATCTTCTTTATTGTGGATCTTCAGTACGTTGTTGTTGTGGATCTTTTTGATATCTCAATATTGAAAACGTATGTTTAAAATGTATTTGTTTAAACATTTACTTATATTATTATGATTCTACTCATAATTTCTTAATCATAATTTCTTATCTATTAAATTGTATTTATTATAAGATTGAACTTGAATATAGGAAAATATAATTTGTTCTACATAGTAAAATATACCATCAATCATGGTCTCTGTCTATTATTGTATTTACTGTCTACAATTGTTTAATACATATTTAATTAAGTTTTTCAAAATCTTTTGTTTCATATTTTTTGTACTTGTATTCTAATATCATATTCTAACATCGAAAGTCAAACAAAAAAAGGTAAGAGGATGAAAATTATGTATTAGACTTAGCCTGATAAGGCTAATGGTTGTGATAATAGAAGATTGATTTGAAGATTAATGAATTGGGTGATGAATGAATTTGACTGGTAAGGCTGATGGTTCCCATCTTCTGTGATAATAGAAGATTGATTTGAAGATCAATGTTCTGTGATAATATTCAAATCAATGTTCTGTGATAATAGAAGATTGATGGTTCCCATCTTCTGTGATAATAGAAGATTGATTTGAAGATCAATGAGTTGGGTGATGAATGAATTTGAGATGAATTTGTCGACTATAAAAACGGGTTGAACAAAATACGTTTATTGCCTTCAGATTCCACGCATAATTTCCTACCATCAATTTTTATTTTATTGATATTCACAGAGGATGAGATAAACCTTGCCCTCTGTAAATTATTCCACAAATCAAGTAAATCTTATTGTGGTTTTTCTACATTAATTATACCTTGCCCTCTGCAAATTATTTCACAAACCTAGTAAATCTTATTGTGATTTTTCTACATTAGTAATGTGGATAAATTGTAGGAAAATTAAGTGATATATCGGGATAATATTGATATATATATATATGTATTGTCGGAATAATGTCGATAAATATATATATTGTAAGTAAATAAGTGAAATATCTGTCCACAATGAATGCAATATTGTCTGGCAGGAAGTGATGAATTGAGCTACAAGGTTCATATTGTATCAATTATAAAAAAAAAATGAAATATTGAGATAATGTCGATAAATATCAATACTATCGATTTCATCAATTCAATATGAAATTGCGTCGATATTTATAGACATTATCTCAATATTTCACTTATTTTCCTTCGATATTATCCAATATTTATCAATTTTTGATCGATGCAATTTTCACAACTTTTGCTGATTTTCGTCCTTGGTAATGAATTTAATTGTTAATGATTCCATCTTCATCTTTATCGATTATGTTTTCAATCTCCATTTGGATTTTTCTTTGATTTAAATGAGGATTTGGTATGCTTCTTTATCTAATTTCTCCACTTTTTCCATTCGGTTTTGCTTTGATTTAAATGAGGATTTTCTATCATTCTTTATCTAATTTCTCCACTTTTTTTATTAATTTGTGTATGCGATTTTGAGAACTTTTCTGATTTTCGTCAGATGTTTGGTAGGATTATTATCTGATTTTGCTTTCATTTTTCATACAATCTTTGTGATGAATTAAATGAGGATTTAAACTTGTCTCAGATATGTATGCACCGAAACCAAATTCAAGTTGTGGAGATAGAAAATACTAAAGTATCATCATGAGATTGTAGAAAGTGGGGAAATGTTTGCTTGATTGTTTTTTGCAGACCAAAGATTTGAGCGGTGATTCGAGCTTTGTCTGATGGCTTGTGTGATGATGCTTGCATGTACACAGTGGATCGAGATTACAGTGATGAATGGAGTTGTAGGGTTGCTATCGTCAGTTTGTGTCATCTGAGGATTGGAATCGGCTGTTTGTGCGTTTTAGGAACTAGACTATACATGTTTGAAGGCCATTAGTCGGGAGTTGGGACGAGAGTAGGGGTGTAAAAGAATAAGAATTTTTTGATTCGATTCGAGATTGGATTCGAAATTATTCAATTCGTATTCGAAAAATTCAAATTCGAATTCGAATTTGAATAAGAATTTTTTTTTAATATTCGAATTATTTTCGAGTACAAATAAGAATACCGGTGTATTCGATTCGATTCGAAATATTTAAATATACATATTTATATATATACTTATTTTTTCATTTTAATTTATTTCATATATCTAATTATTTCATCATTTAGTAGGTTTTCGAATCGAATATCATTATTATTTTCACGAATCGGATCAAATATTTAAAAAATTGTGTAAAAATTTCGAATTTCAAATCGAATATTTTAAACTCGAATCAAATATTTAAATTATATTTTCGAATCGAATCGAATATTAATTAAATTTATATGAAACGAATCGAATACGAATCGAAAATTAGTATTCGAACTCGAATCGAATACGAATAGTATTGAATTTTTTTGAATTCGAATAAAATTTGTCAGTATTCGATTCGGTTCAATTCGTTTCGTTTACAGCCTAGACGAGAGTCTACACCTATGAAATGCCAGCATCATGCCAGCATCAGACACTACCGTGCGTTTTAGGAACTAGACTATACATGTTTGAAGGCCATTGGTCGGGAGTTGGGACAAGAGTCTACACGCACTAGACTATACATGTTTGAAGGCCATTGGTCGGGAGTTGGGACGAGAGTCTACACCTATGAAATGCCAGAATCAGACACTACCGACACCTGAAGTTCTCTTCATCACTTGAAGAAATAAAATACTTAGTAAAGTATTTAAATTAATTAATCTTTAAATAATAAATCTTCTTGATATTTGAAGGAGAATTCGTAGAAGAAAGAAATGTTATTTTCCCTGAACTGAAAACTATACATTTATAAGGGATAAGATAAAATTTTATATCAAAAAATCCATTACCTGATAATAATGGAGCCTACACTTATTTCGTCGATATATCGACGAAATACCACGAGAATGAGGTCTTCTTCACCGAAATCGAAATTAAACCATATTTTACCGAAATATCGTTGATATTCAACGATATTTCAAAAAAATAAATAAATAAATTGCCTCTCATTATAATATCGACCTCATCTTCATAGCGATGTAACACTATATTTTTATCAAACCAACGGTAGGTTCATTGCTCTTCGTTTGATTTTGTTTTTTCTTTTTCCTAAAAGAAAAAAAAAGAGTTGATTTGTTTATTAATATAATATTAAGAATTGATTCTAAAAACCTGCTTTAAATTAATCAAATTCAAATTCTTTTTGAAGCAAATTAATGTACTAATGTGTGTATTTTTTTCTTTGAAATAATTTACTTTTTCATTATTTGTCATACTTCTCTAAGATATTTTAAAATTAGCAGTACACCCACACGATATACAATTTGTTATATAAAATTTATATTTTTTAATATTAATGACATAATATAATGATATATCATTTAAATGATATATATATATATATATATATTGCTTTTAATATCTATATTAATTAAAAATGTTAATATTTCAACTTTAAAATTATGTTATTTTAAATAATTGTATTGATATAATTAGAAATTTTGAAACTCAACATTTTAAATTTGATATAATTATATATGCTATGGTAGATTATGAATTTTAAAACAGATATGAATTTGATATAATATGCATTAAAAATGAAATCTAAATCAAATTATGAATATAATTAATTCATAAATATAACACAATACAATATAAAATAATAAAATTTGAATAATAAAATAATAAATTGAACATCAATATTAAAAAATAATAAAATAATAAATATAAAATCAATATTCAACAATTCAATATGAAAATAAAATTGAACACAATATAAAATAATAATAATAATAGTTTTGTGTTTGTGAGTTTAATTTCTGAATAATTAAGAAGTCATTTACTAAACTTGCTAATATGTTTTGTTCATATTTTTATTCTTTTATATTTTAGAATTATTTTTAGAATGTGTAAATAATTTTCTACATTGTTTTTAGATGAATTTGTTCAAAACAAATTTAATTTATTCCAAAATTTAGTTTATGCTTAAAAACTTTAGCTTCCAAATTATTATTACATTTTCAAATAATATTTTTTAGATTTATTAAATCATGTTTCAAATTATTTTAGATCACTCATATGAACTACCCCAAGTTCTCTTCATCACGTGCAACTCCGACACCAAATGGAAAGATCCTGGTACTTTTAATTAGGGTGCACTTTGATCGTGGTCACAGATACCTTTTTGAGGTGTATGACCCATCTGACCAGGTGTGGCAACAACTTCCTCCACTACCTCATCCTCGATACAAGATTGATATCTGCACAATCCACGGGTCTACGTTTCTTCGTGCATTCCTCCTCGTGCTCATTTGCCTCATCCCGGTTCTCCATTTATAATAGTGGGGGGAATTCTGTATCTTGCTCATTGGGGTACTTATGAACTTAATGAGTCTATCTCTTTTCTATATCCATGCACAGACTTGTGTACAAAATATCACGTTGCACTGTTAAACATGATCGGTTCTGAATGTCATTTTTGTGGGATATTGAGTTGGTTGGATGAAGAGACCTCGATTCCTCATTTTATTGTGAACGTTTACAACCTCGACTATCTCAAGTATGATGAGACCGATAAAGTTAAGGCAATGTAGAACAAAGAAGTGTTGCCTGGTGCTACTGTCAAATCGTTTAAATTCCGCTCAATTATCTTTTTGGTATGTAGATCTATGAGTTTAAACATTTACTGTCTACAATTGTTTGATACATATTTAATTAAGTTTTTCAAATATTTGTTTCGTATTTCTTATACTTGTATTCTAATATCATATCTAACCCCAAAACCATAAAATAAAATTAATATCATATACTAAAAAAATGAAAGAAAAAAGAATAAATGATTGAGGATATAATTGTAGTCTAGACCTCCAAATTTAAGATAAGCTTTTTATAAGTTTCACTACTTAACTTACAAACTGAAAGCACCTCATACAAGTTTTAACTAATGAACTGAAAGTATGGAGGATGAGAGAGAAGGGAAGAAGTGTTGGTCTTAGTTATAAGATTCTCAAATTATAAAATAAGATTAAAAATTATAATAAAAATGTCCAAGGTTTATTAGGTACATTGATTAAATTTTATATTTTATTAACATTATTACGTGTGGGTAATTTACTTATTTTAAATTATTAAACAAAACTTATTTGGACAAGGGCCCAAGCCCATAATTCAATGGAACGAACCAAGTTAATACTATTGAGCCCATATTCATTGCACCTTTATTTCTAACATAAGAAAAGCAGAAGTTAGATTCAATTATAGCAATTGGAGTTTTAAAAAAACAAAAACCATAATTTACTACTTTCAAGGCCCAGAGTCTTATAGTTTATTTAAAAAAAAAAAAAAAGATGCCCAGATTCTTTAGTTATGAAATTACTAATATTATAATGAAACTAAAAAAACCCTACGTTTTTTTTATACAAATTGGAATGGAAGGATTACATTTTTTTGGACTGATATACTTATAAAATGAAACTTGAAAATGGAATACAATAATACTCCCTACTCACCTTTTGCATATCTTAATAATTCACTATTCTAATGTCATGATAATTATGGAAAAAAAATGATCTTTGCAAATCTAACTACTAACACATTGTATGAGTATATTCCATGAAATATCATCTCTTCTGAGTTAACTTATAATTAAGTTGTGAGATAATATATAATTAAATAAATAAATGATGGGTCCAATTGCATTTTATGGTTCTGGCAAGCTTCCAATAATCCCACAAGCTCGTATAAAATTGGGTTGGAGTAGTTGAGCTAAATTACATAAATAAAAACACAAATACTAAATGTTAAAAAAAAAAGTTAATAATTAATATTTACTAATTTTTCCACATTTACCCGCGTTACATCTATTAGAATGTATTATTAAAATATTTTATCTATAAACACACACATGTTTCACATGCATATTATGTTATTGTACTAAATCAAAACGAAACAAAACCCAATTTGGCACAACGTCTTCTCGATCAGGTCTATTTTCTATCCTTCTTTATCCACCCTTTTGATTGATTTATTTATGCGATTTTGACAACTTTGCTGATTTTCGTCATATTCTTGGCAATGAATTTAATTGTTAATGATTCCACCTTCGCTTTTTGCTTTGATTCTTTATCTAATTTCTCCACTTTTTTTATTAATTTGTGTATACGACTGTGAGAACTTTTCTGATTTTCGTCATATGTTTGGTTACATAAATGAATTGACCTCATCTTTTTATGCTTTCATTTTTCATACGGTTTTTGTGATGAGTTAAATGAGGATTTAAATTTTCTAATTTATCTTTTCTTAATTACTACTCTATATATACTAACTATATAACTTTGTGTTAATAGGGTATTTATTTGCTGGAGATGTGATTAGTAGCATGCAAAAATACAATAATGATTTGGCTAATTCTGTCATGAAAAGGGCTGAGGCTGTTTATACTACTACAAGCTTCAGTATGAATAAAGTATGTGCAAATTACTTTTATTTTATTTTATTAAATTACAGTTTTTTTGTGGGGATTAATTAATTAATTAATCAATTTTGGGGAGTGTGAGTGATTATTGTGCTAAGAATGTCTAGTGCCCATTAGTGGTAGTAAAGCGTCCCAAGACAGCTAGTTAGGATGTATCAATTTGATACATTATCTCGTTAATTATGTTGTCATAATAAGAAGTCATATTGTGTGTGTATATATTTAAGTTTTAGTAATTATACTCTTTTTACAAATTTCACATATGCAATTATCATGTTCTATTCTTTGCATATTAGAAACAACATAGGTTTGTAGCTATTTACCATTTCAAAGGGAAAAATGGTGAATGAGAGGAACATGAAAAAAGGAACGAGTGTTGTTAGTGTGTTTATTTTAAACGATTTGTTTTTATTCAATTAATAGTGGAATATGCTTACGATTGTTTTCATTAATGGTTTATAAATATATAAATATTAGAAAATGTTGATGAAAAAAAGAGAGATAAAACTAAAGTAATCAAGATATATATATATATATATATATATATATATATATATATATATATTGTATCTGTTTACACATATATAACCATGCAATGACATCCATCGATTTATTCCATTATATTATCAAGAATGGACAAAACTTTTTTTGTTTTTTTGGCGTTTCTTTTGTAGACAGCTAGAACATTTGCTTAATAGTTTTTGTTTCAAACTTCTTCGTTTTTTGAAATTCTCTCTTCTGCATATTATCAATGTAGTGTGTATATATATAATATCTAGAGGATCCTCCAAGCATAGCATTAATTAATCAATTAATATTGGAGCATGGATCGTCTAAAAATGTAGAACTGATTAAATATCAAATTGTAATTACCGTATACTAGGTTTGAACCCGTGCGTTGCACGGGCTTTCTAACTCGTTTAATTTACATTTGTTGTTTATTTTTGTTTTACGTATTTCTTATTCTACATATATTGTAGTTATTTTGTTTAGCCAATTTATTTAGTGTGGTTATTTTTTTTTTTAAATGCTGAAAGTTAGTTGATTGTAGATAAAGTTTATTTGATTGAATTCTCGTGGTATTTTTTCGTAAATATCTTCCAAAAGTAACCCTTTTTTTTTGCGCCCAATCCTACATTTTGTAATAAGTATGTTTTATTTTGTCTTTCCTATTAGGTATCCAATTCTCTTCCCATTTTATAGCATGGTTGAAGTTTGTACATTTCCGAAAAATGCAATTTTTTGTTTTTTTTTTCCTTGGTAAATTCATTTTTTCATTGTGGAGAAAGTCATTGTTGTATGTGCATTTTTGTTCCTAGATTAGATGATGTTAAAATTTCAATAATATGCATAACTCATACATGTAGTCATTTATCTTTTCATTTGACAATAAATATATGTTAAAATTGATTTTTAATTTCTGATCCACAAAATTGAAAAAATAGATCTTTGTTAGTTTTTCAACTTTTGAAATAGATAAACTACATTTGTAGTAACCTACCTATGCATTCTTTTAATAGTTTTGTATTAGATGCTCAATGACTGAATTATTAAACTTTAATGTTTGATACTTGAATAACAAAAAGGTAGTAATCACAAGTATAATTTACTAATTTCTATTTTTTAGAAAACTTATAAAGGGTAATTAGAGGCTTAGCCTGAAAGAAAAAATATATGTAACTCAAATAAAATCTTGAGTTCAAATCTCACACTCCATTTAAAACTAAAAATATTCACTCATACATTCTTTATATTGAAATTTATAAATCTATTAAAAAAATAAAATAATGAATATCAATTTATATTATCTCAAAACAAAATGCAAAATTTCTAAAATTTATTTCTGCCGTATCATATGCATGCCCTATAATAAGGAAAATTTCATTTATGGCCCTGTAGGAATGATCGTGGGGCGATTTTGATCCTTAGTATCAAAAGTGACCCACCGTTAATCAAAATTAGCTCTATCCGTTAGTTTAGTTGACAGAAACTGTCAGACCCCATTTTTAGCACGAAAACCAGTTTGATATCAATTTTCGCGATTTTTTATGAATAGCTATTTTACAGTCTTTAAAACAGCTAAAAAAGCAATTCCATACATATCTACATAAATCTAGAGCACAAAAGAAAAAAGGCAAAGTTGGTGAAGTCCCAGAATCTCTGTTTAATCTTTCGAGTTTACGGGTTCTTTCTCTCGAAACAAACAATCTATCTAGTGTTCTTCCAATCTCTATATTCCTTATTCTATTTCAAATCTTTCCAGGCTTCAAATACTTGACCTTTCTAATAACTCATTCTCTGGAATTCTACCTACAAATCTTGGCAACTTAACCCAACTCCAAAGGCTAAGCTTGTGATACAATCAACTCACAAATAATCTTTCTAATCCTGAGCAAGACTTCCTCTCTTCCTTGGAAAATTGCCAGTTTCTGGAAGCTATAAATATAAATCCCAACTGCTGTTTCAAAGCTTCAGAGTCTAATACATATGTCATTGTCAAATAACAACCCGAGTGGCTTGATAAATGAATCCCTTGCAGATTTGGAATACTTGGATTTGTCCCACAACAATTTCTTTGGTCTGATTCCCAAGTCATTTGAGACACTTGCATATCTTACTTACTGTCTCATTCAATGAACTTAGTGGCAAATTTCAGATGGAGGGCCTTTTGCCAACTTCACCAATGAGTTTTTCATAGCACAATTGTTTCTATACATCAGGTGTACGGATTCTAGATCCGTGCAACCGGGTCAACCCGCCCAAAAATGATTTTCACGCACCCCCACGCGTACCCCACGCGCCCCCACGCGCCCAAACTCTAACTCATATTCTAGTTCTGCTGTATATTGGCATAACCTTTTAGTTTAACGAACTTAACCTTTTAGTTTAGCGAACTCAACCTTTTAGTTATATGCACATAACCTTTTGCAGTGCTGAGTAGTGAAAAAAGTATAAGTTATTCACTGAAAAGGTTACGAAATTTGTATATAAAGGTTATAGTATTACAGTATAAATGTTATATCATTACAACATAAAGGTTTCGGCTATATTTATAGTGAAAAAACTATAAGTTATTTATTGAAATCTGTACATAAATGTTATACTATTACAACATAAAGGTTATATTATTACAATATAAAGGTTTGAGTTATATTACATGAATTTTTATAGTGAAAAAAGTATAAGTCATTCAGTGAAAAGGTTATGAAATTTGTACATAAAGGTTACACTATTACAACATAAAGGTTATATTATTACATGGATCATGACCCATGTAATAAAGGTTATATAAAGGTTATATCATTACAACATAAAGGTTATGATATAAATTATAAAAAAAAAGTGCGCGGATCTGGGTTAAACCGGACCCGACCCGCGTACCCAGTTGCATGGATCATGACCCATGCAACTGGTGCACACAAACACTACTCTTTTCATAGATAATGAAGGTTTATGTGGAGCACCACGATTTGAATTGGAGGCCTGCAAAAACAATAAGCCCAAATCTTCAAGCAAAACCAAACTTTTAAAATATATACTACCAGCTATAGCTTTAGTGTTTCTTGTAGTTGAATATCAATTTATATTATCTCAAAACAAAATGCAAAATTTCTAAGATGGGAACATCTAAGTTTTGGAATAAACTCACTGTTAATTTGCACATACCTCAGGATCTATGGAGTTACAGTGAACTTTGAACTGATTCGAGGAATGATCGCTTGAAGTTGAGTTGTCCAAACTAAGATCCAGATTGTGATTGGATGTCTGCTATTAGAAGGATCTTATGATCAGCCAATTGGAGAATTATCAAAATTCCACAAATATATCTAGTTCAATAATGATAAACTCAAAAGCACAAAGATTTTATATATATATATATATATATATATATATTATTTATGCCGAAAAGAAAGAAGACAACCTAGCAGCATGAATTTTAATATCAAATAGACCCAAATAAATGTACTTGTTTTCATAAATCCAAAAAAAATGCAAAGCAATTTCAATAATTCATTGTTGGATTAAGAAAAAATGATTCGTAAATTAAAATTAAAAGCATTTTAGCAGTTTAGTATGTTATAAGAAACTGTTGAGAAAAAATGAGTTTGGCTCAAAAGGATATAATCTTAATTCTATTAATTGAATATTCATCTTCTCCCAACAATTAAGAAAAATGATGTTGATGTTGATCTACAGGACATTACCTTACCTCTAGGCTTGTACATAAACATAAAAGTGTTAAAAATAAAAGCACCAAAGCCAAATATCATATCCAGATGAAGCCATTTATTTATCAATATCGATATACTTCATACATTGAAAGTCCAGTTTTAGAAATATAAACTCACCATTAACAACAAAGAAATGATTTGCTGATTGCCCTGTATCACCATCAAACAAATGAATATATAAACCCAAGAGAGAGAAAGAAGGTGGGAGAAATGAAAGTGTTATGCATATAGATTACATACCTTTATTTTGCTGCATTTACACTCGGCACCGAAGCCCTTGACGAGATTGGCGGCATACGGAAGCCCCTGACGAGTTGTAGAGATATAGGCGATTAAAGAGACTCATTGACCAATCCGTTACTAATTTTTGCATTTAACCCTTTTAAAAAGTTAATTACCTCATATTTAAAAATAAATTTGAGTACTACCTATTCCAGTGCACTTTTTAACTGTAATGTCAATTGAGTGAGTTCTGTTTGTAGTGTTCCCTAACTATAGAGGCATTTTGTGTTCAACTCTAGCAAATTACTTATTAGAACATCCATTAGTTTAGTGCAAGTTATATAATTCCGCAAGTCACAGATAAGAGCAATTCATTAACACATATGAAAATAGCAATCTACATGAATCCAGTCACAGGTGCTTTTATCGCTCCAAGTTAACCCTAAAAATAAACTAAAATATATCCAAGAGTACAAAAACTAACACACCTGGTAGGCATCTCCATCGGAAAGTTCACCAGCATAGATCAATAATATCATCCCACAAAAACACACACAATCACAAAAAGCACAAAATTAAGAACAAAAACTTCAGCTAATCATTTCAACAAACACATAGCAGGCAAAGCTGAAAAGAGGTTTACCGGTTGAGTGTTATTAGTAGTGAAAAAAGGGTCGGATAAACTGCCGGTGCGGTGGCGGGAGGAGGTGGATCCGATGCGGCGGGACATAGAACCATTATCAAATCTTTAAGAAAGCTGGTGCTGTTGAATTGCCATAGCAAGAGCTTGTCTGTGCAATAATTCTTCCTCCATTGAACTCCTTTTCTTGGAAACTGAACCCCTTTTGCTTCTCGATCCAATCCCACCACGACTCTGCGATCTTTTTCGAACAAAGAAACTCAAGAAACTACTGATCAGATGAAAGATAATAGAAGTGGAGAATGAAGCAGCAAGAGGGAGAGAAACGGCAGTTTCACTCATTCATTAGAATTGAAGAATGAGAGTGTATATGAGAGTGTGAACAGGTGGCGGATAGGAGGGATAGACATGTGGCGGCTCCAAGTTTCTTTAAAATGATGATGTGGCAGGTTTGAATGAGCCAAATCCTAGATATAAATTTAAAAAAAAAAAAAAAAACCAATATTCTAAATATGAATTTTTTGGACCTTTAATTGGGCCATTTGATCTAAATCACAATGGCTTACTAGCCCAGTTCCATTTATAATCTAATTAGTAAGATGATGGGCCACAGGCCCAGTAACTTTTTTTTTTTTTTTTTACATCCTTTTACAGACGTTTTTTTTGAGGAGAGGAAACCCTAGTAATTATAAAAGGAAAATTTTCTGAAATCTCTTATTCGATCTTCAAGAATTTGCTGCAACAATTCATGTAAGCTAGGTCTTTTTCTTGTTTTTTCGATTCGTTTATTCGAAGGAAACTAATTTGTTTTTTGTTTAATTTTTGTTCCGATTATTTATTTATCATTTTTTTCTGTTTTTTTTTGTTTCAATATTGAGGAAAATTTTTGGGTGTTAAATGCTTGCAGTTGACCGATTCAACTGCAGCTATGAACAAACTCCTCGGTTCCGAAGCTGATTCTCAAAGAACGCAGTATGATTTATGTGCTTTGATGTAGAGATTTAATAGCCACTGCTTTTTTCCCCCCTGATATTTGGGACAGTTTTAGCTGACCAAATTTTTGAAAGGCAGATCAAACTAGAAATTGAAGTACATTGAAAGAAACTAACTTGATTTATTTTTTAATGCATTTAGTTGATAATAAAATTTGAGAAATTATTGCTTATTTTATTTTTATTTATGTATAATTTGAGCACTGTTAGTTTATTTATTTGTTTGTAATTAGCTGGGGTTTTGGTGTAGATATCCTTATGTTACTGGGACCTCAGTGATCGACATCAAGTTCAAAGATGGCATTATGTTCGCTTCTGATATGGGAGGTTTGTTTTCAAATGATGCATTTTTCTTTTCGGTTTTTAAGATCTTTTAATTGTTGGAGAAGTTTATGTTAAGCTGATAGAAGTACACAAAAAAAAAAAAAAAAAAAAAAGTTGACACCTAAATTTAAACAAGAGAGCTGGCTCTTTTTATATGCGATTTTGGAGCATTCGAGCTGAGTGAGTTTTAAGATATGCTTCTACTTGTTAAGACTGTTGAATTGTTGGAGAAGTATACTTGCAGAGCTGTTTAGGATTAAGAATTGCTAGTTAGCACACCTTGTATTGTGAACGGCATTCAGTAGATTACTGGAGAATATTAAAGACCTCATTCTGTAAAAATAATTAAGCTATTTAAATTTTCGTTGCCTTTCAGGTTTAAGCTTTATACTCAAGCTGTTTTTCTCTGAATTTTTAGTGTTGTGGTCTTGGTGGAATACATGTTCTTGTTTTTTTGCAAGTTATCATTTCTGTTAGATATGGTTTTACTTATATTGTGGAGTTGCAAAACTGGTTAAGGGTTGAATATTCCTCTGTTTTGTGGAATTGGTATGCAAAATATTAGAGGTGCTCCACTTCTTGCTCTCAAATAACTAGTAATCCCAGTGATACAATCTGTTGTAAAATTATGATTTTGGTCTCATAGTTAGCTTGTATAACTACTTTTGGTCCCCCTGATATATATGTACTTGATTTTGGTAAATCCTTAGTTGTGCTGCTTGTTGACAATGCTTTCATTTGATAGGTTCATATGGATCTACCCTTCGTTACAAGACTGTGGAGCGACTGAAGGCAGTAGGGAAACATTCTATTATAGGTGCTAGTGGTGAGATCAGTGATTTTCAAGAGGTAATGCGATATCTTGATGAGCTAATGTTAGTGCACCCTGCTTAAGTGGAGATATTCTATGAACTACTGTTAAGACACATTTGCTTTCGTTGATGAATTGATGCCTCCTTATTCTGTGTGCTTTGTGATTGTAGCTTATATGACAACATGTGGGATGATGGGAACTCCTTGGGTCTCAATGAGGTGCATAACTATCTAACTAGGGTGATGTATAATCGTCGTAACAAGTTCAACCCACTGTGGAATTCACTTGTACTTGGTGCAATTAAAAATTGACAGAAATATCTTGGGACGGTATATATCATTTCCAAACATGTATAAGTTCACTATCATATGCTGATTTGGTTTTTGTCAGAGCTAAGTGTTCCTTTCGATTTTTGGTATAATTTCAGGTTAGCGTGATTGGTGTTCATTATGAGGACAACCATGTGGCAACTGGATTTGGTAATCACCTGGCTCGTCCCATTCTTCGTGATGAATGGCATGAGAAACTGACTTTTGAAGAGGGTGTAAAATTACTTGAGAAATGCATGCGTGTGCTTCTTTATCGCGACAGATCAGCTATCAACAAACTTCAGGTGTTATTCATCTTCCTTGAAAAATGAAGTTTGGTTCTCTTTTGTTATTTGTTTTAGTTGTTGGTATATCTCTTCATGTTTTTATTATTTGAGCCTGGGTGATATTTGCATTCACATGAAGATAAGAAAAATCAATAACATGTGATAATATCTAAAGGCTTCGCCACTGAAAAAGAAATAGAAACCATTCTAATTAATGCACCAAGGATGGTGGTAAATGAAGCCTTTTCCAGTTAATTCAAAAACTAGAAAAAATATTGTCCCAGAAAATTGTGGAGTTTTTTGCCAGTGGAAGTTTGGTGCATGTCTAACGGCAATGAGAAACGAACCTGAACAGATACATGTATCTTATACACCAATCTACATTCCTGTAAAATTGAACTCTGCCATATTTGTAACAATTTTGATATTTTAAATTTCGTCTTAATATCATTAAACTAATTAGACGATTGACCTTTTTCATTGACATAAATAAAAGATACGATAATAATATGATTTTGTTGACGCTAAAGCTCGACTCAACACTATGAATGCAGTATCTATTATTTACATATATCACACAAGCACATACAAGATATATATGTGCTTTCGAATCATAATAGATACTACATTCAACAACACTAGTAAAAAAAAAAACATATCGAAAATATTAACATCCAAACTTCAGATGAAATCAACGAGGCACATGTAGAAATGACATCACATCTGTATCTTGTTGCCATGTCAGCACTTACCCATATATAATATCACTTGTTTAAGACCCAATGTGGAACTTTAACCTTGATAGCCTTCTCTCTAATCGGATCCAAACTAGCTAATTTGTCTACTCAAAAATTCAGGTTTTCCCTCCAAAATATCCATAAAATAATCTGTTTGTTGCCGCTCATAAACGGGTGGAATTCCACCACCACCTTCTGGGGTGTTCCAGCATGAGTTCTATGACGGTGAGCGGCTTATCGTAGGTGGATTCTAGAAATGCTTTTCGTCGTGAGCTACGAGATTGGGGTGTTCCAGCATGAGTTCTGCGACGGTAATTGTTTTCTGAAACAGTGTCATTTATGTAAAATAGATGATTTATTTTTTGTCACATTTTCTTGTGAAGATTTGGTTTGCAACAATCATTCAATTGATTTTAAAGTTTATTGTATATGTATTTCATTAGACTCATGCCTCCTTGGAGATAACAACATTTATTTGATTTTAAAATTTATTGTATACGCGTTTCATTAGAATCATGCCTCGGAGTTCATGAGTGTATGTTGTTGTTTAATCATTCTTGTTAATTGTGTAAGATGATCCATACAAGATCTTTATTTTCTTGTTTAGTATCTATCTTCACTATTCTGATTCTTGTCTGTGTTTTC
This sequence comes from Scutellaria barbata, assembly GCA_028654395.1. Classification (NCBI taxonomy): domain Eukaryota; kingdom Viridiplantae; phylum Streptophyta; class Magnoliopsida; order Lamiales; family Lamiaceae; genus Scutellaria; species Scutellaria barbata. Next base: position 25,188,891 of record CM053649.1, read on the forward strand.
ATTTCGTGAAGGAAAGAGTTTAAACTTCTTCTTGATCATTAAGACAACACCGATCGACATTAGATGGATCATGAGAGGTACTGTGTTTTACTTTTAGAGTTTTTTTTATCTTTTAGTCAAATGATATTAAAGTTTGGTTGGATATAAATGTGTTTGTTGTGTGGTCTATGATTTTGAAATTTTAATGTTTTTTGAAATTTTCAGAAACGTATGTTTGTGTTTACTTTTAGATTGTAAGAAGGGCCAATGTTTAGTATTCCTATGATGATTTTGGATTTGAAAAACTCCATGAATAATCATCTACAGATGTGTATGTCTATGCTCCGGAAGACTTAATTCATGATCACTATTTTGCTCTCAGCATCTCACATTCAAATTTGCAAAAATCCAAATTTCCTTTCTTGCAAGATGGTGAATGGAGCTAATGTTACGATAATTTACAAGGATTTCAATAAAATCCTCGAAGAATTGATGGATGAACTGAAAACTCAGAACGTAACCCCTATTTTTACATATAAATATTCAACTATCAATATTTATGATATTGTGTCGGTAGAGTTTAGGATCATAATTTCGGACATGATAAATTTTATCATATATCTGCATCATAATAAAAAATCTTTGGTTGTATCAAAGTTATCTTTAGACAACAATTTTGTGTCCAAGGATGGAGTGATTAAATATTGTAGGCTGAGTATTTGTGATGCCAACCTAAAGAGCAAAAGAATGGACTTCGAAATGTTATATACATTGCTCACTCAAGAGCTTTTTAGTGGCTACGCGAGACGTTTGTCTTCGAGAATGCTTATGAATTACCCAGAGTAAGTAGTTAATTATGTTCTCATCTTTAATATATAATTTGTTTTGATTTTTCTTTATTAATTTGATTGTATCTTATAAATTTGTAAAGAGATGGAGGATTAATAGGTGCAAGAATTGGATTTATAAGATGCAATCAAATTAATAAAGAAAAATCAAAACAAATTATATATTAAAGATGAGAACATAATTAACTACTTACTCTGTGTAATTTATAAGCATTCTCGAAAGAAAATTGTCCTTGTCATATGGCATGCCCTCGTAGCCACTAAAAAGCTCTTGAGTGAGCAATGTATATAACATTTCGAAGTCCATTCTTTTGCTGCATGACAAATACTCAGCCTACAATACTTAATCACTCCATCCTTGGACACAAAATTGTTGTCTAAAGATAACTTTGATACAGCCAAAGATTTTTTATTATGATATAGATATATGATAAAATTTATCATGTCCAAAATTATGATCCTAAACTCTACCGACACAATATCATAAATATTGACAGTTGAATATTTGTATGTAAAAATAGGGGTTACGTTCTGAGTTTTCAGTTCATCCATCAATTCTTCGAGGGTTTTATTGAAATTATCGTAACATTAGCTCCATTCACCATCTTGCAAGAAAGGAAATTTGGATTTCTTGCAAATTTGGATGTGAGATGCTGAGAGCAAAATAGTGATCATGAATTAGGTCTTTCGGAACATAGACATCTGTAGATGATTATTCATGGAGCTTTTCAAATCCAAAATCATCATAGGAGTACTGAATATTGACCGTTTTTACAACCTGAAAGCAAACATAAACATATGTTTTTAAAATTTCACCAACATTAAAATTTTCCAAAATTATAGATCATACAATAAAACACGAATATATCCAACCAAATTTTACTATCATTTGACTAAAAGATCAAAAAACTCCAAAAGTAAAACAACACAATATCCTCTCATGATCCATCTAGTGTCGATCGGTGTTGTTTTAATGACCAAGAAAAAGTTTAAACTTTTTTTCACGAAATGAAATCAGGACAAGAATCAGAATAGTGAAGACAAATACTAAATAAGGAAAATAAAAATTTTGTAGGGAACATCTTACTCAATTAACAAAAATGAATGAAGAACAACATACACTCGTAAACTCGAAGGAGGCATGAGTCTAATGAAACGCGTATATGATAAACACTCAGAAGGAGGCATGAGTCTGATGAAATGAGTATAAGATAAACACTCAGAAGGAGGCATGAGTCTGATGAAATGAGTATAAGATAAACACTCATGAACTCGAAGGAGACATGAGTCTAATGAAACGCGTATACGATAAACTTTAAAATGAAGTAAATGATTGTTAACTCGAAGGAGGCATGAGTCTAATGAAACACGTATACAATAAACTTTAAAATCAAGTGAATGGTTGTTGAAAACCAAATTTTCACAAGAAAATGTGACAAAAATTAAATCATTCATTTTACATAAATGCCACTATTTCAAAAAATAATTGTCGTCACAGAATTCATGCTAGAACACCCTCAATTTCGTAGCTCACAACGAAGAGCATTTTCAGAATTCACCAATTTCGTAGCTCACAACGAAGAGCATTTTCAGAATTCACCTACAATAAACCGCTCACTGTCGCAGAACTCATGTTGGAACACCTCCAAGAGGTGGTGGTGAAATTCCACCCGCTTATGAGCGGCAACAAACTGACTCCATTGCCGACCGATCTGAAGTTCGAAACCAAAAGGCTCTATCTCATGCTTCCGATCAGAAAAGACAAATCGATTTCGTTGCCGTCGGAGGAAGCTCGGAGAATTCTGTCGAATACTAACTACATTCTGAAATTTTTAAAATCAAGCTAGAGCAACGTCACTTGCACTAAGTTTAACCATGGGGGTGTTATCTATCATAAATAAAAAATAAATAAATTGCATAATAAGAAACAAAAGATGAATAGTAAGAAACAAGAATAAGATGCAATTAAGGCAGATATTAGTCACCACGTACTTCGATCAGTCAGGTAACATTTTATCTTCTCATATGCTGGAAATTGGTTCATAACATGACTAATACCAGCTAAAGCTGCCACAAGACCACTGAGAACCACAAGAACATCAGCCAAAAGATAGAAATCAACCCTTTAGTAAAAAATTAATCCAAAATATATGATCGGCGTGATGATGAGAACGAGATAATAGCCTATAAAATCCGTGAATGCCCTCCTCATATGTAATTCTTCTTAAGGCAGATAGTGTGCCCGTATAATGAACAACCACATCGCTCCCCATTCCTTGCGTCTTCATGACATATATAGCAAACATCACTCTTCAATTTATATTGACAGTAAAATAGGCCAAATTGTAAATGAAGTAAAAGAATCAAACTCAACCTAGAAACCTAAGCCCAATTTCATTAAGGCAAGCTGTTTTTGTGCCTTATGTGGTTATGCCTTGGAGCTGCCTTAGAAGCTCCAAAGCATTGGGACTAGCACCTGGTGTCTCACACCTGAGGTGCATCTTTAATATACCATGCACAAAATAAATAAGTCAAGTCGAGTCAACCCATTTAACACATATAGTCATTTTAAAAATGCCTATCTAAGACAGTTTTTGGTAAATACTAGACAAACCCACCCCACCACTCTACCGCATTCCTCTTTCCCAATCTCATTATTTCTATATTTGTGTCATGTTAAACGGGTTCTCTGCAGATGATTATGTATCTTACAGAAATATGTGAGTATTGTCATGTTCGTTTCAGGTTTACATTGCTTGACTCTATTAATAAAATGGATAGTGAAATCAGGTGAAATGGTACTCCATCCATCACATATATAGACTTGTTTTTATTTTTCAGATGTGCCAACCATATAGTTCAGTTACTATATAGAGTAATATTTATTTAGCTCATTTACATATACCCATCCAATTTAATCTTTTTAGTCTTGAAAATATAGAAACGTTAAGCATTAAATAATATACTAGAGATTACAATACTCATTATATATGGACATAGCAGGAAATTGACTTGTTTAGTTAACTTTTCCAATAACTTAGTTGATCCTTCTGATAAGTCCAATCAGCCTATAAATATGGGACATAGGGTACTATACCAATGTCTCAACCCGACCCATAAACCCGAATAAGCACAACCTGATTGTCACCCCTACCAAAGTTACAACTTAGATTTTACATAGATTTCTTTCATGTGTAATGCACTAATGAATGGGAATGCCAATCAAGCATATAAGAAAACTCCAAAAATATAACACCCTGGCGTTGGCGATTTGTACTGCATACACGTCCTGTATCATGGAAAACTTTCCAAAAGAGGGTACATAAACTGCATTTAAATGAAGTGTAAATTAATATTGGCTGAGATTTCACTGCTCTGAATCAAGAAATCTGAAAATCTCAAATGTCTACATAAAAGAAAAAGAGAATATGACAATATCTAAAAAAAGTAGACATACTTGAAGCCTTGTCTAGACAACCCAAAGAGGATTGTGTCACAATCATAGTGGCAGCCCCAGCATCTGAAGCAGCCATCATATTTGCACCAACAGAGAGCTGATGATTTACTTCTACAATTTCCAGAAGTATAAGGCTTGTTAAAGCTAAGAAGACAAGCATGTATTTAACTAACCATCAGCACCAATAAAACTCTTTAGTTGATCATAGATCGTAAAATACACCAGCAAAAGTGTAACTGCCAACTCATTTATCGTTGTACTGTTTGCTTAGCTAGTAAGAGGACTTACCGCCCCAGTTCAAGAAGCATTGAGATAAAAAGGGGGTGGGGGGAGTAAAGAAAAACAGAATAACAAATCGCCCAATTCGGAAGTAATGCAAGAACTGTGGGTGCAAGCCCACGGTACATCCCACATAACCCCTACTTTTGGAATATATGTTCTAAGCTCCCTACTACAACACTACCTAGCCAAACACAAACAAACATGCATACATCATACAGTAGCATTGGCATATACCTCACCCCTTAATTGCTGAACTCCAAAATCTTTTAATAACTTATATATATAATCATAAAATTTCACAAACAATTCATACCAAGCACATTTTCTTACAAAAATTCTATATTTACAAATTATTAATTCCACCCTAAAAGTATGTATCTCACCTTTAATATTAGTATTGGTGAGCTGTGACAGCCCATGGACCTGCAATCTCGTCTTAATAACATCTAATGGACACACAAAAGTAGCTGCAATCACTCCTGCAGCAATTCAAGTTCAAACACATAACACTTGACTGTAATAATGTGGCAGGTGATTAAGACAAGAAATATAACTAAAATTTAATAATTATTGATGCTCCCGATCCTAACAAGATTCCATATTTATACTCATCAACTCTGACTGAGTTAGGATTGAGAATACTGATACTTTGGAAAGTGATCAAGACCAAGCAGAACCATAACAATACAATGATAAGTGACTCCACAACAACCGGATGCTCCACGCCCCTAAATTATTTACTTATTTGCTCTAGAAACAAAACTGTCTGACATCTCCATTTACTTGTATACTAATATACCAATAATCTGATATTACAAAACACTCGAATCAACAAATTTTTCAGGCTTTCAACACGAATTTCGCTGCATATACTAAATCTTGATTATTATTCGAATTACATTCAATGTTTGATAGCATGAAAGAGATAGTAAGGGAACATGGAAATGATTAAGAAGTAGACCAAACAAATGAACAGAAAAACTATAGGGTGTAAATTTACCAGCCGCAGCTCCGGCGCCAGCATTGCATGAGAGCCCTTCGAATTAAGAGCATGAGAATCAACAGTCATCGTGAAAATCTACAACAATTGGCTTGCAAACTATGAGCTAATTTCAGCGCCGATGGCGTTGGCAGCGGTTGTGGAGTCCTCTCTTGAGAGGCCAATCGTCGCCGATGACAACCGTCGCATGGCCAATCCGTATAGCTCAAAAATCAAACGAACCTTCTTCTTCCCGTAAATAATAATTCAAAAAAATTGCTTCAGATAATTACACTACAATCAAATAGATAGCAAGAATTCTAGGGTTTAACGAATTCAGTATAGGTATAACCAAATATGGTAGAGCTTTGGTTACTATACACTGTTGGATAGTATGCAGAGAGGGGATATTGAATCAGATTCCTATATAGCGATGTGGGATAAGAACTGCAGATACAATCCTCTCACCATAGTGAGAGAGAGAGAGAGAGGATTGAGTTGAATCTGGAGGGCAAAATCAATCTGCAGTTCCAAAGAAAATTTAAAATTATAAAATAAGATTTAAAAAATTGCCCAAAACTTTATTTAGCTATATTTATTAAACTTTATATTTTATTACCATTATGTACGTCGGTTGTGGCTAATTTACTTATTTTAAAATATTAAATAAAACATATTTGCAAAAGGGCTCGAGCTCATAATTCAATGAACCATGTTAATGCTATTGAGCCTAGATTCATTGGACCTTTATCAAAAAAAAGGCCCAGAGTCTTAGTAAAATAATTACTAATATAATGGAATTAAAAAAACACCACTTTTTCATACAAATTTGAATGATACGGCCTTAAGGATTACACTTTTTGGGAATAATATATATATATATGAATGAAACTTGAAATTGGAATGCAATATGGAATGATAGATTACGTTGCAGAGGAAGATCACAGTATAATAGAAGGATTCATAGAAAAATGACTATGAATGAAATATTAATATTTGAACCTATAAAAAAGAGGAAGATCACAATAAAATAGAAGGTTTCATAGAAAAATGACTATGAATGAAATATTAATATTTGAACCTATAAAAAAGAAATTTAGTGTAATGTTACATCTCACTTACCTTTTTTGTATATCTTAAAAATTCACCATTCAAATGTCATGATAATTATGGAAAGAATGATCTTTGAAAATCTAACAACTAACACATTGTATGAGAATGTTTCATCAAATATCTGAGTTAAATTGTAATTAAGTTTTGAGATAACAAAGAATGGATAAATTTCATAACAAGACACAATTTACACATTAATTCTCATTTTCAAACCCAAAATTTGAAATTTCTTACTATAGGACTTAATTTATTCTTATTTTTCAATTTAAAGTTTCGAATTAGTTTAAGTTTTCAATTAAAAAATAAATAACATACGAAAATCATTGCAAATTTATACATCTGTCTTAATTTATTCAAAATATAATTATAAATATAAATATGAAGAAAAGAAAGAATATAAATTTATCTTTAATTGAAAACTCAATCTAACATGAAATCAAAAATTAAAAAATAAAGTTAAATTGAGCACTTATTATGAAATTTCAAATTTTAGATATAAAAATGGGAATTATCAGATAAATTGGATCTGATTATAAATTTATCCTAAACAAATAAAATGGGTCCGTTACATTTTATGGGCTTGTCAATCTTCTAACAAACCCACTACTTTTAACTGAATTTGAGCAGTTGAGCTAAATTAAATAAATAAAAACATGAAATACAAAGTGCTACCACCAAAAAGATTAATAATTAGAAAAAATCATAGTTACTAATTTTTTCACATTTGCTCGCGTTACACCTAGTAGAATGTATTATTAAAATATTTTATCCATAAACACACATGTTCGCATTATGTGTAAGATTACACTTTTTTTCTTTATTTGAAATCATACACATTACACTTAGGCGGTGAACAGTGTGTAAGTCATTGTACTAAATAAACACATAAAAAGAAAAAAGAAAAAAAACTCTCCATGTACAGAAAAGGCTTATGATATAATATATTCCAATATATCATACATTTTATATTTAAAATAATCATTATATATTATATAAAGATTTACAAACATCGGATCAAATTTTAATTACAATGCAAACTTTTTGCTTATAACAATGTCTAAAAAAAAAAATTAATTACAACATTAACTTATTTTTACATAATCTAATTGTGAAGATCATTATATACACCTCGATGAGGTCATCTCAGATTCATCAACAATATTTTATAAATCTAATGTCTATCCAAATTCACGATTTTCACAGCCAAAAATCATAAAATATGTACAAAATTGTGACACTATCATTAAAGAAGGTAAAAATCATGGTAGCATCATAACTAAGAGTCAGAAATGAAGAAATTGTTGTACCTAAAATAAATTCTTGTTCAAAAAACAATATTATTACAAATAAAAAATCCTATTAAATATATATTCAAAATGTTTGTGCCCTTAATTCAACTAGAAGGAAGAAAAAAAAGAGACAATTTAAGCTGCAGCAAAGATAAGATCAGATATGATGGGATTAGGATGTGATACACGGTGAAATATGGATTATGAATATCGAGGATTTGAATTGACATGAAACATATATAATTAAACAAAATATTAATTATATATATATATATATATATTTTTTTTTTTTTTTTTTTTTTTTTTTTTTTGTTATCGTTAAATTAAATGAGATCAGTAGTAAAAATATATATACTATTTAAAATTTCCTAATCTCACTATTTTAAATTATTTTTTTTAAAAACTATGTATTACATGCATGGGCCAAATGGTTGCTTAAAATTAAACTGTGTATTACTCTCAAGTCTCAGCTTGGTGGCTTAAAATTTTCTTGTCTATAACATGAAGTCATTTTAAATGATGCACATGTTGACTTTGGCCAAATGGTTCATTATAAGCGTGAAAAGCCCAATTCACCCAAAACCAGGCCCACTACATTCCAATGTTGAATGTGCACATTTGACTGGTTTGGTGGTTTAGTGAAAGATTGTGGTGGAATTTATGGCTGCAGCCCTTGAGAATGATGCAACTGTAATGAGAATAAATAGTATGTGTGTATATGATCCATATGTTGGTGACTGTTTTTTGCTATGAATAATGTATTGAGGAAGGTGAATGCCCAAACCTTCTTTTAAGTATAGTGGAGTATGATAATATTTCAACTTTTATCCGATTGAATCGTGTATTGATAGTCGGGGTATTTTGGCCAGAAATCGACGTAACCATCTTTTTACTTTTATTTAGAAAGGGAGCTTTCTATTTGATATGGTTGAAGACTTTATTCTTGATTTTTTGGCTTCCATTTTTAAATTCCTAAATTATGTCTATTTCTTCGTTTCTTGGCTAATGGTAGTGATTGAGAAATTCTCAAAGCGTAACTGGGCTTTAATGCACCATCCCGAATGAAGATACAAATCTGCAACCTATCCATGGCTTTGGCTTTCTCAATTATCGCTCCCACTCTACCAGTTATCGAAAGGTGAGCAGTAGTTTTCGAACTCATTCATGATTATCATTTATGCATTTAGTTTGTATTTAAATCTAATTTCAAATTCTCGTGATCTAGTTTTCGATTGAATCGCTGATTGTGTTTCTGACCTAGGGCTTAAAAAAAGGGTAAAGATGGGCGACTAGAATTTGGGGAGATTGATTTCGAATCGGAAGCCGCATGAATTCAAGTCCGGTTTGAATCCCCCATTTAAAGATGCCACATCTTTTAGCAGTGGAATTACAGACGTCCTATCTATTGCACAACCCAATTTGCCAGAACGTCTTCTCAATCAGGTCTATTTTCTATCCTTCTTTCTCCACTTTTTTTTTATGGATTTGTGTATGCGATTATGACAATTTTGCTGATTTTCGTCATATTCTTAGTAATTAATTTAATTGTTAATGATTCCACCTTCATCTTTATCTGATTCTGCTTTCATTTTTCATATGATTTTTATGTTCAGTTATATGAGGATTTAACTTGTCTCAGTTATGTATGCACCGAAACCAAACTCAAGTTGTGGAGGTAGAAAATACTGAAGTATCATCATCCGATTGTAGAAAGTGGGGAAAGGTTTGCTTCATTGTTCTTTGCAGACCAAAGGATTTGAGCGGTGATTCGAGCGATGATGCTTTGTCTGATGAGGATGCTTTGTCTGATGCTTTTGTAAGTATGTTGGCTGATCTGCTCTTCAGTTAATAGCCGTTAGGAAGTCGCAAGTCTGAAGAAATCGTGCTACAGTAATTGCAATTTCTTTTGTCAATTGAAGCTGAAGTAAAAGTCGTATTATCACTTATAAAGTCGCTTCTGTCATAGTGCGTCTTTGCAACTGAATTACCAGATGAAAAGCTGAAGCCATGAACGGGAGTTGCAACTGAAGGTTCCAACACGCAAGTTCTGTATTCTTGGTAGTTAGTTTGTTATGTATCTTAGCTGCCAAGTTAGGGAGATATAAATAATTGTATCTGTTGGTTTTAGAGTCATTCTTTTAGCTTAGTTTTCAGTTTGTTCTTGAGTGAAAAAGTTGCAGAGAGTGTTCTTGAGTGTGTTGCATGAGATTGCATGTAAATTCTTGTAATCTTGTTTCCAGATCAATAAAAGATAACCCCGCCCTTTCTTTCCCGTGGAGTAGGCCTTATATGCCGAACCACGTAAATCTGCAAGTGTGCTGAGTATAATCTTGTTTTTTTTTCATTATTATTTTGTGTTCTTCATAATCGAGGGCTTGGTATCTTGAGTTTAGATTGCTGATTGTGATCTCAGTGTAGAAGTTGGTTTCTTGGCTGTATGTATAACAGCTTTGTCTGATGATACTTGCATCTACACAATGGATTTGGATCAAGATTACAGTGATGAATGGAGCTGTAAGGTTCCTACTGTCCGTTTGTGTCGTCGGAGGATTGGAATCGGCTGCGTTTTAGGAACTAGACTATTCATGTTTGAAGGCCATTGGTCGGGAGTTGGGACGAGAGTCTACACCTATGAAATGCCAGCATCAGACACCGCGGATTTAAAATTGGACAGAAGTGATCTGGTTGAGATCACTCCTATGAACCACCCCAAGTTCTCTGCAGCACGTGCAACTCCGACACCTAATGGAAAGATCCTCGTACTTTCAATTAGGGTGCACTTTGATCGTGATCACAGATACCCTTTTGAGGTCTATGACCCATCTGATCAAGTGTGGCAATAGCTCCCTCCACTACCTCGTCCTAGATACAAGATTGATATCTGCACAATCGACGGGTATACGCTCCTTCATAATGAGCCCATCTTATTGATCCAATGAGATATGGGCTTGTTCACCCTCGATCTTGGTTCTCCCGACAAGGATTTTCTGTGGGAAAGGTATGATCCTTTCGGCATTCCTCCTCGTGCTCATTTACCTCATCCCGGTTCTCCATTTATAATAGTGGGGGGAATTTTGTGTCTTGCTCATTGGGGTACGTATGAACTTAAAGAGTCCGTCTCTTTTCTGTATCCACGCATAGACTTGCGTACAAAACATGACATTGCATTGTTAAACATGATCGAGAACCGTGAATGTGATTTTTGTGGAGTGGTGAGTTGGTTGGATGAGGAGACCTCGATTCCTCATTTTATTGTGAATGTTTACAACCTTGACTATCTGAAGTATGATGAGACCGATAAAGTTAAGGCGATGAAGAACAAGGAAGTGTTGCCTGGTGCTACTGTTGTCAAATCTTTTAAATTCAGCTCAATTCCTCTTCTTAGCGATTATTTCAGTACTTTGTATTTCTCTTCGATGTCCACCGGTACTTCAACTTAAATGATATGTTGTGGATCTTTTTGGTATCTCAATATTGTAGATCTATGAGTGTAAACATTTACTGTCTACAATTGTTTGATACATATTTAATTAAGTTTTTCAAATCTTTGTTTCGTATTTCTTATACTTGTATTCTAATATCATATCCTAACCCCAAAACCACAAAATAAAATTGATTTGAGGATATAATTGTAATGTAGACCTCCAAATTTAAGATAAACTTTTTACAAGTTTCACTACTTAACTTACAAACTGAAAGCACGTCATACAAGTTTTAATTAATGAACTGAAAATATGGAGGATGAAGAGAAATAAGGGAAGAAGTGTTGGTCTTAGTTATAAAAATCTCAAATTATAAAATAAGATTAAAAATTATAATAAAAATGTCCAAGGTTTATTAGGTACATTGATTAAATTTTATATTTTATTAACATTATTACGTGTGGGTAATTTACTTATTTTAAATTATTAAACAAAACTTATTTGGACAAGGGCCCAAGCCCATAATTCAATGGAACGAACCAAGTTAATGCTATTGAGCCCATATTCGTTGCACATTTATTTCTAGTATAAGAAAAGCAGAAGTTAGATTCAATTATAGCAATTGGAGTTTTAAAAAAACAAAAACCATAATTTACTACTTTCTAGGCCCAGAGTCTTATAGTTTATTTAAAAAAAAAAAAAGATGCCCAGATTCTTTAGTTATGAAATTACTAATATTATAATGAAACTAAAAAAACCCTACGTTTTTTTAATACAAATTGGAATGGAAGGATTACATTTTTTTGGACTGATATACTTATAAAATGAAACTTGAAAATGGAATACAATAATACTCCCTACTCACCTTTTGCATATCTTAATAATTCACTATTCTAATGTCATGATAATTATGGAAAAAAAATGATCTTTGCAAATCTAACTACTAACACATTGTATGAGTATATTCCATGAAATATCATCTCTTCTGAGTTAACTTATAATTAAGTTGTGAGATAATATATAATTAAATAAATAAATGATGGGTCCAATTGCATTTTATGGTTCTGGCAAGCTTCCAATAATCCCACAAGCTCGTATAAAATTGGGTTGGAGTAGTTGAGCTAAATTACATAAATAAAAACACAAATACTAAATGTTAAAAAAAAAGTTAATAACTAATATTTACTAATTTTTCCACATTTACCCGCGTTACATCTATTAGAATGTATTATTAAAATATTTTATCTATAAACACACACATGTTTCACATGCATATTACACTAACACGGTGAGCATGAGTATGTTATTGTACTAAATCAAAACGAAACAAAAAATAATTAACTCCACTTATCAAACAAGGCCAATTACATAATATTTCTAATATATAATAACATTTTATATTTAAAAAATCATTATATGTTATATAAAGATTTACCAACATTGGCTCAAATTCTAATTACAATACAAACTTTTTGCTTATAACGATGTTTACAAAATAAATTTTAATTAAATTAACTTAATTTTACATAATCTAATCACGAAAATCATTCGATGAATTTATCTCAAAATCATCATCAATATGCTATAATTATAATTTATATCCCGAATTTACGATGTTATCATCTAATATGTACAAATTTAAGCACTATTATCGATGAGGTAAAAAATCACGGTACCATCATAATTAGAGTGAGAAATGAAGAAAATGTTGTACCTAAAAAAAATGTATTGTTCAAAAACAATATTATCACAAATATAAATTCCTATTAAATATATATTTAAGATGTTTGTACCCTTAATTCAACAAGAAGAAGAAAAAAAAAAGACAATTTAAACGGTAACAAGGAGAACACAATAATGTCCACGTGGTTTTATTTTTATATTTTCGTGTAATAAAGATAATGGTAGCGTAAGAGATAAAAATACCTAAGAATGGAGCGTTTATCCATACACATGCAAATGAGCGAATCACAATTTAACTTTTAATCGATTTAAAAGAAAAAAACCCCTTTTTTCCCTCTTTATAAAATATTTTTCCTTCTCAAATCAATTTCAAGCTTTCAACAATGGCTACTCCTTTTCTCTTCATCCTTTCACTCTTCTCCACTTTTCTCTGCGATTTCTCCTTCGCCACAAGCACAATTACAGCAATGGCGAAAGATCAAATAACCTGCACAATGTGCTCTTCCTGTGAGAATCCCTGTCAACCAATTTTATCTCCTCCTCCGCCTGTGCCGTCCCCTCCTCCGCCTGTGCCGTCCCCTCCTCCGCCATATCCACCGCCGCCGACAGGGCCCGACTGTCCTCCTCCGCCTTCACCACCCAGCGGCGGCGGCGGCGGTGTGTACTACTTCTCACCACCTCCTCCTGTGCAGCAGTCCTATTACCCTCCACCTCCTTACGGTGGCGGTGACGGTGGCGCGTACAATCCACCGTCGAATTTCCCCACTCCGCCGCCGCCAAACCCTATTGTGCCGTATTTTCCGTACTATTATCACACCCCACCGCCGCCTTCCGCCGATTCACATTCCGTCAAAATCAAAAGCCACCGATTTATTTCTTTTCTTATTTTTATTTGTTCTCCTTTATTTTTTCTTTGATTTTCAACAACAGAATTATAATATCTAGAATTAACAGCTCTTTTAAATATCTACATTTTTATTTTTTGCATTTGCAAATTATTTACAATTTTCAGGTGAAATTAAATATCTGCTGCAAAGAGTTGAAGGAGAAATTTGGAACAATTCTGGGTTTGAAGATCGAAGAATGCAGATGATTCAGTGTAATTTCTTAATTTTCTGTAATAATTATTACTTTTTCATAATTTCTTCTACTTAAGTACTGATAATTATTTAGCTGCATTATTGTCCATAAAACCTCCAATAATTGTAATTTTGATTATGAATAATATTTATTATATGTATGATCATAAATGTTTTATTTTTCCTACTTACCCAAAGATATTGCAGCTGAATTAATGTTCTCTTATGAATATATAATTTGGCAATTTTTGTTGAAGATTCTTCTGTGTGATTATGTGTACAAGATTTGTGTGGTGTAATAAGCATAAAGAAAATTTGGGTTTGCCACGTGTGAGGATGTAGTACTTTATGTTCTAACTAGTGAACTTTATCAATTATAACATACTTTATGAATACAATTTTTGTGGCATTATTTCATGAACCTAATTTCTCGAAACATATTCATTCATAATTCATGAATAAAGAAATTCACGGATTTAAAATTAATTTACAATAATGAATTTAGGCGGTGAGATTTAGTTTGAAGAACTTATATTCATAAAATGGAAACATGGGTTTTTGTCTACTTTATTCACTTTGATGAGTATGTAAGATTGTTCCTCAATGAGTTTACAATTTAAATTACTTAAAATGGAATTTATTTATTGGTCGGTTGGTTAGTCTAGAAAGTGCTAAGGAAGTAGTTTTCTATAAATGTTGTTATATTTAATGAAATATAGTGAAGGCATCTAACAAAATATTTACTATTTAGTTTATACACATCAATCAATGAATAGTATTATAACTAATATATTTTAGCAAATGTAATATTCAAAAACTTTGAAAAAGACTAATAGGAAATGGCCGAAATTCGTATATTCTAAATTTGGTAAATTTCACTAGGTGATGAGTCATTGTTTATTTTCCTACATTTATGTAAATATTACGAAAACCTTATTTCTTTAACAGTAGAATTCAATAATTGATTATTTAAAGAGTGCAACTGCTAATGTGACAAAGCATGAATCATCACATGAGCATACATTAAAGTATTTTTTGATGATTTGCTCACATACCACACTTCACCTTTGACTTCTTACTATTAAAAAAATTTAACATAGATGCATGTATGTGTGGTATTTAATACTTTCTTCACCATCAATTAAGTATTGTTTTAAAGCCCGAATTTTGTTTTTAATTAACGCTTAATGACAAAGAAATTCAAACTTCATAGTTGTTTTTTTTTTCTCTCTATTTTAACCTTTTTTTTAAATTATCAATTTTTTTACCATAAATTCATCATTTGATTTCAATTTTAATCATTTCATGATTTAGGTCAAGTTTATTATGAATGTCACATAAATAATATTTAAACAATCCATCATGATTCAAATCTAATTAATTATAGTTTAATTAGGTTAACTTAAATAAATTAAAATAAGAAGAAAGAAAAATTATAGAATAAAATCACACATATGACTTCAAAATATTGTCAATAACTTCATCTTACATCAAAATATTGTCCATAAATTTTCAAAAACAAAAAATAATATGAATTGCTCCCACACCTACGGAGCTATCAACTAAAAATCCATTTTTACAAATCAACTTTGTTTAGTGAAGTTAAAAGATATAAATACGTTGAACTTTTTTAGAAGATCTCCCATACTTAACAAATAAAACAAAAAAGATGAGATATATTTGTATGTCGATACCTAAAAAGGATGTGGGGCCCATGGAGGGTGAGGGTGAGGGTGAGGGCACTAAAGGGTGGTGGGTTGGAAATATGCAATAGAAATGGAATGGTTGTTGTCATCAATTCCCTTTCGATTTTACTATGTGCTGCTGCACATGCGCTCCATTTCTTAGTCTTCTTTCTTATTTATTTATTTATTTATTTATTTATTATTATTATTATTATTATTATTATTATTATTATTATTATTATTATTATTATTTTGTTGCCTTTTTATTTTTTAAGATTGTGGTTGGAGCTGTGTTTTATGATTTTTATGATGCCCTATCTCACTGCCAGCTGTACCATTAACACGTTTTTAATGTCGACATATTTATTCATATATATAATGTACCAGGACTCAATAAAACAAAAGGTAGATATATATTTGATCGATATGATGAATTGTTTTTGAAAGAGTTTTTTATCATTATATTTCATCTTTCATGGATCGGCAAAATAGTAAATTAATCTGAGTTTCTGTAAATTCATTGTAATCTTAAGGTGAAAATGGCTAATATACGGTCCTAACAGTTTGAGGTTGGATCTTAACACTTTGTGGGTTTCTGGGCAATAATAAAAAATAAATTTCTAAACAAAGAAAAAAATGCATACGTATAATTCTTGAAAATATTGTCATGCTGTTTTATTATTCAAATTCTGAATTTCGGACCATATATACGATGTTGGAAAACTACATCACCTACGAAAAAAAGAAATCTAAATAAATAGCAAAATTATTATCGAAAATATCTAGATCTCCTAATATTTTGAGAAACAAAATCATCAACTAAGTCTTCAAAATCAAGTTTCTCTAATATTTCATTTTCAATACATAACATAACCAATCCATTTAATCTTTCCTAAAACATAGTCGAACGCATATATGATTTCACCAATTTTAGTTTTGAAAAACTTCTTTCGACCGATGCTACAGTAACTGGAAGAGTAAGCGAAATTCTATATGCAATTAAAACGTTAGGAAAACAATCCAATGCTTTTACAAACTCAAAAACTTCATCACTTGACTTTATTTCTACAAACAAACACGACTGAAACACTTGCAATTCAGAAAATAAATTATCCGCATATGTCAGATTTATCTTTATGTGTAAGAGCAACTTGAAAATTAATACAACTACTATTGCAATTTTTTATCATCAAGTGAAAGAAGTTTCTTGGGATGAAATAAAAAATCTAGATATTTTAAAATATATTCAATTGTTCAAATCTTCTCTCCGAAGATGCAATAGTCATATCTACCAACAAAAAAATAATTGTACTCAGAAAATAATATATATGATGGGCTTACAACTTATAAAATATAATTAATCTTATTTTTAATAATTATGTCATTGTACATTAAGAAAAATAAAAATATACTAATATATATATATATATATATATACCTAAAATTTTGGGTCCTAAGCCATCGTTCTTCCGACACGATCCCGTTAATAAATTCATTGATTTCGTATGTTAATTCGCGTTTACACAAATCCATATAACCTAGTACACATTTTGTGAAATACGAATTAAGTGTGTTTATATTTTGTGATGGTTAATGTAAAATTAATCATAAGTGATGTGTACGTTATGTTCGCAGTGTTATGTCAAAAACTCAAAATTGTGATTTATTTCATAAAAAATAAGTTTTGACTTAAAGTCACTAATTCAATATGAAAATTGCCAGTGATAATAATTAATAAGTATGAAGGCGATAAATGAAATAAGATTTTTCTACAGATATGTTTCTGAAGAATTTACTTAAGCTTCTATCAAAAAAAAAAAAAAGGAGATATAAAAAATTAGCATAAGGCAAGTTTAATAATCCAATTTTTACAACCAAAAGTATGGAAAATCTAATTTAGAAGTTAGAACAGCTAAAAGTATTATTTACGTTTACAGAATAATAATATATTATGGCCAAAATAAAAAAGTATAAAAAAATAAAAGGGAGACAGGATCCACGACTCCAGACTGGCAGTCCAAAGTTTTGACTAAATGCTACTATTATTTTATTAACCATACGCTGCGTATTACTTTCCATCCCATTTTAAATTTACGAATAAAATATTAAGTTTGTATTTTCTTTTGGACACATAAATAAAGTTGAGGTATGAAACCTCCTTCCTTCGTCGTCACTTACTCTACTTCTCAAACAAGTGAAATTATTTATTAAATAAAAACTGGATTGCTGCACTTTTATATTTAATAAAATATTAAGTTTCTGATACATTCATTTACTTATTCCTATCCCGATGACACGAATCCAAACTAAAATTTTGCTGAGTTCATATCAAATTTTATCCTTTACAATAAATGTTAATGGTTCAAATTATAATTAAAAAAAGGAAAAAGAAGAAGTGGAAGTATTCCATTCAAATCGGTGTCGGACCCAGGATTTAAAATTTGGGGTGCGAAAAATAATTATAAATATATATATAAATGAAATGTTATTTAAGATTTAAATCTATATAACTCCAAACTTATAAATAAAAAAATAGATATGATTTTTTCTAGTTTTATTTGCTTTTTTTTATTTTTTAAGATTTTTTAATACAAGAAAAAAAATTCATTACAAATAAAAAATTGATATGATTTTTTTAAGTTTTGTTTGCTTGTTTTAGAAGATTTTATAATACAAGAATTATTATTTAATCACTATAAAAGAATTTCTTTAAATGAATTGATCTTCATTTTAAAGATATGAGAAAAAAGATTTATAATAATAAAAAAAATAAAAAATATCACACATATTATTATGAAGAGTTGAACCTAAAATTTAAAAGATCACACCAAAGCAACTAAATTACATTAAAATAATGTTTAAATTTTACATAAGTTTTTTTTCTTCAATTTTCTAAAAAATTTGGGGGTACAGTTGTACCCCTTTGGTCCACATAAGTCCGCCGCTGATTCAAATAAAGCCAAATTTTAATGTAAATAAAGGTGAAAGTCTCGATATTTACAAATAGAAGGAAATACCTCTATTAAAAAAAATGAAAATGTAAGTACCAATTAGTTGTATTATTTCCAAAATTGCAAGTCATCACCTAGTCCATTCAGCATGTGTATGTCAATTTCATATATCATTGCATTTCTCTGAATTTCAGTCAACAATATAAATTTAATTTTGATATAAACACTACTTTTTAATGTAATGTTCTGCAATATACAAAATAACTATAACTATTTTTCATGTAAAGTAAGCAGATTTACAATTTCTTCCACGTAAAAAAAAAAAAACCCACACTGATATACAAAATTAAAAAACTCATTCATAATTCTAAAATTTAAAAAAAAAAAAAAAAACAAATTTTCCATCACCAATATTCACCGCGAAGCTGGCGAAGAACTCTGCCATGGGGAGAATCAGGGTCGCCTCTCATGGCATTCATTCTGAATATCTCCGCCGCCCGCCGGAGCGCCTCCTCCGCCGTGTCAAGCTGCTCAGGTCTCCACACCGTATCACCCTCTCCTACAGTATCATTCACTGCAGTTCCGTCCGTTGCCCTAGTCACCGGCTTCCTCGTATCCGCTATCTCTATCTCCGACAACGGCGACGCTTTGTGGTGCCTGAAGTACTCTCTGTCCTCTCTCTCCTGATCTTCTCTCTGTGTTCTCCGATCGGTCTCGTCCTCCGCCGGCCACGGGCTGCCGTCTACGCCGGCGCAGATCACATCGTCGAGCTTACAGGAAACCACCGAACTTCTCCGCTTCTGCTGCGCGATTGGATCTGTTCGCCGCCTAACGCCGGAAGATTCCAGCTTCGCCGCCGATCTGAGCGGTGGTTTCGGAGGAACGTATGATTCGTTGTCCTTGCTCGTCGGCTCCTTTTCCGGTGGGTGACGGCGTTTTTCGTCTTCTATTGCATCGGTTGGGGAGACCTCCTGCGATGAAACGCACGTCCTATATTATTATACTAAATAAGTATTACTTCTGTCATATTAAGAAAAATATTAAAAAAAATGTTAAAAGAAATTTATCCTTTAAATAATAAAATAATTTAGGAATAAAAAAAATTAAATTAATTCTATAAATTATATTATATTAAATCCCTATATTTAAAAAAAATACTAAAAAGGATAATTTGAGAATAAAATTAATAAAAATCTAAATTTGATACTTAATTGAAATAAAATTTAAATTTCAAAGCAACATTTATTTTGAAACAAATAAAATATTAAAAATAGATTATAATAACGTTAACTAATAGATTACGAACTTCAGGCTCGACGGCGTGTTCAGCAGGATCGGCGGTTCTGCCAGTGGAGGCGGCGCGGCCGAGTCTCAGCACCGAAAACTGATTTCCAACGCTGGGATATAGAAGCCGGTTAAGCTTCACGGCGGCGGTGGATAATCGTGATTGCATCTCTGTTTACTTGACACGATATTACTACAACGTCAGTTATAGGAAATGTTGTCTTCAGCTAATGTGGACAAATCCTTGGAATATATGGATTTTGTGGATGATCAGTGTTGATGCGTTGGAGGACACGTGTCCTATTCTTACACGTGGTGGTTCTTTCTAGTAGTTGCAAGAGTCTACGTGTCAATTTTGTGAATGAGCTAGAAGCAACATGAACACTGGCCATCTTTCTTTTTTGTATTTTCTCGAATTTTAGCAGAAGAAGGCTAATTGAATTATGACGAATTGTCTACTAAGTTTTATTATTTAATTCTATGAAAAGAAAACACACACTACAACTTGATTGAAAATAAACGAGACTATCTCATAAATATGTGTGTTTTTTAATTAATAGAACTGGTGTATTTAATCACCTCATGCAACATGCGTGTCGTATGATTCATATAAACTTAAGAATATAATATAACATTTATGTAAACTATATGAGAAAATAAATTCTCAAGTTTTAGAAAAAAACAATTTTACACTCACAATACCAATTTATTGTAATTGATAAATTTTTCCTGCTATTGCTGATTTTTTCCCAATTTAGTTTACATGAAAAATAAATAAAAATTCAACGTGATAATTATAAGTGATTCTGCGTAACTGGAAGACTTAAAAGTAGTGTTTGAAAATATTTTTCCAGAATTTGGAGACAAAAAAACTAAAAAGGAATTTCCTATAATTATATTTGGTTTGACTTTAGATTAATTTTTATTATTGAATATTTTGCTGGACCCACGATGGTCTAAAACTGAGTCCTTTGGTTTTGAAGACTGCCCAATTAGATGGCCCATTGGGCTCCATGAGAAATGATGAACACTCATGAGGATGAGGGTATGAAAGTTTTAACTAAAAATAAAATCTCTGTGAAAATTGCAGTCCTTATTGTCCGTCATAGTCACGTTTCTTCTCTTCGTTACTATTACTATATTTTATCGAGGAATATCATTTTAAATCAATTTCATAAATACATATGTGATACATTATTATATAAATAATATATTGTAATTATATAAATAATATCAATAATGAATATAAAACATGTAATACATTTTATTGAAAACAAATAATACAATAATAGATATTATAATTGATTGTAAATCACTCTCATTAACATAGAAACGATACATTAATACAAACCACCAACACTCAAATACATTTTACTAATATCGTAAAATTAAAAATATAAGACCGATGAAAACAGATTGGTGTGTATAGTATAGGAACATGTGGGACGATCTGAGTCAAAATTATATAGATTTAGGATATATATACTAAGTGTAAGTAAGTTTTTATCATATATTTTATTTTATACTACAATCAACTATTTAATTTTGTGTACATATTCTATTTCAACCCTATTTTATAAACTCTCTCGTCACATGTATATCAATAATATATCGATAATGTTGTTGATACGTGACATGAAAATACACGTGTTACATTACACATTCCTTTTGTTCTAAAAATCTAGATTTTTCCCACTTTCCAAAAGACAATAAAACCCATTTGTACCAACAAAAGGTGCTGTTCATAACCACTTACTAACCACAGAAAAGATTCCAATATCATCACAAGAAGTCAAAATTGAAAAATAAAGTCAAAATTGAAATATAAACCATTTTTATCCTACTAAAAGAACATGACTAAATCAATCATTGTTAGTCATTACATCAACAAATTCTAACATTAAAAAAAAAAAAAAAACTAAATTCCTCGCGCAATAACATTACAAATGGGGTTAGAATTACTCGAACTTTTCCTTTTTTTTTTTTGCCCTAAAATCCTAATAATTTCCAGAAAATCTGGTACAACCGCATAAGCAGAGGGTACTACTCCACTAAGCATAGACAGATCCGCAAGAAAGAGCCATCAACAAAATGGCGGCCTGTTCTTCCTCTCTCAATTTGCTCATCAATTTTCCTGATCTCTGCAACACCATATCGTTTCCCAAAGCCATAAATCGCATTTTCAAAATCTCTCTAACCTCGCTACTCCGATGCACGCTTGTTCGCTTCTTCTTCTTGTTTGGCCGCCCCGTTTCCAATCCCAAAAGCTGCCTCCTCTTCTTATGGTATTTGATCCCACAAGCATTGCATAATGACTGTAAACCAAACACGCCGTTAACAAAATAACACCATAATCTCTCTCTCTCTCTAGAAAGTATTGTGTTCTTTTTTACCTTCGGTCCAGCTGGACCGCCTCGCCAAAGAGGAGTTCTGGTAGTGTGACAGTCACTGCAGCTCTTCTCCTCTGCATCTGCTTTCTGAAAATAAAAATAAAAATTAAATAAATAAACATCAAGTGCACAAAAAAATAAGAAAAATACAGAAATACTGGTGTGATCAGCTGATTTCTCACCTTGTGCACTTTCAGATCCATATCATCAGAGCAACAATCAGAAGAAATAATATCAGAAAAAGGTGGAAAACAAACGCGACAGAGGTTATTCACAAAATGACATGATCATCACATGAACAGAGCAAAACAGATTAAAAAAATTGGTAAGAAAAATGGAGAGATTTTAGGTGATCAGGGGTTTAGGAGAGAAATTATGACTGAAAATGGGGTTGTTTTAGTGAGAGAGAGAGAGAGTGTGTGCGTTATTTGAGGCTGATCTAATCTTTTATATCTCTTTAACAGAAAATGGAAATGGAAAGCGGGCATACACCAAACCCTAATTTCATTGTGTTGACCATAATGCCCCTGCGTAGGATTTCAAATTTTGAATTTGGGAAGTAATCTCAGCCGTTGGTTTATTGATTATGTAGAGAGAGAGAATCTATGAGAATTTATTGACACGAGTGGTGTGCCGTTTATTTAATACCTCATTAGATTCTTGTTTCAGTTATATGGATCAAGTTTTCTCCATAATTATCCCTATTAACTTTTCTTATCTAAAATATAATATAATACTTTTAATTAAATTGATTTGATTCTACTTTCAATTTTGAATCTTAAATTACTTGATTAGTCGAAAAATATTTTTAAAATTTTTCTATTTCTTAATCTATAACAAAAATTCTAAAACAATTTATTTTAAAATAGATGAAGTATTATTTAACATTTTCAAATTTATGTATTTTTTTTTCAAAACCCTAATCATCACAGCACCATAAAACATAAGTACTTTTCATTTGATATTTTATATTTTTTACTAGCTTATTGATGATGATTTAAGAAAACGTTTTTCTATGTTATTTTATAACGTCAATGGGAATTAAAATTTCAATTCTACCTCTAACTTGATATACTCTCTCACACACATGTACATACATAATATAATGGTTTGTAAATTGATAAAATATATTCGTTTTTTTTTCCCTTAGAGTCTATACAATTTAGAAAAAAAATATGATTTTAAGGGTCTTTTTTAAATCTCAATTCAAACCAAATTTTTTTAACTATTGATCCTAATATTTATGTATATGAGTATGTACATTCCTAAATACATATGCATGAACACAGCTCTATTCGCAATTAAATTACAAATAGAGCTGTGTTTTTTCTTTTAGATAATTAGAGCTGTGTAGTTGAAACAAATATATAACTGATTTGGTGGGGTAATAACAATTAACAACCACCATTGTGCTTTAAAGCTAAGTATAGCAGGGCATACTAATCTATGTATGAGTTGTTAATCTTTTTGGGAGTTATGCAACCTCAAATTAAGTCTATTTTGCTATCATTAATGGTCCATGCATGTCTTATTAATCATTATGTTAGAATTATTAAATTCTCAAAGTGCTAGTCCAATTTGCATACAAGCGCTTTATTTCATGCTTAGAATTTGGAATGTTAAATATTTAACTGTCTATATTGCCACATAAAGGAAGCTTCGAAATGTATGTAGAACTTTTAATAAATGTGTAAAGCAAGCCCATTTTCTGCTAAACCAATAGATTTTTATGGCTGGTTACAAAAGAAAGTGTCATTAATGTTTGTTTTCAAGATTTGAATAACATAGATTAATTTTTAAAAACATATTACAATTTTAATCTAATGTTTGAAATAAAATAACATTTCATATATCTTCATCAATTTTATATAATGTTTTAGTTGATTTGATAGTACTGTACAGAGGGAATGTGAGTTGACCTTCTTAACCTTGAAGGTCAAAAGATACTGCACCTACCTACTAGTTTAGTACTTTTTGACTGATTATACAAATTTTTTTTAATAGAAACAGTATTGTTAATATTACATGTTTGTCAAAGAATAAATCAATAAAATTATATGACACCAGTCAGTTGATATAATAATGTAAGATAAATATTAATAGCTCTAACGAGTATAATCTTTTGCAATTTCAATTTAACTTTTAGAGTAGAGTTTTAATTTTTGTATATATACATTATAAAACGCAATGATATAAAACAGAGGAAGATAATGTTAAGGAAAAGTTGAAGAGAAGGACAAAAAAAGTGAAAAGTGCAGAGTATGAAAAGACAGGTCACATCATATCATCAGTTCTTCTTTCTTTATATCCCAATTTCTTCTAAACCCTAAATGGGATGCAGCTGCACCCAACTCAAGTCTCCCACACACACTTTGGAATAAAATAACTAATAAAAAATGACCCATAAAATATATTTTGATTTCAATTACCATAAAATATAAAAGGTACTCCTCATTTAACATATTTGTTAGGTAGTTCTCATTTACCATATTTGTTACTCCATCCGTACCTTAACACTTTGCACATTTTCCTTTTTAATTTGTCCCCAAACATTTTGCACATCCAAAAATGACAAATTTTAACATAATTAACACCCTCACAATACACATTTATTTACAAAGAATGTCATTACTTTTTCTCACACAATACCATTTAATATTCAAACTTTTTCTTAAAAATTATGCCCAATTTGACCATTATACCCTCAATCAAAAAATAAATATTCACTTTTTCTTAAAAATTGTGCCCATGATGTGCAAAGTAATCCGGGACAGATGGAGTATAATTTAGGTTTTATATATTATTTTTTGAATAGATCAACCACAATGATGAAATATACATTCATTTCAATTAATTAAATAATAATAAAATAATCAATGCACACACTATCAATTGTTATACGAAAATAATCAATGTTACAGTATCAATTTTTTTTCATTAATTTCGTGTAAAAAAAAATTTAATTTTGTGTTTGACATATTTAAAAAAGTGGTATATGTAGCCTAAATTATAACAAATGTGATAAATAAATACTACTTTTTATATTTTGTGGTAATTTGAGCCAAAATATAAAGAAAAGTGGTAATTTGGACCATTTTCTCAAACAACTAATTATTTATAGAAAAATTAATTTTTTAAGAGTGATGTATGTTTGTTTATTGAATTTTGGGAAAAAGGTTAAATAATCCTATAATGCTTCTTATCAGGAAGTATAACTTATTCATGTTTCTCATGTTTCTTTGTATACAATAACTTCATTAATATTTCTTTTTACATATAACCCACTAAAAACTTATTTTAGTAAAATAACACCTAGTATTATAAAATGTTATATACACAATTTAAAATTTTCTCTTGTTTTATTTACCTCATATTTTTTTATTATTTGGTACAAAAAAATATTTCATATAAATTAAAAATATGAAGATTAAAATTTTACTTAAATTTTTGATTTATATTAAACTAATACATTAATGTTTTCATGAAATATATTATAGGGAAAAATGTCAAACAAACCACTCATGTTTATCCATGGTACATATATTTATTTATTTATTTTATTTAAATAGCAAGGTTAATTTATTTGATAATAATTTCACATGAAATTTTGGAAACTATTTTTAAATTTAAGTACAACTTTAATCTTCATATTTTTAATTTAATATGAAATAGTTTTTTGTAATAAACAATACAAAAATGAGGTAAAAAAAACATTTAAGTGTTTATATGAAATATTTTATAAAATTAGTGGTATTATTGTACATAAAAAAACCTTTAGTATGTATACAAAAATATATATTAATAGTGTTATTTTACCTAAAGATACATAAATGGATTATATAGTATATACACCTAATAGGAAACATTAGTGAGTAATTTGACCTTTTTTCCTTTGAAGTTTTCGGTACTCAAGTCTTGGAAGAAAAAAAACTACACCAACTAAATTTGTAAAAACTGTTTTTAAGTTCTCAATTTGCTACCTATTTGACACAAATTTAATTGATGCTAATCAGATCTACCGCCTTAAGTAATTTTTTTCAATCAGAATTATCCAATATAGTTAACAATTACAAACACTGTAGACAGAAAAGCAGTTGTCACAAATATAAAACATTTACAAAGTTAACACATTTTCAAGCTGTAACATGAGTACCAAACAAATCAGGGAGAACCTCTTATAAATTAAATAATCAAATAAACATGCAAAGGCAGCAATCAGTCTCTGATTCGATTAAAGCATGCATAAAGCACAATATTTTGGGTAAAAAAGATAATACTACTTGAGCTCGACTAGTGTTAAGACTCAATCAAACTCTTCCAAGCATGTCGGAGTGTTAACAAATAAGCTCAAGCACGATTTTAAAGCACAAGAAAACAAAAGAAATAAGTTTTAACAGTCCCAAGATCGGTTCATTTACAACTATAGTGAACCCCAAGACGCCCAGGAGAATTTCAACAGTAGAAAAGCTGGTAAGTGCGTAATTAATAAAAAGCCCAAGAGTTCAACCTAAACAATCAAAGATAAAATAGCTAATCTAACGATAGGTCAGTTAAGAAAAAACTCTGTACTGTTCATACATGACTTGAGAAACAAAAGTTCTTGAAAATTTTCACCCACTTATGTATATGTTTTGACCGGAAGCAAAACCGACTAGTACATTCACAGTACATTAACTAAAGTTACATATAATACTCAATTTCATTTTATTTACTCCGACACTCATGGAAAAAAGATTTCCACATAATATACACACAATTAACATTATTTTTCCATTAAATGAAACTGGAAGATTAACCAAACAGTGCGACCCCAAATAAAAAGACGAGGACTCTAATTCTGAGCGGATTGATTCGCATAAAAGAACTATAGCTAACTGTGATTCTGTGAAGATACCACATGACCCTTTCATTATTCCACCAGCTCAAACGACAAACACACAGTGGACTTGGACTTCATATCTCTTCATTAAAAATTGACGTTACCTCACATGAAGAACTTGAGTCTCAAATTGACAGTCCACCAAGACTCCAGACGCAATTCAACCAGCTCTATCCACAGGATATTCTTCCCGACCAGATAAGAACTTCCTTAAATTACAAAGATTCCAATGTTATTACTGAGTGGCAGATCAAAACAAATAAGAACTCTAAAGGATAACATTTAATTTACCTTTAACCAAATTTAAAGCCCCCTGATGGAACTGGAAGGGCATCACCACCAAAGGCAAAGCCAGATTGTTGAGTATCAGCAGAGACCACCTGTTCATCATCGTCTTCCAACCAATATGTTTCGAGAATCTTCACTGCCTTCTCATAGATTTCATTGTTATCATGACTCTGAAGGTTTTCGATCTTCTCCAGACCTTCTGCCTCATCAATCATCTGGGCAAAGACATTCACATCTCCGGTGTTACCTTGATTCTTCTCAGCTTCTCCCACCTTCAAGATGTTCTCGAGACCTTCCAAGCAAACAGTGACAATTCTAGGATCGGGACAAATTAAAAGATCACATAGGGGCTTTATACATCCCTCACGAACCAAAAACCTGCAAAACATGTTGGATCAATATCGAGCCATATTTAATGTAGCACAAAATGGATAGAAAAAATGTGCTGAAATTACTATACTTTATTTGGTCATTAGTTCCACCAGATGTGGCATTAGAAATAGCCCAGGCAGATTCTTTCTTTATCTCAAATTCAGCATTCTGAAGCAGAACAACAAGAGGGGAAATGATACCAGCCTCGATCACAGCCTGCACCATTTATACACAAAAAGCTTCTCAATTTTTAGCTCGATAACTTTACCCCTTCAGGTAATTTATGAATTGATACCCCCATCAACATGCAACAGAGAGAATGTAATATGCAAGTATGAAGAAATGACATGATCCAGGCCCGCATACCTGGATCTGATCCTTATTTCCAGCAGTGATGTTTGAGATAGTCCAACACGCTTCTTTCTTAATACTTTTCTTATAATTTTGCGTCAACAAATTAAGCAGGTAAGGAAGAGCCCTGTTATCAATGATGACCTATAAATGATTGAAAAGAACTGAGTTACAATCTCCAGTACAGAACCTGATAACAAATCAAAATGACATTACATGCACAGGACAGCAATAGAAACTTAAGTTAATATAATATTCTGCTTATGAAGAGGGTTTAACTGTCTCAAAGGTCCTGAAAAACAAAGTGCATAACCTCTTAACACTGATAATAGTTTTGGGAATAAAAGTTCATACTACAGCTACATATAGTGAGAAGCTAATTACAGAGTATGTCTTCTACAGTCATACAAAAGCAGACAAAGAGACTTACTCATATATCGACAGAAATTCAAGTTTAAGTTCTTAAAAGATGGTAAGGTAGAAACAGTTCTAGAAGTTCAAAAGCACTAAAGAGTAAGGATTAATAAAAAAATTGAGGATAAAAGTAATCATTTTCCTGAAATGAAGTACAGCACAAACAAATCATGAGTAAATAGTTGTTGATACGACTAAAAGATCAACTTTCTTACCACACACCAATGTACTTCTACGTTAAACTTTTTACTGGAAAAAAATAAACAAATTTTTGGAAGTGGGAGGGATCCAACCAAATACCTGAGTCTGGGCATCATCACCAGTCACAATATTACCAACGGTGCGCAGGGCAGGAATCAACACAGATGGTGAGGGATGCCTGCAAAAAAACCAAAAAAACAGGGTACAACAGATTATACAAAATCATCGACAGTTTTAGAGTGTTCAAAGCAT
The DNA here is from genome assembly GCA_028654395.1 of Scutellaria barbata. Classification (NCBI taxonomy): domain Eukaryota; kingdom Viridiplantae; phylum Streptophyta; class Magnoliopsida; order Lamiales; family Lamiaceae; genus Scutellaria; species Scutellaria barbata. The sequence goes on from CM053649.1 coordinate 25,218,089, forward strand.
GGGAAAAAATATAACTAACTCTGGCACTTACAGTAAAAGCTCAACAAGCCGAGGACATACACCAGCTTCAATCACAGCTTGGATTTTGTCATTAACACCATCAGATAGATAAGAAAGTGCCCAACATGCATCTGTTAGGACTTCTTCATCTTGTGTTAGTATAAGTTGAGCAAGAGCAGGGAGGGCTGGCTTGACCTGCTCAAGGGTTTTAACATGAAACATTCTGGTCATTAAATGGGACTGTGGGAAAAGAGGTCCACAACAAACTAAAATATAACTTAAGGACAAACCTGCTCAAATTGAGGTTGCGGTTTTCCACGACAGAAGTTTGATAGAGTCCATGTTGCATTTCGCAACATGGACAGCTTTGCTTGATCATTGAATTGAGCTAATAACGGCAATAAAGCTCCATAACCAAGGACAAGATCCCGGCATTTTGGTGAGTCACCAGCCACATTGCCTAATGCCCAAACTGCCTGCATACATTGTCAAACAAACTCAGAAGAATCCAAGAGGTAGTATTTGTCGGTATTACTTTATTACGATCTGCGCAGAAAATTATAATCAAATGCTGCATGGTACAGGTTACATATCTATTCACATACCTGCTCGCGAACATCATCACTTGCAGAACCAAGTAGTCTCACGAATATTGGAACAGCGCCATGATCAATCACAACCCTGGTGTTGTCAGATGTTCCTGAAGCAATGTTTGTGAGGGCCCATGCCGCCTCAAACTAGAATAGAACACGTCATTACATAACAGAAGATTCATAGCAAATACAGATATTCCATCAAAACAGCACCAACACAACCAGTCATAATTTTTTACCTGAAGTTGTGGGTAATCATCTCTTGCAAGAAACTCGACAAATCGAGGAACAACTCCAGATTGTATCACTTCCTCAATTGGCGGATTTCGTTCTGTTTGACATAATAACGATAAGAAACCAAAATAACCTCGAGGAAGAAAAACAACTCAAAAAAAAAAAAAAAACCAACAATCCCAATTCAGGCCCAACTTAATATGAGAATTAACTATTTACCTATTGATAGTAGTTTCCGAAACTGAGTTGTTGACTCAAGTTGCAGCGCACCATCATTCGACCAAACACCAGCAACCATTGTTGGAAGACTTTCTAACTGAAAAGGCACAACAAGCAACAAAATATGAAATTACAAGCTAAAAACACTTGCATATAAACTCTTTCCAACAAAAAGAGGTCATGTATTGCATGTATGGAAGAACTAAGGACGTCATCAAAGCTTAATTCCCACCAAACATCTAATCAGTATGCCAATTAGAAATTAGAAACTATCAAAACACTCAGCTAAACTTTATAGCAATAGATACTCACTAACACTATACTAATCACAGCAAATTCACCAATAAAACAATCAAGCAATATGATCAGATCCAAACCCTATGGTTAAATTCTAAACCCAAAAAAATCAACTGATAACTATTACCTTCTTATCGAGCTGTGGAGCGTTTAGTGTGGACTGAAATTGCTGACCTTGAAGTCCCTCCCGGCGCTTCTTCAGCAAATTCTCCTCTCTCTTATTCTTCCGGATCTCAACCATGTTATCCTCCCGGCGCCGGCGGCCCTCCTCCGCGTCCACCGCCACCTTATACCGACTCCGGCGAACCTCCGTCTTCGAGTTTGGCCTCAACGACATCGTTCCGCGATCGAACACAATAAAGACCAACAAGTGGAAATCCTAGAAAACGCCGATATTGCGCAATAATTGCGTGCTTCTTTTGCGTCGGATGAGAATGGGAGAGTGGAAGAATATTTCGGATACGTACGAAACCTTCGGAGATTTTCCTTTTTCGCTAGAGAGAGAAGCTTCTTTTTTCTTAGTGAGAGAAAGAAAGAGGATTTTTGATGTGGAACGAGAATGAAACCATGATCATTATATCAGTTCCAACCACCGGCATGATAACGAAACTAACCTTGTTTTCCTAGTTATTAACGAGAGTGCCACTGATTTTGAATTTGTTAATATACTTTATGCGGGTACGATCACCTGCTTCGCAGGATTAGGGTTAGCTTCTAATAGTGGCCGTTGGAGTTGGAGTATTGGACGGCTAGAGATTTGCTTATGTTGTGGGCCTGTCCGGAGTGTGAATCTTGTGGGCCAAGATATTTGTAGCCCATTTAATATTTGATGACCGGCCCAACAAGTGAACCTAAGATATGTTTCTGTGGAATGGTTAATCCGACTTTCAAACGTTGGAATTAGTAAATATTGTTGAATAGATAAAATTTATATTTGTTATGAGATTTTATAGGGTAAATTTATGATTATAGATGTTTAATTAATGTTGAAAAAAGTTTGTAAATTTAATATTACATTTTTAATTGATGTAATATTGATGATTTGATTATTGTAATAATAGAAATTTAGGTATATATTGAATTTGTGTATTAATAGGTTTGAGTGTAGATTTAATTATAGTTTTTTTTATTTATAAAATAAAATGGTAGTTGAGTTTATTTTATAGTTATAATTTAAATCTCGTAACAAATTAGAATTTGAGGTTTTGAAATCTCAAATCCTGACTCATGAGTCTCCTAACAAGCATGTTCGTAGGGGATGTCTGGACTGAACTAGTCCATCCGAATTTTGGATGGATTTAATCTATATTTGGGCAATAATTTATAATAATTATACCATATTTTTCTTACTTTTTTAATAAGACAAATTATCCTGTGCACCTGGTGCACAAATCTAAAATCTGTGCAATCCGCGTCGATCAATACGGATCCGCAAATTTCTTTTTAATAAATTTTATATCTTGACCTTTATATACAAATTTGGTGACCTTTATGTACAAATGTTGTGACCTTTATGCATTGTAACTTAAAAAAAAAAGAATTTCAACAAAATTTGTACATAAATAAATTTATGTGATATTCATGTGACCCATATATATATATTCATGTGATCTTTATGTACAAATATTCATACTTTATATAATATATAAAGGTATATAAAGGTATGAATATATATACATAAAGGTCATATGAATATACATAAAGGGTCACATGAATATAACATAAAGGTATCTATGAATAAATTTTACTGAAATTCTTCATTTTTTTTCTAAGTTATTTAACATAAAGGTCACTGAATTTATACATAAAACTCACAGAATTTGTATATAAAGGTCACAAACTTTCTATATAAAGATTTTGGCTTGAAGTCAAAAAATAAAAAAATCACGGATTCGGGTCGACCCGAATTGCATGTATACCAAGTGTATATGAGACATACTCTTTTTATAATTCCCAATAAAAACATCTCTTTTTTCTTACAAATTCCAACAAATAACAATCTAATTTTTAATTTTCAATATGAAAATGATATCTTAACTATAATTACACCCTACAAAATCCTAAAACAAATACAATATTTTTAAAAATTATACACACAAAACCTTCTCAAATCTCAAATCAAAATTTGCAAAATTCATTTTAAGTAGAGAAGAAACATAGCCTTAATTTTTTTATTTTTCCTTAATGGTTCAATTTTAAACTTATATATGACTATTGTGAGCATAACAACTAACCCATCTTAGTTTTCATTTCAGTATATATTTGATGTTTGAAAGTCTAGTATTTTATGATAAGCTTGATATATTATTTATAGGTTCAAGCATACATAAGAGCAAAAGCTTGATATATTATTTATATGGGCATTCTCATTTTTATGGAGGCTTTAGTCCTCTTAAAAAGTTTCAAGAACTCAATTACACCTCAGTACATTATTATGTAAACATGTTGATTTTTAATGCTTAAATATTAATTTTGTAATTATTTAGTCCCATTAAAGTTGAAGTTCAACTCTATCCGAATATATTTGTGTTATTCGATCATTTAATGACCTTTGAATTAAATATCAAGTGAAAACATACTTAACGTTCACATTCAACGTAGTTATAGGCTATAGCTATGAATTACATAAACTTATGTATAAATATGGATCGACAATCACACAATATTGGATCATTGGTACTAAAAGTTCAAACATTGAAGTTCTAAAGTATTTTTTTTTTCCTTTAAATAATAATCTAATGGATAGAAATTTAATAATAGTTACAATAGATTATAATAATAAATATATTTATAACAAAACGTACACAAAGAGAGAGAAAGTAGAAAATGAAATGAATCTAAAAGATAAAAAAATTCTTTAATATAATGACTGTTCACACCAGTCATAAAAATTCGTGAAAAAAGTCATTTAAAATCTGAATTTAAGAGATATGAATTAACAATCATCCCTAGTTAAAATTATTTATAAATATGTCTTAAATAAGATGTCGACATTTATATTAAAGCTTGGATGTAGTAAAATCTACTCAAAATTAAGTCAACTCTTACAAAATGATGAATCATCTCGTACATAGTAGAATAGAGGAAAATCTGCTTCTTCAAAAAAAAGGAAGAAAAAAAACAATAAAAATCACAAGCTAATATTTTAATTATTGAAGAGATTTGTTTATAATTTGTACAAACTGAAAATATTTTAATAATTTAATTAATTGTCCTCAAAGAAGAACATGGCCTCTGGGCCCAATCCGTTTAACCCGCAGTCTATGACTCTCTAGCATTGAACATTCGAGCTAAAACATTACCCGAATTTATTATTTTGATTATATTTTAATTTAGTTTTTGAAATCCGAAACAGAATTCTTACAAGAAGATAATGCACCAAAAAAAGGAAGGAAAGCTGAAAATGGAAGAGAAATTATCCAGTGTGGCCAAGACTCTTGGACCCTCTCCCATTCAACAACTGTCTTACCTTGCTCAAAGATGCAACGCCATCAACCTCGCCGAGGGCTTTCCCGATTTCCCCGCCGCTGCTCACATCAAAAACGCCGCCGTTTCCGCCATCAATTCCGACTTCAATCAGTACAGGTTATTTTTGGCATCGATAATTAACTGAAGCGCTCTCTCTCTCTCTCTCGTTAATGTTTGTTGCATATGATGAAGGCATGTGCAGGGGATTTGTGACCACGTAGCTCTTAAGATGAAGGAAATGCAGGGAATTGAAGTTGATCCGCTTACAGATATAGTTGTTTGCTGTGGCCAATCGGAGGCGTTTGCTGCAACAATGCTCGCAAGTATAGTATTTATGTGTTAATTATTGGCGATTCTCGATTTTTTTTTTTCATTAAATTCCGATGTCTGAATGACTGTATGCAATTTCATGGGGCTGGACTGCTTTTACATGCATGTTATTTTTGTTTTCAGTAATCGATCATGGAGATGAGGTTATACTTTTCAATCCATCCTACGAAACATATGATACTTGTATTAGGCTTGCTGGAGGAATTCCTGTGAGCTAATCTCATCTAATTACAGCAAATAAAAAATTGAGAAATAAATTGATAAGTTTTCTCATGTGTAGTTGGAAAATGGCAGGTTTATGTAGGCCTTGATCCACCTTATTGGACATTGAATTCTGATAAACTAGAGAAGGCTTTTAGTGATAAGACGAAAGCGTTAGTGTTGAACAGGTATGTTTTCAGTTTTCGATTGAATCATTGCAGAGGAAAAGGGAACTGATCTTTTGAAGTATCTAAGATGAAGGAGTGTGTTTCATTGAAAACTTGTTTCACTGAAAACTTTATGGTTAAATCTGGTTGATGTGTGCTAAGCTTAAAGTTAGAAAGTCTAACTGATGAGTTATTGATGCTAAAAAACAATACCATTATGTTGGAGGGTGAATTGATATTTTCATTGTTTGAGTCAAAATCTATTGAAGATAAATATGGTGCCATCATTAACTACAGTTCTATCAAAAAGAACGACAAATTTAGTGCTCTACTAATTCGAATTGGCACAGTCCTCACAACCCAACTGGAAAAGTTTTCACCAAGGATGAGCTCGAGATTATTGCTGGAGCTTGCCGCAGAAGGGATGTTCTTGCTGTAACAGATGAAGTACGATTAAGTTATCTATGATGATGGTTATTTCGTCAATACAGAGTTTGTTAATTATTGTTTGTAGAGCTGGACGTAAGAAATCAATAGTTGTTGGTTAGACAGAGTTAACTTGATTGTTGCGCTGTTGATTCACTTAAAGAGGTGTTTAGTCTGGTTTTAGAAAATACCGAATGACAGTTTTCTTATTGAAACCAGCTAATGTTTTGCAAGTGAACCTAAACCATTTAAGATAGGTTCTAGTGTCCAATATCTATATTTCCATTCACTAAAGTCTATTAAAACTCTGGGAATATTATAACACATTTATTGTCTCACTTTCTTTTTTATACATGCAGGAGCCTATTTCGGTTAAGCCTACTGTTTATTAGGTGAATATTGTAGATGTTAAGAAGTTGATACTCTCCCTCTCCCTCCCTCCCTCCCTCCCTCCCTCCCTCTCTCTCAAGAAGTTGATGCTCTCTCTCTCTCTCTCTCAGTCTATTCATATATTCTTAAATTTCTCAATTCTGTAGTGTCTCAGCATATTTATTCGTATTTAATTATTTCGTTAGGTTTATGAGCATATAACTTATGACAATGAAAGTCACGTATCACTTGCTACACTTCCTGAAATGCTACTGCGGACGATCATCACATCATCACTGTCAAAAACCTTTAGTGTAACTGGTAAATATCGAACTTAAAGCTTAGTTTTCTTTGTTCTCTTGTGTTTTTCTGATTAATAAAAAGGGTGGGTCTTGGGGTTTAAATAAATAAAAAAATTGTCACAGCAAAACAATAAAGTTTTAACTTGCTTGTAATGGTTTTTTACAGGATGGAGAATTGGATGGGCAATTGCTCCGACTTGCATTGCCTCTGCAATCAGAAACATTCATATCAAAATGACCGATTCTGCCCCCGCACCTTTTCAGGAAGCTGCTTTAGCTGCCTTGGCGAGTCCCCCAGCATACTTCGATTTATTGAAAAAAGTATGATTTTCAGTGTCAACTCTTTCCTAATATTTCCAAGCACCCTAGTTTGTTAACAATGAATTTCAATTCATTCTCTTTTGTAGAAGTATGAATCGAAAAGAGATTGCATTTTCAACTTGCTCACTAAGGTTGGGTTCAAGATGCTATTTAAACCTCAGGGTTCGTTTTTCATGTTTGCAGAGCTCCCCGAAAGCTGCCCTCTTTCTGATGTGAGTTGTTAATCATCACTTCATCCTTCTAACTCATACTTATGCATCTCTCTCTCTCTCTCTGATTAAAGTTGTAATGGAATAGCAGGTTGAATTTGTGGAGGAATTAATCAAACAAGCAGGGGTAGTAGCGGTACCAGGGTCGGGTTTTTTCCATACAAATTCATCTTCAGATTATGGCTCTCGACGATTCATCAGATTTGCGTTTTGCAAAAGCGAGGAAACGCTGGCTGCTGCTTCAGCAAAAATGAATGAGCTTGTTGATGATAGAGGGTGTCTCAGGATATTTTAACTCCCACTATAAAACATGCTTTAATGTTGTCGAAACTGATCAACAAAATTATGCGATGTTTGATGATTTTGAGCGGTTTATCTTTTGCGGCATTTCTAGGAGATACACACACTGTCTGAGTTCATTGAAAATCTGCCTACACTGATTGATATGTATTTTAGCTTTATTTTGTGGCAAGTCAAGAATGTGCATGTCCTAATTTATTTCTAAACTTATACTAAGTTCTAAGATTGAACTAATCTCAACGGTTGATTGTTAGATACATCTAACAACCGTTAGATACATCTATGGTCCAAAGTTGTTCACGGCGACAAAATGAACAAATCAGAAGTTTATGGGACAAAGTGCCCTATATGTAGAGGTGAAAATAGGCTAGATTAGACTGAGTTTTCTTGTGATCGGTTTAAGCCTAAATTTTGAGTTTTCTTGTGATCGGTTTAAGCCTAAATTTTAAATATAAGGCTAAATCTATTTTATTATATATGACAGATTTTTTTGTTTTTTTTTTTTTTTTTTTGTTTTGCCTGAGTCCGATCTATGTTATAGATAAGTCCGGCCTGAAGACTATTTAAAGCCTACAAACATAACAATACTATATATTTAAAATTTATAGATTTTCAGTGCTGTTAACATACAAGAATGGACTATTCCATACAATTTGAGCTACATTTCAAATTTTATTCATTTTCTCAAGTTTACTACACTTGCATGATGAGAATCAATTACTTTGAAAATAGAAGATAAATGTCATTGATGGAATCTAGACTTGTTGATATTATCGACGTCAATTACATCGGTTACAAAATTTCTCTCTCTCTCTCTCTCTCTCTCTCTATATATATATATATATATCAATATTTAACTTATCGATATTGATCATATCAGTTGCGAGATGCATAAATCAATAAATAAATTATCGATATTAATATCGACTACCTTCTTCGATGCACATGCACCCATATGCAACATCTTTTACCTGTAAATTTTTGCATGGCTAGTACTGGCTCCTTTTCCGCCTGTAGCAAATATATCGTTACAATAATTGCAAACATCCTAAAATAGATCTCAAACTGCTGATCTTTTCTTCTCCTTCTTTGCACAATTTTTATTATTTTCATTCTCATTTTTTTCACCATCAACCATATTATTTTCTGCCTCATTGTACTTTTGCATACATTCCAAACTGCTAATTTTTCTTTCTCCTCTTCTTCAAACGAGCACAATTTTTATTATTTTCATTCTCATTTTTTTCACCATCAAGCATATTATTTTCTACCTCATTGGACTTTTGCTGAGATGGAAGTGTTTCACTTGCATCCTTTTTTTCACCATCAACCATATTATTTTCTGCATCATTAGACTTTTGTTGAGATGGAAGTATTTCACAATTCTCTTTGGACTTTTATTGAGATGGAAGTGTTTCACTTCCCGAGATGGACGTGTTTCACAATTCTCTTTGAACTTTTGTTGAGATTGAACACAATTCTCTTTGAACTTTTGTTAAGATGGACGTGTTTTACTTGCTGAGATGGAAGTGTTTCACAATTCTTTAATTGAGACATAATTACAGTTGTACATATGACCGCGCGTCGCAACGCGGTAAAATTAATTATTATCTTTCTTAACCTAACCAACTAGTAGTCAGGGCAAGTCGGATGTCGATCCCACGGAGAATGCAGAATTAATTGTGTCACCTATGCTCTAATCAGAAACAGAAAGGATGGGGGGTTTGATAGAGAATTACTACTAACTATAAAACGAGAAAATAAATTAAGCAAGAATTCAATCTAAAAAGGCATCCCGGTTAACAGTTCGGTTATCCCCCAATCTCAATTATGCCTTAATCACTGTACACCCCTCTCTCAAATTATCATGGAATTATCACCCCTAGCCTAACAACAAGCTCTGTTAAATCGAATCAGGATTAGTTAAATTAGGATAAGATCACTAATTAACTATATTTAATTGAATAACCCAGAACAAGCTCTCTAAATTTAATTCATTAAATGCATTAATTATCAAGACGATAGGGTGAACTAGACTCCGAATACACAAGCTCGATTCGATAATCTAGAATTATGCTACCCTAAAGATGCACGACCTCTAATTTACCACTTATGAAAATTAAACCACAACAATTAAGATTCATGATTTAAAATTCTAGCAATCAACTATCAAATACTTAACCTAGGTGGCCAATCCAAATTAAGCATCAACAATTGAAAACAATATGCACAAATAACATAATCAATTCCAATCAAATATCGAGAAGGGGATACGAAATGAATTAAAACATAAAAGAGATATGGGGTTAAACTTTCCTGCTAACCGGAATTGAAAGAATTAGCCGATCATTCTCGAAATCAAATCCACAATAACAATTGAAATCTCCATATAAATTAACTAGAAAAATAAAAATATGAATTCCTCTCTCTCACTTTCTCTCTCTAGATTAATCCTAATCAAAACTAATCTAGTCAAAGTGTGAACTCCCCTCATTCCTCTCTGCCTGCGTGAATGATATTGATGATCTCCTCATGTGTCTTCCTTCTCTTCAAAAATAAACTCTTTTCTTCCCCTCCATGTCAGAGATTGCAGCTGGACAAATTAGTGAGAATGGAGCCCTTTTTGGGCTTTGACCCATTTCTTTCTTTCCTTCAAAATTGGGTTTCATCTCTTATTCTTCTTCTTTTCTCTTTAATTCTTTTGGGCTTTAGAAATTAAATCGGCCCAATTGACTGGTTTTCTTTTCACGATCATTTTTCTCGACTCCAAAATACTTCAAAACATCCTAAAATAATCAAGAAAATAATTCGTGAAGTATTTGGAGACATAAAACACATATAGATGTAGAAACGGTGCATTTAATCATCTAAAATATTATAAAATCATGAATATACACTCGATAAAATGCACCAATTTCCTACTTGTCAACATATGAAATCAACATGAAAATAAGTGAATATATAAACTAAAGCTAAACTCGCATGTTAATGTGAAGATAAATGAATGTTTTAAATTACACGCATAAAATTAATTTAAAAACTAATAATGTTAAAATTAAACTATATTCTTTATGCAACCAATCATGAAATATTTTTATTTTATGTAAGCTACTAGTCATGTTATAATTTAGGAATAACTAAATCTATCAAAACTTGATATTTAAAAATTTCGTGTGATTCTACAAGAATATAAAAGAAAGCTACATATTTTGATTTAAGTGATCAATTTTCGTGTGTCTCAATTCTTTGTGAAGAATGATGATGGATTTTTGGTGATACTAGTTGAAAGTGGGAAGAATGGATTTGCTTGTGTCGTGTCATTTGTGTGAATAGATGTATTTTGGTGATTTAAACCTGTATTCATGTGTCTCAATATTTTGTGAAGAATGAAGATGAGCTTTTGGTGACAATAGTTAGAAAGTGAAGATGAGTTTTGGGATGAATGAATTTGCTTGTGTTGTGCCACTTGTGTGAATAGATGCATTGATGGTGATTTAAACGTGTATACATGTGTCTCAATTCTTTGTGAAGAATGAAGATGAGTTTTTGGTGACAGTAGTTAGAAAGTGAAGATGAGTTTTTGGTGATAATAGTTAGAAGGTGGGAGGAATTGATTTGCTTGTGGTGTGTCACTTGTGTGAATAGATGCATTGATGGTAATTTAAACGTGTATTCGTATGTCTCAATTATTTGTGAAAGATAAAGATGAGTTTTTGGTGACAGTAGTTAGAAAGTGAAAATGAGTTTTTTTGTGACAGTAGTTAGAAAGTGAAGATAATTTTTGGTAACAGTAGTTAGAAAGTGGGAGGAATTGATTTACTTGTGTTGAGTCACCTGTGTGAATAGATACGTTGATGGTGAACTTTTTTTTTTAAGTTTTGGTCTAGTCTATTTTCGTAAAAAAGTCTAACAAAAGGTTTTGACCTGACTTATTTATCAAATAAATTGAGTCAAGTTGGGCCAATAACAGGCAAAACATAGGCCCTTAGAGCATCCACATCAATGTGTTTTTAGCACACCATTTTAGTGTGGGCCCCACATGCCACTACACTAATTAAAAACATCTACTTTTTTAAAACACACCTCTATATTAATTTAACACAAATTTCAATCAATTTAACACAAATACAATCATTACATGTGGGTTCCATAATCCACTAATTTTTATTCTTTATTTTTATTTATATCAATTTAAAGTAATTATTTATTGCTTGTATGTTGAATTAATTAATTATGATATTAATAATTTTCAATTCACATTAAAATATAATTAATAATATTTAAATATTATTTTAAAAAATTAATTATATAAAAAAACATAGATATAACTAACAATTAATTGAAAATAAGCAATTGACATTACAATATATTTAACATACAATTAATATAAATGAACAATTAAATTTTACAAGTTCCCAAATCGTGTCCAAATGTGTTCAACTAAATCCGCTCAAAATTGATGATGAATTTGATTATCACGGAGCTCGAATTCATTCGAAGAAAATTTCAAAATTCTTGGGGTGATCCTTGGACGGGTTGTGCAGGCTCATCACGTTCGTCGTTATACCAATTCGTGACTAAATCTCTCTCATCCTTAATAATCATATTGTGCAAAATAATACATGTTAACACTATATGTCTTAACCTTTTCTTAATTTTAATGCAAATTGTATAGAGAATTTTTTAATTATTACATTAAAAAATTTCAACTCACATTAAAATGTATAAATAATATAAAAATGATAAATTGGTTTTATAGGAAAGAAAAGAAAATAATTTATTTGTATAGAAAAAATAAAGAAAATAAATATATTGAGATGAGATGAGAAAAAAAAAGCAAAAGACATTAATTGATGATGTGTCATTTATCAATCATTGGCCAATTATTAAAGTAGGGGACAAAAATGCATTATTCAAACTTAACACACACACTAACTACACAAAAACACACACTTAATAACACACCTACATTAATTAATACACATTTTATTTTAATTAATAACACACCAAAATGAATTGATGTAGATACCCTTATCGAACAGCTCGATTTATTCCCACCCCTACCTATATGTCTTGATAATTGACTTTTCTTCAAAAAATAAAATAAATAAATAAATCCACCTTCAGCTATAAAAGAAATATTTTATTATTTGGAATAAAAATTAACGGCGAACTATATCAACTAGTATGATGCTGATGTAGGAAAGTTAGATCATCGAGACGGCTGCTAATGGCTTCAATTTTGGAGGTAAGAGACACTGACGGCGACCCAACGCCACTTCTTCAGAACTTTCCTGAACATTCCGCCGGAACGACGGAATATTCCCAACCGCCGTCCGCGGAGGAGCCACCGCCGCAGCCGCCTAAGAATTCTAATGATCTTAAACAACGCCTTGTTTCGCTCGACGTTTTCCGAGGCCTCACTGTTGCCGTAAGTCTCTTAATAGTGCTTTTCAGAATTTGAATCAGATGCTGTCGGAGTTTTTCCTTATTTATTTTGTGGTGGAAGCTTTACAATTGTTCAGGAGCTCCTTTTTGCAGTTCATCATTGATAATTTTTGGACGATTAATTAGGGTGAACTTTTTGATAGCTGATGATCTTAGTTGATGATGCTGGAAAAGCATTTCCGTCGATAAACCATGCACCATGGTTCGGAGTGACTCTCGCGGATTTTGTTATGCCGTTTTTTCTCTTTGGAGTGGGCGTTTCTGTCACTCTCGTGTTTAAGGTATCAAGCAATTAATCTAGGTACTTTCAGTATATTTACTGTTGATGAATTTACTCACTTAAGTAGGAGTCAATTCCAATCAAAAATTCCATTTTAATTCTTAATGTAGTTTGATCTAGTCGAATTGAAATACGGATCTTAGCCACTTTCTATATAAGAACTTCGATGCTAATTGGTTTAGTTAAAATTGTAGTAAAGAGGCTTTGGTCGTTTGTGATGCAGAAAGTAACAAACAGATTGGCAGCCACCAAGAAAGTGATATTAAGATTTCTCAAGCTCTTTCTGTTGGGAGTGATTCTTCAAGGTAGAATCATAACAAGGTTGCTTGTTGAAATTCCAAATTCCTGATAATGAGGCTGAGTGAATGAGAATTTGTTTGTCTCATCATGACAATAAATTTCTTGATACTTGGAAGTATTTGCATGTTACCTTTGGGTAATTGAGTTATGCGATAAGTGGTTTTTCTTTTTTCTCTAAGAATAAGCTACCTGGATTAAGTAGTGGTCAAGCCATTAACTGTTGATTATCTTTTCAATCACACTCTTCTGAGTAATCACCTTGTATATTGCTTAGGTGGATATCTTCATGGGCGAGGAGATCTGACATATGGGATTGATGTCGAGAAAATACGATTGATGGGTGTTCTACAGGTATTGTGAACTGCCTTTGGGCAGTTATGTTGGGTGATTACAATATGTTCTTTATTATCACACTTGTACAATATGTAATTTCCGGGTCTCTGTTGCTTATATCATTCTTCTTTGGTACATATAAATTCTAGTACTCTCAGGAGTATCACCTCTAATATTTTTTTATGTTGTAGAGGATTTCAATTGGATATATGCTGGCTTCAGCTTTGGAGATATGGCTAGTGAATAATACTTCTGTCAATTCAACAATAGCATACATGAAGAGATACTCCTTCCAAATGTGAGTATAAACTCTTAATTGTTGAAATCTTATTACTCAGTTGAGAGTGCTGAAAATTTAAATGATGAATTACCTGGAGTATAATTTTTTTTTTATGTGACTGAGTTTGAACAATGAAAACCCATAACTGTTCTAGAGATGAGTTAATATGAGTTGGGGTGGGAATAGATCGGGCTGCTCGACAGAGGCTTATGGCTCGGCCTATTATTGGCTCAGCTCGACTCGGCCTATTTGATAAATGAGCCAGGCCAAGACCTTTTGTTAGGCCTTTTTACAAAAATAGGCTAGGCTCAAGCTTCAAAAAAGGCCTTTAGAGCCTAACAGGCCGACCTATTTATAGTGTATTATTATAGAAATATATAATACATATTTTTTAATTGTACCCTATATATATGATTCATTATTCAAGAGTTCACACAGTCGAACACCCTTACAAACATCACCGTCAACACATCTATTCACACAAGTGATACAACACAAGCAAATCCATTCCTCCCACCTTCAACTACTGTCACCAAAAATCCATCTTCATCCTTCACAAAGAATCAAAAATCCATCTTCATCCTTCACAAAGAATTGAGACACAAGAATACACGTTTAAGGTAATATATTGATCACTTAAATCAAAGTATGCATATCGCAATTGATATGATCGATATCGATAAATTAAATATCTATATATATATATATAGATTTTGCAACTAACATAATTGACGTCAATAAGTTAAATATCTATATATATATATATATATATAGATTTTGCAACTAACATAATTGACGTCGATAATATTAACAAGTTAGATATTAACAAGTTAGATGAACATGAATATGACATCTATTTATAGAGAATGTGAAGTAATTAATTGATATATATATATATATATATATTGTAACTGATATAATTGACGTTGATAATATCGACAAGTCTACATTCCATCAATGACATTTATCTTCTATTTTCAAGTTCTCATCATTCAAATGTACTAAACTTGAGAAAATGATTAAAATTTGAAATGTAGCTCAAATTGCATGGTACATTCTTGTGTGTTAGACAGCTTCAGCACTGAAAATCTATGAATTTTAAGTGTATGGTATTGTTATGTTTGTAGGCTTTAAGTAGGCTTCAAGCCGGGCTTATCTACAAAATAGATCGGGTTCAGGCAAAAAAAAAGCCTATCATATATAATAGACCAGACTTAGGCCTTATATTTAAAATTGAGGCTTGGGTCGATCACAAGAAAACCCAGCCTAGCTTAGCTTATAAATATGAGGTCCTGGAAGATTGAGAAGCCAATTAAACAAATGTAGAAATACGAACAATTAAGAAAAGATATCATTAAAAAATAATTGCTGAAATTGTTCATATATGGGATGAGTGGTAACCTTTACAGAAAGATACTTAGGTATGGTAAGTGTGGTTATCTTGTTAAGTTTACAAACTCATATTTGTTCTTACCTGCTAATCTCGTGTATGCAGTTTGGCTGGAATATTAGTAGGTTTTTTGTATGTGGTTTTGCTGTATGGCCTTTATGTTCCAAACTGGGCCTTTGATGTGTCACACCTCAGCATAATCTTACCAACGTCACTTGCAGCTAATTCTCAAACAGTGAGTCAAAGTGCAGATCCTTTTTGAGTAATTCTTTGAGAATATCTTTGATCTGTGCTTTACTCATCAAATAAATTTATCAATTGCCAGTCTTCATATGGCAATTATGGCCTTAAAAATGTTCTGGCACTTGTGTTTGCTTGAAATCAATACTATTCTTCAGCATCTTTAGCTGTCTTCTCATGAGGGGTGTTCAAGAATCTGCTCAAATTTTTTTCCATTCCTTGCTGCATGGCTTGCTTATGTCTTCATGTATCATATTCATTTATCGATCATTTCATTTAACATTATTAGGTTTTCTGTGGATTGAGGGGAAGTCTTGAACCTCCTTGCAACGCAGCTGGCTTTATTGATCGAATTATTCTTGGTGAAAAGCATCTGTATCAACGTCCTGTTTATAGAAGAACAAAGGTTGCTGTTTTCATTTTTCTTTTTTGTGCATTTGTATTTCCTGTGTGGGTCCACATATCTTCCAATCCTTTATTTATGCCCCATCTGTCCTGTTTTTATAGCAATGCAGTATCAATTCTCCAGATTATGGTCCTCTACCACCAAATTCTCCTGAATGGTGTCTTGCTCCGTTTGATCCAGAGGGCATTTTAAGGTTAGGATTAATCCCTTTGTTTTTATGTTCTTTCAAGTATGTATTTACAAAATAAAATCTACTAGCCGTCATGAATCTAGATGCATCTTCAGGTAGTGAATATCCAGAAGATTAGGGGTTCTATTGGACCACAGGGCTTCTATTTTGGTTTAGTATGGAATATTTTTATCTATCTACACCCTTTGGAAACATCCCCTTTAAAGTTAACTTGTAGAAACAAATGAAGTTTTATTTTCTATTCATTTATGGTTTTTTCCAGATTGAAGTCAATACTTTCTCCTTCAATATTTGTAACAACTGCTTCCTGTAAATTTTTATATTTCTTGCTGTTTCTGAGTATCTTCCAGTATCATTAAATTCTTCACCCTGGATTTCATTTTATTTTCTTAATTTGCAACTTCAATTTTGTAAAAAAAGTAAATTGTTTCAATTGTAACTGCGGCAGTGACAAGAAGAAATAGTCACTCCATATAATTCGTCCACAGGTTAAAACATTTTCTTTAATGATTTTTGTGTTTCCGTGAACCAAGATTTGTTACTTCATTAATTCTTCAAGCTGAAATTCAATTTCACAGTTACTCTTAGATTATTACAGTTCAACTATTCAGTCTAGCTGATATGTAAATGCTTATTATGTAACTGTCTAGTTAATATGTTCTTTGTCTAATTACTTATTATTTTGTTGCCTTGGACATTGTTCTGGATCCTTACGTTCTCTATCATCTCCAGACACTTTCCCACATCCTTTGTTATGTGGTGGTCTTCAATATTTTGCTGATTTCTATAGGTTAAGTTGCTGTTTGTTGATATTTAAAAACATCGTTTTGTTAGATTACTCATTTTCATTGTTACTGAATGAATTTATAGTTCTCTGATGGCTGCCATTACATGTTTCGTCGGGTTGCATTATGGGCACATTCTTGTGCACTGTAAGGTAAAATGCATTTTCTTGTTGCTTGCAAACATGGGTACAGGCCCAATATTTGCGTCCTTGTTATTTTGGGTTTTACACACTCCACTTTTTATTTTTTATTGCAGGATAAAATGCGTAGGGGATTTTTCTGGTTCATATCATCGCTCCCTCTTTTGATCTCTGGGTATCTTTTAAATGTCCTAGGTACTTTATATTTTCGAATAATACTTTGATTTTACTTCCAGTAGTGTAACTGAGTATTCCTCTCAACTCGCTGTGGTATTCTTCAGGTGTTCGATATTCCAAACCACTGTACACATTGAGTTATATGTTCATCACAGCTGGAGCATCCGGTGTCCTTCTGACAGCTATTTATTTTATCGTAAGTTTATGCTGTGAATACTTATCCATTTTATTTATCTTCTAATACCTCCTTACATTATTCACATTCGTGATTATCTCTACAATGCAGGTCGATATCAAATGCATTAGAAAGCCGACTATAATATTTCAGTGGATGGGAATGAATGCACTGATTGTCTATGCTCTGGCTGCATGCGACATATTTCCAGCTGCGCTTCAAGGTTTTTACTGGCGTTCACCTGAAAATAATCTGGTGATTATCTATCTCTCTTGCCATTTCTCATGCTATATTATAGAAATACGACTTCTGAGAATGATGGCCAGCTATTTTGGCATTTAAGATATTCATATTCTTGTTAGAGCCAATCCCTTACAATTTCTTCAATCACACCTCTGTAAGTTTGTTAAGAGCCATTTTTCTTTTGCAATTGATATGCATAACTGTGAAATCTGCCTTGTTTGTAGGTTGATTTCTCAGAAAGGGTATTGCAGTCACTGTTCCATTCGGAGAAGTGGGGTACATTGGCCTTCGTTCTGCTGGAGATCGTATTTTGGGGTGCCGTTGCTGGTTTCCTCCACATGAAACGCATATATATAAAAATGTAAGGTCTTTACTTGTGCATTATGTTGTCCTGTTTTGTTTCTTTGTTTTTATTTGGTGTATATATGATGTAGCACTTGATATACAAGCCTTCTCATCTTTGCTCACTGAAGTTATGTTTTCTTGCACTTTACTAGTTGGACCTCTTTTTAAATTGATAGATAAAGATTTGAAAATCTTAGGAAAACACTTAAATGTCGTGTGCAAGGTAAAGATGGAATGTTTAATATAAAGTTGTCAATTTCTACACTCAAGATTAAAAAAAAATGTCGAAAATAACACAATTTATATTAAAAGTGAAAAATACCCCCACTTTATTCCATTTGATGAGACATAAATGGTGGTATATATCCCATGTCCAATCAAATGGTAGAAAGGGACTAAAATTTATATCAAATGGTAGGATTCACATTATAAGTTATTTGGTAGTCCTTTTGGTGTGTGTTATTTTATTATAGGAGAAAGCAAAGTGCTGGAAAGGGGAAGAAGAAAATAATGGGTTAGATGTAAAAGTAGTGAGTTGTGAGAGAAAGGGAGACATATCGATGAGATCGAGGTTGGCAGTGGCAGGACACAATGAATGAAGACAAGCATAAAAAAAGAAGAAGAAATAAAGAAAAGTGTACAAGTAAAACATGTGTCATCGAGTGCACAAACCACCAACGCAGAATCTAAATTCACAACTTATTATATTTGGAAAAGCCTGAATTACAGCTACACATTCTGGACTTCTGTACTCTTCAGGTGCTCTCTCTCTCTCTCTCTCTCTCTCTCAAGAGATTCCTTTCATTTTAGTTTTGTTCAAATCAGTATGTAATAATCCAAGACCATCCTTTAAAAAAAATCCTAATTTTTATATTTATTTGATGTGATAACGTTCTAATAGATTAACTAATTAACATGACTAACAGAAATAAGTGATGAATAATTAAACAAAATAAGCTTACTGAGAATTTAGGTTAAATAAGGTTCGGCCTATGTAAACACTATAGCTATTACTCTATTAGGATGGTCATCAAGCAACTCTATTATTTTATCTATTATTTCATTGATAAAAAAAATTTGAATTCCTTGTTAAAATTTGAAGTCAATTTGTCATATGAATAAATTATTAATTTATAATATATATATATATATATATATTTAAATTCGAGTCTATGTAATTTGGGTGAAAAATGCAGGACACAAGGATCCTATTTAAGTAATATTATACAAGTATAACAGCTTAATCTTTATGCAATTAGATATATGTGACAGTTTTACAAAAGTCATACTAAATATATAAATATATATATATATGTATATATGGGATTCTTTTACATCGACTCGATTTTAATGCGAATATACATTTTTACACAAAAAAGGGATCAATTATACAATAATACTAGTAATTGTTTACCAATAAAATTATAGATCTCAAATAAAAAGAGAACAGTAGAAAAAAAGAAGCTAAATATGTTATTTATTCGTTTTTTTCTTTTTAATCTTGAAATATCAGTATTCAGTACAAAATTATATATTAATAAAATAAAAGTGAATATAGAATAGTTTTTGGGACACAACCCTAATAAGTAACAAGTCTCCACTCCTGGATTTGCGAAGAATAACAGCACGTACTTCACCATCTCTCTCTCTCTCTCTCTCTGTGCGCGGCATTGCTGTGTAAAAATGGAAGACAGCAGCAGGCCGAGCTTTCGGTCCGGCGGTGGAGAGAGGAGGCTAGAAATCGTGAGTGGAAGAGGATATTACGTCAACCAGATGTACACGATGACTCGCCCCGATTCGCCACCGATTCACAGGGACGCGACTCGTCCGAGTCAGGCGACGGCGAAGCCGTGGGGATTTGGCGACGCCGAGATGAAGAGGCGGAAGCGGATTGCTGCCTATAAAGTCTATACCGTTGAAGGCAGAGTCAAAGCTTCTATCAGAAATGGCTTTCGCTGGATCAAAAATAAGTGCTCTGAAATCATCCATGGCTACTAGATTTGCTTTTTCTTCTTTCTTTTTTTTTTTGCTCAATTTTTTGCATGGTAATATTTTTTTTTTTTTTTTGACTGAAATTGTTGATCTGCACAATTGTCAGCTTCATTAGGAAAAAAAAAGGAAAATTGTTTTAGGCCCCCTAATATTGAGAATTTTTTTATTTGCTTGTTATAAGCTATGCAATTTGAAAACGATTTCATTCCTTTATAAATAAATAGAATGCCTTTTCATATTACAATTCTTGCTTTACGAAATAAACTTAAATGAATTCATCACTAATATATTTTGAGATATTCTTGTTGTGATATGTTAATAGCGTTTTCAAAATCGACTTAGTTCATTATAATTAATATCATTTGATTGAATTTCTTTTTTCCTTTTCTTCTTCTCCTCCTCCTCCTTTTAGCATTGAATAGTGGTATGTATTGGTATTGCATTGAAGCGTATTTGGGCTGAATTGAAGCCAAAGCCCATTAAATTGTCTTGAGTCGGCTGGTCTGAAAATCCACATATCAATCGAGTCTAATTGCTCAAATCTACGGGAGTAGATTTTACTTAAGCTTAATTAGGAGCAAAATATTCCGAACTTTACCTAATTTAGCAATAATATTTCTTTTACTATGAAATTTGAATAAATGTATAATTATTATGGTAGATAAATCATAAACACAATAGTCATATTAATATGATTAGAGGATGAGATCATTACAATAGATTTGCCCACAATTGACATTTTAGTATTTTCCACATTAATATAGGCAGTTATACATGTGTCAAGCATGGCCTTTATTATTATCATTTTTCTTTTTCTTTATTAATTTTTTTTTTCTTTTTCCTGTTTTGCTCATTGCCATTCATTTAGATGTCAAAAACAAAAATAAAAAATAAAAAACCAAAAAAGATGATTCCATGCTAATTTTCTTAGATAATATAATGAATAAGTGAACATGTGATGATGTGTTAATCAGGAAAAATTTGAATAATTTTTTTCCTCATATTTTTACGAATAGATACATATCACATCGAATTATGTTGATATACAATATGAGATGATAGCTTAAAACTCCCTCTACGGTGAGATCACGTAATCCCTTAAATTCTAAATCATCTATTATAAATTTGTTTTACATTAATATTTTAAAATACGCACATAATAGCAGATGAAATCTACTATTTCAAACATTATGTCATTTTCTATATAATTAGTGTCAGAGTTTTACCTTTACATGCCTTCAAAATGTTCCACGTACAAAAGAAATTATCAAACACAGAATGTTGGTAGATCAAAGCTGAAAGTGATAGTTAACAAATTAATCATCATTAATCAACGCCCGTTTTAGTGACAAAGGAAAGAAGTAGCTAGAAATCTATCTACCTAATTCATGTCATTCTTCAATTTCATCTAAGAACCAACCAAACAAAACAACATAGAATAATCTAGGATTTTCGGACATAGAAATCTGGCTGTAAATTAAATATACTGATTTTTCCCAATTTCTGTGAAATCAAAATCCCCCATAAGTACCCACAAATCTAAACTAAAAAATAGACCAAATTAATGTGAAATAGTATCTGAAAATTAACCAAGCCAAGATTAGTTAATTTTTTATATAATCTTAAGCTTATCATCTCATTTTGTCATAGTTTCAGTTACCTATAATAATCACGTTTATTCGTCGCAACCAATGCTCTATTCACTCATTCACTCATTCATCTGCATTCTAAGCATGTCGATGTGTGTGTGATTTGGAGGATTTAATTGAAACTCAAAATCCTCTATAATCATGATTGTAGCGATCGCTATTTTGAAGCTGCATTTGTCTGTAGAACTGAGCGATGAATTCCTCAGCTTTGGCGTCGATCATCTCGTCCCCGGAAATGGCGTCGAAAACCTCGTCTGGATCTGCTTCGTCATCATCAATATCCAAATCGTGAAGGTTCTGAGCCGAAGCGTACTGGCTCAACGTACCGCACGACGACGAAGCCGCCGGCGACGCCGGCGAGTAATCCGTCCCCGGCGTCATGAGATACGCCGGCGACATAAGATACGCCGGCGACTGCGGAGTTTCCTGCACGTGCAGCGGCCGCATAGATCCGACGATCTTCTTCCAATTGCCGTCGGATTCGTTGCTTTTCTGTTTGTTCATCGCCGCCTTCTCATCATCGTCCGGCTTTTTCCGCAGGATGTGCAGCGCCGCTCTGAAGAATCCGAAACCGCCGCTCTTCTTCTTCTTCTTCCTCCTCCGATCGCCGCTCGGAGGAGTCATGAATACGTCGCCATCGTCGATCTCGGTCCTCGGATCTTCCTTCGCGTTGGTGACGTCATTTTCCGGCATGAATTCCGCCATAACTATGGTGATGTGTATCTATGTATCGCTTTCTCTCTGTCTCTCTCACACAGTAAGGTCTTTCTGTGCGTGTTATTCGTTCAAGCTCCCCCTGCAAATTGCAGGGCAGAGGGGTCTGAGAAAGGCTTATGGGACGGACTTTCGAAAGCTGCCATTTCTCTTTATATATATTTTTTCCCGCCCTTTCGTAATGACCAAACGCCCCCCAGGTTTCGAGTTAATTACCTTGGAAAATATGGTGGAGGTGAGTGGTGTGAGGGGCAAAATTGTGAATGGCATAATACTATTATACGTGTGGTTTGAAATGATTGTCGCGGGAAATGTGGGAAGGAAGTTGGTAATAACGGTTTATATTGCATTATAAGTTGGAGTCTATAACTCTCCTTTAAAAGTAATGATGGGTATTCCTTAATTTTCTATTGTTTTTCTGTGTATATATTATTATTTAAATCTATTTCAATATTTGGATCATGTCTGTTTGTTATCATGGGTGAATTATATTTGAGATTTATGAAAAACTACAATTAAACTTTTCGATTATGAAAAATTTAAAAACTCATGATGTTTTTGTCGATTTGTATAAATGATTTAATTCCAACTTATTTATGATTTATTAATATCATAATATACTTTGTGATGACGTAATATATTGAAAAAATAGTTGTTGGAGATGGTTGTTTGGTATTTGACCATACCTGGTTCATAGGGTAATAGTGTAATTCACTTGATTATTAATTAAATTGAGCTCAAATATAATTTCAAGTGTAACATGTGTGTATCTTGACTTGATCTTTTTTTATTTATATATTTAGTCCGAATTTGAATCGAACTTTATATCGGCCCAATCATTATGCTAATTCTGTAGGTCCAGCTTAATATTCTACTAATAATTTTCAAGAGAGGCTTGGCCCAGATTATTGGGCCGGACTGTTAGTCCATTTACTTATCAAATGAAAGCCCAATTGTTTTCTTTCTTCCTTTTTTATTTATTTATATTTTTTAACCTTTGAAGGAAATTTTGCTTAAATTAAACCCAAAGTCATTATAATCGTAGCTAATCATTATGGACTCCTCTTCTAAGGAATAAAATAAAAAAGTGGACTTCTTTCACAGATGCCATTCGAAAACAAATTTAATTAATTTAATGCTATAAAAAGTTAATACCAAATAATTTGATTGATTGCAACTGCTAGTCTTCAGGTCTTCATTCAATGTTTAATTTAATTTCCTAATCCTTCTTTTTTTTTTTTTAAGAAAATAAATCATTATCATTGACAATAAGGAGAAATTATATATTCAATATATACTTGACTCAATCATATTAAATTGGCTAGGAAAGTTATAGCCTACGTAGAATTATTATTTTTTTTTTTTTTGGATACTAAATTAATTTCAAACTGTTCCCTGAAAAAATAATATTAAGGTGGATTTGTTAAATAATAAAACAAAATGAATTGATAATTATAAAAAATAATTATAATTATAATTATAATCAAATATTCAAATGACAATAGATAAATCATAACAATTTTTACATGTAAAGTGATAATTATAATGAAAATAAGTGGGTGATAAATAGTAATAGTAAATGTGCATAAAATCAAATATTGATGCCAATTGTGTCGATGGTATGTACCAATAATACGAGACACGAGAGTTTCTGATCATATTTGATCAACTGAAATTCTTAATTGGATGATCTTCGATTTGCTCTATCCTATTTTTTTTTAGTTGTTGTCTCGTGCACAACCGTTTCATGTGTCATAGGATCATATACGATCGTGTCCTGAGATACGATCAACTGTACATGATAAAAAAAAACATATAACTCTAAAAAAGATATTTATAGTTGAAAAAAATACTTATGCCATACACAATCGATTGTGTCCCGAACATGATCATGCGCGATATACGTGCCGTTTGTTGACTGTGTCCTAGGACATGACCATGTTTGAGGAAAAAAAATCACATACTTATAGTTTAAAAACAAAAAAACACATATGTATACAGTGTTGTCTATCGTGTCCGGGGCACCATCGTGCGCAGTGCCATCACATATGAGACGGTTACATATGAGTTTTTTTTTTGTATTTTTTTTGGGTTTATATTAATAGAATTTATTTGTGTGTGGTACTAATGTTCTATTATTTAAACTGAAAATATTTTTCTTAAATATATATTATATAAATAGGATTAATTTTAATTTGCTATCTGATTTATAACACTTTTTTTCAATAGGTGTATAAACTCAATTTTTTTTTCAATCACTAGCCAATTTTTTCAAAATTTTCCAATTGCTACCTCAAACCCATGTTTTTTAACCAAAATTCACCGAAAAACTCAAAAATTCACGATTTATATGTCAAAATGATCATCTTTGGAAGTCAAATTATAACCCTAAATTAATTTAAAGATTTTTGTTTGATTTAAATTCAAATCGAATAAAAAATGTTCAAAACCTTAGAATGATTTTTGTTCCATTCGTGATTGGATTGAATGAGAATCATGAAATTGACATGAGGTTATTATATGGCTTCGAATAATGGTCATTTTGACGTATGAATCATGCATTTGAATTGTATTTTTAAGTTTTTCGGTGAATTTTGATTAGAAAATATGTGTTTAGGATAACAATTGGAAAATTTTGAAGAGATTGGCTAGTGATTGAAAAAAAAAATTGAGTTTATGCACCTACTAAAAAAAAATTTATAGTTCAAATAGCATATGAAAATTAACTCTATATAAATATGATGAACTTGAAAAAAAAAAAAAAATGAACCGATTATTGATAGTTGTTCTCAGACATATTGTTGTGCGTAAATCGCTTTAGTTCATTGAACTAAAATTGCAGGACAAGTTGGCAACTTGCTGCTGTTTCACGGCCCCTTTTTTGGAATTAAATTAATTATTATTCAATACTTTGAGTTCCCACAACATAAAGCTTGCACCGTAATTTACTTGCAGAATGTAGACATGAAATTTCAATTATAAAATAAAAGATTATGTTTGTTATTTAATATATTCTGACAACTCAAGTAACTATTTAGAGATGGATTATAATTTTTTTTTTTTTTTGGTTTTTTGTGTTATAAGATAAATTAGGGGGCTAATTTTATGAAAGTAACGTAAATAATTATATTGTAAGGAGGAAAAATTCACATAAATTTAGACAAAATATGAGAAATAGAGAAAACCAAGAAAGGGAATAATTACTGATTATTTTATCTCGATTAATTTTGATAAATCGAAGTTAAACTTAAATCTTAAAATACGTTTGTTTTGAGATTTAGCATGATGGGGGTAATTGAGGTTTTGAAATCCTATAAATAAATAATAAATATATATGTTAGTTATGAAATTACGTAGGATGGAATATTACTGTAAATGTCACATAAATACTGAAAAAAAGTTGATAAAATTACATTATTATATTATGAAAAGTTACAATAAATGTCACACAAACCGTACCAGCTACAGGTTGTTCATGTTATGTGGGACCCTTAAAAAAAGTGAAATGAATTAGCAAATTGTGTCAGCATTGTTGGAAATTAAAATTTTATTTTGTAAATATAGTAGGCAAAAAATTGTTGCAAAGTAGGACCAATGAGGAATGGATATTTATTATTTGTTAGTCCCTTTGATACAGTTTTTGCCAGTTCACTTTCACAGTTCATTTCTTTATTGTTCATTTATTAATTTTGCCCAATCTGCCGCAAAATTATTTATGGGTTTTAGTTTTTAATTAAATCTATCATATATGCACAATTTAATTTATATACATAAAAATAAACACTGTGGGTTGAGGGCTAAAGAAACAGTATGTGCAGTTGGATTCTCAATCTTGGTTCTGTATTGTGAAATTAAATTATTCACTCAAATTTGTTGGGTGTTTCGATTGTATTATTTCATCTCGTAATTTATTAGATTAATATATATTACGAATACATTGTTGATATGAATGAATATCTTGTCATAGTAGATTTTATTTCCTTCAACTAGGTTTTTTTCCCCTATTTATTGTTCTCGAAAAAGAAAAATTTAAAAAAAATTGCATCATTAGTTGATAAAGCTTATATAAAACTGTTTCTTCGTTATAATTTCTTGATACGGAATCCTACAAATTACAAGATAAGTTAATTTTCACAAATCAATCTTTATTTCGTGGATTTTCTCATTTTATAGATTTAAATTAATTATAAAATTCTACAAGAATCATATGTTGATTACTTTAAAGCATGTTGAAGTATTGGTGCACCTTATTTTCTGCTGAATTTCCTTTGACTTTGGATTGTCCCTTTCATGATGTAATTAATTTTGAAAAGTTTAGTAGTTGTTTAGATTGAAAAATAAGATCCAATCACACATCTCTAAATTCAACTTCTTGGTTGTTGACAGTAATGTTCCAAGAATTTCTACACACCACAAACTAATATACTGATTACAAATATATATAAATCCATGAAACGTCTTACCAAAGTCTTACTGTTAAAAAAAAATATTGGAAAATAATACTTATTTCATGTTTGGTTGATTTTATTAATGTATATGAATACGTTTTATAACATTATCATTATAGAAGTAACATATATTTATACAAAAATAAAATATAACTATAATATTATTTACAAAAAAATTGCTTTATGTACTAGACCGTCACTGTCTCATTCTAAAGTCACCCATAATTTACGTCACAGTTTAAAGTTCAGCTTTTATTTTATAATTTTGTTCTTTTAACCATAATAATTCATTTTTATAGAGTTTATATAAAATGAAAAATGAATATGAAATTAAATTATATTAAGACGTATAGTATAAAGTACACGGAAAAAATAATTGAAAGTGTTGGAGCATTATTTCAGGGATATTTCCGCATAATAAGATGAGAAATGTGAAAACTCAACCGCTATAAACTATGTGCTTAGCCTTAGCTGTCCCTTTATATATATTTCCCAATCATTGCTCTATTTTTTTATTTTTCAATAATGCCCTTGTTGTACGAGTAATACAACACATAAGATACAAAGATCGCCTACATTTATTTAATAAAATCATGATAATTCTTTTTTTATATGCACTATAATGTGTATCACATATTAACCCATGCTGAATGATATGATACATATGTGTGTAAATTAAATAATTTCGTTATGGGTTTTACAAAGAAATTATGCAATAGTATATATTTTGTTGGGAAATATTGAATTTAAATCTAAGTGTCTATTGGATTTTGAGTTGTTAGATTGATATGCATGAGCATAAATGTATTTCCTTAGAGACATTCTATTGGGAAATAAAATATATTATTTTGAGAATAAAAAATTGTGACCTCCAAATTAGGCTTAGCTTTCTTCCAATGGCAAATGCTTGTATTGCATGTCAAAGAAACGAGAATCGTGTGGACAAGTCTAATTTTCAACTACAATTTACCTTAGTAGAGTTGCTACACAAATACATAAAACATATCATTTCTTGACATAGCATTAATAGAATCAAAAAAATAAAATTTACGAGTATGAATTTATGATAGATGTAGCGAACGAATACAATAAGTAAGTGGTATTTAAACTTTTCTTTTATACAATAGATCCAATGATTGAATCTTCTTCATATATACAAGATTTAAAGAATCTATTACTCCCTTTATTTCAAAATAGCTATCGATTTTTTAGTTACAAAGAAGAATTCATTCATTTCTTCTACTTCCCCTTGTCTTGTTTGTTGTAAATACTCATGAAAAATGGAAAACTTCAATCTTTTAGTTCTCCAAAAAGTGAGATTTATTTGTCTCAAAATATATATCATTTTAGAATTACGTGCACAAATTAAAAAAGTTTGATAAAAGACTAATATATTCTTATTTAAGTACATTCATTATAGATAAATTTATGATCATCACTTTTATATATCTTTTAACTTTAAGATTAGTAAGTAAAAACTTTTTTTTTTAATTTTTAAGATTAGTAAATAAGAACATTTTTTGTAGAATACAAGTAAATATTTCTTGAATTCTTACAACGACATTAATATTGGAACAAAAACAACTGTCTAAAACAATAGTTATTTTAATATAGAAAGAGTATTATATTACCATATTATATACAAATCTCTTAGCTATTAAATGATTTCTTAGTTTACTTAAAAAAATTAAAGCATAGATAAATAGAAAAAAAGTAATAGAAAAAATAGAAACATAGTGACAACACAATCCGTGTGTAGGCGTGGTAACATTTTACTAGGAAGTTTCCACCCCTTATTAACCCTAAATTAAAATTTACATCACATATTTCAACACACATGACATTACAACCCCCCACCCCACCCCTCTTTCTATACTGCGTAACGTCAACCCATTAACAAATCCCAGCAATATTTCCCTAAAATTTTAAATAAAATAAAAAAAATCTCACCTATATATAAACTTCCCTTTTGTAACATTCCACTCATAGCCATCAACAAAAAAAATCTATCATTCATAGAACACATATATGCAACAAAACCCAACAACTAATATGTCAAAAAGGACCTCACTCATTATTCGTAGAGCTTATAACCTCATCCGCTTAGCCTTTATGTGGGCCCGAAAGGACGGAATCTTCAAGAACAAACCCGATATGGGCCTGTTCCAGAAGATAATAAGGAAGCTCATCCATTCAAACGGATCGAGGGGAGGGCTCGTTTACGGAGATCACGAGTTCTCGTTTGACGACACACCGATCATACACGTGAAAATGCACCGTCCTAATTCATCATTGCGTTTCAAGATGCCTCACATTCCATGCATCAAGCCTCAAGTGGATTTCGAGTTTGACGAGGATGATGATGAGGAAGAGATAGATGTGAGGGCGGAGGAGTTCATAGCTAAGTTCTACGCGCAGATGAAGCTTCAAAGACAGATAACCTTCGTAGAATACGATGAACAATAATAGCCCACTTTGCTAATCTTTCTTTATCAATGCAACATTTTTGGTGTATCATTAATATGATATATATATATATATATATGCATAATAATAATATGAATAAGAACTGGCATTTCACTGGTTTTTTCCCTACTATTTAGAGACCAGACAATTCGTGAATCACATTGAATCAATCTTTTTCGCCACATCACGTATAACAGGAATCGAACCCCCTCTACTACTGTCGCACAGATGGAGAATGCAATACTTTGACTCAGCAACTTGATCGCTTTCCAAACTAGAAAATTGAGGATCGAAAGAAAAATAATTTTGTTTTTCAAAATGTTTCTTTTAACTACATATTTTATATACGACATATCTGGGTCGGACCAAGAAATAGAGCTTAGTTTTCAAACATTTATTTGAACTTATTTCAATATTTTAAATGACAATATAATTCTGAGTGTTGGTAACATAGAAATTAAAGCAACGTTTCGAAATAAAGAAGCCAATAATCTCTCAATACCACGCACGTCTATAATTGTTAAGACAAAAAAAACAAAGTAGAATACTTGTAAAAATAAACACAAGTAACCTTCAAAATTTTGGAGCTCACTACATAGCATAAAAGCATAGGTTTAAAAACTCCCAAGAGTCTTGCAAAACTACGGAGGGATCTAGCGCTCATACGTACTTACAATCGGCACATCAAACAGATCTCCTTTTTTTGGGATAAAAAGTCGAGAGCACCGAGTAAACTAACTATATTTCACCCAAAGCATAACCACAGCACAGAGATCACACAAGTTGTATTGGCTTTATGAATTCCAGCTGTATGGGCAGATCTTTGAAGAACACAAATTTCGCTTTCGTCCCATCAACTTTGCCTGTTTTCCTGCACCTACAATGACAGCCTACATTAAGGATAATCTATATAGCATTCCTGATTTTCAAAATTCGACTACTCTTAACTCTGAACATGCTCCTAGTCCCCAAGGAAAGGAAAATTAGAGCCGATAATAAGTGTACAACCCTGTGTTGCTAGTTATCTTTATGATTTAAGGGGTGGTTGTAATGCATCAAGGTAGATATTTGTAATTTCACAAACACAGCAGGGAATATACTTTATTAAATAGTCAATCCTCATGTATGGTTTTTGTAACAAGTTTTCGATGATGTCCTAGCCTAAATGACAAAGTGTGTTTCTTCGACTGGCTATTATGCTTAGCTTGTTGACTCTAATGTGTCTTAAATGCCAATAGAACGAGTTTAAACTGGAGACAGATAAAGTATATCCCTCTACTGAGTACTGACTGATCTTTATTTGAGCTTGTTTAGATGGTTAAGGCAGAACTGAAACCCCCATACAAGGATTCAAATTTTCCCCCTTCAATACACATCTCATTGAAAATTTCAAATTACAGATTTCAGTAGTTAATACTGAAGACAACATCAGAGAAATGCACAATTACAATACCTCACTCCGAGCATTGCAGTAATCCTATAAGCTTCCATTCTGAGGATTTTGAAGATATGCACCCAACTGTCCAATTGCCGCCAAAATAAAACCTAAGAGATGGAAATTGAATGGCATGTAAGGCGTCAATTCCATCACTTATCATCATCCAATCAAAGTTAAACATACAATCACATCCAACAGTTGATCGTCATTTGTAAGTGCAAAGCACAATTAACTAAAGACAAGATTCAGCAGATGTGTTGATCACATAATACTATCAATGCAATACATAAAATACAACAGAAAGGTTTTGGTAATTTGGAACAGGAAACTCTGCAAAAAAAGATAGCAGATAATACCATCTTAGGCATTTCAGACTTACTCCCTAAGATTTAATTAACATCTATCACGAACCCATGCCTCAACTACTGAAATAACCCAAAGCGTGATGCACATTTATGTGAGCTATCACTACAGCTGTTCGCAACTGAAATTACCTAAGAATAGAGGTGAGGGTCTTCCAGGACGTGACTTGAATTCTGGATGGAATTGAGACCCCACATAGAAAGGATGATCATTGAGTTCTAATATCTGCAGAAATGAGAGGAAATATCCAAAATGAAACTAGGAGAATAGAATAGTGAAATATCAGTTTAATGCAGAGAAAAAAATATTTAAAAAAATTATATACTGATAAATAAAACAAGTTGATGCAGCTATAATTGCTAGAGACTAATTGAAAAGCAGCAGGCAGCAAGAAGCAAACCTCCATCCTATTTCCAGTTTCATCCTTCCCAACAAATTTCAGCCCAGATTTTTCCAAGATGCTGACCTTATCAGGATTCACCTATAACGTTGATAAGAAATGATATTACGTTTCAAGTATAAATCAAGGAGATAATTAAACCCAGTAATTTCAGATCAATTAACCTCATATCTGTGCCTATGTCGTTCATCCAAATATTCCGAGTTATGGTACCTATTCGAGAACAAATTCGTTAGAAAATTCCATGCATGAAAATTGTACTTAGATGAAACAGTGCTAAAAGGCTTCATTGAGAAAACATGAGCTTTTTCACTCACTTACACAAACTCAGTGAAATGCCTTAATTATGGGAAGAAATTTTGAAAATAAAAAATCAAGGTACTCATACATTAAAAAAAAAAAAGACATATGAGTATTTAAGTAAACAATTGGCTTTGATCCACCTGTACAAATTTTTTAATGGTGATTGATCACCTACATTCTACACCTATAGGCAATTTCAAGTCCATCAATTTACCCACAACTAGCAATGACCATTAATGGAATGAATTGGCATGAATGTTAAATTAATCATGTTAGGATCAAATATAGGGAGTCAAATTTTCATATATTTGCTTTAAAAAAGAAAAAGTGAAATGGCTCGGTTATTACAGTTTTGCAGTTAAGCAATCTGGTGTCTGGAATAATGTTCTTCGACTACCAAGTCTCATTGTGCTTCCCATGTGTGTTCTTGAACCCTGACACACATACAGAACATGCCGTTGATCAAATACGGGAATAATTCCAACAGAATATATCTAGAAACGAGAATCACAGTCTACCTCTGGCATGAAAATCACAACAGGATTGGGGGTCTGATCATCAAACTCAGTGCTGTTTGCCCTTTCCAAACCCAAAACCTGTATAGCATGTCAGTGCATATAGTCCACAATATGATTGTAGAAATGGGCATATGTATTAAAATATCTTACATTTCTTGCAATCTCAATCACAGATATTTGCATTCCCAAACAAATTCCAAGATAAGGAACTTTGTTCTCTCTGGCATATTTTGCAGCCAAGATCATTCCATTCACACCCCGATCTCCAAACCCACCAGGAACCAAGACACATGCAGCATTCTAAACAATAGAGATTGAATTGGTTTCAGACATTTTGCAACTTTATAAAATTGACTAACATGCTACTTCAAGAAGGAACATTTCTTTCCAAGCAGAACTTCTGCAATAAAGTGATTTTTTCGCATAGAAGGGAACAAATTGACAAGGTCTTAGCAATAACCACGACCTAATTCTTTAAGGTGACATGTAGAGGACAAAAGATACATGCATGAAAGGTAAATCAGTGACTTCCCACATAAGATTTTCATTTTGTTTTATGATATAATACAACAATGTAACCTGAACTACTAACAAAGCACACAAAATGAAACCACGAGACAAAACCTTCAATGCTTTTAACAATAAATTTTACTTAAATCAATCAACAGAAAAGATAAATTAAAAGGCTGGATGTAGTAATTACCTTAAGAGTTCTCCAAGCTGTCGCATGAGCTTCTGGTGCCTGTGAAAATATAAATCAGTTGACTCTTAAGAGATATGGTTCTTAAATCAGAACGTGGGAAATATAACTGTATAAAAATTGGAAAATCCATACAGCTCTTGCACTATCATCTTCAAGATCTGAAGCTGCAATCCAATCAATTGCTGGCTTCAATGAACAGGCAATGCAAGCATGCAAAAGGGCCTGCAACAAAGCAAAAGATCTAAGCGTTCACATCTAAGAAATCTAGGCATCATTTGAAAGGTCCTAATTTACGAAATGTGATGGGATGTCAAGAAGAACAAAATCTTCTACAACACCAGGATAAGATCACATTCTTTGACCACTCTTCCAGGGGTTTCATCCTTGCACAATTTTGCATTTCAACATTAAAGGATAAGTACTAAAGAAACCGGAAGCATTTATAGAGATTTACTGGTACATATTATTAATAACCAAATAGAGTACATTCTCACCTTCACAACTGATAAATAAGAATCTGCCATTCCCACATACTTCCCCACCATTGCAATTCTTACCTGTCATAGCAGGCAGCCAAAAATTCTTATTTATGATTCCAAAAGAAATGAACAAAGAAAAACAATAAGAGGAAGGGGGACGGCACTAACGGACTTCTGGAGGTTGTCAAAAGTCTCGGCCCTTTCAGTCCACTCTTGTAAATTAGGAGGATTGGCAACACTGAAATAGAACATCTATACTATGTCATGAAAATATCCCAATCATGTTTTATTTTTACCAAACTCTTTTCCAGAATAAATCAGATTCATATGAAGAAAATGGAGAAGTTCTTGCCAACACATTGAAAACTTAAAGACTTACTAAAATAAATTTGACATAATTTTTTCTGCAATGAATAAAAGAGACAAAAAATGCAAGTGGGAAACAAGATGCAAAAAAGGAAAAAAAAAAAAATACCTCTGTAACTCAAGGTGTGTTAGAACTGCTTCATGTGCTTTCTGATTCTGGAAGAAGCATGATATGAAAAATTAAATAATCAAGTTATCAATAAAGGTAAAGATAGGGTATTGGCCAGGTCTACCAACAAGAATTACCCACCCGAAGCAGAAGAGGAATGTGCCAGATATTTGGAACATCATGGATATTGAGAATATTGTCAACCTAGGAGTAGCATCATAAATCAGTTTGGAGAAAAATTAAACAAAGCCAATATACAAACTGAGAACTGGAAACAACTTACAGGGACATGGCAAAACTGTGACAATTTCTCCCTTGTATTTTCCAACAAAGGCTGCAATGTAAAACAAACTGAAATGAACTCCTCTTAACCCTAGATGTATTTAGGGAGAAATACGTATAAAGTGACTAATAATCTAGACACACACCGTGATCAATAAAAATGGAGTACCAGAATAGCTTCAAAGAAACAAATAATCTTTTCTATAGTTAATTTTTAAAAGATTTTAGCTAAAAAAAAAGGTATTGCATGTGGATAATGTACCTCTGCAGAGCGGCAAGCCAGAAAATGTGGGGCCAAGCCTAATGCTCTCAATTCCCGCACACTATGCTGTGTGGGCTTCGTTTTCTGCATGGGCCAACATAAATGAGACAGCAATTTGATTTCACAGAACTTACAAAAATGATATGGCTTGTATAGAGATTTACAAATAAAAATAGTAGGAAAAGAGTATTACTTGCTCACCAACAACTCCAAGGACAGGTATGAGACTGACATGAATCAGACAAAAATTATTTTGTCCTATCCAAGAAAAAAACCAAATAAAAAGTATAAGGGCAATACGAGGATAGATACTCAACAGTTAAATATTTCACGTGAAACAAAAGCTAATGGATTGAGGAGGAAAAGACTCAGAAATATTTAAGTAATCTTCAACAAAAAAAGATTAACAAATGACTAATGTTTTCCACCATGGCCATAAATTAGATTAACCACATGACAATCCAACCACAACATATAAAATTCTGTAAAAAAACAAAAACGAGCATAGGTTTAAGAGGTCTCTAACTGCCAGAGAAAATTATCTAAACATGATATTTTACCCAACTGCTCAAAAAAACCAATAAATGGATAGATTTCTAGTAACTAAAAAGAACAAACCTAGAATATGGATGCATCTTGTTCGAAGATGTAAATAATCAATGCAACCTTACCCACTGAGAAGAGTAACTGCCGCAGAGCTTCAATAAATGGCATGGACTCAATATCACCTGGAGAATAAACATTGGGCTTATTGAGAGAAACAAACATATGTGATAGAATGGAGAAGCCTCGACTTAGGAGTTTTTCTTATCCAGATAATTCTTTACCTACAGTCCCTCCCAATTCTATAACACAAACATCTGCAGGGCCTTCTTTTCCATCCACAGGAATAAGAGATACTCTTTCAATCCAATCCTTAATGGCATCAGTGATGTGGGGTACAACCTGGACTCAAATCAGAAATGCAAATGAAGTTCAATAATTAAGTGTCAACACCTCTTGTTTCAAACGAATACAAACAAAAGCACAAATTTTACGCAACCTGTACTGTCCTCCCAAGGTAATCCCCTCGACGTTCCTTTTCAAGAACAGACTAAAAATAAAAATAAAAGAAACACCAGGTAAGTGCCTCCAGAAAGAAGCATGCAGTAGCCAATTGAAATATAAGGTTTAAAGTACCTGATATATCTTTCCTGTAGTAATGTTGTTGTCTCTAGTTAGTCTCACATCTAAAAAACGTTCATAGTTACCTAAATCCAGATCCACCTATTGAAAAGTTGCAAAAAGAATGTCAAAATAATAACTCTGCAGCTCAAAATAAAGAGAACAAAACTATGTATTGACTGAATAGGAGAACTTGTACGATACAAGTAGTTTTGAACTTTTTTGACTCTTATTGAGACAAAAGCCAGATATGTCCATGATTGGCACTAGAGACACAGAACAATACAGGTCCAGAAAAATACCATAAAGTGATAATGACAAGTTTTAAGGATACCTCTCCACCATCATCCAGAACAAAAACTTCCCCATGCTCAAAAGGAGACATTGTACCGGCATCTGTATTCAAATAGGGATCTGCAGAGATACGAAAAAAATACACACCGCCAAAGTCAAGGTATTAAATATACGTATACTGAACCAATACAATATTTATGATGTAAAAATCAACTATAAAACCAAGAACCAGTACAAAAGAAACCGATTAAAATATAAAATAAAAACATGAGAAAATTCCAGAATAAGCTAAGCAATCAGATTTATCTTGCACAACAAACTCCAAACAGAAGAAACAAAACAAAATTTTAATAAAAATTCACCAGCTCAACTAAAATAAAAATACAATGAAGTTATTCAGCTCATTCCAATAATATTATTCTTTAAAACAAATTTCAGAAAGTAAAATATACTCAAACCAACCAATCAAAACAATAAACCGATTGGCATTTCAACAAACCAAGCAAGTCAAAAGTTCTGGAGAAAACTGCAAAGTAATAAACCAATAATAATCCAGTTTTCTTGTCAATATCCTTTCCACAAACTAGTTAACCATCTATTTCACAATTTTTTTTAAAATGTGATCCAACTTCATGCATAAAAAACTGAAGTATCAAACAAACAAATGCCTCATGCCACTACGTTCACAACAATTCCTCCGTACTCTCCCAAAACACAGGAAACACTCGTTCCACTTTCCACAACCATAAATCCGAAAAAAACTGCTATCCTTCATAAAAAATAATCAACACACCAATTTTAATGGAGGTAACGCGAAGACCACATGCTCTGAGCACAACGCCGATGCTGCTGGCCGTTACGCCCTTTCCGAGGCCGCTAACGACGCCGCCGGTTACCAAAACGTACTTCATTTTCCTTTTCAATCAATCACAGAGCTTGATACAAATTTGCGAGGCGCAATATACAATTTTCGTGGTAGAATTCGCGAAAATAATCAAAAAATCGGCGAAAATTGGTGTTACAATAGCGAGCGGGAAGAGGAAAACTTCTTTGACTCCGAAAAAACAAAGGAATCTCCGCTATGTCAAACAGCAGTCGCTATCTTTTTTCACAACGAATCAACAGCGAGCAAGGGTTCCTCGCATAAATACTTTGATAAAAGGCTAAAGCCCTAAACCCTAAATTGCCTCCAAATTACAAAAATGGGAAAAAAGGGAGAACTCCAATTTTGTGGACTGAGCCCAATATAATAATGGGCCTATGTTGCTGGCATATAAATATTCCATAAATAGATCCATATATTCTCTTTGTCAGCTTAATTTTTTACTACATCCATGCAAAGTGATCACTAGAATGTTTTGATAACAATTATTCTCTATTTTAGATGAACATATCTTTTAGCTTAATCAAATGCAGCAGATGAAGAGTGATGAATGATGGTTAATCAAATGCAAGTCTTAAAACGAGATGGGCATGCATACTCACATGCTTCTTCCTTTTATTCCAAGGATTAAAAGTTAATAGGTCAATATTTGATTATTAATGTATATTTCAAAATGATCAGAGTTTCAAATTGGTTACATTTAAGATATAAATTAATAGTTACCACGAATTTTGTAGTTCAAGTGGTATCTCACATGTATAAAAGATGCATATTATGGACGATCAAAGTTTGAATTTGAGTCATACAAGTTTTTCAATCTTTATTGTCTCATCCCTTCCACTATTAGACCATACAAATTTTATAATCTTTATTATCCTCCTCCCTTCCACTTTCCCAAAATTCATTTAAAAAGATGTGAATTGATAGTTAAATTACTTTTGAACCATATTAAAAAAATTGGAAAATGGTTTCAAAGTTAATAATTAAAAAGTAAACAATTTGTGTTAATAAAAATAAAACTCTCCAACTCAGTGTATTACTTTAAAATTGCAATTACTGACACTAACGAGTATGATTGGGCCTCACACGGCCCATTCCATTAAGATGCAACCATTTGTGTGGATAGAAAAAAAAACCCCTCCAACTCAGTGTATTACATTAAAATTACTATTACTGACACAAACGAGTCTAATTGGGCCCAATCCATTAAGATGCATCTGAGATGTTAATTTCTGGCCCATTTTCTTCTCTTGTATTGGGCTTTGGCCCGTATCCAGAAAGGATCCGACAACTTCTGAAAAGGAGCTGCAGTCAAAAAAGTGAAGCAGAAATTCATTCCCCAAATTTCATTTATTTATTCTCTTTTTTTTTAAACCAGAAATAGAAATTCGATAAATATTTTCAGAGTAGCAGATTTTATTTTTATCTTTTTCTGAGGATTTATTGAGATGTATTTAAGTGACAAGTGTGAGTAATTTAGTGACCGTTACAGAGATATGGACCCGGAAAGTAACGCCACCGCGTCGCCGTCGTCTTCGCCGGCGGCGAGTGTTAAACGAGGTAGAGATCCCGAAGATGAGGTTTATGTCGATAATCTGCATTCTCACAAGCGGTATCTTAGCGAGGTTCGAATTTATTTCCTTTTTTTATTTTGTTCGAGTATTGATTGTTACTCATTCTGTGAAATTTTTGCGTAAAATGCATGTGTTTTCAATTTTAATTCATAATTGACTTGAAATCTGTGAGAAATGATGAGGAAATATAGATTTATGCTATGTTCTTGGAGCTGGAAATTTTATGAGCTTGTGGTCCTATTTTTTACAGACAATGCAATGTAAATATTTATATCAAAGCAATTGAATTGTGCTGTATTTGCTGATTTTTTCTTTAATTGATGCAATGATACAATTTTCTTCCTTGATATTTATTAAAAAGATGATTGGTATTTCTGATTGTGATTGACATGGATTATTTCCACTTTTATGTATCAGAATATTTGGTTTTAGGTAGTTGAACTTGTCATGTTGTGAAAGTTTGCCAGTTGCTGTACATTTGAGTGGAAATGTTCATTCACTGATTAGCTAATGTTTCTGTGTCTTTCTTTGTTGTAATATGGTGTCTTAGTTTTTTCGAGTAACATTGTGCAATTCGGAATGAACTGCAGATTATGGCTTCAAGTTTGAATGGGCTCACCGTTGGAGATACTCTGTCAGACAATCTTATGGATTCTCCTGTAAGGTCTGAAAACATGACGTCCTATCTCAGGTCAGTATAGTTTCTTTCAACAATCACACAAGCATGTTTGCTGAAGTTATCATTTGTTAAGAGTTGCTTAATTGTACCAAGCCACACTAGGCGAGGTGGTACCTAGGTAAGAGCTTGTCAGTGCAAAGAAGTCAAGAAAGTCGAGCTTGTTTTTTTTTGGCAGCTTTTCTCTGCTTGTTGAATAGGATTTAGATTACCTACTACAGAACTGGAAAATATTCATGCTATTTTGCACCGTATTTGGTGAGATTCCAAGAGCTTTCGAAGCATTTTTGGGCAGTGGAGAATAATTGAACCTATGAGGTGTGACTGTAACCTTTCATTTGCAAATGCCAATGGCTTCAAACTGGAATAAATACTTCGAAAAGTACATATTCTTGAATTTAGAAAAGTACTTTGAAAAGCAGAGAGGTGCGGCAAAAACCTTTGTAATGGGGATATATATTGATACATGTTTGATTCTTTTCGTGGAATAAATAATGCAGAGTCTAATTAAATCCTATATAAAGCTGTATGATGAATGCTACATTCCCCCTTTTCTGATGTTGATTGTAATTTGGCATTCATTCATCTCTTCAAACATTGGTTTTCTTAAAACATCTGCGATTCCAGGGATGAGACATCTGTACAGTATTCACCAATGTCAGAAGATTCAGATGACTCAAGATATTACGAGAGTTCTACAAACACTTGTTCTTCTCAGCCTGAAAGTGCTCCGACGAGCCCAGTGTCTCCATACAGGTCCCAAAAACCCCTAAGTGCATTTCTTTCAGGACCTTCCACGGCATCATATCCTTCACATGGATGTACAGTTTCTTCCACGGCCTCACCACAGCCACGTCAGCGTGGCTCTGATACCGAGGGTCGATTTCCATCGTCGCCTAGTGACATATGCCACTCAGCTGACTTAAGAAGGGCTGCTCTTCTACGATCTGTGCAAATGAGGGCACAACCTTTAGGGTCATCACAATTTGAATTGCAACTTGGTCCAGGGCAAGAATCTGGGAATAATGTAGAAGTTGAGGAGCGACCATGTTCGTACATGAAGCTTGATGTTGATGATAGGGGCTATCAGATTGCTGAGTGTGCACCATTGATTATATCGGAGAATGAAAACAGGGAGAGGGAGAAGTCTTGCAGGACATTGGGTATGAATTTGAAAACAGATAAATCTTCTGTTGAATGAAAATAATTTGTTCAAGCTTTAGGTTCATTGACTTGCTTCAGTGCTGAATGATTGTGCATATAGAAGCTAATTTTGTTTTTCCACAATTCACATGACGGTCCTGCTGCCTGGATTTTTGCTTTTTTTTGAACGTTTCCGTGCACCTGGATCTGATCTACATTACTGGACTGGTAAGAGGAGGGACAGTTGTGAAGCTGATTCGGCTCGTTGCAGCGTGTTTGAGTGAATTTTGAATGCACTCTAATTTTGGTAAATTTGAAATACATTTATTTTAAATCTTGTATTTCAAATATAATTAAAATTTGTAAGTTCAATGTGCATTCAAATGTTGATGTTGCAGCATGAGAAGTTTTAACAGATGCATTCTTGTGTTTAATTTCTTTATCATGATTGTTTTCTTTGGTTCTTCAATGCATTGGGTACTTTCAGGAGATGGTACAAGATGATATAATTTAGTTTTGTAATATAACTATTTTGTTTTGTTATTATCATACTTGATGTTCAACAACATCATTTCAATTTTCAGTCAAAACATTTTCTTTTCACAAAACTACCAAAACAAGAAGAAAGCACTCTATAAAATAAGGTGGTGCTGAGATCAAATTCAACGACGGCTCATGGCGAGATAAAATTACAAAAAAATCGAATAAAACAAGCCTTGACATAACACCACCGTATTATACAGCAGCAATGTGAACATAAGTTCTGATCAGCTGGTGCTTTCTTGGACATTTGGTAATAAGCAACATCTCATATGCTATCTGCCTCATTGGTGGCGAGCGGTGCTGCTTCTAGGTGCACTATACTCGCGGTCAAACAATCTAGATCCTCCAACCAAACTTTTCTCATGTCACTTCGATGTTTTAGCTTGGAAATCTGATCAAAAATCTGTAAACTTAACTTGTATCTAGCTTCCTCATCTGAGGGTTGGACTATGGGAGCTGTATATTTGCTTGTGAGTAAATGAGCCGACCAGCAGTTGAAATGAAGTGTCGTGTGGTTCAACCTACAAGACAACAATGGAGGAAACAGCTCCTAATGATCACTACAACCTTTTAGCAAAGGAAAAAGACATTAGAAAACAAAATCTTGTACTTCAGAAAGCAGAACAGCTGAAAATATGTGAATTCAGTATAATCTTCAGGTATATAATACAAACTAGTTGGTGGGATGGCATATCCTATTTCATGAAAAAGAATATAATTTTTTTCAATATGGATGATAAATTCTTAGTGTACAAGACATTCACAGCCAATACGTGAATAAGTGGACCGACTATTTATAGCCCACAGCCCCTGAAACAAGAGCAGCTAGGTATTGTGTATTGACTAGTAGTCTCATCAAATAGATAGGTTTTTTCACAGTGAATTTTTTTGCAGGACTTGGGAACGAATGGAATTGTTACCTTTTAACTATATCCAGATGGATCGTGTCATTCTGCACAATAAAGACGGCATCTACACAGTCCTTGCTTGTTCTGGTCAATCCCACGAATCCACCAACAGACTTGCATATGGAGTGTATTTCATAATCAGAAGTCTCTTCGTTTATGTTCTTAATTCTAATTGTAACTGCATCTACAGCATCAAGAGGATCAACAGGAAATACTTGACTTCCCACTGAAACTTTACCAGACAAAAGCGCTTTTCTGCTCGACTCTGAATCCTTTAGAAACGATGGACAAAAATACTTCAGTATAAACTTATGCTGAAGAAAAACAAACCAAAATCTCATGCCTGGGAGGAAAAAGAAGCAACTGCATTTACCTCAAATTCAACGTTACAACACCTAAGTTCGTTAGATGTATTTACAAAAGAAGCACCAGAAACCTTCCCAAATACTGAAATAGCTTTTACGAGCTCCTCGAGACCAATGGCAGGAGTTATATTCTTAATGGACACAGAGCGTGGACTTTCTATATCAGAGATCTCTAGAGTATCTTCAGTAAACGTTGGTGCATTTTCATGGCCACCAATCTTGGAATCTGAAGATGTAGTAGGCTTGGGAATGGTTGCTAATATGTCCTTCACACTTGATCTCTGATTTGAAGAAAGGGGCCCGCTAGGCACTTCCCTTCTGCGGAGACGACTTTTCTACAAAAGAAAAGAAAATCATTAATATTAACTGTGGACAAAAGCATTACCATCTCAACATCATCAAATATGTTCCGGAAAGAACTCAAACAAGACCAATGACATGATCTCAAATTTTCAGAGGACACTTTGATAAGGACATCAGTAAAACATACCATAAACGGATCACGTTTCTCCGTAACCAATTTTATTTGCTTATCAGAGCATTTTGATATTCCCAGACCCAATTCTGCGAAATCATCATCCTCAATGACAGAAAGAACAGCTCAAATCAGAAAGAATACAAGCAAGATCAATGACATTATTATAGAAAGTAAGAGGAAACAGCAACACAAACATCCGTGAAACATACCACAAAATTCATAGGTTTCTCCGTAACCAATTTTATTTTCTTAGCAGAGCCTTCTGATTTTCCGGGACCCAATTCTGTGAAATCATCATCCTCAATGGCAGAAAAGTTAACAGGCATCTTGGAAACAAATTTGATTTTCTTAGCAGAGATTTTTGATTTTCTTGGACCCAATTCTGTCAAATCATCATCCTCAAATGGCAAAAGAGTTAAACACCTCAAGTCAAAAAGGATTCAAGAAAGATCAATTACATTATCACACAAAGTAAGAGAAAACAGCAATATTAACTAACACCTTTAGAACATACCACAAAATCATCAGGCTTCTCAGTAACCAATTTTATTTTATTAACAGAGCCTTCAGGTAATCTTGGACCTAATTCTTCGAATGCGTCATCATTGAGCGCAGAAGACCGAACACCCCTACTTGAGCTCTCAAATCCTTGAGCCTGAAAACTGGCCAACCTAAAGAAGTAAGCTATGATGTCTAATCGCAGCTACAACCACCATCATTTGTTCATTTAGAATTTTGTAAAAGCAAACAGATATGTATGATCTGGCCATTACACTTGTTTGTAAACAGAAAAGTTCCATCGCCCCACCAACGAAATCTGAGGAAGCTATCACCAATAATTCAGCAAGAAAAAAAAAAAAAACATAGAAACATTCAAAGCCATAAAAGACACCCCACCCCAGCACACACACAGAAATCTGTTGAAGCTATTCGCCAGGAATTCAGAAAGAATCAAAACATAGCAAGCTGAATCCAGCTAAACAGCATATAAACAAACGCAAAAAATGCATGATTACCGCTTCTTAAAAGGGAGTTTCTTCACATGTAACTAAAAGACTAATCAATACGTTTTCACATTCACAAACTGACTATTTGTTGTTTCTCTTCAGTCAAATTGAACAATATACAACATAGAATCGACATTATATTAGCTGCTGAGCTCAAAACATTCAACCAACGGAACAGAGTAGACACTAGTACACTTCTACCTGCAGCTAATTCGGCAATGGCGTCCGTTAATAAAGGTGACTGCCCATCTTGACGACATTGTGCTGCGAGTGTTTCTCCAAAATGTACCTGCAGAAAATGCCAATTCGATCGTTGAAGGAACCGAAAATGTGCAGAAATATGTTAGGGTTTTGGCAGCGAGTATAACCAGCAAGATACAAATAAAAGGAAGCGGCAAGTCTCGACTTCATCTCCGCCGGAGAAGAGCGCAACCCTACGCCGCTCACCGTGCCGCCGCGTCGTAGTGGATTACTTGCCGCTTATGAAATGCAGGTAAAAAAAAAGGGTGGGCTAAAGACACTTAGCAAACCCCAATATAGATAATTTTCAATTAATAAAATAAATTAAATAAAAAATAGTAATTTTATCATTAAAAAAAAAATCCTATCAATTTCATTTGGTTTATGTGGTCGAATCCGTAGAAAAATGTTTGATTACCATGATCAAATGTATAAAATAAAAATACATTCGTTCGATCAGAATGGTCAAATACTTTTTTACATATCTGACTTGTTTATATTTTTTTATATGATTTTTACATGATTATTATATATTTAATAAATTCATAAAATATTCATCATTACATGACATTCGATAAATTAAAAAAAAAAAAAAAAACCTTGGAAAATGAAGAAAGTTGAAAGAGAGAAAAGTGAGCTAGAAGAGAGAATAGCGTTCAATTTGTAATGTTTTTTAATTTCTAAAAGAAAAATTGATTACTTTTTATTTTTTATTTATTTTAATTGAAATCTATAAAAATTGGGGTGTACTAGTGAAGAG
This sequence comes from Scutellaria barbata, assembly GCA_028654395.1. Taxonomy (NCBI): domain Eukaryota; kingdom Viridiplantae; phylum Streptophyta; class Magnoliopsida; order Lamiales; family Lamiaceae; genus Scutellaria; species Scutellaria barbata. The sequence continues at coordinate 25,262,784 of CM053649.1, forward strand.
TAAGGATGAAAATATCTGAAAATATGTTCGATATATCTTCAATATTTCTTCGATATTTCAATTTTTCACGTAATCGATATAATAACGGTCTGCAGCAATATCTCCGGTATTTTCTTTTTTTCACGTAATTGATTAAAAAATGAGAAAGTTTATCAAAATATCAGTCGGTATTTTCTTTTTTTCACGTAATTGATTAAAAAAATGAGAAAGTTTATCAAAATATCAGTCGGTATTTTCTTTTTTTAAAATGAGAAAGTTTATCAAAATATCGGTAAAATATCGACTAATATCAGTATTGATTTCGATATCGGTGGGTTCATGTTATAAATGACAGGAAAATAGGAGAAATATCAGAGAAATATCGAGAAATGTCGGAAAAATATCGATAAAGATTACAATATCGATAGTACAAATTATAAGAAAATTTGTGAAATATTAAAAAATATTGATAAATATCAAAAAAATATCGAAAAAATATTAATAAATATTAAAAAAATATCAATAAGTATAATATATCAATATTGATATTTTTATAAAATTAAAATATCGACATTTTCATAAAAAACTGAAGAGTGGTACGCTTAGCCTGACGTGAATATGCCAAAAATAGACATTTGAGCTCAACAAATCTGAGCTTAATGGGCTGTAGAGCTCATGAAATTAGGATTGTAATATTAAAAAGAAATATATATTTTTACCCTTATAAAAATAGATATAAATAATTAATAGAGAACGCCTTCCCCAAGTCATTTCCATTTTTTACCAGAAATTCTATCTTCATTCCTCTATAAATTATTTTCTATTTCTTATCTTTTCATCTAAACTTGATACCTGTTCATTAATTTGACTTAGGATTCTTGAAACCTCAATAAATCCCACCAAAATAAATAAAAATTACCTGACCCTTTCAAGGCCCGAATTGTATTGGGCCTATCATAAGTACTCATAATATTTGAAAATAAAGCCCAACACCTTCATAGTATTTTTCCCCAAAAAAAAAAAATCATTATATGAATAAAAGGGAAGTCAAAAAGAAAAAAGAAGTGAAACGTGGCAAGTTCTCATTGGTTCAAACAATTAAGAAAGCTCTCTGATTGGCTAGTTCTTCTAAGACCACGTAGCATACTGAGAATCCTGCGTTCTTGTCGATGCACTTTTTCTCTGCAAGTATGAAAATTTCGATTTCATATTCTCTTCAGCGGCTCAGCAATTCTCCTCACCCAAACGAGGAGGAATCTTACAGTCGAATACACGCACATTCGTATACGTGCATTTATACCTATAATACTCGTAGTTATCCTCAACGAATTCTCAATTTCCATACGCTGCTCACTCAGCTGGCGCGAAGATCTGATTGGAAACCCTAGTATTTCTGCGTCGTGGTTTTGATTTCTGTGCCTGGTGTAATGGCGCATCGGAGATCAAAATTATTGCTTTTTTTCTGCTTTGCTTCGTACTATCTGATCGCCATTGCTGCGTAAGAGTTCTGTGATGATTTTGTTGTAATTAGATTGTAATCCAATTTTTGCGCGATGAGCTGATTTTGTTGTTATTGTAGGAAGAGTTACTATGATATTCTCCAAGTCCCGAAAGGCGCTTCGGATGATCAAATAAAGCGTAGTTATCGGAAGCTTGCATTGAAGTATCATCCGGATAAAAATCAAGGAAATGAAGAGGCGAACAAGAAATTCGCAGAAATTAATAATGGTATTCTATTTTTCTCATTTTTCTTTGTATATTAACTTAAGAAAGTAAAGCTATATAATGTATTAAATGGTCCGATTTTTGTAGCCTATGAAGTTCTGTCAGATAGTGAAAAGAGAGGCATATATGATAAATATGGTGAAGAAGGTCTCAAGCAGCATGCGGCAAATGGGGGTAGAGGAGGTGGAGGAATGAATATTCAAGACATTTTTAGTTCGTAAGTGTCATTTTAATATCAAATCGATTCTAGCTGCTGTGATGTTATAGCCTGTTTTGGCTGTGAACAACATTTCTTGTTTTAGGGCATGAAACCTGTCAATAATTTTCTTGGAGGATTTATTATGATTCTAATTCTTTCTATTGGCGTTGTTTAGTCATCAATTTCCGTGGGATTCTTTGGCGGTGTTTGTTTATTTCTACCAGCATATATTTTGATAAAGAAATATCTTTCCAGGTTTTTTGGTGGAGGTCCCATGGAAGAGGAAGAGAGGGTTGTGAAAGGTGATGAAGTGGTTGTTGATTTGGATGCCACACTTGAAGACCTTTATATGGGGGGTAGTCTGAAGGTACTCAATATGGCTGACACAAAGAAGCAAACCTTTATACAAATAAACTCTTCTATTTATGAAGTGATTTTTGTACTTGTAGTGTTCATTAATTGCCAAAAATGAAATATTTTGTTACTTGGATTGACTACTATTCTTTTATTTTGGTCATTAGTGAGCTTTAGAGTTTATAGTATAAGCATCATATGGTCCAGTATGTGGCATAATTCTCTAGTTATTCTTTACCGTGCGTTCTTAAAAAAAGTGAGGTCACTTATAGGCTCTGTTTCAATATGTAATACTTTGTTTTAAGTTAGAGATTGCGTACTGTTGTCACTGACATCCATCCATTCTGCTTTTCTATGGCCTTATTCTTTGAAATATGATCATGTAGATGTAAAGCAAAATTTATTTCAACTGAGAATTCAAAACATTTAAATAATTTCCTCCGAAGTTAATGTTGGGAATGTGAATTTATCAGGTTTGGAGGGTAAAAAATGTAATAAAACCAGCTCCAGGGAAGAGGCGCTGTAACTGTAGAAATGAGGTTTATCATAAGCAAATCGGTCCTGGGATGTTTCAGCAGATGACAGAGCAGGTATGCTGTTTGAGATGAGAAAGTGCATCAACATACAAGGTGTCATTTTGATGACTCCTTATATGCTTCTCTCTGTCATACTTAAGTTATGTTGCTTGTCCAGGTCTGTGAACAGTGCCCGAATGTGAAGTATGAAAGGGAGGGTGACTTCATCACCGTGGATATTGAGAAAGGAATGCAGGATGGGCAAGTAGGTTTCTTTCTTTTCCTTTCTTATTGTTTGTGCATGCCTGGTGCCAATGATATATGTCTGACAATATGCAGATTCCTTGTGTTCTATCATCAAATCCAAACCATTTACTAATTGGTTTGTGACTTTTTTGCTTTCTTTGACGAACCAACTCATCTTTATTCCTACTTTTCTTAAGCACTAATTTTGGAAGTGTGATTCCTGTATAGGGTCTGATGGTATGCCCAGACGAATAAATTCCAACCTTTAGTCTGTATACATAGAACACATCCTTGTGGTTTTCCCCAAAATGGTTCTTTAGTATAATGTTTAGGAATTTGATTGATATTTTTTGTTTAGTATGTCTTCTTCTAGTAAATGAAAGAGAGTCACACACACTTTTTTGCCCACTCATGCAGGTCTTTCTAGTTCTAACATAATATTGTAATCTGAATGGTGAAACCCTGGATATAATTTGTAGGATTTTCAGAAAAAATTCTTACAGTTCTACTTTACAGGAAGTGGTATTTTATGAAGAAGGTGAGCCAATAATTGATGGTGAAGCTGGAGATCTTAAGGTTTGATCTATATCCTTAGTTTTTATGGTGGTAAATTGATTGAATTTTTCCTGCTCTCATTCATTCAACATTCACTTTATTGATTGTTTATTAATAATGTGTAGTTTCGCATACGTACTGCACCTCATGATCGCTTCAGAAGAGAAGGCAATAATCTCCACGCAACTGTCACTATTACTTTGGTAATGTTTTAATATTTAAACTCTTGGTAATTATTTACGCTGGGGGTGTGGTGTGGTTGGATTTTTAACTTTTTTTTATATTTGGCAGAATTTTTTAACTTTTCTATTCCAATTCATTTTGGTAGAAAAGTGAATACTCTCACAATTTTTATGTGGTCAATTTAATGAAGTCACAATTTTTTGAAGTATGAGCTCTCACTTATGCCCTCCATTTATTTAATGAATTAATATTCATCAAATTTGTCATCCTAAGGTTTTTAATTTAGAAAAAAAAAAATTTGTTGTGAGGAGATTGTCTAAATTTCAATTAATAACAAGTTTCACTTTTGAAAGAGAACTGGAACATAAAAGGTTTTAGAGACAAGATTTCCTTTTTCGGGACATAGGGAGTATCATTTAGTCTCGGGAAGTTGTTTGCCTCAGTAACAGGATAGGTTACTTTTTTGCTTGTATTCAATATGCAATTGTCAAAGTGTTGAAGGCCATGTTCTCTATCACACTCTTAAAATGGAAATCGATCTTCATAATTGGTCTCCTTCAAGTATTTGTCACTACCACAATGATGCATATCATTGTACATGGGAGCTATGATTGACTATCTGGTATATGCTTGATTGCAGAATATTTGTTTTCAAAACTGACACCTTCAGTTATTCCACAGGTTCAAGCTCTTGTTGGTTTTGAGAAGACCATTAAGCACCTTGATGAACATTTGGTGGACATTAGCTCCAAGGTCAGTGAAAATCCTTTGCACAGTTTATTGATTTGAAGTCTTATTTATACCGCACCAAGTGAACTACACCGGACATGTTATACACCATAGCTATGAACAAAAACACTCATAGTATATGTGCAAATCTTCTATAGATCCTGGATTTTGTGGAGTTCACTAGGTGTAGCATCTACAAAGTCTTATAAGATTGAAATTGTTTCTTCCTCCGAAAGGGAAAAACGAAAGGTCATCCTAATTCTGTTTGTTTTCTATCAGGGTATCACAAAGCCCAAGGAAGTTAGGAAGTTCAAAGGCGAAGGTATGCCGTTACACTTTAGTAACAAGAAGGGAGATTTATATGTAACATTCGAGGTTCTTTTCCCCACCTCATTAACAGAGGACCAAAAGACAAAGATCAAGGAAATACTAGGCTGAGTATATGATTATAGTGTATTGTAGCAAGATTGTTTACAGATCTAAGCTACTGCATCAAATTCCTTTTTGCTCTTTGCAATTTTGTTTAATTGTAGATCATTTGTGAAGAGATGTAACCATCACTGGGAAACTGATTCTTCTTTTTTTTTTTTTTTGTTTTTTTACCTAGATTGATTCATAACTAATATCTCCATATCTCCATGTTGTTATCACAACTTCAATTTTATCCTCCTTTTCATTTCTTCTTTTGTGATTATATTTGAGATTTGAATGAATGGATTGTGTCTCAAGGGTATTAATTCTAGGTATCCTCAAAGATAATAACTTCAAAATCCAAATCAAATTAACATAACTAGCTCAAACATGTGGGGAAAGTTCCAAATGTTGAATTTTAATGGTTAGATTCCAAAGAAAAAATCAAACAATCCGAATAATTGCTCAACTTCTTTATTAACCTTTATAGCAAGAATCCCAAGTGGATGTATGTATATTTTTATATTTAAATCTGGATTACAAAATCCAAACACAATCATTGTGATATATAGTACAATTATCCAATCATTACCAAATACACTTTTTCATAATAAAATATCACATTAACCTATATTTTACAATAAAATATTGCATATCTCTCTTTTCTCACAATACATTATAATCCAAACACAATCATTATGATATATATTACAATTATCCAATCATTACCAAATACACTTTTTCACAATAAAATATCACATTAATCTATATTTTCACAATAAAATATCACATCAACCTATATTTTCACAATAAAATATTACATCTCTCTCTTTTCTCACAATACAATATTGCATCAGCATTTTGACATCTATAATATAATCCCACTCTTCTAAATTCTCAAACAAACATACATATTTTCTATTCATCTTTATTATAAAATGCAAGATTTCCCCAAAGCTTGATTCGGGGAATGATAGAAAGATTATTTATTGTTTCCTGGATGTGCTGGGTCGCAAGTAACGTGAAGTGAAGCACTTTCTTCTTCAAAGCTTCAAATCAAAAGCTATGAACTTGCTGATGCCAATACTCCCTCTTCAGATTATACATTTAAAGCTGCATTCATGCCATGAAACAGCAACGATACAATGTGCACAGTAATACATCTCAGTCGACTGAAGCGAGTTTCTCTTCATCAACCTCAAAAGCCTTCCTTGCTTGCTTTAGTTCTTCATTCATATTCAACAACTCTTGGCATCGATTTAGTTTTGGCAAATCCTACAAAGTCACAGTAACGTATGAAGCTCAGAAGCATTTGTCTATTACTTGGTTGTTTTATGCTTGCTTTGAAGAAATGCAAAGATGAGAATTCAAAATAAACGCCCCATGGCCCCAGTTGAAAATTTATATTTCAAGGTCTTTGGTGATGGTATAATTAAATTATCCACAATGAGTCCATCGAAATTAGAAAATTAAGTCTCCAGCCAAGGTATATATATGTACCTTTCGGATTTGAAAGAGGAAATCATCTGTCAAAAGCTTCCCCCTTTTGGTTGCAGTTTCTTGAGCTTTATGGACCTGTAGAAGTCATAGTTGAGTTCAAATTACTCCAATAAGAACAAAGAGAGATGAAAAATGCCCCAAGCATACTAAAAGAAAACCAAATACTTTGACATAGTAAGGAGTTTAAAGATGAAATACTTGCCATATCTGTTACGTACTCCACAACAATATCCTCAACAAGTGCAACAGTTTCAGGAAGTGGCTGCAGGTGTAACAATAATAAAAAAATCCATTACAAGCTTGGATGAAATTACCATGAAGCATCTCATAGACTAAATTCAGATGATCACCAAAAAAACAAAAAAGAAGATACGCATGATTCTAAATGAATGATTTTATCTACCAAATAAAGTCGGTTCGTTGTTCATTTTGCACCACTTATAATGAGCAGCATGACCCAGTTTGTCACATCCTTGCTCGCTCTATTTACAGTCAAACTTCCCAACAATGAGAAATAATGCATGTATCACTACCATATGATTACCAATTAACTGTAATCATCTCAAAAACTGTAATCATAATTAAAATAGCTCATACCTTCCCACATTACTTGCCTCTATATGATAAAAAAGCCTTGTTTTTTTTTATGATGGACAACATGCATTTACATGTGGGCATCTAAAAAAACAGATTCAAACAAAATGCAAACAAGATTTAAGGAAATCAGGAAGAGATGAAATACATTAGCATCATCGCCAGAGCCATACATCATATGCTGCACTGTTCCCTCCATAGAAACAATAAGTGTGTCAAAAATAGACCTCGAAATTGCAACGAAATAAAGATTTCTAGAGATAAAAACTCACAATCCTTCTGAAACATCCCACGTTTACGCTTGGTGGATTCCGAAGGTTGGGATGCACCCGGTCTCACTTTTGAGGAAGGCCCTGCTGCAGCATTACTCATCCTCTACGCCTGCTAAATCAACTAAATTCCTCCTTCAGTTAGTTTCATTATGAAAAAAGATCATAATTACAAACAATCCACAACCCAAAATATGTTAATTACCAGTACAAAAAAACAGCACCAACACTTGAGAGAGAACTTCCAGTGCTTCTAATTGTTGACAAACACAGCAACTATATCCCTTAACAGCTCATGGAACATTTGGGATTTTTAATTATACAGATATAGTTTTGCCATATCAATTCTGCATCAAGTTAGTATAATGGTCGTTTTCCAATTCTCAAAATTCAGTATATCGCATTTTGCATTAAAAACTAATCCCTCAATTAAAGCTTAGTAAAATCGAAAAAAGTGAATCCTTCAGATACTAAAACCTAAACCAATACAAATTACATCCAGCATGTGAACAAACCCTCTTCCCTCAACCCTATAATACCCAGAATTAAGGCAAATTTATAAATAAATAAAAGGAATCAACAATTCCATATTTGTTTCCCCAAATTCGATCAAGTAATGCACGGAAAATTCTTCGGGTTTGACCAAATTCGAGCAGAGTTACCTGAACTTCGATTAGCCAAGAATGAATTGCAATCCAGGGCTTTGAAAACGTGTAATCTCTCAGAATTTTGGCGCTGCTCCAAGTGTTCTGCTTTTGATGCACAAGGTACCTCAACTCAAATCAAATGGACTATTTTTGCCCTAGCGTAGTAACGTACGTGAAAAACATCAGAGCATTACCTTCGAAAATGAGTGTAAGAGAAAAATCGATATACATACTATAAATATGCCCGTGTCTTGGTGCTCCTCAAGGACGAAAAAATCGGTATCGGTAAAAATATCGGTACCCTAATTTTACGGATATATCGGTATCGATATCGATATCGGTGGAAATATCAGACATTTTTAAAAAAAATATTAAAACTTTCTAAAAAAATTAAAAAATATATCTACTAATTATAATATCATTATAACTAACATTAATATATATATTGAACTTATAATTTCAAATAAAATGATATATTTTCAACAAATATATAGATAAAATACTATATAAACGTTGTCTACTATGATAATATGACAAATTTTGTATAAAAATATACTAATAAATAGAATAATTTAATAATTTTTACACATGCTTAATACCTAAGTAATATCAAGACATTTTAACTTAATTTTCGAGAAGTGTCTTTATATAACTAACATTAATACGTATATTGAATTTGAAATTTCAAATCAAATGATATATTTACAATAAATATATAGATAAACTATTATTATATAGTATATAACATATACATCATAATTCTCTTCTTAAAATAAAAAAAAATTAACTAAACTTAATTAAATATAGATAAAAATATATTTAAGCATGTGCAAATATATTTATAGATACTAAACTTAATCAAATATATAGATTCATTTCATTTAATATATAAAAAAGAAAAAAAAACAGAAAAGGCAAAAAAAAAAAAAAAAATTCAAAAAAAACCTAGAATACCGATATTTAGACACAACCGATATATCGCCGATATAACACGAGAAATACACTAAACACTACCGATATCGATATTAATATCGATATTACCGATATATCGCCGATATATCGGCGATATTTAGGGCTACATCTATATCGTATGTTAAAAAATGAAGTCCTAAAATTTTATTCCAAACATTTTCTCACCCAAAATCTCTTTTATGAATTTGGGGGAAAAAAATATCAATTAAAATGTAGTTAAAAAATTAAAATTAAAATTAAAAAAACCTGATTAATATTAATAGATATTTTAACTCGATAAATTCTCCAAATAATTTTTAAAATTATAATACTTAACCAATATAATCAATATTTACTTACTATAATTGTTATATACATCCATGAAAAATAGATGGTTATTTAAATGGCTAGAAAAGTAAGTTTTTTCAAATTTTAACTAAAAAGATTACTAGAAAACTGAAATAATGGAATATTGCCTTTTTGGCTAATTAGTAAGGTCAATTGGTAATCATGGAATAAAAAATTAATGAACTATATCAATATTAGGAAATCAGATCCTATGCCATGAATATAAAATTCTTATACATTTAATAAATTCAATTAATTGGAGATTTAGTTACTAAATTGAAAACGATAAAATTTACTATATAATTAAGCAATTTTGTGTGTTCCCAACCATTAGCTTTTCACACTCGTTCTAAACAAATTAGACATGGCCAACGCTAAGTTTTCACTATTGTTCCTTGTTGCCCTGTGCTTATTTTCAATAGGTTTATTTTTTTAATTCTTTTTTCTCTGTATACACATGATGATAAGTACGTATATGCTTAAGTGAATGTCGATCTATTTACGATCATTTCAGATACTTCAACATCTTAAAATAAAAGATTTGATTTCAAGACGTGCACATAGTGGGCAGATCAACATTTTCAATGTCTTGCATAATTGATTAACAATTATAATTTGATTTAATTTTTTTTTTTTCAGATATGAATTATGGTGTGGTGGGACAAGATAATTTGAAATGTTGCTTTGACAACCACATTGGTCGATGTTTAGAAGGAGCCGATGATCCAGCATGTAATGATGCGTGTCTAAAAAGTTCATGTAGTAAAGGAGGTCGTTGCAAAGTTATTGGCAATTCTGCCCCTAACCATTTTTGTCACTGTCTTTGTTGATTACAATTTTTTTTTGTTTAATTCGAAATAAATGACGAAATCTATCATTAAAATTCAATAGTATTACATTTTATCTCATTAAGTCTTTATATTCTTATCTTGGTTTTATTGTTTTTGATAATTTTTACCTTCAATCAATTTTTTATAATTGTTGACGTCGGAATTTGTCTAAATACAAATATCTAGTCAAACACCCAAATAAACCAATCAGGCTCGAAAGAGTTGTGTCTGATACCTATTCGGCCAAGTTAGCTAAGATGCACTTCTTGGAGAACGAGAAAGTCTCTTGTTTTTGGTGCTTATATAAGAAAAATATAGGTTCATCTCAATCTAAATTAGATATAGTTTGATTTGGATTTATTTCCTTTCTTCAAGATTTTTTCCAAATCTGCTGAGCTATTCTCGGACGAGAAATTAAGTAAATTCTGATCTTCTATTCCTTCTAACCCCTTCAGTTCTATTCCACCAGACGAGGTTGACCAGAATCCTCGGGGCACCTTTGCTCCCTTAGTTTTGAGTTCGGAACTCAATTGTTTTTCTTGTAGGTGTGAACTCGTCTCGGATGATCTTTGATCAGCAATTGCAAATCCATCTGTTTCACAATAATCTCTGGTCGGCTTTTTGAAGAATCCGACTAGGTCATGAAGCGAACCGAGCTCGATTTAGAGATTCAATTAACAAAAAAATGTATTGATGTAGATTCAAAAGTATTTGCCTCAAATAATCCAAGCCTTTATAGTTTGTAAATATTAATCTAGCGTTTTTTTTTTAAATAGTATAGAACACATAACACTCTAAAATAATATAATTCAAATGATTATATAATAACAGACATTTGTTTTATCTTTGCACTTTTATTTGGAACTTATATTGAACATATTAGGAATATATTTTAATAGAGTGCATTTAGAATTCATTGAGGCGTCATCAACAAATTTAATATATGTTTTTCAAACGTTTTGATCGTATTTTCAAGAGAATATCTATTACTATATTATATAGTAGTGAATTTAATGATATATTTAGGAGTGTAAAAAGAAAAAATCCAAACAAATCAAGAATTGATAAACCCTTTGAATTTTTGTTTACGTGAATGATTTAAATAATGATGCCTTAAAAAATATACACAAGCATTAAACAAATCAAACAAGGTCACAATAAAACAAGATTAATTGATTTATTATTTTATTGGTAACAAAAAGTTACTAAAGACATTCAAGAAAAAGTTAAAACTAAAATAGACCTATATATAAAAAATCTTTATAAAACAAGATTAATTTATTTTGTATCAAAAAATCTCTGGATTACATGGGATTTTCATCTAGTCTATCCAAAGACATATTGGATTTAATAATAGAATCCATATCTAATTTAATTTAGAAACATAAAAAAAATACACGATTTGTTCCTTACGGTGAAGGTACTTAGTTTTAATATTCCAAATAAAAATGTTGTTATTTAGTGTTTATGTCGACAAAGTGGAATTTATTATAATAATTAATTGTATCCTACGAAATCAATAATAAACGATTAATTAGGCTTATTCCCTAACTCAGTAGTTTTTCCTATCAAATTCGTATCTAATGTTTAATTATGGTTGTATCACTTTTTAAATATGATGCAGATTAATATCATTTAAAAAAAAAAAGTAACTATATAATATAAAACTAGGCAGTAGTAGGTGTTCGAGCCTTTTTTTGTTTTGTTTTGTTTTTTTTTTTAAATCATTTTAAACGATTTTATTGTGTTATGTGTGAACTTAAGTATATCAAGTACATTATCTATTATGAAAAAATCAAAACAAAAAATAATCATGCTTCGTGAATATATACAAATTCACGAAAAATTTAAATCGTGGATTGAATCAGAGACAAACGATTACAAAATTTATGATTGTGGAGTAACGTTATTTTATTTTATTTGCTTAGAGGTATTAATTAAAATACATAAATTTTATTATGGGAGAATGAATATCTTGAGTTCAATAAAATATGATATGTTAGAGTTAGACGCTAGCAGTTTTTTTTTTTTTTTTTTTCTGAAGATAATTATTAGATAACACTTACTATATAAAAACCAAAAAAACAAGAAAACAAAACAAAAAAAAAAATTGACAAAATTTTAATATAAATCGTCTCATGAACTATATAATATGAGATAATAATCACAAAACTCATCTCACCATATTAATAATTAATTAAAAGTGTAACATTTACGTGATTCAAATCTTTTAAATGACATTATTTTACAATATAAATAAAAAATTTGTGAAATTGTTTTACAATAAAATGTCTGTCTTAAAAAAGTAAAGGATGATGTCGTGGTAAATTCAAAAGCACGTATCATGCTCATATGGTAGTAGTTATAATTCAAATATAAGTTTGTTTTTTCTTATGCATTTTGAACTTATCTAAGTATTTGTATATACTCGACAAATAACTATGTATTCCAATAAATATTTGTTTAAATTTATTAATCCAAGGTTTTTTTTCTTATAAAACTATAAAAAATAACTAAAATAATCTACAAGCCATAGATGTTAACAGAAAAATATTATAATAAAAATTGATAAATAAAATATGACGACTAAAATTTCATAATTTTGTTTGATAATATAAAATATTTTTTTACAATATAATTTTTTTTATAACTTCGTCAAATGTTTTGTATGTTAATTATAAAGAAGAAACCCTCAATAGAAATCGAAAATTGGTAATGATCAAATCTTATAGCTATTAAATTGCTAGATCTACTGTTTTTTAAAATTTATGCACATCCAATGGTATTGGAATTTAATGTGCAATAAACCCGATTTGATTGAGGCCGGGCTGCGTTGAACTAAACATATTAAAAACGTAGCATGGAGAATTAAATTTTGTATTAGATTCATGCATCGATTATTTCGTGAGTGAAATTATTTTGAGATTGTTTTATAAATATAATTTTATAAAATGAGCCAACTTACGATTCACACTTCCAACATAAAAAATAGTGAAAATATATGAGTTGTGAGTAGTAAAGATCTATCTTAAAAAATATATATTCGTGTAACAATTTCATGCAAATTTTTATGTTATCAAGTATGTGGAAATTACAATTTTTCTGCATCATATTTTCACAACTAAATTCTAGGATTTTCCATAAATTTTAAGATTTTTTTTTTTAATGAGTTAAGGGAGTCAAGATAGTGAAGCAATTCAAATTCAAACCCTAACCAATCCACCTCACATTTCTAAAAAGGTGTGTGTATATATAACTTAAGTTATTAGACTTGTGGTAATTTTAAAATTTAATGAACTCATGTTGATTTGAAAATTGATATGTTTTAGTTGAGATTATTCTTTAATTAATCATACACACTCGTTTTGCAAGTAAGGTAGGATAGATTTTCTTTCATCCTACATTTGATGGGGTGTACTGTATGTATTAAATTATGATGTATAATATAATATTCTCACGCTAAATCCATATTTAAAATTATAAAATTAAATATATAAAAAAATTTACACAAATTATCATATTTTGATAGACTCACTACACTCTATCAAGTGTAGAATAAATGAGATTGGTTTGTCTATCTATATTCTAGATCTATAAATTAATTGGATGCCTTAATGTTATTAAAAACTGGTTGGACAGTTAATTTGTTGTCCTAAAAATGTATGCAACTAATTAATGCAATCAACTAACTAATCAATTTATTCTTTATATAGTGGCCGACTCAAAAATAAAAAAAACTGATGATATCATGTATGCAACGAGGTCCGTTATTTTAATATATATTTTGTAATATCTATCATATATTATGTGTATCTATGATAATATCATTAATTACTAGTGATATGAATAAAAAATCATTGAATTATCAAAGATAATAGATGATTTGAATTACCTAAGGGGAGGGTAGTGTGGGATGAAGTGGGGTGTTTTGTTTTTCTTCAAAAAATTATAATTTTAAATAAAATTACTTTTTCATTAATTAAATTTGTTTTTAACTCATAATATATATCAAGTTTTATCAATTTTGTTTATAATTTATAATTTTTTATTTATATTATTTAGAAAAGTAAAATATCAAATCGTTTAAATTTTTATGCATTTGAATTTTTTTATAATTAATTTATAGTTGTTTTAGCTGTAATAAAATGTTGAGGTTAAAAATAGAGGTATTGTAATTAAAAATTATAATTAAAAACTAAAAATATGAAATAAAAATGATAATAAACAAAATAAAAAATAAGAAAATTAATATAAAAAATTAGATTATTTCGGAAAAAATAATGATTTTTTTATAAAATTATGATACTTCATTTTATAGGTTGTTTATTTAAAACCTTAATTATATTTATATATAAAAAAATGTTTAGATTCTGAAAACGTGTACAGAAAAAAAGAACCTTGTATATATAATACAAACTTTACAATTCGTTATTTAAGTGGTTTGTAATGTCATTTTCTAATATTATCAAATTCATTTATTTAAGATGACATAAAATTAAAATTGAAATATCTAAATCTTTCTTTACTATAAATATTAAAAACATTATATATTTCATGTTAGGATAGTGTAGTTTTACATTAGGCTACAAATTTTTTTTTTTTTGAATTATCAAATATAATAACTCAAATTTATATTCATGAATCAATTTATTAATTATGAGTTATAAACTGTGAATTAATTCATGAAATGAAATTAGATATTTTATAAAATGATATCACTAAAGTTCTACCCTATGTTATAATTTAATCGCCTAAATGATATGTTATTTAATTGAGAGCTACTTGAAGCAATATATTTTATTTGTTTAATATTTATTTGAGGAACACGTGAACCAAAATTATATTAACTCATTTACCTAAATTAAGACACTTAATATAGTGGAGAATCAAACACGTGTGTTATATATAACTTCTATTAGTAAACTCCATAAAATAGCAAATATAACTTCATTGAAGAAAATGATTAAATTTACTTAACAAATCTTTGCCATTAAATTTTTAGACCCGAACGAACTCAATTTATTTTAAATATTTCAGTGTTTTAGTTGAGGTGATATTTTAATTGTTAAATTTAATTAATATACATTCATCTTACAGGTGAGGTAGTCTACTTAAATTAATTCGGCGATTTATCACCTACAAAGTAATTAGTTAGTTAGTTAGTTAATTTTCTAAATCAAGTTAGATGCAATATTGAAATATTATTGTTAAAAATTTATCAAAATATATGAAGTACAATTTGCAGTTTATGTTTGTTGTCCTAAAATTGTGTGCCAACTTAATTATTGCTCTTTATAGGTAATTAAACTAGTAAATTTATCATCTATGAAGTGTTCCACGAATTACATGATTGAAAGAAACGTTATAATATAAAGCATAAATGTTGCATATTTTGAATTTTTTGCCAAATTATTAAGATGATCAAGACTAGTAGGCTATGTATTCAAATAAAAAATAAATAGATTTTACAAAAATTTCATGTGCGACCGTCATCGTACGACATTTTATAAAAATACATTTATAGCAGAAAAACATATAATTATAGTTGTAAAACACATACTTATACATATAAAATGAATATTTCAACTTTATCGCATATGAGAGAGCCACTCAAGAAATCAATTAAATAAGTTTAATTTAAAAAAGTTCAGTTACCTATAATCCAAAACTAATCCAATTTAAACACAATCTTATAAATGTTCAAATTTAAATACATTCATGATTTATTAATTTGCTCCGACTTAATTGACTTAAAGTAAGTTCAATACTTTGTTAATTATAAACTAAACCATCAATTAATTCATTTTAAAAACAAATATTACATTAGGAGAAAATAAAATGTATTCATTATATTTATCACAGGTAAATATTAGAAATATCAAACTGTTTTTATTGTATTTCAAGAACAAAGCTCACAAGGTGAATATTGTCAAGTTTAACATTTTAACGAGTCAAAGATTCTCACTTACATATATATTAAAAGTATCGATAGATGTTTTAATTTACGATCGTAATAAAATGTTTTAACTAAAATATGACTAAATCGATAGATTTTAAAATTACTTACTCTAGTAACATGTTATAAATTTTTATTGTGAATATTGTAAATATGAAATTTCTCAAATAATATTTTGATGATGAGTGTTGCATAAGATTTAAATTAATCTTCAAATAAGTCGCACCTACCTACCAACGGGAAAAGTAACGTGACAGGTCAAATGATTGGAAAGCAGGGGTGTCGACGACGTCGTTTCCTTTTCTACTTTCCAGATATTAATATCAATTTGGGTTTCCATGAAAATAGGAGCATCGAAAAAATTGTTTTAGAAATAGAGGAGAGAGAAAAACCTTGGAGTTTGATCACCTGTTTCTTTTCCCCTCAATTACTTTTCATTTTTAATTCTCTCTCTCTAAGTTGATGAGAAGTTCTCCTGAAATTCAAAGATTGTGGCTGACGCAATAATTCTGCGCCTCCCTCTACACGGAAGCTATACATACACTCATATATATATACGTACAAAATACATATTTAAAATCGTATATCAATAGTAGCAGGTTTTTGTTTAGAATAAGTGTACGAGGAACGATTTGTTTGTTCTACAATGGATGCTTTGTGTTTGAAGGCGGGGATTCACAGTATGCTGGCATCCCCGATCGCGGCCGTAGGAGGTAATGGAGAACTTCGATTGAGTGAGAAGCCGTCGGTGTCGGCGGCGCAGCCGAAGAATTTACCCTGGGGTTTCACTTTTCGCCATCCGCTTAGATCTTTGTGGCCCGGCGGCAAAAACCGGTACGAACCGGCAATCGCGGTGGACGACGCCGTTCTGGTGGAAGAAAAGGAAGACATTAAGGAGATGGAAGAGGAAGGGCATAGTGAAAATTGGGTTTTTAAGATTATGCATGTGAAGTCGCTCTGGAAAGAGGAGGAAGGGAATAGTGAATTGGTGGAGGAATTGGGGGTTAGATTGGACGAAGATGGGAAAAATGGTGGTGAGGAGAATGGAGAGTGTGATTCGTGCGATTCGTGCGCGGTTGATTATGATGATGACGATGAAAAGATTGAATTTGATAGAGAAAGCTTCTCGAAATTATTGAGGAAAGTGCCTTTGTCTGGAGCTAGAGTATATGCGAAGATGTCTTATTTGGGAAGCTTAGCTTATTCAATTCCCCAAATTAAGGTACCGTTTTGCTTAAATCTCTTCAGGTAGCTGATCTGCTTGTATTCTGAGATTATTAACCCTTTTCCATTTTGGATCATATAGTTTTTTCTGAATTTTGGATTAGAGCTGAGTTTTATAATTGAAAGAAGTGAAATCGAACTATTATTTTCTCTTCTTGGATTGGTATTGTTTAATTGTTGGAATTTCTGAAAATTGTAGCCTTGTGTTAAATTGTGGAACAAATTGGTGATATTACTTGTAAGGTGTACTGAAATTATAGCTTTGATGGATTGTGATAACTGTAGTTTGATATGGTGTACGCTTGGATGGTATTTCATTGCTGATTTTATTCAAAGTTTGAAGAATATGTGAGAATTTAAAATTCATAGTTGATTTGTATGGTTGCTCAGATTGAGTGCTACATGTAGACAAATGGGAGAGTTAATGAAATTGGTTTTTTGTGGAATTGTATTACAGAGGAGGAATCTGCAGAGATTCCATGGCTTACGATTTGTGACTTCATCGTTGGATAAGAAAGAACAGGCGACGAAAATTGAGAAAGCGAAGGTAATTGCTGAAGAGGGACAAGAAGAAGCAAAGATTGAATTTGATACTGAGAATATTAAAGAAAATGAAGTGGAGAAGGCCGAGGCAAAGGTTGAGGGAAACCATATAAGTGCTTCTGCTGCTTACCAAATCGCTGCTTCTGCTGCTTCATATTTGCATTCTCATACTAGAAGCATTCTTCGCTTTAAATCCTCCAAATTGGCACCAAATGAGAGTTCGCCTGAAGAAGCGGATAAAGGCAAAGACGACATTGATATGATAAACGATGATGTGGCCTCATTAATGGCCACTGACTCTGTGACTGCAGTTGTTGCCGCAAAGGAGGAAGTAAAACAGGCCGTTGCAGATGATCTGAATTCAACTATATCTTCACCCTGTGAGTGGTTCGTCTGTGATGATGATCAGAGTGCCACAAGATTCTTTGTCATACAGGTAGGATGCTGACCTTAGCCTACAACAAGGGATAGTGGGTGATTTTCCTCCGTCTTTCATTAACTTAATCTATTTCACCTGTTACTTACAGGGATCAGAGTCACTGGCTTCATGGCAAGCTAATCTATTGTTTGAGCCCATTCAGTTTGAGGTAATTATTAAACTTTTCAACCTTGTGAAACATTTAGTCTGTTATTATTTGAAGTGTTGGCTTTTAAATATTAAAGATGTTTCCTAAGGTGCTTGATAGAAGCCTTTCAATAAATATTGGTCATCATGTCTTTTTAGGGGCTAGAGGTTCTTGTGCACAGAGGTATATACGAGGCTGCAAAAGGGATTTACGAGCAGATGCTGCCTGAAATTCGTGAGCATCTTAAATCCCATGGCGATCGAGCCAAATTTCGTTTCACAGGGCATTCTCTTGGTGGAAGCTTATCATTACTCATAAATCTCATGTTGCTAGTAAGGGGTGAAGCACCCCATTCTTCATTACTTCCCGTTATAACTTTTGGTTCACCATCAATCATGTGTGGGGGAAATCGCCTGCTTCGCAATCTTGGGTTGCCTCGAAACCATGTACAATCAATCGCGATGCATAGAGACATTGTTCCCCGAGCTTTCTCATGCAATTATCCTATCCATGTTGCTGAATTTCTCAAAGCTGTTAATGGGAATTTTCGTAATCTTCCATGTCTTAGTAAACAGGTACCGATTTTCTATATGTAACCAATTAGGTTGTGTTTGGATGGACGGATTTGAAATTCGTAGCAGTATATCCATTCATTTTAAATATTATATTTCAAATCCCTCAATCCAAACACAACCTTAAAAGTCAACCATCTATCTCGATACATTTTATCAAGATTTCTCGTGTTTGATCTCTGTCAACAGAAGCTGTTATACACTCCAACAGGCGATTTCCTAATCCTTCAGCCAGATCACAAATTCTCTCCAAACCACGAACTCCTTCCTTCAGGCAGTGGTCTTTATCTTCTCACAAGTTCAGAGCCTGATAGTGTCGAGGCAGAGAGGCAAATCCAAGCTGCCTTGTCGTTATTTCTGAACTCGCCGCACCCTCTTGAGATATTGAGCGATCGTTCTGCATATGGGTCTGGTGGGACCATTCAAAGAGACCATGATATGGATTCATATTTAAAGTCCGTTAGAAATGTCATTCGTATAGAGCTTGGTCGCATAAGAAAGGTGAAGAGAGAGCGTCGTAGGAAAGTGTGGTGGCCACTCGTCGCACCAAACGGAGTCAATGCCGGTATAATTGTTAGTCGGCCCATCATTCCACGCAACGTGATCGGCCTAGGTCAGTTGAAATTCTCAGGCATTGTTCAGACGGGCAGAGAGTCGTTGAAACGGTTTAGTCGGTTAGTTGCTTCGCAACACATGCATTTACTCGTCGTATTCTTGTTCCCTGCTAGATTACTGATATTGGGAACCAATGGTTTGATCAACTTTTTTTGATCAAACTAGTATACATTTGGTGATTCTTTATTCATTTACTAAGGATAGCTACTTGTTGTTTTCTCTAGTTTGCAAATGAGGAAACTATAGCAGAATTTGGTGTTGTCAATGATATCATAATATACATTTATAATATATTTTTAAATGTATAAATAAACATCTTCATACATTTGATTTGAATCTTGTTATATGCAGATTCTTTTGTGCTTTTTTATGATGATGTTTGGGTTCGATTTATTCAAGTAAGGTAGGGGGTAGTTTGGAAAAAAAAAAAATTTCGATTTTCTTTTAGTTTTCTATCGAAGATATTTATAGTGCATAGCTTATACAAATTCTTCTTTAAAATGTCATAAATTTGGTTGATAACGAAGTTGATATAATAGTGTTGCGTAATTGCAAAAAACACGTTTCATGTCAACTTGAAATCGCATTCAGAGGAGCAAATTGTGCAACAAAACTACAAAATCTAACACCTAACATGGAGAAATAAAAACCATACGTTTATGCACACATTTTAGGAACATCAACTTTGAAAACAACGACAATGTCGTTTGCAATGTGTTAATTTTGACGTGGATTTTTATTTTTATTTTTTTTACAAAAATTAAATTCAATTATTTTCGTTACGTGTAGAAAAAATTACTTTCAAGAAGTTGACAACTCGAATTTTGAGCCTTCTATTTTTGGAAAACATAAAATTAATTGATCCTTCTACGCTTTAAATAGCATAATATTGTGATTGTGAATTTGGAATACTATATTATACTCTCTCCATTTCATAACAAGTGTTATTTTGAAGTTTTTGTCATAAATTAAGAAATATAAAAATTGAATAAAATTTTCTAATTAATTAAGAAATTTTTGATAAAAATTGAATAAATTTTTCTAACTAAATAAGGAATTTATGATAAAAAAAATAAAAAAAAGAAAGAGAATCAAATTAATTACATAATAATTATCTTATCAAATCCCTAAATTTTAGCTAATGAATATTAACATAAATAATTTTATAATAAAATTGTATAAAAGTCTAAAATGACACTTAATTTGAAATAAAATTTAGAGTCTAGAATGATACTTATTTTGAACGGAGGGAGTATTTCATATTTTTTTATTATCTATAATATATGTTATATGTTAATTTATGGATATAGTTTTATGAAACAAAATTTTACTACAAACAGCTTAAATCCACTTTTAACATGTAAATTTTTATTTTATGAATAATGAGATTACCCATATTACGAAAATAAATTATGAGAGTGGTATATTTGTTGATTTTATATGAAATTTGGTAGACCCCACATGATACAAAATACAAACTTTGCAAGAAAAATCCATTCGTGTAGGCCATAAAAGCTCAATTTGATGAAAACAGTTTTGGTTTATAAATTATAATATGCCAAACAAACAAGGCGTCTGGAAAATGGATTTGTTTCGTGTAGTAATAAAGGTGTGTTTGGTGACAAAATAAGAGTCCCAAATCCAAAATGAATCATTCCTTAATTCCTATCCATCCAAGTAAGCAAACATACCCTTCTTGGCATCTATGTGTCTCTTCCCTTTACTTTATCCAAACTTAGATATTATTCTTCATTCAACTAATTTTGGGTAAAAATAACTTCCATCATATTTGTCTTCCAAGAAAATCTATATCCAATCAAAGCTCATATGTATTAATTTGAAAACCGAATGTAGTAGAACAAATTTGTTTATCAAGTATAACATCCATTGAAGAAAAGAATAACATTTTTAGGGAATGAAATGAGATTGCTGCACCCTCAAACATGCATGGAATGAAATAGAGGTGATTTAACACAATGTGATCTGTGTGTCTGACATATTAGTCATTGATCATCAATTGATAAAAAAACTCATTTTATGATAGAACAGTAACTTTATTATGTTTTGTGGTAGACAAATCATAAAATATATCTATTGTAGTTGTGGTATATGGAGCCATTTCCCCCATATAAAATGGCATGTGAATACCCTCATGTGAAGTGTATAATTGAGGCCATATGCACGTTGCATTTGCCATTTGGATTTAAAGACAATGATTCGAAAAAAGGGATTTGGGGAAAGGAGTCAATGATTATTTATAGAGCTCAATTTGAATAAAGTGATTTGTAATGAATGAATTTTAAATTCACTCAAGTTACATGGATTTCAAATCCACCCGCCCGTATTGTTAAAAAGTTATTCAAAATGAATGTGATAGATTTCAATCCACATCTATTCAAAATTTAAAACACCATCAATGAATTTACTGTTAGAAATTTCAAATAATTTCATACATCTAAGAAAATTCAGATTGATTAATTTGAAATGTACATAATAAATAAGTTTAAAATTTGTCTGGAGATCAAATCATTTATCATTGGATTCAAATATTATCTATAATCATCGATAAAATAATTTAAAATAAGAGTATCAGAGGTTGTAAGTCCAGTGTAGAATAAAATCTTCCAAACAATGTCATTGGATCCATAACTACAACATATTTGGACTTTTGTTTGAGTGTCTCATGTATTTTATTCCATTCCATTAAATCCATTAGATTAGAATAATAGTTATAATTGAATAATTGTAATAATAGAAATTTAGGTGTGTATTGAAATTTATGTATATTTAAAATGTAGAGTTAATTATAGTGTTATTTATAAAATATGGTAGTATTTAAGTTGATTTTATAATTTTAATATAAAACCCTGACAAACAAGGATTCTGAGATTATATAATCTCAAATCATGACCGATGAATCTCCTTCCAAACATTACCTACAGAAAGTCTCATACAAATTTTGGTAATGTTTCAATCCAAATGAAAACCTAGCCAACTAGAAAGTTTGCCTCACTTCCATTTTTTAGTTATTTATTATGGGCTTTTGGCCCAATAAGCAAGATTATGGGCTATTTATTGATCAGTCCAAGAATCATCACATGACCCAAACTGGAAAACAGGTACTCTCTTCTCTCACTTTCAATTAGTATGAAAACAACTTCACAAAGACAAAAGCTCAGCAACATATTTAATTTGGATGTCCCAATCCTACCACACTTCATCATTGTAATTAATTTCCACACCACTCTATCAAAATATAGTCCTTCCCAATTGAATGCACATAAAAACCAATTTCATTTTTCAACCCACACCATCAAAACCTAGCTTTGAATGCACCCAATCCTCTATTGTGTATAAAAAAGCAGTACATATTGGCATCAAGGGCATCTCTAGTAGTTCACAAAAAGATACCGCAGCTTTTGCATTATTTTCATGTGAATACTTGTCACTTGTCTCCTCAAAAGTGCAATATTTTTTACACTAAAAAGGAATATTACATATTATTCCATAAAAACAAAAGAAAACAAAAATTATCGCAAGATTTGACTTGCTTTTGGATCCAAACGCAAGAATGCTAGCCTAATATAGAACGACATATTCCACATAGAAAAATCCAACTTGGGTAAACTCACTCCGTGAGCTCTCGATTAGTTTACCTAATTGACTCATTGACTCAGCTAGCTTACAAGCTGATTGTTGAAGTAGATGGTGTTGTGTTTTATGCACAATAGACTATACAAATCCCTTACAGAAGCAAATACAGAAAGATTAATAGCTTTCAGAAAACATATCTCAAGTTCAAACACTCTCTTTTCATCCCAAACCCAGCTATGTTCTTGATTTGGTTATAAGACAAAATAACAATTCTTATGCTTTATTAATAGAAAACATAGTAAGAGATTACTATGCATGGATATTCCCTAGTATATACCCTATTATAGATCAACAAGTTCAGCCTTTAAAGCAGTTCTCAAACTATAGAATGCAAAAGTATTATTCTCGATATTTTGATCCAGAATTACATAACTAGGGTGGAAACATTTTATGCAAAGCACCACGAAACAGGAAAATGGGGGCAGAAATTATGTTTGATGTTACACATAATAGATATCATCCTCAATCAAAAGGATGTGCATCAGATTTATAAATCGAGTTTACCGGCCAAATACCATGAATGGATGGCAAGGCTACCGAATGCGAAGATATTAGCAAGAGAAGACAATCCATGAATCATTCCGAATTTCTTGTTCATGGCAGCAAGCTTCGGATTCTTCTTTGCAACTTCTTTATTTTTGGTCCACCCAACTTCTTCACCAATATCTGCTTCTTTCTCTATCTTGTGCCTTTGTTTCATCATCTGGTTGACATTCACAACGAAAACAGAGCAACATGTTGCTTGTTAAATCAAGAGAGGGGGGTTTGATATAGAAAATCATAGAACAAACGCATAATTGTTTCTAAACCCTGCTCACATCAACTAGTAAACCATATTCGATGTTCTTCAGAGTAAGAAAGTGAGCAAAGCACAGAAGAGGGAGGGAATAACCAAAAATCTATTTCTCGTCCCCTACATGGTCATATAGATACAGTAAGTAGAGTAATTCTAGTGTTCCGTAACTAGATAAAATAAACCTTCTTAAATAATAAATACCCTTTCAATACAAATAAAGCATCATAAGAGCAAAAAAGATAAATTTAGTCATAAACAAAATCAGAGAATGCAAAAACGTCAATCAAGTCGGGAAGACATTATTCAAGTGATGTAAATTAAGGGTGTAATTGAGTTGAACTGGCTTGCGAGCTACTTGACTGGGTTGGACTCAAGTTGCTCAGTAAGCTGTAAGCTAGACTTGTTCGTACCTCGATGGTCATGGGAGTAAAAATAACAAGATTGCTGAGATTGAAAGCAAAAGCAGCAAGCAAGAATCCAAGCTGATATTTCTCAGTAGATCCTGAAGTCTTCCATGGGTGCAAGTATCCAAAACACCCTACTCCCACTGCACAGCACACTCCCACCATGGAAAAATATGCCGGAAACATCTTGCTTGTAGGTTCCCAAATTGATGCCTCGGCAAATTCCTTTGGAAGTATACAAACAAAATTGGGTTACAGCAGCAATTTCACAAACTTCAACTAAAATCACTCATCACATCTCCCCACGCTATTCATTCACCATAAAACCTATTACGCTTTACACAAATTTGAACAAATTGAAGCCTCACCAAAGTCCCCACTGATCCAATGCATCAACCAAGAAGATCATTTAATAAGCTTTATATGCAATAATTGTCACACCCTCTCCAAATATTAAACATTCCTGTAAAATTTACTCAAGCAACTATGTATAGAACTTCAAATAATCTTCCTAAGGTATAATATATGCTACACCTTATGAATTTCACATCTATTTACCATTTAGAACAGATAATATAGACTAGATGTAGCATCTACAAAGTGCCTTCCATTAAAAATTTCCACAACAAAAACAGAAATAATGGAGAAAATTTCCTCATATTCACAAGCTCTACATAATTGACCACTCTTTCCCCCCAAATTCAACTTCCCTACCAAACATATTCATATTACTATAAGAATCACAAATTAAATAGGAAAAACAGCTGTTAAGAGGAGATAATTACTTGAACATGATGATGCCGCCGATGAAGGTAACCCACAGAGCGGCGCCGAAGGCAGTGGAGAAGCACAGGAGGTGGCTCAATTTCAACACAGTGACGAGCAACTGTGAATTCTGGCCGTCCGATTTCGATCCGAAGGTTTCAGGCGAGAAAATTACTCCGATTGCCAGAAACGCCACCGCCGTCAAAAATCTCGTCATCCACCCCATTTTTAATCCTCAATTTACTCAGAATTCAGAAACAGAACTGTGATAAACAGCTGTGGAAGGGTTTATCGACTGAACTCAACTGCAAACAATATTATGAAATATTATATTTTCACCTACCTCTCTACTGCTACCAGAAGTTCAACATTGGTGTGCGAATTGCAGAATAAGAAATCCTACTCGATTTACTAAATTACCCTCCGATTAATTTTAATGTTTACAATTTTATTTCTTTCAAATCTATCGATCAAAATCCCAACTAATATATTTTTCAAGTCATTTACAACAACCCAAATTCTCCCATACACCAATGATCTAAATCAATGCATTGGGTTAACTTGACTTGAACCGTGTATTTTTTATTTTTTTTATTTATTTATTACATTTAGGTTAACTTGACTTGAACCGTGTATTTTTTATTTTTTTAATTTATTTATTACATTTATATAATATTAATATAATTTTTATGTATTGAAAGTTATAAAAAAAATTAAAGAATTTCAACATATTTTTTAATTAACATACTTTTATATAATATTATTTATATATTTATGTGATATTATATATATATTTATATTAATATAATCATATCTTTGTGTAATTTCTTTTTAATTATATTAATAATATTTTTTAGTTTTGTTAATTTTACAATTATATATTACATAAAGGTGTACTATGTTATATAAGAGCATCTACAATGGCTCTACTTAAGTTTCAGGTTAAAGGTATACTATGTAATATAAGAGTATCTACAATAGTTCTAGTTAAGTTTCAGGTTTTTTTGTGTCACATCATTGTCGCCTTAAAAATAAAAAAATCTTCATCTTTAAACAAATACCTCACAAACAATTAAACACAAAAAATAACTATTTATGATCCGACCCCTACTATCAAATCGCTCATATATCGTGTAAATATTTATTAATTTAACATTATATTTATTATTTTATTTTATAATAAACAAAAATTCATAATATTTCAGTTGATGTAATTAATTTTCTAATTTTAGTTATTTATTTAATTTAGTACAACATTAAATAAAATGGACAGTATATTAGTAAATTTCCTGAAAACAAATAAATGGAATAATACAATAAAAAAAGACAATACATTTCAAATAACGAAATATTCGTTGGAAGATAAATTCATATTTAGCTAGTTATTGTAGAATCGTGCCCATGTATATTCAATCAAGTCGACTTGAAGTTGATGATGTTTATCTCTATCGCGTAGTTGAGAATTCCTCAATTTGAAAATAAAATAAAATTGACCGTTGGAAAAATAATCATTTCAAAACGACTATAAAATAGGCAGAAAACGAACAATAAGAGTGCAATTAATTTTTTACAAATAAATAAATAAATAATTAAAAAAAGGACTCGAATCCCATGCCTACACGTGTGTGGAGGTCATGCGCCAGATTTATGTGTTGTTTTATATGCGTGGACAACAGTTCATCCTCCTTTTTTTTTTCTTCTCTCTTGACAGAGGTTTCTCTACCTCTCCTACATCTACCCATCCTCACCCAATAATCTTCTATCCAAAAATTTAGGTAGCTATATTTGCCACTTAAACATCTCTCAAACCATTAAATATGATCTAAAAATATAAGTAATATCACAAAAAATATATATTACAAATAATGCTAATTTTTTTTCTTCTAAATTATTGTATATAAATGTAATAATATTTATACATAAAAATTACATAAATAAAATATAAAAATAACACAATAAAAATTCAAAAGCACTAGAATCCAAATGAAATGGATCCTAAATTCATGCAACCGACTCACTAAATGATACTTGAGAACGTCAAATTGAACAAAATTATTTCACATTTTCACTCATAAAAGATTAAGGCTATTAGTGCTAATGGGCTTTACTGAAGATGTTTTCTTTACATGACCCGATATGAAGCCCAACTACCTATAAAGCCCATCCTAGTGGATCCGATACTTTATTGGGCTCATGAGAGACGAGGCCATTGGATCTATTTGGCATATTGGGCTTTATATTACATGCCGGGACAAGCTCAGAGATTATCTACAGCCCAGAAATGCGAGGCCCAATTTTCTTAACCGCCTAATTTTTAGGCTCCCGCCACTGCACCGAAATCAAAACCCCCATTATTTTTGATTTTCCGATTTTACCCTTCGTTTATCTGCCATTTTTCATTCTCCTCCTTCCTCGAGAAGCTTTTGCCATATAATTTTGAACCATCACAAATTCTGCAGTGAGGAAAACCACCTTTTCCACTCCAAATTTCTGCCATCCAGATTTAGTAGCTTGCTAAATACGGTGAACTTCTCGGTATAGTTTGGCTGATTTTATTGCCTAGTGATTCACTCTGCAGTGCGTGCTACAATGTTGGAAAGCAAGCACAGTTTAGCGTACGATGACCCTTCGAAGACTTTTCTTGGAGTTCGATTCATTCTCTTTGGATTCGACTCAGTCAAAGAAGAAAAGGTTTTACTTTAATGGAGTTTCTGTTTGCGGTTTAATTGCTTCATTTTGATTATTAATAAATAAATAAAAAAAGAACGAACCTTTAATTGAATTTTGAATCTTCAGGTTCGATCTATGCTTTTAGAAGGAGGTGGAATTGATGCAGTGAATTATGGCACGGATTGCAATCACGTGATAGTTGATAAGCTTGTCTACGTGAGTTAAACAAAATCTACTAATTTGTTTAGCTTTGATGTTGGAGATTATATTATAATTGTAGCTATTCAATAGAGTCTTGAATTGGAATTGTATATGCTTTCATGCATATTGAAAGGCTTTCTAATTAATAAAATTATTGATTTTGATCCCATCAGTTCCAATTGTATGGACACAGTTGTATTATTAGTTTTGTTTGTTCATGGTGCAGGATGATCCTATATGCGTTGCTGCTCGAAGAGATGAAAAGATATTGGTGACTGGACTATGGGTTTTTCATAGTTTTGACGTGGGAATGCCTGTTGATCCTACCTCTGTGAGTTTCTCTAATAGATTTGATTTTTTCCCACAATGTTTACTGTGTTTCGACAAAGTATTTTTTTTCAATTCAATATTGTTGTACTAGTGCATGTTGCTTATGTTGTACCGTGTTCATATTTGTATGCATTCTTCTGCACTTCTAAGTATAACAAGATTCAACTTTCTTTTTTTGGCTGGTCTTAATTTATTTTATGAGCTAAGAATGAGATCAAAAGAATGATATTTGATTCATTTTGTTACTTTAACTTTGTTTTGGCACATTGCCTAGTAACTTTTAACTCATGAAAAGTTATATGTGAGATATGAATGTACATTTGACATCTGGTAATCATCTGTTATACTTTTTGCTCATACTGCTGTTTTATTTTGAGTGTTTCTACTCATTCAACTTCACATCTTTCTGTACAGCAATCCTCTTGAAAGCATTGTTTTGAAACCTTTCATCGTTTCTGTTTAATTATTATTTTTTAATTTATATTTTATGATTGTTACAGGTAATGTATTGGCCAATGAGAGATTTGAATGGGATTCCAGGTGCCAAATTAGTGGTTGTGTGCTTGACTGGATACCAAAGACAAGACCGAGATGATATTATGGTGCTGACAATTACTTACTGTATTTTGCTTTTCAACAGTAAACTTAATATCATTTCTAGTCTTTCAAAATCCTTTCATATTATATCATCCCATCTTACCACAATCTCCTTTCTTACATAGACTATGGTCGCCTTGATGGGTGCAAATTTTTCAAAGCCATTGGTGGCAAACAAGGTTACTCATTTGGTATGCTACAAATTTGAGGGTAAGTTCTCTTATATCCTCGTTATTCATGACACCAGGTATAAGATATATAATTTCCACGTGTGTGCGTGTGATTATATCAATCCTATATAGGTTGAATATTGCTGAGATATGAATTTCTAGTAGTTAGAATTTTGTAAATTACGTTGTATTTAACTAAATCATTCCATTTGGCTCTAATGTTCTGCTAAATTGAGAGGTGTTCACTTGTTTGACAATATGTGAGAAATTCCAGTGCTATTCTTTTCAAGCTATTTGCTGTATGCGGTAAATTTACTAAATGAATCATGATTGCTACACACTGCGCTTCATATTTTAGATGTGATGTTTGTAGACTTCAAGTTTAAAATTGTTCTGTATATTGAATACACACCTCTTCAAAAATAAAAAATAAAACTTTCAGCCGGATAATTGTTATCAAGGCTGTACTTTTTTCAAATACGGATTTAATGTTTAAGTTCTACAAGTCTGGCTGCAAAAATACATTAATTCTTATGTATCTTGATGAATCTCCTCTTACATGTTTGAATCTGTGGTTTTACATTCTGTTATTATTTGCTTGGTCTTGCTCTTTTTGAATCCTAACACCCACTTAAAAGTTTTATTCTTCAACAGGGGAGAAATATGAACTTGCCAAAAAAATTAAGAGGATAAAGCTAGTTAACCATCGTTGGTTGGAAGATTGGTATGCCCAAGTTTGATTTTATCACCATTTGATAGACCTGAATATGCATTGGCTAGTTTATACCATAAACATGCCATTCTGCAGTCCTTTCACTTTAGTATCAATCTATAATTTTCGCTCTTGCATATTTCCAGTTTGAAGGCTTGGGAGCTCCTTCCTGAATCTGACTACACCAAGAGGTGAGAACACGAGGTTGTATGCTTTTTCTCATGGCATAAAGTCTATTACTTTCAGCAGCACACATGCACCTCTTGTGCTAGTGTCTGAAAGCCATTTCTTATGGCTGCCAGAGTTTTAAGGTGCTTTAGTTTCACGTTAGCATGCCAATTCTTGCAATAAGTTAAGTTCCTATGCTTAAATTTAACCCATGGTGCAGTGGATATGAGTTGGAAATGGAGGCTGAAGCTAAAGATTCTGAAGAAGAGACAGAAGACATAGCTTCAATAGATTTGAGAAGGAAAAGTGTTGTCAACCCTCAAGATAGACTAGCTGAGAATAAAAAAATTCATCAGTCACCAGTGGCACAGGAAGGTTCAAAAAACACAGTCTATTTGAGTGCATCTGAAAATTTTGCAAATGTTGGAGATACCAGTAAGATCCAATTAACTCCTAGAAAGGAAATTGACAATGGAAATATGTCATTATCACGAGGAACTCATGATAAGCATCTTGAGAAATCAACTAGCTCGTGTGCTAGAAGTCCTGGAAAGACATCCTCTGAAGTGCCATCCAACATGCTCAATGGTATACCAATCTCTGAGAAGGTTGAACATGTAATATCTTCACCATCTAGAAGTGCTAAGAAGTCTCCTGATGCTGACCTGTCCAAATTAAGTATCAAGAATAAGAAGACCAGTCTTCCTTTAAGGTCAGAAAGAAATGAAAATTACTCAGGTAGTCCTTCTGTCTTGAATATCAGTAAACATGGATTTGGTGATGGTCTTGACATGCCATCAGAGAAACAAAAAAATGGAGCTTATTCTCATGGAGTTAAGACACCTTTAAAGGGAAGCTTATTGCACCTTGATGAGGGGCTAACTAACACTGTTAGTCTGCCCAGCAAGAGGAAAGCAATCGTTTCACGTGGCAATTCAAGATCACCAATTCCGAACCAGTCTCCTAAACCTTTGCTAGGAAGTGGATCAGCAGCAAAAACAATGGAATTGCCAGTTTCTGGATCTTCAATCGATGGCTCACGTCGATTAGGCTCTGATGTTTCTCCAGTAAATATTGGGAGCCATTTGAGGGAGGAAGTTAGTGGTGGTTTTGACATGCCATCACATCTAATTGATCCTGATGGAGTTAAAACACCTTTAAAGGGGTCCTTGTTGCACTTTGATGAGGAGCAAACTGGTAGTTTTCCCAGTAAAAGGAAAGCAACAGTGTCACGTGGCAGTTCAAGATCACCACTGTCGAGCCATTATCCAAAAACATCAATAGTAAGTCGATTGGCAACAAAAATGGCAGAATTGCTGGCTCCTGGTTCCTCAATTGATGGTTCACCTCAATTAGCTGGTGATATTTCTCCCATGAATATCACTGGCTGCTTGAGGGAAGAAGCTTCATTGCCTCCTAAGGATACATCCGAAAGTAGAAATGAGTGTGATGATCAAGCACTTCAACATACTCGAAAAGGTATAGAAATCCAGACATCATCCAATCTGGAAGAAGAGAACCTTTTGAGCAAATCTGATACTTCCAATGGTGTAGAGATGCATAGAAGTGATCCACAAAATATCGGACCCCTATTTCCGAGAACTAGCTCTGTGGTGGAAAAGATGGATGATCAGGCTGATTTGAACTCTTCAAAGGTAGAAAATAAAGGCTACAAGTCTAAACCACAGAAAAAGAAGATGCTTTCCAGGAAGACATTGGGTTCCAGACCAACTATAGGCAAAGGGATCACTTCCAAGCACAAAGGACTTCTTAACCTTCAGAATGCGGTTTTACCAGATGGAGCAGTGGGAGACACAGACACTGCTACTATTCTGAAGAATGTTGCAACGCTTTCTCCAACAACCAATGAAGATGGTCCAGTGGATGATCAAACTAAAACTCCAGATGACAGAGGGCAAAACAAAATTGACATCGGGAGTGATAAAGAAGATTCTTCTAAAGGTGGAGCACCACATTTGGGAAAAGGTATAACTCATGCAAAAAAGCCAGCCAAGGGGAAAACCATACAGATGAAGGAGAAGGGGGCCAAATCACTAGGAGTTAAGATTAGCAATGAAGCTGAAAAGTCTGTTCATAGCGATAAAACCAAGTTGTCAGAATCAAAATCTACAGGCAATGCTGGAGAGAAGAAAACAACCAAGGGTAAGAAACGTCCTCTGACTAAATCTAAGACAAATAAATCGAAGGATGCTAGAGAGGAAACAAAAAATGATGAATCCAATAGCAAGCAAGATGAGAAGACTCTCTCAAGCAATGAAGAAACAGTTGTCTTGGCTGTTACAAGACCATCCAAGAAGCTAAAAAGCTCAGCTGATGAAGAGAAGGAAAATAACCCTGCTACAATTAGGCAAGAAAGTGTAAGCAGGGATGCCAAGGAAATAACTTCCCCAACAGTTAAAAAGCCTATGAAAGATGTCATTAAACTTAACAAGATCGATCCAGAGAATGTTGAGACGAAAACTGTATCTGCATGGTTCATTCTAAGTGGGCATAGGCTACAGAGAAAGGAGTTTCAGCAGGTTATAAAACAACTAAAAGGAAGAGTTTGCAGAGATTCTCATAACTGGTCATATCAGGCTACACATTTCATTGTTCCAGATCCAATCAGAAGAACTGAGAAATTTTTCGCAGCTGCAGCATCTGGAAGGTATATAAATATACATAGTCAACACACACCACAAATCATTCTATGAGTGATTATGATCTGATCAACTGTCTCTAATTAAATTTATCTTGCAGCTGGATTCTCAAGACAGATTATTTAACAGCAAGCATTGAGGCAGGAAGATTTCTGTCTGAAGAACCCTACGAATGGCATAAGAAATGCTTGACTGAAGATGGTGCCATCAACTTAGAGGCTCCAAGAAAATGGCGTCTTCTAAGGGAAAGAACCGGTCATGGCGCATTTTATGGAATGCGTATAGTCATATATGGAGAATGCATTGCCCCTCCACTGGTATTCTAGTTGTCTTGTTATTTAAACAATCTTAGAACATGTTTATGATCACCACCTTTTGCTCATACACTTTTCGCCATATCAGGATACTTTAAAGCGTGTTATAAAGGCCGGAGACGGGACCATACTAGCAACTTCACCCCCATACACACGCTTTCTAAAATCAGGGATAGATTTCGCCATTGTCAGTCCAGGCATGCCTCGAGTTGACATGTGGGTCCAGTCGTTTCTTGAACATGAGATACCCTGCATTGTAGCTGATTATTTGGTTGATCATGTGTGCAAGCCTGGTTACTCTCTTGAGAAGCATGTGCAATACAAGACTCATGAGTGGGCCCAAAAATCGCTCGAGAATCTGGTGAAGCGCGTGGAAGAGGTCGTGGATGAGCCTATAACACCGGAAGAAGATGGTGCTGACGTGGCATGTCAAGCATGTGGAGCTCGTGACAGAGGAGATAAGATGCTGATATGTGGTGATGAAAGTGGCAGTAATGGTTGTGGTGTTGGTATCCATATTGATTGCCTTGATCCTCCACTCGGAGACGTTCCGGTGGAGGATTGGTATTGCCGGAAGTGTTGCCGGAAAAAGATCGGCCGGAGCTCCAAAAAACGTGCCTCTAAATCCAAGTTATGATCCATTGAGTTGTAGTTTTGATGGCTTATGTGACATTGATGTTTGCTAAATATTAGTGAAAGTTAGTTCAGTTTGAATAATTTTAAATTGTATGTAAATGTACATCTTTTTGGTCTGAAGAAACACTATTTGGAATAGATTTATATTTCTTTTTGATGTCTACATCTTTTAGGAGGTTGCTGTAAAATGTCGGCTAGAAAGAAGAATTGAATCTGCTAAATGATTTTAGCTTCGAATTGGGCCGGCCCACCAAAAGGGGTTATGTATTTTTATAGGTGTAATACTTAAAATTTTGGGCTTCAAGAATTTCTTTGACCTCAAGAATTTTGGGCTTCATATTTATAATTAATATTACAAGATTTATCTTGGGCATTAACTTTTAATAACCTTTCAAACATATAGAATGTTTAATGCTACGAAATTTATAGACTATATATTGGTTAGACTTGAAATATTTAAATTTAATATTTTTTACATTAATGCTATGAAAGTTTATAGACTATGTATTCGTTTGAACTTGAAATATTTAAATTTTAAATTCTTCTTACATTAATGCTACCAAAGTTATGGCCTATGTATTCATTAGAACATGAATACTTAAGTTTTAATATTTTTACATTAATGCTATGAAACTTATAGACTTTGTATGCTATATGTATGCTAAATTTGAAAGAAAATAAAAACTTGAATGTCCTAGCGTTTTCGTATAAAATTTTAGATTTAAACATGTTTACATAACTTATTGAATTGGAAAAACTGATGATGACTCATTAAGTCTGAAGCTTGATAGAATTAATGATAGATTCATACTTTAATCACTCTCCAAACTATATTGATTAACTATATGTCTAACTATCAAAAGAAAACCTAACCTTGGCATTGGATACTTTCTTACCAAACTATTGTAAATAAATAAATAGATAAATAAATGGCTATTTATTTATATATATTGACTTCATAATAATACACTAAGCTTTTGATTAAATGCATATTATTTATATTCCTATTTGTGAACTAATTTTTATTTATGAAATTTCGTACGTGTATTGTAGGAGTATTTCTGTATTTTAGGAAATTAATATAAACTATCTTTGATTGATTTTATGAACTTGAAATGAAGTTTGCAAATGCTTCATTTCAAATAAAAGACATATGCAATGAATTTCCAAATTAATTAAAATCCACACTGAAATTAGGAACCATCATGTCCAAACAAATCTAGAAACTTATTATCATATAATTGAAACCCATTTCTTCATGAAAATTACCAATCTAAATATTAAGACTTAATTCATTTATGATGAAACCAAATCACGTTCATTCTTTGACATTATCTCCATTCTTATCAAAGACCTAACAAGTGGCAAATTCACTCCATTATTTTTCTCTATAAAAAATCTGTGAAAAGAGAAAAACCTTTAATATAAACATGCATTTGTCCTTGGAATTAGGGAAAAAAAAAAAAGAAGGAAAACCCCTTTTCTTCAGCCAAGATAATAGAAAAAAAATAGATTCATCAATATTCTATTATATGATATTATTCCCCATATCTATACAAAATTCATCAAATTCAATGTATTAAAAAACAAAATTAAGCACAAATATATGAAATCCTGTGTCAGAAAAATCATTGAATCCTTCAAAGAAGAGAGTTTGAAAACATTAGAAAAATATTAAATTTAATTAAATAAACTGAGATGTGAAGGCATATTTCCTCCACTATCTGGATGCACAGTAATTTATATGAATTAAAAACACACACAACACACACTGAATTTGCATTAAAACACGCACCTATGGATTATAGACTTGTAGGGCAGCTATACATATGATACACATACAGCTAATTTTAATTAATTTGGGCACACAACTATTGAAGCACGAACATACCAACCAATCTGTATGGATTAATTATAAAAATATTGGAGCATTAATACTACAATTAATTAAAATAATTGGATTAGTTTAATTAATTAATTTTACATCCTTTATACACCGCCATTACAACAAATGAAGTTTTGATCCTCTATATAAATTAGATCTCGTCATTAAATTCATCATTTCAAATTATATGTTCAAATCGTCTTATTTTATCTAAATCTCTATCCAAACGAAACCTTAAAAGGCATGCAATTCGCTTCAAGATAATGTGTAATTTTAACAAATTATGAAAACTGGATAAATTTTAACACACATGCAATTTACTGTTAAAGAGAAAAAGATGCAGTGTTAACTTATAATCAATCTGAATTTAAGACACACTTGTTTTCATACAATCAATCTTGATTAGAAATTTGAATTTAAGTCAACACTTGTTATCAATCTCTAATCAATACTACACCCAATATACTATTTCATCAAACTATTTAAAAAGCAAAAACATAGTTGGTTTGGGGAAGGTGAGGAAAAGGTTGGGTTGGAATTAATGAATAGGCACATAGTCCATGAAGCAAAGCCAAGACATTTAGACCAAGTGCAAATAGCAAATAAATGAATTCAAAACTCATAAATTCAACAAACTGATTTCTCTAATTCCATACATTTTAATCTTGAGTAATATATTTTAGAAATCAAAATCTAATATCTTGCAACTTAAAAGAAACCATAAATTCCAAATTTAAATACAGAGAAAGGAAAGGTTGATTTGTTAAGCAAATTAATGGAAGAATACCAAATAATTTCACAACTTCAAAAAAAAAAAAAAAAAAAAATTGGATCTTGCTTACAATAATTGTGCAAGTATTTTTTTTCTTTTTATGTAATTCTTTTTTCTTTTAGTGTGTGGAATTGATGGGTGCATATGATTCCTTACAGGTCACTCAAATTTGCAGATGCATCTTTTGGGCAGCACGTGACTCTTTATCTCTATCTCTTCTTTTTTGCACTCCAAACAGTGCGCAACAAGTATGAATATATGCTCTCATTATTGGATCATCTTTCTTATATATTATTCCATTTTTCTTTCAATATTATCATATATGTATTTTAAAAGACGTAATTTCATGAATATAATTACGTGGGAATAAATCAAATAATTTTTTGGATTGACCCGTTTTACACAATGAAATTCGTAAAACAATCTTACAAGAATCATCGTATTTCAGTAATATTTAATCTTTATCATTTTTAAGGATATTTTTCAATTGATGTGAATAGTTCAATGACTAATTCTTTTTGAAGTTTGAGTGATATTTATCATCTTGTAAGATAGTGATATTGGTTTTAATTATTAAATTCATATGAATTAATATTATTAACTATTATTTTAACATAGGAAATTGACTTAATTAGTAGTTAAGAAACTTCATCAACAACAACCAATGGTTGCATAGTCATTACCATTATTATAACATGGAATAGCTATATAACCTTAATATCCTTGATTTCAATTCTCTATTTTATTCAGTGTTTTATTTTATAGGTACATAAAATATTTCAAAACATAATGTTAGAAAAAAAAAATCAATTTTATCATAACAATTAACTTTTTCTCACATGGTTTTCAAATGGAGACATAGTAAGATGGCCATGTTTGAAGTGGGGAGTCATTGTTTGGTTGATTGGTGTGGAAGTGAAGAACCCAATTTCTTAAAAAAATACTTAGAAAAAATAAATAAATAAATAAAGAAAAATGAATGAAATTTAACTTCCAAGTAAAGCTACACAAGAATTAGTATAAAATTGGCAAGAAGTGGAAGTTGATATTGCTATAATAGAGAATAATTTGGATTTTAGCATATCAAAGTTTTCACTCTCTACGAAATTCACAAAAAGCCAGAGATTGTGAGAATATTTGTACACCATTGATTTTGAGGTTTGTAGCTTCCAATGTCACTTGTGCTTTTGACTTTATTTGTATTTTCTTGTGTTTATGAAAATTATAACAATTTGCTCTTTGCTTGGAAACAAACCCAAGAGCATTACTTTTAAGAATTTGACCATTCTAAATATATTTCTTTCTAAAACTTTACATATAGACTAACCAAACTTTGATAACATGAGCAATTTACCATATTTAAATTCATTATAGTAAATTTTGGACAATCACTTTTACATATAATTTAAACTACATGTATTAAAGGAGGTAAATAGCAGCAAATTAATGTTTTTTGAAATCCTAATCACGTTTGTGGGAAAATAAAAACTTATTAAAACAATATTTATTTTGGAGAAAAAAGAAAACCTTATTCAAAAAGACTTTATTTTGGGATGGGGAGTGCTTATTCATGTAGTTGTATTAAAATAAACGTTGCTTTAGAAAATAGAATAGACTCAATTTATCTCACAATACAAAAAATTGTAATCTTTTGTTTTTTATATTAAACTTTTATTTGGAATTATACATTAATTTTTTTTTATTAAGTGTTGGGTTAATATAGTCATTTTATATACATATTTATAGGTACTAAATGTTTTCTTAATCTTCCTGAAAAAAACTCCAACGATAACATTTTGAATATATGAAGTATATTTCTTAATTATTACCACTCATTTCGAATAAGTATCATTTTAATAAATGATATTTCAAAATAATAATCACTATTAAAAAAAAATCCCAAAATTTACTCTTATTGGACAAACTCTTTAGTATTTCGAAAGTAATGAGCATTGAAACAAATAAAGCATTGAACAATCAAGTCAGACAGGATGGATCATACACTTTTAAGACTCTTTAACTTTTCATGATGTTTATCAAAATCATGCTTATTTTGGGATGGAAAAAAATAGTTTTTATTAATATGTATATCAATTTTGGTATACAAAATCAGAATATCATAAAAATAGAAAGTTATCTGCAATTTCATATTTTATCATGTGTATTTTGACTATATGGTTCATTGGGTGTTTGATTTAAATGCGCAAGAAAGTATATAAACAAAGTAATAAGTCATAAAAAATACTTTTTATATGTTTAATCTATTCTCAAAAGTTACTTTCATGTACCTAATACTCTATAAATATTTCTTTTCTAGATGTTTATTTTTGCATAAAAGAAAGATTATATTTCAAAAATTGAAATTACTTCTGTTTCCTCTATATCCGACTTGATTTACAGACATAACAAATTAAACTTAATGCAACAAGTCAAATAGAAAAATAGATAAATCAACACAAACAACAACCCACAATTTCTAAAAGCTAATTATTGTTTTAGTCGACGAAAAAAATTGTTATATTTCAAAGAAAAAATTACAATTTTTACAAAATACAAACAAATATCAAAGAAAACAACATTGAAGATCTAATATTTGTAAATAGACCAAAACCAACAATCTCCATATTTCCCAAAATAAAAAACCACAATGATGGCATCATTTGTACCCTGCGCATTGAGAGTTGTACAATTGGTTGGCAGCCAAAGAAGTCACATGGCCTACCAAACATAATAATAAGCCCAAAAAACCTTTTTAATGATTATTCCAATTTCACTCATGTAAAAAATTCTGACCCCATGCTTTAATCGAGAAAGTTTTTACCTTGATTTGAGTAAATGTCCTTTTATGATGCCACTGTAAAAAAGTAAAATCGGTCCACATTTTGAAAAGTAGAAAAAAAAAGACGCTGACGTCCGTACAATTTGCAGTGTGTCATTATTTACCTTTGGGAAGGGTTGGTGGGGTAAGTAATTATGGCTAGTAAAAGTTCAATTTAAAAGAAAAGGAAAAAGGGTTAAATAAATAAATATCTGAATAATCTTCTTGTACTGAGTGCTGCTATGCCCTTCTCTGTTGTACATTATCCATAGCCAAAACTGTCAATCTCCTGCATTGGCAGCTTGTACCATGGATTTTGCCACATTTTTAAATGTACAAGTGTTTGAGTGGAGTTATTGACAATGTGCATCAAGATTGGCATTTCTTTGGATTTCAATCCACGAGTTTCATGTTTTGTAATGTTTTCTTTCATATTTACACTACAATTAGAATATAATAGAATATATTAAATTTTGTGTCAATTTTTTTTTTTTCCAATCCTCTACCGTTATCCAAAAATCTCATATTTTTGTCGGATATACAATTCACTTCAAAACAATACGTACAATTGTTAACAAACATATGATTCGATTACAAGACATTTTTGTGATGCCATAATTTTAGTAGAACACATTATGCGTCCTTTATAGCAAAACTAAATCACATACATATATAAATTAAGAGACAACTGAATAAGTCCAATACATACAATTTGACGTTAAGAAAATACCACACAATGTTAACATACAATCTGGATTCAAAACGACACTTGTTTGAAACGACATTCAAGGCAATACATTACGCACAACAACCTCCATATCTCGACACGTTATTGTCTGTAGTTGTCGATCTCTGGTCAATATACACGCAATATATTCATTGAACAATCAAACAACTTCAAAAGTAAAACATAGTTGTTGCGTGAATGTAAAAGTTATGTTTGAAATTAATTAAAATTCAAAACGTTAATTGTTTGAAGTCACATTAAATGCTATACATTACGTATAACAATCTGCATATCTCGAAACAGTTTTTTGTAAGTAATTGTCGATCTGTAGTTGATACTATACCAGATAAATTTCTTCTAACTATCAAACTATTTAAAAAGCAAAGGATGAAGAAGGTTATGTTGAAATTTAATGAAAAGGGACATAGTCCATGAAGCACAAAACCAAGATCTAGACTTAAGTGCAAATAGCAAAGAGGTAGCAAATGAAAAAAAAAAAAAAAAAAAAACAACTCTTAGAATGTCAGATTTAGGAAGGTGTGTGGTTGGATAAGGCTGACATGAAAAAAGGAATAGTAGCATTCATACAAGACATGAGATAGAAGCCAAAAGGCAATTGTAATAATGGCTTACCCATCACCCCTCCCCCTCAAACAACTCTTTATCATGAAAGCATTTATTTCTACCTCCCATTTCAAGAACTAGTAAATTATGATGCTCTGAAAGAAAAGGACTCACAACTAATTGCATGCCTAGCAAAGATTATATAGAAATGAAGACAAAAGTTTCAAGTACTGAAATTGAAATAAAATTTGTATAGGTACCAAGTAGAAAAGAAAAAAAGAAAAAAAATAAAACAAAAATAGAGATAGTACTAGTAACAAAATTTTATCCAGGGCGGTAGTACTACATGCTTCCCAATTTGTACATTGCCACCAGAATCAGATTCTCCCGCCGGTTCTATTAACATTCAAAAGTACACGATTATTCCACTTTTTACCCCATAATTACCCACTAAATCAACAGCTTAATGCTTCATATTTCAATGGAATTGGGCGATTAAACCCTGCTTGAGATAGCAGATTGCCAACAACTGCAAGATCCCTGCAGAACACTCCTTGAAAAACTGACGCCGGTGGCGTTTTAATGGCACTGGGCTTGCTTTCGACCACTGGAATTGGTTCCACTCTGGCGGAGGAGGGTGGCAGCGCCACCACCGCCTTCTTTCTTTGCTTCTCAGCTGCCTCTTCATCTATAATGGTGGTCATTAGACTTGTATACCCCTTCTGAATCAATCTATACAGCAATAAAGCAGACATTTTCGAACGATCCCTCACTGAATCGACGTCTTTCTCATCAGCAAACTCGCATCTCTCGATGAAGCTTGATGATTTGTCCGGCTTGTGTTTCAATGTCAAGAGCAAATGTGCTCTTTCTAGTTCCGATCTTGAGCAGCCTCTTCTCAATCCGATCAGAGCGTAGTAATCAACGTTTCCAGTTTCACCAGCTGCAACCCTTTGCTTCAATTGTTGGATTTTAGAAGCTAATGAACACAATTTCCCTGGAATTTCACGATATTGGACGTGTTGTCGCTTCCAAACAGGGCCTGGAAGTTTTCTATCTCGAAGGATTGAGTTGTAGAGCAGTTTCAGATGCTCCAGATCATGGAGACTATCAGGCAGACATCTTATGGCCTCGAATAGGGTGGCTCTGATGGTGAGAGCATCAATGGAGGAAGTGTCTAGCGCTAGTGCCCTATTGCAATCAGCTATGGCTTCGGCGAGTCTTCCGGCGGATCGGAAGGCGGCGGCGCGGTGGACGTAGCATTCAGAGAGGAATCCCTGAGGAGCGCCACGGCGGCCGTCGAGGATTTTGGAGAAATGTCGGATGGCTTCGGAGTAGAGGCCGGCGTCGAGGGCGGCGATCGCGGCCGTCTTACGGCGGATGAGGAGTTTGATGTGGCAGAGGAGGTGGGAGATGCTCTCGGATTCGGTTTTCGGAGGAGTTTGAGGCTGGTTGTTGATGGAGTTATCGCCGGAGAGAGGGAATTTGTTGAAGGAGAAGATGTCGTCGGAGAATGAATTGCTTTCGCGGCGAAATGCAGCGGTGGCGAGGCGTTTTCCGGTCTGGAGCAGCACCATGGCTTCCTCCATTAAGCCGAGGTGGCAACATGCTTGACCCAAAACAGAGTACCTGTTTGTGAAAATGACTCAGAGAGATTAGAACCGAGTCAGTTGGAGACTCGTAGAACTCAATCCAACTCGTTGAAACGATCATTAATATTTATCCAATTTAATCTCGTTTTTGGTGATATGTGCGAATAAGAAATACAAATTTGACTTTTGAAAGGAGCATTATGCATTAATTAACACCTGAATTAGGTGAGATTTCATTAATGGCGAGCAGCGATTTCGCGTAAAAATCAAGCATCTGATTAAACCAAAAAAAATAGAAAAAAAAGAGAAATTCAACTCTCTTCCAGAAATTAAATTACCTCCATTGTCCTTCTTTTTCGACGTTTTTGCAGAGGCCAGCAATGACCTTCTTCTTCAAATCGGACACAGAGAAACATTTGAACGCCGGCTCGGTTCCACTCAGCGACTCACCGCTGGAGGAGGATGAGAGAAGCTTGACTCGCTCCTTTGATAACTGTGTGGACGAGTTGTCCGATGAGCCACACGACGACGTATCATCGGCGGCGACCATCTTCAGACTCGGAATATAGTCCTGCAGCATATCCGCCACCTCCTTAAACCGCCGGAGATACAGCAAGCATCGCGCCTTCAGCTCCAGCACCACCTCCATGCGCGGCGCCAGCGAGAGCGCCGCCTCCAACATCCCCAACGCAGTCGCAATCTCGCTCTGCTCTTGCGTCGCAATCAGCATTCTGGCTTCCCTAACGTACCTCTCCACCATCTGCAATACATTCGGAACCATCAATCAATCTCCTCACCACATAATCAGCCAAACCACAAAGCAAAAGAAGAAATAGTGATTACCTTTCTATTGGTGAGCCACCAGTGCTTCTTTTCTCCGCCGGCAAGAGACGGAGATACCGCAGCCATGAATGGATAGCCAGAATCAACCATCAACAGCTCTCTCTCTCCCTCTCTCTCTCTCGACCTCGCTTAGAGTGAGAAACTAAATGAGGGTGAAAAACATATTATATATCAATACCAAATCTTCCCTCACACGTCAAGAGAGAAGATTTGAATCTGAGAGAAAATGAAGAGAGAGAGAGAGGGAGGGAGGTGTAAATAGGAGAGAAGAGTAGGAGAAAGGGATTTAAACAACAAATGCCAGCTTTGACCTGAGAGAGAGAGAGAGAGCTTCATCCCTCTATCTCATCGCTGGCACCCAGATTCTCTCTCTTCCTCTCTCTCTCTCTCTAGACTTTAGTTTGAGAGACTTCTATTGGTTATTACACGCGCTACTACCACTGCGATTACCAACCTATTTTAGAGAGTTTTTTTTTTTTAAACAATTATGCATGAAAAGAGTAATTTATTTAAGTGATGTTAAAAGAATTGTTTGATAAATACAGGAATTTGTTTCAAATACATTAACTATATATTATTAAAAAGTGATATTTGTATTTGTTAAATGATTCTGATGAGTTTCATATGAGTAAATCCAACCTTTTTTTTAAGAAAGAAAGCTATTAATTGATATTTACTTATGTTTAATCTAGTCAATAAATAAATTTAAATATACTCTTGTATTTGATATAGAAAAAATAATTTTATGTTGTCAAATTTGATTTCCAAAAAATGGAAAATTCCTCGATTAAAATAAGGGACGCATGTACGATTAGGCTTTTGGTTGTTTTGTATGACTCGACAAATCGGGACAAAAGGGTAATAAGCCATCAAATTGCCCCAAAAAACAAACAAATAAATACATGAAGCTTTTTAATTAAGTATATTAAAGATAAATATATAAATTTATATGAAACAGTTTTACAAAATATAATCAAATTTATTCACTGATGAATATCTATTTAATACATCATATTTTATATTTAGACGCGGATGATTTTATTTTAGACTTTCTAAATGGCATGCACATGTTAAGGGTATCACTAATTTAAATTTGTTATACATTCACAAGATAAATATAAAAAATATATATTTCTCAGAAATGGCCAATTTTTTTTTTAATTGATGTATTATTTATTAAAATGCGAAATAAATTATTAATTACATACACCCATGTGGGTAGCGTTTCCTAAAAAGTCATGATTGCTTTAAATTATTCCCCCCCCCCCCCCCCCCGAAAATGGTATTGTGATTGTATATATTTATCCCTTTGTAACAACAATAATTTAAGAATTTTGGAAATCAATTAGCAAAAGAAGAAAAAAATTAAAAACCAAATGTATGGTGA
This sequence comes from Scutellaria barbata, assembly GCA_028654395.1. Taxonomy (NCBI): domain Eukaryota; kingdom Viridiplantae; phylum Streptophyta; class Magnoliopsida; order Lamiales; family Lamiaceae; genus Scutellaria; species Scutellaria barbata. Next base: position 25,306,960 of record CM053649.1, read on the forward strand.
TTATTGCAATAGTTGTTGATGAGTTTTATTATATGCAATATAACATTCAAGACCTTTTTTTTCTGTTGTCCCTCAACAGCACAATATTTATTGGCAACCACTTTTAAAAAGATTTTTAATAATTAATGATACTACAATAAATTTTATTGCATCCCAAAAATTAATTTTCCTCTAATTCATTTCAAAAAGACTCATATTCTCTTCATTCAATTCTCCCAGCCCTCAATTAATATCATATAATTTAATACTCCATTTGTTTGAATTTATCAGTTGTTTAAGGTTGTTTCACCTAAATTCTAAAAATATTTAAAATGTTAAATATACATTTTTTGAATAGTAAAAAATGGAATTTACAACCATAATCTTGTCTTGGTTAAAAAACCGACGAATAAATTGAAATAAATTATAATTTGTTAAACGGTGGTTGTTTCGAAATAAAAAAATTACACTATATGCACATGGTTATGAAAAAAAACATCTGATTTTTTATGAGATGCAAAACAATATAAATATATATATGGTATTTTCAAAAAATAAAAATCATAAATCAGTAGGTGTCACATTACTAGAAACACAATAATAATAATAATAATAATAATAATAATAATAATAATAATAATAATAATATAAAAAAAAGGGAAATAAGATAAAATTGTATATTTATGAGGCATGAAGAAAAGAAAGTATTCCTCTCATCGTAAGCCACAAGATTCATGTCCTTTTGCTTTTCTTCTTCTCCTTTCCTTTACGATGGGTTGTTTCTTTTTCCCTTTGCTTTAGATTTCACCAAAATTGATTAATGAGTGCACATGAATTATTGTGGGTGGATAAGAATACTACAAGGTTTGTCTTAAAGCCTCCTCTTCTATCTTCCAATATGATTCCTATGAGACTGTTTTGTGGATCAAATTGTGATAAAACGAGTCAATCAACAAATTTTATTCGAAAAATATTAATTGACATGTTAAAATGAGTTTTATTTATGATTAGTGATGCCACTTGTTGGAATTATATATATGAGACAGTTTCATAAATATTTATGTTTTTTTTTATCACGTTATGATTTATAATTAATTTTATTGATACATATCGAATATATATCAAAGCAAGTATGGCTATTTTATACATATATATTAAGTAAATTGGTTTACCTATTTGTGGTGGAACAATAAACGATTGACAGATCAAGAATTCGGTCGGCAAGTCCTTCTCACGAAATGCACAAACTTGTTTTCATTATCGTAGTTCAGTATTGTTGAGAATGCAAGAGATAAAAATCTTAAAAAAAAAAAATACAAAAAGAATTTTCTATTATGAAATGATCAGATTGTGTCGCAATTATACAAGATATGTAATGCATATCTTTTTAATATATATAGTTGCTAGAAGTACGTGTTTAGAAAATATAACTATTTTATACTAGATATGAATGTTAATTGGTTCAAAAGTTACAAATGTGGCACCTAACTCCTATAATAATAATATCGTATAATACATAAAGGTTATTGGAGGTAAAAATATTATTTCATCCTAAATTATTTCATCATTATTTGAATACCAACCCAGTCCAAATCGGTGCGTTGGATTGAATTGAATTATATTATAAATTAATCAAAATTGATAAATTTAAATATTAATTGAGCAACAAAACATATAAAGTTATATATAAATAAATATAAAATGCATCCAATTAATAAGAAAAAGGGTCATATTTATTTAAACTGCGATTTTTGTAATAATTTTTGAGTTGATTGAATCAAAACATTATTATTGATAAATCATTATTTCTCTCATACGCCATTTTATCAAATCAAAACTAATTGTTTAGTCGACGATCTATGTCAGACATAAAGTGAACAATTAAAAGTTAACTTACAAATTTTAACATGGTTATTTTCTAGACCAAAAGAAGTGTTAGTAATACGAATTTTTTTATATGTTTATTTCGTTGATGAAAGAATTAAAACATAAATAAAGCTAAAAACACAACAAAAAAAAAGAAAATTAAAAGTAAATAGGCCCCTCATTTATTATCCTCTCTTTACATATAAAGGGGGTCCTTACAATCTCGTGGGTGGGCCCACTGCCACTTGCCACATCACTGAATGCACCACGCCGTCTTCCACGTGGCACAACCTCTACGTAGGCCCTCACACCCAACCACATGTTAATTTTTCTTCTTCATATATTTTGAAAAGAGAAGTGGCTTATAAATAGAAATTTTTACCTAATTATTTAATTGTTCTAATTATTCAATAAAAAAAAAAAAAGGTATTTGAGGCAAAAGTAGGAAAATATGAAAAATATCGTGTACGTTTATCCAATATTTTTTTAAAGTTATAATATACATGATTTAAACATTATATATTTAAAATATTTGTATGACCTAAATATATCATGCCACAATTAATAAATATACACCACTTTTAAATATATTTCACACATACTTGATAATAATCTATTAATTAGTAAGATATATTAATGCAGTAATTATTATCATACGGCCAACTTATTATTGAATGGATCATTATATAGATACAAGCAAATGGTGATAATCATGTGGCATTTTGGTGCATCAATGGGATCACTCATTCATTAATTATTACTCTTATCAATTTAAATATATAAACTCATTTACTAATTATTACTCTATATTAATTTAAAATATATAATATGAAGGCAAGAAACCGAACATGTGCAACACCTAATACATCATACACACACTCCACTTATAAAACGGAAAATTCAAAGTAAATTTTCGTAGTGGAAGTTGACAATTTTGCCACTAACTTGATTTGTAAAGCTTATAATTTACTAATTTACTATTTTAGCACTAACTTTGATTTGTAAAGTTTATAATAATTTTGGTGGGGCTAGAGGTTTTGCCTTTACACCTTCGATGTCTATAATATCATTAAATGCTAATTTTTTTCCCTAAGAAATTAGTTTACTAGTTTAGGTTTAGCTTGAATGGAGGAAGTTGAAATGTAAGATAATATATTTATTGATGATATTTGGATAGATATAAATTTGAAATCTATTATTTTTAACTTGGATTAAAAAAAAGTCTTTTTATAGTTCCTAATAACATTCAATTACATGATATTATGGTATTTATGGTAAGGATATTAGTGCACCTTACAGCAATCTTATGTAAGGCGGAGGTTTGTATTGATTGATAAAAATGAGTCAATCCATTCAACAAGATCAATATCAGGCTCCGACTCACGTAAAATCTTATATAAGAAGGTCTCATATAAACTTTTGCACTCAACTTTTACGTGATAGTGAGACAGTAGTTCCTATTACTTTTCTTAATTTTATGGTATAAAATTATGAAATTCATCTCACAAATTCATTTGTAGATTATGGATTATGAATTATAGATTTATGAAATTAGATTTGCTGCCTTGTCTTACAAAAATTGTTAGTATAAAACAAGGAAGTTAGATTTGTCGTTTAATTGAGAGTTGAGTTTGACTCCTTTCCAACATCAGAGGGAGCAGTGCCTTAATAAAAAGGACAATGGATAGGGGACCATATTATTGAAATTTTATTTTTTTCTTCTCAAACCATAGCAACACATTCTTCTAATTATTATCACAGCTAAGGAATTCCAGCTTGTATAGAAAAAAAAGGGGCCCTTGCCCAATTTGATTGGAGAGAAGCCCAATCTCAATTTCAATCTAATCATCACCTATACATATTATATACATATTATTTATTTATTTATTTTGCAGCTAGCTATGTATGGGCTTTAGGTCCCACCCATTTCATTTTACATGTATTTTTCTTTATGATTTGAGTGCAATATTTCAAAGATTTGAACCCATAATTAGCTACATTTAGTTTAATTCACACTAGTTTATTTGGGGGTAGTTTTGGTATTTTGAAGAACATTATTATGCTATAAAATGGACTTACTAATCTCATAAAGCTAACAACATAAGGGGGAAAGGGTGTAATGAAGGTGAAAGGTCTATTATGAATAAATATAGGAAAAATATCTAATTATTTTTACTATAAAGGGAAGAAAAGGCAACAATGTCAATGGGTTCATGATGTCTATTTACTTGAATCCAAGATAATTAAAATGGTCCATTATGTCAAGATGTGATGTACGTTCATGGACATATGGATTAAATTTTCTATATTTATGTGAATCAATGAAAGACTTTTATAACCCAAATATATATTGGTATATAGTCCCTACATGAAAAACTATGATTGATAAACATTAAATAAAACAAATGACATTTAAGGTACAAAACTTACACATGACATGTCTCTCTTAGTAATCAATGTTTGAAATGTGACAATAGCAAAACACAGCTCTTATTGTAGTGCTAGCAAATAGATATTGGCCAAGAATATATTGTCTACACACCATTCTACACTATTCGTTTTTTATTTTAAAAAATAACAAGTCATTTTGTTTTTTTATATTGTGGTAGATGGCATGAATGGTTTCAAGACACAGTTGTAACCAATCATTTTAATTTTGTATTTTATTTTTAATTTTATTTCCAATCATCAGCCGTTTTCATGTAAACTAACCGAAATATATATATATACATATATATATATATATATATATATATATTAAATTAAGGAGACACATAAGGTCAATTATATATTGGTTGAATTATGATGTGTGCAATTTCATTATCATCTCCCTATTTCATATAACCATCGATTCACGTACACACTCGTTTAAGTATATTTTTTATGAATGTTATATCCAATAAAGCTTATTGAATGTAATACAAAATAAACCCTAAAAATTTGTCAAATCCGATCAATTCTTTTTTTTTTTTTTTAATAAAATAAAAGGAAAGAACATCAACATAATTGGGACCTAAATACTCAAACTAATAAGGTTGAGGATTAGTTCTTTGGACACTCCAATGATTTAAGTAAAACATAAACCTTGAAAGTTGGATGCTTGTAAAGAAATTAGGAGTAGTTGTCTTCTTGGTGGGATTTCTTTAAATATATATTATTTATAATATCAATAAATTTAGAAACTTGACACATCTCCCGTTTGGCAGTATGGTATTTATTATAAATCTGTATCACAATTATATTCACCTTCCAAAAACAATTCATGAAAGTGATACAAATTGAAATAAAATAATGACAGCTTTGATTTAATTATATTTTATAGTATTTCTTAATATAGCTTTTTCAAAGATGATAGATGACTCTTAAGCTATATCGTATATGGTGCACATAAATATTAGAGTGTGTCTCGTACGCATCAGTTGCACATGTAATTTAGATCAATTTGGATCCGCATGTTTTTAATTTTAATTTTTTTTTTTAGATCAAAACTTTTATATACAAATTTTGTAACATTTATGTACAAATTTTGTAATATTTATGTATAAATTCTGTGACCTCTATGTTCAATAACTTAGAAAAAAAATGAAGAATTTCAGCAAAATTTGTATATAAGATATCTTTATATTATATTCATATGATCCTTATGTATATATATGTGCCTTTATATATAAATATTCATATATGAATATATAAAAGGGTCACATGAATATCACATAAAAGTATCTATGTACAAATTTTGATGAAATTCTTCATCTTTTTTTTTCTCTAAGTTACAATGCATAAAAATCACTGAATTTGTATATAAAAGTTAAGACATAAAAAAATAAAAAATAAATTCAAGGTTAAGACATAAAAAAAAAAAAAATTTACGGATTCGAATCAGATCGACACGAATTGCATGGATTTTAGATTCATGCACAAGAGAATTTGTGTAAATATTAACATTCTAATCACATATTATAAATGTGATGGTTAAGGAGTCCTTTGTAATTTTTACTTATGTTTACTTAAAATTAATTCAAAATAGTACCTTTATTTTTAAAATATTATGTTTTACTTCAAAAAATTTACTCATAATTTATTTTGAAACTTATTCTAGTATTACTTCTTACTTAAAATGTAGTATTTTTACTTAAATGTAATATTTACTTTACTTGAAAATGTAACACCTTTTTTTTTTTTTTTTTTCTGTCAATGTAATAACTTTTATTTAAAAATTTGAAAAAAAAATTACACAAATAGTTCTGAATTGCATTTTGTCCTTAATTAAAACCAAACAACATCATAAATAAATTGTTAGCATGTTGTACGAACATGATTGATTTATGGATGAATTGTCATATATCTTTCAATCTCCTGGTATCCAATTGCGTTCTAATTAAAACATGATCATGATTTATTTATGGATCTCTATGAAAATAGATGTTAGGTTTATTCAGCAATTCAATCAGATTCAGACTTGCAATTGATACTTAGGTTATGAAGAACACTAACCCTAATTGAATTAAGAAAGAAAAGAAAATTCAAGAAAAATAGAGAACGCAAGAATTTACGTGGTTTGACGAAGTAAACTTGATCTACGTCCACGGGAGAGAGAAAACCCTCACTAATTTAACCAAGAATTACAGAAATCGAGCTATCCCCAAAAACTAGGTTTAGGGTATATATAGAACCCTAGAAAATCCAATCTTGAGCAATACTTATCCAAATCTAACGAATCTTATCAATTTAGACTCGTCTGATAAGCAGGAATAAAAGCCCTATGTTTTGGTTTAGAATCGGATTTGATTTAATATCCGATTTTACAATTTTGCCCCTAGAACCCTAATTTTAGCCCCAAAATGAGAATTCAACCCTAATCTTGAATTCTGCTCAATTTGGCCGAAATTGATCTGGTTCTTCTTCAATTGACTTCGATTCTTACTTCCTCAGCTCACCATGCATGCAAATTAATGTATTTTGAGTCACATTACTCACAATAGACTTTCTAAAATTATATATATTGAGCTTCTATCTCACGATTTATTCATCAAACGATTTAAAAATATTATAAAAATCATATCCATTGTAATTTATATTGATGCCAAAATAAATAAATAAATATAAACGTCTAACTACCAACTTATGACAAGATCCTTACTTAAAGGGAATCAAAGACATTGGAAACCCATATAACTACAATAAATAGTTGTAAGCAATAAAAATTCCCATAACAAGAAACATAGATACAAGAAGAACTAAGACTAATAATTAAATATTTAATCAACCAAGAATCATTAATTCAAATTAATTCCAACTTTAAAAAATAGGGCAAAGCCCCCATTCTCAAGACATGTTGGTGCACGAGGAACCAATTGGGTGATGATGTGAATTCCTAAAGATTCTCTTATCTCATCTCAAGTTTTAATCATAATTAATGGAATTATGATGTTTTTAAATATATATTAATTATTTGTTACAATTTTGACGGCATAATTATTTATTAATATATTTTGGATTAAGTTTTAACCAATCAAAATGGTGTAGCGTTTTATCCAATGTGAAAGTCTTTGGCATTTTTGCAGAGTTGTGTGGGCGCACGTGCCCACCATGTGCCCATGTCGTGCGAGCCACAATGTTAGAAAGTAACAGTGCCAGCCTAATTTTTGTTGCTTTATTTATTTATTTATTTTTTGGCTGGAAAATAAATGAGACATTATCAATTAGTGAGCTTATTTTAGTGATTTAGTGTGTATATAATAAATTTTAAGGTTTTTTCATATAAATTATCAAAAATCAAAATTGTATGACAATCTTTAAAATTATTAAAACAAGAATAAATATATTATTTCTTTTATAATAAAACGGGTTTTTAGAAGACTTAATATATAAATTACAAAATTTATATTTTGATGTGATTTACGAGTTGTCTTATTTAAATTTATATTTTGATGTGATTTACGAGTTGTTTGAATAAGACTATATGTTTTCGAATTTAGATTATAAAGATAATTATAATTATAATTATATAGAGTAGCATAAGGTACACTTAATGTGGACTCTAATCGTTCTTTTTTTTTAGCACCATAAATTAACTTTTCTAATAAAAAAAAAAGTGAGCCAACTTAAGTATCGAATATGAATATATGATACTACGTGCTGCCTTAATTAACATAATATATATATTAAACATAAGACTTTATTTAACCCATGAATTTATCATATCTGATAAATTTTGAATAAACAAATTTATAGTGGGAAAAGAAGCAGTGAATTTAGACTGAGGAAATGCAGGTATGCAAGGGTACGTAAATGGTTTGGAAAGTCAACAATGATTTTGAATTCGTTGACCATTTCGTTGGAAGATTCAATCTCTTTGACTCCAAGCAATGTGAACATTAGTCAAATTATGTAATCATACATACCTCTAAGTATACCAATAATCATTGCATACATGATACATGTACATATATATACACATATTCACACCTTCAAGCCTTCACAAAATATTAAATTAAATTATTTAAAGTTATATATATATATATATATATATATATATATATATATAAATTTAAAGTCGAAGGTTGAATTTGAGATATGAATGAGTCTATCTATTATCTATAAAATAGGGATTTGCAAAATGAGTCTACAAAATAAAAAATGACTTGTAAAAATGAATTTATATTGTCGAATATGGAATTTTATCTCATAAAAATATATATTTCAGGCAATTTCATATTACTTTTTACGTTGTTTAAATTCAATACATTTATAGTTTTTATTGAGCCCCACTGCAAATATCTGCATTTTTACAGTCACTTTACAGCTTTTTTACTTCTTAAGTACGGTTTGTTAAAAAGGAAAAAATAAATCAGAAAAGTTATAACAGGGTGGTGGGGAGTAATTAAATTTAAATTTGGGATAAATTGGATTTTAGTGTAAGTTCACTGCACAATGTGAGTATGGGCATTTTTGGTAAATTGGACTTGTAGTAAAATTTAACTTTTGTAGAATTTCCAAATGGTTGTTGGATGATTACCAAGAGATGGATTCTCAAAAAACCATACAACTTTTAACTTGAGAAAAATAATTATCTTTAATGCATGTCAAATTTAAATAGATAGATTATGATCAAAAACTTGTTAATGAGAATATTCTTGGGGTTTGAAATTTATATATCCATATTATTAAAAGTGAATCATCAATTTAAAACGTAAGGTTATTTAAGGTAAAATACAATTTTAGGTCCCTAAAATATTAACTGAAATCTGAAGGCCGTTATAGTATGACTTTATTTTCAAAATTTCCTGAAATAATTTTATAATCTGGCGATTGAGTTGTCATTACGTATATTTTATAGATTTTTTTAATTTTGTTATTTGTTATTTTAAATGAGATATTTAAATTATACGTTGCTGCAAATGAGATAGAATGAATAAAGTTTTAAGTGGAGGATCTTAAATACTCCTTTTGTCCCATAAGCCTATAAACATAGGCTTGTATATTATTAGACCCATCCGTTTCATAAAAATAATCTTATTATTATATTAATATAGTTTTTAATTTATAATTATATATATGTCATTCATTAAATCTATATTAAATTAGTACTCCCTCCGTCCCGGATCACTTTGCACACTAAATTGGGCACACTTTTTAAGAAAAAGTAGATATTTGTTTTTTGGTTGAGGGTATAATGGTCAAATTAGGCACAACTTTTAAGAAAAAGTTTGAATATTAAATGGTATTGTGTGAGAACAAGTAATGACATTCTTTGTAAATAAATGTGTATTGTGAGGGTGTTGATTATGTTAAAATTTGCCATTTTTTGGTGTGCAAAGTGTTTGGGGACAAACTAAAAAGGAAAGTGTGCAAAGTGTTAAGGGACGGAGGGAGTATATTTTAATTATTTATTTATTTTTGAAATAAGAAAATGTTTTATTCAATACTAGAATTAATATAAAATAAGGATATAATTGGAATTTCAATTTTTTTTTTATTTCGTTAAAAATAAAAATAGACCTAGCTTTAAGGGATGGGGAGAGTATTAGATAAAAATGGGCAACATACCATACTTCAATATGTATTGCATTACACTTTATTAGCATATATTATATAATATAACATGGAAATTAAATGCTTTTATAAGAAAATGTTAAAATGTCTACTGTGGACAATTTTTAATATATTATATATAATGATTTTATTTTTTAATTATATGAAAAATAAATTTAATAGGTATTTTGAATTTTCAGACACAACTAAATGAATTTATAATGGATAGAGCAGAGTGGATGCTCTCTATACATATAATATTATGATATTATTATTGTATTGCTTAGACTGGGCTAAACTGGTTGAAACAATACACAGCTTAAAGCCCCATAAATTGGTCCATTGGACATGTTAAAATTGAGCAAATTTTTGGGCTTTTTTTCTCCTTTCTTTACCCATCCTGAAAAAAATAGTAATAATATCAATTTTCTCAGAAAAGAAAAAAAAAAATTATATACATATATATATATATATATCTCGCAGAATAGCATAGGTTATTCCAGTATTCTTCATCCCACAATTTTATATTTCATCCGTTGTGACAGTTAATTGAACTATCAATCAAAACTATATATTCAAACTAGTCATTTTGATAATACATATAGAGACACAAGATTATAAGATAGAAGATCTCATTTAACCAAAAACTAAATTCCAATCTACATTTAAATTATATTAAAATTTCAAAAATAAAAGAGAACTAAGAGAACATATATTTCAAATTTCAAATACATTGTTGTAATATTTCAAATTTCAAATACATATATTTAAAGGCCTTCATTCCACATGGTTGATGATGACCTTGTTCTTCAAATTTAAATTTCAGTTTTCAACAATCTAAGATCGATCTTATTCGATCCTAAATCAATCTTGTTTTCTTCTTCTCCAAAATCTCTTCGAGATTTTCCTATAACCTTGTTAAAAATCCATATAATTTCACCACTATGATTTGATCACACCTAGAATGTGTGCCTGAAGAGAAACAGAATGGCTAACATCTCCAATATGCAATGCATGTTCCCCCATTGGAATCCTCCTAATCCCAGCCTCATCCACCACACTCAAATACTTACAAACATGAATCTTGATTCCAACCCTCTGCACCCCCTTTGCTCCCACCCTCACTTTCTCGAACGCCACGAGCTGTTTGTGGGGAGCCCAATGCCCCCCCGGTGGACTAGAGTACACGAGCAGCGTGTGGGCCCCGTCTCTAGACCCCGTGTTTTTCACATCCACACTTAGGCTGAGTGACAGCCTACCACATCTAGCATGGCTCACCCTGATTAATTGGCTTGACACGACCGTGCTGTTGGAGTGGTGGCGCCCGTCCACTGGGACTGAGACTATCGTTGGGGCCTCAGCTACAGTGTGTGTGAAGCTCGAGTAGCTCATCCCGTGCCCAAATGGGTAGACAACCGGTCCTTTGTAGAATCTGTAAGTTCTTCCCGGATAGTTTTTTGATGGATTTGATCTCATCTCCATTGCTGTCATTGGTAGGTTGTTGAGGTAATCTTGAGGGTACCATGTCATTGGAAGCTTTCCACCTACAACCAATATACGTAAATATTTATAAGCGATAGTCATAACAAAATAAGTTTTTTATTTACTTCAGAAAACAATTTTTTTACCCAAAACTTTCCCAAAGTCTTAAAATGCCCCTTCACAAACTATGGCCTCTTTATCTATGTTTATCTTCGTGATCTAACCCAGTTTAAGAGTAATTATGTAATTTGATTTCAAATTTGAGCAGAAAACATGTGTTTTTAGGTTGGTATTTTTCATATCTATAAACACTGAAAGATTACCTGGATTGTGAGTTCCAAAAAGGACATCAGCAATGGCGGCCCCTCCGGCCTGGCCCGGATAGCCAGCCCACAAAATAGCTCCAATCTTGGGATCATGTTTAGCAAACGATACATCAATCGGGCCACCACTCATCAACACCAGAATCAACGGGCCCTTAGAAGCAGCAGCAACCTTAGAAATGAGCTCCTGTTGGCGGCCCGGGAGAAAAAGCCCAGCCCTGTCTCTGAACTCAGCCTCAATCGATTGATCCAATCCCATCACCATAATAGTCGCATCTGATTGACGAGCAGCCTCAATAGCTCCACCAAATAAAGCGTCACTACGACACGCGACATCTGCACAACCTGGCTGATGAATCACCCTCGTATACTTTCTTAGCCCTTCCAACGGCGTCGTATATCCACAAGCAACACCTTTAAGACAATAAAGAAAAACAAACATAAGCTAAATTCAGTGTATTGCATTTATAAGTTATAACCACGGTTTTGGCTTTTGATGCTCTTACCAGCATAATTGCCTATCATTGTGAGAGTAACATCAGAGTTGGGCCCGATCACCGCCATAGGATGATGTCGACGTGAAGAAAGAGGTAAAACCGGGCCGTGGTTTTTGAGCAGAACAAGGCCCTGTCTAGCAGCTTCAAGAGCTAGCTCTTGGTGGGCCGGGGTGCAAACGTCTTTCGGGCCAAGATGGCCATATGGATTGGAAGATGAATCTCCATCAAACATACCAAGTCTCATTTGAACCATAATTGTATTGAATAATGCAAGATCGATTTCTGCTTCTTTTAGCAGCCCTCTTTGCACTGCGTTCTCTGTGTGTACTCCAAGAAACGGCCCACAATCCAAATCCAAACCTGAAAATCATAATCGTAATCATAATCATTGACCAAACTATGATTGATAACCACGGATTCTGATCATGTTGTTCGATGATTTCTGATTACCTGCTTTTATTGCATCAGCAGCAGCTTCTTCTGGAGTTGAAGTATAATGCTGATTATCATAGAAAACGCCAACCGAGTCACAATCGGAGACAATGTACCTAGTTGCAAAGATCACCAAAATGGAATTTAGATATAGGGTTGGAATTTTTTCTTGATTCTTGATACGAATAGCAGATTGCCTTATGTAAAGTATATATAATATATATACCCGTTGAGACGCCAAGCTCCTCGGACAGTTCCTCGGAGGAGTTTGGGGTCGGCGCAGGTGGGAATGCCATTGACTTGATTATAAGAACACATCACACTTGCAACATTGCCTTCCATTACACAGCTTCTGAAGGGGACGTCAAATGTGTCTTCAATGTCCTGTTTGCTTACCTATACACCAAGATCATCCCATTTAAATTAGCATGGGAATTTTTTTTTCCTTAGATTTCATATTGTATTACAAACAAGTTTAAATTAGCATGGGATTTTCTTTTCTTTAGATTTGATATAGTATTTACAAACAAGTAGTTTATTTCATCAGCTATGTGGCCAAGTGGGTATTTAATCACCACCATAATTCGAGTCACAATTCAATTTTCTAGCGACTAAAAATATCAAACACCACATCATAATTCATAAACCACGTAAAAGTTTTAACAAAAATTTTCAGTCTCCATCAAGACAATGTTGTTTAGGTTAATTTAATTAAAAGAGAATTTTTATTTAGATAAACTAAAATGATATCATTTTCATCCTCTAAGTTATGTCCTTATTAGATGGGTTCTGACTTCTGCATGGGCATCATCATATAGACAGAGTTTTTAAATGCATGAAGTTATATTTACACTCTTGAATTATATGATATTTTTCATACTTTTCTTAAACTTATTATAATTGGCACAGTACTTTAATACGGTAGGCAGAGGAGCAGTGAATAAAAAGACGTCCCATACCTTTGCATTAAAGTGGAATCTATCAACCCCGCTCCAATTATCCAAATCGTAGGCGGTGAAATGCTTGCAACACGCCGCCACCTTCAGCCGGTCGCCGCCGCCCGTCCCCTGTAATCCTCTAACGTATCTCGCCGCATATTTACCGGCGACCAACGGGTCTTCACCGGGAGTTTCCTGTCCCCGGCCCCACCTCGGATCCCTGAATATGTTCACATTCGGGCTCCAATACGTCAGGCCCGCTACTCCACCGTTGTACATCGCTCGGGCCTCGTCTGACACCACCTGTGGATAATTGGGTCATAATCTTTTCGGCTGGGCCCAGATTTGTAATTAATGGGCCCACTGGCCACTGATTCACAGATTGCAACTTTGTATAAAAGTGTTTCGGGCTTTGAGCTTTATTAATTGTTATCTAATCTGCCGAAATTTCCCAAAAAAGGATATGATTTTAAATTCGATAAGATAAACATTGTTGAAAAACGCAATGAACCTGTCATAATAGTTGATTGAAGGATAGGTTACTAAAATCAACTTAGTGGTTTCTGATGTAACACTTATAAACATAGTAAAATAATACCAAATGTTATACAAAATCATTTCACAAGTGTTATCATACGAGAAACATCACAATTCAAATTGATTTGCATAAATCAATTACTATTTTATTTTTTTACAGATTCTTAATTGATTTGTCTCACAAATTTAAATTTGTGGGATGGCCTTTCAATAACCATACTCTTCAAATAATATGAATATTAATTATCGTATAAATTTATTGTTTGAACTTTTACAATTATATTTTATTCACAACATAGATCGAGCTAAGGCTCCAATAATTGACACTTTCAAAGAGGACCAATTAACGAACAATAAGTGATAGCTTTATTTTAGTTAAAGTTGGGAATAATAAAATAGTGCATAATAAAGCTTTTAAATTCTACTTATTTTCCTCATTTATTTCGAAGCGTAGCAAAATAAATCTGATTTTGTAATTAAATGTAATGTTCCCTCTCTCATAAAAATTCTTGTTTAAAAAATATCTTAGCCAAATAAATTTGTTTAAAATATCAAAATTAATTTTGAATTGAAATTTCTATCAACTTTATAATAAATTTGTAATTAGTTATAACAAATCTTACCAATTCAATGAAACACAAGTACAAATTCAATTTTTATTTTATTCTAATTCTAATTCTAGTTTCATGTTTATTTTATCAAAGGTATTCAATATACATTATGTTATTATATTGCATAAAGTAATACGAATTGAAAATTGAAATATCATATGTTGCAAATGTCACAATATTCATGCAGTTGCTGCTGAACCAAAAAGTTCCACACACTATACCAAAAACACCAAAGGACAAAACAAGCTCAGATCAAATTTACTTTTTCGATCAAAATTAGAAGAGTTTTGCAGTGATAAATTGAGGCCAAGTAATCTTACTTTTCCGATCTCTTCCCACAAGGACGCATTGAAGGAGGCGGCGGAGTTGATGACCTGCGGAAAGCTGGTGGCGCCGGGAAACTCGCCGCCGAATCTAGTCCCCGGACCTACATTGGAAACGCCGTGAAGCGCCTCCGACCACCACTCGTACCCCCTGATCCCCAGCCGCGGCACGGCGGAAGCACTGTTCACCAACAGCTTAACCTTCTCCTGCATTGCCAAACGCCCGATCAAATCCTTCACTCTGTTTTCAGAGCGCAAATCTGTTCTACAAAATGCCAGAGTTTTCGTCGCGGCGTTCCTCTGATCGCAGGCGAATGGCTCTCGGCTTTCAACCGCCACTGAAACCGCCAATACGAGCAGGAGTAGAATTGGGGGAAATGGGGAATTTCTCTTCATTTTCTGAAGAGAAAACTTCCAAATTTTGTGTAGGTATAATGCGAAGGAATGTGGAGAAAGTGTAGCGGGTTTATATAGATGTGGTTTAGTGAATAACAGTTTGGTGAATGGATGCCCATAATGTTTGTTTAAATGGAGAGAGAGAGAGAGAGGGGGAGCAAGTTGCAGAGAGTAGATAAAAAGTATTGAGCACAAATTTCAAATTATACTTGGTACTTTGTAAAAATGTTGGGATATTTTTATATAAGAAATGCAAGTTGGAAAGACTAGGATAAGACTACACAACCAACCTACGACCCACTCGCTTTTATGTAATAATCGATAATTAATCACACGTAAAAGTGATTTTTTTTTAAAATGTAATAATCGATAATTAATTACATGCAAAAGTGAAATGTTGTTTTGTACATACATAAATTGTAATTGATTAAAACACAAGATTAGTGCACGTTAACGAAGGATAAAGAATCGTTTGTTTTGTTTTCATGTTGTATCTCCTACTATGATTTATGAATACATATTAAATATACAAAAAATGCTCATTTGGGTACTTATACTTCTATTTTCATATTATTATTATTATTATTATTATTATTATTATTATTTTGTAATTGAGGTTTTTATACTTTTATTTCATCATTGCTTTCATTTTTTTTTAGATGTACATATAATTTTATTGGAATATGGTTCATACTTACTAGTTAGTTACTACTTAGTTTCTTATTTAATGATCAGATTTGAAGTTCTAATACAAATGAAAGCACTAGAAATCCAATTGATATTAAATAAAACAATACATGCGTTATTCGAACATGGACACAATATTTACAAATTACATGAACCTAATTTTAAAATGTATATACAAGGACCATAATATATATTTTTCATTATTTTCATACATAATTTTCTCCAACATATATGTATGTGTGTTTTTGTAATTGAATAAAAAAAATATTCAACATGGTGCTTGTATCTTGATGAAATTAAAAATAAATCGTGTTTAAGACACTCAATTGAAAATTTTGAGACGAATTCTTTACGTGTCAATACTTTCCTAATATTATCAATTTCTAAAATTTAAAAGTATAGTTATATTATCTAATTCTAGAAGTATTTCCGTTTAATAAGTTGAAAGCTAATACGCATTCATCTGGGAGTATGATTCTTATAAAGTCATATCAAATATCAAATATTTGATTTCGCGACATTGCTTAATTCCATATATAACTCATGATACATAATTTATATAAATTGTGAAAATAAATATCGTTTGTAGATATTAAAACTATGTGTCATAAATACGTTCACGAAAAGGAGTATAAGTTTTTGTGTGTATTTCCACTGTCGTCACATTATTCTGCTTTGAAATAATGCTCCAATGTGGTTGCAACTTGAAATATTTTAATTTGATAATCACACGTGGCGACTAATCATTGGTTATGGGGTGGCGTGGTATTTATATATGTTTACGTGATGATGGGAACATGATGGACTTTGTTATATATTTGTTTATTTTAGGTTTTGTTTGTTTCTATTTTGTGATATTTCATGGAAATTATTCTGCGATATAATAATGTTTATTTTTAAGATTGTTTGTTTAGGTTAACTAAAATTAATTTGGTTGTTGCTTGTTAGTTAATTTTTAAAATATGCTCTTAATGTTATATCATTGGAGATACAAAGCTAAGGTAATGAATTTTCTTTTTTATGATAGTTTCACATATAGCTATCATAAAATGGATTCTTAATATTTATAAACAAAATTTATTTTCATAAATTTATATTTAAATAATAAAGTGTGGTTTATTGATTGACCTGTCTCATATAATTAGATTTATAAAACTGTCTCACATAAAACTCACTCATAAATATAAAAAATAGTTTTATTGAAATATTTTGATGAGAAATGCTAGTTAACCAGACATTTGCAAAATTAGATCTAATCTTGGATCGTTTTAATTTATAGATATTGTGATTCAAAAATACATAATCAATTATAGTTTTCCTTACTTGATGATCCACATAAACTCAAAATAACGTTTTATAAAAGCGACAAATGAATCTAGATTATATCTTCTTGGATAGTTTGTCAATCTCATAAGTTATAAAATCAATTTTGAATTTTTCTTGACATGTATTGTGTGCATAAATGATGTGTCAAAATCACAACCATTTATTCTTAAAAAAGAAATTAATTATCTTAATTTTATAATATTAAACAATATCACTAGATATGTCTAACATATGTTTAAGGTGAGTAGAGCAAGAATTAGAGCAAGGGTGAATTTTGTATAAGATTGTCTCACATCCTATTGTGTGAGATATGTTGGGTTGGGTTGAATTGGGTTGGATATAAAAGATTATTTAAATTTTTGTGTGTAATAGGTAATATATATAAATATTGCTTAATATACACAAACGTATTATATGTTACGAGAGAGAAGAACACTTGGACATCCTTAGGTTCGGGTCTTTTTTTTAGAGACCCGACTCAATCTAATTCGGGTCATAGGATAATACAAAAATATTATCTGATATATAAAAATATTACCTAATACTATAATTAAATTCAATTCAAAATACATCTTATAATATAAAATATTATTTAATACATAAAAAAATATTATATAATTTTTTATATTCGATCACATCCGTGGTTTGAAACCATCCAAGATTAACCATTTTCAGGATGTCCATTCCAAACATAATTTTTTTTTCTTTTATTATCACATTAATACCTAGTAAAGGGAAAATCTTTCACAAGAAACCAAAGCTTTAGTATAAAATCAGTCAGATTCTACTGCAAGTTGGTCCTTCATGTAATTAACTTTTTAGGGGTTATTAATATTTTTTTGACCTATCCAAAAAGATAAGTTATCGTTTGCTACTAAATAACTCCTCGTCACTTGTCATACTATCATATCACATTCAAATCTATAATTATTGTTTAAAAGATAAATTATAATTATTATCAAATCTTGTCACTTGTCATACTACAATATGACCTGATTATTTTATCAAGCATATGAACTTATATTCAAACATGTTCGATATCTCTTCCAAATTGAGCTCAAAAGAGCTTAACGATCGATATTGAATATATTTAATCCTATGAAATATTGAATATAATACAGCTGGACTAAAATACAAATATATAAATAGTTCTGCATACAATACTTGTAGAGAAATTCAATTATACCATAATTCTTTATTGCAAATTTTCTTGAATTCTAATTATCAAATATTGCAAAATTAATTTTTCTAACGAATGTAGCTATAAATAAGTCATTTTTGTTAAAAATAATATCGTTATTTTCATGCTTCATTCGTGATAGTAAATTTTCAAAGAAACTTAATAAATTTTCGAGAAATATAATTAAGTAAAATTTGGTTCATTCTTCTTCCTTGTTACCAGCTTAGAAAGATTAAAAAGTTAAAAATAGTAATACATAGTTAAATGATTTTGCTCATGAGCAACTCTTAATATACCCATTAATGATGTGTAGTCAATTCATCCTCTTGTTATATGAAAACTAAAATTAATAGATATTCTAAATTTTTGATACATCAACCATGGACACACTAGGTAAGCATAAGTGCATAGTTAAAAAAAATAGAACATTGTATATTATATATATATATATTTACTTATCGTCTAAATTATTTAATTATATATGATGCATTTAATTAATTTAGGGATAGACTAAACACACCCCAAAAATTTCTAAGTACACCCCATTCATGTGTAAAATCCAGAAATTTCTAAGCACACCCCATTCATGTGTAAAATCATGATTTTACACATGAATGGGGTGTGCTTAGAAATTTCTGGGGTGTGTTTAGTCCCACCCTTAATTTATTGTAAAGATATAAAATTTTATTATAATTAAACTCAAAATGGACACGTGAAGTGAACCACAAAATTCTGGCGATTAATAATTGCTCCCACTCTTCACCAAATTCTTCTCTCTCTACAAACCACTGCAGAAAAAAACAGCACTCAAAAAATACAGAAAAAAAAAAAAATGTTCTAAGTTCCACTCTAGATCTACACAAATCGCAGTCCAACGAAAATGTTTCTCTTGGATTGGTTCTACGGCGTATTGGCATCGCTCGGATTGTGGCAAAAGGAGGCTAAGATCTTGTTCCTCGGCCTCGATAATGCTGGAAAAACTACGCTTCTTCACATGCTCAAGGACGAGGTTATTTCTTATTTATCTTTTTATTTTTGAATTTTTCTGAGGTTTGATTGCGAATAGTCTGTGATTAGTGGATCTTGGTGGATTGATTGGATTGGAATTTTTTGTTTGATGCAGAGATTAGTGCAGCATCAGCCGACACAATACCCGACATCGGAAGAGCTGAGTATTGGCAAAATTAAGTTCAAGGCGTTTGATTTGGGAGGACATCAGATTGCTCGCAGAGTTTGGAAGGATTATTATGCTAAGGTAGATTTGATTTACATTTTTTAAAATGTAATGTCGGCTTGTGTTTTTTATTGTTTTTTAAAAATTCTATTACGGCGTTTTAATTGAAAGTTTGATAGAATTCTTTGTTTGTGTTGTTGTCCTTGGTAATGTGGTATGAGAAAGAGAGCTTGATAATGGCTTTGGTTGTTTTCGTTGCACTTACAAACTAATTGATCATGTGATTATTCAATTTTGTGGAGTGGTTGTTTAGTTCGAAAGGTTTGAGCATTTACACCTTTGAAAAGGTAAGTGGAGTGTGATGTTAGGTTCCATTTTTGGGGATTATTTTAGTATTGTTTAGACGATCGTATTTGCATGTGTGAAGGAGACTCTTCAGTTTAGCATTGCACATGTGCTTGCATTGATCACAAGGAAGATATGTATCTGATTCTTTCTTTTATTTCATCGTCTATGTTGCCTTTTCTTTAATTCAGTAAGTTCTATGGCACCTCACCAAGAGAGCAAAAATTGACATTTTCTTTAACGCAAACATTGATGTAAAAACGTGGTTTGTAAGATGCTGCTAGGTGCTAGGTGGGACATATCTGTGTATAATGCCATTTATTAGTTAAGAGAATCTAGTTTTTGCTTTTTCGAGATTAAAACATGTCTTTGTTACTAAGTTGCTATAAAGTGCCAAGACATTTTGTTATGGAAACATCTATTAACCATGTAGCACGACAGTTTTTATCCTTTTTTTGGATATCTTGTCAAATAGTTGGGTCATACAGTACATTTTTCAAAGTTATTTTAACGAAATAGCAGAGAAATCTAGGTATATAAAATGGAGTTACCATAATCTAGATTCTGTAGCATATTCGTCTCAGCTGTAAGAGGAGTCTCTGTCTGAGTTTTGGGACCATGTAATTGGTATCTATTTGCTGGTATCGTACGAGGACCCACCAATTCCCCAACCCCCCTCTAGACCAACTAAAAAGAAGAAGAAAAAAAGTTGTTCAAAATAGTTTATCTAGTGCTTTACAATAATGCATACAAAATTTCGTTGTGGACTACAATTTTCAAGAAGCACAGAAGTTCATAGGCAAGTTAATAAATCTCTTCCTGAAATTCTCTCCATTGATGCCATTTATGCCTTGTGGTAATACAGGTAGATGCTGTTGTTTACCTGGTAGATGCTTACGACAAAGAGCGTTTTCCAGAATCCAAAAAGGAACTAGATGCTCTCCTCTCTGATGAGGCCCTTGCCACTGTCCCGTTTCTCGTTTTGGGAAACAAGATTGACATACCATATGCTGCCTCAGAAGATGAGTTGCGTTATCACCTCGGTCTGACTGGTGTTACCACTGGCAAAGGGAAGGTGAATCTTGAAGGTTCAAATGTGCGCCCTTTAGAAGTATTCATGTGCAGCATCGTTCGCAAAATGGGCTATGGTGATGGCTTCAAATGGGTCGCTCAATATATAAATTAGGATTATAATCTTTCCTCGGAGACAGGAAGAAACAGCACGTCGAATAGATTAAAAGGGGTTTTTGGGGAGGGGGGGGGTGGTGTTAATTCATTCATTTTAGGTTGATTCAGTTCATTAGTTAAAACTTGTATGACATTCTTTCAGTTTGTAAGTTAAGTAGTGAAACTTGATTGATATCTGTAAAAAGCTTATCTTAAATTTGGAGGTTTACACTACAATTATATCCTCAATCATTTATTCCTTTTTCTTTCCTTTTTTAGTAAAACTTTTTTTTTAAGCATATCTGTTCCAGTCGAGCTCTGGTAGAAGTAGAAAATGTGATGCTCTCTTTTCTGCAACTTATTAGGAAATAATGCCTTCCCCCCTTCATGATTGCAGCATTTGTAGGAAAATTTAGGAGTAGTTTTGGAAAAGGATTAGTTGTTTTGAGCCATAACTTGAGGCTGGAATTGAATCAAGTCGAGTCAAAAAATAAATGACTTGAGCTTTGCTCGTATGTGTTTTGCTCTGGTTCAAACTTAATTCGATATGATTATCATGTTTCGTGATTCGTCTAAATCTTAGCATATTATCTTAGACTTCTACTTCACTAGCTTCAACTGGTCTAGATGAGGATATTTGTCTCACTAAATCATTTGTTTACTTTGTGTGTTAATAATTTGTCAATTTCACGATAAATTTGAATTTATAAATGAAATGATTAATTGAAATGTCATTTTTGCCGATCTATACCAACGTGAATTTTATTTTCAATGAAAGCATTGGATAATGATAAATGTTGTCCATTTGTCATATTGAATCATTAAACTAAATAATGGACTATAATTTCAGTTATCCCAATCCCATATCCCATCAATTATCAATACTACACAATTCTACCTCCCAAGTAAATGAAGTTTTGCTCTTTCATCATCTTAATTTTATTTTATGATTTTGGGGTTAGAATATGATATTAAAATATAAGTATAAGAAATACAAAATAAAAATTTGAAAAACTTAATTAAACATGTATAAAAAATTGTAGACAATAAATACAATAATAGATGATATAATGTAGAAAAACCATATTTACCTCTTTTATATATGGATTGTAGAATAATTTATAAACAAAAGTTATATCCTCATATATTCACGTTCAATCTAACATAAAATAATAATTAGATACAATTTAATAGGTGAAAAATTATGAGTGGAATTAGAATGACATTAACTCTACTTTATTCTAACATGTTTTTTAGTCAACAAACAGTCATACAACATCAACTTCTATTCAACATGTTTTTGTAGTCAATAAAAACTCTTCCAACATAATTCATATTTACCTCTTTATATATGGATTGTGGAATCACTTTGTTCAACATGTTTTTGTAGTTAATAAAAACTCTGCCAACATAATTCGTATTTACCTCTTTTATATATGAATTGTGGAATAATTTATAAAGAACAAGTTATATCCTCATATATTCACGTCCAATCTAACATAAAATAATAATTAAATATAATTTAATAGGTGAGAAATTATGAGTGGAATTAGAAGACAATAGCCACATTAACTCTACTTTGTTCAATATTTTTTTTTAGTTCAACATGTTTGTTATTCAACATAAAATAATAATTAAATATAATTTAATAGGTGAGAAATTATGAGTGGAATTAGAAGACAATAACCACATTAACTCTACTTTGTTCAATATATTTTTTGAGTTCAACATGTTTGTTGTTCAATATAAAATAATAATTAAATATAATTTAATAGGTGAGAAACTATGGGTGGAATTAGAAGACAATAACAGTACTAACTCTACTTTGTTTAATATGTTTTTTGAGTTAACATGTTTGTTGTTCAACATGTTTTTTTAATCAACAAACAGTATTACAACATCAACTCCAATTTGTTCAATATGTTTTTTTAGTCAACAAAAACTCTTTCAACATAATTCGTATTTACATCTTCTCTTTTATACATCAACTTCACTTTGTTTAACTTGTTTTTTTAGTCAACAAAAACTCTTCCAATATAATTCGTATTTACCTTTTTTATATATGGATTGTGGACTTTTATACATCAACTCCAATTATGTTTTTTTGTCAACAAAAACTCTTCCAACATAATTCGTATTTACCTATTTTATATATGGATTGTGGAATAATTTATAAAAAAACAAGTTATATAGTATATGGATTGTGGATTAATTTATAAAGAACAAGTTATATCCTCATATATTCACATCCAATCTAACATAAAATAATAATTAAATACAATTTAATAGATAAGAAATTATGAGTGGAATTAGAACACAATAAATGCATTAACTCTATTTGTTCCACATGTTTTTTTTAGTCAACAAACAGTCTTACAAAATAAGGTGGTTGTTTTTTTTTTTTTTTTTTTTAATGTAATTAACCTTTATATTTATTAAATTTCTTAATTTTTATAAAACAATATGTTTAGAAAGAATTGAGTAATTATCATCTTGGTTCCCAGTCCCACTACACAAATGACAAAAGAGTAATTTAGACTTTAAAAACGGTTGATGGGTCCACACTTGCCGTTGGTGTTTAATTTCCGAGCTTAGATCATCTGTTTCACAAGAGCTTAGAAAATCTTACATTTCTCCAAAGCTCACAAATCACTTTTACGAACCCTAATCCCAAATCCTCTAATTTCTGCTTGAAATCACAATTCATTCAAAGTGTTTTGAAAGGTAACATTTGTCGCAAGGTTCAATTTATGAATTCACGAATGGTCCATCGGAGAGGAAACAATCATAAATCTTGTTGAAATTGTCGAATTTCCCTAGATTTTATGTTGGGGATTGTGATACCTGATCGAAGAGGATCGAGAGCTCAGAGTGTCTCTGATAATGTCAAAAGATCGATTATGTGTTTAAGGTTGTGTTGATAGGAGATTTGGTGGTGGGGAAATCTCAATTGCTGTCTAGGTTTGCTATGAACGAATTCAGCTTGGAATCGAAGGCCACAATTGGCATTGAATTCCAAACAAAGACACTTCTCATTGATCACAAGACCGTGAAGGCACAGATTTGGGATACTGCAGGGCAAGAAAGGTTTGATCATCGCCTTCAATTCTCAAATCAATGATTTTTTTAGGTTTATCTTGATTTTTTTTATCACTGTTGTTAGTTGCAACTTGTTGCATTTGCATGTTGTTTTGAAGATTATATATGGAAATTCTGAGCTGAATGAACAGTTTTTCGTGGAACGCATTAGCTAGCAATTTTGAGGAGTTGATATTATTGTGTGTGATTGTATATCTTCCATTGTTGTTAGTTGCAGCTGTTGCATGTTGTTTTGAAGATTATAGAGTGAACTTTTGAGCTGACTATGCGTTTTTTCTTCATGAAATGCTTAGTTATTGATAGAACTTTTAAGTTAGCGGAAGAGTTTTTTCATTAAATACACATGCAAACAATTATGTGTATTAGAACTCCAGTGTGATTTTATGAGAATTGGAATTCTAAACTATTAGCAACCTAAAACTCTTTGATGAGAAATATGTTAATGGTTGTTGTTTGAAGGAATAACTATTGTCATTGAATGGATGCATCAGAGTAGATATAGAGCTTATATTGAAGGATCTAGTATTTCTTTTTTGGTTATAGATGCAAATCTTGATTTTAGAATGACCTTTCTCAATTAACAAAATTCAAAGGATGACTTTTACTTTTTTAGTTGTATGGTAATAATATGAAGTTCAATGACTCTGGAAGCCAACATCTTGCTTTAATATGGCAAATAGTGGTTCACTTCGTCTAGGGAACCAGATAACTCCTTTTGTTGTTTATTTTGAGATCTGCATATATGATAGCACTTTAATATGGCAAATAGTGGTTCACTTCGTCTAGGGAACCAGATAACTCCTTTTGTTGTTTATTTTGAGATCTGCATATATGATATGAGTGCTAGGCAAAAGCATAAACAGTTTAATCAGTTGAGAAATGTGCATGTTGTATACTATAATTTTCATCTCTACTTAATGCTTACCAGATACCTATGTTTGCTTTGTGTAGTGTCAAGAATTATGCTATTCACTATAAAACCTTGTTGTGCCTCAAAGTTTTGATGTGTCCTAGGTATCGAGCAGTGACAAGTGCATATTATAGAAGCGTGGTTGGTGCAATGTTGGTATATGATATGTCCAACTCCAATCTTTTTCACATGGCTAGGTGGCTGGAGGAGTTGAGAGGGCATGCTGATAAGAACATCGTTATAATCCTCATCAGAAATAAGTGTGACTTGACGACTATTCGAGTCATTCCAGCGGAGGATGCATAGGAGTTTGCTGAAAGAGAGAATGTATACTTTATTTTGACATCAGACAAATGTTGAAAGCGTGTTCATGACCATTCTCACAGAAATAAATTGGATCTTAGGCAAGAAATCTTTGGTTAGCAATGGGCCCGATTTCGGCAAGTCCTCGTCTTTGAAGGGTACAACCATCATTGTTCCTAGTCAAGCAGAGACCAAGATAGGGTCTGGTTGTTGCTCATGATTACTCTCTATATGACTTTTTGATTCCTCATCTTTTTTTGTTAGGAATATTTTGTTTTTCTGGTTCAATATCAGGAGAACCTGAATTTGAGATTGAAATGTGACATTACTGATGCATAACTTAAGAGAATTTACTTATGAAGAAAAGAAGATATATAACTTAAGAGAATTTGCATATGAAGAAAAGAAGATATATTTTAAAAAAAATACTAAGCAACAAAAGCATAGTTCATTCAATAGTATATTTCTGCAATTTTTAGCTTTAGGATTGAATTGTCTATTATGTTTTGTCAATGTTTTCGATGCATTGCCATTTAGGATTGAATTGTCTATTATGTTTTGCCATTTAGGATTGAATTGTCTATTATGTTTTGTCAATGTTTTCGATGCATTGCCATTAATTTAATTTTGAAGAGCTCAATCATCGACTGAGGCAACCTCTTGCTTGTCTAATATGTTTTTTACTAAATGAACATTTGTGAGATCACAAAAATACCCTTATACAAACATACTCATCAAAGATGTTTGAACAAATAAAAAATTCTACTACCAATATATGTTTTTGTACTCAATAAAAACTCATCAAAAATATTTGAACAAATAAAAAATTCTACTACCAATATATGTTTTTGTACTCAATAAAAACTCTTCCAACGTAATTCGTATTTATCACTTTTATATATGGATTGTGGAACAATATATAAAGAACAAGTTATATCCTCATATATTGACATCCAATCTAACATAACATAATAATTAAATATAATTTAATAGATGAGAAATTATAAGTGGAATTAGAACACAAATAAACGCATTAACGAATTAAATACAATTTAATAGATGAGAAATTATAAGTGGAATTAGAACACAAATAAACGCATTAACTCTACTTTGTTCAACATATTTTTTTAGCTAATAAACAATCTTACAACATCAACTCCACTTTGTTCAACATGTTTTTTTAATGAACAAAAACTCATGTCAACTCCACTTTATTGAACATGTTTTTTTAATCAACAAAAACTCTTCCAACATTGTAGGAAAATAAGTGAAATATTGGAATAATGTCGATAACGCATTAACTCTACTTTGTTCAACATACTTTTTTAGCTAATAAACAATCTTACAACATCAACTCCACTTTGTTCAACATGTTTTTTTAATGAACAAAAACTCATGTCAACTCCACTTTGTTCAACATGTTTTTTTAATCAACAAAAACTCTTCCAACATTGTAGGAAAATAAGTGAAATATTGGAATAATGTCGATAACGCATTAACTCTACTTTGTTCAACATATTTTTTTAGCTAATAAACAATCTTACAACATCAACTCCACTTTGTTCAACATGTTTTTTTAATGAACAAAAACTCATGTCAACTCCACATTGTTCAACATGTTTTTTTAATCAACAAAAACTCTTCCAACATTGTAGGAAAATAAGTGAAATATTGGAATAATGTCGATAAATGTTAAATGGTAGCAAAATAAGTGAAATATTTTCATTTTTTGAAAAGTATCAGTAAAATATTGATATTTCCATCTGTTAAGAAAATAAGTGAAATATTGGGATAATATCGATAAATATTCCTATAAATATAGGAAAATAAGTGAAATATCGAGATAATGTCGATAAATATGGACGCATTGATATCATTTCAATAGTTCATCTTGTAAGAAAATAAGTGAAATATTGGGATAATATCAATAAATATTCCTATAAATAGTAGGAAAATATGTGAAATATCAAGATAATATCGATAAATATGGACGCATTGATATCAATTTCAATGGTTTATCTTCTAAGAAAATAGGTGAAAAGTGAAATATTGGGATAATGTCGATAACCATCTTACCAATTGCAAGAAAATAAGTGAAATATTGGGATAATATCGATAAATATTCCTATAAATACCAATGTATTGGTATCAATTTCGATATTGGTTGCTCCGCATCAGAGTAACTACTTAACGACTCCATTCTTGGACACGAAATTGTGGTCTAAGGATAACTTTGAACCAATGACATAGATAAATTAGAAAATTGATCATGTTCGATATTATCACCCTGAACTCCATCGATACTATGTCATAAAAGAGCATACCGTCACCATCATATGTGTCGAAATTGTGGTCTAAGGATAACTTTGAAACAACCAATGACTTCTTCTGCTGATGTAGATAAATTAGAAAATTGATCATGTCCGATATTATCACCCTGAACTCCATCGATACTATGTCATAAAAGAGCATACTGTCACCATCATATGTGTCGAAATTGTGGTCTAAGGATAACTTTGAAACAACCAATGACTTCTTCTGCTGATGTAGATAAATTAGAAAATTGATCATGTCCGATATTATCACCCTGAACTCCATCGATACTATGTCATAAAAGAGCATACTGTCACCATCATATGTGTCGAAATTGTGGTCTAAGGATAACTTTGAAACAACCAATGACATCTTCTGCTGATGTAGATAAATTAGAAAATTGATCATGTCCGATATTATCACCCTGAACTCCATCATAAAAGAGCATCATATGTGTCGACACTATGTCATAAAAGAGCATATTGTCACCTAGGTAAAAATCGGGTTACATCCTCACCTTTCAGTTCATCCATCAACTCTCTCAAGGGTTTGTCGAAATCATCGTAGATTATCACACCATTTCTTCCAAAAGGAAATTGAAATGATAGATGTTGAGACCAAAACGATGCTCGTCGATTGGGCCTTCCGGAGCATCGACATACATATCTGTAGATGACTCATCCAGCTTTCCAAATCTAGAATTATCATACGAGTACTGAACATTGGCCTTCCGGAGCATCGACATACACATCTGTAGATGACTCATCAAACTTTTCGAATACAGAATCATCATAGAAGTACTGAACATTGCCTAACTTGAAAACAAATACAATAAAAGATCAAAAAACTCCAAAATTGAAAGAACACAATACCATCTCATTATCCATCTAGTGTTGATCGGTGCTGTCTTGATGACCAAGTAGAAGTTTAAACACTTTCATGAAATAGTGAAGACAAATGAAAATAAAGATTACTAAACAAAGGAAAATAAAGATCTTGACTATAAATATAGGAAACATCTTACTCAATCAACCAGAATGAATGAAGAATGAACAACATACATGCATTAACTACGTCTGATGAAACACATGTACAATAAACTATAAATCAAGTAAACACATGTACAATAAATTTTAAATCAAGTAAATGATTGTTGCAAACCAAATTTTCACTGATGAAACACATGTACAAAAACTTTAAATCAAGTAAATGATTGTTGCAAACCAAATTTTCACTGATGAAACACATGTACAATAAACTTTAAAATCAAGTAAATGGTTGTTGCAAAACAAATTTTCACAAGAAAATGTGTGAAAAAAATAAATCATCTATTTTACTCTTCTATGCATAAATGCCACTGTTTCAGAAAGTAATTAAAAGCAAAAAACACCACAATTTGCCTCCACATATATGTTTTTATACTTAATAAAAATAATTCCTATTTACCACTTTTATATATGGATTGTGGAATAATTTATAAAGAGCAAGTTATATCCTCATATATTCACATCCAATCTAACATAACATAATAATTAAATATAATTTAATAGGGTGGAATTAGAAGATAATAACGGCATTAACTCTATTTTATTCAATATGTTTTTTGAGTTCAACATATTTGTTGTTCAACATAAAATAATAATTAATAATAATAATTAAATAGATGAGAAATTATGACTGGAATTAGAAGACAATAACCACATTAACTTGTTCAATATGTTTTTTTGAATTCAACATATTTGTTGTTCAACATAAAATAATAATTAAATATAATTTAATAGGTGAGAAATTGTGGGTGGAATTAGAAGACAATAACTGTATTAACTCTACTTTGTTCAATATGTTTTTTTGAGTTCTAACATGTTTGTTGTTCAACATGTTTTTTAATCAACAAAAACTCTTCCAACATAATTCGTATCTATCTCTTTTATATATGGATTGTGGAATAATTTATAAAGAACAAGTTATATCCTTATATATTTACCTCCAATCTAACATAAAATAATAATTAAATACAATTTAATAGATGAGAAATTATAAGTGGAATTAGAACACAAATAAACATATTAACTAATTAAATAGACTAGAAATTATAAGTGAAATTAGAACACAAATAAACTTTGTTCAACATGTGTTTTTAGCTAATAAACAATCTTACAACATCAACTCCACTTTCTTCAACATATTTTTTTAATGAAGAAAAACTCATGTCAACGCATTTTTTTAATAGATCAGAAATTATGACTGGAATTAGAAGACAATAACCGCATTAACTTGTTCAATATGTTTTTTTTGAGTTCAACATATTTGTTGTTCAACATAAAATAATAATTAAATATAATTTAATAGATGAGAAATTATGGGTGGAATTAGAAGACAATAACAGTATTAACTCTACTTTGTTCAATATGTTTTTTGAGTTCAAACATGTTTGTTATTCAACATGTTTTTTAATTAATAAAAATTGTTCCAACATAATTCGTATTTACCTCTTTTATATATGGATTATGGAATAATTTATAACTACATTCATCACCACTATACCTATCTAAATCAACAATGTAAATGCAGCAATCATCACACGAAACATCATTCGAATCCTTAGGTATGCAAAGAACAATCAAGCAAACCTTTCCCCACTTTCTACAATCGGATGATGATACTTTAGTATTTTCTACCTCCACTCCTTAGGTATGCAAAGAACAATCAAGTAAACCTTTCCCCACTTTCTACAATCGGATGATGATATTTTATTATTTTCTACCTCTACAACTAGAGTTTGTTTTCGCTGCATACATATCTGAGACAAGTTTAAATCCTCTTAACTCAAACACAAAAATTGTATAAAAAATGAAAGCATAAAAAGATGATGTCAATTCATTTATGTAACCAATATGACGAAAATCAGAAAAGTTATCAAAATTGCATACACAAATTAATAAAAAAAATGGAGAAATTAGATAAACAAGGATAGGAAATCCTCATTTAAATCAAAGCAAAATCGAATGAAGATTGAAAGTAGAATCAATAAAGATGAAGGTGAATTAGCAAAGTTTCAAAATCGCATACACATACTAATCAAAAAAGTGGAGAAATTATGGGTGGAATTAGAAGACAATAACTGTATTAACTCTACTTTGTTCAATATATTTTTTGAGTTCTAACATGTTTGTTGTTCAACATGTTTTTTAATTAACAAAAACTCTTCCAACATAATTCGTATTATATTTTTTGAGTTCAACATATTTGTTGTTCAACATAAAATAATAATTAAATATAATTTAATTATGGGTGGAATTAGAAGACAATAACTGTATTAAATCTACTTTCTTCAATATTTTTTTTTGAGTTCTAACATGTTTGAGTTCTAACATGTTTGTTGTTCATCATGTTTTTTAATTAACAAAAACTCTTCCAACATAATTCGTATTTACCTCTTTTATATATGGATTGTGGAATAATTTATAAACAACAAGTTATATCCTTATATATTCACGTCCAATCTAACATAAAATAATAATTAAATACAATTTAATAGGTGAGAAATCCTTATATATTCACATCCAATCTAACATAATATAATAATCAAATACAATTAGAAGACATTAGCTCTACTTTGTTTAACATGTTTTTTTAGTCAATAAACAATCTTTGTTCAACATGTTTTTTAGTTAATAAACAATATTACAACATCAACTCCACCTTTTGTTCAACATATTTTTTTAATCAACAAAAACTTTTCCAACATGGATTTTGACATAAAATCTTTATAAAAAGTTAGTCAATAAACAATCTTACAACATCAACTCTACTTTGTTCAACATGTTTTTTTCATGTTCAAATCAATTTACAATTATTCAACATGTTTTTTTTCATGTTCAAATCAATTTACAATTATTCATCAAAGAAAATGGGAAACATCAACCCTTGTTTCAAATTCATCACTATATATATATATATATATATATATATATATATATATATATATATATATATGAAGTTTCATCCATCACTTGATTCATCAGATCTTCAAATCAATTTGCAAATTACTCATCAAAGAAATTATGAAACATCAACTCTGGTTTGAAAGTACAATTCGACACAGTGAAGCTCATAGATCTTTAACATAGAATCTTTACAAAAAAGATCACATTACTGTATTTAGATATAAAAAACATCCAATCTCAACGAAGCTCATGTTCTGAATCTTCACAAAAGAAATAACATTTTCTATATTTTGATATCAAAAACATCCAAAATATACGCTCATTGATCTTTGATAGAAAATCTTTTTACAAAAGAGATCACGTTTACTATATTTAAATACCAAAACATCCAAAACATATCATCTAAGTTGAAATACAAGTGGACATCAAGAAAAAATAGAAAAAGTCGAAATCATCATTAAGGAGAGGAATTGAGTGAAATTTGAATTACTTGAGAACCGTTGCACCAGGTAAGACCACCTTGTCCATCATCGTCTTATCCTTATCAACCTCGTTATACTTCACATAATCCAAGTGGTAAACATTGATTATTAGGTGAGGATGGTCTCCTTGTCTACCCAATTCCACAAAAGTAACATATCAATGCTTTAAATACAGCACGAATTATTATCAATCCAATCACAACCTTACGATTATACTTCCCAATTTTCTCTTCGTTGGCATCAGCAAGACCTAAGACTCACCAAATATTTCAGACAAGGAATATTAACAGAACATATTAATAAATAGTGAGTTACTAACCTCATGAAAGAGTCTAAATAATCAAAACCATGCACCACTTCTTGTGGAGACAAAGTTTATTGAGAATATTAATTATATCGACAAAGTTTATTGAGTTTTAATATATTTTTATTAGTAATGAAAATAATGTATTGATTATTGATTGAATATTTATTAAATCGACAAAATTTATTGAGGATATTTATTAAATCAACAAAGTTTAGTAACTTTTAATATATTTTTATTAGTAATGAAAACAATGTATATCGAACAACATTTCGAGTGTTACTATAATTATTGATTGAATATTTATTAAATTAACAAATATTTATTAAATCAACAAAGTTTAATCAGTTTTAATATATTTTTATTAGTAATGAAAATAATATATAAGGAACAAAATTTCGAGTGCTACTATAATTATTGAGGATATTATTGATTATTGATTGAATATTTATTAAATCGACAAAATTTATTGAGTTTTAATATATTTTTATTAGTAATGAAAATAATGTATATCGAACAAAATTTTGAGTGCTACTATAATTTTTGAGGATATTATTGATTATTGATTGAATATTTATTAAATCGACAAAATTTATTGAAGATATTTATTAGATCAACAAAGTTTATTGAGCATTAATATAATTTTTATTTTATTACAATATTATGAAATTATTAAAATAAATATACATCTAATGAAAATAATGTATATGGACAAAATTTCGAGTGCTACTATAATTATTGAAGATATTATTGATTGAATATTTATTAAATCAACAAAATTTATTTAGGATATTTATTAAATCAACAAAGTTTATTAAGTTTTAATATATTTTTATTAGTAATGAAAACAATGTATATCGAACAAAATTTCAAGTGTTACTATAATTATTGAAGATATTATTGATTATTGATTGAATATTTATTAAATTAACAAAATTAATTGAGGATATTTATTAAATCAACAAAGTTTAATCAGTTTTAATATATTTTTATTAGTTAAATAATATATAAGGAACAAAATTTCGAGTGCTACTATAATTAATGAGGATATTATTGATTATTGATTGAATATTTATTAAATAAACAAAATTTATTGAGAATATTTATTAGATGAACAAAGTTTATTGAGTTTTAATATATTTTTATTAGTAATGAAAATAATGTGTATCGAACAAAATTTCGAGTGCTACTATAATTTTTGAGGATATTATTGATTATTGATTGAATATTTATTAAATCAAAAAGATTTATTGAAGATATTTATTACATCAACAAAGTTTATTGAGGATTAATATAATTTTTATTTTATTACAATATTATGAAATTATTAAAATAAATATACATGTAATGAAAATAATGTATATCGAACCAACTTTGGAGTGTTATTATAATTTTTGAGGATATTATTGATTATTGATTGAATATTTATTAAATCAAAAAAATTTATTGAAGATATTTATTAGATCAACAATGTTTATTGAGGATTAATATAGTTTTTATTTTATTACAATATTATGAAATTATTAAAATAAATATACATCTAATAATTTAATTATCAAAATTTTTAAATATGGGGAAGAAATAGTCAGTTTTATTTAAAATTAATAAATTTTTTTGGAAAAGAACTTTTGAAACTGACGTGGTTTTTTAATAACTAAATATCCAAATTGATTTATATAAAATTTATTAAATATACTAGATACTTGATATACAAATTTAATAAATACCATAAATTTTTGATTTATATAACATTTAGTAAATATATGTTTCATATATTCTTATATATGAATTAAGAATTACCAATGTTCCTTGATATTAAGATTTACAATGTGTTAGTAGTTAGATTTGCAAAGATCATGTTTTTTCCATAATTATCATGACATTAGAATAGTGAATTATTAAGATATGCAAAAGGTGAGTAGGGAGTATTATTGTATTCCATTTTCAAGTTTCATTTTATAAGTATATCAGTCCAAAAAAATGTAATCCTTCCATTCCAATTTGAATAAAAAAAACGTAGTGTTTTTTAGTTTCATTATAATATTAGTAATTTCATAACTAAAGAATCTAGGCTTCTTTTTTTTTTTTTTAAATAAACTATAAGACTCTGGGCCTTGAAAGTAGTAAATTATGGTTTTTGTTTTTTTTTAAACTCCAATTGCTATGATTGAATCTAACTTCTGCTTTTCTTATTTTAGAAATAAAGGTGAAATG
This sequence comes from Scutellaria barbata, assembly GCA_028654395.1. Classification (NCBI taxonomy): domain Eukaryota; kingdom Viridiplantae; phylum Streptophyta; class Magnoliopsida; order Lamiales; family Lamiaceae; genus Scutellaria; species Scutellaria barbata. Next base: position 25,341,829 of record CM053649.1, read on the forward strand.
AATATGGGCTCAATAGCATTAACTCGGTTTGTTCCATTGAATTATGGGCTTGGGCCCATGTCCAAATAAGTTTTGTTTAATAATTTAAAATAAGTAAATTACCCACACGTAATAATGTTAATAAAATATAAAATTTAATCAATGTAGCTAATAAACCTTGGACATTTTTATTATAATTTTTAATCTTATTTTATAATTTGAGATTTTTATAACTAAGACCAACACTTTTTCCCTTACTTCTCTTCATCCTCCATACTTTCAGTTCATTAATTAAAACTTGTATGATGTGTCATTAATTAAAACTTGTATAACGTGCTTTCAGTTTGTAAGTTAAGTAGTGAAACTTGTAAAAAGCTTATCTTAAATTTGGAGGTCTACACTACAATTATATCCTCAATCATTTATTCTTTTTTCTTTTCTTTTTTTTTAGTATATGATATTAATTTTATTTTGGGGTTAGGATATGATATTAGAATACAAGTATAAGAAATACGAAACAAAGATTTGAAAAACTTAATTAAATATGTATCAAACAATTGTAGACAGTAAATGTTTAAACTCATACATCTACAATATTGAGATACCAAAAAGATCCACAACATATCATTTAAGTTGAAGTACCAGTGGACATCCAAGAGAAATACCAAGTATTTAAATGATGGCTAAGAAGAGGAATTGAGCGGAATTTAAATGATTTGACAACAGTAGCACCAGGCAACACTTCCTTGTTCTTCATTGCCTTAACTTTATCGGTCTCATCATACTTGAGATAGTCGAGGTTGTAAACATTCACAATAAAATGAGGAATCAAGGTCTCCTTATCCAACCAACTCACCACTCCACAAAACTCACATTCACGGTTCTCGATCATGTTTAACAGTGCAATGTCATGTTTTGCGAGTTTTGTACGCAAGTCTATGCGTGGACAGAAGTCTATGCGTGGATAGAGAAAAGAGACGGACTCTTTAAGTTCATACGTACCCCAATAAGCAAGACACAGAATTCCCCCCACTATTATAAATGGAGAACCGGGATGAGGCAAATGAGCACGAGGAGAAATGCCGAAAGGATCATACCTTTTCCACAGAAAGTCCTTATCGGGAGAACCAAGATCGAGGGTGAACAAGCCCAGATCAGATTGGATCAATAAAATGGGCTCATTGTGAAGGAACGTATACCCATGGATTGTACAGATATCAATCTTGTATCGAGGACGAGGTAGTGGAGGAAGCTGTTGCCACACCTGATCAGATGGGTCATACACCTCAAAAGGGTATCTGTGATCACGATCAAAGTGCACCCTAATTGAAAGTACGAGGATCTTTCCATTAGGTGTCGGAGTTGCACGTGGTGCGGAGAACTTGGGGTGGTTCATAGGAGTGATCTCAACCAGATCACTTCTGTCCAATTTTAAATCGGCGGTGTCTGATGCTGGCATTTCATAGGTGTAGACTCTCGTTCCACCCCCGACCAATGGCCTTCAAACATGAATAGTCTAGTTCCTAAAACGCATAAACAACCGATTCCAATCTTCCAACAACACAAACGGACAATCTTCCAACAACACAAACGGACAGTAGGAACCTTATAGCTCCATTCATCACTATAATCTCGATCCAAATCCACCGTAAAGATGCAAGTATCATCATAAAAACCAGACAAATCATCCTCATCCTCATCAGACATAGCATCCTCATCAGGCAAAGCATCATCGCTCGAATCACAATGAACAATCAAGCAAACCTTTCCCCGTACTTCAGTATTTTCTACCTCCACAACTTGAGTTTGGTTTCGGTGCATACGTATCTGAGACAAGTTTAAATCCTCATATAACTCAACACCAAAAATCATATGAAAAATGAAAGCTGGTTCGAGCTGGATTTCTCATTTATTTCAATATCTCTTCTCTATTTTTCTCCTTCCCTACTTGCAAGGCTTGCTGAGCTTCTTTATCTTTATGTGACAGACATCGCAAAAAAAAGTAGTCCGTTGAACGATCGCCGATCGAGGGCTTAAAGTATACTTTTTTTTAACCCTGATGGGTTTCGCAGTCGACCATTTGATAGCCAGCCCTGTTCCTGAATATACAGAATAGGGCTTCGATGAGCCCTAGATGTAAAGGGTTCTTGAACCCTTCTAAGCAATTATAAGAGCGCGGAATTATACCTCCCTCAAATAGATGAATCTGGGATTGATTGTGGAACCGAGCATATAGAACCCGGGGCGGGCAGTAAGATACGCTAGGCGGAGTAGTCGCTCTGAAGCAGGTTTTGTCGGCGACTACGCTGCTAGCTTTACTTCCAGCTGCGGGAAATCGAACTCATTGGATTGGCATCTGGATTTGATTCGGATTGTTGTGGGTTCCATTCAAGCTAGAATCACGAATCAGATAAAGATGAAGGTGGAATCATTAACAATTAAATTAATTAATAAGAATATGACGAAAATCAGTAAAATTGTCAAAATCGCATACACAAATCGATTAAAAAAAAGTGGAGAAAGAAGGATAGGAAATAGACCTGATCGAGAAGACGTTCTGGCAAATTGGGTTGTGCAATAGATAGGACGTCTTTAATTCCACTGCTGTGGCATCTTTAAATCGGGGATTCGAACCGGACCTGAATTCATGCAGCTTCCGATTCGAAATCAATCTCTCCAAATTCTTGTCGCCCATCTCTAACCTTTTCTAAGTCCTAGGTCAGAAACACAATCAACAATTCAATCGAAAACTAGATCACGAGAATTTGAAATTAGAAAAGTGTAATGTGCATGTAAACATAAGAAATCTTAACACATAATGCGAAACATGTATGTGTTTGTAGATAAAATATTTTGATAATACATTATAATAGGTGTAAAAGACAATAAATCTTTAAATCCACTGCTAATTTCGAATTCAACCTCTCTAATTTCTCGTCTCCCATTTTTACCCTTTTCTAAACCCTACGGGCTACAAGAAATATGCATGGGAGGTTTTTATTTGCACGATTATGTTATCATTGTTTTTTTCTTTTTCCATTTATTAGCTACTCATATTTTCCTAGTACCATTTGATACATAAATATATTTTGAAAATGCAGTATCCTTTATTAAAAAAAATCATTTCATTTTTTTAAGTATAAAGAAAAGTGTCGAAAAACAATTATACAATATTCAACAAGATTTATTTCATTTAATTCAAGCATAAATAAAAAAATTGAAAATTATTATAAAGTATTTAAAAAAATTAATTCTTATAATTCAAGCATAAAAGTAAAAAAAAAAAAAAAAAACTTGCATCAAATAAATCAAGATAAAATTGAATTTAAAAAAAAAAAGACAGATTTTGATATTTTCGTATTATGCTATCTTATTGTGTCAATAAATGTTTTGGGCACAATAAATATCACACTATAATACAATATTAATAAAATAATATTTCATATTTAAAATATAACTAGTGATTTCCTTATGAGGATCGATAATCGAAAAAAGAAACACGATAGTAGGTATGGTTTGATCTCCAAGTAGAATCAAAGTAGGCCTCTTCTTTCATTTTCTTCTTGTCAATATATAAGACAAAGTGATAGAAACTTAAAACTATCCCACATATGAGGAGGGCATTCACGGATTTTATAGGTTATTATCTCTTTCTCATCATCACGCCGATCATATATTTTGGATTAATTTTTTACCAAAGGGTTGATTTCTATCTTTTCGCTGATGTTCTCGTGGTTCTCAGTGGTCTTGTGCCAGCTTTGGCTGGTATTAGTCATGTTATGATTCAATTTCCAGCATATGAGAAGATAAAATGTTACCTGGCTGATCGAAGTACGTGGTGACTAATATCTGCCTTAATTGCATCCTACTCTTGTTTCTTACCAATTACCATTCATCTTTTGTTTCTTATTATGCAATTTTTTTGTTAATGATAGATAACACCCCCATGGTTAAACTTAGTGCAAGTGACGTTGCTCTAGCTTCATCAGCTTCAATAATGTCTAGCTTCAAGAGTCATTTTTTGCTTGTCAAGTTTTTGAATACAAACAAATATACTGCATCATTTTTAGTTAATTGATCAGTAGTCAATAGTTGCCCATTGGAAGCTAGAAGATGATGCTGTTACATGCGTAGTTGTTAAAGTGTGCCTGAGGCGTGATGCGCACGAGGCACCTGTCATATCGCCTGGTCGTGTAAAAGATGAGGGCCTTGCACCTTTCTATGCCTGACTGGAAGTGGTGGCTAGGGCTTTGATTATTAAATTTTAGGCTTTAATTATAATGTTTTGGGATCTATTCTTTTATTTATAAACATAATTGAACACGGCTGAAGAATTATACTATGAGCTGATCCTTTGAGTAATGCTGCATATATAATTGCAGTACAAGTTTTCCTTTCCTATGATAAATCAGTTGATTGTAACATATCCAAGTGCCTTCCAAACAAGTTAAACAAATATGGACAATGATTAAGTCGTTAGACATATCTTCCTTTAAAAAACATAATTTCTTCCTTCAATAACTGAATGTAGGTTGTGCTTTCAAGGCTTCAAGAACAAGGGCACCACGCGATACTCTGGTGTTGTTGATTGCATTAAGAAAGTATTTCAGCAAGAGGGCATCCCGGGTTTTATCTTGGTTGTGCCACCAACCTGCTGAGGACAACCCCAGCTGCTGTTTTGAGATGATTCATTGCTTTCTTCTCACTTTGTTCCCTCCTCATCCACACCCTCAAGCATTGTAACCATCAACTTCGCCTTAATTCAAGATGCAGCTCTACTTCACTCCACAACAAAGTCCGATAACTATACCTCTTCTTCTTTTTATTAAACTTTGCTCTTTCTTCACCATTCATGTGTTCTAATCTTTAGGAGATTACTATAATCTCTATGTTGAGTGATGATGATGATGGCGAAGATAAATTATTCTCAAAAAAACTTAATAATTCATGTTTAATAATTTAAAATGAAAATAAAATGTTGTGGGCATGATTTTAAGGTCTACTTGCATAGGTTGGGTAAATTGGGCTTTTTACGCTAAAGTGAACCATTGACCCAAATTAACATGTGAATCCTTTAAAATGACTTTATAGTTATGGAGAAGAAAATTAAGACACCAAGCTGAGACTTAAGTGTCGAGAGGAAGTTTAATTTCATACGGATTTGGTGATTTAGAATATCAATCAAGTAATACACAATTTAAAAAAAAATTAAAATAGTGAGTTAGGAAATTTTAAATATTATATAAATTTATAAATTATATATATGTGTGTGTATATTTACTTATCATCTCATTTAACATTAACAATAATATAATGTAATTAATATTTGTGTTGTTATTGTCGGTAATGTGGTATGAGAAAATAGAGCTAATATTGGATTATGGCTTTTGATTGTTTTGCTCTAACAAACTAATTGATCATGTGTTTTGAATCATTCTGTGGAGTGGTTGTTTAGTTCGAAATTTGAGCGTTTGATATTCTTTGAGTGATGGCATTTTCGCTCGAAAAGGTAAGTGGAGTGTGATAGTAGGCTTCGTGTTGTGGGATTATTTTAGTATCGTTTAGACGAAAGTATTTGCATGTGTTAAGGAGACTCTTCAGTTTAGCATTGCACATGTGCTTGCATTGATCACAAGGAAGATATATATTTGATTCTTTTCTTTCATTTCATCGTCTATGTTACTTTTTCTTAAATTCAGTAAGTAACATCCTATGGCACCTAACCAATAGAGCAAAAAAGACCTTTTTTTAATGCAACCATTGATGTAAGAAGTGGTTTGTGGGAATGCCATATGTTAGTTACGAGAATCTAGTTTTTGTTTCCACTAGATTAAAAGCATATCTTTGTTATTAAATTTCTATAAAATGTCAAGACTAGTAGTTGTCTGGAACCATTTATTAACCATGCAGCATGATGTTTTATCGTTTTTGGATATCTTGTCAATAATTGGGTCATACAGTATATTTTTCAAAGTTATTTTAATGAAAATAGCAGAAAACTTTAGGTAGATAAAATGAAGTTACCATAATTTAGATTCTCTAGCATATTCGTTTCAGTTGTAAGAGGAGTCTCTGTTCGAGTTTTGGAACCATGTAATTGTTATCTATTTGTTGGTATCGTATGAGGGACCTATCAATCCCCCAACCCCCTTCTAGACTATCTAAAAAGAAGAAGAAAATAGTTGTTTGAAATTGTTTATCTAGTGCTTTACAACAATACATACAAAATTTTCGTTGTGGACTATGATTTTCAGGAAGCACAGAAGTTCATAGGCAAGTCAATAAATCTCTTCCTGAAATTGTCTCCATTGATGCCATTTATGCCTTGTGGTAATACAGGGGGATGCTTACGACAAAGAGCATTTTCCAGAATCCGAAAAGGAAGTAGATACTCTCCTTTCTGATGAGGCCCTTGCAACTGTCCCATTTCTCGTTTTGGGAAACAAGAACGACATACCAATAGCTGCCTCAGAAGATGAGTTGACTGGTGTTGCCACTGGCAAAGGGAAGGTGAACCTTGCAGGTTCAAATGTGCGCCAATTGGAAGTATTCATTCATTTCAGCTTGTAAGTTAAGTAGTGAAACTTGATTGATCTGTGTTAAAAAATTATCTTCAAATTGGAGGTCTATATCCTCTTATCATTTATTCTTTATTTCTTTCCTTTCTTAGTAATTCTTTTTTTTTTTTTTTGAAGAATACCTGCTCCACGCTTCCACTTTGAACTTTGGTAGTAAAACTAGAACCCACAACCACGCTTGGGATAAAAATTAATCCATTGGATAAGGGTTGTCAATGTCATTTTTGTCTTTCCATACCAACATGAAATTTCAGTTTTTCAACGGTGTTTTAGTAACTGACTTCGAATCCTAAGGTTTATAGTCAATGTAAACAATGGATAATGATATATGTTATCCATTTGTCATATTGAATCATTAAAGTATAAGTATAATGAAATACAAAACAAAATTTTGAAAAACTTAAATATGTATCATAATTTGAAGATAATAAATACAATAGCATACGAAACAAAATTTTGAAAAACTTAAATATGCATATTGACTCCACTTTATTCAACACTTTTTTTGTATTCAACAAATACTCTTTCTCTTCACCACTCGTCCTCTCAAATTCAATCATCACTATATGAAGTTTCACTCATCACTTGATTCATCAGATCTTCAAATCAATTTGCAATTACTCATCAAAAAAAATGGGAAACATCAACTCTTGTTTCAAAGTACAATTCGACACAGTGAAGTTCACATAGAATCTTTACAAAAGAGATCACATTACAGCATTTAGATATCAAAAACATCCAATGAAGCTCATAGATCTTTGACATAAAATCTTTACAAAAGAGATCACATTACAGCATTTAGATATCAAAAACATCCAATCTCAGCAAAGGCTCATGATCTTTAACATAGAATCTTCACAAAAGAAATAGCATTTACTATATTTTGGTACCAAAAACATCCAAAACATACATCGATCTCAGAGAATCTTTTCACAAAAGAGATACACATTTAACTACCAAAACATCCAAAACATATCATCTAAGTCTAAATAGAAGTGGACATCGAGGAGAAATAGAATATGTTGAATTCATCATTAACGAGAGGAATTGAGTGAAATTTGAATGACTTGAGAACCGTTGCACCAGGCAAGATGACCTTGTCTATCATCGCCTTATCCTTATCAACCTCATTATACTTCACATAATCCAGTGGTAAACATTGATTATTAGGTGAGGAGTCATGGTCTCCTTGTCTACCCAATTCAAAACTCCACAAAAGTAACATTCCCTTTGCTCAATCATTTCTAGAAGTGTCACATGATGTTTTGCAAGCAAGTGCGAGTCAACTTTTGGTCGTGGATATTGAAAAGAATAATAATTCCCAAGTTCATAAGTCCCCCAACCAGTAAGACACAGATTTTCCCCAATTATAACCAAAGAAGAATTGGGATGAGGCGGGTAACAACCAGGAAGAATGTCGAAAGGATTATATTTTTTCCATAAAAAGTCCTTGTCGGGAGATCCAAGATCAAGAGTGAACATGCCCATATCTGAGTGGATCAATAAGACGGGTTCATTACGAAGGAACGTCAAACCGTGGATCATGCAAGGATCTGTCTTATACCCCCTAGGTAGTGGAGGTAGCTGCTGCCACACCCGATCACATGGATCATACAACTCAAAAGGGCATTTGTGACGATTAACATGATCAAAATGAACCATAGTTGAAAGTACTATGATTTTTCCATTGGGTGTCGGAGTTGCTTGTGCACCATATTTGGGGTAGTTCATTGAGGTGGTCTCAACCAGATCACTCCTCTCCAATTTTAAATCCGCAGTGTTTGATGCCGGCATTTCATACGTATAGACCCTTGTCCCACCCCCAGACCAATGCCCTTCAAACATATAAAGGGTTGTCCCTAACACGCATAAACAACCAATATCCATCCTCAGAAGACTGCAACGAACGGTAGGAACCCTACAACTCCATTCATCACTGTAATCTTTATCCAAATCCACTGTGTAGATGCAAGTATCATCATACAAACCATCAGACGTATCATCCTCATCAGACAAAGCATCCTCATCAGATAAAGCATCCTCGCTCGAATCACTTGGTCTACAAAGAACAATCAAGTAGACCTTTCCCCACTTTCTACAATCGGAGGATGATGGTACTTCAGTATGCATACGTATCTGAGACAAGTTTAAATCCTCATATAACTCAACACAAAAATCATATGAAAAATGAAAGCAGAATCGGATAAAGATGAAGGTGGAATCATTAACAATTAAATTAATTACTAAGAATATGACGAAAATCAACAAAATTGTCAAAATCGCATACACAAATCGATTAAAAAAAAGTGGAGAAAGAAGGATAGAAAATAGACCTGATCGAGAAGACGTTCTGGCAAATTGGGTTGTGCAATAGATAGGACGTCTGTAATTCCACTGCTACTGCTAAAAGATGTGGCATCTTTAAATCGGGGATTCGAACCGGACCTGAATTCACGCGGCTTCCGATTCGAAATCAATCTCCCCAAATTCTCGTCGTCCATCTTTACCCTTTTCTAAGCCCTACGTCAGAAACACAATCAGCGATTCAATCGAAAACTAGATCACGAGAATTTGAAATCAATTTACAATTACTCATCAAAGAAAATGGGAAACATCAACTCTTGTTTCAAAGTACAATTCGACACAGTAAAGCTCATAGATCTTTCACATAGAATCTTTACAAAAGAGATCACATTACAGCATTTAGATATCAAAAACATCCAATGAAGCTCATAGATCTTTAACATAAAATCTTTACAAAAGAGATCACATTACAGCATTTAGATATCAAAAACATCCAATCTCAGCAAAGGCTCATGATCTTTAACATAGAATCTTCACAAAAGAAATAGCATTTACTATATTTTGCTATCAAAAACATCCAAAACATACTATCTCAAGCTCATCGATCTCAGAGAATCTTTTCACAAAAGAGATACACATTTAACTACCAAAACATCCAAAACATATCATCTAAGTCTAAATAGAAGTGGACATCGAGGAGAAATAGAATATGTTGAATTCATCATTAACGAGAGGAATTGAGTGAAATTTGAATGACTTGAGAACCGTTGCACCAGGCAAGACCACCTTGTCCATCATCGCCTTATCCTTATCAACCTCATTATACTTCACATAATCCAAGTGGTAAACATTGATTATTAGGTGAGGAGTCATGCTCTCCTTATCTACCCAATTCAAAACTCCACAAAAGTAACATTCTCTTTGCTCAATCATTTCTAGAAGTGTCACATGATGTTTTGCATGCAAGCCAACTTTTGGTCGTGGATATCGAAAAGAATAAGAATTCTCAAGTTCATAAGTCCCCCAACCAGTAAGACACAGATTTTCCCCAATTATAACAAAAGAAGAATTGGGACGAGGCGGGTAACGACCAGGAAAAATGCTGAAAGGATTATAACTTTTCCATAAAAAGTCCTTGTCGGGAGATCCAAGATCAAGAGTGAACATGCCCATCTCTGAGTGGATCAATAAGACGGGTTCATTACGAAGGAACGTAAAACCGTGGATCATGCAAATATCCATCTTATACCCCCGGGGTAGTGGAGGTAGCTGCTGCCACACCTGATCACATGGATCATACAACTCAAAAGGGCATTTGTGACGACTAACATGATCAAAATGAACCATAGTTGAAAGTACTATGATTTTTCCATTGGGTGTCGGAGTTGCTCGTGCAGCATATTTGGGGTGGCTCATTGAGGTGATCTCAACCAGATCACTCCTCTCCAATTTTAAATCCGCAGTGTCTGATGCCGGCATTTCATATGTATAGACCCTTGTCCCACCCCCAGACCAATGCCCTTCAAACATATAAAGGGTTGTCTCTAACACGCATAAACAACCAATATCCATCCTCAGAAGACTGCCACGAACGGTAGGAACCCTACAACTCCATTCATCACTGTAATCTTTATCCAAATCCACTGTGTAGATGCAAGTATCATCATACAAACCATCAGACGAATCATCCTCATCAGACAAAGCATCCTCGCTCGAATCACTTGGTCTGCAAAGAACAATCAAGTAGACCTTTCCCCACTTTCTACCATCGGAGGATGATGGTACTTCAGTATGCATACCTATCTGAGACAAGTTTAAATCCTCATATAACTCAACACAAAAATCATATGAAAAATCATATGAAAAATGAAAGCAGAATCAGATAAAGATGAAGGTGGAATCATTAACAATTAAATTAATTACTAAGAATATGACGAAAATCAGCAAAATTGTCAAAATCGCATACACAAATCGATTAAAAAAAAGTGGAGAAAGAAGGATAGAATAGACCTGATCGAGAAGACGTTCTGGCAAATTGGGTTGTGCAATAGATAGGACGTTTGTAATTCCACTGCTACTGCTAAAAGATGTGGCATCTTTAAATCGGGGATTCGAACCGGACCTGAATTCATGCGGCTTCCGATTCGAAATCAATCTCCCCAAATTCTCGTCGCCCATCTTTACCCTTTTCTAAGCCCTACATCAGAAACACAATCAGTGATTCAATCGAAAACTAGATCACGAGAATTTGAAATTAGAAAAGTGTAATGTGCATGTAAACATAAGAAATCTTTAACACATAATGCGAAACATGTATGTGTTTGTAGATAAAATATTTTGATAATACATTATAATAGGTGTAAAAGACAATAAATCTTTAAATCCACTGCTAATTTCGAATTCAACCTCTCTAATTTCTCGTCTCCCATTTTTACCCTTTTCTAAACCCTACGGGCTACAAGAAATATGCATGGGAGGTTTTTATTTTCACGATTATGTTATCATTGTTTTTTTCTTTTTCCATTTATTAGCTACTCATATTTTCCTAGTACCATTTGATGCTTAAATATATTTTGAAAATGCAGTATCCTTTATTAAAAAAAAATCATTTCATTTTTTTTAAGTATAAACAAAATTTTTGAAAAACAATTATACAATATTCAAAAAGATTTATTTCATTTAATTCAAGCATAAATAAAAAATTGATGGAGAAGAAAGTATTAAATACCACACATACATGCATCTATGTTAGATTTTTTTAATAGTGAGAAGTCAGAGGTGAAGTGTGGTACGTAAGCAAATCATCAAAAAATACTTTAATGTTAGCTCATGTGATGATTTATGCTTTGCCACATTAGCAGTTGCACTCTTTAAATAATCAATTATTGAATTCTACTTTTAAAGAAATAAGGTTTTCGTAACACACACATAAATGTAGGAAAATAAACAATGACCTATCACCTAGTGAAATTTACCAAATTTAGAATATACGAATTTCAGCCATTTTCCTATTAACCTTTTTCAAAGGTTTTGAATATTACATTTGCTAAAATATATTAGTAATACTATTCATTGATTGATGTGTATAACTAAATAGTAAATATTTTGTTAAATGCCTTCACTATATTTCATTAAATGTAATAGCATTTATAGAAAACTACTTCCTTAGCAATTTCTAGACTAACCAACCGACCAATAAATAAATTCCATTTTAAGTAATTTAAACTCATTGAGGAACAATCTTACATACTCATCAAAGTGAATAAAGTAAACAAAAACCCATGTTTCCATTTTATGAAAATAAGTTCTTCAAACTAAATTTCACCGCCTAAATTCATTATTGTAAATTAATTTTAAATCCTTGAATTTCTTTATGAATGAAAATGTTTCGAGAAATTAGATTCATGAAATAATGATACAAAAATTGTATTCATAAAGTATGTAATAATTGATGAAGTTCACTGGTTAGAAAATAAAGTACTATCATCCTCACACGTGGCAAACCCATATTTTCTTTATGCTATTATTACAATACACAAATGTTGTCCACATAATCACACAGAAGAATCTTGAACAAAAATTGCCAAATTATATATTCATAAAAGAACATTAATTCAGCTCTTTGGGTAAGTAGGAAAAATAAAACATTTATGATCATACATATAATATTATTCATAATCAAAATAACAATTATTGGAGATTTTATGGACAATAATTCAGCTAAATAATTATCAGTACTTAAAAGTAGAAGAAATTATGAAAAAGTAATAATTATTACAGAAAATTAAGAAATGACACTGCATAATCTGCATTCTTCGATCTTCAAACCAAGAATTGTTCCAAATTTCTCCTTCAACTCTTTGCAGCAGATATTTAATTTCACCTGAAAATTGTAAATAATTTGCAAATGCAAAAAATAAAAATGTAGATATTTAAAAGAGCTGTTAATCCTAGATATTATAATTCTGTTGTTGAAAATTAAAGAAAAATAAAAGAGAAAATATAAAAATAAGAAAAGAAATAAATTGGTGGCTTTGAAAATTGACGGAATGTGAATCGGCGGAAGGCGGCGGCGGAGTGGGGAAATTCGACGGTGGATGTACGCGCCACCGTCACCTCCACCGCCACCGCCACCGTTAGGCGGTGGAGGGTAATAGGACTGCTGCACAGGAGGAGGTGGTGAGAAGTAGTACACACCGCCGCCGCCGCTGGGTGGCGAAGGCGGAGAAGGACAGTCGGGCCCTGTAGGCGGCGGCGGATATGGCGGAGGAGGGGACGGCACCGGCGGCGGAGGCGGAGGAGGAGATAAAATTGGTTGACAGGGATTATCACAGGAAGAGCACATTGTGCAGGTTATTTGATCTTTCGCCATTGCTGTAATTGTGGCGGTGGCGAAGGAGAAATCGCAAGAGGAAAGTGGAGAAGAGTGAAAGGATGAAGAGTAAAAGGAGTCGCCATTGTTGAAAGCTTGAAATTGACTTGTGAAGGAAAAAGATTTTATAAAGAAGGAAAAAAGGGGTTTTTTTTTTTTTTTTAATTGATTAAAAGTTAAATTGTGATTCGCTCATTTGCATGTGTATTTTTATAAACGCTCCATTCTTAGGTATTTTTATATCTTACGCTACCATTATCTTTATTACACGAAAATATAAAAATAAAGCCACGTAGACTATTGTGTTCTCTTTGTTACCGTTTAAATTGTCTTTTTTTTTTTCTTCTTCTTGTTGAATTAAGGGCACAAACATCTTAAATATTTATTTAATAGGAATTTATATTTGTAATAATATTGTTTTTGAACAATACATTCTTTTTAGGTACATTTTCTTCATTTCTCACTCTAATTATGATACTACCGTGATTTTTTACCTACTTCGATGATAGTGCTCAAATTTGTACATATTTTATCATTTTGAAATGATAATGTAGTAAATTTGGGATATACATTAGATTTATAGTACATTGATTGATGATGACTTTGAGATCACCTCATGATATTCGTAATTAGATTATATAAAATTAAATTAATATTGTGAACATCGTTATAAGCAAAAAATTTGTATTGTAATCAGAATTTAAGTCAATGTTGGTAAATCTTTATATAACATATAATGATTATTTTTAATATAAAATGTTATTATATATTGGAAATATTATGTAATTGGCCTTGTTTGGACACGTGGATTTTTTTTTTTTTTTTTTGGTTTTGATTTAGTACAATAAGATACTCATGTTCACCGTGTTAGTGTAATATGCATGTGAAAAATATAAGAAATTTTTCACATAATGCGAAACATGTGCGTATTTATAGATAAAATATTTTAATAATACATTCTAATAGGTGTAACGCGGGTAAATGTGGAAAAATTAGTAAATATTAATTATTAACTTTTATTTTTATTTTTTTGGTTGTAGCATTCAGTATTTCGTGTTTTTAATTATTTAATTTAACTCGACTACTCCAACCCAATTTTATACGAAGTTGTGAGATTATTGGAAGCTTGCCGGGACCATAAAATGCAATTGGACCCATTATTTATTATCTCACAACTTAATTGTAAGTTAACTCAGAAGAGATGATATTTCATGGAATATTCTCATACAATGTGTTAGTAGTTAGATTTGCAAAGATCATGTTTTTTCCATAATTATCATGACATTAGAATAGTGAATTATTAAGATATGCAAAAGGTGGGTAGGGAGTATTATTGTATTCCATTTTCAAGTTTCATTTTATAAGTATATCAGTCCAAAAAAATGTAATCCTTCCATTCCAATTTGAATAAAAAAAACGTAGTGTTTTTTAGTTTCATTATAATATTAGTAATTTCATAACTAAAGAATCTGGGCTTCTTTTTTTTTTTTTTAAATAAACTATAAGACTCTGGGCCTTGAAAGTAGTAAATTATGGTTTTTGTTTTTTTAAAACTCCAATTGCTATGATTGAATCTAACTTCTGCTTTTCTTATTTTAGAAATAAAGGTGAAATGAATATGGGCTCAATAGCATTAACTCGGTTTGTTCCATTGAATTATGGGCTTGGGCCCATGTCCAAATAAGTTTTGTTTAATAATTTAAAATAAGTAAATTACCCACACGTAATAATGTTAATAAAATATAAAATTTAATCAATGTAGCTAATAAACCTTGGACTTTTTTATTATAATTTTTAATCTTATTTTATAATTTGAGATTTTTATAACTAAGACCAACACTTCTTCCCTTACTTCTCTTCATCCTCCATACTTTCAGTTCATTAATTAAAACTTGTATGACGTGCTTTGAGTTTGTAAATTAAGTAGTGAAACTTGTAAAAAGCTTATCTTAAATTTGGAGGTCTACACTACAATTATATCCTCAATCATTTATTCTTTTTTCTTTCCTTTTTTTTAGTATATGATATTAATTTTATTTTGTGGTTTTGGGGTTAGGATATGATATTAGAATACAAGTATAAGAAATACGAAATAAAGATTTGAAAAACTTAATTAAATATGTATCAAACAATTGTAGACAGTAAATGTTTAAACTCATAGATCTACAATATTGAGATACCAAAAAGATCCACAACATATCATTTAAGTTGAAGTACCAGTGGACATCGAAGAGAAATACCAAGTATTTAAATGATGGCTAAGAAGAGGAATTGAGTGGAATTTAAACGATTTGACAACAGTAGCACCAGGCAACACTTCCTTGTTCTTCATTGCTGTCTTAACTTTATCGGTCACATCATACTTAAGATAGTCGAGGTTGTAAACATTCACAATAAAATGAGGAACCAAGGTCTCCTTATCCAACCAACTCACCACTCCACAAAAATCACATTCACGGTTCTCGATCATGTTTAACAGTGCAATGTCATGTTTTGCGAGTTTTGTACGCAAGTCTATGCGTGGATAGAGAAAAGAGACGGACTCTTTAAGTTCATACGTACCCCAATAAGCAAGACACAGAATTCCCCCCACTATTATAAATGGAGAACCGGGATGAGGCAAATGAGCACGAGGAGGAATGCCGAAAGGATCATACCTTTTCCACAGAAAGTCCTTGTCGGGAGAACCAAGATCGAGGGTGAACAAGCCCAGATCAGATTGGATCAATAAAATGGGCTCATTATGAAGGAACGTATACCCGTGGATTGTACAGATATCAATCTTGTATCGAGGACGATGTAGTGGAGGAAGCTGTTGCCACACCTGATCAGATGGGTCATACACCTCAAAAGGGTATCTGTGATCACGATCAAAGTGCACCCTAATTGAAAGTACGAGGATCTTTCCATTAGGTGTCGGAGTTGCACGTGGTGCGGAGAACTTGGGGTGGTTCATAGGAGTGATCTCAACCAGATCACTTCTGTCCAATTTTAAATCGGCGGTGTCTGATGCTGGCATTTCATAGGTGTAGACTCTCGTTCCAACCCCCGACCAATGGCCTTCAAACATGAATAATCTAGTTCCTACGCATAAACAGCCGATTCCAATCTTCCAACGACACAAACGGACAGTAGGAACCTTATAGCTCCATTCATCACTATAATCTCGATCCAAATCCACCGTGTAGATGCAAGT
The DNA here is from genome assembly GCA_028654395.1 of Scutellaria barbata. Taxonomy (NCBI): domain Eukaryota; kingdom Viridiplantae; phylum Streptophyta; class Magnoliopsida; order Lamiales; family Lamiaceae; genus Scutellaria; species Scutellaria barbata. The sequence goes on from CM053649.1 coordinate 25,358,258, forward strand.
ATCATCATAAAAACCAGACAAATCATCCTCATCCTCATCAGACAAAGCATCCTCATCAGGCAAAACATCAGGCAAAGCATCATCGCTCGAATCACAAAGAACAATCAAGCAAACCTTTCCCCATACTTCAGTATTTTCTACCTCCACAACTTGAGTTTGGTTTCGGTTTTGGTGCATACAGACAAGTTTAAATCCTCATATAACTCAACACCAAAAATCATATGAAAAATGAAAGCAGAGTCAGATAAAGATGAAGGTGGAATCATTAACAATTAAATTAATTAATAAGAATATGACGAAAATCAGCAAAATTGTCAAAATCGCATACACAAATCGATTAAAAAAAGGTGGAGAAAGAAGGATAGGAAATAGACCTGATCGAGAAGACGTTCTGGCAAATTGGGTTGTGAAATAGATAGGACGTCTTTAATTCCACTGCTAAAAGATGTGGCATCTTTAAATCGGAGATTCGAACCGGACCTGAATTCATGCAGCTTCCGATTCGAAATCAATCTCTCCAAATTCTTGTCGCCCATCTCTAACCTTTTCTAAGTCCTAGGTCAGAAACACAATCAGCAATTCAATCGAAAACTAGATCAGAAACACAATCAGCAATTCAATCGAAAACTAGATCACGAGAATTTGAAATTAGAAAAGTGTATTGTGCATGTAAACATAAGAAATCTTAACACATAATGCGAAACATGTATGTGTTTGTAGATAAAATATTTTGATAATACATTATAATAGGTGTAAAAGACAATAAATCTTTAAATCCACTGCTAATTTCGAATTCAACCTCTCTAATTTCTCGTCTCCCATTTTTACCCTTTTCTAAACCCTACAGGCTACAAGAAATATGCATGGGAGGTTTTTATTTGCACGATTATGTTATCATTGTTTTTTTCTTTTTCCATTTATTAGCTACTCATATTTTCCTAGTACCATTTGATACATAAATATATTTTGAAAATGCAGTATCCTTTATTAAAAAAAATCATTTCATTTTTTTAAGTATAAAGAAAAGTTTCGAAAAACAATTATACAATATTCAACAAGATTTATTTCATTTAATTCAAGCATAAATAAAAAAATTGAAAATTATTATAAAGTATTTAAAAAAATTAATTCTTATAATTCAAGCATAAAAGTAAAAAAAAAAAAAAAAACTTGCATCAAATAAATCAAGATAAAATTGAATTTAAAAAAAAAAAGACAGATTTTGATATTTTCGTATTATGCTATCTTATTGTGTCAATAAATGTTTTGGGCACAATAAATATCACACTATAATACAATATTAATAAAATAATATTTCATATTTAAAATATAACTAGTGATTTCCTTATGAGGATCGATAATCGAAAAAAGAAACACGATAGTAGGTATGGTTTGATCTCCAAGTAGAATCAAAGTAGGCCTCTTCTTTCATTTTCTTCTTGTCAATATATAAGACAAAGTGATAGAAACTTAAAACTATCCCACATTCCGAATATTATACCCCACATAAATTTTGTATATTATTCATATATGATTGTTAAAACAATGCAGTTTTAATAGATAATTCAAACTACTAATACATATGGTTATCAACATTATATAGTTTTGATAGTGATATACAAATGAAGTATATTGTTGGGTTTTCAATGTTTAGATTTTGATGAGACAAACCAAATATGTAATAGGAAGTTTTAAGTACCCCATTTTTCACATTGTTTAAGTGAATAAATAGACTAGAATTGAGTTTTGTGTTAAGTGTCAAAATGGAGGATGAAAAAGGATAAAGCTGCATCTAAGCCTTAAACGAAGTTATCGCTGCAAGAAGGAAGGATACAGTATCGCTGCGAGAAGATAGGATACAGCAACGCTGCAAGAAAAGGATACAGGAGTACTGTTAGAAAGAAGTTACAGCAGCACTGCCAGAAGATATTGCAACCAGGTCTAATATACAGCAGCACTGAAAAAAAGCATCAGCTGCACAAGGACCTAGGATACAGCGCAGACTTACAAGTCAGTTAAGTTATTCAGCGCCAACTATAAAACGAAGTATCCTGTAAATTTTAGGAAGGATAAATGCAGTACGAGGAATGGAGATTCAAGCAAGAATAAAAGAGTTGTTCAAGAAAAAATCAAAGTAGCAGACACGGAGCCAATAAGAAGATGGAAGGATAAATGCAGTACGAGGAACGGAGATTCAAGCAAGAATAAAAGAGTCGTTCAAGAAAAAGTCAAAGTAGCAGACACGGAGCCAATAAGAAGATGCCACATGGACTGACGCGCTGCAGAAACCTGCGAGCCGCAACTGCCGCATTGAATGCTCCGAAAGAAAAGTCAAGTCGCATTAAATGCGAACCATGCTTTGGCCAGGCTACTTCAAATTCAACGGACATCTTCTCCTACAAGTATAAATAGAGGCTGAGGAGCTTCAACGGACATCTTCTCCTACAAGTATAAATAGAGGTTGAGGAGCACTGAAGTTGGTTACTGTTATTGAGACCTGAAAATCATTTGCGAAAAATTTAAAGCTTATAAGATTCAAGTATTCAAGCCAACAATCAGTTTCAGTCACTCAACCTATCGAAGTGAAGCAAATTCAAGCTAAAGGATTCCTTACGGATTCAGAAGCTCACTTCGAAGCACAAGTTGAAGAAAAACCTTTTATCCTTTTAACCTTGTTGCTATGTGCTTAGGTTATTTTAGTGGTGTTAAGCAGTTGATAGGAAAGATCATTGCTGTTTGTTTAGTTGTCTAGAGTTAGGCAGCTTCCCTGTGTGGGAGTGTGGAACCCTGTGTGGGTTAGCCTTTGAAGTTTGCAGTTGTTGTGTGTACGCTGGACTTCAGTAGGTGGTTTCTTTGTAAAGTTGATAGATTGTTAGGAGAGTCCTGTAAATCAATCTTGCTTAACAAATTTCCTGAGTGGACGTAGAAGGATTACACCACCTTCGAACCACTATAAGCCATAAGTGTTTATTTGCTTTCTTTATCTGTACGCTTATTTTCTGCATTTCTCTTATCTCTGTGCATAAAACGTTTTGAAAGAACCATTTTTGAGAAAAACAATCTTGTGTTTTAAAGTTAATTTCCGCTGCGTATAAAACTCCAGGTTACAGCGTGCAGCACTGCATCGTAGCGCTGCAAGCAGTAACCATCTATCGCTGCAAGCTCAAGTAACTTGCAGTGCAGAACGGTTGTTTTAAAAGATTTTGAAAATCGATTAAGGTTCATTCACCCCTTTGAACCTCGATACCACTTGAAACCAACATATATAATTGTAAAACGTAGAATCTTGAAAATTGAGATCATATTATTAAAGCTCTGAATATTCTATTCCACAATTTTGTACTTTATCCATATACCACTATTACAACAATGCAATTTTGATAATTAATTCAAATTATTAATTGACATTGTCGTTAAACTATATAGTTTTGATAATAACACACAAATAAAAACACAGAATTGTGGAATATAATACCTCGAGATTGTAGATGATATTAATAAAGCTTGAGATGAAGGTAATACGGTTGAACGGTTCCTCTTCAATTGACTTAAGTGGTTTGGTTGGTATGACTAAGTACACTAAATCATACATGCTTAATATTAATTTAAATGTGGCTCCACATGTTCTACATAGGGCTATTTCTATATGGATGAAAAAAAAAATGTTTCTCTTGCTAATTGATCAAGTCTTCATCAAATTGGTAAAACCTTATTCAATTTTACCTATATACTTTTTCGTTTTGGATAAATTAGATTTTTTGTCCTAATCAAATGTTAATTCTAGATTGTGGCTAAAAAAAAAAACCGACCAAGTCTAATTATACGATAAGAATCCCCTGGTGTAAAATAATATTTAATTTTATCAGGTTAATTTTGACACATATATAATGCAAGAAAGTACTACTCATATTATAAGTTAGTATTGAATTTTTTTTTTTTAACATGTTACAAATGTACGTAAAGTGTATGCATGCAAAGGTTCTAATTTCTTTTAAAAATTGTTCATAAGTGGAAAACGAAAATTCTACATAGTTTTGAATAAATAAAAATATATAAGTGGAAAATAATATATTATGAAAGTATATAATTTCATTTAATTAATTAAAAATATAAATATATTTCGAACAAACATTTTTTTTTTGGACAGATGAAATAATATATTATTATATAATATGAATATTAAAATTATTTTCTTTTGAAGCCAACTTCAAAATTAATTAATTATATATAAAAAAAAGGCAATGAGCTCATAAAACATTCTCATTAGTTATTAGAGTTATTATTTACCAAGTCCACCATTACGTCTCTAACCCAAAATTGGAGCGGTTTAACAAACACCTCTCTCTCTGTCTCTTAATATATAATGCAACAAAACGCATGCTTTTACTCATCTCCTTCCATAAACTCAACTTTACTTCATTAAAATCCTTCATCTCTCTCTCTGTCCTCAATTCCCTCAGCCACGAATGGGGAACTCCGCCCCTCACCGCCAGCCCGCCGCCGCCGGAAAAGTGATACTATCCGACGGCGGCGTTTTCACCTACGAAAAGCCGCTCACCGTCGCAGAACTCATGCTGGAACACCCCCAGGAGGTGGTGGTGGAATTCCACCCGCTTATGAGCGGCAACAAACCGACTCCATTGCCGGCCGATCTGAAGCTCGAAACCAAAAAGCTCTATCTCATGCTTCCGATCAGAAAAGGCAAACCGATTCCGTTGCCGCCGGAGGAAGCTCGGAGAATTCTGGCGAATGCTAACTACGTTCTAAAATCCAAAGCTCTGATGTCCTTCACAGGCGTCGTTCCGCTGTTCGTGAGGATTTGTCCTGCAGTCGGAGGGAAAAACGGCGCCGTTTCGATAGGTAGGAAGATGGACTGTTTGGCTGATCGGAAAGAGGAGATTAAATCAGATTATTTTATGGATATTTTGGAGGGAAGACCTGAATTTTTGAGCAGGCAAATTTCAGGGAAAGGGTGGAAGCCTAGTTTAGATCCGATTAGAGAGAAGGCTATCAAGGCTAAAGTTCCACATTGGGTCTTAAACAAGTGATATTATATATGGGTAAGTGCTGACGTGGCAACAAGATGCAGATGTGATGTCATTTCTACACGGGACTCGTTGATTTCATGGGAAGTTTGGACGTTAATATTTTCAATATGTATGTTTTTGTTTTTCTTTTTAATTAGTGTTGTTGAATGTAGTATCTATTATGATACCAACATATATATATCTTGTATGTGTTTGTGTTATATATATAAATAATAGATACTGCATTTATAGTGTTGAGTGGAGCTTAGCATCAACAAAGTCACAATGTTATTAGTATCTTTTATTTATGTCAATGAAAAAGATCCACCGTCTAATTAGTTTAATGATATTGAGTCGAGATTTAAAATATGAATCGGAGTTCAATTTTATAGGAATGCTGATTGATATATAAATATATTGATATCGGTAAAAATTTAGTATAAAATTATGAAAAATATGTAAAATTCCGAAAATTGAACATAGAATTTTATTGTATATTGTATCAAATATATTGCATATATTTAACTTTAAATCTCAATAAAATGATATTTTGTTACAAATATATGTATAATAAATTATATAAATATAGTTTAATGTTATAAATAAATATTAGAATTGCTTGATACAGTACAATTAATGTGAGTCTAGATATAATTATGCACCATTTGATATTTCTATATTTTTCATATTAGTTTCGACTTTGGACTTCTATGTGAATCTGAGGAAGTAATAAAAAATGAACCTTATTGACAATCAAACATCAAATATCCATATTTTGTAATATTTCTATGATATTTTTGAAAAAATATTTTAACAGCCATATCCATAAGGACCATAACGCACCCATGCATATCACGATTTTTTAATTCTTAAAATCAATTACTGAAAGTATTAATGAAAACAATTCATTAAATATATTAACAAATTAGGATATATTATTTCATTCGATAAGATATAAAATTGGCATGATACACTAAAAACAGCCCGTGATTGTAGTGTATTATATATTAACATTTCAATCTAAATCAACAATTATTTAAACTGGGAAAAAACATGTCAACTGCTGCAATATTTTTATACATGCCAAACAGCATCAAGAACATAGGTGCTAAATTGAGATTCAAATACAGATTTAGCATGTAAAAGATTCAAGTTCAAAGAAGACTAACATGCAGCAAAATTTTCAGAGAAAAAAAATACTTCAGAAGCGAATTGAAGTTCTACCACGAACCCTCAGCACCAAGGGTCGGATTTTTGAAAGCAGCAAAATCCCAGGAGGTCTTCAACGAGTATGGCTGAGATATTGTGAAGCCTTCTTCGGTGATTTTAGCAATCTGCAATCAAACCCGATGTTTGAGATAACATGATGGCAAGCTTAAGAAACTTAGTCAAGAGAAAATAATAAAGATCGCATTAAATATTCATCTAAGGAATGCATCTAAATCATATGTCGACTCCTTTATTTTGCTAATAACTTCTAGGAACAATTCAAAGGCCAATCTTTTCGATTTGGATTAACCTAAGATTGAATCACCTTCTGTTATTCATGTCCCCTCTGTTAGATTTAATTCACATGTATCTGTTCAGGTTCGTTTCTCATTGCCATTAGACATGCACTGAACTTCCACTGGCTAAAAAATCCACAATTTCTGGGACAATACTTACTTTTTCTAGTTTTTGAACTAACTGGAAAAGGCTTCATTCACCACCATCCTTGGTGCATTAATTAAAATGGTTTCTATTTCTTTTTCAGTGGCGAAGCCTTTAGATATCATCACATGTTATTGATTTTTCTTATCTTCATGTGAATGCGGATATCACCCAGGCTCAAATAATAAAAACATGAAGAGATATACCAACAACCAAAACAAATAACAAAAGAGAACCAAAATTCATTTTTCAAGGAAGATGAATAACACCTGAAGTTTGTTGATAGCTGATCTGTCACGATAAAGAAGCACACGCATGCATTTCTCAAGTAATTTAACGCCCTCTTCAAAAGTCAAGTTCTCATGCCATTCATCACGAAGAATGGGACGAGCCAAGTGATTACCAAATCCAGTTGCCACATGGTTGTCCTCATAATGAACACCAATCATGCTAACCTGAAATTATACCAAAATTCGAAAGGAACACTTAGCTCTGACTAAAACCAAATCAGCATATGATAGTGAACTTATACATGTTTGGAAATGATACATACTGTCCCAAGATATTTCTGTCCATTTTTAATTCCACCAAGTACAAGTGAATTCCACAGTGGGTTGAACTTGTTACGACGATTATACATCACCCTAGTTAGATAGTTATGCACCTCTTTGGGACCCAAGGAGTTCCCATCATCCCACATGTTGTCATATAAGCTACAATCACAAAGCACACAGAATAACGAGGCATCAATTCATCAACCAAAGCAAATGTGTCTTAACAGTAGTTCATAGAATATCTCCACTTAAGAAAGGTGCACTAACATGAGCTCATCAAGATATCGCATTATCTCTTGAAAATCACTGATCTCACCACTAGCACCTATAATAGAATGTTTCCCTACTGCCTTCAGTCGCTCCACAGTCTTGTAACGAAGGGTAGATCCATATGAACCTATCAAATGAAAGCATTGTCAACAAGCAGCACGACTAAAGATTTACCAAAAGCAAGTACATATATATCAGGGGGACCAAAAGTAGTTATACAAGCTAACTATGAGATCAAAATCATATTTTTACAACAGATTGTATCACTGGGATTACTAGTTATTTGAGAGCATGAAGTGGAGCACCTCTAATATTTTGCTTACCAATTCCACAAAACAGAGGAATATTCAACCCTTAACCAGTTTTGCAACTCCACAATATAAGTAAAACCATATCTAACAGAAATGCTAACTTGCAAAAAACAAGAACATGTATTCCACCAAGACCACGACACTAAAAATTCAGAGAAAAACAGCTTGAGTATAAAGCTTAAACCTGAAAGGCAACGAAGATTTAAATAGCCTTATTATTTTTACAGAATGAGGCCTTTAATATTCTCCAGTAATATACTGAATGCCGTTCACAATACAGGGTGTGCTAACTAGCAATTCTTAGTACTAAACAGCTCTGCAAGTATACTTCTCCAATAATTCAACGGTCTTATCAAGTAGAAGCATATCTTAAAACTCACTCAGCTCGAATGCTCCAAAATCGCATATAAAAAGAGCGCTCTCTTGTTTAAGTTTAGGTGTCACCTTTTTTTTTTTTTTTTTACATCTATCAGCTTAACATAAACTTCTCCAACAATTAAAAGATCTTAAAAACCGAAAAGAAAAATGCATCATTTGAAAACAAACCTCCCATATCAGAAGCGAACATAATGCCATCTTTGAACTTGATGCCGATCACTGAGGTCCCAGTAACATAAGGATATCTACACCAAAACCCCAGCTAATTACAAACAAATAAATAAACTAACAGTGCTCAAATTATACATAAATAAAAATAAAATAAGCAATAATTTCTCAAATTTTATTATTAACTAAATGCATTTAAAAAAAAATCAAGTTAGTTTCTTTCAATGTACTTCAATTTCTAGTTTAATCTGCCATTCAAAATTTGGTCAGCTAAAACTGTCCCAAATATCAGGGGGAAAAAAGCAGTGGCTATTAAATCTCTACATCAAAGCACATAAATCATACTGCGTTCTTTGAGATTCAGCTTCGGAACCGAGGAGTTTGTTCATAGCTGGAGTTGAATCGGTCAACTGCAAGCATTTAACACCCAAAAATCTTCCTCAATATTTAAAAAAAATAATAATCAGAAAAAAATGATAAATAATCGGAACAAAAATTAAACAAAAAACGTATTAGATTCCTTCGAATAAACGAATCGAAAAACAAGAAAAAGGCCTAGCTTACATGAATTGTTGCAGCAAATTCTTGAAGATCGAATAAGAGATTTCAGAAAATTTTCCTATTTTTATAATTACTCGGGTTTCCTCTCCTCAAAGAAAACGTCTGTAAAAGGATGAAATAAAAATATATTACTGGGCCTGTGGCCCATCATCTTACTAATTAGATTTTAAATGGAACTGGGCTAGTAAGCCATTGTGATTTAGATCAAATGGCCCAATTAAAGGTCCAAAAAATTCATATTTAGAATATATATGTATATATATATGGGGTTAAAATTATTTTTTGTCCTTCAATTTAATAAATATCAAGATTTTCAATTTAACCTTGCAATTTAACAACTTAACTGATTTCAATTTAATTTTGATTAGAAATTTTGATTTTTGTCGGAAAATGGTTTTCGCATGATCTAAAAATGACGTGACAATATGGATTAATCAATATGAATTTGACGTGTATTGCCACGTTATTTTTAGATTAACGGAAAATTCCAATACAGAGAAATTGAACTAAATTAGACAGATTTTTAAATTATGAAATTAAATTAAAAATCATGAGAATTATGAGATTATAATTAAAAAAAAAGATGGAAATTGATTTTATGCATAATGAAATTTATTTTTAGTTTAGGATAAATTATACCTCCAGTACCCAGGTTGGACAACACTTCCAAATAGGCAATTATGATTGAAACTAGTGTTTATAGCTACTAGCTAGGGCCACGAACCTGTCAATTGTTCTTTTATTTGGAAGTTTCCTTCATTTATTGACAAGTTTACTTCTTTAGAACATTCGTGAACAACTCGTAATCAAACAAATTTAAATAAAAATAAAATAAAATTATATATATTCACGAATTGTTCACAAACATAGTTTACTTAGTTTTCATTTTTTATTCATTAATTTACTGTGTTAATTATGCATTTTAACTACTTAAAATATGTTTAATTTAGATTTGATATTCATTAATACAACTTATTTTTATTCGAAGTACTCTTTACATGCATTATACATTTATCTTGAGTACTTTAGTTTTATTTCTCTTTTTTTCATCAACATTTTATAATGTTCATATATTTATAAACCATTAATGAAAACATTCATAAGTCGTTGGTAAGCATATTTCACTATTAATTAAATAAAAACAAATCGTTCAAAATAAACAAACATACACTAACAATACTTGTTCTTTTTTTCATGTTCGTTTCATTCACCATTTTTCCATTTGAAATAGTAAATAGCTACAAATCTATGTTGTCTCTAATATGCAAAGAATCGAACATGACAATTGCATATGTGACATTTGTAAAAAGAGTATAATTACTAGAACTTAAATATATATACACACAATATGACTTCTTATTATGACAACATAATTAACGAGATCAATGTATCAAATTGATACATCCTAACTTGCTGTCTTGGGACGCTTTACTACCACTAATGGGCACTTAACATTCTTAGCACAATAGTCACTCACACTCCCCAAAATTGCCCTGCAAAAATTATTAACATAAATAATTAATGGAAAGCACAAAATAATTTTATTTATGGAAAAGTAATTTGTTTATAAATAAATAAATAATTATACCTCTTGAAGAAACCATAGTCATGGGATCCCAAAACTAGGATGTCTGCTCCAAGTTTGTCTGCTGCTATACATATTACATCTTTAGCATCTCCACTTCCTACCTTCTTCTCCACTTTCACCTATATATGTCAATAATTAATTAATTAATTAATTCCCACAAAAAAACTGTAATTTAATAAAATAAAATAAAAGTAATTTGCACATACTTTATTCATACTGAAGCTTGTAGTAGTATAAACAGCCTCAGCCCTTTTCATGACAGAATTAGCCAAATCATTATTGTATTTCTCCATGCTACTAATCACATCTCCAGCAAATAAAAACCCTATTAACACAAAGTTATATAGTTAGTATATATAGAGAGTAGTAATTAAGAAAAGATAAATTAGAAAATTGAATAATTAATAATAATGATGAGTATATATACCTGTGACAACATCTAGAGAGGAGTAAACATGTGGTTTGATGTATAGGAGAATTAAGGTACTGTTTGGATTTCCTGATAAAAGATTGTTTAGGCACCATGATAATGCATACATGCTTTCTTCACTTTCATCCACTGCCACCATTATTTTCTTCCCTTTCATCTCTATCTCTCTCTCTCTCTCTCTCTCTCTCTCAAATTTTAAGCCTTAGATATTAAGATAGAGTTGTTGATTTTAGAAGGATAAGAGATGGAGGGTTTTTATACAGCTTTTCTGTGAAGATGGAATTGATGAGATGATGCATATGTTTTTTTGGGGGAATGTATATATGCCTCTCTATGATTGCTTCCATATAACTAATTTGATAGAAAAAAAAAAATTCATCTCGTTTTGCACCTAAACACGAGATTAGGTTTCATTTTATATAGGATTTAATTTTAATTTTGGTCTTATATTTAAGATATTTTTCATTTTTAATAATCAAGTCCTGTTTTTTAATTTTAATTATATTTTAATTTTTTCCAATTTCAATCTTATTTAATTAATATTAAATTAAAATTGAAAAAAATATTAAAATATAAAAAAAATTAAGTTGAAAACGAATATTTCGTTGTCAAAAAATGAAAAATATCTTTTACAAATATCAATATTGGATATGTATGTTATTGTCAACTATTATTAGTTTTACTACGTATGTATATTTTTCATTGTTTGTCGATTTCTTATGCTGATTTTTTATTTCGAATTGGCTACTACGAGGTACAGACATGCCCAACTTAAATTTGTATGATTTTTGGTATATTCAAAATTACGAAATAGGTCTAGAAATGAAAGTTTTAATTTCAGTACGAAATCAAATTAAATCACTGTACATTATATTATATTGCGAAAGTTGTTTACTTGTTTTTTCTTTTTTCCCCAACAACATCATTTTTCTTAAGAATAAAAAAATATTTAAAAAGTGAACTATATAATTGGAATAATGAAATTTAAAATAGTCACATAATTTTTTTTTTTTACTTTATACAAATTAAAGAAAACTTATGTATACTTAATCAGGTGGTTGATAGGCTAGCCAAATTAGACATTGATTTTCAATGGTGGAATTCTGCACCATCTTTTTTTTGAATCATTCAATGTTTTTAAATTTTTCTAGAAATTTTTCTTAATAATGCATACTATTTTCTTTTTTCTGATTTAAATTTTTTCCTTTTAATTTTTCTACATGGAGGTTTTAACGAGGCCTGCATTTTAAGAACTTTATCGGGTTGTGTTTGACATTTCTCTTACTCTTCTACGGACTTTGTTTTTCTTTTTCTTTTTCTGCTTTATTAACGAAAAAAAGGTTTACTTAATAAGATCCGAAAATAGATATTTATTTCCGAAGAACACAAAAAGATATTTTCTCAGTCAAGTAAATATCTGTAATATGACAATGAAGAATGAATGCAAATATGCAATAATTCACTAGCTGGTTGCCTTTTCTCATAATTGGGCCGATCAAGGCCCACAAAGCTCTCCCTCGACTGGCCCACCCCAATAATATTCAACGAAATATCTATACAATTAATTTAAATCTAGAAATAAAGTTACAAAGATAATGTTTTGTCTAGTTGACATGACTCAATGATAAAGCATATGGTAATAACGTAAGATGAATCGAGACCAAACCAGCTAAGATGAAGATCAAATAGTATATCAAGTGATGAATGTTAGTTTTATCTATGGATGTAAATATCCCCAGATATTGTTGAAATTTTTCTCATATTTCCATTTTCTTACATGATTAATATAAAAATAGAGGATAACAATATTAGTTTCATATTTTCATTTTTTTACATTATGGTATAAAAATGAGAAATTTCGTCAAAAAATTGTTAAAATATCGATAAATATCTGTATTGATTTCGATATTCGTAACTCATTGGTACAAATGGTAAGAAAATCGAGAAATATCAGTAAATATTGATAAAATATTTGAAACATATCAGTAGATTATCCAGAAAATATCTCTAAATATCAATACCAATAATTCTAATTTTCTACCGATATTTTCATAAAGTTAAAATAAGCAATATTCCTATCAAAACCAATATTTTCTATCACTGCTTTTATCCAAATTAATTTGATCAAACTCCTTCTCACATGGTTGTCTATTTTTCAAGTCCATATCTATTACTACTATTACACCCAACTTGCTATTTGAAAAGCACAAATTTATAGTCGACACTTAACGCGATGAATAAATGCCAAAACTCTTATCAAAAATGAAGGGTTTTGGTTGCTTAAAAGGTCAAGTTTTTGTTTCTTCTTCCAAATAATTTCTTCTTGTAATTATTATATAGCTATAAGTTATATTTTTTAAGATCATTACATACTTTATATAGTCGTTCCTATACGTCAGGCGTATGAATAAAAAATCACAAATTTTTTAATGTAATTGGTGCACGGATTCTAAATCCTTACAATTGACCCGACTCACATGCTGCTCCTCGCATCCCTCATGTGCTCACATGTGCTTCATGCACCTAGATGGGTGCGCTCAAACTCACCCAAATTTACTCCAAATGTTATACATTTATATTATGTTAAGCATACATTTATGTTATGTTAATCATATCTTTAGGGTCTTTATGTTATATTTAGCATACATTTATGTTATGTTAAGCATACTTTTAGGGTTTTTATGTTATGTTAGTCACACTTTTTAATTATGTTAGTTGTACATTGATGTATCATATAAAAGTATGACTAATATTATTTAAAGATGTGCGTAATATCATATAAATGTATATATGTACAAATTAGGGTTTTTTTGTGCTGAAATTCAGATTTTTTATGCTGAAATTAGGATTTTTTTACCGAAATTAAAGTTTTTTTTTTTTGCCCAAATTAGAATTTATTTTTGAAGTTAAAGTATTATATAAAGGTATGCTTAATATAATATAAAAGTATAACTAAAATAATATAAAAGTTAGGAAAAAACAAATGCACGGATTTAGATGGGATTCAATCCAACTTGACCCACGTTACAATAATTACACACAAATGCAACTCAAATATTCTAAGAGTGGACCAATATTCTAATTTCCTTAAATGGGTCACAACATAAACCTACAAATTTGTAAAATAGAATTTAACTTTTGAAAATATGTTTGAGTTGCATCTTATAAAATTATATCTTTAAAATGATCTAATATAAATATTCGCGATATTTAATTATATAAAGGATTAAGCCAAATAAACTATTTTTCATAAGGTTGATTTTGGATTGGTGATTGAAATTACAAAATAATAAGTTTGTCATAAAGATTGTCAATTTCTGAAATTTTAGGTTGCAATTACAAATTATGACATATTTTCTTAAATTTCAGTAATTAATCCTTGGGCTTCCTTTTTTTTTTCGTCAAATATATTATTTTCTAGCAATACTTGTAATTTGGGCCCCGGCCCACACCTACTTATTGATTTTAAAATATATTTTGAGACCATTTGTACTCTAGAAACGACGTGATTATTCGAATTCCATTTCTAGCCCAAATGTTGGGCCCATTTAAATAAGAACTTGAGGCCCAATTTTTTTTTTTTTTTTTTATAAATATGTGATATGAAACTGGAAGCCCCTAAAGATTCGAATCAAATTTATCATTTAATAGTGAGGAAAGCTTTTTAACAAATAAAAAATAGGAAAATTTTTATAATAAAAATTCTAACTTATATGAAATCAAATTACTCGATATTAGATTTAAGATCTTCTTCTAAAGTTTACTTAGACAACACATTAAACAAATATTCGATCTACAAGTGTGTTTGATGTAATAGCTCACATCCAACTCGACTAAAGTCTATTCAAAATTAATTTGATTGAATATTAATCATCAATTTAATACAAACACAATAGAATTATTAAATAAATTTTGAATTTGAAAGTACACCTTTAGCTAAAAATACTATTTCCCAACCAGTCTCAAATTTTGGAAAAAGAGAATTAAATAAAATGAGATTACATAAAAACCAAATAACCAAGAACACGAAAAGTATGACAAGTGGTACACTTACTGCATAATTGACATCTGTATTATTATTTTCTGGTAATTCTTAAATAATCCTCTAATTAATTGAAATAATTATAGATAGAGAAAGGAAGAAGGATAAGATCAAAATAAAGAAGATAAGCACCAAATGTCAGCACGCCAAAATATCTCTGTAATACGCGTGGAAACAAATTAACATATGACTGAAATATATATATATATATATATATATATATATATATATATATATATATATATATAATATGACAAAACTAAAATCCTATTTTATATAATAAATTATTTAGTTTATTTTGTATGTAGTGTATAATAAACTATCCATATTTCTTTTATAGTAATATATTTTCTTCTTCTTCTTTTCCAGCTGTCCACCACTTAATCCAGTTAAATAGATATAAGTATATTGTCTTTTGAAAGTAATATATATGTAATATCTCGAATAAAAAAAATTGTAGCTAAAGAAATGAGTAATTTTAATAATATTTTTTCATATTTAAATTATTCTAACATAATTACATCAACCTCATATTCTTTTCATAGGTTATTATTTGAAACAACAACACATGATAATAATCTATGATGTGAAAGCCCAACATCTTAACGAATAATTTGTATTTCTTTTCGTTTTATGAAAATAACTAATCTAAAATTGTTCGAAAACTTAAGATATCATAAATTTTGTTCTCACATTTCATATTTTTTTGTACGAACACATAATACAATGAAACATAAGATGAATATAATAACACACAATAATTAAGATTAACTTAGCTGTTAGTGTCACTCTCCTAGATAAATTCGATAAATCAATTAATGTGTTTCTTAATGAAAAAACATTGTCCAAGAAATATATTAGTAAGAAACTCACAAATAAAAAATGGAATTACATTATCATTCTAAAAAGAACAAAAAAGAAGAAGAAGATGAAAATGACATAAAATGATTATTTATTTACAAGCTGCATTTGTTTAAGTCATGTAAATTACATTGACACCCCTACTTTGCTAATAGTATTGCAGGTTGCAATTCGCCACATCGAATTATATATTCAAAAAATTTGAGTAAAAATTATTAAATATTAAAAAAGTAAAAATTTATATAATTAAAATAATTTTGTGAGACGGAGTTAAGTATAAGTATATATATTTCTCAAACTCATTTTGACAAGTCAATTTTTATTTTATCAAAAATTAATTATAAATTGATCAATCATCTTGTATAATTAGATCCATTAAACTATATGAGAAAAATCATATTCTTGAAACAATTGACAATGTAAGATATTTACAAAATTTACATTGCATGGTTGGGGCTTGGCTGTACAAATGCATATTGCCTCTTTAATATAAAAAATAAATAAATATATTTGGGCTTGAAAGTGGGCCCACAGAATCTTGACAAGAGCGGTGAGAGCGCGTTGGGGCCCACAAATTTAAATTTCCGGTATAATTTGGGAGCCGTTAATCCGTCAATCATAGAGCTCATATTCAAACTGAAAAAAAAAGCGAAATTCAAATGAGGCCCAAAAGCCTAAACACAAGAAAAAAGGAGAAAAGAAATCCATCTAATCTCATTAATGATTTCTTTACTTTGTTGAACTAATTTGGTTATGTGTGCAATCATTGCATTTAATGTTTGCTTTTACAAATCATAGTTTTTTATTTTTCAACATAGTTATTAAATACGAGTGTAGGTAGTATGATCAATAATTATAGTATTAAAAATTTGGAGTTACAAAAGAGTCTTAATAAATTCATGGTTTTTGCATTAAAGGTTTTGTTTTTATTTTTGGTTTTGGTTTGGTGATGAGTGTGAAATAAGGTTGTATTTTAGTTTGTGAATTGGGTTGAGATGTGAGAATTATTTGTTTTATATTAATATGAATGTGATTTATTTTATTATATTATATGTTTCGAATGATGTAATTGTTAATTTATATATAACCTATTTATTATGTGGACACAAAAATAAGAATTCTCATGTGATTAAAAAATCTATACAAGCAACCCACAAAACATGTTTAAAATTACATGAAAGTATATTGTGTATGCATGCATTTTGTTGTATCAAATGAATGGTAAAGAAATAATCTCAAGTAGTTTTATAATTATTAGATGGGTTAATTGTGTAATTGACCTATAGATTGACCCAGCACAACTTATTACTTTTGTGCTTTCCACGCATTCAATTACATTTTAATTTAACACATAAAAAATGACATTAGTTTCTCTTAATATAAATGTTTGTTGGGTTTATATTGTTGGACAACCTACAACAACCATTTAGAGATAATAGAGTATATAACAAAAAAGTATTAATACAACTACCTAATATAGGAAGGAGGAATCGTAATCTGTAATCTATATATAGAATATCATCGATATAATATGGCATTAGATGTGAAACTATGATATAATACATTTAGATTATAAAAAGAAAAGGCAAAACATTAAGTTGATATGATAAATGCTTAGCATAAAGTCAAGATTTTTAAACTTTTACCCCTTTAGATTTGGGACCATTTGTCCCTCTTAACTTTTGTTCTAAAGCAACAAAAAAGGAGGCTAAGTGATAGATTAATAGAGAATGAATATATCTATATTCGTAGGACTTTTATAAGGCTTTGAGAGGAATCGGTTAACCCTACCCTTTATTTTCTTTTAGAATTTTAAATTCAAGTCATCATAAAAGGAAATAAGTAAATAAATAACATTAGCATTGGGTTGTTTCATCATTATTATTGATTTCCTATAATTGAACTACTAATCGTTATAACTAGAAATGTGATCTCATAAACAAATATATTGTATTAATGTATTTTTCCAAATATTCATTCTTAATCTGCACACAATATGAACACACATATATATATATATATATATATATATTGATGGTGCATATTAAATGAATTTCATGAGATGTGATATCTGATAAAATTGAGCCAAATATAGTATATGTTACATCTTAATTATGAAATTCAGTAAATGCAATATTTATTATTCTGCACAGACCTACATGGAGGTTGTGTGTTTTTATATAATGTACCTAACTGTTATTTCACCCTAACATTTACAAATGTCGTGAAAAATATAAATGGTGTAGATGCTCATTTTCAAGTGCAAATTAAGTTCAATTTTTCATATATGGATTCTTCTTAAGTGTTTATTTTAAAATGTTTGCCTTTTCCCTTTTATATTTTACTTTAATATGTTATAAGTCTTTACACATTCTTTCTAGATACTCACTTCATTTTAAAATAATCTTTGTTTTATAAAATAATTTATTTCAATTTATATGTTGCTCTTAGATTACCAAGAAAAAATAATGTTTTTCTTCCTTTTTCTCTTAACTCATGGTTTTCTTATAATGATTTTTTTTATTATTGTAACATACTCATAACTTTTGTTAGAAACCATATTTTCAGTATTCCAAACACACATATCGTGGTAATTGTATCACATAATCATATATAATTATTAAATGTATCATTAGTCTGTGCAAAACAACCTTAAATGATGGATAAATTGAATTTTTTTTTAACCCATAAATTGAAATGAATTGAGTACCTAAACATTTCTTAGTTCTTGAAAGACTCACATAAACATTCACTAGTCTTAGATTCACATTCCAATAAACATCTTTGTATTTTGTTTCATTTTGTGGTTTGAGAACTCTAACCAATGTTCCAATAGAATAATCTATACACAATTATCCAAATTAGCAGGCTTTGGGCAGTCTCATAAACAAGATAACTTTGTTACTATCACATTAAAATATTCGAAATTATTTCTAGCAATACTAGTTTTATCAGAGTGACTCATAGCAAATTAAAGCAATTGATTTGAACACATAGGATATTAAATGGTGCAAGCCAAACTATTATTTTTTTAATACAATAATTTTGACCAATATCCATAATAATTGGAGGTTGACTATATTTTGATGAATTTGCAAGTAATAAAAAAAGTCAAACTGGTATAAATTACAAAAGATAAGGGGGTCAGAAAAGACTTTCTGCACACCGCGTCTGGATAAAATCTAAGTTGTCAATATCTTAGCCTAATTTATTTATTTAAATATTCACTCTTTAATATTATTTTCTAACAATTTATATTTGAAGGGTACTATTGGAATTTCCGCTCCACGTTTCCTTACATATAAACACAAGCAGAAGACTCCTTCAAAAAACGCAAGAAAGAGAAAGAAAGTTAGAGAGAGAAACGCTGGACATTTTACAGAGTAACAGAAAAAACAGTCTGAAAGGATTTATTATTACAATTTCCAGAGAGAGAAAGAGGATGAGTGAGATTGTGTTATTCATAGAGGATTTGAAGTCATCTTCTTCTGCAATATCTATATGCAGAATATGCCATGAAGAAGAATTCGAAAGCTGTAAAAGCATGGAAATTCCTTGTGCCTGTTCTGGAACTGTAAAGGTATTTTTTTATTTTTTGAAAAAGTTTTTTTTTTTATCCTATTTATTGATCGTATTGTTTTGAATCTTCTCCATAGTTTTATTTTATCATTTGATATTTGAATATTTTGGCCTTTTTTTTGTTGATATTGTTTCCAGTTTGCTCACAGAGATTGCGTACAGAGATGGTGCAATGAAAAAGGAAACACAACTTGTGAAATTTGCTTGCAGGTTCTCTCTCTCTCTCTCTCTAACTCTCACTCATTAGTTTCTGATATTCTTTTTGTTTTTTTTTTTGTCATAAATAAATAGTATTGCTGGGCTTCAAAGTCTGGTCTAATTTTATTGAATTAATTTATTCTATAAAGATATTGATTTTGGAGGGCAAAGAAATTTGTAAATGTCTCCATCTCAACTGTATTTCTTGGAGTATAAATAAGCGTAGAAATTGGTGATTTATTTTTGGTGAAACTTATAAGAATGTTATAATTTTTATTTAATTTAATTTTATATTGGAATGGGACATGACAAATTGACAATATGTTCTTATCTACTTCTATTTCTGATGAAACTTAACTACAACTTTAAGCTACGCATCTTTATTAATTTTCCACTATTTTCTATTCCACTTTCATTCTCTCACGTCTTTTCAAAGATTTCATTTTTTGTATTTCAAAGTTTATTTAAAATTGGATAGTGACTCTTTATTAATAATTTTGAATATTATTGCAGAAATTTGAGCCTGGGTACACTTCTCCTCCTCCTAAGAAAACACAAATAATTGATGCAACAGTCACAATAAGGTATTCATTTTCGTCTTTTATTTTTCTGATGACCTGACATTCTCTTTTTCTTTTCTTTTTTAATTTAAAATAAAATATTTTTTAAAAACATAGCTTCTCTTTCTCTCAATATTTAAATTGCACCGGCATTGTTCTTGGATAGTTTCATCTACTATTATTTTATTTATTCATGTCCTGAATGTGCGACCAATAATTCAAAGTTTTGTGCTATGTATTTGTCTCATTCTTGGTCTTAAATTAATTATTAATGAAATATTATTAAATTGATGATAAGATTCTTTCTTTATTTTGCATCAATTTTCTTGATAATAGCTGAAATGAGAGAATATTCTGATGTATATTTTACTCATTGTCGATTTTCTTGTTAATAAACTTATTCTCGTGATGAAATAAAACGTGACATGAAATTGATAATTCGAGTTTATTTAATTAGAAATGGGATTTTGTATTTTGTGTGTTTTGACAATAGGGAAAGTTTAGAAGTGCCAAGAAATGAGCAAGATGATGAAAATTCAGGAGAAAATCTTGAAACAAGGAATTCTGAATGTGCAGCTGATAGAAGTGCTTCTTGCTGCAAATCAATGGCTCTCATTGTGAGTAATTTTTAAATGAACTTTTTTTTTAGTTATTGATTTTCCAAATAAAATTTTCTCAAGTATTGAATCAAAATTTGAAATCTTTGAAAATTGCACCCGTTGACAGGTGGAGGTGGCATAATTGTCAGCTCTTAAATTGTGAAATTTTTTGTCCAGAAAATGGAAACTTCGGGTGAAATCAATGCCAATTTTCTGTTTTCACATCATAATATCAGAGTGGCTTCTTTAATTTGTGACAGCCTGTAGCTAACAATATTTAAATTTCTCTAGAAATCAAATTTAGTTCGATTTGAACTTTCTCTGCCAGATCATTCCTAGTTGTGATGGGGAAGAAATCAAGAGTGGCAAAAATGACATTAAATTAAATTTAGTAGACTATTGTTGAACCATACAAAAAATATATACACATGTATACACTTCATTTCAAAAAGGAACTTCATCTCTTATTTCCGTATTATCCAAATCACAACATTCTTGAAAAAACCTAATGTCACTAAATTGATTCAGGATTCAAAAACCCGAATCCAAACACCCTTCTTCACCCCTAAAGAGTGTTTCTTCTAGTAGAAATCTACTAACCATTTACTCAAATTTGCAGTTCACTGCTCTGCTGCTGATCAAACATTTGTTAGCTGTTCTAACTGGAGGAGTTGGGGCTTACCCTTTTCCACTACTTACCGTAAGTTAACTCCTCTTTTTACTACCAAAGCGACATATATAACGTCCTGTTTTGTCAATACTACACCATGTGAGCTAAATACACAGACGTGTTTATATGTGCAGGTGCACGATAGACAGTGCACCTAGTGTATTTCAACAGAAGTAGTGTATAAGAACACCCAGCATTCTAATCAGCAGTTGACCTGAACGGAAAAATCATTATTCGTGCAGGTGCTTATAGTCAGGGCGAGTGGTGTAATCCTTCCAATGTACATATTGTTTCGGATTATAGCAGCATTGCAGAACAGCATTAGGCATCAATATCAGGTAATTTTGTTGCTAGATCTCATTTAGATTAATAACTATTCTACCTTGCATCTAAATTAACGAATGATCACCTGCTTCAGAGTGCTGCTACGGACTCAAGCTCTGATGATGAAGAAGATGAAGATTTAGAGCAGCATAGTAACATCGGGAGACAAGTTTGATCAAGCTCAACTATTCCTTAGCTTGCACCTATTGTGTGTACATTTTATTTTATTTATTTTTTATTTCCTGTATCTTCCTCAGTACAGATGAACGATACAGGAAATCTTACACAAATTGAATGAAAAGAAAAAAAAATTGAATAAAATCTGCAACTCCTTGAAAGAGAAAGACAACGAGAAATGTGAAGCTAACAAATTCTCTCCACTATCTTGCACTCAATTAGATCACAGCCAAATTCTACGATGAAGCTCATAGTCGAGAGTAGTTTCTCAACAATGAATTCAAAACTAAACAATGAATGCAAAACTAGTAGTTCACAAAATGTACAGCTCGATATTTTCACAAGGCTCTCATATTTCACCAATAAATATGTCGGTTCAGCAAGCACGCTAAATTGGAAATTTCAATGCTCAGCACCAATTACTATCTATATATTCAAAATGGTGTTCATACCTTTTAGCCGCTGAAAGTTGAGCACGAACAAACTGACCCATTGAAGAAAAAAATATTTCCAAAAAAGATGGGAATGCATTCGTGGCTGCTGCCTGCTAGGTACCCTGTACAAACATGATTTCTAATACTGTTCTAAAAGTGACCTTGCTCGGAGTTGCAGGCTTTTCAACAAGCCTACAATCTCGCTCGGAGCTGGAGTGTGGCAATTTGAAGTAGCCTCAATCTTTATTAAATTGTCGATGATCAAAGACGCTTTGTCTTCCCAACTTTGAGTGGGTAAGTTGTTGGCACCTAATCTTTTGCCGTAATTTCCTTCAAACTCCTCAGACATTGCTGCAGCCTTTCGTAGTACTGAATCAGGAAGTCCTGAAAATGATGCCAACATCACAAATTATTTTTGAGAAGAAAAAACAAAATATCCTTCAACAATGGCAGAATTGGATGTAATCAAAGTTGAACCAACCAGCTCACAAGCTACTTGGGAAACGTTTGAAGTTAACCAAGTCAAGTGTGAGCAAAAATCAAAAACCTATTGCAATTTTAATGAAGAGAAGAGAGGATTTCACATACTTATGGTTAACAGAAACTATTAAAATTTCAAAGGTTACTAACCAGCTAATCGAGCAACATTAACACCATAACTCTTAGGGCATGCACCGGCAATCAATTTGTAAAGGAAGACTACTTCCTCCAGACCCGTAACTCCTTTCACAACTTGGCATGCCATGTGACAAAGGGAGACCTGTATGAATATTCAAGGTGGATGACATGATCACTCAAAAAAAAAATGAAAAATATGTCGATCAATGTATATATGTGGCGGTACTTGCATTGAATAAAGATAAAAATTGAGATAGTTATTATCAACAAACAATATAATCAAATGAAATGAAGATCCAGGAAGAACTATGAAGACTTGAATACTTTCCATGACAAAAGGTCCTTCAACAAAGAACTAAACCAATATCCAATTGTCATCTTCACAATTGAAGAATGAGTATCGGTTCTCAAATTCTCTGTAATTAAGAATACATCATTTTTAATTTGTATGTGTAAGTACATAATATCATAATACCATATTACAGAATCTAATGTAAATTTTCATTAGAAAGGGCATCTAATCTTGTTTTTCTGGCATATAAGCACATGCACTCCTCTATGCAAGTTCAATTATTTTGTTTTCATATCAAAGAACAAAGAGTAGGCATACCTTAGGATAATTCTGGTAGTCGACAGCTAATCTATGATAATGTGTAGAAAACATTCCCCGACATTGTACCGTGCCAACAAAATGTTCGAGCACTGATGCACTGGCAAAAGCGATTAGAATGAAATTTAGAGATTTTTTAACCAAGGTTAACAGAAGCAAAGCAGACGCATGGCTTAATTGCTACCATTGGTTCTCTCAATAATTATTGATATCAATGCAAGTGTTGGTTTCTCATCTGACATATGTATAATGTCATGTGTTCAGATATTATAACAGAATAAGAGCAGACAAAAAGGGTATATATTCTAAATTGTCGTTCAGTAGCACATACGCTATGGCTTGCCCATCCGATGTTGATGTCCCTCGCCCCAGCTCATCCAATGCTACAAGTGAATTGCGGGTTGCTGAAGCCTACAAACATCACGAACAATAGTTTATAACATGACAATAGCAGATAAGGGGAAAAAAAATCAAGCCATAATATAGAGATGCTGCAGCAAAAAAAAAAAAAAAAAAAGGGAGGAAGAGACCCACAAGAAGATTTAGATCTTCTAAGAAATCAAACCTCAAATTATAGAAACTTTATTATTCAGTAATACAAAAGGTGGCACAGGAAGCCCCTGCCCCGTAGGCACCCCACTTTTGGCCTAATCGGTTTCTCTAGGAGCCAGCTCTGGCGGAATGGATCTTTATCGTACCATTTTGGTCTTTATTTCCGATTTTTTTCTAAAAAGTATTTAACACAATTTATAAAACAATACATTAATAATTAATTCTAACCATTGATATAGGGTTTAAAAGGTATTTGAGTTAATTTATTTTAATTATATATTGTTTTTACATTGGAAATCTATCGCAATTAAGTCAATGTTATCAAGAAAGCCATGAGCTTGAATCCCTTATATTTGTCTTCAACCTATAAATAGATTAATATCAGAGATAAAATGTTATAATAACATATAAAATAATATAAAACATGAAAAAGTAAAAATTGGCAGCTTAGGAAGCAGTCCAACTAATGCCTAGAGATTTCTGCAGTACTGGATTCTTTTAACTTGGGATTTTTTTCGATAATTAGAGCAGAATAAGCTGAACATTCTACTTGGGATTACAGAAGCACATCGTTTATCTTATTTCATAAAACAAAATTGACGTTAGGTGAAGCAATGCTCATGAGGAAGAAGTTAATGGCATGTAATTAATTCAATTGAGTCACAAGATCATCTTACCAACATAGATGCAGTTTCCAAAAGCTCCGTGAGAAATGTGCTCTGACCAGCCATAATCTGATCTTTAGCACCCATTCGAACAAATATCCGGTCAATAGGAGAGAACGTAAAAAACTCTGCAGGTACATCTGCTCCTATCTGTGAAGTATGAAAGTGAAGCCGTTGATAAAGAGAACACAAAGACTATTAGCCCTACTATGTAAAAGAGATCCAAGGACTAACCTGAGCCAAGATCACAGCCAAGCAAACTTGACGTAGAAGAGTTGACTTCCCACCCATGTTAGGACCAGTAAGGAGAATAAAGCTGGAATGACCAGAACCACCTAGTGTAACATCATTGGTGACAAAGGTACCCTCTCCCAGAGAATCACTCCTTAGAACAGGATGCCCTAAACTATTAGCACTAAGGAATGGCTCTTCACCAGAATTTGATGTGGATATAACTGGACGACAACTTTTCCCCTCATAATAATCACTTGCAATTGATAAGCTGATTAAAACATCCAGCTCTGCAAAATCGATGGAAAGTCTCACATAAGATATTTCTGGATAGCCATCATTTTTCAATAACTTGGGAAAAAAATGTAGCCTAGTTAGAAACACTAATGCAGTAGAAAATAAAGCAACATGATGAGATAGGAGAATTGGTACTTGGCTTCTCCTATCAGAGAGGTCAGAATCCTTCTCCACTGATAGAGTTGAGAGAAGAAAATTAATAAATGATAAAAGGTTTATTTGATTGAGAGAAAAGGGGTACACCAGGAATGATCCTATCAGAGTGAATCTCCCCAGCCTAAAGCCGTCTACAAGGGTTTATTTCTTCCTCCTGCAACGCTTGGCCCCATCCATTATTTATAAGATATTATTCCTCATATTATGCCCCAAGGTTTAAACTAACATTTATTTCCTAAATTAAGCTAGTAATTGCTTAGGCCTTATTTTCATCTTCTTTCATTCTATCTTATCAGAATCCTTCCCCACCCTGATTTCCCATTTGTAAAATGGTTCAGACTTCAAAAGAAAAAAATATTACACAACATGACAGCATTCTCAAACACTACTTGAATGTTCACAATAGCCCACACAACTACAGAACATGCATTCGCAATCACAGTTTCATACATTTTGTGTATTAAATGTAACTGCAATCAGCTTTGTCCTTGAATAATATGAAAACCATAAAAGGTTATGAAACAAATTTCTTTCTCGATTTTCACAATGAACAAAGTTCTTGACAAATAACAAAAGGTCCACATAAAAACTGATAACAACCTCCACTTTACATTCAGAAGGACATTAATACCTGCAACAGTAGAGACCAATTGCCTCCACTTAATGTGATTCTCACAAAATCGTCCTATCAGCCTCTGAAGAATGCTCTTCAGTTTTGACTCCTTCTCAGATTCAGCATGAGAGAGCTTTCCTAGTAATTCTTTAATCACTGGAGTCCAGTAGCGACAAAAACCCTGGAAATAATCCAGAAAAGGGAACAGAGAAAAGGTTGAAATCCATACAAGCGAGTATAGGTAATATCTCCACAAGATTTGATCCACGCTTAAATACATTCCAGATTTCCAAACGATCATAACACATGTTACTGATCAATGTTTTAATCACATTTGGAAAAAAAGCTTCAATGTTTTTTTTCTTTTCTTTTCTTTTTTTTTTTTTTTTTTTGGGCTCATCTTTAGCAATGTTTTAACAAATTTACAAGATTTTGAAGGACCACATAGGAAATGAGGGGTGATGTTCTGGCAATCAAGAGGAGTAGCTGAAATAAACATAACATAGGACTTCTGAGAGAGAAGTATACATAAATCAATCCATGTAACCTTTGGTGAAAATGGACAGAGTCATCACATTAAGACACACCTCACTGAATAGTTGTCTCCCTTGAAGACATCAATTGAGAGATCACAAATTCTTCAATGTATAAAAGGTAAAACAATAGATTAGATTCGCTATCTCTTTTAGTATTTCTTTCTATTTCCTAAATTGAGTTCTTATTTAAAATTTGGAGTTATTTCTGAAGTTTCTAAAGAGGGTAGCTATAAAAGTTAAGTGAAATACGCTTTGAATCTGGGAGGTGGATTTCTCGAGAACCATTTACTCACCCCTACAGCTTAAAGAGAATACCTGTTTGTCTAACCTATATTAAATTATCAATTTTTTTACACTATACTATCCTGAATTTATTTCACTGGAGTTTTTCCATTCCCACTATTTATAATATGCAGCGGCTTCTATGCTTCCAATAAAGAGAACAGCATCAGACATGAATTTAACTGCAAAAATAACTGAACAAACTTCAAATTAGCCAGAAGTTGTGGTCTTACCTTCTTGGACGAACGCAACTCATATTCTTTTGGAATCATCTGTGATAAACTCTCGGGAACTTCCAAAAGGTATGCATCTTTTCCAATTGTCACATAACAAATCTACAGCACATCCCAAGAGAAATAAAATTATGTTAGATGCTCAACCATTATAAACCAGGCTATTTCAGTAAATCTTACAGATGCATCTCCGATGAATTTCTTCTGCTCCTTTAAATGTTTTCTGAAATTAGATTCAATGTCTTTAACTACTTGGCAAGCACAGTCGTACTCGACATCAGCCCCTTCTCGAGGTATGATACGCCCTGACTGATTTGCTTCCTCCCAATCAAAGGCATCCTTGAAATGCCTCAAAATTGAATCGACATCAGGAATCCCTGCACCTGGAAACATGGAGCCTAAGGTACTAATAACCAAGGATAATAACACAGAATTTGTTTCAGCATTTACCAGGCGTTAATAGATGATGTAACAGTCTAGACTCCACATTCTGTAAAGCAGTACCAAGTGAAGAGCATGCATTGGTCACTATTTCACACCCACGCAAAACTGAAATGAACTCTTGGAGCTGCTTCTTTGCTGCATCCTCATAGAGAACAACTTTATTTGAATTCCTGCCAGTTGCTTCACTGTATTACCCAGAAACCATGAAGAGAATCAGGCAAAAAAATGTTATAGGTAAATGCTATGGATGATTTGGAAATCGGAAAGCTTTGTAACTTCACCTGCCAGCAAAGATGCGAGCAAGTAAACGTTCCATGTCGGGTAGCTTAGACAACTCTTTCCTAAATCCAAGCACATGTGGTTGATTAACTCCCTAAGGTACATAATTTGGTAAGAATAGTTAATAATTAGGCAAACAGAAATTATAAAGCAAGACTAGAAAATTAGGAAAAACACAACCAATTTTAGAAAAAGTGTTTTCCTTGGCAAAGTTGAATTATTACAATCAGGGACTACTAAGAATTATCTGTTCTAAAAGCTCTTTTCTTTCAAGACCGCATATTGATTTAGATAAAACATGGCAAATGAAATGGTCAACAGACAATTTGGCCTACAGAAAGAAACTTCCTAGAGTCAAATATACCCTCAATTCTGCTATAGCATCCTGGCGTTCCTTAATTGACTCAGGATGATACAAAGGTCTTGCAAGCCATGTTCTGAGCAACCGTTTACCAAATGCTGTGGAACAGTGGTTTAATTGAGCATATAACGTCCTGCAGAGATAAAAGTGATGATGTAATAAATAATAGGAAAAATAAGATAACGTCAATTATGATGGTTCTGAAAAAAATATAAGGGATATTCCAAGATACCCAGAAGTTTCTCCATTTCTGCTATTTTCAAATATCTCGAGATTTTCCAATGCAGCAGCATCAAGAACCATATAGGGTTTCTGAGCAATTTCACCAAAACCAGAGCATGGGAGCAACTCAAACTTAGCAAATCTCAGGAGAGATTCATCCAGAAAAGCCTGCCTCAAATAGAAAAGAGCGCCACCAAGAGCTGAAAGTGCTTGGCTTCCATTTTCACCCGCAGTTACAAGGTCAGATAGTACATTTGGTAGGCAGTTTCTACCATTCTTCTCCAATGAAGAATCACTGGGTTGCACAGTTGTTTCATTTGCTGATGAATAACCCGAACAATTACCCAGATGATTGTAGATGTTCGTAACTTCAGAAATAGTTTTCTCAGCATTCCAAAATTCAGAGAAAGGAATCAGCTCATTGACTAGAGGATCTCTTGTATGTCTAAACAATGCCTTTTCAGTCTCAGGACAGAGCAGCTTAGCTGGTTTTATAATTTCCAATGGCCTTAATACAGACAATAAACAGCATAATGAACTGCAATCAGCATCATCCCTGAACTGATCAAAGGAGGCATACTTAATCCCACAGAAAATGCTACAATAACTGAAGAAAAGAAAGTACAAGATGAAGTTTTCAATTGACAAGCATATTGAAGAGATTACAAAAAACCTCCTCCACAGGCAGGAAAGCTCTGACCAGATGAATATATGAATGTATGTATGTATTTATGTGTGTGTATCTTTGACATGTGCCTAATATTTACTACATGGAATTCACAATAATTACAGATACTGAAACAAGTGACAACAAGAGATACTATATCTGCATCATATAGATCATCAGGTTGTTCCTACACTTAAGTAACTCCCTCCCACCTGCCCAAGGATAATTTTGCTTGTTGCAGCATCTACTGCACAGATACCAAATACATGGACGCCCTCTTCGTTTGCAGAAACTTGACAGTTTTCAGTCACTGCTATCATATATGAAGGATCAGGGTTGGTTGAAAGCATTTCTCCCTCAGTCAAGGTTCCTTTTGTGACAACAGCACATATCTCACGTCTGACAACCTAGAATCAGCAGCTATTATTAAACTTCTTACAATAAAGAAAATTTGTCAACAAGTCATTAGATCAATGCTATAAAGACCTTATCTTTAGAGCCCTTTTCTCTTCGACGAAGCTCAAGCTGTTCAGGTGTCTCAGTTTGCTCCACAACAAGAACACGGTAGCCCTATTAAAGTTAGGATATTCTTATGAGACTTGTTGTTCAAAAGTACAAAGAATTAAAAACTGAGGCAGATGAGATTGAAGTCAGAAAATTTTAAAATTCCAGACAACCTTTCTTGCAAGCTTCTCTACATTGATTAAGAAGTTCTTCTCTGGAAATCCACAGTGAGGTTGCTCTCCCTGATAGAACAAGCAACTATCAGATCGAAACCAACTATAGCTAAAGTTATCTAGAAGGAGCAACTTTTCGAACATCGATATAAAGAATACTCTAAATCTTCTAAAATAACAAAGGCATTTTCAAGATTCATCTCTCTTCCCATCTAATTACTCAACATTCCAAATAAATAAACTACCAGCCATAACTGAGTCCAGTACCTTCATATACTGCAAACCTAGTTCTTTTGCTCCAACATGTGCATCCATTTCATAAAGTTCATAAAACTTGCCCATCTGATTCAAAAAACAAAAAATGATGCACTTTACAGGAAAGCAATGACTACAAAGCTGATGACATAGACTTAAACTTTAGATATCCTATATGAATTTAAGCTGATACCTTGAAAAAGAGAACCTTGTCCATATGCTTCGACTTAAACTCCCACCATTGCCTCTAAAATTATTTAATACATTAGACAAACTATTTCAAAATATCATCAAAAAAAGAGCTTGAACCAGTATAGGGTTTCCGAATCACCTGGCCACCAGTTAAACCTTTTACAAAGTCTGGAGGCAAGTACAGGGTTCTTGGATCATAATTTACATCCCCAGGGCGCCTTCTGTTGGCATCCCTACGGTCTCTGCTAGAAAAGAAACCAGTTCAAAAAAAAAGTCCTGGACTACACATCTTTCAATAACATAGCAAAATGTGAATGCATCAGAATTATAAATGGATGTTGTCCACAAAAATTTCTGGTTCTACCATCAGTGATTTAAATAATCTCCATGAAAGGATCGAGTTTATCTGCCAACTTACATCTCAAGGAAGCGGAATTTCTCAGCTCCGCGTAAGGCAAATCTTTCTGCCGCATCCACTATAGGGCTCTCTAGAATCGACAACTTCCCACCTACAGTGGCTAGGAAACAATAATCTCCATCAATCTCATCAAGTTACAAGAATACAGATCTACATCTTATCATCACTAGCTTCTTGCTTAAACTGGAAATCAGCTTATCACAAATATAAAGAACTTTTACTTTATTTTGTTTTTAGTGGGAAAGGAACTTATTACTTACTATTAGCACTAAATCCTTTGTCAAGCTCAATCAGCTTTTTCGCATTTCCAGAAGGAGAAACCTTGGAAACACTATTCTTCAAAACTCCACCAATCTTGTTCTTTTTACTAGCAACTACTACCCTTTGTTCTCCTTCACTCACCTTTCTTTTCCTGGAGCTCATATTCTTCCTAACGCCACTTCTCCCACTTTTATCCATTTCGGCCTCCGAATCCAAATCTTCTAAACCATCCTCATCCTCTGATATTTCATTTTCCACCTTTTCCCCCCATTCTTCATCATCAGAATCATCTTCCAGTTCTTTGAGATCATCTGCCTCTTCATCTTTTAGTTCATCGAGACTCTCCTCTTCATCTTCCACCAGTGAATTTCTTCTCAGTCTCCGAAGCTTCTTCTTTGCCGGCTCCTCAATCCACTCAATCTTTTCCTTCGACAGGTCTAACATTTCCTCTTCAGCATCATCATACTGAATCCAATGCTTTCCTGATATCTTATCGAACGACTTCACGAGTCCTTCGTACCACGACTTATCTAAAGGCCAATAAACGCTGATCCTCCTGTCAACAACCTCGGACCCATACAACTTCTTACCAGAGCTAGGTTTTTCAGTAGAAGAAGAGCCCAAATTCGGGCTTATAACTAAGACAGGTTTCCCGGGCTTTGACTGGAGCGACGAAGGAGTTATCGGACTCTGGCTTGCATTAGGGCTAGGGTTTGGTTTTGAAAGAGCGGGAGACGGTAAATTGGAAGGAGAGGACGCCGATTCCGGCTTCTTGCCGAAGAATGCAGTGATTTGACTCTGTTGATTGACCAGCGGCGACCGCCCATTGCTTGTCTTTCTCGTCGGCGCCATCCGATTACTACACAATACGCTATGGCCAATGCAATAACTATATGTTCAGAGTGAGAAAGAGCGGAGGCGTCAGATATCACATCAGAGGGAGAGAGAGAAATTTAAAGGCGGGATATGGGAGATGAAGAACACAAGGAGAAAGGCGGGAAAAATGGCGAGGGCGCGTGAGCCGGTGATCATTGGCGGGAAGTTTGATAGAGTGCCAACGGCGCGTGCTTTCAACGTTCGATTAATTGGTATTTTTGGGCCGATCCATCATTATTCACCAATCCGTAGGAATTGAGGCCCAAAAATAAATTGGTATTGGGCCGACCCATCAACATTCACCAATCTGTAGGATTTGAGGCCCATATTAATTAATTCGTATTGGGCCGACCCATCACCATTCATCATTCCGTAGGATTTGAAGCCCAAAACTGCATAGCTGCTCGTGAATATAAAGGGTGCGCCAAATTTGGTTTTATTCGAATCCAAATTTACAATTGATCTCCATATTTTTTTGTTTTTCCGAGTTTTGATCATAATTCCCTTAAATGTGCTTGTATGTGGTTATTAAAATTTCAAGATTTTAAATTTCCGTCAATCCAGGTTACATGTCCAAAATGCTTTGTGAATTGGCAAATAACATAACAAAACACCAATTTTCATAACAATTATAATATTCTCAAACTATTGTTATCATGTAATCTATGCATAAAAATTTCTAATATAATGGAGGGATTTGAAAATAAATTTACCAGAACAAAAAAACAAAAAAGAGTAATTTCAAATTCTAGAATATTTAAATTTTTTAAGAAAAATCTAGGGAGGCAAATCTTCATTTAAATGGAAGTTTAAAGAATCAGCAGTTTACCTACGGGAGAAAATACTCAAAAAAAAATTATAAATATGTTTTAATTTTTAATTTAATCAATTCTCATAATTTTTTTCAATATAAATATCTAATATTTCCTCAACTTTTCAATATTTGTGATTATAAATATCAATAGAGATAATATCGTTTTTAAACTCAAAATATTTATATTTCTATCAAAATTGGTATTTTGAATTTATTGAAAATATTGAGGATATTTCGTTTTTCAGATTTTTCCAATATCAACTTTCAATATTTCCTTAAATTCAAAATATTAATATTATTATCAAAATTGATATTTTGAATTTATAATGCAACATGAATTGAATATTGCGAAAAAAAAAATTAAAACAATACCCTTATTGTGCATAACTCATCTAAATAAAAATTATCGTGTTTACGAAGTATAATTTAGTTTTTTTCTAAAAATATATAATATATTTAACTATATAGATTTAGGGAGGAAGTTAGTTGAATTAGTTAATATTGTATAGATTTACAAGATTTAGACCAACACAAAGAATTTTGTGTAACTGGTGCATGGATTTAGAATTCGTACAACTGACCCGATCCGATCCACATGTTTGGGTGGGTGCGCTCAAACCCACTCAAATTCGTTTCAGATGATATACATTTATGTTATGTTTAACATACATTTATATTATGTTAAACATATATTTATATTAGGTTAAACATACATTTTATGTTATGTTAGTCATACCTTTAAGACTTTATATTATATTAAGCATGCATATATGTTATGTTAAACATACTTTTATGGTTTTATGTTATGTTAAGCATACTTCTATGTTATGTTAGTCATACATTTTAATTATGTTAGTTGTACTTTTATGTATTATATAAAGGTATGACTAATATTACCTAAATGTACGCGTAATATCACATAAAGGTATACATGTACAAATTAGGATTTTTTGTATTGAAATTAGGTTTTTTGGCCAAAATTAAGTTTTTTTTATCAAAATTAGGGTTTATTTTTTAAGTTAAAGTTTTATATAAAAGTATGATTAAAATAATATAAAAATTAAGATAAAAAAAACAAAAGAAGAAAATGTGTCGATTCGGATCGAACCCAATTCGAATTTAAAATCGGTACAATAATTGTACACAAGTTAGACAGAAAGTTAGTTAAAATAGTTAGTTAAGATTTGGTGAGCCTAAAAGTTTGATGGTGAGCCTAACTGTTTGGTGAGTTCGTTGATACTAAATTGAAAATTAAGATTAGGTGGAAAGTTCGTTGAGGTAGTTAGTAAGTTGTTTAATATTTTCTCTATCAAGTAGGTTTATATATTTCTCGAATATGATGTGTTCCAACTCAACTTTAATACCTTTAGGGCTCGTTTGCTTTATGGGTTTGAAAATTGGTTTGTTTATTCAATCCGGGTTTACATGTGAGTTTATTTATTGGATCCGGGCTTATATGTGGGATTGGGTGGGTTTATGGGTGGTTTTATAAACCCACCATTTTTTATGGGTTAAATTAGTACAAATAGTAAATTTTTTGAAATTACCATTATATCCTCATAATTGTGAATTACTTTTTTTTATAAATTGTGTTTTGGTTTTATTAGTAATTTTTTAACTTTTATTTTATCAATTAGGAAAATATTGTTTCTTTGTTTTTATTTTACGAACATTTTTAAAAAATTAATTTTATCAATAATTTTATTTCACGATCATTCGGTTTACTACGAAAAATATTGTATGCTTGGGTTTATTTTATCATAATAAAAACATATTTCAAATTTTAATTAGTGCATGTAATTTTAATAATATGTATGATTTGTGTAGTTAATCTTCTAAATTTTTATTATTTAAAATAATATTTTTAATAATATTTTAAAATATTTTATATGATATTATTTAACATTTTAAACTAAATATAATTAACGTACCTTGAATATTAATATCTAATAGATTAGTTGTGAAATATAATAATAATTAAAATTTAAAGAAAACAAAATAATAAACAAAAGAAAATAATTGGAAAAATAAAATATAAAAAGAAAAGAACATGTAAGGGTAGTTTAGTAATTACAATTTTTTTTATCATCCTTAACCAATATACCAAACAAGTTTTTATAAATAATCTTACTTTTAACAAACTTATAATCATTCAAACCAAACACATAATTTAATTCAAACCTAATACAAACATACATACCAAACACCCAACTAATATTATTTTTGTCTTTGATGAACAGTACAATTCTACAAATCTTATCAAACCCATCACTCAAACCCTAAACCCTAAACTACCCCCAACCCTCACTGTAATACCTTTAAATATTACGATTAATACATCTACATGTAACAAATAATATCTTAAGTAATGTCTTTTACTAAATCATATATTTTAGTTATACAAGTAAATAACTTATAACTAAACAATTAATATTTTATGAATGTACAACTAATATGTTTTATTAAACATATATTTCAGTTATACAGATAATATCTTATAAATATACAATTAATATCTTATAAATATATATATAATATCAAACTAATAATATTTTGTGGTTTTTGGGTGGGGAGTATATAAGAAGAGATTAGTTTTTATAAATAAAAAGTTGCACACATTAGGAGAGACAGCTAGGAAATAAGAAGGTGGAGCACTTTTTTTAACAAAAATTGTGTTTTTATTGGATGGGATGCTGGGATTGGTAAGTTAGAAAGATGGTTTTTTTTTTTTAAGTAGTAAATTCACATATAATATATTTTTCATTAAAATTTATTTTAATATATCTAATTTATTATTTTTGTATGACTTTTTTTTTTGTTATGTTTATTATATTTAGAAAAGTAAAATATATTTTTAATAGGTAACACGTGAATTTGTGGTATTCGATGGGCTTATATATATATATATATATATATATATATATTTATTTATTTATTTATAAAACAAACATGAGTTTGGAAATTGGATGCTTCCACATCTTAATTTTTTTTTTTTTCTTTTCAAAATTCAATCTTTAAAAACAAATTATTGCATGTTGGAGAAATCCATAGATGCAAAATTTGAATCCCAAGCTACGAATTTCAAAGAATTTAAGATCCATACTAGAAAAGGCCATTTGAAATTCTTTACTCAAGAGTCAGAGTTTTGAAAACAAACTCTTCAATCCAACTGCAACCCTATGTTCCTTAATATTGTACTATAGCCTCATTTAATATAAGGACTTAAATCACTAATTTATATTGTTGTAAACTTGATATCATGGCACTACAAAAGTCATGATGAAATCCACAATAAACATCACAAAAATTTATAACACACTATGTTATGAATATAATTCCTTGACAGGAGGCCTTACTACCCACAACATTGACCAATTTCCAAAAATGGAACTATTTTGTAGTTTGTGGGTAAACTTGTTTCACGGAATTAGATTGTACAAGAGTCTACTCATAAATAATGGCAACATAACAGCAGCAGCTAAACTAGAGAACTAAAAAGAGAATTAACAAAACTGGTTTCAAATTTAGTAATCATAATAAAACCATGAAACTATAGGCCTTTTTCAATCCTATAACAACTACTTTAAAATGTAATGGTGTTAGTCTAATCTGTTCAACCCTCTGAAGCTAATCAATCATAAGTCATGTAAATCCCTTTATGACAACTTTTTCAATCTAACTTTTCATACAACAAACAACATTTGCATCTTCAAGGAGATTTGACTCTATAACAAGAAGTATAATGAAGAAATAATACAGACCGTTAGAGGTCTGAAAAGGCACGTTCGAACCAACTCGATAGCCGATCCATCTTTCGCTGAAGTTCATCATTTCTTTGGAAGTAAGATTTAGCATTTTCTAGCATTACCTTAATGTCGTGCTTCATTGCCATCAGGCTCCTGTAATAGTTGTTTTCTATCCTCGACTTGATAATTCCTGGAGAGAATGGAACAGGAAACCTGCAAAATTTTGTCGTTCAATATATGGTTTTTATATATGGAAATACAACATCAATTTATACCTGTTCATGAATTGTGACTTCTGAGCAACTTCATCTAATTTTATGATACCATATCGATCCTATAACATCAGCAACAGATTCCAATAGAAAACTTAGTTCCCAAACATAATTACACTATATGCAAATCTATGAGAAGAAAACGAGGAAGACCTTATCTTTACTAGCTTTTGCTAGTAGCTTGGTTAGAGAATTCAGGATCTTCTCTTTGCTTTTGAAGTCAATGTTGGGTTGCTCCCATAGCCCATCTGGATCTTGCAGTTCCCAAGGGCTGTGACAACGGTGATCAGTATTGTCGTCCTCGTACCTAACGTGATATCTCTCCCAAGGACTGCCAGGGAAATTGATAGATTTTGCTTTGATATCAATAATGCAGCCATAATACCAATTACCACCTTGCCCACTCTCATCTCTCCACCAAACCCGGCAATTATCTGAAGTCATCCAGTTTCTCTCCATGGTTGCATTATACAGCATCCTTTCAATAATAAAATCCGGGAAGTTATCTAATTCAGGCAGTGTCAGTCGAAATTTCTGGCCAACTAATTTACTAGAAGTATCTGTGAATTTGAGAGTGATTTTACAACAGCTCTCTCCAGAACCAGGATGTGTATTATACTCGAGTTCTTCAACCACACAAAACTCAACAGCTGTAATTGCTTCTCCATACTTTATCCAAGGACCAGACTCTGGATTTCCACTTGATTCTAGGTAACCATAATGGCCCTGCACATTAATAAAGGTTACAGACTTCACTAAATGTACAAGAAGTGTAAAGCTGTAGGGCATTACCAGAAATATAAATTTTAGTTCTCTACCTGTCGCAAGTACACAACTTCATCTCCTAGCTGAGGGATGTAGCGATATCCCTCCTCCGGCTCCAGCTCTGACAGCAGCAGCCAGTTTACTTTTTTTGGGATATGGTGCTCGTTTCTTTCAACTAAAGAATTTAAGTCTCCACTGTAGTAGCCTTCTTTCTTGTTCCTTGAAGATCTAGATTTTCCAGCATATTTCAATCCGTCAGAATGGAAGTTTACAACAGCTTTCTTGGAGGATTTTTCTGCACCTCTTGATGTACCTGGTTGCTGATAGTTAACACCCATCTCCAAGTTATTGTTTGCAAGACTGATCTCTGGTAATGTAGCTTTCAATCTCAAGGATCTAGCCCTACGAGCTGAATCAGTTGCCATGTCTGGAGATTCAGCTTCTGCATCTTGGTAGTGGAAGTTATCATATGGGCCACTGTCATAAATTTCACCGTCATTTACATGGAAGTGTGGAATATGATTTGGTTCATCCATACAATTTTCTGCCACTGATACTCCTATGGCTGGTTTTTCTTGGACAGTTTTAGACGTTGACCCACCTGCATCTGAGCCGGTCTTGCCTGGAAGGTTCCTAGGAGAGGACTCGGCAGTTCTGTTTGATTTTATTTTTAATATACGGAGTTTCTTTTTAGGGTTGTTCAGTGGTTCAAGAGAGTGTTTCGCATCAACAGTGAGGCTACTAGATCCAAGATGATCAGAAGTCAATAAATCTGTTTCTCCATTACCAAATTTTTGCTTGTTTAATACATCAAAATCATGGTCCAATTCCAGATGACCATTAGTCCTTACAGAATTTGCATTTGGTGGCACGAGAGTTCCCAACTTTGTTCCATTCGGTGTGCCTATTTTGAACTTTAGGTAACACGCCTTGGGATCACTCAACTCATTACCAGCTTCTGTTGATTTTTCAACATCTTCTAGCTGCCTTCTGTAACTTTCAGGGCGTTCCTTATCAACCACAACTACAGAAGATGAAGTTATATCCCCTGATTCAGAATTAACCATGTCTTGTTCAGGGTTTCCTTCATGAGCTCTCAAAGTTAAAGATGCAATACTAGTTTGACTCTCCAATTGACCCACATGGTTCTCAGACAAAATAGGTTTCTTACGATTAAGGGAAAGTTTAAGCACCAATTTCTTCTTGTTTCCGACATTGATCTGGCTATCAGGGTGGTCTGGACATGGTTTGACTACCTCTTCAGACCTATTCAGTAGGTTGTCACTGTGCTCTTTTCTTTGAATGGATGAACCTTCCAAAGATGACTCACTATCTGATGTCTCACCAGCTGAGACATATTCATCTTCTTCACCTGTAGATGTTTCTGGTATCTCAGAAAAGTTATTCATAGCATCACGTGCAGCAATTCTCTGAGGTCTCGATGACTTGGACCTGGTAGACTTCCTCCTAGAGTTTCTCTGACCAGTTTTTGAGTTTCTATATCTTTTGCTTCGAGACGAAGTTCTCTCTTGTTCATCCAAAATTCTCTTCCTAACACGTCTACCTGAAGCAGTAGTCACTTCGACCTGAAAAGGAACACGTAGCTTAGCCAAGGTAAACACACTAAAACATGATATTTGGGGAAATCAAGCTTACTTCTAGCGAAGATTTCTTCCGTTTCGACCGGCGCATACTATCTTTTGGATTTCGTTTAGCCGTGTCATCTTCACTACAAGCTGAATCACTAGAGGAGCTGCCACTAGGACTTGTTTTTTCGTCACTAAAATTCTCTTCGGTGATGTTGTACTCTGAGTCATTGTCATCATTCATGCCATCATTTTCAGGTTCCCAAAACATAGCATCCACATAATCTGGAAGTGGCTCAAATACTAAATCCAAATCTGCCAAAGGTAATATCTGGAACTCTTGACCCATCCCAATATCTGTCCCAACAGCAAATTTTATTGGTGAAGGACGCCACTCAATTCCCAGTGCACCAAGCCGGCGTTGCTGATACATACTCTGGTAAGGTTCCGGGTATGGAAGCATGCCTTTAATTCCCATTCAGTGTATGATAAACACAACATTAGAAGATTACCCATGAAAAGGAAAACAGATAAAGGGAACAGGAAAAAAAAGGAGGGGGGGGGGGGACACCCAAACAACAAAATCACCAATAGTTAGTTGAAATTGTGACATACTCGAATCACACAGTGGATCTTGCATGTTCCTCACGTATGGTGGAAGTTGTGTCTCCTGCATCAGATACAACATATTGACATATTAAATAAAAGAGGAAAGTGTTAGAGATGAAACCCATTTGATTAAACCTCTCTTAACAATATCATCCTTTGGATATCCAAAACTAGTCAACCAAAAAAAGTGAAACAACCATTCCATCACCTGTAGTCTGTAAATACAGCATTTCAAGTTCCCGAAATGTTATCAATAAAATTCGTATCCTTTTATATGGTATGGGATTGGGAGGGTGGGTGTAAATATCATCCACAACCAGTATGTGATATTGCATTACACATAGGTATTTTATGGAAAGAAAATAAATACAGATGTAAGAGAAAGATACTACTTCTCTAAAATCAAGCAGCATATAAGTCCTTCTAAATGAGCAATAAGAAAATTACACTCCTAAAGTGGAATCACTGTATCAATCCCACCGGCCAGACCTCTGCAGTAAATTGCTACATTTTCTTTTAGCTATTACATATGAACACGAACAATAAGGAGCCCCTGTGGCATTGTGCATGCAGGAGACAGAGGAAGATGGGATTTGAGTGAATGTTCAAGGTACCATAAAATAAAAGACAGAACATTGATATAACAGCCATAGAACCACCTAAGTAATTTCAAATCAAGGGCACTACCTAAAATCACAAGATTGATTGGAGTGAAAGAGAATAGACATAAAACAAAAAAAACTTGGGGGCTCCAAAAGAACAATAACAACTATGTGACAAACATAATAGAAAAGGTCCTTCACCTGGTCAACAACATTTCCATGAGTGTCCTGGGTAAGAGGGCGGTAATCCCCAAGGAAGAACTGTTAGATAGATATTTACACAGTCAGAATCGTGTACACGTCTCAAAAACCCAGCAAACATCAAAAACCAAGTACCGTTCTTATACCTGATCATATTTAGCATCTTTCTGGGACTCTCCTTCACCAGTGTTCAGCAAATATATTTGTCCTACATCATCTGAAAGCACGATTGATGTTCCATCCCTAGAGAAGCAGCATTTATACACAATGTCAAGGCAATAAACTCATACAGCTAACAACATATGCATGAATTGGAGATAAATGAGAATGTAAGATTAAACCACATGTATTTGCAAGTTTAGATTATAACAAATCTGGAAATGCAATTTGATAGAGCTGAACGTAAACGTGTTGGCGGGTAAGAGAAGACTCAACATACTGAAATGGCAATGTAAGAACATAAGGTTCTGATTCTTGTGGATATCACATGGATGGATAGGAAATAGGATTTAGACCAATCTTCATGCTGAGCTGAAATACAGAATAAGGTTAGATAGTGTGACTTACTGTGAGAACTTCCCATCAACCAGCTTAAAACGTCCACCTATTTCGTATACTCTAATAGGAGTACCATCCCATATCTAGGAATCCATCAAGAAGAGAGGGTCAAGAAACATGACTACAGTCAAGAAAGTTTTTCAAAAAAAAAGGCATAATTAACTTACATCCCACAATATTGTTTTCCCATCATACCCAGCACTCATAGCAATTCTTGGGTTAAAAGGGTGCACATCCAACACATAAGTCTGTCAGATCAGAAATAAATTAATAAATTTTGAGCACAAAGACAAAAGATAAAATGAGACGGGGGGGGGGGGGGGGAGATTTACTATCCTCAACAAACACATTAACTGCCCATACTATTTTTCATTATTATTATTATTTTATTTTATTTTGATAGGAAACAAGAATTGTATTAATAAAGGAAAGATAACAAAGGAATGAGATGTCCCCAATTATGGAGAAGATCTATCCAAAGTACAAAATTTAAATGTCGATAAGAATCAGATACACATGAACCCCTAAAACATTACCTCTACTATTTATTATTAACTATGAAACTGAATACAAGGCCTCACTATCTCACTTTAGAAAACTGCATTCCTTTTCTAAGCTTGAGAATTAATCCAAAACTTAATTATAAATTAGAACTAGGGATGAATCTAAGCAATCTGTGCCCACTTTTTATGCTTGGCGACTGAAAAGCACTGGATTAATCAGTATCTATATAATGTCACTTCAACAAAAAATAGGAAAGAAGAATAAAAAGGCTTCAAACTCTGTCCTTTGTTTCAAATATTGGGCACTTACAGTGTGTACTTTGCTTTACTTACTATTTTTTTGGAATTGTATGACTTTTTCATTTTCACTTTGAAGGAGGGCAGAAAAAACAACTTATGTGGCCACTTAAGTCAAAGAGATGCATAAAGCTTAGAAGTCAATTGTACGTACAGACGCTGTATGACCAGCCAAAGAGTGCACCAAGCTGCCATCATTAGCATTCCAGACACATATTCTGTTATCTGCATAATAATATGAAAACATAAACAAAAATTTCCAATCCAAGAAACTGAAATAAAATCTCTTAAATAAATTAACATGAGATCTTTATAAATTAGTGGCAGGAAAAGGAAGAAAATAGAAGAGGGAAATGCAGAAAAGAGATAACAACTAAACATTTATCAACAACTAAACCTTTATCCCACTACAGTAGATATGAATCATATTTTGCTGTCATGTTCGGTCTAAGCACATGTTCTCATATATAGTTTAATATAAGAGGCTCTTTTAATAGAAAAC
This sequence comes from Scutellaria barbata, assembly GCA_028654395.1. NCBI lineage: Eukaryota > Viridiplantae > Streptophyta > Magnoliopsida > Lamiales > Lamiaceae > Scutellaria > Scutellaria barbata. The sequence continues at coordinate 25,400,539 of CM053649.1, forward strand.
TACAGAATAACAAATTTACTCCCTGCAATGAAAAGAATGATTCATCTTGTTCAACATTAATATCCAGCTTTTCCTATTTAGGTTCGCCTCGCATGCCAGGTACTGAGAAGGTGCCAGACTGATAGAATTTCTTATGATTAGCTTTAGTTATCAACAACCTCTCTCAAAAATGATCTCAACAGTGCTATATCATTAAAAAGTTGTATCAGTTAAGAGGCCCCAAAAGTATAACATGTTGGAGTAAACACCACTAACAAAGGAGAAGGGACTACAAAATGACCAAATGCCCATGATTCCAACACAATATAACAGCAGAAGTGGCTCTTAGATGAGATGCATCAAAAGAATAGTAATAACTGTACTTCCCTTTCAGAAAAATTTCTCAGCACTAGAAACATAATCAACTTGACATTATCAAGTACATGGGCTGAAAAACAAATTACTTATAGGCAAGCATATTGTTTCTTCTTCTTCTCTCTCCCTCTCTCTCTCTCTCTCTCTCTCTCTCTCTTGTTTGTGTTTTTCTTCTTTTCTTTTTTTTCTTTTTTTTTCCATGTGGTTACTATGGCTGAAAGAAGTCGATGTAATAGAAGATGTTCCATAGTCTGTGATGGCAGAATATAAATTCACATCTTCCTATTAAACCAATCAATGCACCAGCGCTACTACCTAAAAGGGGAGCATATACAAAGGCACACGCACCAGGAGAGAGACAATAAGTAATGCTTTGCAGTCAAATCAAAGGAATTCCTAAGAGAACAGAAATCAAACACGCCAAATTACTCGGTATATAATGATGAGCTCATCTTCAATAGGAATTTCAATAGACATGACGAAGCTAATGTAACTCTAAACTCCACATTGTTAACAGAAAACCAACTCTCCCCTCCACAATTTGCAAATGTCATCATAACGATACACAGATAATGAGAGGGAATCGAAGAAAAGCTTTTCTGTATGAAGTAGAATACCCATTATAGCAGCAAGCACAAAGCGATTATCCAGGCTCCACATAATCATATTTACACCTCGGGGAGTCGGAAGAAGTCGTTGACGTGGACCTCCTCGAGGAGGTTGGGGAGGCATAGGAGGAGGAGGAACTTTAAGATGATATGCCCGTACCCAACGTCCAACTTTTCCCTAAAAGGAAGAAATGTTCAAGAAAAAAAAAGGATCAAAAGGATTTATGTAAACCTAAAATTTATACATGTATTAAGCTGAATGAATTTTACTGGCATAGAAGTACTAACATGAGATCTCCGTGATCTAGGAACCCAAATAATTGCACTACCATCACGTGAACAGGTAACAATATTATCGTGATTAAACCTGATGTAAGGTTCAACAAGCAGTGACATATTATAAAAAGATAGGCTTACTTAGGGTTGAAAAGAAAACCAGCACAAGAAATGAAGTGATGAAAGATTGTAGATGATGATGATAAGCATATAAGTAATGACAGACCAGGAATTTTTAAACTTTGGAATGCTATCCTCAATAAAGGAATCAGATGGAGAAGATCGCGAAGCCACAGCACAGCCACTGCATAAGAATTCATTAGTGAGACTACGAAAACTCTGGTGTTTGGAAAGGATTTGAGAACGGACTTGAAATCCATATTTGCAAATCCAGTGGCAGTTGTTTGGATTTATGTGGATTTGAAATCCACCCCTCATTTTAAATTAATTTCTGAGTGATCTCGGTGGACCAGCGATCCACTCTAATTTGGGTGGATTTGAAATCCTTTCTTTTAAAGTTCCTAAATCCAAAGGCAACCTTACAATTTAGAAGTGATGAGTTACAAACCTGAACTGAACATAGTTGACATCATTCTCATGGCCAGCTAGCATGTCAATCTCATGACATACTTGGTCAGGATCATCTGTACTGGATTTCCAAGCATTCCAAACCTGCTTATAGAAATATTCCGAGCTTTCACGAATTTCTTCTCATGCCAAGATTTACCAGAAGCGTAAGAGCAATCAAAGACACAAGGACACCCCAAATATCAAACAAACAAGCAGACAGTAACTCGAGAAGAACTTACTAATACATCCACTGATTAGCAAATGCGACGTGAGCATAGACAAGGAAAAAAATGGACAGGCTATCATTTTTCATATTGACATACAAGAATAAACAGGGAACATTTGTTTATACCCTTGCAAAAGTATCAGAGCTCCCAGTAACAAAGATGGTTCCATTAGCATTGTATGCACAACACAATATCTGATGGCTCGGTAAAGCAGTGCTCGACGATGCACTAGCTGGAGGCAAATTGCTCGTTCCTGCACCAGAATAGAATTATGTAAGGTTAGTTTTGGGCTGTTATCATAAACTACAGAATACATAAGGTGTCATTAACCTGTACGAGTATCTGTGGGTTTTGGGATGTAAACACGAGGACGAGTCTGGGAGTATCTAGCATCCCACACCCGACATGATCCATCATCAGATGACCTATTGATAATTAGTTGATTAGTAAATGAAGTGAACTGAGTGATCAGCTCTAAGGTTAAGAAAACTTCTCATGTCACCATCTAGTACTGAAAAGAGATCTCATGTTCATTGAGTCTGATGTCAAAAGAATACAGGTATAGTTATATAAATTAACTGATCTATGAGTATACTACACATTACATTTCATGGATAAGGATAGTAAATAGCTAACTCAAAAAAAAAAAAAAAGTAACTTCCTTTAAAATAATATTTTTATTCCTTTCTTTAAAAGAAAGCTTTATTTAATTAATGCAAAGTGACAGCAGCCCCGTGATGGTTATGCTATTCATACAAGCATTTAGTTTCTGATGAAGTCCAACACTTGAGGCAAATCACCCACTGCATAACCACTCTCATAGACTTCCTGGACAGATTTCATACTCAAGCACCAACCGTTGAACTTCTTATGATGTCTATTCTTATAGCAGCCATAGTTTCACTAACTACAATGTCATGGTTCACATACAAAAAGTAATCAACTACTAAGTCATTACAGTGGATCATCTTAACTATAGCATAATAGAACAGCAGTATAGACACATTACTTGAAGTTTGCCTTTATGACGTACAATATATCATGGTCCTACTAAAATTTCATCAGGCATTGAGGCTCATTCATTTATATTATGATATGGCGCATGATGGTAATGTCTTTCCTGATTCAAACTAAAAAGAACGTTACTATAGGAGGGATACATCAAGGATTTATAATCTTACCAAAACAAAAGAATGGTAACTGCAGCAATGAAATGTAAGTGGTTTTGTTATATTCGAAATAGGTGTAAACAAGGAAACACTAGGAAAAGAATAATTAAAAAGTAAACACACCAAATCTGATATGCCTAGGAAATTATAAGAAAGTAATTACAAGCTGAATGCAACAATTATTTAAAGCTCTCTCTTTAATTACACAATCAAGGCAAGAGAGAGTGCACATTTGAGATTTATGATGAACTTTCTTCTTGATTAATAACACACCAGTTCTTGAAATGCTCTAAGAAATTGTGATTCAAAACTTAACCGCTAGGATATTGAATCAATTAGTGCTCAAGTTCGTTATGAAGCTTACGATAATAGATTATAGGGGGTACTCGGCCTGGGACTAAAGACAATGGCAGTAACTGCTCCAGTATGTCCACGAAGAACGGAAATAGGGTAACCATCTGGGAGACGCCACTGCAAAATATAACGATTCAGTTTTTAAGAGATAAGAGACTAGATTGAAGTTGGTTGGGAACATAACTTACAACTCGAATGGTGAAGTCATTTGATGCTGATGCCACTACAGCATTATTGGAACTTACGGACAAATCTGTTATGTCGCCCTGGTATAATTACAAGGCAGATAAATTAGGAAGTCACAAAACTGATAGAGAAACAATCTTGCCCAATGTATAACAAATTTTAGGTCCACTTCATCTGAACTTACTTCATGTCCTCGGCAACTACATAGGCATAATGCAGTTTCCATGGACCAAACCTTCACCAAACGATCATCCGATCCAGTAATTACATAGCGACCAGAACGATCAAATATTGCTACAAAATCCAAAGCAGTCAGATAACAAACCAAGACCATTTGCTTGCATATCATAAAAAGAACTGAACCAAGCACCATATAAAAGAGACTATATTTAATTTCCACAGGACTGAAACAAAAGGGAACTAACATGTTAAGAGAAAGAGAAAGATTTGTCAAAGGGGAAAAAAATAAACTGATCTATAAATGATATTTAGATGCAATACCAATTTCGAGATTTGCTTCAACTAGAATATTAGTTACTTGATGAATGGATTCTGAAAAATGCCATGCGTTCACACAAAAGGCAGGAAGTATATACCACAATACACAGCATCTCTATGTCCTCGTAACTTCTTTATATTTTGCATCTTTGGCACCATAGATGATGGTTTGGCAATGGCATAACATGCAACACGAATAGATGGGGCACGATGGTGTTTTGAAAAGCCACCCCCAATTTCTCTCAAGCTAAGGCCTCGAACCTGATCGGCTTGCATATGAGGCCAACGCAAGAAAGATGGTAAACTCCTCACTGGCTTATTTACTTTATTTCTCTGACCTGCATCAGATATTAAGATGTAAATGTCTTCAAAAATGTAATTCTTAAAGCAATTGAAGCATTTATTTCTCAATTTTATACATTTCTGGTGGGTGTTCCGAAAAGTTCACTAAGGTACAGGCTTCAGGTGTTCCATAATAACACTAAGACATATAAAAAGAGAAAAACAAAAATAATTTAGTTGCGTTTGAAAAGAAGGATCGTGGTGCATAAACATTTGAACTCATGACTGACTTTAGAAGTTGAATCTAACCAGATAATAGATTGCAACAGATACTATTCTGGAGTACACGTTTATACAATTACATACAAATTCAATGGTCAACAGGTTAGCAGATAAGTTACTTCTCTAATTTAATGGTTTCAAAAGTAGCTCAATATAGTACAAGATGTACACAAACAGACAGCAACAAAGCCAAGTTAAGAAGCCGTCAACTATTGCATCAATACATGATACTTCATTGACCAAAAAATATATATATATTGTTTCACAAAAAAAGCTGTATGGACAAGTAAACAAAAGGAAAACAGGGTCAAAGCATCATATACTTGACAACAAAGAAAAGGGCCCAGTTCCAAGTAGGGTTGGAACATCAGCTGCACTTGGAGCAATTCTTCCAGACGTGCACCGCAGTGGAGGACATGTTTTCATCATCAGCTGCTTGAGCAGCCTGACCAGGTGATCCTTCTCAATGTGAGAGTACCTGATAAAAATACGCAAATATAATAACTCTGAATTAAATGAAAACACTTGCAAGCAGAGAAACTTCTTTCACATTTTAAGGTATTAAGCAACTTAATCAAAGCGAAAAAAAATATGCTTATCACTACTTTCAGAACCAAAATTGAGTAGCTGGTTGAATCCCAAACCAGCAACTAGACTGGTGCAGAATATTTCTAAAATCGGAAATCTCAGTCGAACAGATGTTGAGTGGCTGTTTCAGTCTAACGAAAACGCAGTTTAACCAACCAAACCCAGTTTGACATTTAAACCGACTAGTTTTTGTTTAATATTTAGCAATTTCAAACATGTTATTTACTTAATTTATATATGTATAAGGTGGTTATATATTTAATCTCTGCTAAATATATCTTTTATTGATCATTTATCCTTTTCTCTTATATCTAGCATTTACTAATTAATATTTGTGACATTTTTGTTTTAGGTAGTCAAAGTTTATTAGACAAGCTGGACCTTCAGTTGAACCGGTCCAACCAGTTGCACTGCTAATCATTAGCATGGGCAAGATTCATTTGATCACCAGCCGATTACAAAAATACTTATGCTAATACTCATAACACATTGAAATACTGCAAGACCTTTCCCCATTGGTTACAAGCTAATCACATTATGAGAATTAAATGTTAAACTTATATGACCTAATTAATGAAGCATCATGAGCATTAAAATGTTTCAAATTCATAACAAATGTACTCCCACATGCTGGCGCTCCTAAAAAAAAGAAATGGAAATAGATCAAATTTAAAGCTCATGAAAAGATATTGGTGTAGCTGTTTGCTTGTGGAAGATGAGACCAACTTCCTAGAAACAACCTCTCAAGGTAACTGTGAGATCACTGTGAAACAGAAACAGAAACAGAAACAAGCAATGGAGAGTATATTTACACTTACCGTCCGGTCAAATTCTCATAATTTAGAGGAAAGGATTTTCCATAATCAATTTCATCCTCAGGGACTGCACCACTTCGTGAATACCAAGCATGATATCTTCTAGGTAAGAGCTCATGTTCCAAAAGTTCCTCACAAAGTTGTCCAAGTGTTTTTCGGCATGGCCCAGCAGATAGGAAATGCATGATCAGAAAATAAATTTCTCGGAGGTCAACATCTACATCCACAGAAGCAACACAGTCTGCAGATCCCTCACAATCTTCCATTTGAGGTTTTGCATGTAACTTATTTGAAAATTTTACTCTGCAGACATCCATAGAAGGTGTGTTGCCACTGCTAAAACATGTAAATTTCTTATGGTCCATGCTTTACACAAAACCTGAAGCATGATAACAAGATTTCCTTCAGAAAATTTTGGTTCAGAAGAATAGGGATGTTGTTGAATAAACTTTCCAATTAAAGTAGTGGGACGGGGGAGATGAAGTGCATTAGAATGAATCTATAAATAGAAGATTTAATTGAAAGATGATAAAGCTTTAAGAACAATGAAAACATGTAAAAGTTAAACGCAGTCAAAAGCTAATTGTTTAACCGAAAATCATGCACTATTGCTAATTTAACAATCTCGACGACTCAACTGTAAGGTGACAAAGTCATTTGTTCATGTAGATTTTTCAAATGTCATTTATTTCATTAGGATATCATTGTGGGCTGTGGCATGAAATACGTGATCAACTGGACAAAACAACACATATAGCACCTAAAACAATGAATTGCCACTAAATTGAGTTCTGATGATTATTTTGTTACTCTTATCCTAATAAAAATTACTTCAAATTTTTTTGATAGCTTATTGGATTCAAATATGTTATTTGTGTAGAATACAAGAAGTCAAGTAATAATAAAAAAATTAAAATTTTACTCATAAGTATAGTAGAATAACCAAATTAGTCATATTTGCTACTTATTCATTAAGTTCATTCCATTCAAACAGTTAAACAACTCAAAATTATTTGACTGATTCAATCTGTAGAAGTTAGCATGCGTAGAATGAACTACTGGTTGACCGCATTTACTAAACATTCTGACTAAGTCGTTGTTCCAGTCATTTAATCTGATGAGTGAAGAAGAGCATTCAAGACTCAGATAACTATCAAAATGATTCTTGCAAGAAAATGTACCATAATCTAGACATGTATTCCATCTAACAAAATATTTCCAAGATGGCCAAATAAGCCGAAAAAAGGTTGGAACAGGTTATCTGTGCAATTAATGAAACGACAAGCATAAACCTACTGGAAAAGTAAAACTACTCCAGCGGTGTAACAAGCACAAAGTTCCAGCCTCAAGTATGATGTTCTAAGCACGAGCTATAGTTTAGCAAGCCTGTTTTTAAGCTTTGGCTAGAGCATGAGCTCACGGAATGGGGAGAGAATGCTTTGAGCTCAGTTGAACTTGGCTCATGCAAATTTCCATTCGAGTTCCCTAGCTCTGTCCGAACTAGAAAGTTCAGGACAAAGCAGTCATCAATTAAAAAACAGCTGAATAGCCAACAAAAGTTTTCTCACCAGAGGAGTGAAGGAACAGCCGTAATGGCTAAAAAAACAAAGAGAAAATCAAGGTTGACGCGATGGAAAATAGAATGTTCATCATCTTGATTTTTCTTTTAAATAATAACAAAATTGAAGAACCATCATAGGGAGAACGAAAACATGATTAATACCTTACTCTAAACCCTATTCACAGATTAAATGCTCTAGTTCAAAACTACTTCTCCTACAGCGAAAGCCGCAGAAGCTCCGGCAAATTCACAGTACAATACGCCAAAACTGGAGTTTACCATCCATGGCAGCTTTCCTCGAAATTCTTCAATTCTGCACAAGATAGATACTTATCAGATAAAATTCAGCGAATCACTTCAATACGGTGACATTAACTGATCATGTTAATTACGCCATTTCGTGAATAACTAAAATGATTGGTTAAAGAAAGTCGCCTCATAAATGACCGTTAATTGAATGCGAGCGCGGAGAAGTTGTGTCAGGTATCCTCATTCAACAGCGAAGAAAGAAGCAGTGCTCGAAAATCAAGAAGGTTCAGTGACGGTATTCGAGTTTTCAGGGCGGAAAATTCTAACAAAGCCGCCGCGAACGGCGGCGATCTGCTAGCTGGAGAGTGGCGGCGGTCGGTGGTTGGAGGCGGAGGCAAGCGAGCTCAGATGCTGGGTAAGGGTATTGCCGGTGAGAGTGACTAGCTTCGTTCCAATTGAAAAGTGCCTCCATGGCCCCGGTTGCCCGAACTCATCTTATAAAAACTTTTTTTTTTTTTAGGTAATTAATTTTTTTTTCTGTAAATTTCTTCAAAAATAATTTTTCCCCATTATATATTTAAAAACTATTTTTATCCTTAAATTTGGAAAATTACATTTATATATATTATGCAACTATTGTATGGATCTTAGATTCATACAATGTGGGTCAGTTCGGGCTGCATTCGGCTCGAATTTGGGTATTTTCTCTTCTTTTTTTTATCTTAATTTTTATGTTGGGTTAGTCATAGTTTTATATTATGTTAAACATATTTTTATATAATGTTAAACATACATTTATGTGATACTTTAACTTAAAAAAATATATAATTTCGACGAAAAAATTATAATTTCAGCACAAGAAACTCTAATTTATACAAATATATTTTTATGTAATATTACGCATATCTTTAAGTAATATTAGTTGTATTTTTATATAATACATAAAGATACAACTAACATAATTAAAATGTATGATTAACATAACATAAATGTATGTTTAACATAATATAAAAGTATATTAAGCATATCTTAATGTTAGCCATATTTTTAGGACTTTTATATTATATTAAACATATATTTATGATTTTATGTTATGTTAAGGCATATTTTTATATTATGTTAAGGATATTTTTATATTATGTTAGTTTTATATTTATGTATTATATAAAAATATGACTAATATTACCTAGAGATATGAATAATATTACATAAAGTATATATGTACAAATTATGATTTTTTTGTGCTAAAATTAGGTTTTTTCGCTAAAATTAGGGTTTTTTAATCGAAATTATAGTTTATTTTTAAGTTAAATGTATATAAAAGTCAGGACAAAAAATGTATGACTAAAACAATATAAAAATCAGGACAAAAAAAGAGAAAATACACGAATTCGAGTCAAATTCTGCTCAACCTGACCCGCGTCACACAAGTGCAACTCTAGTTATATTTATACAACCTTTTAGTTATATTTGCATAACATTTTACAGTACATGCCATAATTAGAATACCTTTCAAAATCTTTATGTTGTAATAATATAAGTTTATGTTATTCTTTAAGTACATAAATGTTATAATATTTGTACATAAGTGTTATAATATTTGTACATAAAAATTATACTAATATAACATAAATGTTAAATTATTATAACATAATGATTTCAGTTATACTACATGAATTTTTATCATGAAAAAAATCTAATTTATTCACTTAAAGGTTTTAAAATTTGTACATAAAGATTAAACTATTGCAACATAAATATTATAATATTACAATATAAAGTTTATGACATAAATAAATAAAATTTGGGTGCAGATTCAGACTGAATCAACCAGACCCCGCCACGACCCATGCATTCAATTATATAGATTATAATCTATGCACTTGATTTACACAAATACTATCCTTATTTTAAATGTCTAAGAGTGTACTTACAATCAAATAAAAATAAATAGTATATTTGAACATCATTATAGAGATTGGGAGTATATTTGCACGTTTATACACGACTTGTTTTGATAATTATATTAAGTGAAATATAAAAAAAAAAAATTACACTATGATTAGTAATTTAATAATTGAGTAATTTGAAGATTTTAAATATGTTTCTATGGTAGATAAAATAAAATATTATAAAATATTGCAATACAGGTGATTTGTACTAAAAAGGTGAATTTAATAGGATATAATCGGATTGAAGATGTTTTACAATTAAAAGAAAAAACAACTTGAATTGATTCAATCCAACTGAACCTAAACCACAATACAAGTCACTTTGATTTATACGTGTAAATTAAAGAGTCAAATATGATTTATAATAACTATATATATACTATAGATATATAATTCATATCATTTTGTATAATGTAGGGAGGGACTATTTATTATTCCATTATTACTATTAGATTTTCTCTACAAGTTTATTGCTATAAGATCTTCACTTAAAAATCTTCAGTAATTCATTGTATTCAATATCTAGTAAAAAAGAACTTGTCTAAATAATAATGCGTGTGAAACATTGACACTTATAGTTTCCCATTCACACCATGACTTTTTTACCTTTTTACTTTTTTTTTTTTTACTTTTTTTTTTTTATAGCTATACATTTAAAAAAGTAAAGGGGTTGATGAAATGAAAATGAAATTTATCTATATATAAAAAAGAGAAGTTTGGCAAAAATTTTGGTTTGTTATTTTTTTCCCAAATTATTCAGCAATAAAAAGATAAAAAATAATATTATTTATCTGTATCTTATGTTCGTTTCAAATATATATTATATAATAAATCATCCTATAATTTACATATAGGAATAGAGATGAAATAAAAGATTATATTTTAATAATTGAGTTGTTGTTATTATTATTATTATTGATGTTGTTGAGCTTCTATATTGTCTAAAATAAATGGACTACAACAACTCATGAGTATGCCCACTATATTATTATTTTTATATTGGATAATAATAATAATATTTTATTTTGAAAAATAATATTATTATTATTATTATTGTTATTAGTATAGATAATAATTAATATATATATATACACGTAAATATATATTTGAACTCAAAATATAGATAATTGATTGCTACATTTCATAGTTATTTATTTTTGAGAGTTTTATATTTATTTGTTAATTACATTTTGTTCGGAAATAATCATGCTAAGTTAAAATGTCAATTTCAGTTTCTATTGTTCAAAATGTTGTCAAAATTTCATTCATTCTTGCAACGGAGTTTATAAAATTCACTGAAAATTGATATATGACTCTCACATGACTATGTGACCCATTTTTTTTTTTTAATTTGAAAAATATTATCATTTTTTATATTAGACTTTCCATAGTAAAGTCAGTAAATTGGAGTCACGTCATATGGGTCTGTTGAAAATTCACAAACTCACATGTCACGTGTGAAATCATGTGCCAATTTCTCACGTATTTTATAAATTCTGATGAAAAATTATTGAATTTTAGCAATTTTTTTAGTTATAAAACTAAAATTGATATTTTCAAGCAGCAAGACAGTTTTTGAATAACTAATAGTTTAACACATGATTAAAAATGAAAATTTCATCCGACTCTATTAAATTGTATTGTTACACTGAATAGAGTTAATATGATTAAAAATGAAAATTTCACTTGACTTTATTAAATTGTATTGTTACATTGAATAGACAGTCGAGGTTAATTTTTTAAACTGTAACTTTATTCCATAATTATAATTTATTCTTCAATAGCTAATAAAATAGGCTCTCTCCAAGCCTCTAAGAACATGTGCAAATATCATTATTTTGAGTTCCCAATCCAAAATTTCGTTATTTTGAGTTTTACATCCAAATTATGATTCTTTTATAATGGTTAAATGTGTGATTAATTGCATTGTGGATGATATATAAGTAGGTAAGTTACACATAAGGATAAAACATAAAAAAAAGAAGATGATTAAATTGTAATAATTTAAATTTATGGTAAGAAAATAAATTAATTAGGTAAAAAAAGTAATTGCTAATTGTGTTAGAAATTAATGCTATTCCAAAATAAAATGTGGTTAGATTTGATTTTAAATAAATCAAAATTACGTGAGTTCTAAGAAATTTATAATGGAATATTACGAGCGAAGATTCCTAGACCCGTCCAATGGGCGTCTGTTGCGTAGCTGGCGCCCACCAATTAATTACATCCGGGGCACTTTCTTATAATTTAATAATTTAATTTAATTAAAATATTAATTCTTACAAACCACAAACCCCTCCGCTATTCCTATAAATACCCCCATTCTTCACGCTCATAACCTTCTTTCGACCAACTCGCCAAAGCCCCTATAAGGTTAGTTTCTACTTTTCTCATTTCTTTTTCGTTGCTTTCATTTATTTTGTTTCTTTAGTTTTTTCTTTAGTTTTTTTTTTCCTGTTTGATTTAATTTTGTTTATGTTCTGTTAATTAGTCATGCTTATTGTTTAATTTTGTTTTGGTTGTCGATTGATTGTGTAATTGATGTTGTTTTTTGTATTTTCGTCTGCAGATTGTTTAGGCTACTATCAGAGTCGGCTTTGACTCCAGATCTAGGTTTTCTGAACCGTTCAATTGTGTAATTAGGGCTAGAAATTTGGGAATTGGATTTTGAATTGAGTGATTTCAATGTATCTTTGGCTTGTGATCCCTCCGTTTTTATGACAGAAGCTATCTTTATTCGTCGGATCCGAATCCTTCACTCTTTCTCAGTAGTATTCCTCTACTGGTTCTATGTGTTTTCATGAACTAGCCTATTGATCCTCTGAAACCCTAATTTCGTCTTGTGAAGACCAAATTTTCCCAACCAAAAAAGTTTAGAATTCTCTGATCAAACCAGGGTAACAAGTCCGTGTTTAGTATATTTATATCTTAGCATTCGTTTTTGAGCAATGGCTTCGAAACAACAGCCAACAAGTCCAGGCTCTGATATGGACGATAGGAAGAGAAAGCGCAAGTTATCCAACCGGGAATCTGCACGCCGTTCCCGAATGAGGAAGCAGCAACACTTGGATGAGCTGATCGCGCAAGAGAGCAAGATTCAGGAGGAGAACAAGAAGTTGAGAGGGATGATCGATGGCGCTTCCCAGCTTTACCTCAATTTTGCCTCTGAGAATAACGTACTGAGGGCTCAGGTGTCGGAGCTGACCGACCGCCTTCGTTCACTGAACTCCGTGCTTCAAATTGCATCTGAGGTGAGCGGCCTCGCATTTGACATTCCGGATATCCCAGATACTTTGCTCGAGCCATGGCAGCTGCCCTGCCCGATTCAACCCATCCCAGCATCTGCCGACATGTTTGAGTACTGAGAAACAGTGGAAAGATCCTTCAAATCGAAGGTCTCAACTGATTCTTCTATGGTGGTTTGCTTTTATCAGTTCTAGCTAGTGTATTAGTTTGTCTATATTTCCTGTCAATAATGAGTCTATGCTTCTTAGTGGGGTCAGACAGGGTTTTGCAGTATCGCCAAGAGTATATTGTTAAGTTCCTTGCTTTGCTTTTGTTGTTGTACTTATATAGATCTCTTGTGGCTCTATGTAAATTGGTTCTTGATTGTTGGTGTTTCTATATAAATAATATATCTATTGTTTGGGTTACTTGAGTTGCCTAGATTTTGTTTTAGTCAAATAATGCAATCCTACTCTAGATTTTATTGGAATTTCTTGTTTGAATTGTTGTAGAAGATTGACCAATAGAATTCGGTGCGTATATGGATTTAATTAGATCTTTTTCAATTGGATGTTGATCTTGTATTTAATTATTTTTAATTCACTTTGTGTTAATCAGCTATGTCACTTTTATACTTGAGATTGATGATTATTTTGACACGATGGATGAGACAACAGAGTATAGAGAATCTTGCATGTACAAAATCAGCAATATAAATTGTAAAGTATTGTATAATGATCAATAAACCATACAACAACCATAACTAAAAGCTAAACAACAGCTTTCACATCCATAAACATAAAATCCACAATCCTTATCACATCAACAATCAATTATCATAGGTACGACATTCATCGGTCTCAGGATTATCCTTACAGTAAGTCTCCAAGGGATCGGAATCCTTATTCTTGTCCCTGGCATGGCTCGCCGCCGCGCTCAGCTCCTCCACCTCGTCCCACGCCGCCGCGCACTCGCCGCTCACCGGATTCTCGTTGCACGCTTCCTGCGCGCTCTTGATGCTCTCCTCCACCTTACCCGTCAGCTTGTCCGGCGCCGCCGCCACCGGCCGGACGCTCATCCCCCTGACGGCTGTGGTGCTCCTCCTCCAAGGGCCGTTCAGCGGCGAGAACTTGGTGGAGGATTGGTTTTCCGATGCCCTAGCAAAGAATTTTGGAGTTGTGATGCTAACTCCAGCTATGGTGGAAGCCATTGTTTAATTTTGTGTAGAGATTGTTTACTTCTTAGAATGAATATATATAATTCGTGTATGTGGTGAATGCTGAATTCTGGACGTAAGTTTTCTTATCATTTCTTCGCCAATCATATGCGTCCACGTCGTCTCGTTGCAAAGATATTTGTACATAAAATATCTTATTTGTGGTCGATTTTTGCAGTAATTCGTGATTTAGAAAATTAAATAAATTATGGAATTGTTAATATTCATATATTTCCACACACGTGTTACGAGTTACGACACTTGTTCTAACTCAATTTGGATTTTTTTTTCCCTTTTCCTTTATAAGCCAGAAATTGTTTCCATCGTGTAATTGAGAAAAAAATAGAAAATAAATTAAAACACTGATGTGTGTATAAACATATAATTATCAATTTAGACCTGTCCGAAAATTTAGTTGAATTCTTTGAAACAACTGATTATTGACTTATTGTGTAGCATGTTAAGAATTACTTATTGCTTACTATATGCTTTTTTTTCTAATATTTTGAAATGAAATAATATATGCTTCTTATAATTGGATACTGATCTGATACATAATCAGACCGCTTTAACATAAGTCAAATCAAATATATGTATTAAGTATAAATTTGAGGTGAGATTAATGCTAAATATAACAATAATAAATGACATTTCAACAAGTGGATTGGGCTTAGGCCCGGGGGTGTCCATGATCCTTTAAAACAAATAAACAATGCCCAATCCAGTGGACCCTTTAAGATTGTTCACAGTGAAACCTTTTTTTCTTTTTTTTATTGCCATAATTCAAATTGAGCAGCCATTTCTTACTTTATTCTACTTTATCATTTATTCTCTTCCCCACCCCAACCCCCCCCCCCCCCCCCAACAAAAAAAATTCTATTCAACTTTTTTTATTTTAATCTTACATGTTTTTATTGTATAAGTCCTTCTCTTCTTTATTCAGGCTGGATACATATAAGTAGATCCAATAATACACATGATAATAACTAACAATTTCTTAGATTAATGAGCTTGTAAGTTTGGAATTGAGTAATTAAAAAATAAAAAACAAATATCATCATCCCATGAAAATAATATTTATATTATTGAAAAAATGAAAACGACTCAGGAACTTATGTAATATTTGTTATAGACTTACTGTTACCTTATGAATTATTAAAATGTTTATATGTCGATTCGAAATGTACATAATAATCTTATACAATTTTATTTAAGTTTCATCAAATTTTATAGTAATTTGATGATTAAGAATTGACTATGAATGAATTCTTATCGAACAATGATGTATTGATCTCAAAATTTTGAGTGATTTATATTTAAATCTATAAACTATGATTGTTCAACGAAGTAAAATCGAGTAAGTTAGTTTGATTTTTAGTATAGCGTGATTAAAGTTTGAACAAATTTTATCTCCCTATCCAAAATGGAAATTAAGCTATTTTTATTTAAAAATAGACAAATTTATAGATAGAACTACACAAATAAAGACATCTTTAGAAATGCACAATAAAATACTAACACTATTTTAATATAAAAATTATCATTCATTTCCGAAAAATAAAACATTCTATCATACTTCTTCTTATTGTTATTTTTATCTCTTTACTCGTATTTATAATTATTCTTAATTCATCAAATTCTTTATCTTTGTTATTTTATAACTAAAAAATATATAATATGATTAAATCTTATTATTTTCCAAAAATACATCATAGATATTAATATCCATAATCATCGTAAGAAAAATAACTCGAAAGAGAACCAGTTGCAACGGTGTAATCCACTTCCGGTGCGGCGGCACGTAGCAATCACAGCCCAGCAAAAAGAGATTCCCTACACACAAAAAAACCTGTGCTTTTTTTGACGCCATTATTACTTCATATTCCTCCATCCAGGCTAATATGCGCCTGCACAAAGTCTACCACCGTTTCTCTCTTTTCCATTGCCTCAAACAACCCCTCCTCCTCTCCTCCCCCCCTCACTTTCTCTCTCTAAATCCTCCTCACCCTCCTCCGTTGCAATTGATCAAACCTCTCTCATCAACTTCACCAGCTGTTGTTCGAATGAGAGCAATGAGATTCCGCAGCAGCGTCGCCGTTAACGCCGCCGAGGGCGACGCCGGCTCTAACGGCGCCGCTCATTCTTCCTCCACGACAACTGACGTTGAAGGTAGATACTGATCAGTACGCCTAAATTTTTTGGATTCTGATTAGATTCTGTGGTTCTGAGTTCTTTTGTTGCTTCAGCTGAATTTTGCTTGAGTGTGCTGATTGGAAGTGTAAGGATAAAGTCATTTTTTTTGGTACCTTGGCTCTCTGGTATTGATATCGTGATTTTCTCGGCTTTGATATTTCTTCGATGAAATTCTTGACCTTTAAAAGAAGATTAATCGAAGTAACTAAGAGTGAAGAGTGTTGCAAGAGTCAAAGTTGTTCTATTTTTCTTGCAAATTGTAACGTTCAAAAATATGTTTTCCAAAATTTGGCCATCTGCCCATGGGAGTGCATAAGGAGGTTTCTAATTTTCCTTCAATTGGTTGTTTTATGAATCTACCTGTGAACTACAATATACTTCTATTGATAGTTTGATACTATATCACACATACCTTCGTTTGGAATAACATGTGGTTTTACACTTCCGAAGTTTTTCTCAATTAGTGGACTCACCCTTCTTTTGTTTCTGAAGTGTTGAAACTAATGTTTCATCAGCTCTATGTCCGACTAGTCGACAACATGTTTTTATCATTTTTCTGCACATGTTTTGTTTTGTTCCTGCTATATGCTTTACGATGCATGCAAAACCAATATTTGAAAAATCCACACTTATTCGATTATCATAAATAGGTTTCCTTTTGTTGCACATGTTGGTTTTGTCGCTGTATTGTGCTTTATGATGCATGACAGCACCAATTATTGAAAAATCCACACTTTCTACTTGAATGATCGCAAGTAGTTTTCTTGAGGAAACCTTTAAATTTTGAAAGTCGTTGATGATTGTGATCTCATGTTTTAGTCAATCTCTTATCTTTTGTTAGAAAAATGCTTGGCAATGGCATGTACATATGTAAGTCTATATTTCCATCTGGTACTTAATATATATCCTAAAGGTGCTCATATCAAACTTATGGAAATTGTATTCATTGTTTGTGCTTTCTGCTGTCACTCTCCACCATCTATGATTTCTTATATTTCAAGTTGTTGCAGAGTCCTTGGGAAATGGATATCGCCTTCCTCCTCCAGAGATCAGAGATATTGTTGATGCTCCACCTCTTCCAACGTTATCGTTCTCTCCTCAACGTGATAAAATACTATTCCTCAAGAGGAGATCATTGCCGCCTTTGGCAGACTTGGCAAGACCTGAGGAGAAGCTTGCTGGTGTACGCATTGATGGGAAATGCAATTCACGGAGCCGAATGTGGGTAACAACACATTTCTTGAACTTTGTGCCACTGATTTTTTTTTCCCCCTGAAACAAATAATGTTGATGGCTTCATATTTAATGTTGTTATACATTCATTTCCAGGTCATACTATACTGGTATAGGAATCTACCAAATAATGGATAATGGTACCCTAGGTCCTGAAAAAGAAATATCTGGCCTTCCAAGTGGTGCTAAAATCAATTTTCTCACATGGTAAGCCCGATTCTTTTGGTTGGTTTAACTCTGTCAAGTTCTTATGGCCTTACAAATGCATGTTGATGTTTGAGAAAGTCACAAGCTTGCTTTGCGTTAAATGAAAAGATGTTTGTCATATATATTATCTGTTGTGAAAATCATGAGTCTCAAGACGTAAAGATATTATAGAAAGTAATATATACTACCATAAAATTGAGTACCTTTTTTTTTTTAATCCCTTTTTCTCCTTATTTTATTCAACTTTGTGAAACAGAGACCAGGGGTCCAGGAATTTGGAGTTAAGAAAGATTTTTGGATACAAGTATTTTATTAAGATTGCCAAGGAAAGAAGTACTAGATATTTTCCTGTAACAAATGTGTACATGTACCTGCTTGCTAGTTACATGGGGAATTAACTGATGTATAGGCATATATTTTATTACTCATTCTTTTCGCAGTACAAATTATTCTTGGTCTTCATTTTTCTTCACATCATTGGTTTATATTTAAAATCGTAGTGTCAACTATAGTTATCTTGCTGTAAAAAATTTGATCACCCTTTAACACATTTTTCCCTTTTCCTACAAGGTCAAATAATGGGTGCCATCTTGCCTTTGGTGTTAGAACAGACGAGGTACATGTTTTCACTTTACTGTTTCATTATAGTCTGTGTAGACATTAATGTGCATTGTCCATCATTCTCTATGACCTTACTTCTGATGATAACGTAGATATGTTTACTGGTCTGTTCAAATAGCTTACATATTTCTAGATCATTGTTGAGTCCAAATAAGAAGCAAAGCTGCTGATTTTTTCTTGCCCAGTTCTTTTGTGTTATATTTCTTGACATGAGTGCTATGACCTCTTATGATCAATCCGTGAGCAGGAGGATGGCAGCAGTAGCAGGCTGAGAGTATGGGTAGCTGATATTGAATCTGGAAAAGCAAGACCTCTTTTCCAGGCACCAGATATTTTTGTAAATGCAGTGTTTGACAAGTAAGCTCCATACATGTGTATAGTAATTTAAAGGCTCTTTCAGTTTTTAAAATCTCTCACTCGTTGTTTCTTTTCAGCTTGGTGTGGGTAAATAACTCAACTTTGTTGGTTTGCACAATTCCTTTATCTCGGGGAGATCCTCCAAAGAGACCTGTGGTTCCCTCTGGTCCTAAGATCCAATCAAATGAAAAAAAGGATATCATTCAATCAAGAACATACCAAGATCTCCTCAAAGATGAATATGATGAAGATTTGTTCGACTACTATGCGACTTCACAGCTTGTTCTGGTATCTCTGGATGGATCAGCGAAGCCAGTGGGACCTCCGGCTATATATACATCGTTGGATCCATCCCCGGATGAAAACTACATTATGATTAGTTCGATGCACAGACCATATTCTTTTAATGTTCCCTGTGGGAGGTTCCCCCGTAAGGTTGATCTTTGGACAGCTGATGGCAAATTTCTGAGGGAACTTTGTGATTTACCCCTTGCCGAGGATATTCCAATAACACATAATAGCGTTCGAAGGGGAAAGCGCTCAATCAATTGGAGAGCAGATAAGCCGTCAACACTTGTTTGGTATGCAATATAAGATTTCTGCATCTGCATTATTTTAATTGGAAGATTAAGTTTGCAACTGTAAGGAATTTTGCCATTGAATTCATGAAAGCCGAATGGTTAATAATAATATATATATTTTTTAGTTTGCCTTTTCTACTGAAAGAAATTGCCTTTCCAATTCAAATGTTTTTGTATTTTTTGCTTATAGTAGAACTATAAAGTGCGATAATTGCATATAGGTCATATGCAGGAGTTCTGGATTGTATCATTCTTGAAGATACCACTTTAGTTCTTGAATCACAAGCCTGCATTTAGTTTGATGGTTGTTGGTATAGGGGGTTCACTATTCCTTAAATTTGGCTTAAGGGTTTTGTTAATTATGTTGAGAGTTGTAACTAGACACTTCCTTCTAGACTTTGCTATTGCAACTTGAGAATCTCCAATCTCCTAAATAGTTATGCATCAATCTCTGTAGCTTCCTAATTTATATTGACCTTGATCAACTCCTGACATAATTTTGTGCGATGACTGATAATGTGCTGTGGTTTTGAATGATTGGTGCATCTGACTCCTCTCCTTTTTTTCCCCAAAACTTGTAAGGGTTGAGACACAGGATGGTGGTGATGCCAAAGTGGAAGTCTCTCCACGTGATATAGTTTACACAGAACCTGCCGAGCCACTTGAAAATGATCAACCGGTGATTTTGCATAAACTTGATTTTCGCTATGGGTACGATTACAAACTGGCTGTTGTCACATTATATTTGTGTATTTAAATGGTCAGGTCACCATTTTAGGATATTCGTATTCAGTATGGTATTTTCAATAACTCTTCATGGCATAACATCAAATGATATACTGTAGTTGTATGTCTCACGGCTTCCTTGCACATGCATTAGTATACCACCAGTACATGCAAATGTCAGTCTAAACATCATTCTGTCAAATCAGGATGAACTACAAATGCATGACTGAATTATTATTAACTTAGTTTGTCGAGAATAATGAATTCCCGTCATTGAGTGTTCTTATTTTCCATTACCAATTTTCAATTAATGATTGTATGAATGTTATTTGTGTTTGTCACAATTTTTACTTTTTATGCCAACGATCAATCATATGATATGCTGACACCATGGTATGTTATTTCTAAATTCTGTGTTTTTAGAGGGATCTCTTGGTGTGATGACTCGCTTGCATTAGTATATGAATCTTGGTATAAAACACGAAGAATAAGAACCTGGGTTATTTCACCTGGATGTGAGGGTGCAAATCCACGCATACTGTTTGATCGGTCTTCGGAAGATGTTTACTCAGATCCTGGCTCTCCAATGCTGCGAAGAACTCCTCTAGGCACTTACGTGATTGCAAAGCTCAAGAAGGAAGGGGATGATGGCACATATGTCTTATTAAATGGAAGTGGTGCTACTCCACAAGGGAATATACCATTTTTGGATTTATTTGACATGTGAGTTTCATGTTGTTTTTCTAGTTATCGTCATTAACACCATAATGATCTGGAAGCTGACATGTGGAGTTTCAGAAATACAGGCAATAAAGAACGGATATGGGAGAGTGACAAGGAAAAGTATTATGAGACTGTTGTTGCTCTGATGTCTGATCAGGATGAAAGTGAGATGCATCTTAATCAGCTAAAAGTATTAACTTCCAAAGAATCCAAAACTGAAAACACACAGTATTATATACTGAGCTGGCCAGAAAAGAAAGCATGCCAGATTACAAATTTTCCCCACCCTTACCCTCAGTTGTCTTCATTAAAGAAAGAGATGATTCAGTATCAAAGAAAGGACGGTGTTCAACTTACAGCAACACTATATCTGCCCCCTGGTTATGATCGTGCTAGAGATGGACCGCTTCCATGTTTAATGTGGTCTTATCCTGGAGAGTTCAAAAGTAA
The DNA here is from genome assembly GCA_028654395.1 of Scutellaria barbata. Lineage (NCBI taxonomy): Eukaryota > Viridiplantae > Streptophyta > Magnoliopsida > Lamiales > Lamiaceae > Scutellaria > Scutellaria barbata. The sequence continues at coordinate 25,422,042 of CM053649.1, forward strand.
AGATGCAGCTGGACAAGTTCGTGGGTCCCCAAATGAGTTTGCTGGCATTGGTTCAACATCTCCCCTGCTTTGGCTAGCAAGAAGGCAGGCTTTTCTCTCTATCACTAACTTCAATGGTTTTATCTATAATTTGTTTCTAGCCAATCAAATTCTTATTGACCACCCATCAGGCCTTCAATCTTACAGTTTTGAATCGCTTGAAATCCTGCAGGTTTGCTATTTTATCAGGACCAACAATTCCTATCATTGGAGAGGGTAATGAAGAGGCAAATGATAGGTATTTGATTTTTTGTTTTACCACACAAAGATAGCTTTTTTTTTTTTAATGCACACAACATGACAATATATTCAGATCTGTAGCAAATATGATATCCTTAATCAGTTGCTTCATCCATCAGGTACGTAGAGCAACTTGTTGCAAGTGCAGAGGCTGCAGTTGAGGAAGTCATTCGCCGGGGAGTATGTTTCTCCACTTCTGATATTCATAGTAGAGATTGTGACAGACAATTGATGATTCTAATATTATTTTGACATAGGTGGCTCATCCAAACAGAATTGCTGTTGGTGGTCATTCCTATGGGGCTTTCATGACTGCAAATCTCCTTGCTCATGCACCTAATCTGTTTTGTTGTGGAATTGCTCGCTCTGGAGCATATAACAGAACTCTTACACCATTTGGGTTTCAGGTAGTTCTTTAGATTAGGTTGGTAAAATATATGTACTTATTTCAGTCTAGTTTATGCATTGTTGTTGAGCCTTTTCTCCTCTCTCGTTTATCATGTAGATCAAATGTTGGGTTCTGAGATAGCTCTTTAACCTTTTGTGTGCTTTTATCATCCATGTTCTGGAAATTACTGAATTTTTCATTCTTGCAGAGTGAGGATAGGACTCTTTGGGAGGCTGTTAGCACCTACGTTGAAATGAGTCCATTCATATCAGCTAATAAAATTAAGAAGCCCATCTTGCTTATCCATGGAGAAGAAGACAACAATCCAGGAACCCTCACAATGCAGGTGGGGAACTCTCTATCCCCCCCCCCCCCCCCCCCCCGTCCCTCTCCCCCTGTCCCTGAATTGGGTTTAGTTTCTCCAGGAATACATAGTTATAGTTTGCATTTTACTACTCATAATACCCTTAGATTTAGCATTGTGCTATTTGTAACTCACTAACTTGCTTCAATGTTATAGCTAAGTAGTAGCCTCTCTTATTACATTTTGTCTTTGCCAACAAGTTTTGGTTTACATCATACCTCTTAATTTCACATAATGCAGTCAGATCGATTCTTCAATGCATTGAAAGGGCATGGTGCACTTTGTCGCCTCGTCATTCTTCCGTTCGAGAGCCATGGTTATGCAGCACGCGAGAGCGTGATGCATGTTCTCTGGGAAACTGACCAGTGGCTACAAAAATATTGTGTGGCTAATTCGTCAGATGCTAGTGAAGATCCTATTGCAAATGAAGAAAGTAAAGCTGTCGGAACAGCTGGAGGAGTTGCAGAGCAACCAGATGACAAACTCCATAATTTGCACATAATGTCCAGATCTTCATTATGGTAATTGGTAACGCTTCATCCTCTTTAATAATGAAAATGAACAAATTTATGTCATTTATGTCCTCGTTGATATACATGGAAAACGAGTGTACATATTTGAACCTTCTGATATGCGTTTTTTATGCAGATATGACACGTGATCCAGAAAGGATGAACTTAACCTCTTGAAGCTTATAGTCGATGAACTCGTATGTTCAATGGCATTACAGCTTACAGGTGATTCACGATATCAAAGCTATAATATGCTTCTGTACGCATGTAAAATTAAGGTTGGCAAACAATTAACTGTGCAATATTTGTCAACAAATTTCAAATATTTCATTGCCCATGGAATCAAATAATTGAACTGTGATATATGCCAATAATGATTTGTTGGCTTTTGTAGTTGTCGATGACTGTGAACTTGTAACTCAGTATCTTGTTTAATAGGCGAAGCAACACTCATTATTTCCCTCTCAATTTGGTCATATCTCGGTGTTTAATATCTTGTATTTGTGGATATTTTCAACAGTTTTACCTCATCTGTATGTTGTATTCAATGCCACAGCTATGCCTTTTCTCTTTTTAATGAAGGAATTGTTAAATTGACCAACATGGCTAGCTTGAGTCTTGACAAGTGATTACGGTTGTATACAAGTTAAATCGGGTTGCATATCAAAATATTTAATTCGAATTTCAATTCGAGTTCGATGTGTTTAAAAAAAATATTCGAGTTCATATGTTTAATATTTTTATCTAGATATTGTCTTCACAAAAACTTTTGTACACCTTGTGCATGGATCTTAGATCCATGCACAACAATCCGACCCGGTTCACGCGCCTCCACGCGCCTCCACGCGCTCCCACGCGCCCCCACGCGCCTGGGTGGGTGCGCTCAAACCCACCCAAATTCGCTCCAGGTGCTAGACCTTTATGTTATGTTAAGTGTACCTTTATGTTATGTTAAGTATACCTTTATGTTATGTTAAGTGTACCTTTAAGACCTTTTATATTATATGAAGCATACTTTTATGCAAGCATTTTACATTAGACCTTTATGTTATGTTAAGTATACCTTTATGTTATATTAGTCATACCTTTATAATTTTATGTTATGTTAAACATATCTCTAGAGTTATAATGTTATGTTAAACATACCTTTATATTATGTTAAATATACCTTTATGCTATGTTAGTGATACATTTTAATTATGTTAGTTATACCTTTATATATTATATAAAAGTATGACTAATATTAATTAAAGATATGCGTAATATTTAAATAAAGGTATATATGTATAAATTAGGATTTTTTTGTGTTGAAATTATAATTTTTTCGTCAAAATTAGGATTTTTTTGCCAAAATTAGGGTTTTTTTTAAAAACTAAACTGTTATATAAAGGTATACTTAACATAATATAAAGGTATACTTAACATAATATAAAGGTACCACTAACACAATATAAAGGTTAGGATAAAAAAAAATAAAAAAAATAAAAAAAGTGCGCGGATCCGGGTCGGATTCAGCCCGACCCGACCCGCGTTGCATGGATCTAAGATCCATGTAACACATGCACACAAGCCTTACTCTTAGATTCTTTTGGATATAAATATGTTATCTTCGAGACATCAAAAATAACGCAAACAATAAATAATTCATAAAGATGTAGAAGATGAGAGTTCCTCTACAATTCCAAAAATGAGAAAATTTAGAGAAAAGTTACATCTTCTAGCTATTTATACATACTTTCTAAGATAAGGGTACAAAAATACATTTTCCCTCTAATAAAACCCTAAATAATTAGGACATATGAGCCCAGGATTTTTAATGAGATCCATTTGAATCTGCACCCGGTCCAAATTGGACAGATTTAGTGTTTTTTAATCTTGCAGCCTCATTCGCTCAACTATTTAGCAACAGAGATGATGTGTAATATTATATAAAAGTATATATATATATATATCAAATAGGATTTTTTATGTTGTATTAGGGTTTATTTTTTAAATTAAATTTTTATATAAAAATATGTTTAATATAATATAAAAATATGATTTAAATAATATAAAAATTATGATAAAAAAAATGTACGGATCCAAATCAAATTCGACTCAATCCGATCCGAATTATATGGATTTAAGATGCATATGACTATAATTTATTTTTCAATTGACAATGATTCCGAAACAACTAGAGCGAAAGAGGGTTCTACCAGAAAACTCTGAACAAAATAAGTGACAAAAGCTCCTTTTGTCCAAGGAGTGACAGCCAATATTCGGGACCTAACAGCAATGTTCGGTTCGCAACATGGTTCGCAACATGAATTGAATGGGAGCGGACGATTCATCACCTCTCCCTTTTCGGGGAATCTTGCAACTCAGCTCCTTCTTAACCTTTCCCTTTTCTCTTTCGTGAATTCTTTTATAGTCTTACACTACCCAAAAATGGACCTTCTTTCTTTTATTTTCAGACTCGGTGACAAGCAGTCATCAGAGTCCTCTGCTTCCTACCCGAGAATGAAGGAATAAATAGGGCTTTGCCTTTCATAAGAACGGATCAAAAGGCCTAAAGGTCAAAACTAGGGCAAAAACGAGTACTGATTCCCAACTCTAGGCTTGATCCAGGAACTTGTTAGAAATACCGCAATGAAAAGGAACATAGGAGTTTGTTGCTAGGTATTTGATCAAATAGGATCGTTTATGTATTGAACGAGATTCAAGCTGGGGAAATGGTTGAAACCATCTCGCAAACCAGTCTCCTTACCGTAGAAGGATGAGAATCCCAGATATTAATATCCATATTCATCATAAGAAAAATAACTCGAAAGAGAACCAGTTGCAACGGTGTAATCCATTTCCGGTGCGGCGGCGCGTAGCAATCACAGCCCCGCAAAAAAGAGATTCCCTACACAAAAAAACCTGTGCTTTTTTACGCCATTATTACTTCATATTCCTCCATCCAGGCTAATATGCTCCTGCACAAAGTCTACCACCGTTTCTCTCTTTTCCAATGCCTCAAACAACCCCTCCTCCTCTCCTCCCCCCCTCACTTTCTCTCTCTAAATCCTCCTCACCCTCCTCCGTTGCAATTGATCAAACCTCTCTCATCAACTTCACCAGCTGTTGTTCGAATGAGAGCAATGAGATTCCGCAGCAGCGTCGCTGTTAACGCCGCCGAGGGCGACGCCTGCTCTAATGGCGCCGCTCATTCTTCCTCCACGACAACTGACGTTGAAGGTAGATACTGATCAGTACGCCTAAATTTTGTGGATTCTGATTAGGTTGTGTGGTTCTGAGTTCTTTTGTTGCTTCAGCTGAATTTTGCTTGAGTGTGCTGATTGGAACTGTAAGGATAAAGTCTTTTTTTTTTGGCGTGAATTGTTATCTGTTTTGAGGTTTCACTGCTTAGTTTTGTTTGGCAGTTCTTGATCTTGTTTGATGATGCTGATAAGTTACCTTGGCTCTCTGGTATTGATATCGTGATTTTCTCGGCTTTGATATTTCTTCGATGAAATTCTTGACCTTTAAAAGAAGATTAATCGAAGTAACTAAGAGTGAAGAGTGTTGCAAGAGTCAAAGTTGTTCTATTTTTCTTGCAAATTGTAACGTTCAAAAATATGTTTTCCAAAATTTGGCCATCTGCCCATGGGAGTGCATAAGGAGGTTTCTAATTTTCCTTCAATTGGTTGTTTTATGAATCTACCTGTGAACTACAATATACTTCTATTGATAGTTTGATACTATATCACACATACCTTCTTAAATGTTTGGCATAACATGTGGTTTTACACTTCCGAAGTATTTCTCAAGTAGTGGACTCACCCTTCTTTTGTTTCTGAAGTGTTGAAACTAACGATTCATCAGCTCTATGTCCTTGACTAGTTGACAGCATGTTTTTGTCATTTTTCTGCAGATGTTTTGTTTTGTTTTGTTTACGATACATGACAACACCAATATTTGAAAAATCCACACTTATTTGATTGATCATAAATAGGTTTCCTTTTGTTGCGCATGTTGGTTTTGTTGCTGCATTGTGCTTTATGATGCATGACAGCACCAATTATCGAAAAATCCACACTTCCTACTTGAATGATCGTAAGTAGTTTTCATGAGGAAACCTTTAAATTTTGAAAGTCTTTGATGATCGTGGTCTCCTTTTTAGTCAATCTCTTATCTTTTGTTAGAAGAATGCTTGGCAATGGCATGTACATATGTAAGTCTATATTTCCATCTGGTACTTAATATATATCCTAAAGGTGCTCATATCAAACTTATGGAAATTGTATTCAGTGTTTGTGCTTTCTGCTGTCACTCTCCACTATCAATGATTTCTTATATTTCAAGTTGTTGCAGAATCCTTGGGAAATGGATATCGCCTTCCTCCTCCAGAGATCAGAGATATTGTAGATGCTCCACCGCTTCCCGATATATCGTTCTCTCCTAAACGTGGTAAAATACTATTCCTCAAGAGGAGATCATTGCCGCCTTTGGCAGACTTGGCAAGACCTGAGGAGAAGCTTGCTGGTGTACGCATTGATGGGAAATGCAATTCACGGAGTCGAATGTGGGTAACTACACATTTCTTGAACTTTGTGCCACTGATATTTTTTTTTCCTGAAACAAACAATGTTGATGGCTTCATATTTTAATGTTTTTATTGCTCTAGTTAAAGGCTGCTATACATTCATTTCCAGGTCATACTGTAACGGTTTAGAAATCTGCCAAATAATGGATGATTGTACCCTGGGTCCTGAAAAAGAAATATCCGGCCTTCCAAGTGGTGCTAAAATCAATTTTCTCACATGGTAAGCCTGATTCTTTTGGTTGGTTTAACTCTGTCAAGTTCTTATGGCCTTACAAATGCATGTTGATGTTTGAGAAAGTCACAAGCTTGCTTTGTCGTTAAAAGAAAAGATGTTTGTCATATATATTATCTGTTGTGAAAATCATGAGTCTCACGACATAAATATATTATAGAAAGTAATATATAATACCATAAAATTGGGTACCTTTTTATTTTTATTTATTTTTATCCCTTTTTCTCCTTATCTTATTCAACTTAATGAAACAGAGACCAGGGGTCCAGAAATTGGAGTTAAGAAAGATTTTTGGATACAAGTATTTTATTTAGATTACCAAGAGAAGAAAATACTGGATATTTTCCTGTAACAAATGTGTACATTGACCTGCTTGCTGGTTACATAGGGAATTAACTGATGTATAGGCATATATTCTGTTACTCATTCTTTTCGCAGTACAAATTATTCTTGGTCTTCATTTTTCTTCGCATCATTGATTTTCAGTGTCAAGTATAGTTATCTTGCTGTAAAAAATTTGATCACCCTTTAACTCATTTTTTCCTTTTCCAACAAGGTCAAATGATGGGTGCCATCTGGCCTTCTGTGTTAGAACGGATGAGGTACATGTTCACTTTACTGTTTCATTATAGTCCGTGAAGACATTAATGTGCATTGTCCATCTTTCTCTATGACCTTACTTCTGATGATATCGTAGATATATTTACTGGTCTGTTCAAATAGCTTACATTTTTCTAGATTATTGTTGAGTACAAATAACAAGAAAAGCTGCTCATTTTTTCTTGCCCAGTTCTTTTGTTTTATATTTCTTGACATGAGTGCTATGACCTCTTATGATCAATCCGTGAGCAGGAGGATGGCAGCAGTAGCAGGCTGAGAGTATGGGTAGCTGATACTGAATCGGGAAAAGCAAGACCTCTTTTCCAGGCACCAGATATTTTTGTAAATGCAGTGTTTGACAAGTATGCTCCATACCCGTGTATAGTAATTTAAAGGCTCTTTCAGTTTTTAAAATCTCTCTCTCGTTGTTTCTTTTCAGCTTTGTGTTGATAAATAACTCAACTTTGTTGGTTTGCACAATTCCTCTATCTCGGGGAGATCCTCCAAAGAAACCTATGTTTCCCTCTGGTCCTAAGATCCAATCAAATGAAAAAAAGGATATCATTCAATCAAGAACATACCAAAATCTCCTCAAAGATGAATATGATGAAGATATGTTCGACTACTATGCGACTTCACAGCTTGTTCTGGTATCTCTGGATGGATCAGCGAAGCCAGTGGGACCTCCGGCTATATATACATCGTTGGATCCATCCCCGGATGAAAACTACATTATGATTAGTTCGATGCACAGACCATATTCTTTTAATGTTCCTTGTGGGAGGTTCCCGCGTAAGGTTGATCTTTGGACAGCTGATGGCACATTTGTGAGGGAACTTTGTGATTTACCCCTTGCCGAGGATATTCCAATAACACACAATAGCGTTCGAAGAGGAAAGCGCTCAATCAATTGGAGAGCAGATAAGCCGTCAACACTTGTTTGGTATGCAATATAACATTTCTGCATCTGCATTGTTTTAATTGGAAGATTAAGTTTGCAACTGTAAGGAATTTTGCCATTGAATTCATGAAAGTCGAATGGTTAATAATAATATATATATATATTTTTTAGTTTGCCTTTTCTACTGAAAGAAATTGCCTTTCCAATTCAAATGTTTTTGTATTTTTTGCTTATAGTAGAACTACAATGTGCGATAATTGCATATAGGTCATATGCAGGAGTTCTGGATTGTATCATTCTTGAAGATACCACTTTAGTTCTTGAATCACAAGCCTGCATTTAGTCTGATGGTTATTGGTATAGGGGTTCACTATTCCTTAGATTTGGCTTAAGGGTTTTGTTAATTATGTTGAGAGTTGTAACTAGACACTTCCTTCTAGACTTTGCTATTGCAACTTGAGAATCTCCAATCTCCTAAATAGTTATGCATCAATCTCTGTAGCTTCCTAATTATATTGACCTTGATCAACCCCTGACATAATTTTGCGCGATGACTGATAATGTGCTGTGGTTTTGAATGATTGGTGCATCTGACTCCTCTCCTTTTTTTCCCCAAAACTTGTAAGGGTTGAGACACAGGATGGTGGTGATGCCAAAGTGGAAGTCTCTCCACGTGATATAGTTTACACAGAACCTGCTGAGCCACTTGAAAATGATCAACCGGTGATTTTGCATAAACTTGATTTTCGCTATGGGTACGATTACAAACTGGCTGTTGTCACATTATATTTGTGTATTTAAATGGTCAGGTCACCATTTTAGGACATTCGTATTCAGTATGGTATTTTCAATAACTCTTCATGGCATAACATCAAATGATATACTGTAGTTGTACGTCCACGGCTTCGTTGCATATGAATTAGTGTACCACCAGTATATGCAAATGTCAGTTTAAACATCATTCTCTCAAATCAGGATGATCTACAAATGCATGACTGAATTATTATTAACTTAGTTTGTCGAGAATAATTAATTCCCGTCATAGAGTGTTCTTATTTGCCATGACCAATTTTCAATTAATGATTGTATGAATGTTATTAGCTTTTGTCACATTTTTTAATTTTTATGCCAACGATCAGTCATGATATGCTGACACAATGGATTGTTATTTCTAAATTCTTTGTTTTTAGAGGGATCTCTTGGTGTGATGAGTCGCTTGCATTAGTATATGAATCTTGGTATAAAACACGGAGAATAAAAACCTGGGTTATTTCACCTGGATGTGAGGGTGCAAATCCACGCATACTGTTTGATCAGTCTTCTGAAGATGTTTACTCAGATCCTGGTTCTCCAATGCTGCGAAGAACTCCTCTGGGTACTTACGTGATTGCAAAGCTCAAGAAGGAAGGTGATGAAGGCACATATGTCTTATTAAATGGAAGAGGTGCTACTCCACAAGGGGATATACCATTTCTGGATTTATTTGACATGTGAGTTTCATGTTGTTTTTCTAGTTATCGTCATTAACACCATAATGATCTGGAATCTGACATGTGGAGTTACAGAAATACAGGCAATAAAGAACGGATATGGGAGAGTGACAAGGAAAAGTATTATGAGACTGTTGTTGCTCTGCTGACTGATCCGGATGAAAGTGAGATGCATCTTAATCAGCTAAAAGTATTAACTTCCAAAGAATCCAAAACTGAAAACATGCAGTATTATATACTGAGCTGGCCAGAAAAGAAAGCATGCCAGATTACAAATGTTCCCCACCCTTACCCTCAGTTGTCTTCATTAAAGAAAGAGATGATTCAGTATCAAAGAAAGGACGGTGTTCAACTTACAGCAACACTATATCTGCCCCCTGGTTATGATCGTGCTAGAGATGGACCGCTTCCATGTTTAATGTGGTCTTATCCTGAAGAGTTCAAAAGTAAAGATGCAGCTGGACAAGTGTGTGGGTCCCCAAATGAGTTTGCTGGCATTGATTCAACATCTCCCCTGCTTTGGCTAGCAAGAAGGCAGACTTTTCTCTCTTTCACTAACTTCAATAGTTTTATCTATAATTTGTTTCTAGCCAATCAAATTCTTATTGATCACCCATCAGGCCTTCAATCTTACAGTTTTGAATCGCTTGAAATCCTGCAGGTTTGCTATTTTATCAGGACCAACAATTCCTATCATTGGAGAGGGTAATGAAGAGGCAAATGATAGGTATTTGATTTTTTGTTTTACCACAGAAAGATAGTTTTTTTTTTTCTTAATGCACACAACGTGATAATATATTCAGATCTGTAGCAAATATGTTATCCTTAATCAGTTGCTTCATCCATCAGGTACGTAGAGCAACTTGTTGCAAGTGCAGAGGCTGCAGTTGAGGAAGTCATTCGCCGGGGAGTATGTTTCTCCACTTCTGATATTCATAGTAGAGATTGTGACAGACAATTGATGATTCTAATAATATTTTGTCATAGGTGGCTCATCCAAACAGAATTGCTGTTGGTGGTCATTCCTATGGGGCTTTCATGACAGCAAATCTCCTTGCTCATGCACCTAATCTGTTTTGTTGTGGAATTGCTCGCTCTGGAGCATATAACAGAACTCTTACACCATTTGGGTTTCAGGTAGTTCTTTAGATTAGGTTGGTAAAATATATGTACTTGTTTCGGTTTAGTTTATGCATTGTGGTTGAGCCTTTTCTCCTCTCTCGTTTATCGGTTGTCACACAACGGGATTGATCAAATGCTGTGTTCTGAGGTTGCTCTTTAACCTTTTGTGTGCTTTTATCATCCATGTTCTGGAAATGACTGAATTTTTCATTCTTGCAGAGTGAGGATAGGACTCTTTGGGAGGCTGTTAGCACCTATGTTGAAATGAGTCCATTCATATCAGCTAATAAAATTAAGAAGCCCATCTTGCTTATTCATGGAGAGGAAGACGACAATCCAGGAACCCTCACAATGCAGGTGGGGAATTCTCTCTCTCGCCCCCCCCCCCTCTCCCTGTATTTGGTTTAATTCTCCTGGAATACATAGTTATAGTTTGCATTTTAGTACTCATAATACCGTTAGTTTTAGCATTGTGCTATTCGTAACTCACTAACTTGCTTCAATGTTATAGCTAAGTAGTAACCTCTCTTATTACATTTTGTCTTTGCCAACAAGTTTTGGTTTACATCATACCTCTTAATTTCACATAATGCAGTCAGATCGATTCTTCAATGCGTTGAAAGGGCACGGTGCACTTTGTCGTCTCGTCATTCTTCCGTTCGAGAGCCATGGTTATGCAGCACGCGAGAGCGTGATGCATGTTCTCTGGGAAACTGACCAGTGGCTACAAAAATATTGTGTGTCTAATTCATCTGATGCTAGTGAAGATCCTATCCTATTGCAAATGAAGAAAGTAAAGCTGTCGGAACAGCTGGAGGAGTTGCAGAGCAACTAGATGACGAACTCCATAATTTGCTCATAATGTCCAGATCTTCATTATGGTAATTGGTAACACTTACATCCTCTTCAATAATGAAAATTAACAAAATATGTCCTCGTATTTGAACTTTCTGATATGCCTTTTTTATGCAGATATGACACGTCATCCAGAAAAGATGAACTTAACCTCTTGAAGCTTATAGTCGATGAACTCGTATGTCCAATGTGGAAAAATTGAGGTTATTATAATATTTTTATGTGTAATAACATCTTGCAATATATTCAATAATTAATTACAAATCATAAAAAACCAAATAGTTTTTCTTTATAGTCCAAATGAATACAGCCGTCTTTTTGGAATCTCCTCTTCCGCATCTTCCCAGTTTCTCTTTCTCTCTCTATATATTTTTATATACATAATTTGTCAGTCTTTTGCTTCACACCTACTGAGATAAAAACAATTTTATTTTTCCTTATTCTACAAGTAAAGCCTACACTCTTTGAATTTCTATTTATAAGAAAGAATTGTGAAGCCATAAGCACAAAACTCAACTGTAATGGCTTCCTTTCTGTGTTCGACTAAATTATTCATCCTCCTCATTCTCCTCTCAGCAGTCCCCATAGCCTACATAATCCACTTCGAAACTTCGGAGCACGCCACCCACGTCTACGCCTACCACAGCAAATCATACCTCCGCGAGTGTGCCAAGTGGGACGATCTCAACAGTCGATTCATAGTCTCCTTCTTCGAGGGCGGTCTGGGTGTGGTTCCGGTGAAGGAATCCGGCTTCGTTTTGGAGGAGATTCCGGTGGTGAGCAATGCTGGCTTCGGTAAAAACTCGTCGCTCGGATTCGTCATCGACCGGCCGAGAAATCGCGTGGTGGTGGTGATCGCCGATGTGTTCGGAAACAAGTACAGCGCCGCGGCGGCTTATGATTTGACCACGTGGAATCGCCTTTTCCTCACGCAGCTCAGCGGAGCAGGTGATTATTTTCCCTTCATCAACTCTTTCCGACCAATCTACTGCAATAAATTCTTATATAATTTGGTGAACTTTTATGATAATAATTGAAGGTTTTACTCTTACTGCTCACAAATATTATTATATACACTTTACATAGAGTAAGTAGTTAAATGACTGATTTTCACTTTTTTAAATCTAATTATTAAGTAATTTTTTTTATTCCTGACGCTCATTTCAAGTTATTAAAGCATTTTAGTCATGTAAAAAGAATAGTTTTATGAGATTAAGCTCAATTATATAAGAATAGTTTTATTTTGAATTTAAATGAAGCCGAGGGACTTGAACACGCGACATGATACATATAAAGAGTATATAAGAAGTATAAATTGAGGAATTATAATGTATTTACTAATTGTTACCTATAATGTATAATGTTTTTCTCTAATGTGTTTTATAAATAAACAAAAGGTACTTTTCATTAAAGTGGAATATTTATTCCAATAATGCAATTAGAAAAAGAAAAATGCAACAAGTCCTATATAAAAATGAAACAAAAAAGACTTTAAAATTATTCTCAATTCTAGCATAGAGCTAAAACAATACACACAAGAAATGTGAAAACTTTGTCGGATAATATGACTTACTTGAATTGTGGGGTGACAATTCCTATGTACTCCAAAAATAAAGTTATTAATTAATTTGTTGTTTGGTGACGAGCATTACCTACTCCTAAGTCCTACCTTCTAAAAACCTAATCTAGTCAGGTTTACATCATGATTCAAGAATGAACACGAGTCAAATTTAATGAAAATTGGGCCACAGATTTATGTAAGAGAATATAGTCATGGGCCATATTCAGATACTATGAGAGAAAACATCCAAAATTCAAAAGATCATCGATTCATTTTAATAATAAAAAATGCACCTTGCAAAGCAGCAGCCTATTATTCGAATCTCGGATGTGTTTTAAAATTGTTGTTAATAATGCATCCTCCTAGTAGTTGGATTTGTGGGTGTATATGTTGTTATAATACTATTTATCTTCCAATTCTTGTGCACACATTCATGGCAAATTTCTTCAAACATGTTAAAATCATTTTTGGTCTTATAATTATGATATTTTTAGATTTTGGTTTCATATTTATGACGACTTTTAATTTAGTCCTACAATTTAAGAATCTGTTCGATTTTCAATCCAATTTTGCAGGAAATGTCACGTGTCAAATTTTTATGAGGATTTTGATTTTGACATTTCACTAATAAGAATTTGACACGTAACATTTCCCGACGAAATTTATCAAAATTAGATTGAAATTGGACAGATTCTTAAATGTAGGACTAAACTTAAAATCGTAATAATTATGGAACCAAAATCAAAAGATACTATAGTTATGAGATAAAAATGATTTTATCCTTCTTGGACATGACTTCCATAGAAATGGATACATATATACATGCTTTGATCAGACTAACAAAAAATGCAATAAGTAGAATAATGACTTGAAATGTGGGAATTGACAATATTGTTGTTATGTTGATGTTTGAACATACAGAAGGTGAGAAAGCATTTGCAGATGACGTGGCCGTTGACGCAGAGGGGAATTCATACATTACAGACACAACGGGAAACAAGATATGGAAACTAGGAGCAAATGGAGAGTTGCTATACACCATCAAAAGCAACCTCTTTGTTGCAAAGCAATGGTACTCCAACTTGGTTGGCCTCAATGGAATTGTGTACCATCCAAATGGGTACTTGCTTGTCATTCACACTCTATCAGGCAACCTATTCAAGATCGAAATAGGAAATCGAGATGAAGTGAAGCTGGTCAGCATGGTTGGCAGTTCACTCATATTTGGAGACGGCTTGGAGCTCGTGGCTCCATCCAGGCTCGTTGCAGCTGGCAACCCATCACGGATGGTGGAGAGCACGGATGACTGGGCGACTGCTCGTGTCGTGGGTAAGTTTAGAGGGCACACTCATCGTTTAGTTACAGCTGCAACTGTGAAGGATGATAAGGTTTACCTTAATCATATGTTTGGTTTGGGATATCCTAAGAAGAAACATGTCCTTGTTGAGGCTCTTTTTTCTTGATTTGATGAGGCATTTGTTTGATGGTACCTAATCTCCTCTATTCCACACTTACTTTTTATCTGTAAAAGGGATCCAACTTTTGTTATAGTAGTGAAAAATAAGTGTGATGGTTTGTATTGTAGGGTCATTTGGTCATCCTTTTATTGAGATGTTATTTTGTGGTGTTTGCTTCCTTTTGGTCCTTTGTGGGTTTTTTTATCTTGAGTTATATTTAATTAGAAAAAAGGTGAAATTACACAAACTATTGGGCTTGCACTTGTCGAAAGTATATTATGGGCTTGTGTCACTAAATAAATCGAAAAGATCCGGCTCAGTTGACTCTTTACTAGGCCCAACACATTATAAGGCATAGAGAGAGGAATCTAATATAATATACGATTAGATGATTAATTACACTATTACACATTAATAGTGCATGGTTTTTTTTTTTAGTGGAATTTGAATATCATATTTTATTTTATGTAGAATAATATATATAAGTACAAGAAAACACAAAACTTAGATGAGACCTTCTCATGTGCGACAACAATGTGCACGGTTGTATTCAGAGATGATCGGTCATGTGTGGCAACAATGTATAAATATGTGTTTTTAGCTATTAATATATGTTTTAGAGCTATTTAATTATTATTGCGCATGGTCGATTATATTCTAAAACATGACCATGTACGGTTCCATCGTATGTGAGATGGTCTTATGTAATACTACTTAAAATAATAATAATAATAATTTAACCAAGATCCGAACTGCTAAAATTGTTCTCCTCATTTTCATGTTAAAATAATCACTAGAAAAAGAAAAGGAAAAGAGGTGATTTTATTCATCATAAGTCTTATAGTTTAAGTGGCATCCCATCTTTATAAAATTACAAATTGTGATCAAAACCATACAAGTTTTTCTTCTAATTTTTATTCTCTTTCCTTCACTCCCTCCTACTCATTAAAAAAACAATCGTAGTGTTAAATAAAATAAAGTTATGATGTTATAAAAGAGGTTCATTGTGGATCCACTTTGTTAGCTACATTGTCATTCTGTATTACTGTCTTATTTAATTGACACACTAACTAGCTGTATGTAGTATATAGTTAATCATTTAAACGAACTCTAATGATGATTGTAGCAAGAGGAAATAAATAAAAACGTCAAACAATTTAAATTTTTTAAAAATAAATTTAGAAACATTAATTAGGTAAATAATAAATGGTGATAAGTTATGGGATTATTTTGAGTTTTCGTTATAAATCTAGGAACATTATTTAGACAAATAATAAAGGGTGATAAATTATGGGATTATAGTTAAAATGCCAGAAAGATTTCCACATTCACCACCTTATTTTCCGCATTTTTTAATTTTTATTTACTATGTTTCGAAGGCGTTAGAAATATACAAATATATAACAAATGATCCAAAGTCCAAACTAAAATCTTATATCTCTCTCTCTCTAAATGTGGAGGTGTATTATATGTATGGGACATGACATGTGGTTTCCAGGCTAATGCACGACGCCATTTTCTGCAACTAATTATCCACATCACCTTCTTCTCTTCTACACTGTACCTACACTTCACCTTCTTCAAAACAAAATCGAGAAATTGTGCAGAGAATAATTAGGTTTACTCGAAGATCAAGAAATGGTGGAATCAAACACTCTCATAAACAGATGCCAAAGCCATCTTTTCTACTCCTTTTCTCTTCACCTCTTATTCTGATATTACTTTAATATTAAATTTCACCGAATCTTGTTTCTATTCTTGACTTTACCAAATCCAAACAACTACACTATTTCTTGGCTTCCATTTCTCTTTCTCTCTCTCTCTCTCTCTCTCAAGAGATTCTTCACAGTTTACACTCAGAAACAATGAAGAAAGCAGAGATGGAGAAGCAGAGAAGCTTTTCTGTAAAACCCATCAGATATCTGGTCTTTTCTTTCACTGTTTCTTTCTCTGTAATTTTTCTCACTTTCTTCTCAACTTGGATTTTCAAACCCAACTCTTCAGTAACTTATACTCTTGGTGTTACTAGTAATTCTCTCACTGTACAGAGCTTGAAAGAATTCAACACCAATTCTTCAGAATTTGTGCTAAAAAATTCAGTCTCGATAGGGAGAAATCTCAGGGGAGGTGAAGATTCTTCACAAATTCATGGTAATTCTAGTTCTGCTAATACTCTTTCTGTAGATGGTTTTAATGTTTCCTTTAGCACTAAAGAACCAACTATTGATGTTTCTAAAGAAGTTAGTGATGTAATAGCAACTGTTGATAGTGTGAATAATGAGGAAAGTGATAAAGAAATTCCAGAATTGAATGATGTGATGAATGCAAGTAATGTGGCTATGGAGAATTTCAAGAGAGAGGATAGAAGATCTGATAGTTTGATTGAAAATAGAGTTGAGCTAAAGAATAAGGTAGATTGTGATGTTACGAAAGGGCGATGGATTTACGATGAAAGCTATCCTTTATACACAAACATTTCTTGTCCCTTCATAGATGAAGGGTTTAGTTGTGAGTCTAATGGAAGATTAGACAATGAGTATATGAGATGGAGATGGCAGCCTCAAGATTGCGACGTTCCTAGGTAAGACTTAGACCTCATATTATAGTGTCGTGTCGATGCAACTTTGACATTCATTCCTAGGAGAATTTGTAATGGGATTCTTCTGTAAATGCTTGTAGGTTCAATGCTACCAAGATGTTGGAGTTGATAAGAGGAAAGAGGTTGGTTTTTGTTGGTGATTCGATTAATAGGAATCAATGGGAATCAATGCTTTGTTTGTTGATGGGAGGTGTTAAAGATCCGAAGAAGGTGTATGAGGCTCGAGGGAGGAAGATAACGAAAGAGAGGAATAATTATTCTTTCAAGTTTGAGGTAATTTTGCAATAAAACCTATCCGGGGTTGTTGAATTGTCGCGATTTTGAACATGTTTTCGTGTCTCTTTGTTTTGCAGGAATATAGATGTACGGTTGAGTTTTATGTTTCACATTTTCTAGTTCATGAGAGTAAGGCAAGAATAGGCAAGAAGAGAACACAGACATTGCGTATTGATACGATTGATAAAGGCTCTTCGAGATGGAGAGGGGCCGATATTCTTGTATTCAATACTGCACATTGGTGGAATCATCACAAAACAAAAGCCGGGTATGCTTCATTTTCATGTAGAAATGCCAACGTATGAGTCGAACATTTCTAATGTATTCAACTTTTTTTCGCGGATATGTGTGATTATAGGAAGTTTTGTTGTATATGAAGAATAGTTTCCTATTTGCTTGCTACCACTGTCTTGTTAAAAAAAGAAACATGAATAAGGGTGTAATCAACGAGAATGGATCCCTGATACGAGGAATACAAAAACTCAGATGAGACATGTAGAGACTAAGAAGAAAAAACTACTAATAGATTGATGTCCTATAGGGTACTATCAAAAGGCATCAAACATAAGGATACAAAAATTTATGCAGTCTTGTATACTCATGTTTTGATTTTCGAACTAACGAAGCAACCTGAATGGCTTCACCTTCGAAAACCCTCTTGTTCTGTCTTGACATTCTTCGTAGTTCTTGATTTAAGTTTATCTGCAGGAGGGTACTATCCGATGATTCTTATCTATTGTATGCTATAGCTTTACATTTGTTCATAGTTGGTTTTGACCGCTCGAGTGACCACAGGATAAATTACTATCAAGAAGGCGACCAAGTCCACCCTCGTCTTGATGTTGCTAAAGCTTTTCAACGAGCTCTATCAACGTGGGCGACATGGGTTGATAAGAACATTAACCGACACAAAACCCGTGTATTCTTCAGAAGTTCTGCACCTTCTCATTTCAGGTTTTGTGAAAACACTACTAAAACCTAAACCTTAGATCCCATCTCTTAGTATCTAACATCACTCATTTACTGAACAGTGGAGGTCAATGGAACACGGGCGGCCATTGTAGAGAAGCTTTCCGACCAGTTAATGAGACGTTATTTACCTCTATTTACCCAGAGAGGAATCCGTTCGTCGAGGATATATTAAGGCAAATGAAAACCCCTGTTACATTCTTGAATATAACACGTTTATCGGATTATAGGCCCGATGCTCACCCTTCCATGTATGGAAGGAAATCTGTGAATCCAGGCGTTCAAGATTGCAGCCATTGGTGCCTTCCTGGTGTTCCAGATAACTGGAATGAATTGCTGTACTATTATTTGCAATCAAGAACTAAAGCTAGTTTTGTAGAGTAGAAACAATTATTTGAATTCTTTTATTGTGGTGTTGTGTGATAGCTTCTTATAGCTCCAGGTTTCCATGCTATCTGAGCAATACTAACTGTTGAGTTTAACAAATCCCATTATATTGCAACTAATGTGAACTTTATTTTGGTGCGTTTTGTAGATACCGCACCATGTGAAATACATCAATCATTGTACTCATAATCTATACATGCATAAACACTTGTGTTTATATGAGCTTATGTGAATAGTGGATATGCCACTTAATATATTTCATTACACATAACAGACATGCATTATAGCTTTATGGCTACATAATTTTTTGGATCTGGATCCCCTACAAAAGTAGAGGGTGGTCCAAAATCCAAATTATGGCTCCGTAAAATGATGTCGTTTGTCACAAAATAAATAAACTCACAATTTAGCATATATAGATGAAAAAAGGTAAAAACAAGAAGCAGAATTTAGGGAACACATTGTTCTTGCTAACCATTTTAGTTAGATTCACAAATATCTGACAAAAAACATAAACTTATTGCTCTTGCATAATGTATGAACTTGCCTAACGCCTACCCAAATTTCTGCCCTCAATGGCTAAAGTACTTATTATTATTATTATTATTATTATTATTATTATTATTATTATTATTGTCATTATTGTTGTTATTATTATTGTTATTATTTTCTCCCTACAACATATGATACAATTTAAGTACAAACAAAATGAGTACACAAATTATTATAATGTGCATGTGAAGCCGTGATAGGGGCTAAGACCATGATGAAATACGAACCATGAAGAAAGTGGGTCGTCAACCAGATTGATGCTTCTTAGCTCGGCCTTGAGGCAATGGGGAACCATCTCTCTTTGAACCCTCAGGCTTGCGAGCCCAGGCTGGGGCTTGATCTGGACCATATCGATAATCATAAAACAGCTCTGCACCAGATTCTATATGCTCGTTTGCATAGATGCCAACACGGTGATCACCAGCCACCAACATTACCTGTATACATGTAATATCAATTTCAAGATAACAAAGAAAATATCATCATTCAACAAGAACGATGAAAAGATGATGAGTGAATACCTTGGCGTAGCAGTTTGGGGCCGATGAGTGGTTTGCGAATTTCAACTTGTCTCCCTTGCGGTAGGCATCAAGGACATACTGAATGAAACAAGAGAACTTGGTAAGATTTCAATCATGGGGGGTGGGTTGGGGCGATTGTCTATCTGCAAAGAGACATTATTACTTGCCTTATCATTCAAGTCAAAAAGGAATGAGGAATTTGCACGATCATATATTTTTCCTCGCTTATCAGCTTCTCGATGAGAGATCAATTCACCAGTATATTCTCCAAGGTAATCGTTTTTATTGACAGGGTTCTGAAATTAAACATATCATAATTTGTCCATCACATGCCAATAATCATGAGAAGAAAAAATTGCACTTCCTTTAATACCTTAAGAAATGCTCCCCAACCAGCAACATCCGACCTTGACAACAGGATCTATAAAAAAAAAAAAGGGCAGATTTCATAAAAATGCATTAAATGAGAATGATCATACATTTGATGGTTCAAAATCCGTTACCCTTTGCTGTTGCCTCAGAAGAAGCTTCATGTTACCACACTGACTGTCCCCACGTCTTGGTGGCTCCCCAAGAGAACCATCACCGCAGCTGCACAATAAAATATAAAATGAGGTTTAATAAAGAATCACGAGATACAGTTCAAAAAACAAATAGACGTGAAATTCTAACCTAACCCAACAATTTCGGCAAACATCTGGGTCACATTCACGCCCGGCTGCAAAGCAAGGGCATTGCCGGCTTTTGCACTGACTTTTGGCACAGTGGCATCCTCTAAACCGATTTTTGCAGCCTTTTGAGCACCTGAAATAAAGGTTATTGATTAAGCTGTACCTATATATTTACTTCCACCTTGTAAAAGGATAATATGAAGGAAATCAAAGACTCTTGTGCTAGTAAAAGATAGTTAACTTGTTCTAAAACAGCTATGCAACAAGTTCTACAAATTTGAAGGCAGATGAACATCATAGCCCAAAGAAGCAAAGGAGAAACAACAAACACAAAAACTGACTCCAAATTGTGCTTAATTCTTTCACAATACTATTTTCAAATATCAAAGGAACAGATGCTACCTTTCATTCGACTAAGTCTACTAAGGTAAGGATGAAATATAATCCTAACCGAAGCACTAAATATTAACAAGATTATTGAGGAAGATAGAAGTTGGGGTACCCGCAATATTTTTCACAACAAGTTCCATTTTGTAGGCAAGGGCATTGCTTTCCACATGAGGGCTGGCAAGCACATGGAGAGTATTGCTTGCACGGCTGGTCTTTTCCATCTGCAATCCTTCTCCAGAGAGATGGATGGCCAGCTGACTTCCAAGAAGACTTAACCTTGCGAACTCTTCCCCTTTTTCGACATATTCTTGATTTTACAGGCATATCTGGATCCTAATATACCACAATAAAATTAGGTATACATGAAGAAATGCAACCTGTGCTGGTAATGATGAATCATCAGAAATAGCATTCCTTTTTTAATCCCATTTTTGCCTGAAAAGGAGAACTCCAAGATGCAAATACAACTTTTATTAGGATAAGGTGTGTTTCTATAATATAAACAATCAACCTACCATTTTCTTGTCTTGAGATAGAGACTGATCCCAATTACATAATTCTAAAAGAAACATGACAATTGCTCAAATAGGTGGCTGGAAATTTATCACAAAACCATTAAACTTTAACCCATCTGATCTGAAGATGGTTTTATAAAATGAAGGTGATTTTTTTGAGGACCATCCCTGAAAAAACTTGTTGCTGTAATATCCAAAAGATTATGCCCAGATAATTGTACTGGTAGTATTTTTGTAATAATAAGAAAAAATGAGGTACAACATACTATCAAATAAAAAGATTATCCATGCTCCGGAACTTGGGGGGGGGGGGGGGGATACTGAAAGCCTCAAACTAGATTGGAGAAAGTTATGATAAAAAAAGAGTTAAGATATGCCAATCACCATGCCATAGTTTGAGCTCTTATCCAGTAATTCAGAAGATGCAAGTAACTAACAATCACACATGATTATAAAACTGCAAACCGTATAATCCATGTCATCTTTCCCAGCATCTTCAAATGAGCTTAGCATTGCTGAAGATCCGCGAGACATCATTGCTCCATCGCCACACATGTAACTGGATACTTCTTTGCAAGTCTTCAGACCAGGGAGCAAATTTCGGGCTATAAAGCAACTGTAGAACATGATATCTGAATTAGCTCTACATGGTGTGGTATAGTAAATGTAACCAAATATTTTATGAATTCACAGAAGTTATATTTAAAAAAAAAAAAAAAACTACAAAGAACAAATGCTCCAAACGACAATATTCTACACTCTGACCAATCCTGATGCTCTGCTTTTATACTCAAATGTGCTGTTAACTACCATGATACTCGTTACAATATTTTTGTGAATTTTTTATTTTTTATTTTGGTAGGAGAATATCAAAATTTTCTAACTAAAACAAGTAGATAATTTACATTTTAGTAAATGCCCATATTTCAATATTTTGACGTTTCCAGGTTTATTATTTTTAGTCAATGTCAGGATGCTGCCTAGCTACTGTCAGTACAAAAAGAAGTGAGGACCTGAATAAGCTAGTTAAGAGAACATTCATATTTAAATCAGAAATCATGATTGCAATTAGATCCAACAGCAGATACAGCTCAGATGATATTCTTGAGATAAAGCTAAATGAGCAAGTGAAGTTCACTTACCTATTTCTTCCAAATATCTCTAATCCCTTCAGGTACAAGTCTTTCTCAAAAGGTTTCCAGTAGCTCTGTCTATGAGAAACTTTAACTGAACTTCCAATAGAGTTACTTGCTTGCTTGAGAGGGAGTTCACTGAGATCTTTTTCTTTATCTTGGACAGCATTCCAGTCCTTATTACCAGTGGCACCCTGAGGGCAATCAAAACCATCCAATTTGTGTGGCTGAATAACATGCAGTGAACCAGAGGCAGACCTCTCAAGTTCACGTCCATGCGATCCATCCGATTCAGAGACATAGCGCAGAAGAATTGTACTGTGATCGACAGGATCTGAGCTGGCCAACTTTATTTTCTTACTGGAAGAAGAGAGTAAATCGTGAGAAACCAATTTTAATGCCTTATCCAATGATTTTGTTGATTCAAGTACTGTGCTCCTTCCTTCCGTTTCTAGATGATGTTCTATCATGAAAACAAAAAATTCTGTAAGCTGATCATTGAGTATTTCAAACTGAGAAGACAAGGCAATATATCCAACAAACTCAAAACTACATAATCTTCACCTTGCTCAATGGATTCTGGAGACAAGAGAGGTCTGCCTTCCACATCTGGTGTTTTAAGTCCATCTAGCTTATCTACTCCTGAACGCTTGGGCAAGTCTTTGAAACCGTTCGACTAAAAGGCAACAAGATAGGATTTTCAAAAAAGTGCAAGGTTAACTTACAATTACTAAGCAAACCAATCATAGAAGGAGAAACATCATCACAGCTTTTAATTTCTTGACATAATTTCCCTCTAACAGACACATCCACACATGTTATCAACTCCCAAATCTTCTGTTATGGTTAAAGTAAAGAGTAACCACTAATATAAAAGATACACCTCTTGAAATTTAACAGGTGTTTAAAATGAAAAGCTTTTGTACTTGAAAAGATACATGATACCGCTTTTATTGGGATACTCCAGTCTCAGAAACTTGCATACTGATTACATGGAAATTCTTCCATTTCGTCCTCTAGTATTTTCAGCATGATTGACATATTAATTAGCATGATGCACTCAAGATCTACAAGGGGATATAATAAACTTTTATACTTTCAATGTTAAAAGACAACCTCATTAAACTGGAAATTCTTTAAGAAAGCCTCACCTTAAGATAACATTGATCTCCACACGGTTTACGGTCCTCTTCAGAATCAAATAGGTACGGTTGCTTCTCATTCTGCCAACCGCAACTTATAGAGTCAAACAGATGAGAAAAATCACAAGTATTGACAAGAGACTAATCAAACCTTTTTTCTTACAGGATAAACTAGAGCTTGTGAGCACCCATGCAATCGGCAGTCAAACACCTGTTAACAAAAGGAGTTACATGTAACCATAAGTGTGACATGAAACTCATAAAATGTTATAAGCCATACACCCATTCTTAAAACAAAAGGGAAAGTACATATTTTGAGGTTTAACCCGGTTTGGACTTTGAAATATCAATGAAGTGACCAAACAAGTATAAAGGTAGCCTTCTTGGTACCATTGCAATAAAGGTAAGGAGAACTCACAAGCAAAGACCACGTACCATACAACGGCGGCAAAATAGATTATCAAAAGAATCTAAAGCAGCATTCAGGCTTTGGTCCAGGAATATATCATCAGATTCCTTTGGATGTCTCTTCTGAATCTCTATTTGTTCATCTTTTTCCATAAGCATATTGCAGCGCTCCTGCATATCATGAATGAATACATCTGAACAATAGAAAGAGGCAGTTGTGCAAATGTTATATTTTCTCTTACATATATGGATCCCCTGAAATAAAGAGGAAAAATAAATCAAAACAAAACCACCCCATTATTGTGAAAATGTTATATTTTCTGTTAAGAATTTTTGAGGTGTCTGCGCAGTAAAAGTACCTGGATTTCCAGAGAAGACCCTCCAACAAACTGGGTCAAAAGATCAAGAACTTCATTGCTTATCCCATACTCTTGAAAAGCCACCCTAAAAAATCACATTATATATACCACAATTTCTAAACTCTATAAGAAATAACCTACATAAAATTAAAAGAAAGTAAACACTCAACCCAATTAAAAGAAAAAAACTCAAACTGATGGAAAACAGCTCACCTGCAACAACATTTTCCTGCGTACAAACAAAATCTTAGCATTTCAGTGTGATTAGCCAAACCTAGTTTAGCCAACTTTGAACATTAAAACTTTGCGCATTCATCACTATGAATGCAGAACTTTCAATTTGGATGATTAAATTTTGTTCTTTTTGGGTCCCACATTAAAATTTGGATGCTACTGGGTAAGGTAAGATTTTCGGGCAATGAATCCACCTTATGGTCAAGGCAGAAAGGACTAAGCCATCACTAACTAAATATAGAGTAATAAGATGAAATCAGAAATAAATGTTATCATGATTTGGTAAATCTCTCTATTCGATCTCTCTTTGAAAACTATTCTTAGTTAGGTGAGACAGTTGCATTGCTAAGAAATTTCTCCAAAAGGGGGGTGGAAGCTGGTTGTCAATGAGATACACAACTATCTGGTGAAACTTCAGCATATATAAAGAAAAACTCTTTCTTTTAAACCAAAATACATAGCTAAACAGCACAGTGGACCAAAAGAGAATATGTCCCCACTTGTTTTGCATGAATTTAACAAAAGGAAACCAACTACATTGTTCAACTCACTGCAAAACATAATATCAGATAGAAGGTACACAACTCATACTTCCAAATCACAAATCACATCAATGAATCGGATCTCTCCTCAGGAAAATATGGAGAACTGGACAAGCTACAAGATCTAAGGAAATTTGAAACTAAAACATAATGGAGAACTACATTCCATCATATCCTCTAGGAAGCTACAGGCATATTACAAACTAACCTCATTAACCGGTCTTCTCCCTCTGAAAATTCACGTTTCTCACCTTCCAGTTGCCCCACATCATCTTCACTGTCACTACAGATCAGCGCCTCACTACCATGTTGATCGTAGTAAATGCGTCTTCGGCCAAGAACCGACTGGTCATCAGCCATTCTCTGATTTCTGTGCTGTGTGAAGGAAACTTGAATAAATGATAGGAGATTTCAAATCTAAGTTCAAAGAAGAAGTAAGAATGGATTGCACATATGTATAGTGCCGCAGCTATGTATGGTGCCTAAAAATGAGAGTAGCAAGAATTTTTTTTATTAAGCAATAATTCAGCTTAAAAGAATTGAATCAAACTCTGTAGAAGTGATAATCTATTTCTCAGAGTCCTGATTCATCGAAGAACACACTAGTTTGTCAAGTTAAGTCAACCATCCACTTCTGAGTCAAGGGTATTTTCCTAACCTTGCCCCACCAATACATAGAAAGAGATCCTCCGATTTCTCTAAAATATCTGAGCCGCTCAAATAGTTAAATCTCAATTAATCTGAGGCATGCATCTAGAAAGCAAAGTAATTAAAGTGTAGTAACTTGGAAGTGTGGTTTTCATTGAATGTTTTGTAATTAATGGAACTAGAAAAGTGAATTGTCCCAAAATGAATTAGATGGCGCAGAGATGCACCTAATTTCAAGTCTCCCAATCTTTAGGCATAGTAGAAACCAAAACATCTGGTAGAAGAAATTAGTCTATCTCACTACATGATGTTATGCTCCATCTAATAAATTTGATCAGGATCTTGAAGTAGTGTGTGTAATGTTAATAGCACTGTGGTTTTAGGATCTTGTTGGGTCTTCTGACCGCCTAGACAATCAAGCATACAAGACTTAATCAAGTCTGAACTCAAGGTCTCTGTTTGCTCCAAGCTAAAAATCACTGGACACTAATTGCAAATCAAATCTATAAGATATGATCAGTGTATCCTCTCATATTAAAGAAATGGCATCTCTTCATCTGCCTAAATAGTCACTTCAATCTAATATAAATAAGTTAATCTCTTTTGTGCACGTAAAATGAATATGTGAATGTAAAATCAGAGAATAATGTCTCTTTTCAACCTGAGAAGCAACAAAATTAAATAGCAACTTCAATATATGCAATAACCATGAAACATAAAAAAGCAATTATGATGATTCAGTACCTATCTAGAAAAATCCAAGTAGTATAAGGAGGTATCCTCTCAACAAGCGGGAGTTTGGCAGTTGTAGAAAAAATAATTTCTTGACTATTATCATCATCTCCGCCTTCATTTCCTTGTTTAAGACCACTAACTTTGCAGAGAGGACTGTTCATTCTCAAAGAAAGGAAGCTGCCTGAACCATTACTTGTTGAAACAGTAGAATCAATCCTTGATGCAGCCAATTCTACGAGGTGAGAAACATAAGTTCGAATCCTGCTGCTATTGTTCTCAAGTTTTTCCTGTAAAAAACAACTCATTAGCGATCATTCTAGTCAATGCCATCAAAAGAAAGTGAAGAATTAAAAAAAAAAAGTGAGGAAGTCAAGAAAATAAATTCACTCATGACATCTGGATTTGAGGTAGGCACTTATCAGCATAAAAAGGTTCATGAGTAATATAAAAAACTACGATAAATACACAAGATTATTTCTAAGAAGGATTAATCGAATAAGAGACTGAAGTTGGTAAAAATTACTCGAACGGAAACAACTCTTTCAGAGTATATCTGCCTTTTCAGCTCTGTAAGTTTGTTATCCAAGCTAGCCATAGCATCATTCCCCTGTTCCACATGAGATTTCTGTTAATGAAAGAGCTGAAAAGAAATAATAAACATAATCCATTCTTGACAAAATCTGAGATGAAAATGTACAACGATAACTCACCAAGTAAAACCAATTTCAACTACAAATTTGATATAATTGAAGTTTCCAAGATAATTAATCAATATTCAATAGAAACGAAGAACTTATGTCCATTATCCAACACAAACACTTTACAATAAACAGAGGAATTTCAAGTAAATTCATGTCATCAAGTCTTTCCTTTATTACTCCTCAATAAAAGAGTACTTAAGAAACAACAAGTATTCGTACGCAACCCCTTTCTAATATAACACGGTTCAGTTCCAGAATCTTCTCTGCAAATTCTTCATTCAAGCTTTAATTACACCACAAATAGGAGGAAGAAAATCAAACAGAAATAGAAAATTCAGTCGTACGATTTATGGACTCGAATAAGGGAGAAACTTAACAAATAAAACCACTCGATGATCATCATCTCAAAATCCTGAAGCTATGATCAAATTCTTGCTACAAAATTCAAAGAACTCAAATTCTAGAAATTAAACATCGGAACAATAATTAAAACCAGAGAGAGAGAGAGAGAGAGAGAAACCCTGATTTTGGACTTTGAGACCATGGCTCTGTTTTCCGAGAGAATTTTTTTTCTTAGAGTGATAAAACAGAGAGAGTGAGAAACATGAATAGACTTCTGAATGTACGCTGATGTGGCAAGACAACTGCCTAATAAAGAGAAAAAATATACGTGCCGGTGCAATGAACCGAATTGGCTGGGAGCCAATGATCTTATACTATGTTGGATCATCAAACGATTATTTTACACGTGGCTGCATCTGAAATGATTGTCTATGTAAAGAGCAGAACACTTAAGGACACACGATTACAAACATGTGAATGGCAATAATTTTTTATTACTGTTGAAATGTGCGTGTACTTGGACAACTTTTACTTACATTTTTTTACTTTAATTATAATTGTCAACATTTTCTCTCATTTATTTATAGAAAATCTCAATTATTATTATTTACTTAAATAAAATTTTAGCCACTTATTAAATGATTTACGCCCATTATATTAAATTTATATTATTTAATATATTTTTTTCTTACCACTTCACTTGTTATACTTTACGATAATTAAATTGTTTTGAAACCTCGTCCTTAACCAACTTACTTCAAGAATTTTTTTGGCCTCTAGTTTACTTTTTTGTACTTTTTAGTCAATTTGACCTGTTGTCTATTACTACAAGATATAATTGTGTGATTTGAGTTTAATTATAAAAGTAGAAATGAAAATTGAACAACTCAATTCTATATATTTGTATAAGATAAGATAATGTGTTTAGTATCTAGATGATAGAAGTTAATATAAATGAAGTAACTCAATTATATATATATTGATGCAAAATAGAATAATATTATCTACATTTATATATCTATAAATCTATATATTTATAATCCAAAATAGAAAGTCCAAATTTCCCGTCTATACTTTTGATAAGTTAATTTTTGTGCACTTAATTGTTTTATTTTTTTAATGGTCAAATTTATTTAATAATTAATTTAACTATTGAATATTAATTAATGTCACTTTAAAAAAAAATTGTGAGTGAGCTGTGTAGATTTTTACCCTTTTCTTTTTACTAAGTACAAATTCATAATTATAAAAAATTTCATTTAAAACTTATTTTTAATACATGCATGATGTATCAAATTTATTATTATCACTTTCAATTTTATTTATAAGTCAAAATTTTAAAATTAAATAACATACAATTTTATAATTCATATTTAATATTGAATTTATCAATATTATTTGTAATTTTATTTATTTAAACAAATCATGATTCAAATTTAAATTTATTCATATAAAATTTGTTTTTAATGCATGACACATCATATTCAACATTATTATAATTATTAATTTGTTATTTACATTATATATATAAATATAAAAAATCAAAACCAAATATTTATAATGATGAATTGAATTTATTATTTTTATATGTAATTTTGAGTATTGTTCAATTTATTTCGTATTTTTAATTTTTAAGGGGTTTTATATTTTCTAAAAATATTATAATTTCAAATTAGAACCTATTTATTTAAAATTTAATTTCAATGCAGTGATTATAAGTGTTTTGAATGTAGTGGTGATTTTAGTGAGGTGTGTAATAATTGTTAGAAGTGATTATAGATGTTTTAAAGTGAGTATTGAAAACTTTCGATGAAATTGATCTTTTATTTCCGTTTCATGTCTATTCACACAAGAACTGTTCAATCCCAATAAATAACATGTATTTTTTTTTATAATTCTTAATATAAAACTTATATTTTAAATATAATCTTACCCTACAAAATTGCAAACCAAATACAAATTTTTCAAAATCCTCCAAAAATCTCAAATTCGAATTTGAAAACTACTTTAAATTAGAACAAACGTTGGCCTAGAGACATTTAGAACATGACAATTAGTAGATCCAAACTTGATGCTTAATTTTGAACAGCTTATATGCATCCTACATTCCCTGCATGCTTGCCACCTCTCACCAACGTGTCACTCTGCATGCAACCTCACCACCCTTTACTTAATCTCCCCCTCTCTCTCCTCCCTCTCTCTCCTCAACCAAAGCAGCAACAGAAAATCACAATGGAAGGAGTGAATGTTTCAACTCACCCAGAAATCCCCGGCGAGGCCACTCACACCTCCACCGCCCTCCTCGAGAAGGCCACCGCCGCCATCCAAGGCTTCGGTCCCGTCAACAAAATCCACCAGCATCTCTGCGCGTAAGCCATATATATATATATATATATGATCATCCTTCATCAGCTTTCTTCATTCAAATGCATTCATATAATATTGACATGATTCTCGAATCATGATCAGATTTCATTTCTATGGCGACGACATGACGAGGCAGGTGGAGGCGCACCACTTCTGCTCGCATCAGAACGAGGAGTTCCGGCAGTGTCTGATATACGACAGGGCGGAGGAGGACGGGCGGCTGATCGGGGTGGAGTATGTGGTGTCGGAGGAGCTGTTTCTGACGTTGCCGGACGAGGAGAAGAGGTTTTGGCACTCGCACGAGTATGAGGTGAAGAGTGGGGTGCTCTTCTTGCCGGCAGTGCCGGGGCCCATCCAACGGCAGGATTTGGAGAAGCTTTGCAAGACTTATGGGAAGGTTATACATTTTTGGCAGGTGGATAGAGGTGATACTTTGCCTCTCGGTATTCCTCAAGTCATGATGGCCCTTACTAGAGATGGCCAACTTTATGATAACCTTGCTCAAGGTACCAACGTATATGTTTCACCTCGTGTTTTATTGCTTATTTTCTTAAATCATGTGATGTGATTAATAGTGACGGTACCCAA
The DNA here is from genome assembly GCA_028654395.1 of Scutellaria barbata. NCBI lineage: Eukaryota > Viridiplantae > Streptophyta > Magnoliopsida > Lamiales > Lamiaceae > Scutellaria > Scutellaria barbata. Next base: position 25,452,452 of record CM053649.1, read on the forward strand.
TAGCTGGGGCATGGTGGATACACTGTGTAGAATTGTCGAAAATTGTTGATTTTTAGCCTGACATTTTGATTGTTGACCTAGCATTAGACCATGGATGATATTGTGTATGTTAAATCAATAATTTTAAATTAGATTGTCGTTCTTGATGTCAAATTGGACAAAATGTGCACAATTTCTAATGTCAAATCAGCAAATTTTAGCATTAGACAAAATGTGCACAAGAGTACTACATTTATTGATTTGTAACATAGGTATATAAATGCAGATGTTGAAAGTCGTTACAAGGTTTCATTCGCAAAGGAGAGGGAAAATCGGGCGTATATGGAGGGTCCAGCTAATGGGATACATCCGATGGCTAATGGTGGGAGACAGGGGCTGAAGACGGTGCTTAGAGAGGTCGATATCAAGCCGGTGGAATCTGGTGCGGCTAGGGTCTTTGTTTGAAGAAGAAGCGTGTTATGTGTGAAATGCGATCTAATCTTTGTTTTGTGGTAGTGGACTATACGGTATTTATAGCTAGCTAGTATATATTAAAGTAAAACTCCCATCTTTAGTACGTGCTTTGTGTCTACTGTAAATGATCACCTATGTACACGTATATAATAAGCCTGTTAATGTATAAATTAAGCAAAAGCAACTTGTGCGTTGACGACTTGACGTGTTGTTACTCTCTTGGATGTGAAGTTTTGTATTTATGGTGTATATGTTTATAATTTGTGAGTTGGGTAACTACAGCTTATAACAGTTCATTCAATTTTGGGTTTGATTGATGGATTGTGGGCTGAGTGACTTAAAGTTTATAAAGGTCTCAGACTCCCTTTTCTAAAGGTCTCTCGGATGAGATGTAAATTGGATTATTAAATTGAATTGTAATCTGAGATGTAAATTGAATTGTAAATTGAGGAGTGTGTGATATGTAAATTGAATTGTAAATTAAGGAGTGTGTTATTAAAGTAAATTGTAAATTAAGGAGTGTGTTATTAAGAATTGTAAATTGAGGAGTGTGTGATATGTAAATTGAATTGTAAATTAAGGAGTGTGTTATTAAAGTAAATTGTAAATTAAGGAGTGTGTTATTAAAGTCGGATGAGATATAAATTGTAAATTGAGGAGTGTGTTATTAAAGTTGGATGAGATATAAATTGTAAATTGAGGAGTGTGTTATTAAAGTTGAATGAGATGTAAATTGAGAAATGTGTTTATTGTTGTAAATTGAGAAATGTGTTTATTGTTGAAGAGTAAAAATGTACAAGTTTCAATATAAATATTCATAATATTTTAATGAAAATTTGCCTTACTCGCCTAAAAATGTACAAGTTTTAATATAAATATTCATAATATTTCAATGAAAATTTGTCTCCCTCTCGTTTTAGCCTGTAATGTTGGAGGACTTCTTCCTACATAACCACATATTTTAACAATTTGGCTATGCTTTTGGAGGTCTCCAGAGAAGCTCTGCCTCTAGAAGTCTTTAGAGGCTATGAATTACTTTAATGAGGATTAAATGTGATTCTTACAAACTTAGTAGCCTCTGAAGGCCTCCAAAGACTATTTGGAGGCCTCTAGAGAGACTATGCCTTTGGAGACCTTCAGAGACTATAAGTTACTTTAATAAGGGTTAGATGTGATTCTTACCAATTTAGTAACCTTTGAAGACCTCCAGAGGTTATGAGTTACTTTAACGGGGGTTAGATATGATTCTTACCAACTTAGTTATATTCCTGAGACTATATTAATGGGGTTAGATATGATTGTTGGTTTGCTGTATTTTTGTTTTAATTGAATGTTGGTGTTATTGGTTTAATTATAATTTTATATTTACATAATTGTGTGTTGATAACATTATGAAGTCACCGAGTTTATTTCAAACTTTTGTCTTATTTATATGTTTATTCGTCCATAATTAGTAGATTATCAAAATATTCTTCCATTTAAATTTTATTTTTTTAATTTCAGGAATTTTTTTGAGAATATATTGAGCAAAATGGGTGATAGAGAGTGTTTAATAAATCCACCACGTGATTGGTGCATCATCTCTCATTCAACAAATCAGATCCGTTGTAATAAATTTTTTTATACCACATATGTACCACTAATTTTGAGGTATATTAATTTTTAAAATAAAATAATAAATTTCATTATTAAAATTAATGTGACATATAAATGATATACCATAAAGAATCCGATCAGCACATTCAACCTCCCTAATCTATACTTTGTCCCAACTTAATTACACAGAACTAGTACAAAACTCAACAATCAAAACAGCCTAAATATATGTTTAAGACGTGAATATCAATGTGATGTACTTTTATATAGTACTTCTATAGTTGCACGCACGTCTATAATTAGTCCCACTTCCTCGAGTTTGACCATATTAATTGGGTGACCACGTGAACCTAATTTGTAGATGAGTATAAAATTTTATAATTAATTAAGTATAATAAACACTTGGGAAGCCAGCTCCATGGACAGATATATTTTTCTATATATATATATATATATATATATATATATTAAACAAAATTTTAAATCCAGCCCATAATTTTAAATTTTAATTTCATAGTCTGATTAACTCACAATGACACAATCTATATATGCATTTGTTATGTTTATGGATAGAACTTTGTCTCGTGTAATCAGATGTTATATATTGATTTAAACCCAACTAATATTTGAGATAACAAAAAATGAAAAATCCAAAGCTTGATTCAGAAATTCAGAATGTGTATTCAAATATATTTTTCCTTTGCTTAAAAAAGAAAAGAAAAAGGAAAACATATTTTTCTTTCATCACAAAATCTTCATCACAGCGGAGAAGAAGCCTTTGACCACCGCAACGCCGCCAATCGCCACCGTCAAATAATACAACGACCACCCTACAACATCCACCGCTTCCACACCCATCCTCAGCTCCACCATCACCCACGGCAGCACCACCAGCGCCTCCGCCTCCACCCTCAACCTCCGCCACCACAGATTCCCAAACGCAACCGCCAAAACCACCTTCTCCGCCCAGCCGAAAACCTCGCCGGCAAATTCAAACAACGTCTCGTCCACCGCCAGCCTCACCACACTTCTCCGCCAGAAAATCATAACCTCATGCAAGCCGAAAGCGAAGACCAATCTCCTCGGCACCACCAATTTCCCCACCGTGTAACCGTCTATCTCGGCGTCGACGGTGCCATGAATCCCTAAACTCAGACAAATCTGCATCGCGAAAAGCAGAACCCAAGCAGCACAAAAACGACCCCGTTGGCTGCCAAAGAAAGCCGGTTTTTTTCCGGTAAATGCATGCGTAAGAGCTCCAATGGCGATAACACTAACGAGCAAGCTGAGAATCAACGTTGTCTTGCTCAGCAAGAAAAGAGGGATAAAAATGGAAAAATCATTATCGTCACCGTCAGTGACAGATAGAAAGTAACGGGCGGTGGAGAGACGGGCGAGGAGAAGGAAAGAGAGGGGGATGAGGAGGCTGAGGAAGGTGGTGGCGAAGATTCTGCAACCCTCCTTCACGGCGGCGCCGCCACGTTGGATTTCCGGTGATATTTCTTTACTTGAAGACATTTTTTAGATCAAATCAGTTTGGAATTTGAGAGATATTTGACGATCAAAATTCAAGACAATGCAATACGTTGACCATTTGAGCAGATTATTTATTTCTTTATTTGTTTTTATAATTTGGATTTATTGATCAGATGATCTATTAATGTTAAATTACGGGACAATCTGATAAGATAATTAAATACATGAATAGTCAATGTAATAAATAAAATAATAATCGGCTTTTTTCAGTATTTTAGCATGGATTTGTGTAATATTAATGTTGAAAAAAAAAGTGGAAAATAATAATAAAAGATTGCCGAACACTGCGTTATTTTTTAAAGTACGTGTCTTTAGTAAATGTATTTTGTGCCGGCTGTTTACTAGAATATTTAATATTAAAATATTTTAACATTTTCTTTTGGTTGTTATAAGAACGACATAATAATATTATCATTATTGTTAGTTTTATTATATTTATTATTGTTGTTGCCTTTTGAGAGAAAATCATATTTTAATTCTTTTTTTTTAAGGGTAGTTGTTGGGTTTTCTTTTAGTAAAACGCATTTATGATCATATTTTCTGTACCGAGTCAATCATAATTTACAATTAATATATTAAAAATTGATTTATGAAAATACATGAGTTAAAATTTTGGATAATAAAATTTTATTCAACAAAATAATTATATTTTTAAAATGATTTTATATTATTATAATATATATACGTTATTTCAAATGTACCAATTTCAATGAATCAACAAATTAACAATAGAAAATGAACAAAATAGAAAGAAAGCAAGATTTAAGAAGATGAAATTGTATTCATCCACTTTAATTTGTACCATTGGTACAATATATATATACAAGAAGATGAGCCCTAAAGGTCATAAAAAAAGAAGATGTTTGACAATCTTTATATATATATAAAACCATTTTGACAATTTCGTACATTTTGCACCGTTAAATAAATGTTTGTACCTAAAAAACTATTTCTTACTATTTTGTTTACAATAATTATTTTGTATAATAAATATCTATTTATAATCTTCTAACTTTTTTTAATTGCTGGTTGAAATAAAGAATTATATAATATAAAATAAGGAAAATGATAAGATCTCTGTAGGGGCACCAAAAGATGCACAAAAACCATATATATATATATATATATATATATTTATACCAAGTATTTTTCTCAACTTTTATACCTCCATTTCCATTTAGCAGCTAATTATCCCCTAATCGATATCAAGATGATCAACAATTTAGATTGAAAATTCTTCATCGAAAGATATAAAAACTCAAGATACATCGATGCATATTATATATATTATATATATATACACTAAATTCAATTTATTTAAATCTGTGTAATATACGAAACTTATGCTAGTATATATATAGAGAGAAAGAGAGTGCGAGAGTACTATAACAATCCTCAACGTAACTAAAATATTTTGTGCCTTATATTCAACGTCAAACTTACAAATGTCATTCCCATATATACAATACACGTTTAAATGAAGCACACACTACAACAGAGATCTAATAATATACAGAAATAAATTAATTTAATGCCACATGCATAAATATTTTAATTGATTAAATATAAATAAGACATATTAAACGGGACATTTCTTGGTGGCATTGTCCCCTTTTTAACTTGATGTCTGAAAATTCTTATCACAGCCCCCCACATATATTGACATTATTCAATTTACATTTTATATCATATATTGATAAGATATAAATAAATAAATAAATAATTGTTACATGGAAATAGGTACGAGAATCTGAATTGGGAATATTCCAATGGTTCTGGCCAAAGAGAAACTCCTTGTGTTACACAGTAATTTTATTTCATTTTAGAGTTGTAGCATTATAGTCGATTTTTAAATATGTAAAACTAGTATAGACCCTGTCACATGAGATTTATGAAGTAAATATTTTTAAGGAATTAATAAAAAATATAATACTTATTTAGTAAGAAATATAATATTTTTGAGAATAATTTGATTTATACAATTCTTATGGTAATCAAAAATTTGTTTTAGTGAATAATATTTTAACATTCTATTCAAAATTTTGATTTCAGCTGGATACTTTAACTATATTTTATATTAAAATAAAATTAAAATCAAAATTCATATACTAATAAGATATACAATGAAATATGTATAGAGTTTTTTTTATAAATCTGCATTAAGGTAAATTAACATCACACTTTTATTAATATTTTCTTTTATGTATTTATATTAGCAAGCAACAATTTTTTTATTTTTAAATTTACTATTGTTTGTTTTTTCTTACAAAATATGCTTATAATCACATAACCTAAAGGTTAGATGAGAAAAGAATTTCAAAGATTTTTCTTTTAGTATATATTAAAGATTAAAGGTATAATCGGCAAATATATACAAACACATGAGAGAGATTTGATCGCTTATATAAAAAAAAATCAGCACTATCCAAAAATGTAATATCGTATTACAAAATGATTTCTACACTTTTTTTATTGTTCATTACATGGGAACACAAATCTAAGGTCTTCTGATCTTGAAATATCAAAAACTAGGAAGGACAGTAATGTAATTTCATCTGTACATTGTATAAATACAGAGGAAAAAACAAATTATCCTCTAACTTGGCCTATTAGTTTTTTTTTGTTTCTCAAAGATTAGAAAATCACTTTTACATTTGATACATTAGCAAAAATTGTGTTTTGGTCCCCAAATTTTAAAAAATAGACTTTTACGTCCTTTTTTCTTTTTTTTTTGAAAACTTGAAAGCCAAAGAACTCAATAAGCCAAGATAGAAGACAATCTATGGATACCTCAACATGTATTGAAGAACCTAGATCATATGACTACCTCATAAAAGTTGAGTGAGTCTTGTGTGAATCGTCCTATGGATTGAATCATGAAACCGATCAACCCGCAATCGATACTTTGTAATTTACATATAAATTTGTGAAAATGAATTTTGTTAGTGGATAATAATAATCCGTCTCACAATAATTATCAATGAAACCTTCTTATATAAGTTTTTGGAATGAAAATTGTATAAACAGACATTACAGTCCATTTTCCTAAAATATTTAGCTTTATTTACTACAGGGACAAAAGTTTAACTTAAAATCAATATATATTGTCTTCACAAAAAAAAAAATGTGAACATCATAGCCCACTAAGTCTACTTTAGCTCGAAGTCCCTACTTGTTTGGAACTACTTAATGTGTCTCTATTCCAAGATTGTATTATTACACAAGAAATAAGTGATCAAGATTTGACACACACTCAAAAATCTAAAGATTTCATTTATTTCTTACCACTATAATCTATTGAAGTCGCCCCCCCTCCCCACCCTACCCTAGCAAATCCACTAACATAGAGTGGGATAGCCAATTTAAGGAGATTTGTGAAGACTTTGGCATTTTGCTTCTTCATGGGGGAATATATATAATAATATATTTGTGTATGTATAGTGTAAGCATTTAATTACACATGATTTTGCATAAGAAACATTGTGGGTTACTCTTATTGGGGATTGTGGGTGGTGTAAAAAAGCATTGTTGTCAATGTGTGTGGATGTGGTGTGCTTCTGTGTTGCGATCTTTATATGTATTTATTGAGTGAAAAGAAAAGAGAGAGCAACTTGTGGGGTTTTCCTCTCTCTCTCTCTCTCTCTCTCTCTCTCTCATAATCAATTGAGCGTCTGATTGTGATCCATCTCTCTTTATTGCTTCTGCTACGCCATATCTCTTGAAAAACAAAAAAATAAAAAATCTATTTCTTGATCAAGCTTTGAGCTTTCATGTTGGTTGAAAAAATCATGCAAGAAACTGATCATCACTCCAATTTTTCAGCTCATGCATCCAAGAAAAGGTATGTAGTTTTTCAGCTCTAAATTAGTGGGAAATGAGTTGGAACAAGAAGGGAAATTTCAAGATTTGAGTGCTTGATTTTGCAGGAAGATGAGTGAGAGAGTTGTTGTGGCAGTGAAAATAGAAGAAAATGAGAAAAAACAGCAGAGAAATGAAGGCCCTCCTTCTGATTGTTGGTCTTGGAGAAAATATGGCCAAAAACCCATCAAAGGATCTCCTTATCCAAGGTTTATATTAACAATTACTATCTAATTTTTTTTCTTCAACTAGTACAGTCTTCTACAAGCATATGATACAGTCGAAAAACCAAAGATGGGTTTACCCTAAAAGGCAAGAACTCCTCAAAAAAATCCATGCTAAATGTGTATGAATAAAGATGTGGGTTAAAAACAGAGAAAAATTTCTAATCTGTTAATTGCATGCAGGGGGTACTATAGATGTAGCACATCAAAGGGTTGTTCAGCTAAGAAGCAAGTGGAGAGATGCAAAACAGATGCATCAATGCTCATTGTAACCTACACATCCTCCCACAATCATCCAGGCCCTGATTTCTCTCTCCCCAAAAAGCAAAGAAAAGATTATAAAGAGATCAATTCTCTCAAAGAGGAGGAAGAAGAAGAAATGGGATCAGAAGATCAGTTTCAATACTCACAATCTCCATTCAATTCTACACAAGATCAGATCATAGTGAATCAAGAAGAAAGCCCTTTTCAAGAAAGCTTGGAAACAGCAAATGTGGTTAGTAGTGAAGATCCAAAGCCATTTTGTGAGGATTCTGTGGGCTTATCTTCACTGCTTAAAAAAACAGAGGAAAATGATTTCTTTGATGAGCTTGAAGAACTGCCTACTTCTTCATTCTTCACAGCTTTCATGAGGAACAGTTTCTGTGGAGAGAGAATTGCTGCAAATCTCTCTAGATAATAGTGTTAGTATTTCCAGAGAAGTGTAAGTGTCTGTATTTAGAAATCTAGATCTTTTGTTTTGTATGTTCATGTGTAAATACCTTGTAGCTACTGGTTGTTGGCTCAATTTTCTGACACGGGGCTTGTGGTTTTTTTTTAGCTTTCTTGCACTTGATTCACGTGAAGAAACAAAACATTTAAGAGAGAGAGAGAGAGAAGCAGATAAGGCTAAAAGTAGTAAATTCATGTAGTGGTACTTCACCTGTTGTCTTTGCCTCAATCACTACACACATTATGTTTACATATAGTAATAATATCTTCTTTTTTCTTAACAAAAAGTAATCTATATGGGATAAATTTAGCTTCCAAGCACCAGATTTTTTTATTATTACAAAGTGGCAAGTGGGACAATTTTCCACAATTTGATATAGATACAAGACAAGCAGGTGCTTCCAAGAATTAGCCCAGCAAAGATAAATGCATCATCCCCACCAAAACAGTCTCACCTTTTGATATGTTCATCAAATCGTCCCTTTTTCAAAAGAGGAAAAGATGAGTGTGTGTGTACTTTGAGGATAACAACAAATATTGGCCAATCGAAGTGCGCAAAAAAAAGGGTCGAGAGTGGCAAATGATAGTCACCCGATTCTCTATTTCACACTGTGTTTCATTGTCGCCGTGAAATTTAAAAATGAGAAGCAATTTTGGAATAGAAGATCCCCCCTGATACCACTAAGTTTATTAGACTAGAAATTGCAAATGAAGTAGATTATGTTATGGTAATGGTACAGAATTCTCTAGCTTTCCGTGTAATCAACTAAGTAAAATTACGGAAAAGAACGAAGATTAGAGACCGGGCATTATTGATTTTCTGCAGCTGCTGCAAGTGGTTGCAATGCTTTAAGAGGATTCAAGATGACACCGTCTATAAGTCCGTACTCTTTTGCTTCTTTAACGCTCATGAAAAAGTCACGATCCGTGTCCTCGTTGATCTTTCCTAGGCTTTGTCCGGTGTGGTAGGCCAAATAACCGTTTAGATTTGCTTTGTGATGCAACATTTCATTAGCCTGAGCGAGAAGATGATCAATGAGAAGAGTGGTTTTTTTCTCAACTTTACAAAAGTACATATTATTCTTGCACGAAGAAAAGATGATTTTACCTGAATATCAATGTCAGTCTGCCCACCTTGAGCTCCACCAAGAGGCTGATGGATCATAATCCTTGAATTCGGAAGGCTATATCTTTTTCCTTCAGTGATCAGTAGGCCATCAATGAGAAAAGAATGTTAACAAAGTTTGACAAGCAAAATATCATAATTGGAAGATGAAAATTATTAAATGAACAGCATCATATACCTTTAGTACCAGCACTTAATAGAAAAGCTCCCATGCTACACATGAATAGGAAAGATACTGTCAGTTAGTTCACAAAGTATATTATATCATAAACTCATACAAATAGACAAACACCAGAGGCCCATTTTTATGATATTAGTAAGTGATTATCAAGAGTAGAAATGATAACAGCTCAAAAAGATAAGACTTTGTATAGACTTTGTACAGCAATTGAGGATTCTATGTTAATAACTAGTCCATTTGAAAGAAGCAATTCAAAATTCGTGTTGATAAAAAAAACATAAACTGCAGAAAGTTATACAGAACCACAGTCAATATATCTTCACCTAGCTGCTAGTCCAACACATACGGTTGAAACATCGGGCCTAATATGCCTCATTGTATCAAATATAGCCATACCTGAAAAGTAAAAGGATAAATATGATATCTGAAAACTCAACAACAAGATATAATGACATGGAACAAGATGCTTACCAGCTGTAACTGATCCACCTGGAGAGTTCACATACATGACTATATCCTGTTCAGTTACATGAAAGAAATCAGAAAAGGATTTACCTACATTATAATCTACAAAAGTTCCATTCAGTGGTCTAATTTTTTTTTTTTTTACATTTTCCTTTGAGGTGAAGACTTGATTATAAAGCAGACTAATGCTCAGGCTATCATTATCACTAAATTGTCTAGTTCACTATTCATTTTTAGCATGCAATGGTGATAAAGCAAAATTCGAACCAATCAGATCAAAAAATGTGCTGAATTTTCCAGCAAGATTTAATTCAAATGCTGAGACTTCAACCACTCAAAACAAGTTCAACACTCTTACACTAGAAATGTTAAAAAAACTAGTAGCTCTAAATGTTCCTGTCCCCTTAGGATGAAAATAGCATATAAATATATAATAACTCTTACAGAAACCAGTGTAACTAAAGCATCCATCTTTCACTCTCTAAGGTGGAGCAATCACAGGATTAGCTAAAACAAATTGAACCAGCAAAGAAAAGGTCCACTTACGAGGAAAAATCAAGCAAAACCATACATTTTATGTGAACATGCGAATCGCTGGGACTAAAAAATCAATAGAACACATAACAATCAATACAGCAGCTTGAGTTGACAATTCACACTGAAATGTTGCATATTGCTGGAGATGCAGCTCATAATGTGCAAGTGCACAGATATATGGAAACATAAACTACAACCTAATGTTGGTATAAGAACAACTTAAACTGACCAAGAATTCAGAAGGTTACATGCAAAAAAAACAAAAGAGATCAAAAGCAAAGAAACGGCACATACCTTTGTAGGATCCACAGCATCAAGATATAGCAGCTGAGCAACAATTATGTTTGCCATATCATCATCTACTGCTCCACCACATCTAATTATTCTCTACAAATAAATCAAAAATCACTTCATTAATAACATCATTGACATACCAAATTACCAACAAAAAAACAAAAACTCCTCACATGTTGAAAAAGTTGGCTGATAACACTCATGAAACGCTCTTGCACCATCGGAGGTGGGCCCTGTGCCGATTGCCCATACACCGGAAAGTATGGTGTGTACGGAATTTGCAAATCATCCCTAAAAACAACAAAATTCTGCTACTGTAAATCAACAACATATTTGATGTAATCACATTCGAGTGTAACAAACAAAACATAACATTGAATCTGAAATCTAGGTCGTAAGACGAACAATTCATCCTATAAAAACCGGTTAACTGCATAGAGACTCACCTCATCGACCAAATATCATGCCCTGAGCTCCTTTCCGGCGCATAAACAGCGTTCAGCGAGATCTTACAGTTCGACTTCTTCAATTTCCAGAAAGATTCGTACTTGGAATGCACGGTTTGAGAGAGGAGAGAGAAAGTCCTTGAAGAGGAAACCGGGGCTAAGCTAGGGTTTGGGGAAGAGAGAGGAAGTGAGGATGAGTTGAGAGAAACGCATGAATGTGCCATTTTGCCGGTGGTGGTGCGGTGGCGCAAGGCTTATCCAATTAACGGCGACGACTCAAAAAAAGGAGGTGACATATGGTAATTCCAGATTTCCAGTAATGTAATTCTTTTTTTTTTTCCCTCTTCTTTCTTTCTTCAAGGTTTTTTATTATATTTAAATTTAAGATAATTTATGTCTTCATTCTTTGAAAATACGAATGCTTTATTTTTAAGCAAAATCAAAATTATATGAAATATGTCATTTAGGTAATGGTAATCATAAAATATTGATTAGATGAAATCTGTCTAGTTAAATAAATATTTTAAGATCTATTATTTAAAAATTGGGGAACAATATGTTACACACATAATTCAAGTAGATGGGAAGGAATGAGGAATCACATCTTCATTACTCTATGAATGTTATAATATTGAAAGAAACTTTTACATAACATGATTATTAACTTGGAAGTCTTAAATTAATGGAATGATAGAACCATTAACTAAAAACACAAATACTTGTCTGAATATATACAAACTTAATCCTATTTTCACAAGTTAAAATCTGTCTTATGGATCGTAAACTGTGGATTACCTCATCTCACAAAATTAAATCCATAAACAGTCTAACAAGAATCAAACAACAGTAAACTGTTCAAAACTGCTGATGTTTCTGACAAAATATACCAATAAAAAAAGGGGAATAAAGCTTAATAGCAGATAGTTTCAGTAGCAAATAATAAATCCACTAAATGAAAAGAAAATTTCCTGCAAAATAAATCTCTGCAAAGTTCCATTAAAGAGCTGAAACTAATCTACTTCCTACTTCTTTCTACCTTGGGAGAAAGGAACATAATCTGCAGTAAAGCTGTTGCATGAACTGATGATAGAAATTCACAATTTTAGCAGGCTTTTTCAGTTTGCATCTTCTCTTTGATTGCCTTGTAGCATTGGAGGCTGCAAAGAGGAAGCTTCGACTTGGAATCACGGTACTTGTATGGATTGGTGCACGATGGTCCAGCGCACTTCTCTCGTGGAGGAGGATAACTGAAATTTCAATATCAAGATTAGTGTTTTGAAAAGACAGGCAAAAAGGGTGTCTCATTAGCAATATCATTCACGACAGTGAAATAGCAGATACCTCAAAGGTTTGGAGTCGAAAAGTTTAGGTAAGCCCAAGTCTAGAGGGAACGTCACGGTAGTCCCTGTGGGTCCCATGACCATCCGAATGGTGTTTGATGTAAGCATCTGAACATTGGTTGTCTTCTCCTGTTTTTATTTTATTGTATTATTTATTTATTTATTAAGAAACTAAGAAGTGTTTATTTTTGTTATCGCGTATTAAAACCGGAGAAAGTACCTGTGCCAACTCTTCTTGGCGCTTCTTCATCTTCTCTTCTCTCTTCTTCCTACTCGAATCTTGACCAAGGATTTTTCTGATTGCCTCTGCCTGCAATTTTAATATGCCCTGCTCATTTCCCAATTTGATCGCAAACAAAATAGTTTAATAAAATGGGGCATAGCACAAAAACAAACCTCTGATTCTCGGGCTGCTTTCTCGTTCTGCAATCTACGCCTCTGAGCAGCCTCCGCCTTCTTCAATTGTTGCTCAACTTCTGTCAATTTCTCCTTTTGTTCTGAACATAAATTTAGGTTAAAACAATTGATTCTTGGAAGCAATAAAAAAGTTGAAAATGAAACAGGATTTACTGACTTCGAGGTGGAGCTGGTGGCAAGCCATTAGGGAATTCAATTTGACTGGCACCAGACGGTGAAGAAGCATCCTTGCTTAGAAGGGCTCGTTGACGAGTTGTGAGGGCTATTTCCCTCTTGTTTTCTATTGGTAAATCCGACAAATCTTTCTTCTGTTTTTTCTTCTTCAACCCATCGGGCTCACCATCAGACAAAGGTTCTTCCTCCTCATAATCCATGTCACCAGATCTGGATTTACGGCCATCTCTATTGAGCCTTCCAGCATCTTCCACGGTGTCATACTTACCCCCCTTTTGCGGTTTTCTGTTTGATTGTGCCTCCACATCCTTAAACCCTGATATCTTCGAAGATTTTAGTTTCTCCAAGTACCGGATCTCATCATCTTCATCATCTTCATCGAATTCCTCATCCAAAACTCGTCTCTTAGGCACCCTTTTGCTCTTACGAACTGAATCTGACTTGTCTCCTTGCCTTTCATAAGCATTTTTAGCAGATGGTCTCCCCATTTCGTCCCTCCCAATATTGAAATTGCCTTTTGAGAAATCCTTCCAAGGGATACCTTGCAAGTTACCCTTCTTATCAAGAGGTGGAGAATGGTATTCATCAGAACTTTCCTGAAATCAACATGCCAATAAATGAAAAATATTAGCCCGCGCAACAGCGTAAAATTGGTAAATTTAAATTCATTAGACTTAAATACAGGGGATTTGTTGGCCTAAAAATATACATTCCCCCTCACTAATAAATCTCGTATTAACTAAGTATATCAGCACATAATAAAGGGCATTTTATCTTCATGATTAATTTCAGATAAATTATTTATTTATTACATAGAAACAATTTGAGGCTATGAGAAGATTAGCAAAAGACCATGAACAACACTCTTTCCTGGCATCACACAACAAAAACACAGCTTCTCCAGAGAAATTATTTGCCACTCAATTAAGTCAAATGTGAATTCATATAACTTAAGCCACCATGGCTTTGGATATGCATTCAGCCAGTAACATTTAGAAGTATACTTCAGCAAACTTTCCATTAAGTGCATAACGCAGTATAACAAACATCAACTAATACATAACAGAAGTGAAACCAAATCCAGACCAAGTTGAATGAATCCAAGAAATGTATTTATGCAAAAGGCTTTGATGGATCATGGTTAGAGAAATAGCAAAGACCACAACCTGAAGGATCAACCTCTGTCGTGGCCTAGCACTATCTGAGGATTGATTGGCTTTTACCAAAGACCCATTGCCCGATTCCCCATTAGAATTGGATTTGGTTTGAAGCGTGCGTGTCACACCACCAACCTTCAACTTAACTTTTTTTGGTCTACTCTCATTTCCTGCTCTATCACTCACACCATTACTTGCAGCCCCATTTGATTCATTGACCGGTAAGGACCTTGACACACACTGACTCAAATTGAACATTTTCTCCCCCAAATTATCATCCCCAATGTTCTCGTCACTTGAGACCTTACTCATATCGTCTGAACCTGCTGTCAATGACACAGGGGACCGATCAGCGACTGACTGTGCTTCGGGTCTAGGTCGGCGTGATGTTTGGCTTCTCTTTTTCTTAATAGAAACTCCAACACCCTCCAATGGAGGAGCATTAGATTGATCCATTTTTACAAGATTCCTGATTCCACTACCAACAGTTGCAATTAAATGTTAAGGCGGGCTAAAGCATGCTAACCCTGAAGTGCATCTCAGAATCTGCAAAAATGTTCACAAATTAAACCATCAGATCAGATAAGCATGCAACAAATAATTAATTCACCAAATGCACTGGGAAATCAAATTTAATAACCAACGCAGCTTAGTTTTAAACATCGGGTGGGAGTACACAAGGCAATAAAGAGGCCAACGGCACTGAAATTACATAACAGAGTACTATCTAAACAAAATATTTAACTACAAGCAAGCAATGACAATGATTTTCCCGGCCAAAAACGTAGTGATAGTTCAACTCTGACATCATCGATAGCCCCTCCCTCTTCACACCCTCCCAAACAAGAGCAAATACGAAAAACCAAAGAAAAAACACCCAAATAAGCAAGGCAAGTACTGGGAGTAAACCATTAAACCTACAAAATAAATGTAGACAAATTATATCCAGAAAAAAAAAATATTAGTCAACAAGGAAATAGTATAAAACAATTCAAAAACTCATATTTGCATGAGCATAATACACCAGAATACAAATTAAACAAACCCTTAAAAAACAAAATCACGAAAATTTAACTTAACTGAAACACCAATTAAACACATTCCACTCCACACCCCAAAATAAATCAGAAAATCAACCCGAAATTGAACGAAGAGAGGGAAACCAAGCCTTACATTGAACGATCACGGAAGACCCAGAGGCCAAAAACAGCTCAAACCAACGAAATTCACCAAAATCCCCCAAACTCCACCATTCATCGACGCGCACAACCGAAATTGACAGAGCAAAAGAAAGAAAATCAAAGAAACAAAAATTACCCAGAAAGACGCAGGCGTCGAAGAAACCACAGAGCGAGAGAGTCCGAAAGATGAAAAGAGGGTTATAATTGAGGGCAAGAGATAATGGGTCGGTGAATAAATAGATACACACAAGCGTATGTATTTTTAGAGAGAGAAAGAGGGGAGCATAAAGGGCTGTTTGGATGTTTGTGTTAGGGTTAGAGAAGATAGAGAGAGTAGTGTCGTTGATATGGGTTAGTATAGTAGTAAAGACGACTCCCAATTTCTTCTCCATTTTTTTCACACCTGTTTGTGCGTGTGTGTGTGAAATTTTTGTATGCGTTTGGACTCGTTTTCGTGACTCAGTAAGGTCCTGCCGAGTTGACTCAACCCCTCTGCCCCTTGGCTTTCTTTCTCTCTCTTATTTTGCCCTCCTCTCTCTCTCTTCTACATATTTGTGCTGCAACTATGTGCGCACGATATAATCCTGCGCTCCACGCTTATTTTAGCGGCATTCTGTCCCTTGCACGTGCTATTTTTGACCTCAACCATTTTTACTTTTTTTCCTTTTCCAAATACGTAAATCATCTATTTATTACCTATCTTCTATGTTTTCCAATATTTGCCATAAAATTGTTCTTTTTCTTGTAAATAGCAGTGACAGTGATGTGGGGCCAGTTTTGGGTTTTCATCTCTTTCTTGTCATGCTCGTAACAGTCGGTTTCGATTTCAAATCGTAACAGTCGATTTCTATTTCAAATCGATGGTTCGAGAAACTGATTATAGGTAAATTAGAACCGAATCATGGGAAATTCGGTTTGAGTTTGAAATCAGTTGTTGAATCGAAATCGACAGTTCGAACCGTCAGTTTGTTCGATTTTTTTTCAATCATCATGATCCTATATGTGTCTTTTTTAAAAATTAATTAATTGGCCGATTCGAACCGACGGTTTATAACGGTCAAATCATCGAGATTGTTGATCATCAACGGTCTATTCATCTAAATCGTACACATGTCATATCCTAAAAATAAAAAAATCAGAAAATCGTCGGTTCGAACAGCCGGTTAAACCATCTATTTACGGTTTGAGAATACCCGACCGAAACTGAACCAAATAACTGTGATTTACGATAACGATACCGGTCCCGTTCCCCCTTTTTAAAACCGTTTGATCACCTCTACCTGTTTCATGAAAAATTTGAGCAATTGTGGAAATAAATAATCCCAAATCTACATTTATTATAAATATTGAGCAAAAGTTTTTGTTTAATTGGTGTATGGATTTAGGATCTGTATAACTAATTCGATTCGTACCCACACGTCTGGATGGGTGCGCTCAAACATACCAAAATTCACTTTAAGTGTTATACATTTATATTGTGGTAAACATATTTTTATATTATATTAAACATATTTTTATATTATGTTAGTCATACCTTTAAAGCCTTTATATAACGTTAAACATATATTTATGTTATGTTAAGCATACTTTTATGGTTTTATGTTATGTTAAACATACCTTTAGAATTTTTATGTTATATTAAACATACATTTATCTAACGTTAATCATACATTTATATTATGTTAAACATACATTTATGTTATATTAAATATATCTTTTAATTATGTTAGTTGTACCTTTATATATTAAATAAAGGTATGACTAATATTATTTAAAGATATGGATCATATTACATAAAGATATATATGTACAAATTAGAGTTTTTTCTTTTTACCAAAATTAGGTTTCTTTTTTAAAGTTAAAGTATTACATAAATATATGTTTAACATAATATAAATGTATGATTAACACAACATAAAAGTTAGGATAAAAAAAATAAAATGTGTGAATCCAAATCGAATTCAACCCGACCCGACTCGTATTGATCCATACAACAATTGTAAATAAGTACAACTCTATTTATTAACACGCTTATCTCTTATTTAAAAGATGCCATATTGTAATCGAAAATATTGGTAAATCATTTCCCTACTTGCAAGATTTGAATTGGATTGCCAGCAGTAGATATATTGCAATTTTTATTTTACATTTTTTTTATACATACATGTAAATATAAATTATCTATCTATTTACTACCAGGAACAAATAAAAGCAAATACTTAATATATAAATATAAAATTTGAATTTATTTTTAATACAATAATTTACACATAAGATTCGCTTTTTTTGGGCAAATATTTTCTGTTGTTCACAGCACGTTTCATGAAATGCAACAAAAGAAAAGGTTAGTTTGAAACTAAAAAGAATAAAGATAAGATGGTAAAAAATAGACATCGTACTCTTTCATTCGTTTTTTGTCTACATGTGATATGTCCTAATATGTAATGGCTTTAATTCGACAAAGAAGTTTATCTTTTCAATTCTTTTTATGTTTCCTATATATATAAAAGTTATCTGTTAGAATTATATATTAACAGTGATATCAGAAATATGAATGTAATATAGAAAAAAGGGACAGATGATTTAAATTATTAAAGTGGGCTAAAAATATGGAGGCCCATAAACCCCGCTCGTGCTTCTTGTATCTCGGGCCCAACAGTGCCCCTTAATCTGACCATAATATTAGCATTTTCGATTTTCCCCAAAATACAATTTTAGGGTTTAATATTTTTGGCAAGATGTCGAAACGAAAATTCGGATTCGAAGGCTTTGGCATCAATCGCCAAGCTACCTACAGCTTCGAGCGATCTCAACCGCCTCAACGATTGTACGTTCCTCCTTCCTCACGCGGTGGCGACGACGATGCGGACCTCGACAATATTGAGTACGCCGACGACCGTGAAACTTCGAACGACGTCGTGTCCAGCAACAATGAAGGTGCAGCTGCTGCTGATGACGACGAAATTGATCCTCTGGACGCGTTTATGGAAGGATTACAAGAGGACTTGAAGGCAGCTCCGCCACCGGAGGCGAAGGATAAATTGGACAGGTACAAGGATGACGTGGAGGATGATCCGTTGGAGAGTTTTTTGAAGGCGAAGAAGGATCTGGGGCTGCAATTGGCTGCAGATGCGCTGCACGCAGGTTATAATTCGGATGAAGAGGTTTATGCTGCAGCAAAGGCGGTGGATGCAGGGATGATTGAGTATGATTCTGATGATAATCCTATTGTTATTGACAAGAAGAAGATTGAGCCTATCCCTGCGCTTGATCATAGCTCAATTGATTACGAACCATTTAATAAGGATTTCTATGAGGAGAAGCCTTCGATTTCAGGTAATTGAATGTGACCTGGTTTTGCACGTTTTTTCTTTTTCCATTTTCTGTCTTCTAGTTATTTGAGAAGTTTTTCAGTTCAATTAAGTGAACATAACATAGCACTCTAAAGTTTGACCTCACACTGTCTCATTTACTGCTTTGATCTTGAACGTGTCTTATGCTCATGTTAGGAAGGGAAAAAGAAGACACCAACATTGCCTAAATTTGCAATTCCTAATTCATTTATGTAACTTAAAAATTAGCAGTTTCTTTCGCCAACTTTAGAAAATTTGCTCATGCACATCGATTAATTTATTGATGAATGAAGTTGCGTACTTTAAAGTGCGTAAGAATTGCAAATTGGATTAAAGTTATATTTTTTTCCAAATAACCCTTTTTTATAAATGATGATATTTAGTAGCCACTATCAGCATGTCGAGCCAATTATAATACAAAGATTGCTATGTTGCTAGCAGCTCTTCGCTGGGTTGAAAAATACTTGTTATACTTGGGTCCATTTGTATTGCAAGTTTTAGTCATGAGTTTTCTACATGTGACCTAAAATTTTATCCAGTTAGATTCGTGTATTGGTTTTTAACTTGGTATGAGTTTGTTTTTAATAGGCCTTGTCTTTTGGGTTAGAGCATTGGTATCAGTGATGTTATCATCATTTGTTGTTTCAAATCAAGTATATCTGTATGTTATCAAGAAGTATGAATCTAATGAATTACTGAGTGCTAAAAGAACTTCTAAAAGAATTAGTGAATGCATTGATATTGTAATTAGCACCACACTAGCTCTACATGATCACATGTTTCACTTCAAGTATACCTCTATGTTATTGAGAAATATTAAACAAATGAATTGTGGTGTGCCCAAAACTTCATCAAGAATTAATTGAGTTTATATATATATATATATATATATATATATATATATATGTATTTGCACAACACAATCAAAGCTCTTTATCAATAAAATATTGAATTGAACAAAAACTGTTGTCAAACTTAAATGTCTAGTAAAAGTAGTTTAGCTAACATTTTTTATTACTATGTAACTTGATGCCAGTACAATCCAAGTGTTGAAATGATGTGTGAACTTCGTTAATGGGTATGACATCAGGGACAATAAATTTTTGGATGCAATCTGATAATATTGGCAATACCTGTATATTCCAAGAGTTATAGATATTGTCTGATATGCTTAGATTGGCTAGGATTGATATGATGTGCATTGGCTGATAATTTGGACCATATTTTGTTCTTTCTAAGTAGAGAAAAAAAAAAAAGTTTCTTTTGAGTAGATGGCTATGAAGGAGCTGCTGGTGTTATTCAAGCCTGTCAACCTTTTGAGATTACTATGTCTCCTAAAAATCATTTCTTTTTTAAGTTTTTAATTTATTTGGAAAACATCTGATTGATTATCTTTTCAGGTATGAGTGAGCAGGATGTTGCTGACTATAGGAAGAGCTTAGCCATACGTGTATCGGGTTTTGATGTTCCACGGCCGGTTAAGAACTTTGAAGACTGCGGGTTTTCTGCGGAGCTAATGAAAGCCATAGGAAAACAAGCATTTGAAAAACCAACACCAATACAGTGCCAAGCTTTACCTATTGTGCTTTCTGGAAGAGATATAATTGGTATAGCAAAAACTGGTTCAGGAAAGACTGCTTCGTTCGTGCTCCCTATGATTGTCCATATTATGGATCAACATGAACTTGGGAAAGAAGAAGGCCCTATTGGAGTGATATGTGCACCTACTAGGGAACTAGCTCATCAAATATATTTGGAAGCTAAGAAATTTGCGAAATCTCATGGTATACGTGTCTCTGCAGTTTATGGTGGAATGTCCAAGCTCGATCAGTTCAAGGAACTGAAGGCAGGGTGTGAGATAGTTGTAGCTACTCCAGGGAGATTGATAGACATGATAAAAATGAAGGCGGTGACCATGTTGAGGGCAACCTATTTAGTACTTGATGAGGCAGATCGAATGTTTGATCTTGGTTTTGAACCTCAAATAAGGTCAATAGTAGGTCAATTAAGGCCAGACCGCCAGACATTGCTCTTTTCAGCTACTATGCCACGAAAAGTTGAGAAGCTGGCTAGGGAGATTCTGTCAGATCCTGTAAGAGTAACTGTGGGAGAGGTGGGTATGGCCAATGAGGATATTACTCAAGTTGTCCAAGTGATACCTTCAGATATAGAAAAATTGTCCTGGCTGCTTGAAAAGCTTCCTGGAATGATAGATGCAGGAGATGTCCTGGTCTTTGCTTCAAAAAAGGCCACAGTGGATGAAGTCGAATCACAACTTGGGCAGAAGGGTTTTAAAGTTGCAGCTCTTCATGGTGACAAAGATCAGTCATCTCGTATGGAGATATTGCAAAAGTTCAAGTCTGGAACATACCATGTCCTTATCGCAACTGATGTTGCTGCTCGTGGTCTTGACATCAAGTCAATTAAATCTGTGGTCAACTTTGATATAGCTAAAGACATGGACATGCATGTACACCGAATTGGAAGGACAGGCCGTGCTGGTGACAAAGATGGAACTGCATACACCCTCATAACACAAAAGGAGGCAAGATTTGCTGGTGAATTGGTCAACAGTTTGATTGCTGCTGGTCAAAATGTGTCCTCAGAGCTTATGGATCTGGCTATGAAGGTAAGTCACAGATTTAGTTTTAGTTTTCTGCTTTTGTTGGAAATATGAAAACAAAAATTCTTTACATTGTTGCATTATTGGAATTTTTGGATGCCTTCTGCAATTGTTTGAAGGATAAAAACTGTTTAGATATGACTCAAGTTCTGACGGATGATTTGTTTTAAAAATCAAAATCTACCATGCTTTTCAATATATTTCACTTCACCCCGAGACAACAGATAAAATATGCTTGATTTTGTTTTGTATCGACTTTATTGGGCTGAAATCTATGGTGCCATTTTTCCTAAAACACATATATGCATCCTGCAATCCTACAATTCATGTTTCAAAACTGGAAAACAAAATTGGGTATCAACTCTCTCCACGCTTATCTATGTTTACCATTGTTGCATATTTGGTGTTCCTGTTTCATTTTTTAAATGACATTTACTTTATTCTTAATTAGGATGGAAGGTTCAGATCGAAAAGTGATGCAAGAAAAGGAGGTATGGAGTTTATTTTATATGATATGCTCATGATTTAAATCACACTGTTCCAAAAATTGCATTCATTTGCTTGTGAATAATGATGGTTTTCTTAACCGTATCCATGTAGGAATTCTTTAATAGATTGAAAGATCAGTATCATCAGTTAAAAAACGTGTCAAATCTTTGCGTAAATCTTATCGGAGTTCTGAGAACCTATCCTACTCCTGCAGGTGGAAAAAGAGCTAAAGGAAGGGGGGGAGGAGGAGGAGGAGGAGGTGGTGGTGGTGGTGGAAGAGGTGTTCGAGGTGTGGACTTTGGTTTGGGCATTGGGTATAATCCAGAATCAAATGCTGCATCGAATCACACACCCAGTCGTTCCGCAACAGTTAATTCACTGAGGACAGGGATGATGGCACAATTCAGAAGCAATTTCGTTGCTGCATCATCCAATTCCCAGAATCAGTTTGTGCAGAGCAGTTCAGGAATACAAGCCAATAAGAGACCGGTGTTACGTGGGTTTGTATCTGGTGGGACAATTGGTGGTGACATACCTGCTGCAAAAATAAACACTGTTACTGGTCCTGCCTCTGCATCAAACAATACTACTCCCAACTCTAGAGAAGTTGCAAAACAGACGCACTCTGAAAGGTGAGTTTCCTTAATGAAGTTTAAATTTGCACAAATTTATATTTGGATCCCTGTGCTTTCAGGTTTTTGGATTGGATCATTTGCACTTCCAATTTTATTTGAATTAGGTCCCTGCAGTTTCAGTTTCATTTGTAAAAATTGGCCCCTCTACTTCATTTACACTAAAATTATAATTATATAAGCTACTGAGGCACTAACACTAAGTACATGAAAATGAAAGTATACGGATGCAATTCACATGAATTGGAAGTATGAAAACCCAATTCAAACATAATTAGAAGTACAGGTGCCTAATGGTTACAAATAAAATTATGATTCGATTCAAAATTACCTTTAAATTTTTATTTATTTATTGAAGTATAAGGTCCTCAAAATACCTTTCTCCGTTCAATTTTGTATTACTTTTAATGGAGTGGTCAATGACATACAAATGTTAGATATTTATATGGTCGCAAGTTTCTTTGGAAGTCTTCCACATTTTATTCCATGAATAAACATTTCAACATGATGTTAGTTTTGCTTTTATGGGTCTCCTTTTGCTGCCAATTTTGACTTCTTTCGTATTCTATATTTGCTTGGACTATCAGGGATAAAGCAAGAGAAAGACGGAGACCCTCTGGTTGGGATCGCTAATGCTTACAAGGACTAAAATGTTTGTTTTGTGAAAGCAAAATATGTTTTGGTCAAGTTTTATCTGGTGATGTTGTATCAATGTTATCATTAATAGCTTTGGCCTTAAGTGCCTCTGTGTTTGGTCCGACATAGTGTATCATCAAAAGTTCCTTTTACAGAAGGGGACTACGTTGCAACTATCTTATGTCCGAACAAAGCGTGAATCATTTTCAGATTAGCTCATTGCTAGGTAACTGGAGTGTAAAAATATAGACATTTTTTTGCTTCAAATGAATCAGCATAGTTTTCCCTATACTGCATTCAAATTGAAGGATTTGAAATCCATACATGATCGATTCATTTCAAATTTCTCAATCCATGTGTAACTCAAAAAGCTTCTGAGGAGAAACTTCTTATGTTGCTGGGAATGTGTTTCAGTGTTTTGAATTCAATACAGGTATGTACTCTATCTAATACATGACTCAGACTATTCTGCTCATGATTCGATTTTCTTTAAGAAGAAGGTTAAGCCTTTGGACATTTCGACACATTTGAAGCACTGTTAACTTCACTTCGTCGATTGGCAGTTGGGCATATTTGAAGGCACGGTTCCTTGAGTGCACTATCATCTTCTACTGGAGGTGGAAGCACCCCAAATTTGAACTGTCATGGTGAAAAACTCTCTTTAGAAATCCAAAAGTAAAAATAATGTTTTCAAACTCTTAATTCAATAAAGGATCTTGTGTATAACGATAATATCATTTAACACGTGACACGTGACGTGTTAGAATAGAAGATCTCGTGTGTGCAATTACCTGACAGCTATAATCGGTGAAATTGGGCTCCATAACTAAAGGAACTCCCATGTACTCCTTGAAAAAGGTCTACATTATAACATCACAAGTTAGATAATGGAATTTAAACAAGAAGATATGGTGTCTACTGCCTTTCTTATGAGACAGAGAGAGAGAGAGAGCTTGTGAAGGATAACAGTGGAGAAGCAACTATGACCAACCTGAGTAGGAAGCTTACAAGTATTAATACACACACCAACACATTTGCTCTCCTCCAAGTACTTGCATTTCTCAACCAACACCTACGCGAAAAAAACCGGCCACAATAACATGAATCAGATCAACCACACAAAGCAACCAGCAAATCACTCGTTCGTATATGTAAACAAGAAGTTAAGCCATTACCCCACTAGACCATGAGGATCCATCTGGCAGTTCAACCGAGTTAACACTAGACGTTCCCATGAGCCATTGACACGAAAGTGCTGTCACCCTTGCTTCCACAAACACAACACAACCAACCATTCAACCTTAAAATTCCATGAATTCTAGCTCGAGTTTCAACAATGGAAAGCAAAAACAAAGGACTGGGATATACATTGCAACTGCAATGTATGTATCTACGATGCACAAAGGGTGAGAAAAGTAAAAACTCACCAACCATCACTGCTGCTACTTTGCCTCCACCTATAGGCGAAATAAGTTCTTTGTAGAGCTCTAATAACCATGAAGGAAACAGTGATCTCAGTATCCGTATCTGCCATGAAAATCATATTTTCATTCACAGAAGCATTATAGTTGTATCAGAAAAACTACTCTAAATTAACCAGTTTTATGTCAGAGAAGCTCCAAAAGAACAAGTCTATAACAAAAATGACTTATTTCATCTCAATTGTTACGGAAAAATTGAAGAATTATATCAGAAAAGCGATGAAAATGGCGATACCGCAGCTGTAGTAGCTTCGGAATTGGATCGACCGACCATTATCCGATGAGCAACATCGATCAATCCATCGTATCCAGATTTCTCAGAATCCCATCCAATCTCCTGTATCAATCAATAACAATTTTTTGTTAACTTTAATCACTTGGAAACTACCCGATTATTCATCTATTAATGAAAAGATAGAATCTGATTTTGACCTGAGCCATTTTGCTGCGAAATACTTTGAGAAAGATATCATCAATAAAGCCAGGAGAATACTCTTTCCTTGTAGACTTCAATTCAACCGCTTCTACCTGCAGATTTTTTTACAGGAAAATAATATTTAAAAGATCAAGTTTTGATAATAATTGAGTGAGAGAAGAATTGATTGAAGAGTTGAATGGATACAGAATTCGATCGGGTAAGGCATGAAATTCGAGGAGAGCGGTTGACTCTTGAAGAATGGACGGCGGGGATTGAGATGAGTGGGTGGTGACAAAGAATCGCCATGGCCGTACACCTTCAAGCTCCAGCTTTACAACTCTTCTTTGTGTTTGCAATGCAGCAGTATGCCATCGGAAACAAGGACACGTGTAGTTCAATCATTGGATGAATCTGATAACAAGTAAATGCTCTTTTGCCAGCATTATTGTATTTTTTGAAAGAGTAATTATTTTTGACGCTTAAATTAAATCGGGTAAAAATTGTATTATTATATTTTGAAAAGTATAAATCTTGGTAATAAACTATGAATTTTCAATTCAACTATTGAAATTGTAGTAATTTAAATCATATTCTATATTATTTTTAATTAATAATTAAAATATATAAGTGATACACTGATACTATATAATAAATGTTGTTAATAAAAAAAAAATTATAAATGTTGTTATAAAAAATTGATTACGATTTCTTCTGATTTCATTTTCACGCTTTCTAGCTTGAATAAAACCCTAATTAATAATCCCTTTTCCTTATGGCGAAATTCACCCGTCGACTGCTCGCCGGAGCTCCGGCATTGTATCGAAGGCTTTTCACGGCGGTGGAGGCAGCGGTGCCGCTCCGGGAGGAGGACTCATTATATCAGAGATTGTCTAAGTTGGGGCATATCAAAGGGACTGTAGAGAGTACCATCAATGAGTACACAAGGGAGGGCAAAGTCGTCACAAAATATGAACTCGGGAAATGTATCAAGGAACTCCGTAAATATAAACGATTCAATCACGCTCTCGAGGTGTGTAGAATTTGTGAGTGATTTTAATGTGTTATGTCGATTTGGTCATTTATGTTCTGTGAAAATGCTAATGGAAATTGAAGCACGATAAATTTGAGGTCTGAGCTAGGTTTATTAATGGATGTTTGGATTAAAAATGTCGAGTGCAGTTATTGAGAAATCAATTCATGTTCCTGTTAAACCTGTGTTAATTTTGTCTCTCTGCTTTATTATGATTTTTAGTTGATTTCTTTTTTTTTTTACTGCCTGTTAGGGTGTAATTTGTGGATAGCTTGAATGCACTGACAGTCGGTGTTGTCCCCTGAGTTAATGAGTGATGTTTCATTGTTATTGCTTATAAATGGCTTTAAGTTTAAACCTTTCCCCTTTTCCTGTGGATGTTGTTTTGGATTGAGAATGATTTCCGTATCGTCTTATGTAACCAGATAATGGAGTGGATGGAGTTTCGGAAGTTTAACTTTGGGTATGTGGATTATGCAATTCGTTTGGATTTAATTGCGAAAGTTAAAGGAATAGCTGAAGCTGAATTTTACTTCAACAGTCTCTCTCCCTCTGTGAGGGTTCATTGCACTTATGGTGCACTTCTAAATTGCTATTGTGTGGAGAAGATGACCAATAAGGCTTTAGATATCTTCAGTAAAATGCTTGAAGAGAACATGGTAGTCACACCGCTGCCTTTTAATAATCTTATGTCATTGTATATCAGAACAGGGAAGCCAGAGAAGGCGGTTGTCTTGGCCAAAGAAATGAAGAAGAGGAATATTCGGCCAGACACGTTTACGTACAACCTATTGATGAACAGCTGTTCACATTTGAATGATATCGAGGGAGTAGAAAGAGTTTTTGAAGAAATGAAACTGGAAAACGGGAAGCAATGTAATTGGACTTCGTATAGTAACTTGGCAATTATCTATACGAGGGGTGGATATCAAGAAAAAGCTAAGTTGGCTCTGAAAAATCTCGAGGAGGTAATGGATTCGCATGATCGTGAGGCTTACCATTTCTTGATAAGCTTGTATGCTGGGATTTCTGATCTTCATAACACCCATCGTATTTGGAAGTTGTTGAAGTCAACGCTGAGAAAAGTAACGAACAAGAGCTATCTTATGATGCTTCAGGCTCTTGGGAATCTGAGTGACATAGAAGGGATGGAGAAATGCTTCGAGGAATGGCAATCAGTATACTCTAGTTATGACATCAGGTTGGTGAATTCTGTTATTTGTGCTTACTTGCAACACGACATGCTTGAAAAAGCTGAGTTAACTCTTGAAAATGCGTTGAAGAAAACAAACGGTCCTTTCTTCTCTTCATTGGAAATGTTCATGATTTTCTATCTGAAAAAACATCAATTGAAGCAAGCTTTGCAGATCATGGAAATGGCTACATCCAAAGTTCGCAACAATGAATGGAGACCGAAATCGGGCACCATAGATAGATTCTTCGAGTATTTCAAGCAAGAGAATGATGTGAGTAGTGCTGAGGATTTCTACAAGTTGATGAGGAGGATTTACTGTGTTGATAGCCGTTTGTTCGAATTGTTACTTCAGACTTATGTTGATGCTGGACGAACAACACATGATATGCGAAAGAGGATTAAGGGAGATGGGGTTGAAATCAGTGATGAGCTTGAGCATTTGCTTGTAAGTGTTTGCCCTGAATGATAGATAATGCATGTAAAGAAGCATCTCCAAATTCTCCTTCAGTTTTCGACTTTGGAAAGGATTTTGATGAGATGATCTTGATTCCTATTTAGAGTATTGATCAGAAAGGTTGTAAGTTGCAACTTCATAGCATACTTGAAATGAGATTTCACATGGAGAAATATATATTTGGTCCCTCCACTTCATTGTATGTGCATTCATTTGTAAACATGTTAAAGTACAAGCCTTCATTTTGATCAGCTAACTAAAAGTAGATAACAAGAATTCCAAGATTTAATCGAAATCTTTGTGTAAAAAAAAAAAAATAGAAACCAAAAATTAAACCAAATTATACAAATTGATCAAACAAAGCGCTGTGTAAAAGCCGAGGGATGGAAAGCTACGTAGGTTTAAGATAGAGTCAGGGGTGATAATGCTACAAGAACGGAATGACTCAACCATAAGATGATGTGAGCAATATTATCACGCCAAATTAAATGTTCTGCTTCAAGGTCACTTCTATGATCCCTATTGGTGCTTTAGGACGATAGTGCTCGTCCGTGTCTGCCTCTTCAATTTCCTGTAATCGACATCATAGAAAGATGAAATTAACGTAAAAGTTGTTGAGATTGTATTATAACATCCTCTGCTGAACAAAAACAGAGAGAAGATACTAGCTAGCAAGAAGTGATCTATAAATTACTTCAAAATAGATCAGTATAACTGATTATGGTAAGAAAAGAGAAAAAATCAAAGAGCAGGCAAAAGGTTTTACCTGAACGACGTCTTCACCCTTTATAACACGTCCGAATACATTAATTTTCTCATTGAGGTCAGGGATTGGTGCCGTGGTAATAAAAAGGTCAAATCCCCCACCATCGGGTTTTGACTTGGAAGTGCCCAGCATAAAAGCTTCGTGTTTCAGGCTATACATGGAAAAAATAATAATTCATCAAACATGGTATTAAAAGATAAGTTGCTTTTGAGAGAGCATTTGAGATCTGAGATAAGGCAGACCTTGTATCTAGATGATTGTAATGCTTTCCCCTTGAAGTCCAATCTTCGGTACTTCCAGGTCTATTTACATCACCTCCTTGGATTACAAAGTTCTTTATAACACGGTTGAAGAGCATTCCCTTGAAATGGCCCTTCTGACTGCAAGTTAATTGGATAATAAAACCATGTCATTTAAGGGTTTCAGGAAATGAAACGACTAATAAATAAGAACACCTTAATCAATTGGAAAAAACTAAAGCAGGGATGGAAATGATTAAGGTGCAGAACAAAACACTTATTTTCAGGAGATAAATGGCGATTTATTTGTAGAACTATCAGCATAGTGCATACCATGACTTAACAAATTCAAAAACAACTTCAGGAGAGCCTTCCTTGTAAAGTTCAACAGTTATCAAGCCTTTTGAAGTGTTTATCACCTGTAACCATATATGATACATGTGTGATGTGTTAACAAATTCCAGGAAAGATAAAGGTAAACCAAAAGAGCAGACTGGAAAGACAGGAATAGGGAATTGACAAAACAGCCATACCAAAGGGAACTAACTAGATTTTGGAAAGACAAAATTGTGAGGAACAATACCATTAACATTTAACAGTAATTGCTTTCACTATTTGGGGTGTTTATTACCTAGTTGCTAACTTTAATACAAAGGACTCATCTCAGAACAGCAACTCAAGGCAAATCAAACGCTAGGAACCTTTGCGATGTGTGAGGAAATATAATTGACTGTATTACTGAGGATGTAAATCTTTCTAATGCAATGAATCCATCAGGTTGGAAATCTAAACTACTGATGAGTCAATCCACTAATAAACTAGCACGTGAAGAGACTTACAGCATATCTGGGGACATCTACTTTCTTTGCATCGCCCAATGAATTATCATGCTGCAAAAAGCAGGGAAAGATAACTTCAGATCAAAATGGAAGCATATAAAGAGAATGTCATAATCAAAGCGTATGTTCCAGAAAGTACATTTGATACATATATAACCATCAGAGAAAGCAAAGTAAAGATCTACAACCATACAACAGGAAGTAGAACTAGCACTTCCATTTGCCAAAGTAAGAATCTCATTAAAACAAGTATGGAAGTGCAAAATATTAAACAGACAAAGTATTGGTGCAGAAATCTTTATGCAAGAACTTTACCTCTACACCTGATATTATATCCTCTCCCAGATATGTTGACCTGAGGAAGATAAACAAAAGAGGTCATGAACAATGTAATAACTATTTAACAACCTTCTGTTTTAGCAGAACAACCTTAGTTAATGGATCAAAGAAAGTCTTCTAACTACTTGTCCAGAAATATTCAAAGTAGTTGATTCATGGGGCATATTGGTTGCTAAAGAACAAACCCTGGTAGTCTGACATATATGCAGAAAGAACCATCTTAAATATAGTTTCACATTATACATTCTGTTCTCTAATTCAATCTGGACAAATCATACAACATAAAAAGGATATAGATGTAGCAACTCAGCATCCAATATAAACACCATTACAACAACTACATGGAGACATGTAATTAGGGGTTTTAGAAAAAAAATCCAGATCCAGTTGTCTGAAGGAAGTGATAACAAAAATGCCATGACAACAACAATTAGCTGTAAATTGCAATTGTAGTTTGAGAAAAGGAAAAAAAAAAAAAAAAACATCTATTTTCTAACACTAATAGCACCAGAGAAGTTCAATGTAGGTCAAGGCAAAAAAAAAAAGAGGATAAAAAAAACCCAGGCAGTACTTGCATATATGCAGCAAGAACCATCAAATATCAATACAGTTTCACATTATACGTTTTCTTCTCTATACTCAATTAAAAGCAATCATAAATCATAAACATTTTATAAAAGTAGCAACTCAGCCTTCAAAATTAGCACCATTAAATATAGCAGCAGGGTAAGAAAAAACACCTCCGGGTCCAGTGTCTGTAGGAAGTGAAAAGAAAAAACACCATGACAACAATAATCAAGCCGTAAACTGCAATTGTAGCAACACTGACTCGACTCGGTCCCTTCTTCTTCTTACTCTGTTGTAAGAGAGCTTGAGGTTTGATCTTCGCCATTATGGTTGGCCAAAAACTTCAAATCTCAAGCTCTACAAAAGAAAATCTCATATCATTAACTGAAACATTCAAGCATCGCTTGCTCACAGAAAAACCTCAGATTCAACACAATCATATTAAACACCACATAGAAAACATCGAAAATCCATATCCTTTCTTAAATCCACGCAAATTATCGATATAAAATTCCAACACTCCATAATCAAACTAAGAATTCAAAACTCTAACCTCAAAACCTTACAACTTCAACCAGTGTAGAAGCTAAAATCAATTAAAATTCAGAGGAGAGAAAAAAAAAAAAGTAAAACATAATAACAGTATAAAAATCAAAACGAACAATACCTGATCCTGATCTGTGCTAGGGCTAAATCCAGCGGTTTCTCCAACAATTCCGAACAAAACTATCGGCGAGTTCCGCAGCCGAATAAGGAAAAAGTTGCAGCCTTTAAATTCTACTTCAAATTCTTGTACTTTTCTGATTGCTTCACTGTATATATTTTTTAGTTCAGAAATAAAAAGAAAATTCGATAATATGATATGAAGTCTCTACATTTTATATACGGTGCAAATTAATTTCTTTTAATTTTAATTTACACTCGTTATGACCTGTTCCAAATAAAACGACGACGTTTACTGTTTATGAGTCATTCCACTTAATCAAATTACCACCTCATTCTAATTTGTAACTTGAGTCTTAAACCTCTCAAAATTTCCAGAAAGAAAATTGTGGACTACAATATATACTTCTTGAAAATCGAGCCGAAAATTATTATATTTTTGCCTTATTTGGATAAATATTTGAGAATAAAATATAATGGAAAATTTTAAAGTAATTTCGTTTACTATAATTACTTAAAAAAATGTAAGTTTGAAATGAGAGTTCAAAGATTTAAATTCTATTATACTATATAATTATTTACATAAAGTTTTTTTTAATAATTTCAAAAACTAAGGCAGTCTATACAAAATCTAGAACGTTCATAAAGAATCATTAAATTGGATCAAATTGAAAATGGAGAAAGAGAGGACATCAAAAAATAAAAAGAAAGCTTTTAACAAAGACATTAAATAAGAAAAGACAATGGCCAAATATCATCCCAATATCAAAATCTGCTGTCAAACAATGTCAAAGAATTTATAACAACCAAAAAGAATATTATTACAACTCAAACATGAACTTTGATGAAGAAAAGGCTAACTTTATAAAGTGGAATCAGATAAAAAAGAAAACAAAAATCAAGAAAATCAGATATAGCCTAATGAAAAAGAATGGCTATCACTACCTAAATTGATCCGAAGCTTAACCTAAAGATTTTCCATTGGGATGAAGTTTGCAGTCCTACTGGTACTAGAAATTCGATGTCCCACGAAAACGGATATGCAGAAGGCCACGACTGAGAAGAGAAGAGAAAAGGCAGTAGCTGCGTCCCATGGGCTTCGTTCTGCTACCTGTTTGAGCTTAGGATTACTTGATATGAAATCAAGAAGGATCCAATCACAGCTAATCGAATAGTGCCCTGAGCCATGCCATGATTTCCCATCCTCGGGGTACCAGAATGCAGCTGATAACTTGCTCGATTTACCAATTGTGAACTGAGCATCCTGTTTCAGGCCAAAAATGATCATTTAGTATGAGTTCAACGCATTTCATAAACTAATCACACTGATTTAGTGTAATGTACAAATCTGCATAGCCAGTCGATTTAAGATACGAAGTCTCCACAAATGACAAATCAAGGATAACATGTGCTCACTTAGATGAAGGACCTGGGTGGGAATAGATCGGGCTACTCAACAGGGCCTGTGGCTCGGCCTACTATTGGCTCAGCTCGACTTGGCCTGTTGTTAGGTCTTTTTACAAAAATAGGCTAGATTCAAGCTTCAAAAGCCTATAGAGCCTAACAGGCCAGCCTATGTATAGTGTATTATTATAGAAATATATAATACATATTTTTTAATTGTGAAATATATAATACATATTTTTTAATTGTGCATTATTCAAGAGTTCACTCAGTCGCACACCTTTACAAACATCACCATCAACCCATCTATTCACACAAGTGACACACCACAAGTAAATCCATTCCTCCCACCTTCAACTACTGTCACCAAAAACCCATCATCATCCTTCACAAAGAATTGAGACACATGAATACACGTTTAAGGTAATATATTGATCACTTAAATCAAAATATGCATATTGCAACTGATATGATCGATATCGATAAGTTAAATATTGATATATATATATAATATATATATATAGATTTTGCAACTAACATAATTGACGTCGATAATATTGACAAGTTAGATAAACATGAATATGAATATGACATCTATTTATAGAGAATGTGGAGTAATTATTAAAAATGATATTTATCGGTATATTGATATTGCAAATGATATGGTAGTCCATATTAATATTGATAATTTATATATTGATTTATGCATATCGCAACTGATATGATCGATATCGATAAGTTAAATATTAATATATATATATATATATTTTAAATATTAATATATATATATATATATTTTTTTTTTTGTAACTGATATAATTGACGTTGATAATATCGACAAGTCTAGATTTCATCAATGACATTTATCTTCTATTTTCAACGAAATGTGTACTAAACTTGAGAAAATGACTAAAATTTGAAAATTGCATGGAATGGTGCATTTCTTATGTGTTGACAGCTAAAGCACTGAAAAATCTATGAATCTTAAGTGTATAGTATTGTTATGTTTGTAGGCTTTTAAAAGCCTTTAAATAGCCTTCAGGCCGGCTTATCTACAAATAGATCGGGTTCAGGCAAAAAAAAAAAATATCGCTATCATATATAATAGACCAGACTTAGGCCTTATATTTAAAATTCAGGCTTGGGTCGATTACAAGAAAGCCCAACCTAACCTAGTTTATTTCCACCCTATGAAGGAGTCATAATGTTTCTCTCTTGTTTTGGTATTGTCTTGTATCCAAGGATGAAAATATCGCGATATATTGCGGATACGAATATTGCGATATGAATATTAGGGGATAATGTTTTTTTTCCCGGGTATCACGGATATATTGCGAAGTATCGATATCAGTTTAGTATAGAACAAAACTGGATGAAAATTGAAAAATATCACGGATATATCGTGAAATATCGCAACAACATAAAAAATCACGATTTTTGATGAAAAAAGTTGATTTTGTCATTATTTTCCTAATTTGAAGTTTGTGTCCCATTGTTGAGGGAATATATTGAACAACTTTCAGTCAGTTTTGATTCAATGAATATGAGTAGCAATGATTATAGTGATATGTCTCAAAATTCATATGTTCCTGACATCTATGAAAGTTCACAATTTGGTTGGACTACTCAAGATATTTTTGATCACTCACATCATCAAATGTCTTATGGAGGCCAAAATGTATTGGATTAGTATACACTATCCAATTCATGGTGAAGCAGTTGGACGAAATGGAGCGACATATGAATGACATATGCATAACTATATTAATGAGTACTCTAATGTGATGAGTTGGTATCAGTACTGTTTGGATCAAGATGACATTTCATCTACTATGTTTGATACTAATGTATTCTATGATGTAATTATATCTTATATTATATAATATATTGTCAGTTTTCATTCGACATATAATGTTTATTATCTATATGTTAGTTTTAAATATATTATTTTAATGTGATTTTGAGTGGAATATATGTGTAATGATGTGTAAAAATAATCCCTAAAATTTCATATTAAATTTCCAAAATTTTAATAAGATTTCCGTTGTTTTTTCAAATATTTTGCGATATCGATATGCGATATCGATATATCCATCGATATATCCGTAAAATCAAAATTGCGATACGACATGCGATATCGATATTTTCATCCTTGCTTGCATCTGCTTATGTAATTGTGATGAGACTTACCTGTTCAAGAGAATCCAAGGTTCTCAATGGCCTTGAAAATTCAAAATAGTATGTTCCCTTTTGACCATCCGATGCGTATGGGCTGTCATCCTTTATGAAGCCTGCTTGATAGAAGGTTTATAAGAACAAAATTGATTCTAGAAAAAACTACTTGCTGTCACCATTAACAGTAACAGCCTCCCTAGCATAGAAACGTTAACAAAAGCACAACTACTAGCAAACAATCAACATTCACAATAAAAGAAGAAAAGGAAGAAAGTTCTGATAATTGGATGATTAAACCTTGCCAGCACAACAGAAATGGCGACTCTTTGTTGTAAACATTGCACTATATCATAAAGAAGTCTAGTGTATGGAAATCATCTGAGGCTTTAAGTTCAAGGCAATTTACAAAGTGAAAAAGAAGAACCAAGTTGACTTAATAAATGAGGTTTTCAGCTAGGGAATTCTTTAAAATGGCTTCATATCAGTCATGCCAACACACACAAAATCCATATCTAAAAATCTTTTTTAGTCGTGGCGTTGTGCATATTTACAATTTTATAAAAAACCATGTTATATTCT
The DNA here is from genome assembly GCA_028654395.1 of Scutellaria barbata. Taxonomy (NCBI): domain Eukaryota; kingdom Viridiplantae; phylum Streptophyta; class Magnoliopsida; order Lamiales; family Lamiaceae; genus Scutellaria; species Scutellaria barbata. Next base: position 25,488,030 of record CM053649.1, read on the forward strand.
GAAAGTACAAACAACCCCCTCAACAGGTGCAGTTTGTGAAAAGATAAAAAAGAACAAATGTCAAGGATGGCATTTTCAAGTCTTGTAAGAGAGCTTAGTTTTCTTGTAATCAGACTAAACCTCGGCTAGTGTAGCAACAATCCTTTTTATATATTGCAATTGTGGAAAATAGAACAGCCAAAAAAAAAAAACAGAATGGAGAAGAGAAACTTTTCTGGTGAGCTTACTTGAGTGGTCATTCAAGCTACTGTGCCACCATGAACCTTGCCAATCATTCTGCGCAGTGCTGTCGTTTCCTAATTTAAATGGAATTAAACATAAGCATAATGAGAAAAGAGATAAATGCATGAATTAGTGATTCGAGTATGCTAAAGGTAGGCCGAAATATAGACAATCTTAAGATTAAGGTCTGATGCCACCCTGTTCTGAAAAAAAAAAAAGAACTAAGTCCTGCAAATTCTGGTTCAAATCTCAACAGATGTAATCAAGAGAAAGTACGTACCAAAAATTACTCTTAAAATGAGTAAATATATCTGTCATTGTATATATGTTGATTCCCTCAGGAAATTATTTTTGGTTACTGGCAAAGAAATAATGGACAATAACCATGTCATGTCATTACACGTATGTAAAATATGAAGAAAACATTCCCTTTTGCAATTCAAGGCCTCGTCTTCAAAGTTTTGTCTTACAAAGGGCATTGTTCTTACACATCCAATCTATCTATCATCCATAAAGATAATGTGCAACGAAAGAAAAGGAAGAACTAATTTTGTTCAGTGTACGTTAAGTGGGATGAGAAAATGCAGCAGATGACCACATGAAAGGAAACAACATTTAGAGGTAATGTGAATAATCCTAATTGACTGCTTCTCTCGAGATGCTTTGAATAGTCCACCTTCATACTAACAAGTTACAAATAGAAGCAACAATTTGGATGGATGGCACAAAAAATGAGGCAAACAAACCTGAAGGGCCAAGGCCATCGAGAAATCTACAATGCGGGTTCCAAGCAAACACATCCACCAAATGACCAAACCTGTTAGTTGGGACCATAACACGAAACAATGTTAGATTATATTGGCAATCCAAAAGCCTACCCCTATGAAAATATATAGTACCAAACTACTTTACCTGTCACCTCCATAACCTTGTCTGTTGTCAACTGGATTTCCGCCATAGAGTCGTCCAGGAATGGCATTTCCAAGTGAGAAGTGCATGATATCAACTTCATGTCCGCGGCAAGTCTTGTTAGTGCAAGTATTTGGTCCTTCTTCACAGCCTCCCATCTTACAGTACATAAATTTTTCTTAGTTCAGAAGATGCATATATCAAAGAACGAAAGAAGCAAAACAAGATGTCGAAGTGGCCGAGAAGTCACACTGTAGACTTACTCTATGATAGGTCGCATTTTCACCAATTTGAAACATCAAAGCAACAGATGCGCATTTAGTACTGTCTCTGCATGAGCCGGAAATAGCAAGATGGAGTTCATATCAGTGTAAACAACGGAATCACCAACGAGAAGGTCTCAAGGTGAATAAGAATTGAATATTCAAATAAAACATCATAAAACCTCAAATGAAAGGAGATCATAACATTGCAAGACTACTATATCTAAGACCACCGCGATTAAGATTCTCTACTCTGATCGCAATTTCATGGCAAAACACAACTATGCATCGGCCATTCCAACTATTAACATCATAACTAAAGTACGATAATTCAGTGATCTCCAGAACAAATTGTATATCCATCATAGCATATTCGAAAAAATGAGCAATTAACACCATATCAATAGAATCCATTCCAAAAATATTCTGTTTCATTCATCAAATTTATCCAAAGTAAACACACACATGATTTCCTACAAAGATATTTCACAAAAATCCAGAAACAATACCCTTGAGTATAGACATAGTTCCCATCAACTTGCAACATGAAATACGCCTCTTTACCGTCATGCACTGCCTAATATTAAACGAAACCACACGAATTAATACGAAATAATTAATCAATTCAAACACAAATAAATCAAATATATTTCCGATCTTCATCTCACACCTTCAGAGTCATTTTTCCAGCATTGTATTCCTTATCAGCGTCCGGGTCGAGAGCGGGCAACAGTGGGAAATTCGACCCGTCAATATCCTTCCAGTCGTCCACTTTTCCGTCGACTGTGATGATGCCGGGTCTGAACTCGGACTGAACTCGGATCCCAGAGCTCGAATCGCAGTGCCATTCCCCAGACTCCTCGTGTGAGTCGACTTTTCTGATCCGGGTCGGGTCGAACAATACAGCTGCAATTAGAAGCAATAGAGCTTGAGCACGAATCATCGCTGCGATGGAGGAAGATGATTGAAGGGAATGGCGTTGGACTTCACTTTCACTGTATTTTTTCAGGGCGGCTTATAGTTTCGGTAGTTTACATCTGCTGAATTCTCCAAAATAAGACTTTTCTCTTGTTTTCTTTTAATATTTAATAATTCAGTTAATTAAATTTGCAATTGTCGTTAACATATTTTCAACTAGATGATGCTAACATATCTGAACATAAAACTTTAGAGATAACTCTATTTTAACACTTACTAGTTTTGGACCGTGCATTGAAGGAGCTTCATAATTCATTTAATTAATATTTTTTTTAATTATATATTTATTACAATAATTTTATTTTAGGGGATATGATTATTATAGTTATTAATGGGAAAAGTTGCCAACGTTGATATTTTATCATTTTCAATATTTGTTATTCTATATATATATATAATACTTTATATATATATATATATATATTATAGTAATTCATTATGCATTTAATGACAATGATGAACAATGAGAGGAGGAACAAGAAGAGGAGAGGTGAAAATAGAGAAATTGTAATGATTATTTAAAAGAGATATATATAAACTCTAAATTTCTTCAAAATGTTGAGGTGTTGCCTCCAAATTTTTCCTAAATATTTAGATAATGAGTTTTGATAATCAAATCCTATTTTTATAAATATATATTCGCAAATTTACCATAAATATTATAATAATCAAATCACAAACTAACTTTGACTTTTGAAATATGTAATATATATATATATATATATATATATTGAAAATTAACACGTAATACATAATTAATCTCCTATTTAATGTGAGTGCAAGCTTACGTGTACGTTAAGTAGTTAAAAAAATAGGGAATCTCCCACAAATGGGCCGGTTTATCAAATGAGGCCCAAACAATATAGCCCATTATACCAAGTCGAAATTGGCCATTCACCTGGGCCAAGTAAACGGGCCTACAACTACAAAGGCCCGTGATCTAACTGGTAACCGGTAGGTATGTCGCGCGTGGGTGCCACGACTTATAAAGAGAGTGAGCGAAGGGGCACCCGAAACCATAACGTTAAGTCTTTTTCTTCCACATTTTAGGCCAAAATCCAAACAACAAAATCTCCGAGGTGGAAATTTCAATGTCTGAATACTAAATCAGCTCTATTCGTTATTCTTATTATACTCTTTGTTTTCAAGGTTTTAAAGAAAATTAAAAAAATGTAAAAGATAAATTTGAGAGCTGGTTTCGATCACTGATTTGATTCGTTACTTTATTTAGTATAGCGATCGCTGACTCTCTCTCTAGAATCTCTCTCTCTCTGAACTGTCAAAAGGGGGCGAAAAAAGCCCACCTTTTTATCTACAAGTGATGCAATGGCCTCCTCAACTCCGCCCGCGCACTGTACACTCACCACCACCAAACCCTACCAGAACCACCACATCCACAACCTCCAAAACCACACCCGCCACCAGCGCAACGCCTCGCAGCAGCACCATAGCTGGGCCCACAAGAAGGTTACCTTAAACAATCAGCCTTCTCATGCCGCCGCCGCCGCCGCCCCGAGGGTTCCTCCCCCCTCCGCCGCCGCGGTCGGAAGCTCCAAGCTTTCCTGCCTATCGGCGGCGGATTTCTCCGGTCGGCGTTCGACGAGATTCGTCTCGAAAATGCACTTTGGTCGCCCTAGGTCCACCGCCTCCGGCCACCACTCCGCCACCGCCGAGGAGGCTCTCCAGCAGGCTGTTAATTGCGGCGGCGAGGTAAAATATTTGGATAACGTTTTGCTTAGTTTCGAGTCGAAGCTTTGTGGGACTGATGATTATACGTATTTGCTGCGTGAGCTAGGGAATAAGGGGGATTGGGTGAAAGCAATGCGATGTTTTGAATTTGCTATTGGTCGAGAAAAGAGGAGGAATGAGCTGGGGAAATTGGCTAGCTCCATGATTAGTGTTCTTGGTAGATTAGGCAAAGTTGATTTAGCCAAGAAAGTGTTTGATGAGGCTGTGAATGAGGGATATGGCAATACTGTTTATGCTTATTCTGCTCTGATTAGTGCTTATGCAAAGAGTGGGTATTGTGATGAGGCTATTGGCGTGTTTGAGAGTATGAAAAACTCGGGCTTGAAGCCCAATTTAGTGACTTACAATGCTTTGATCGATGCGTGTGGGAAAGGGGGAGCGGATTATAAGAGGGCTTCGAAGATATTCAATGATATGTTAGAGAATAGGGTGCAACCAGATAGAATCACCTACAATTCACTTCTTGCAGTTTGTAGTGGTGCAGGGTTGTGGGACATTGCTAGGAGCTTGTTCGATGAGATGGTGTATAGAGGGATCAATCAAGATATTTATACCTATAATACCCTTTTGGACGCTGCATGTAGTGGTGGACACATGGATGTGGCCTTTGAAATAATGGCTGATATGCCTGCAAAGAATATCTTCCCCAACGAGGTAACATATAGCACCATGATTCGTGGGTGTGCCAAGGCGGGGAGACTCGATAGGGCACTCAATTTGTTCAATGAGATGAAGTTTGTGGGCATTAAATTGGACAGGGTTTCGTATAATACTTTGCTTGCTATTTATGCTAGTCTTGGTAGATTTGACGAGGCTTTTGCTGTTGGTAAGGAGATGGAGAGCATTGGGATTAAGAAGGATGTTGTCACTTACAATGCTTTGTTGGATGGATTTGGAAAACAGGGGATGTATGATAAGGTTAAGGAGCTCTTTGCGGAGATGAAAAGGGAACGTCTCCATCCTAATTTGCTAACTTATTCTACATTAATAAGTGTTTATTCTAAAGGAGATTTATACAAAGAGACAATGGAGGTTTACATAGAATTCAAGAGACAAGGCTTGAAGGCAGATGTTGTTTTCTATAGCAAACTGATTGATGCGTTGTGCAAGAAAGGGCTGGTGGTATTATCTGCATTGTTGCTTGATGAGATGATGAGGGAAGGGATCCAACCTAATGTTGTGACCTATAATTCAATCATTAATGCCTTTGGTCAATCGGGAACTCTCGGTTATTTTGAATCTCGGTCAGAATCCTCAAAACTAGCTGTTCTTCAGCATGATCCCAACAGCGAGGTGGAAAATAAAGAGGATGACAGAATCATAGAAGTTTTTAAGCAGTTGGCTTGTGGGAAATTGAGGGAGAATGATTGGAGGGGTAAAAAGGACTTTCGATGTGTTTTGAGTGTATTCCGTAAGATGCACGAGATGGAAATAAAGCCTAACGTTGTTACTTTCTCAGCAATTCTTAACGCTTGCAGGTATAATTTATTCAGCACATCTTATGTATGTCAAATTTTTGCTGCTTCAGATATGACATGATATTATAACTTTTATATCAAAGTGCTAGCAAGTTGAAGTTCTTCAAATGCACTAAACTCCTCATTTTAGGAAAAAACTAGAAAGTGTATTTGAATGAAGTTTAAGGCTTCAATTCCACTCATACTTGGAAAAACTTCAGATTGTGGAATTAGTTGTATAAGTTGTGTGTGATTGCAGCTATTGTAATTCATTTGAAGAAGCGTCATTGCTGCTGGAGGAACTGCGTCTTTTTGATAATCGTGTATATGGAGTGGCACATGGGCTTCTCATGGGTCATAATGAACACACTTGGTCCCAAGCTCTATTACTTTTCGATGAGGTCAACCGAATGGATTCTTCAACGGCATCTGCCTTTTACAATGCTTTGACCGACATGTTGTGGCACTTTGGCCAGGTAATTTACTTATTTAGCAATTTTTATTTTTTTCTGATAAAACAATGGTGCTTGGAAATAATAATAGTAAGATTTGATGTTATTCACAAATGCATGTTTAATACATTGACTCATGACTACTTCAGTATAAATATTGAGATTTTTTCTGATGGACTAAACAAATTGCTATGCCTGAATTTGAAGTAAATATGTTTTCAAGTGTCTCGCCCTCCATTTGTTCGGCTCTTCTGGCAGTGAGCCTATTCAGTTCTTGAAGTTTAGACACAGTTAAATATCTGAAACTACTGACTTCTGGTAATTCACCTTGAAAAAAGAACTTTTGATAATAATAGCATTTGATTGTAGTGCTCACTTTAGTGATTGTAGTTTCAGTGCTTTTCTTGTTATGAAGTCAGTTTTGAACTTAACAGAAACGAAAACATAGCATTTGAATGCTCAATTATAAGCTTAATGCAATGACTTGACTGAAAGCGTATGGTATCTTCAAAGATCTTTCTTTGTTGCCTTCTAGTGTTGGTGAGTCACAATAATGTCAGTAGCTGAAGTAGTACAGTGGCCGATGTTCAATATGATTTTTTCTAAATATCATTTGAATTAAAGGATTTGAGTTTGAAATCTATAATGAGAAATCCAATATTTGACAAGATATCTAACATTCCGTACGGTTATGTAAATAGTTCAAGTGAGCCAGACATCTGAGTTAGAAGCGTCGTGCTGATGAAGATTGGTATAATAAAGTGTAATATTTTTTGATTTCTATTTCTCTTATCCAGAAACAAGTTTCTTGAATTGTGATGCTAACATTAGTCATTGCATTTCAGTACTTTCCTCTTCTGCTAGTTCAGTGCTTCACAAAAAGCCTTCTACAAAGATTTATGAGATTAAAAATAGAAGATATTCATACTTTTATTACATCATGGAGAATAGTTCGTTGAAAGGGTCTTTCTGTGTTTCAATTCTTTAAACATATATATCTCGTCCAGAAACGAGGTGCCCAACTCGTAGTTCTTGAAGGAAAACGTCGAGAAGTATGGGAAAACACATGGTCCACTTCTTGCCTCGATTTACATCTCATGTCGTCTGGCGCTGCACGAGCCATGGTCCATGCCTGGTTGCTCAACATTCGATCTATCGTCTACGAAGGCCATGAATTGCCAAAGCTACTAAGGTACTACTCAATTTTCACCATCACCAATCATACCTTCTTGATTTATTGGATTGGATCACTTAAAATATTGTAAAAATGCAGCATATTGACGGGATGGGGGAAGCACAGCAAAGTAGTAGGTGATGGTGCAGTGAAACGGGCCATTGAAGGTCTGCTCGTGAGCATAGGTGCTCCATTTGAGGTGGCGAAGTGTAATATCGGAAGGTTCATATCGACGGGGTCGGTGGTGGCAGCGTGGTTGAAGGAATCGGGGACGTTAAAAGTGCTGGTTCTTCAAGATGACAGAAACCATCATGGCAGTAAAAGGTTTGATCTTGTTCCCACTTTACAACACTTGCCATTGTAATAGTAGATGGGACAATGTTGCCAAGATTTCTAGTGTGTAATAAATGAAATTAAACTCCACTTCCCCTTTCTCTCTCTCTCTCATTAACTACCATGTGCTTTTGTGGATTGCGCGTTTGCTGGTTGTTTGGGTAGTTATGAATCTATTAATTTATACTTTAAAGTGTATGGAAAAACTCTTTTAAAATATATGTAGTATTTAGGGGAAAATATCTAAGGTCTGTTTAGATGAATTCGAGGAGAAATTTAAAATTGATAATAGCAACAAATTTATGGTATTTGGATTGATATGGATTCAAAATCTATATATTACTTTCATTTTGTATTAATTTTAAAATTATTTTGACGCATTTCAAATCCAATCTAACTTGTAAATCTGCAATTTCAAATAGAGCCCAAAATCTTGAGAATTAATTTAGTTTTGGACCATATTACAAGTTTGCAGCTAACAGTATAAATATATAAGGGCTTATTTTGAAAATAGAATTTTGCATTTTATATGTTTTAAAATTATTTTCTTTACCCTTTAAAAAAAAAATCTTCGTAGTTTAATTATTGAAGAGATTAAAAAAAAAAACACTACCCCTTGTCATAATGTAAAAAACTTTTCTATCCTATTTTTATAAAAATAATTTTTTTACTCATTTTTAAGATATTTTGCTAAATACATCCCAATATTACTCCTTAACTGATTCAAATACATTATTTGAATATAAAATTTAATATTTCAAAATAAATAAAATTCTATAATCCCAAATTTTTGAAAAGTTTGAAAATTCATTTCTGAAACATCAATGACGGATGAAAATCCTGGGACACAACTCTAATTTTATTGGTGAATTTGAATATGTTGTGCGGTAATGATCGGATCTGAGATGAGAATGATATTTTGTGCGTAATGATCAAATCTAAGATGAGAAGGATTCATACATATAATTACATAAAAAATGCGTACACGATAATCATGTATTTTATGCTCGTGTACAAAAAAATTTAAAATCATATGGATTAGATCATGTTGAAATCTAAACGATAGTATTTAAATGTTTATTAAATTATAATTATACCCACACATCTTCATACATAAATATAAAAAAAAAAATCCAAATGAGTTTGGTTGAAGCACAATATTCAAATCTTAGATAATTTTCCTCAAAAATGGGATTTTTGTTGAAGCATCGTATTCAAATTTTGAAAAAAAAATTTCCCAAATAAACATATCTTTACCGGATAACTAAATTTTCGAATTTTTTTTCCTAAATAAACATATCTTTAATTTTTTTTTACATGTTAGCATTTGAAAAGTAATTGTTAGAGACTTATGTCCATCAGAGATTTTTATAGAAAAATTCGATATAAAATATAATATAGTGTATTTAGGTTAAATTTTAAATACATAGATATAAAATATATTGTTAAGTTATTTTGAGGACAAATTTGACATATTACCATCTATATTGAGTAAAAAAGTAGTATATAAAGACATAAAAGTAATTTGGCTTATGAAAAAGGGTAAAAAGAAACATTTTCACTTAAAAAAAATGAGTTTGAGTTTGAGTTTTTGGAAGTGGGGCACTGTCTCATGGAATCTTGTATAAATTTTATGAATATATACTAATCATAGAATGGCTATATCCCAGATTGTCAATGGTAAGAGGGTCTAAAATGTGAAAAGAAAAACAAAAACCTTTAATTGCATATATGATTTGTACGATTAGAAGATTAAGTAATCATAAAGAATTATCGGATATTGATCATTTTATATTTAAAATTAGGTGAAAAGAAGTAAATGTTTGAGAGAACATATAGAACGTAAGTGCAGAAACATCTTATCAGACAGCTAACCTGTATTAATTAAGGTTATATAAGTCAAGGTGTGGAGAACTGAGAATGGGATATGAGCCAAAATTGAGTAATAAAAGGGATAATAGGTGGTTGAGAGTTGGATTGCAATAATGCAAAATCTGCACCGCCACATGATACAATGTGTTAAAGGTCAATAGCTATTTTGACAAATTTTTTGAAGTTGGGTTAATGTTTAAGGACAATGTCTCTGTCCCAACTGCATGCATTTATGAGCTTTCTCCCACTAGATCCTATATATAGTATCAATAGATCGATGCATGCTACACGGAAAGTTAAACATTTGCTTGCTGTTTTCGGGTTGCTTCATCACATATTTGATAGGTGAAAAATGGGGAAGTTTTGTAAGAATGATGGGGTGTTTGTTATGATCTTGTTGTTGGGTTTGTTCGTTTGGCAAATTGTTGATGGGCGGATGATTGAGAAGGAAACGTTTGGAGGAGGTGGCATTGGGGGTGGAGGGGGAGGGGGATTTGGAGGTGGCGGAGGTGCTGGAGGAGGGTTTGGTGGAGGAGTAGGAGGTGGTGGTGGTGCTGGTGGTGGTTTTGGTGGAGGAGTGGGAGGTGGTGGTGGTAAAGGTGGTGGTTTTGGTGGAGGAATAGGAGGTGGTCATGGCGGTGGAATTGGTGGTGGAGCCGGAGGTGGTGCTGGTGGTGGTTTTGGTGGAGGAGCTGGAGGTGGTGCTGGTGGTGGATTGGGAGGTGGTAAAGGTGGTGGTTTTGGTGGAGGAGTTGGAGGTGGTAATGGAGGTGGCATTGGTGGTGGAGCCGGAGGTGGTGCTGGTGGAGGATTAGGAGGCGGTCATGGTGGTGGTATTGGAGGAGGAGCAGGTGGAGGTGGTGGATTAGGAGGTGGTGTTGGGGGAGGACTAGGAGGAGGTCATGGTGGTGGTATCGGTGGTGGTGGTGGTGCTGGTGGTGGACTGGGAGGTGGAGCAGGAGGTGGTGCCGGTGGAGGACTAGGAGGCGGTCATGGTGGTGGTCTTGGTGGAGGAGCCGGTGGAGGCGGAGGATTAGGAGGCGGTCATGGTGGTGGTCTCGGTGGTGGTGCTGGAGGAGGACTAGGAGGCGGTCATGGTGGTGGAATTAGCGGTGGTGTAGGTGGAGTAGGAGGCGGTGCTGGAGGAGGAATCGGAGGAGGCAGTGGTGCCGGAGGAGGATTTGGAGGCGGCAAGGGTGGTGGCATTGGTGGAGGCGCAGGTGGTGGTGCCGGAGGAGGATTTGGTGGTGGAGCAGGTGGAGGTGGTGGAGTTGGCGGTGGATTTGGAGGCGGAAAAGGTATTGGCGGCGGTTTTGGTGGAGGAGCCGGAGGAGGCGGTGGATTTGGCGGAGGAGCTGGCGGTGGTGGAGGTTTTGGCGGTGGACATTAGTTTATATTCAATGGTGCTTCTTATAGGACAAAACATCGTCCAACTATAGTGAGCATGCATGCATGGCATGTTCTCAATTCCTACTAAGTTGTAATACAATTTTCTCAAATTGCTTGAATAATCATATAAGAAAATTATAAAAGTTGCCTATATTTCATTTTTATAATGATACAAATCATATAATAATAGAAGAGAATTGAAGATCATGAGATAAAATATGATTATTTAAAAACTAATCAACAATTTTATATTTCTAATAAAAGTAATGTTTATTTTCCAGAAAAAACAATATCACATTCCCGTTAAGAATACTCTCATAGCTTTTAATATAATGTGTACACTATTGATGTGGCATAGCCCAATGAGTTCTTTTAATGGTTATATAGTAATTTAAAATCGATTTTCTTAAATCAAATTCATGGTGGTGGACAAATTAAAATTTATAGTACCATGATTAGCAGGAACATTTCATTACTAAAAGGACACCCGAGTAGCTAACTTTATGCAAATAATAATAAATGAGGTGACCAAAAGTGAAGACATATATCAATCGATTATAAATGCTATATAGTACATAATTCAAGAAGCCAAAAATGATTACAACTAATGAGAAGAATGTAAAATGATGTTACAAATAGAGGATGAGTTTGAATTTAATTAGAAACATAATACACTAATTTACAAAATATAAAAATTATACAATGCAATGAAGCCTAAAAATGACATATAAAATGAGCCTAATAAGACTTACATATTTCATTTAGTATTTATAAAAATCTCATTGTTCCTCATTTACAAGCTATAGCAGACGTTATAGAACACATGCAAAATTGCAAGAATCAAGTACTTCATAGTTAAAAAGAGAATATTTTATTTTTTAATGAAAATATCTGTATCACCAATTATATAAATGGAAAGCAAAGCTCAATTTGAATTACAATATAAAAAATGTAATAAATTATCCTAACTGGAAAGAGAAGGGAGAAAAAAGCAATAAAAATCATGAAATTGAACCTTGGAATTATAGAATTTGTTCATTAGTTTATATTCTCTTGTCTTAAATGTTGGGGAATTTTAGATATTGCAAGTTGTGTGAGAGAATATACCAAATAGATACAAAAAGAGAGCAATAAACAAGAAGAAATATACTCTTTTCAAATACACAACTTGATCAACTTGATTGCGTGTATATATATATATATATATATATATATATATATTAGCACTCTCATATACCAGGTGTACATACAATGCGGGTCGATCCAGATCAGCGAGTTTTTTTTTTTGATTTTTTTGTTCCAGGTCAAAACCTTTATGTACAAAGTTGGTGACTTTTATATACAAATTCTGTAACTTTTATATATAAATTATGTGACCTTTATGTTGAATAGCTTAGAAAAAAATGAAGAATTTCAGTAAAATTTGTATATAGATACATTTATGTTATATTCATATGACCCTTATGTATGTTTATTTGATATTTATGTATAAATATTCATACATTTATATATTACATAAATGTATGAATATATAAATGTATAAATATTTGCACATAAATGTCATATGAATATATATAAGGGTCACATGAATATTACATAAAAGTATTTATGTACAAATTTTACTGAAAAGGTCATAGCATTTGTACATAAAGGTCACTAAATTTATACATAAAGGTCAAGACATAAAATTTATAGAAAAAAAAAATTCATTGGATCCGGATCGGGTTGACCCAAATTGCACAAATTTTAGATCCATATACCAGGTGCACAGGAAAATTTGTCATATATATATAATATATAATATGAGGGATATCATTTTTTTAAGACCATTTCACAAATTAATTCTGCAAGATGTGAAATTTACAATATATTTATAAATTTTTAAAAGTATATATTGATTATAGCAGATCAATCTCGTTTTATAAATATTATCCTCGTTTTATAAATAATATCCATGAGATTGCCTTATAAAAGTTTGTGTTAATATGAATATGGCATCTAATACCTTTTTGTAGAGGAATATTGATCAAATAATGGCTAAAGAGGATGCGAATTGAGAGATTCTAATTTTGCCAAGGTTTTTTGTATGTGTGGTCAATTTTTTTATTTGTAGTAGTCTTAACAAAGATAAATAAACAAAATAATAATGAATTTTTATATTTTGGTTCCTATAAGTTTTGATTTTTTAATCAGGTCCATATATTTTAATGTGTAAAGATTTGGTCCGTGTACTTTTAATGGATCTCTGTACTTTCAACTTTGTCTGAATTAGATTTTTATACATAATTTCATTTATTAAAAAAAAAAAAACTAAAAATTGAGTCATTTTACATTCATTTATATAAAAAATCATTATGCAAAAAACTAGGTACAACCTAATATTAATAAATAGAGGCCAGATTTAAAAATTAAAAAAACCCAAATATACTATTTTTCTTCCTAGTAATAGTAATTATAATAACGAAAGAAGAAGATGGATCATACGCTAATAATGGCCCAATATTCATATATTTATTCTAGAGATCCATCACTTAAGCCCATTAGATAGACGGAAATTAACTATTATAACCTCAGCATTTTCTTCTTTTTTCTTTTAATCTTTTGTTTTCCCTTCACTTATCCTTTCAATTTTGATTTTATTGTCCCCAATATATTTGTTATACAAATAAAATATGCAATTTCGCTAAATATAATCATAAACACCTGCTAATATTTTTATTGAGAGAATTTGAGGTATACCATTACTTTGGTGATTTACAATTTTCTGTATTAGTTAATGATTCTTTTTTTATTTATGTTTTTAGATACAAATGTGTATTCTGATTCATTTTTTTTGACTAAATTACAAATCAAATACATTAATTTCAACAATATAAATACGAGATAGTTGAGCCATACAATTATGGGAAACTCGTTTTATGCACCTAACTTGCAAAAATAGTAAATTAGTCCAATTAAAATATAATAATGAAGAATTTAATTAAACGAATACTTCAGCCTTCTTACGATAATTTCATATTGTAATATTATATCTCCTGTTAAAATACATATTTTATTTATTAAAATTACAATAAAAAAATCATGATTATAATTATCTGGAAAGACCAAAATCTTGAGAAAATGTTTAATATAAATTTTAAAAAAAACCTATATTTTGATTACCGGATCTTGATATTCACAATTGTTTCTATACACCAGGTGCACGGATACTAGATCCGTGCAATCGGGTCAACCAGATCCAAAAGTGTCTTTCACACACCTCACGCGCGCCTCACACGCCCCCACGCGCCCAAATCCTAACCCAAATCCTAACTCAAATTCTAGTTCTGCTGTATATTGACATAACCTTGTAGTTTAGCGAACTTAACCTTTTAGTTATATGCACATAACCTTTTGCAATGATGAGTAGTGAAAAAAGTATAAGTTATTCACTGAAAAGGTTATGAAATTTGTACATAAAGGTTATATTATTACAGTATAAAGGTTATATCATTACAACATAAATGTTTCGGCTATATTGAATTTTTATAGTGAAAAAACTATAAGTTATTTATTGAAAAGGTTATGAAATCTGTACATAAAGGTTATACTATTACAACATAAATGTTATATTATTACAACATAAAGGTTTGGGTTATATTACATGAATTTTTATAGTGAAAAAAGTCTAAGTCATTCAGTGAAAATGTTATGAAATCTGTACATAAAGGTTACACTATTACAACATAAAGGTTATGACATAAATTAAAAAAAAAAAAAAAGACGCGGATTCGGGTTAAACCGGACCCGACCCGTATGCCCAATTGCATGGATCATGACTCATGCACCTAGTGCACACAAACACTACTCCTTGATATTATATCAACATCGTCAATAAATTAATACTTATTTTATAAATTATGAATTGATACACGTATATCAATCATATATGATTTAAGCAAAGTTACAACTTACATGCTGATATTTTTACAAAGTTGATAGATCCAATCACTATATGATCGGCTGTAGATTAATGTGGTGCAATTGCATTCGCAAAAATATATCAAAAAGAAATGAATGTTTAGGAGAAATCACAATGTAATTATGATAAGGTTGATTAGTAAGTGTTAATGATTATTTACTTATAATTAACAAATGTACGATAAATTATTTTAGTATCGTTTCAACTATATGACATTCAATTCAACTAATATAAAAAAGAGTATAATTTTTGTAAGATTGTTTTATATATTAAACAGATCCATTCACAGAAAATGAGTTAGAGTTTTGTAGTAGAGCTTCCGATCATGGATCATTTTATATTATTGTTGTTGAATTAATACATTTTTATTTATCAATAAATTTTTATAATTTATTTTAGAAATTTATTCATTTTTAATATATAGTTTGACTTCAGATAAACGATAAAGCAAATTGAAAATATATTAAATTATAGGTGTAAATTGAAAAAAAAAAAAGTAGATAAATAAAGAACTGGAAATCTTAGAGAAGACAAAATTAGAGTTGACACTTATTTCCCTTAAAATTGACCTTAGACCACTTTTATTGGTGACATTTGGTGGATGTTTCCACCAAGTCTCCACCAAATGTCACCACTTATATTAATTAAATAATATGAGAGAGAATGAGAATGTCATGATATTGGTCACATGGTGATCAATGTCATGACACTTATTTTGTGTACAATTTATACACGTGTCATTTTTCTATTGATCTCGATTAATTTTTTTCGAATATAATTTTAAATATTAATATTGAAAATAATTTTTATTTTAAAAAAATATTAAAAAATATCGAAATTCATAAAAAAAAATTCTCTATAAATAGAGTTCAATATTGACATATTTATTCACCAATCCAAAATTCATTCTCATTTGTCTCACAATCTCAAGTTCTTTTTTTGGGAAATTATGGATCCTAATAATCCAAATTATTTTTCAGATTCTCAAAATTACCCAAACTTTCAATCTTTTTTGAATTCTGAAGATTTTCCAAACTCTCAATATTTTGAAAACTCTCAATTTTCTCCAAATCTCAATCAAGTTCCTAGCAAAACACCACAAAATATCTCTCGAAATTTATTCCAAAATTCGCAATAGAGAAGCTCATAATGCTCTTAAAAATAACTTGGTTGAGCATATTTGGAACAAATTTGGTATTGATAATTAAATATATAATTTATAGTTTGATTATTGTAATTTCGATTTCGTATTTCAATTATTGTAATTTCGATTTCGTATTTCAATTATTGTAATTTATATTTCGTATTTCAATTATTGTAATTTCGATTTAGTTTATTGTGAAATATAATAAAAAATATGCTCACAAAATAATATATAATTATTAAATATTGAAAAAAAAATATTGAGTTGGGTTGGGTTGGTGTCACTAATAAACTATGAAAATGTTGGAATTAGATTGGATTGTGGGTTGTGTAGGTGGAAGAGAGAAAATTAATATTTTAATATTGAGTTGGATTGAATGGATGTCACTGATAAAAGTAGTTTTAAGTGAACTGTAAAGGCAAATTTTCCCTAAGAAAAATATATTTATAAATCCCATTCATGAAAAAAAAAAATATCTTAAATATAGTTAGTATACAATTAATGTAGAAGTTTCCCGTTCTAACGATTTCCTTCTCAACACTCCACTCTTCAAACAGTACAAATTCTTCCCAACCATCGATTCATTGCACACGTGTTATTCTGCTATTAAATAAAAAAAATCGTATTATCAATATCAATATATATAAAATCAAACAAAATCTCTGTATTAGAAGAACTAATCAGCAAGTCTTTTTCCATGGATACCCCTATACTCCACTGCTATCATATTGAGCTTTCACTTACCATTTCCAATGGTATAAAGGAAGAAGATAGAATCACAGAGCATAAACCGCCCAACCCTTTTCTTTTGATTCTTTTCTTAATATATTTTTTTCTTCATTATTTTATTTATTTATTTATTTATCTCCAACTCTATATATATCTCCCCTCACATCATATTTTCCTCATCTATCAAACCACCTCTGTTTCTCCCCTGTTTTTGCTCTGTTTTCTGCTTCCATGGCGCCACCAAATGACCCAATCAATTCCATTTTTACCCCTCTAATTCCTACCAAAAAAGACAGTGCTTTGGACCTCGTAGGTAGCACACTCTACGTCAATAATGTCCCATTGTTGTCTGAAATCCCAAGCAATGTTACTTTCAAAAGCTTCTCTTCGATTTGTCACTCGTCCGAAGCTCCTTCTGACCTGTTTGACAGAGCCGAGGCTCTGTCAAACAAGGGAGGCTTCCTTGGGTTCTCTCAGAGAGAACCCTCTGACAGGCTGACAAACTCCATCGGAAAATTCACCGGCAGAGAGTTCGTCAGCATTTTCCGGTTCAAGACATGGTGGTCCACTCAGTGGACCGGGAAATCCGGGTCGGATATCCAGATGGAGACCCAATGGGTCATGCTGAACGTGCCGGAAATAGACTCATACGTCGTCGTAATACCCATCGTTGACGGGAAGTTCCGGTCGGCTCTTCACCCCGGAAAGGATGGGCACATGCTGATATGCGGTGAGAGCGGTTCGTCCAAAGTGAAAACGACGTCGTTCGGTGCGATCGCATACGTCCACGTGTCGAAAAATCCTTACACCTTGATGAAAGAAGCGTACACAGCTGTCAGGGTTCATCTGAACACGTTCAAGCTCATCGAAGAGAAGGCTCCGCCGCCACTGGTGAACAAGTTCGGGTGGTGCACGTGGGACGCGTTTTATCTGACGGTCGAGCCAGCTGGAATATGGAACGGAGTTAAGGAATTTTCCGATGGAGGATTGTCGCCGAGATTCTTGATCATCGATGATGGATGGCAGAGCATCAACATCGATGGTCAAGACCCTCATGAGGATGCCAAGAATCTTGTCTTGGGTGGGACCCAAATGACTGCTAGGCTTCATAGGTTTGATGAGTGTGAGAAGTTTAGGAAGTATAAGGGTGGGTCCATGACGGGGCCCAATAAGCCCTACTTTGATCCCAAGAAGCCGAAGATGCTGATCAACAAGGCTATTGAGATCGAAGTAGTTGAGAAAGCCCGTGACAAGGCAGCTTTGTCTGGTGTCACCGACTTGTCTCAGTATGAAGTTCAAATGAAAAAGCTACAACGCGAGCTTGATGAGATGTACGGAGGTGAAGGAGACGAGAAGGGCCCGAGCAAAGGGTGTTCTAGCTGCTCGTGCAAGTCGGATAACTCTGGACTGAAAGCGTTTACGAGGGATTTGAGGACCAATTTCAAAGGACTGGACGATATATACGTTTGGCACGCATTGGCGGGTGCTTGGGGAGGAGTTAGACCCGGTGCTACTCATCTCGAGGCCAAGATTGTGCCTTGCAAGTTGTCTCCAGGCCTCGATGGAACCATGACCGATCTTGCGGTGGTGAAGATCATCGAGGGCTCCATCGGGCTCGTTAATCCCGATCAAGCCGACGACTTCTATGACTCCATGCACTCCTACCTCTCTAAAGTTGGAATTTCAGGAGTCAAAGTGGATGTTATTCATGTAAGTAATTTTTAGTTTTTGTTTTTTTTTTTTAAATTGTAAGGTTTTCTACAGTCTTTAATTAATCTAAGCTAACGCATGGGTTTTTCTTTTCATAAAGACACTTGAATATGTTTGTGAAGACTATGGAGGAAGAGTTGAACTTGCAAAGGCTTATTACAAAGGGTTGTCAAAGTCTCTTAAAAAGAACTTCAATGGAACAGGTCTTATCTCTAGCATGCAGCAATGTAACGACTTCTTCTTACTTGGAACTGAGCAAATATCCATGGGAAGAGTTGGTAAGAGAATATCCTCTAGAGTTAAGATTTATAGAGTTGACCTCATATAGTACTTATAATGTTTCTTGTAAAATAGGGGATGACTTCTGGTTCCAAGATCCAAATGGTGACCCGATGGGAGTTTATTGGCTGCAAGGGGTCCACATGATCCACTGTGCTTACAACAGCATGTGGATGGGACAAATCATCCAACCAGATTGGGACATGTTTCAGTCAGACCATTGTTGTGCAAAATTCCATGCTGGTTCAAGAGCTATTTGTGGAGGTCCTGTTTATGTTAGTGATTCTGTGGGTGGCCATGATTTTGCTCTACTTAGAAAGCTTGTTTACCCTGATGGTACAATCCCTAAATGCATCCACTTTGCTCTCCCAACTAGAGATTGCCTCTTCAAGAACCCACTCTTTGATAGCAAGACCATTCTCAAAATATGGAACTTCAACAAGGTACAACTCTACTTCACGATTTAACTTGTCTTGGTTTCGTGTGGAAACAAGTTTAGACGAAATCCTCCTGAGAATTTCAATTTCGGTCTTAATTTGTCTGAATTGAGTCGATTGGATTAAGTCTAACCTAATTGTGCTCCCATTTAAAAATCGTGCTATCGCACACAACAATTTTTGACTTAGCTACTAAAATGTTTAAATTTATAATTTATCGTAATTTTTATGTAGTATGGAGGCGTCGTTGGTGCTTTCAATTGCCAAGGTGCTGGGTGGGACCCCAAGGAACAAAGGATCAAGGGATACTCCGAATGCTACAAGCCTCTTACTTCTTCGGTCCATGTTTCCGATCTCGAATGGGATCAGAACATGGAAGCAGTTAAGCTCGGAGAAGCTGAGGAATATGCCATCTATCTCACTGAATCGGAGAAGCTCCTCTTAGCAACCCCTGAATCCGATCCGATTTCATTCACTCTTAAGTCCTCCACATTCGAGCTTTTTAGCTTTGTTCCAATCAAGAAGCTCGGTCAAGATGTCAAGTTCGCGCCAATTGGGCTAACCAACTTGTTCAACTCGGGAGGGACAATCCAGGGTCTAGTGTACGATGAATCCGTCGCGAAGATCGAGGTTAAAGGGGATGGGAGATTCTTGGCCTATTCGAATGTTGCACCTAAGAGAGCCTATGTCAACGGCTCAAAAGTGGTGTTTCAATGGTCTGGAAATGGGAAATTGGAAGTGGATATTCCTTGGTATGAAGAATGTGGAGGAATTTCGAACATTACTTTTGTTTACTGAGTTTGATTATGATGCATATGGTAAGAAAATCAATGTATGCCTGATGATAAACAGGCTAAGAAAATTATGATATCTTTTGTGCTTTTTAATTAATGTTGTATTGTTTTGGTTTTCTATGATTATGAATAATGTCCCATTGCATGGCCAAATGTGGCCATGGGATATTGTGTAAGACTTGCATGCTTTTGAAGCCTTATCTTATTCATCTTAATTCAAGCATTTTTCTATCATGGCTCATGTATAAATCTTAATTTAGTTGTCACATATGACGAATTAATTAGAGTAATAAAACTTATATAAATTCCTCTCTCGATCGGGCATTACTTCATGAACTAGAGTTTTATAATTGAAACAAAATTGTACAAGTCAACTTTTATTGAGCATTTAAAAATAACTGTCATTTTAAAATAGAATTTGTTTCAATTTATTTATAGTGTTTTTATTATCAAAATAAATATAATTTTAACAATTCTCTGTGTTGGTTTTAAAATAGAGTTTTATTAGTAATGTACATTAATTATATCTATTAAATATTGGATAATGTAATCATTTTAATTACATAAATATCTATTACACTTTTGTATTCTTAATAAATAATGTTAAACAACAATTGGTTTTGAAATTGAGGATATATTAGGATATAATATTTATTTATTGTTCATTTTAATAAATGGAGAAATATATATGTGTACATTTAAGATTTCCAAAACAAATACTAGCATTGTACTAATAATTAATTATATAGTGGTGGTTGGATTACCATAGATTAGGGTAAAATATGTTCAATTATGTTCTATCATCCAAATCTTAATCAAAATTACGGCTATGTTAGGGTGCTACTTTCCGCGGCTAGAATACTCGTTCCAACTAGAATATTCGTCTAAACGGTGCCACGTGTTGTCGTATTTAATTGTATATGTGTATATATACAGTTTTACTCACGTACCCAAATACAGTAATATGTGTTCATAATTAATGTATTAAAAATTTAATAAATATATTAATTTTATTTTCCATATAACAAGGAGATGAGATTATTATATATTATCAATAGACATATTAAGAATTATCTACGGTGGGTAGGTCAGCAATTTTGTGTGTATATACCTATACACTATATTATTAAAATATAACTTTAGATATCTATTTTTGTCAACTAAATTCATCTGTATTATTGTATATTTTATTGAAAAATAAACTTATAAGTGTGTAACTTATGCTTAGAGAGATAGTCTTGTGTGTAAAAGAATTATGTGAATGAATTGTACCTTAAGAAAGAATTCACTAGAAAATAGTTCACGCAAAAAGGGATTTGTACCTTAAGAAAGAATTCACTAGAAAATAGTTCATGCAAAAAGGGATTTTTATTTGTTAAAAAAGAAGAAGAGTAGGTATAATAGCCAGAGAAAAATGTTTCAAGTATAATGAAGAGTGTAATCAAATCTTTGCTATGTGGTGCTTCTTAAGTGGTGTACACGTGGCTCGTTACTCATTAGCTTTGAATCATAAATATAATATATTTCTTAATTGAGATAAATAAATACCTACTCTCTTAATGGCTTCATTTTATTGTTAATACAAAATCACGATATAGACACACAAAAAAATTAATAATAATAAAAAAATTCAGTAACATTCATTCAAAAGAATCAATTAAATTATGACCAAATTCAATAAAAAGCACTCAACTCTTATTTCGTTTGGACATTTAAAATATACATAGAGATCTAAATTGACTTTTAATGTATGAGATCATCAATTCAAAATGATTTTTTTTTCTTGCTTTTATTAAATAACATTATTAATTAATTATAAATACATATTGAAATCATCTAAATATAAGATGAAAGATCATATATAATGAAATAATCCCACATATTTCTCATATATTTATCGTTCAAATACATGTATTTTACAGAAATATCATTATATATGGGACGTGTAATTCAAACACCATTAAACAAAAGGCATTTAATAGAGTATACCACCTGACATGTGGATGGGGGACTAAATCATCATCAATCAATTTCATTTTATGTTTGCGAGTAAGAGAAAAACACATGCAAACACTTGGCAAAAAAAAAAAAAAAACATATGATGATGTATGCCACTATAAACTGCTATTAAACCAAATCTTTAATGGACAATCTGAATTTATTGATAAGGATAAGATATTTATATACTTGGCACAAAAAAACCCACCAACTATATGAATTTGCTTCCATGATATTTCCTTGTAAGGCCAACCGTTTTACTAACTAACTTAACCGACTTTTGACTGAGAAATTTCTTTTTCTATTTCTGAAGATAAGGTATTGATATTTTGCCTGAAATTTCGGCCTGGTTTTTCTATAGTTTTTTGTTTAAATACTTTTTGGGTGTCATTGAATTGAACAATTATATTAAAAATATCATTGTGATAGATATTAAACTTTTTATTGGGTTGGAGAATTCGAAATTAAGATATGTTCAAGTTAAAAGATTTATTTATCGTCTGATTAGGTGTATGGATAAATAATGATAGGTCATGCTTGTAGAAATTCAAAATAATTAATGAAAATCCAATTAGATACAACTCATTGATTATTTGTCTAAACTTTCATTAAATACTGTATTATTATTATATTTATATATTCTTTATTTTATCGGTTAGAACTACCAAGATTGATGAAATTTTGATGAAAGGATAGTAGTGCATTAAATAGAGCATTCCATGTGTAGAAGGAGAATTAAATATCAAAAATCAGTCTCACTTGATCGTTTGCTACTGATTGGGAAACATAAAATACCACCTGGATAACATTTAATTAGTTTCAGGTGTCACCAAATGTATATTTTTTAAGAGATATTTTAAATGGCCAAATAAATAAAAAGCACATTTTAAAAATTTTCAATCTAATCGTAGCATTAAAATTTTGAATTCATTAAAAAAAAAAAATTCTTAACTTTAATTCATTATTATAATTCGACTCATAATTATTTTCCCACAAATCGAGTCCATATATCTAACTAGACATGCCCAAACGGTTCGAAAAATCGGAACCGGACCGGTTCGAACCGGCGGTCAACGGTTCCGATTCTGAACCGGAATCGTAACCGTGTATAATACGGTTCGGTTACTGAAAAAATCGAAAACCGGCGGTTCGAACCGTGGGTTTGTGCTATTTTTTTTATTTTTTTATTTTTTGTATTTTCAAATATGATACGTGGAGGGCTGATATCATTTGACCATTGATGATCAAAAGAGCACGATCGTGTTGCATAGCACGGCCAAACCGTGCGAGATGAAAAATCAAGGCTGGTCAATGGGGCACGACCGTACCCGAGTGATCAAAAAAATAAAAATTAAATAAAAAAATAAAAAAGAAAAAATCGAAAAACCGGCGGTTTGAACCGCCGGTTCCGGTTAACCGTCGGTTTCCAAACCGGAACCGGATCCCCCACAGTTCGATTCCGGTTTCATGCCTTCGGTTTCAAAAACCGCCGGTTCCGAACCGACAAACCGGAACCAAAATCGGCTGAACATGTCTATATCTAACTAAAAAAATTATTTAAAAAAGAAACGTATGTGATTTATTATATAAATAACACCTGATGCAGCTATTTAGTCTGATATGTAGACCAAGATCATCATAATATACAATTATAATTAAAATTGTATTTTTAAATTAAAATCATGATTTAAAAAAAAAAAAGATTTCAAGACATTTTGGACATAAGTGGACCAATGAATTTGCTTCTAGAAATAAGTTGAGAAGGCCAACCATTTCATTAACTAACTTAACCGACATTAGCAATTAATCTTGTCGGAACATCTGGACCAATCCTTTTTCTCTGGGTGTTATTCAATTGAAGATTCTGCATGATTAATTATTTATATTTATAAGTCTCATTCAAATGTGAAATAATCTCAGAATATCAATATATTATTGTTGAATCTTTACATGAACTTTTTACACCGTACATATATTAATCCTCACATTTTTATATGTATATACACAAATTAAATATTTCTCATCAAATCTAATCTAGTATCTATATAATATTGTCTCTTTCCTAAATCTTACATAAAAAAAAAGCAATAAAGATTTCTCATCAGATTTAATATCTATACAATATCATCTCTTTCCTAAATCTTATATAAAAAAAGAGCAATAATGATTTCTCATCAAATCTAATATCTATATAATATTGTCTCTTTCCTAAATCTTACATAAAAAAAAAAGGCAATAAAGATGTCTCATCAAATTTAATATCTATGTAATATTATCTCTTTCCTAAATCTTACATAAAAAAGAGCAATAATGATTTCTCATCAAATCTAATATCTATATATATTGTCTCTTTCCTAAACCTTACATAAAAAAAGAACAATAATGATTTCTCAACTAGGATTATAAAAGAATCGAACTTTTTTGATTCAATTCGATATTCGAATTCGAAAAATATAAATAAGAATCCGAATAAGAATGTATTTTCAAATTCAAATATTATCCGAATACGACCATATTCGATTTAAGTATTCACGAATATATTTGAATAATTATAACTATATATAATTTATTTTATTTTATATATATATCCAAATATATATATATATATATATAAGTAGAGTTGATAAATTTTATTGTTTATTAAGTTCTATGTAGGTAGGTATATTGATTTGGAAATAAATATATTTTTGATTTTTTTTTAAATTTTAAGTTTAAAATTTTCAAATACAAATATTTGAATATTCTCGAATATATTCAAATATTTTATTCGAATCGAATACGATTTGTTTTTGTATTTCGATAAATACAAATACAAATATAAATATTCAAATAATTAAATAAATATGAATAAAATATAATGATATTCAAATGGAATTTTACAATCCTATTTCTCATCAAATCTAATGTCTGTATAATATTTTCTCTTTCCTAAATCTTAAATAAGAAAGAAGCAAAAGAACCGGAGCAAAAGAACCAAAGCCCACTTCAAAAATAAAGAAAATCAGTATACGTGTGGGGGTCAATTCGAGGAAATCAATGTTAGATTAACAGAACCTTGTCGTTTTGCTTTACTCACTTTAACCTACCAATTAGTAAACAAAAACACTTTTTTTCTTTCCCACTTTGACCAAATCACCAAACATATCCCACGACCGACACTGAGGTTAGAAGTGTCTTTTCGGAGAACCGACCACGGTTTTACGTGGGAAAATTCAACGTCGTGTCATACCAAAACAGTGTGAGATGAGATTATATTTGGAATAATTTGATTAAAAAAAATTAAGTGTGAAAATGGATTGATCTGTTATTTAAATTTTAATCAATATAATTTCAAGTTTTAAATTAAGTATTAGAGTATGAACTATAGTAATTAAATTCAGTATAAGGTTTTAGAGTGCCCTCAAATTCTAAAGAAACTACTTTCAAAAAGGAAAATATATAAATCTGACCAAGAAAAATTTTCCAAAGTAAAAGGGGCCAGTATTCTTCTACTCTTACTTACAATTTTACTAAAAAGGTAAAAAGACGAAACAACATTTCTTATGATATCATTTTACGAATTTTGATATATGAAACAAAACTTTATTTAGAAGATTCGGATGCAGATGATTCATTTTAACTTAATGATAAGATAAAATGAATAAATTTTATCTATGTTTTAAAAGGATATGTGATACATTCTCCCCTAAATATCCGTAACAAATATGAAATAAGGTAGTACTCCTACAGAAAGTATATTGATAAATAGAAAATACAAAAATGAAGTTTTAAAATAAAAATTGCGAACGGTGGGATATTTATCGTATGGGTTATACTTACGTGGGCTTAATTTCCAAAGGCCCAACTAAAAATCAGGACCTAGCTTAATAGTTGGGCTATACATATAAATGAATGGGCTTATCTGAGCCCAATTTGCCTGATTTAATCAGATTCAATTCCAATAACTCCGCAAGGTACCTTTGATAGATCTTTTCAATAATAATTATACACTTACTTTATATATAAAATATCTAACTAAATGTATTTGATAGAATGAACTATATATAAACTTGGTAAATATATTGTTGAAGATACATTTAATTTTAAGTCATGAATATATATTCAGTAAATTAAACTTCAATACATCTTAATAATAAACGAGTCAAACATTATAAAATTTAACTGCACTAGATTAAATCAATCCTTTCAAGTGATTCCAATTACAAGAAAAAAAAAAGGAAGAAGAAGAAGAAAATCCAATTAAACCAACCAAATAAAAGAAATAAGGATCATGATTTTAAATGCAATTAAACCTGTATATTATATTAGGATATAATATATTTTGAAATGGAAATTCGAGACACAAATATTTGTTTATTTCATTTTTTTAGTTATTCGTGTTTTTTTTTTTTTCTAGATTGAGAGATGTATTGTGAATATAGAAGTGTTCGACGTCTAAAAGGAAAGTAAATCATTTAATGAAACCCAAATAAAATCAAACTACCATAATTAACATACACACGAAATCTAATCATAACTACCATATATATACACAAAATCAATTTCTTATATTCTATACTACATTCAATAATTTTAATTTCTACATATTATGTGCCAACCATGGTTCACCGTAACGGCCGTTACACCCGTTGTAACGGCGTTACATAACCTTAACGGCCTCCTCCACGTCACTAATTCGGTTAAAAACGGTTTGCTACATTATCGGGCATGATATCGGTATGATAACGCTCGTAACGGCGTTACACGGTGTTATAACGGATTGTAACGGCGTTATAATGGCCGTAACGGATTTAAGGGGCGATAAAAGCAGAAACGACAGATAGATGATTGAATTTGAACACTATATATTCTTTTTTCGATTAAATGTAATATTCTTTATACATGTTTATTATATATGAGTATGTTAATATGTATATATATACCTTGAATGTGTACGCAAAAATGTAGAGAAATTAAAGTTGTGGCAATAAAAACAGTAGTTGTTATTTGCTATAATGTGTACACAAAAGAAGAACAAGTTGTAGCAATTTTCTATTCACACATGGATCATCTAGTTATACTAGTGGGAGATATAGTGTGAGCTCATTTCCTACTAATGCTGGATACCATGATCATCATTATGGATCTTCTAACAGTATAGGATATCGAGGATTTGGATATTATTATCATAATCAAGAATTACCTTCACAGACAAGTTCAACACGATATGTTGATCGAGATTTAACCAATGCATATCATGAGTATCCACATGAACAGTCATCCTACTCATTATGATTATGCACATGTTCCTATTTATCCTGAAAAGGAAGATAATTATGACTTTGAATCACTTTGACATTCCACGTGATATTAATAATGTATGTAATTGTATGTTTTATATGTTAATTCTAGTTGTAATATTGTTTTTTACGTTAACTTAGTAAAAACATATATATATATATATATATATAAGTAATTTTCTTGAAGTTTAGGCTATTTTCGAGTTTTTCTAAAAAATTATCCATTACAGTTGCAAAATCTTTGCGAAATTGCATGTAACCTTAACGATGGACACCGCGACAAGTAACGCGACCGTTACATCGAACCATGATCAAGGCGTGCGTTACGGTTCAATTCGTGTTTGTAAGAACGATAGTAAAACTCCGGTGGGACAGAAGGATAGTCTCTTGGAATAAATATGTCGAAGAAGAAGACACAATAGTGGAAATCACTTTGTGGTGGTGCAACAATGGCTGCCCTCATTAGGTCAACTCGATACTCATAGGCCCTCAAGAAAATCGAACTAGGAATATTTACAAAAAAAGACCTCACATTCTTGTCTAATTCTTTGCCTGAAATCAGAATCAATTGCCGCCCTACGATTACTGGTCAAGTAATGGTGATCATACGGAGGAAAGAGGTCTATGTCGAAGAAAATTTATGGAGAGATCCAAGAGATTGAAGATGAAGTTGAAAATAGATACAATAATTTCAAAAACTCTGACATAGCCTCTTTCAAAAACTTCGACATAGACCTCTTTCCTTCGTACGATCACCATTACTTGACCAGTAATCGTAGGGCGGCCATTGATTCTGATTTCAGGCAAAGAATTAGACAAGAATGTGAAGCCTTTTTTTGCAAATATTTCTAGTTTGATTTTCTTGAGGGCCTATGAGTATCGAGTTGACCTAATGAGGGCAGCCATTGTTGCACCACCACAAAGTGATTTCCACTATTGTGTCTTCTTCTTCGATATATTTATTCCAAGAGACTATCATTCTATCCCACCGGAGTTTTACTATCGTTCTTATAAACACGAATTGAACCGTAACCTACGCTATGATCATGGTTCGACGTAACGGTCGCGTTGCTTGTCGCGGTGTCCATCGTTAAGGTTACATTGCAATTTCACGGAGATTTTGCGGCCGTAACGGATAATTTTTCAGAAAAACTTAAAAATAGCCTAAAACTTCAAGAAAATTACTTATATATATATATGTTTTTACTAAGTTAACGTAAAAAATAATATTACAACTAGAATTAACATATAAAACATACAATTACATACATTATTAATATCATGTGGAATGTCAAAGTGGTTCAAAGTCATAATTATCTTCCTTTTCAGGATAAATAGGAACATGTGCATAATCATAATGAGTAGGATGACTGTTCATGTGGATACTCATGATATGCATTGGTTAAATCTCGATCAACATATCGTGTTGAACTTGTCTGTGAAGGTAATTCTTGATTATGATAATAATATCCAAATCCTCGATATCCTATACTGTTAGAAGATCCATAATGATGATCATGGTATCCAGCATTAGTAGGAAATGAGCTCACACTATATCTCCCACTAGTATAACTAGATGATCCATGTGTGAATAGAAAATTGCTACGACTTGTTCTTCTTTTGTGTACACATTATAGCAAATAACAACTACTGTTTTTATTGCCACAACTTTAATTTCTCTACATTTTTGCGTACACATTCAAGGTATATATATACATATTAATATACTCATATATAATAAACATGTATAAAGAATATTACATTCAATCGAAAAAAGAATATACAGTGTTCAAATTCAATCATCTATCTGTCGTTTCCGCTTTTATCGCCCCTTAAATCCGTTACGGCCGTTATAACGCCGTTACAATCCGTTATAACACCATTACAGTCCGTTATAACACCACGTAACGCCGTTACGAGCGTTATCATACCGATATCATGCCCGATAATGTAGCCGGCCGTTTTTAACCGAATCAGTGACGTGGAAGAGACCGTTAAGGTTATGTAACGCTGTTATAACCGGTGTAACGGCCGTTACGGCAAACCATGGCCTTGATGGTAGGGTTTGTCTTAAGTTTTCAGAAATATGGTACAATATTGAGGGTTTTGATAATCGTGAAGAGAGTAGGGTGTTGCATGCACTTCATGCAATTCATGATATGATCTTGAATTTGAAACCTTATTATTCTCGTTGTAACTTGGGGTCGTTGATGAGGTTTGAAGAGAAGGTTTTCGTATTAGGGTGTGAGATGATGATTGGGGTTTTGAGAGACCCTCCTAAGGGTTTTGAAGATTTCGTGGCTGGTCATTTCCCAAGAAGAGCCCATCCAGTTTTGTTGAAGTTTAAGGAGAATAGGTATGATAGTGAGGTTATGGTTAATTTGTTTATTGTTTAGGATGTTTGAAAAAAACGGGGCTTATTGTAAGCACCATTTAGATTTCTTGAAATCAAGACAGATTAGTATTGAAGAAGGGGAAGAAAGAATCAAGATCATTGAAGATTGTTGTTAAAGATTCAATGGCGTCAAGACAGATATTCAAATTTGATTCGGGCTTCTTTGACGTTAATGCAATGAGAATTTTCTTAGTTACATTGAATTCAATAGGACCAAGTTCTAGCTTTAAGTCATAGGTTACATGAGGTATAAGTTATAACTAGGATTTTCACAATTTTTTTGTTTCTTTTTAAAGAAATTAATTGAGTTGATTTCGTATTAGGGTTATTGGGTGTGATTTGAGATTTTGAGATTTTAGGGGGATTTCATGTTATTGTGTTCTTGGGAGTCATTTGTGATTTGGGGATTTCTTCATGTCATTCACAATTTTAATTTATGTTTCTGTTTTTTTTTTTTAATTGTGTATATTTTTTGTTTTTCTTTTAAGTGCAACTAATGACTTGTCTGATGATTTGGCAAATTAGATAGTGAAGTAATACAAAAAAAATGAGACTTAGGAAAAAATCAACCACATAGCATAAGCTGAATGGATTTATGAAATTGGGGACAATTGTGTTACACTCACCGAATTTTGAATGGAAAATTAAAATTTTGACCTAAAAATAATTGAAATTGAACAAAAAATTCAATTATAAAACTAACTTGATAATTGAAAATTAACTGAATTAAAATGGGACACCATCTCTAAAACATAACTAAAAATATTTTTTTTCCCTCAACGGTAAAAACAAACCAAATAATCAAATCCCCTACAAGACACAACCTTTCTTCTGATTATATTATATATTATATTCATAACATAGATTCATTATATCCTCTCCATAAATAAATGTGATAATATTTTGATAGAGATGATGAAAAAGTTAATACATAGTATAAAGATAGAAGAAGATATATGGAAAGATAATCAGCTACTACCGAACTGTGAGACATACAAGGGATATATATATATATATATATATATATATATATATATATATATATATATATATATTTTGGACTAACTTAGAAATCAAGATATAAAATGAAGTAATTGATATATTACTTACAACAAACCCTAGCTCTCATATATCTAATTAGAAGTGAAGTAGTAATGGTTATTTTGGAATACCGATGAAATGCTAATGTGGAATAGAAAATCTCGTTTGATGTTCAAAGCATTTTCAAAGGATTATTCCCACCCCTCTCTGGTATGCTCCCAACAATACTCCTTCAGTATCTCTATCTCAGTTGACAATTAATTGATATATAGTCTTATTAGTCCATACTGTTTCTTCTGGAAATCTTTTGCGCTGTTATCTAATTGGTTCTTTATGTAAAAGAAGAATACATCTATATCATTTATATAGATGAAATCGAAGCCTCGAATTGCAAATTAAATATACGGACAAAGAATTTCTTTAAGATTCCTACATTTACTAATCTGTATTTTTGTTAAACCTTCACTATACATTATCTATGTTACACCAAATATATATCACTAATAAATTAGATATATTAATTCTTACAATTTCATATGTATATATACAAATCAAAGAAACCTCATCAAATATAATAAATATCTATACAATATTGGTACCTTTCTTAATTAAATCATACATAAAGAAGAGCAAAAGAAGCAAGCCCACTTGAAAAATCAAGAAAGTGAAGAAATCAATGTTAGATTAAAAGAATCTTGTCGTTGTTTTTGTCTGTGAGATGAAACTTCGTTTAGAAATTTAAAATGTCGATGACTCATAACTTAATAATTGGATTAAATGAATTGGTTTTAACTTTGTTAAAAAAAAAAAAAGAGATATTTGAGACTCTCACTTAAATACTAGTGGACTCATTTTTTTTTTGAATGAGTTCTACTTATATTGGCTTA
Source organism: Scutellaria barbata (assembly GCA_028654395.1). Lineage (NCBI taxonomy): Eukaryota > Viridiplantae > Streptophyta > Magnoliopsida > Lamiales > Lamiaceae > Scutellaria > Scutellaria barbata. Next base: position 25,519,482 of record CM053649.1, read on the forward strand.
ATCTCCAACGGCCCAATTATTGATCACTGGTCCACTTAACAGTTGGGCTATCAATAAATTTGAATGGGCTTATATGAGCCCAATTTGTCTAGTGGAGTCAGATTCTCATATTTTCTATTACCCTACCTACACATTAACCGTACAGGGCAACATTTTCCCTTTTTTATTATAATTATACACGTTGTCTTCAAAATATAAACTATCTAATTAAATGTATTCGGTAGAATTGAATTATTAACTTAGTAAATATATTGTCAAGAATATTTTCAGTAAATTAAACTCTAATACATCTTGATTATAAACGAGTCTACAATATAATATTCACTCGACTAGATTATATATCCTACCAAATTAAGGATTTATGGGAGAAGATTAAATCAATCCTTCCGAGCGATTTCATTTGCCAGAAGAAAAGAAAAAAAAAAAATGTACCAACTATATAACTCTTGAATGCAATATCAACTATCATTTGCCAGAAAAAAATAATTGTACCAAGTATAACTTCTTGAATGCAATATCAACTATCAAGAGATTCACTCTCATTCCCACCCTCTTCAAAACTCTCACTTCCACCCTACTATGCTTACTTGGAAATCCATTGAACTCTCCTCACACATCTTCTCACACGTCTTCTCTCCTCATTGCTCGAGTATATATGATATTTCAAAATGATTGCTCTAGTATATATGATATTTCAAAATGTAATTTTATAATGCTATTAATATTATTCTATATAATTTGAATGCATCCAAAATGTAATTTCTAAACAATAAGTACTCATTATCTTTTTTATTTTTAGATCCACGAACATTGATAATTCAAAAACCAATACATGTTTCAAGGCCAAACATGAAGAATAATATATATTTTTTGTTTTTAACTTATTTTCAAGCATTTATATTAATCTAAGTTGTGGCACTACAAATTATTTGTATATTTTGTACTTTTTATATATTATTATAATCAGAGACGAACAAACGTTAGTGTCATGCTAGGATTAAAATTTCGATATGGATGTAAATATCGACATCTTAATTTTACGTAAATATTGATAGAAATATCGATATCGATTTTTATTGATATTTTTATGATATCAATAAATCGTCGGGTATCACAGATTGTCCATCAAATATTCTCTTATAAGCTCGTTGATCGGTGCTTCACATGATGAAGAAGAATTAAGAATGAAATTCTGAAGCTTCAAATTTCAATCACGTGATCATACCAAACTCTAATTTGGAGAACTCAACGAATGATCTCCAACACCAAACCTAGCAACAAATACAGAAGTCTCGACCACTTATAATGATATCAACTGTATATCAACGACTCTTCACAACTCGACCACTCATAATGGTATCAAATATATATCAACATCTTGGCAACAAATACAGAAGTGGTATCAACAAACCTCTTGGCAACAAATACAGAAGTCTTGGACCATTCATAATGGTATCAACTGTGTATCAACGAACCTAGCTCTTAGCAACAAATACAGAAGTCGCAGAAGTCTTGGACCACTCATAATAATGTATCAACAAATACAGAAGTCGCAGAAGTCTTGGACCACTCATAATAATGTATCAACTGTGTGTATCAACGAACCTAGCTCTTAGCAACAGTTACAGAAGTCGTCTTGGACCACTTATGATATCAACTGTGTATCAATGAACCTAACTCTTGGCAACAAATACAGAAGTCCTCGACCACTCATAATGGTATCAACTGTATACCTAGCTCTTGGCAACAAATACAAAAGTCCTCCACCACTCATCACTCATAATGGTATCAACGGCTCTTGACAACAAATACAGAAGTCCTCCACCACTCATAATGGTATCAACTCTGTATCAACAGACGGCACTGTATCAGCGAACATTGTCGAAAGTCATTTAACCTATGACAACGAACATTGTCGAAAGACATCTAACCGGTGTCTGAGCTCGACATCTATGCCTCGAATAACCTTAATCAACCGATATTCCTTCGATATTTATCCATATTTTCGAAGCATTTTATCGATTTTTCTATAATTTGTATCATCCAACCATCGATATCGAAATCGACATAAATATTTATAGATATTTTGTCAATATTTTTCCTATATTTCATCAATCATGAGCCATCCATATTGAAATTAACATAAATATTTATAGATATTTTGTCGATATTTTTCCTATATTTTGTCGATTTTCCTACCATGCTTCCTATGAAGCCACTAATATAGACATTGATATTTATCAATATTTACAGATATTTTGATGAAATTTCTAATTTTTATATCAATTATGTGGAAAAAAATAAAAATATCAAAAATATATAATATCGTGGAAAAAAGAATGTTCCCAAAAAAATTGAAGATGGAAAGAACAATCTGAAAGTGAAAAGAAGTCAATATTTACAGATATTTTGATGAAATTTCTAATTTTTATATCAATTATGTGGAAGAAAATGAAAATATTGAAGATAGATAATATGGTGGAAAAAAGAATGTTTCGGAAAAGATTGAAGATGGAAAAAAGAATATTTCTGAAAGTGAAATGAAGTCACAAATGAAATATCCTATGGGAAGGGAGACTCATATCCATCACACATTAAAAATATTGAAGATATATAATAGGGTGGAAAAAGAATGTTTCGGAAAAGATTGGAGATAGAAAGAAGAATAAGAATGTCGATAGAATCAATTATGTGGAAAAAAATGAAAATATTGAAAATATATAATATGGTGGAAAAAAGAATGTTTAGGAAAAGATTGAAGATGGAAAGAAGAACATTTCTAAAAGTGAAATGAAGTCACAAATGAAATATCCAGAAGAATGTCGACAGAATCAATTATGTGGAAAAAAATGAAAATATTGAAGATATATAATATGGTGGAAAAAGAATGTTTCGGAAAAGATTGGAGATGGAAAGAAGAATAAGAATGTCGACAGAATCAATTATGTGGAAAAAAATGAAAATATTGAAGATATATAATATGGTGGAAAAAAGAATGTTTCGGAAAAGACTGAAGATGGAAAGAAGAACATTTCTGAAAGTGAAATGAAGTCACAAATGAAATATCCTCTGGGAAGAGAAAGACTCATATCTATGCACATACCTGGGAAGAAATGTCGGCTCTGTCATGAGAGTCCGAGTAAGGGAACAAAAGCCCTACTGGATAAACACATTGTACCTGGGAAGAAATGTCGGCTCTGTCATGAGGGTCGAGTAAGGGTATATAAGCCCTAGATAAGAAATGTTGGTTCTGTCAAGAGAGTCGAGTAAGGGAATAAAAGCCATATTGGATATTAAAAAAAAAAAAAAAAAAGATTACCAAAGATCAATATTTTCTTTATATCTCATCGATTTTCCTACTATTTGTCTATGAAGTCACTAATATTGAAATTGATATTTATCAATGTTTACAGATATTTTGATGAATTTCTATACCAATTATGTGAAAAAAAAAAAAAATATCGGAGATATATATAATATCGTGAAAAGACTGAAGATGGAAAAAAGAATATTTCTGGAAGAGAAATGAAGTGACAGATGGAATATCCTATGGGAAGAGAAAGACTCATGTCCCAGGCCCACATTGTTATTCTTCTCATATGTACATATATCTATACATATGTGCTAATCTAGTTGCAGCTAAGATCGGAATAAGATTGAAAAAAAGAAGTGAAGTTATTGTTCTCATATATACATATATCTATATACATAGGATTGATTGTGGTAGTTTGTAGTTCTCTTTGCTTATACCCTATGAGTTCTTATTCGCCTTTTTACTTTACATTAATGAGTCAATATTTACAGATATTTTGATGAAATTTCTAATTTCTATATCAATTATGAGTCAAAAAGTCTGATCTTTTTACCCTTAAAAATATTGGAATAAAACACAAACTAGTTAGATTTTTTTATTGATGAAGTTATATTAAAAATGATCAAGTCCTTAATGTCCACCTGTAAAGTATAGAACATTATATTAAATAATTAGTTTTACATGAAATAAAATTAAACGCTTTTCATCATGAATGGTTACAATATAATTAGATATGCTCTCATATGTTTCAACAATAACTTTTATGTTTAATGTTTAATTCTGCTACTCTTAAATCATGCAGCAGAGAACTTTGGCGTAAAGAAAAGCGATAGTGAGAAGGTTAAGTCCAACAACTCCAAATGAAAGTGATAATGTTGGAGGTATACGATTTTATATGTAACATTTCTGTCAAAACTTGTCAATTAACAAATCTGATGCAGCAGGAAACACTGAAGAAGATGCTCAACTTCTTGTTTGTCATGCAAAGCTGAAACTGGAAGATCTGAGTTTGGAATATCAGAAAATAAACCATACCGAAATTGTGAATGACAATCGGAAAAGTGCGAGCAGCAACTATTGTTCAGTTGAGAAACAGATGCATCATCAACAGGATCGTTGCCATCAGCAAAATACTCTTCACTACATGTCAGCTTCTAGTGAAGTTCCCACAGCATGCAATTTTTTTCTCAGTTTGAGGGTCTCCTGATACTTGGTTTTGATGAGCGTCTATCACATTTTCATCCATGTCGCATTCATGACATGTAATGAAGAGTATCATATCCTTCAGAAACAGAAACCGAAACTCAACTATTGAATTTTCCTGTCCAGATGAAATAGAAGCCTTGATTGTAAATATACGGACAAGGAATTTGTTTAAGATTCCTACATTTATTCAGGAAAATAAGTACGTATAAATCCTTGTATACACCCCATCCATCACTGATCCCAGAAGCTCAAGTCAAATTGAATTTTGAAATCCAACAAGAACTAAAGTGCAAAGATGAAAGCTATCGACTTAAATTTATTCATATTATAATTTTTATCTAAGCCCAATCTCATCTATTTTATTTCATACCATCACTTTCCATGACTATGCAGAACATATTAAGCTTCAGCTGAACAGAGTAAAATTAAGATTTGTTATCTCATTCTGAAAGGCCACAGCTTTCATTCTACACCATCATGTTAGAGTGATGTTAGACAATCATTCTATACTAGATATTTATTAATACATCATGTTCTGCAAGGCAAATAAATTTCTCAGGCTTAGCATAACAATATGATTATAAATGAGATAAAATAACATATATCCGCACTGATTAAGTCTACAAACACATATAATTTCCACCCAAAATAATCAATAAATCTACTCAAAATACAAGAGATAAAACAAATTAAAAAAATAATTAGAATTGCAATCTAAAACCGAACCTACTAATCAAACCTCTCCAAGACACAACCTTTCTTCTGAAATTGAAGCTGAGAGCGGCGGATAAACGTCGAATTGAATCGGAAAAGACAAAGTACGAGTTTGTGCGTGAATCTAACATAAATCGAAGCTACTGAGTTGTAGAAAATTGAAATCAGAAAGAATCCGACATGATGGATTCACGCACAAACTCGAAATATGCCTCTTCCGTTAGATGTAGAATTGCTGCTGCAAATGGAAACCCTAGTCTGAATATCCTATTTATTGTAATTTACGCCATTCCTGTCGGCAAATTTGACTTTTTGTTGCTTTTAACTTTTCATATTCTCGATTTTGGTCCTTCAAGTATTCAATATTGTAATTTTGGCCTCTGAATTTTGAAAATAGTATCATTCTATATCCTCGTTCAGTTTTTTTTTTTCCTTTTTTTTTTTTTTTGGGAATCGATTTTCAGTTGTTTCTATACTAAGAGCAATATATCTGAGGTCTAAATTATATTGTAGAATAAAAATAGTAATAAGACTATATATATCACCTTAAGATTTGAGTTTATTGTATATTATCTCCATGGTTGATTATACTCTATAAAATACACATAGAAGTCAAAATGATTTATGTAAATTGGAATTTAAATGAGGTGTTATTCTTAATAATCAAGATATTAAATTTGTGTCCAATTAATAGTGCAAAAATGTAGAGAACATAAGTCGACCAAAATATAATGGGAGACAAAACCGTACAAAATAAAATCTATGTGCCAAATATTAATTGAAAAAAAAAATCTAGAAGTTAAATATCGAAAATATAAAACAAAAAATACAATTTTTTCTTTCCCTGTTTTTCACAGTCGGTATGGTATTTTATTAGTATAAATTTATAATAGAGGAAAATTCTTCGTACAGTCTAAAGAATATTATTAGTCTAAGCCCAATAAGACTAAATTGGGTAAGCCCAATTAAATAAAAATCTTCAGCCCGTTTCCAGATACGGGTTGACCCGGGAAATGAGGATCTGATCTCTTATTGTAATTTAATTTTTATTATAATTGGGAGAAAAACCATTCGTATTTAAGACTTATTTATTTATTGAGATATTCATCTATGGTCGGGATCATTCTGTGATTATTTTAACTTAGTATGATTTGGATAATGTAATAATGAATTCGGACTCTAGTTAATTAGTTAAATCTAAATGGATATAAATTTAGATTTTTTATTTATTTATGAAATTACCATTCTAAATAGACCACATAAATAAAGTCTACGATGCATTAACTTATTGAGAGATATGAAGTTTAATGGTCATGTGATTTGTATATATAATGCGATAATTTTATCGAATAAAAATAGTGCATTCATTCTTTTTTTTTTTTTTGAAAAATCAAAAATTTATATAAAATCATTTCACAATTAATATCGATGAAGTTCACTAGTCACTACCACAAATCATACCTAGTCTCACAAACTTATATAGAAATTCTGGATAATAAATTGATTTTTATCATAAAATTAGATATGTCATATGATCTCGTAAGAACTATAGTGTAGAAAAAAAAACATAATTAAAAAAGTAGAGTATTCATGCAAATAATTAGTAATTAAACTATTCAAAACATTAGGCTAAATTACAAGGCAAACTTAATGAAATTAATGTTAAGGGTTGTTTTTGGCTCCAAGGAAAAGGATTCTTGAAGCCTAATTAATTTCATTAATGTCCATCAATGGCATAATATCATTTTATCTTTATTAGACTAAAATACAATATTGTAAATATACAATTTTATTTATCAAATATAGAGATATATAATTACTGTGTTTTATTTTTAATTATTAGTTTCATATTTTTATATTGTTCAGGAATCACTTCTAAATTCAGTGTTAAGTAAAATACAATATTTGATTTATATATTATATCTTGCCACGATAACTAATATAACATTTTGACTATTAAAACAGTGTCTTGCAAATTACAAAACTAAATAATATTGTTTCGATAATTAACTCTTTTTTTTTTTTTTGTGTAAATTATATATCTTTTCATCATGTTGGATCGAAATGAATATATCCATTTCCTATATAAGAAAATAATAAAGTTAATAAAATAATAGAAGGGCGTGATGATGGAAGGCATGTAGACAGCAAAGACACAACTAGAGTTGTTATTTGGGACCCAGAAACACGATATAGATACAGTAGTAAACACGTCTTTATACCAAAAGTCCAAATTGTGCCACGATTACATATTTAGGCACCATTCATTCAAGTAGAGAGGTGGCCATCTTCACACACGTTTCCTTTCTTTTATTTATTCATTTTATTGCACGCAATTTCCACTACATGTGCTTGCATGTGCTCTTACTCTAATTTTATTATTCATTATTCTCCTTTTATTATTATTATTATTATTATTATTATTATTATTATTATTATTATTATTATTATTATTATTATAATACAAAGAAAATGAAAAAAAATCTCGTTTGAAATTTATCAAACTAAACGATCATTCTGCTGTCCTCAAGATGTGGTCTGAATATATAATCAAATTACAAGTAAAAGTTTCATATTATTATTTGGGTCACACGTAATTACTGGACTCTAATTTTAATTGAATTTTATTTGATCCACCTTAACTACAATGAATTATTTATGTATGATGAATGTCACGATATATGTGTGTGTGTGTGTGTGAGAGAGAGAGAGAGAGAGAGAGAGAGAGAGATTTAAGTTACTCATTTTAACAAACTTAATACAAGTATGATTGTAGGACAATATTATATTTATCAATCCACTTTCTCCTTCTTTTAATTTTATATCAGAAAATAAAATTGTAAAAAAAAAAAGGAAATATAATTGGGAATTGAATTATATAAGCACGCATGTTAAGATTCACTACCAACATTATTTAAATTCCTATATATACTATATCCATTTATATGGGCAAAGATCGAGTTTTATGCAGAAATAATTGGCAACTTCTGAGAAGATTCACGTTACTTTCAAAAGAAGAAAAGAAGAACTTAGTAATTATTTAAATTTGAAAAAGAACAAGAATAAATTGGTGGATAAGTAATTGTGAGAATATATATATATATATATATATATATATATATATATATATTGAATTGAATTATACCATCCTTATCCCAACACAAAAATCTTCTTGATCCCTTTATGTTGTGGCAAACGTTGACATGAATCCATTGCTAGTATAAATAATCCTCGTAATAATATTACAGGCTTCCTGTTCCAAAACATCCAAGCACTAACCACCGCCCTGCGCCGCCTTAATTGGATGCTTTGCCACTCCATTTGAGCTGGAAATCTACCCTAATTATTCAATCGTGGACGATTCGATATTTTGGTTATCTATTTATTTATTATTTATCAACTCAATTTAAATGAACTTTTATAAAGTTGAACATAAATATTTTATAAGTCTCGAGCTCAAATCAAGATTAATTGGTTATTTAGTTGAACCAAACTTACACCAGATTTCAGGATTAAATCAGGAACCAAGTATCGAATAGTTTTATCTGGTTCTCGACTCAGAAAACCATTTTCAGCCACTCGTGCCTCCATCTTCACGTATGCATTGAATTTGGAAAGTTGGAAAAGGAATAATCCAGGGTGTTTTAGTGAGTGAGAGAGAGAGAGAGGTGTGGAGGAGGTGTGATGAAAGGTACATGGTGGTGGTTTGATGGGGAAGTGTTAGTAGTGAAGAGAATCATGTGGTTGCATGTGCATTAAGGTTGGAGAACATGCCCTTTCTATACCCATACCCATAAATCTAATAAAACTTACCTTCTTCTTACACATGCCTTCTCTTACATTCATTCATCACACTCCCTAATTGGGACATCTTTTCTATTTATTTGGCCACCCCTTTGGACCATCAAACCAATTTAACCATCACAATAACAATACATAGAATTAACAGAAAAACCATCAAAATACGTATAAATTGAATCTTCTCTTTTATATTGTGTTTTATTCTTTAAGATCTTCATATGTATTTGATAAAGATAGATTTATCAATATTAAATAAAACTTGAAGTTCAAATGATGTAAATTGTTGGTATGAGAGATGTGGAAAGATACTATATATTGGCCAAAGAATTTTGATCCCACTCCTTGGAACATCATCATGAATTATTTGGCCTATAGGACCCATTAATCAAAAAAAAAAAAAGAAAGAAAGAAAAATATGATCTAACATATATATAATCATAATCAATATTCTATATCTTCTCTTTTATGTTGCGTTTTTCTTTAAAATTGCAATATGTGTTTTGTTGACATCATTCTTATAAATAGTAGATATACCTAAAATAATATAAAATTTGTGTGTTGGAGTTTAAAAACTCCTAAACTAGGTAAGAAATTTGGGTGAAACAATTTGATGGATGCTTTCACCCAATTTATTATATGTTATCATTAAATAAAAATGGATCGATCATCTATATTCAAATCTTTTTTTAAAAAGGTCTCTCCTCTTACAAACTTTAGTCCATTAAATGATTTCATAAAAAATAGTCTCCCCACACTAATATGGTCCACTAAATAGTTGGGATGAGAGTTGTGGAAACACACTATTGGCCAAAGAGTTTTGAACTAAAAATAATAGGTGTAGTGGGGCCCACACTAATTTGGCAGCTTCAAATTCCATAAATTCAATAATTTGCAATGTTATCCTCAATGTCTACCAACCTTCTCCAATGTCCAAGTATAAAGCCTCACATTTTCGACACCTGAATGACAACTGAGTTTAGTTCTTTGCTGACGATTCTCTCTCAGGCATTTTCACGAACACCTTCTGCGCTCCACAATTCCACCATGGCGCCTGCAGATTCCGAGGATCAGCTCCTCCTTTCAGCCCTGGAGAAGTGCGATTTCAGCACCCCTTTGTGGAGAAATCGTGCTTCAGAGATGCAAACGAAGAAGACGAGCTGCAGAAGCGCAGTCATGAAGAGAAAAGCGTGTTTGAATCGGCCAAGAAACGCCATTGAACGGAAGGTGAGAACTCTGAAGAAGCTGATACCAAACTGTGAATCCGTGGAAGTTGAAGGGCTTTTTAGGGAAACAGCAGATTATATTATGGCTTTGCAGATGAAACTTAAAGTTATGCAGATTTTTGTTGATGTGTTGTCTGGTTGTGATGACGATGACGACGATGATGATAAGTGATTTTTGTTTGTGAATGCTTTAAGATCATACTATTTCTTTTATTTTTCTGAAAATATTTGTTCATTTTTTTATTTATTTTCGGGGTTAAATTCTTTCATTCCATGTAATTTTTTTTTTCTTTTAATATTAGAAGTTGGTTTAGGAATGGTCTTAGCGACATGAGTACATGTTGCCTGGATTTTTAGTGGCAACTAAGATTGTTTTATTTTTCTATTGTGTTAAAATGACTATGAAGAGGAAAAGAGTTTTGTTGATCTTTACTATTTTTTTCCTTCTTTTTTTTTTTAAATAGAACTATCACAAAATAGATGTTAACTTGTGCAAATGATTTTTTTATTTTTTATTTTTATATTTCAAAATTTATTTAATCTACTTATCGTATGGTGTTAGGGTTGAAACAATATTTAATATAAAGAATCTCGTAGGTTTTTTACTTTTATTTCATAATGATGTCGTGGTATATATAGTATACATTGCATGGAATTTATAAAAAGATAAAAAAGTTATATGATAGATGAATTTTTCAATAAAATTTAAAAAAAAAAGTGTTATTCATTATTTCATTATATATGCTTGTATTAATGTGGGCCTAAACTATAAAGACAAAAGCCTAATGAACACTTACTTAAGAGCCCTACTTATCTCTTACAAGCCTAGCCAGATGGACTTAAATGAGCCAGGTGTTTTTTCAAAGTAGAATTCATTGCTATGGCCCATCACAAATACTAAAGTGCATTTAGGCACCCACCAATAAACAGATCAATGTGTCATGGACTATTCTTATCTATAAGAAAATTTTACGATGCTTGAGTTAGATCACGAGCAAGATTAGATTGTAAACAACAAATATGAAATCATGGAATGCCACAATAAGTTACCTTATGCTATGTCTAAGTAAATTATATTGATTGTAATAAGTATCATTTGTCATGTAGATAATATATGTGAAACAAAAGGTTATTTCATAACAATGGGTCCAACCAATTTGTTCCATCGATCTATTTTGAGCTTCTCAAATTGAATTTACAAAAAGATCAAGAAAATTAAGATTCTTGAAAATAAATATCTTCATTGGTTAGACAAATAAAAAATAAGAGATATGTTTATATTAATCTTATATAAATTCAACTTAATTCAATATATCATATAATACTTTGAATATAATTTATTGATAATATAGGGTGAAATTGTGATATGTTCAAATAGGATTTCTCATTGGGTCAAGCTAGTTGTCTCAAACTTTTCAGTATGATGTTGGTCTTCATATGATTTGTCTACTCGACTTGAAATGATCTTATATTTGAAAATTCAAATTCAAATTCAAATTCTAATTAGACTATTCCTAGGATATTGAAGGTAAAGCAAACTCATCTACTACAAAAATGTTATATATCTATAGTTATAATGTACTTTCCATTTTACATAATAGTGTACCCGAACCATTTAGAATTAGGTATGGGTGAAGACATGCCAAACTTTTCATTAAACAGCCCATTTAGAATCACATTTAAAGCCTAAAAGGTACCATCTTGACAAAAATAACTAATTGGGTCTAAGATTTCTACCCTTGGATCAGCGTGAACGGGCTATGATTATGCAAATAAGCCCGGCCCAAATTTACAGTGGAAAGCACGGAATGAAGGATCCAACTTTCTCTCTTTAATGGGCTTAGAGTTGGGCCCTTTCTTCCTAACAATGTGCTTCTTCTTTTGATTTTTCGGGGTGATATATATATATATATATATATATATATATATATATAATTATACATCATTTATTTATTTATTTTTGCAATGCTCATCGTCATGCTGCTTTGGTATCCACATTTGTTCGGTAAACAGTCAAGAATAGCAGCTGAGCTGAGCTGTCAAAATAATAATAATACAAATCAGATATATATTTATTTTCTGTTTCTTATTTTAAGAACAATAATCTATATTTATAATTTACTAAAGGAAGCAAATGTTTATTCAATTTTTTTGATATATTTAGTATTATATGTATATATAATATATTAGCATGTAATATGCTGTAAAATAGAACATAAAATTTGCGATGTCTAATCTAACAAACAATAAAAAAATCATAATGCAATAATATTAATTCGTATTAAACACATTTCTCATCCCTACAACTTAGCATTTGAGTATATATGTTTTCTTAGCATCTTTTCCACTCACATGTTTTATTTAATGCATGTTATATAATATTAAAAAAAAAAAGATTTCATTCAACTTTTTCTATCATATTATTAAGTCAAAACGAATCATCTACATCTCAATCTTCTAAATGTAGCTTATTAATAAAAAAATATACATCAACGTGTCTTTAATAAAATAAAATAAAAAGATACTCAAGCTTTTGGAAATGAAAAACCCAAATAAAGTTGACCTAGATAAACTTCAAGAACAACTTGGGGGTGGTGAAATCAATTTAATAAGCAAAGGACCAATTAATATTTTTTAGGTGGGAATTAGATATACAAGAATTCAATAATGGACACCAAGATTCTAAATCTTGCAATCCCCTTGATTAAGGGGTTTGCTGGCTTATCTACATTAGTTTATTTTTGAACTATTAAAACCCACAGATGATATAAAAACTTAAATTTCCACCTATATATATTTGTCATTATTGAGTATGTACATATTCAATATCTATATCTCATAGCATTTTATGGGGCAGCTTATGTTATAGTCCCTCCTTTCCATATTTAATTATATATTAAACAAACAAATAATGAATTTGCCATATTTTAATTAAAAACTTTATAATATAAGGAGTAAAATGACATATAACCATCTCTACAACATGAACAATATATATATATATATATATATATATATATATCTTTTATAATCCAATTTCAAAATCATGTCTGACTGACTGATTAGAAGTTCACAACCACATGGTTTGTGATCCAGTTATGCTAAGAGGCGAATGAAAAAAAATATTTAATTAATAAATGTTAATTAATTAAGTGGTGGAATATTTCCTATTCAAATGTATGTTATTGACCCATTGCATATAAAATAAACAGCAAATATCATATTCATATGCATTTCATCACCTAACATAATATAATTTGCTCGAGTTATTTAATGACAATAGTCAAGTATCGAAATTGAGTCAGGACAATTGACTAGGATGGTGACTCTTTAGTTACTACAAGACAAACTAACTTTATCTTCATGTGTTCTATATAATATTTTAATATTTTTCCTTTAATATTCTCTTCCAAACGTACCTTTGAAGCAACTCTAAATATTGGATTTATTCAAATTTCAAATAATTTGTATGTAATTTTAGAGATTTTTTTAGTCCCAATAATTTACTCTCTAATTATTGATTGTAATCCACATTATCTGATGAGGTCAAAAAATATATTACGATATTTATCTTATTAATTATGTTGCTAATTTACCTAACTAATTTGGATCATAGGATTAAGATTAGCCAGTAAAATTATCGGTCCTAACACATTGAGAAATAAAAAGGTTGGTTTTTTAAATATAGTGGATATAAATATCAAACTTTGAAGATTAAAAATTCAGTTCAATGTTAATTTTTTTTTCCAAAATAAAAAAAAAAAGAAAAGAAAATTCAATAGACCAACATGGAGGGAGAAAATCTCTAATTTTAAATCTTGGATTTATTCAAATTTTAAATAATTTGGTGTTTGATTCCGTTGTGGCTTTGGATGGCAATAGTATGGGACGTTTACCTAATTCCTCACAAATTCAACTCTGTTTAAATAATAAAGCTACATAGTAAAAGAGTTTAAAAAAACATCCCAAAAAAAAAAGGCTTAAAATAATTAAATGTACTTGGAATTTAATTGAAATGTTAACAATTTATATAAGCACGACCATTGTTTAAAAAAATAAAATAAAAAACCAAGGTTCTTTCTTTTTTTTTTTTTCAAAAAAGAAAAAAAATGCAAGGATATTATTTAACATGAATATATCATATTCGGTTCCTAAGCTTAAGTCCGATTTGAAAATTTGTACTCACTTTTCACACGACATCCTAAGAATGATGTTTCCAAATTTTCTTATTAATCAAAAGTAGTTCATTTTTATGAAAAGTCAATTAAATAAACTATTTAATATTAAAATTAAATGTTCAGGGATTATTTTTTATGAAGTGTGGATATTTTAATCTTCCCTTCAATAATATTCATATATTTTTTGTTTTTAAAAATCATATATAATTCAGTTCCATTGATATTGAAGTTCACAAATTTCATATCAAACATACAAAACCATACAAAATCCCTCATTCCCTATAATGGAGTATTTTTAATCTATTATTTTTATTTTGCCTCAAAACATGTGCAGTATACATCACAAATATAAATATTAACTACGTTCACTATTAAAAAATTAAAGAAAATAAATTGTTCAGTTTTATTAATTAGATTCATTGAGACAGATCAACATTCAATCACAAGTCACAACCCACAATTCATATAATCCATATAGTAATTTATGAAATAAGTTAAATTTACAGATAAAAGAACTACATTCCTCTAAATTATATTTTTGTAATATCATTTCATTTTATTTTTGTAAAATTGTAAATATTGATAAGACTAACAATAATGGAAAGCAGAAATGAACAAAAAATAAAAATAAAAAGGAGGAGCGTCTAATACAAGCAAAGGGCCCACCTCAGAATATTCCGAAAACGCGTGAATATGGCACGTGCTGATAACGTCATCGGGCAGATATCTACCGTCAGATTTGAGACGCGGCAGGCGATTGAGGTCCAATCGCGGCTGGATCATTGTGGGCCACGTGTGGCGATAAGAATGGTCTAGGCCCAAGAGCCGCTAATCAGATTAAGGGCTGATGTGGACAGTTAGCGTGGCCCAATTTTGTTTCCCTTAATTTACTCCACCTATTAATCTCCCAACAAGAGCATAACTTTCATATTAATAATTAAATAATGGAGGATTAATTTTATTTTTTAAAATTTGTTGTTAAGGTTTCATTTATTTTATTTTGGAAACTGTGTTGGAAGGGGATCATGAGATATTGATTTATATTTGATTTTGTTTGCAATCCCAGATTTACATTTATGTGGTGAATAATGCATCAACTTGTTTAGATTATAAAGTGTGATTAATTCATGTAACATCACATTATTATCGTGTAACATGAATTAATTATCATAAATATATGGTTCACGTATATTGTGCATAATTCATGGAATTTACGTTCATGACTTAAACATATGACTCATGATATAACATGCTGACATCAAATTGAAAAAGTATACTCTGAAAAATATAGACTATAGTGTCTTTTAAGTAAACTACATTATATCAATGTTTTGTGACAGAAAATGTTGTACACGACATATTCATATACAATTTTAAGATTATACACGATATATCTTGTAATGTCCATTTTAAGATTATACATGATATAAATTCACGATTTTACAATTAGTTGTATATATCTAGCTAATGAATATCACTTATATAAAACATTTGGTCTAATGTAAATTCTAATTTTGTGTAGCAATTTAGTTATTGTGTAAATGATCATTTGCACGACATAATCGTTTGTAAATAAAAAATGACAGTGCAAAGAATACTCAACATATTTTTATCATAATTTATTACATGATCATATGATCGTATAAATAATTTTTTTATCAATAATTATGATGTTATTAATAATTTATGTTAATACATATCTGTTGCCTAGCATAATGTTAATATATGCCGTTTAACATACATATGTTATGTAACATGCATTAAAGATTAACATATATGTTGAAGATTTGTGTAATATACATATTGTCAATGAAATAATTAGTTTAACATGTATTTTTATTGTGTAACATGTAAAGTACATAATTAATTTTGTTATATAATTAACATATTAAAATGAGTATTTGAATTTTTCTCCCTATAATAGAGATAGTGTTCATTAGATTCATATAGTTGTTAGACATAGCGGGGTAATTATTAAAAATAAAAGAAATAAAGGACTAGCATTTTTTGACTTTTCATGTTTTGCCAGACTCACTTTCACACACACACACATAATTGTGTATATATATTATTCTTCCTAAAAATAATCGTGTGGAAAACTAATTACCGCGTGCTTGATAATTCACTGCATCACGCACATATAAACCTATATTATCATGTAAAATAATTATTTATATGATAAATATTAATAAGAGTAAAACCTACGTTCCCCCTACAAATATACAATAATAATAAGAGTATAATCTATATAAAAAAGAATTGAAACTCCAAATCTTAGTCAACTCTAATATAAGATTTTTTTTTTCTTGCATTTTTTTTGTTATTTTTATCAATTTAATTTTAATACGAGATATGATGATATGGTTTAAATTTAGATGATACAAGTTAGTGAAAATAAAACGATTTATTGGTATAAGATGAGATGTTACAATCTACATTCGAATGATATGAATTAATATTAATAACACTTACAAAAGGAATTAAAATATCTAAATTATATTAAAAAACATAATGAACGTCAAAGTATATCTAAACTAAAGGTTCTTCTATCAAAATGACCAGAAATAAAAGCCAGCTTTAAAGAAAAAAAAAAAAAGGAATGCGCTTGAGTAATATGCACACGAGCAAAAAATAGATATAAAATAGTATAAAAAGAAAAAAGAGAAAAGGGATAAATTTTGATCTTTTGTGAGCGTAAATGAGCAAGTGTGTCAGTCGATCGCGTTCACACTATAACCGGCTTACCGGTCAAAACTACCGTTTGAATGTCTCCATTTAATGCTGCTTCTGCCCTTTTCCTCCACCGGCTATTCCCGGTCAACCTTCCTCTCCAAGACTCTTCTCTCTTCATAATCCCTCTCTCTCTTCCATACACACCTCTCTCTCCTCCCTTTCGCTCTCTAGAACAGTGCGAGACTATATAGTGAGAAAACAATATGGAAGATCCATTTCTATCATCTTCTTCTTCTTCGTTCATGGATCACTGTTTGATGAATAATTCTTCGATTAATATTGCGGAGATGCTGGAATATTCTGATGAAAAGAGCAGCAGCTCATTAGGGTTTATGGAGCTGCTCAATATGCAGGATTTTGGCCCTTCAGATTTCGATGTGGAGCCCACTAAGCTGCACCAGCTTCGAGAAGCATCTGAGGTGTTGAATGCACCGCCCACACCGAATCATTCCTCCATCTCCTCTGAATCCAGTGATGGCCGGAAAGACGAACTGGCTAATAAGGACGAGGAGGAGGAAGAAGATGAGGAAAACCACAAGATTAAGAAACAGTTAGTATATGTAATCTTTTTCTTCATATATTATATAGTATACTGTATATATATATATATATATATATATATATTAGTTATAATCTGATGATTATGTTCTTGGGATTTGTGGAAATTAATACAGATTGAAGCCCAAGAAAACTAGTCAGAAGAGGCAGAGAGAGCCAAGATTTGCTTTCATGACAAAGAGTGAAATTGATCACTTAGAAGATGGTTATAGATGGAGAAAGTATGGTCAAAAAGCTGTCAAGAACAGTCCTTTTCCTAGGTTCTCTCTCTTCTCTCTCTATAGATTGGATGTGAATTCACGGTTGTTATTACTACAACAGCCATGTAATAACAATTTCTACATTGTTTTCAGGAGTTATTACAGATGCACAAATGCATCATGTAATGTGAAAAAAAGGGTGGAGAGATGTTGCAATGATCCCACCACTGTTGTGACAACATATGAAGGCCAACACACTCATACAAGCCCACAAATGCCACGTCAGCTGCCGCCGCCACAGCCGCCGGCCTTCTTCGCCGCCGCCGTGGCTCCGCCGCAGAACTACTCGGTTCTATTGAATGGGTACAATATGGGATCTGCTAATGGACAGCAGATGATGAGCTTTTGCTCTCAGTCTCCAGCTTTGCTAACAACAAACAATGGACTTCTTCAAGACATTGTGCCATGGTCAGCTATTAAGGAAGAGGACAAGTGAATTGTTTTGTATGTATGTTTGTTTCTCCTTTTCTGACTTAAATTTAGGAAAAAGCAGGTATGTAGATTAAAGAAAAATTCGATCTTTAGTATGTGTTTTTCTTTAATTAGTTAAAAGCTGCAAAAACCCTAATTATATAGGGGCCTTATAGTTATATCTCTTCATTTTCTTGTGAAAATGATAATGCAGTTTGTATCTGATGAGATCAGTAGGATAAGAAACTTGAGGTTTTTCTAAATTAGGGTGGTGTATACTATATTCCGTGGATTATACGTGTGTATTATCTAAAGTATATTAGCATAGAAATAACAATATATATATTCGTGATTATATATTTAAATGGACACAATAGGTATATATTGAGCCTCTTGAAATTGACTAATCTATAGTATTTAGCAGATCATATGGTTTTTTAACATGTTCTGGAGAACGTGACAAGTGATACATTTGAAAATGATTTAAAAAATGATGTTTTTAGATGTTCAGATATTATATATTGGGACACAGAGAGGCTGTGAAATTAATGAACCATTCATTGAAAAATAAAATGTCAACATATAGTGATCAGAATTTATGGGAAAAATATTTGATGATAGGATTTTGATCTTCTATTCCAATAATATGAATAGCTATGAGGAAGTGGGTGTTTTAATAATATAAAGATTACATGAGTCGTGAATCAGGAGGAAAAAGCAATAAGTTTTGACAGCTGACCAACCTTTGTCTGTCCTAAACTGTATCTAATGTATTCGAAAATGCTATTTTGGAGTTCAATTCATTGAATCTTAGATATGGCTAACGTTGTCATACGCTACGCCAAAACAGAAGGAATGGCCTATAATATTTCACACAAGACAAGAGCGGTCATGAGAGAGAGAGAGAGATATTCTCAGAACGAAGATTGAAATGAATTTCATTTTAATATGCAAGTTTGTAACATAAAAAAATTCTTTATGATATACATGAATATGCAAATATATTTTGTTCAAGTGAAAAATAATTCAACTTAACCATGCTTAAAAATTGGCACAAAAATTCACATGAGACAACTCACGGATAGAATCTATGAGACAGAGGAAGCATTATTACCCAATAACCAAATGCATTTTCATAAACTAATGTGAATTGTGTGTTGCAATTAGCTGTGAAATAATCTAACAGGAATCGTATAAAAAAAATAAAAGCATTAAATCATGAGCAAACTCATCTCCAAGTCATTTATTACCTTTTAGTGAGTCAATTCCTACCCAATTTGACTGCTCAAAAAAATCTAAATATAGGAACATAAATTCGATTAAGATGGGGTTGCTCTACCATTGATTGCCCTGGTCTTTTCTCCAACCACCTAGCAAAACAAGTACAAAATGCAGGCCTTACCTTCAAAACATACTAACAGATCAATTCTGCAAATTCGAGCTTGTTTGGACATTTATACGAGTCTCAATCCAAGCATACCCCATTCCGGGTGTAACTCAAATCACATATTTATGTCAGACGAAAGGGACTCTTTTCAAATGACTATGGAAACCCAAAGCACAAAAAATTCTGCATTGCTTAACAGAGTAACAGACCAATTGAAATTTGATTTAGCACGGGGCATTGGAAAAACGAAAGTACTATATTTAATCAAGTTGACAAACTGAAGTAAAAGATGGTATGCACACATATCATGAAAACGGACATTATACAAAATGTTAATAGTGAGTGAGCATCCAAACAAGTGTAGAGCACACCTCATCCAAAGATAGTTTTAACCTGTAAAATGTTCTGATCGGTTAATTGACAAATTGGTCCGTTTAGTTGCCAATATCCTGGTGTCTTCTATACCAAGTGAAATTCCATTGCATCACAAATGTATAAAAGTCTGAAGAACTACTTATACCAAAATGTTTTACAGAAGTCAAGTCATGTGTATTCATGTTAGAAATATAATACTACAGAAACCAGTTCTTGGGAAATTCTCAAATTTTTCCTTGACAATCACTTCAGATGCAGTTGCAAGTACTTTCATATCTCAAGAAAACACAAAGCAGTCATATGGAACTAACCATCACAAATGAAGGTGGTGAGGGGAGCTGTGAATCCAGTTTCACTTCTTGTAAGAGAGTTCATGTGGCAGCAGCTATACTACGAGTTGCAGACATTTCCGGGGAAGAAAGGAACTGTGGTTTTGATTCCTGCTGCTGTTCTTCAAGGTTATCGAGTTCTTGTTCATGAAGTGCATACTCCTCAGGCATCTCCCACTAATACAACATTCAGGAGCGAAGTGAGGATTAGATGTTTGGGGTGGGGAAAAATTAAAGTATGAGCTGTTAACAACTTATACACACACACACATATATATATAATATAAAACTTAAATATATCATATTTGTATCAAATAAAGCATCAATCTCCAATCATCATTAAGAATTTGAAAATTACATCATTAAATCCTATAAAAATTTGGAATATCTCTATTGCATGTCGCTGAAATCATATACAAGTGAATTATACCTAATTTTTCTGAGCAATATGCTTCTGAAATGCACTAGCAAACACTCGGTATGAAATTCATCTCCATCTTATTACAGAGAGTGGAGTTAACTTTATTCTAAGATAAAAATCACTGCTTGTTTCTAGTCACTAGCCTATTAAAAGCAGAAGGCAAAAACAGATTAGTTACTTCAGTAATTTCACCCATGAAGAAAAACAAGAGATATACTAGTTGTTTCACTAGATTAAAACTGTAAAATAATTATTTTTATTCAGTGAGAGAAATGCAGAAAATAACTACACTTAGCAATTTTCTTCTTGCCGATGCAATTCTTTGTAGTTGCAGACCAAACAAAATGATATGTGGAAACAGTTTTGATCAGGTACGCACTTTAAAAATGCGCGTGCGCACTTCTTTAAAATTTCTTTTTTAATTTTTAATATTTTATATTATACACAAAATTCTTTTTTCGCACTACCACTTCAATCCTAAACCCTCATCAACATATATATTTTTAACAATTCGCATCTCACACATCAATCATACACCTTCTTCTCAATTCCTCCCCACACTGATACTACCATGAAAAATATTGAATTAATCAATATCCATACAGAAGATACCATGAAAAATATTAAATTAATCAATTAAATGAATCAATGAAAAATATTTAATTAATCAATTCTCAAGAAATCCTAATCAATATTCGAGAAATTCTCAAAATTAACCATGAAAATTAAAATGCGAATTGAACAACGGAGAGAATAAATTCTCAACAAATCTTCAAAACCAACAAATCATATCCTCAAACTCAATCATCAATTATCAAGAAGTCTTCAATCAATCCTCAAAATCCCAAGTCATCAATTACCAAGAAGTTTTCAATCAATTCTCAAAATCCCCAAGTCTGTTTAATTACTGTCTTTTTTATATTATCAAATATAATGAATCTACACATGAAAAAAAAACAAAAAAAATAGTATTATAATTTTCCAAAGGGTTAATAATATTTTTTCATACGAACTCTACGTGATTTTACACTTTTTGGTATAAACTTTTAAATGTTGCACTTTGTCATATGAACTTTAAATTTGTTACATTTTACGTCATTATTGAACTATGATTTGTTCAATACTGTAAAATATAACAAATTTAAAGTTCATATGTCAAAGTACAATATTTAAAAGTTTATACCAAAAAATGTAAAATTACGTATAGTTTGGATGGGCAAATATTTTTAACCCTTTTCTAAATGTAAAAACTTTGATAAAAGAGAAAAGAAAAAAGATAAGAAAATATTATACCATTCCAATGACATGAAACAATTTCTCCTGTCATGCTCACTAATGCCACAATATGACAAACTCTTGCTTTTGAAATTGTTTTTTTCTTTGATTATTTATACCTTTTACTACATCATTGTGCTCACTTGTGAGGATCATTAATCTCAATATTCTTTTTTGATTCAGAAGATCGTTGCATTCTTTCACCAATATTCATGTTTTTTATATCATTATACACATGTTCTAATTGTTGCATTAGCAAGTTAGAACCACCTTTAGTGAGACATGCATCATCTACTACAATAGAAACCATTTGTGACAATTTTGAATGTCTTGTCAGAAGAGATTTATTATGAACATCACAAATGTCAGCACTTATTGTTCATCTTGGTAGAATACATTTAAATGGAAGTTCAAAGATCTATTTCACACGAGAATATGCCAAAATGTGTCTACAAACAATTTCTTTAAACTCAAGTTGTAAACAACTCATCTGAACTCTTGGTGTATATAACCTCCCATTGATTAATTCAATATTTTTCATGATAGTTTCTATATGGATGAAAATTAGAAAGAATATTGATTAATTCAATGTTTTTCATGGTAGCATCTGTGTGGATGGGAATTGAGAAGGTGTATGATTGATGTGTGAAATGCAAAGTGTTAAAAATATATATGTTAATGAGGGATTTGAAGTGAAGTGATAGCGTGAAAAAAGAAATTTGTGTATAATATAAAATATTAAAAATTAAAAAAAAAATCTTAAAGAAATGCGTACGGTGCGCATTTTTCAGGTGCGTGCCTGATCAAATCTGATGTTGAAATAAATAAGACACAAAAAAAAAAAAAAAAAAAAAAGCATTGGAGATACAGAAAAGGAGAGATCAATAGTTATTAGCAAACTAAAAATGTGGTAAAGAGAGTTCAGATTGCAAAGAGAGGCAGGCAGAAGGCTTGATCATCTTATCAAATCTTGGTGCCATCACCTATTAAAACTACAAATAACTTTGAGAAATAAACCTTCAAAATTTACTTACGATATTGTCTTCTTTTTTTTAATGTAGCTCCCGTCACAGGATATTAGCCATCATAATCCAAGATTAGTCAAAAGTCAAGATCCTAGTGAAGAGAGAGAAGTGCAGTAAAGGAAGAAATTCTTACCCTGCTTTCACATGTAACACAGTTATAATAATACAAGTCTCCATCAGGAGAAACATGCTCGCTCCAGTCACATTCTGCAGTGTTTTCTATCTCAGGAATTGAATCAAATGCATGAGACGCAGGTGTAGAATTGTTACTTGCCATTACTTCTGTGTTGCATCCTGAATGTGTAGACTGCAAATACACAATTGGCGTTATTGACGAGATGGATTGCAGATATCAAATCCAAACCAAAGCTTTTCTCAACAAAGAAGTTTATTCACATTACCCTTTTCCATGGCAAGACAAAGCAGAAGATGAAAATATAAAGCAAGTATCAAGAAGATGAACATTGAAACAAGTTGTCAACAAGTGCTCCTCCAACTATGAACAAAAAAATGCAAGCAAGTTTGTCCATCAATACTTGAGTAATTTGGCCAAAGCAATAGAACCAACTTAACTTTGTCAAATAAAATCTGGTTTCCGGAGTTGGAGTATTACTAAAATTTTAGCCACAAATCAGAAGTTCTAGGTTGATGATAGAAACTCAGTTCGAAAACGTCAAAAAGATGTGAAAAAATTTCAGTAAAATAGGGAATATATCCCTTTCAGTGGTTATGGATGATCAGGAAGAATATGCTACCTTCATCTGTTGCATCTCATTAGACAGCATATGCCCACTAGAAGGATCATTTAAATATGGAGCAGGCCTGGAGAAAACGACACAAAAGTATCAAATTCATGTACATTTAAAAAAAAAAATCAAAGACAATGTAACAAGTAAAATTCTTCAAGATAATTGATTTTAAAGCTCAGTAGGAGCCAAATGATATGTATGTCTTAAAAGTTTAAGGCAGAGAGTAAACCTCGCAAGAAAATAATTCTAGCAGAAAATCTTGAAGAACAAAAAGTTCAATTTACTCCAGTCAGCCTCTGGATGTCTTTTTTATGGCCTCAGTTTACGGACTCCTAAAAGGCTAAAACATTCAATTTCGCAACAGAAATTCAAAATTCTCTCTCTCAGAGCACATTTACTTATACTCTTGTCAGAGAAACCTTTTCAATCTAGCTTTATTTTTAGCCAACTTCTACTTTTTC
Source organism: Scutellaria barbata (assembly GCA_028654395.1). Classification (NCBI taxonomy): domain Eukaryota; kingdom Viridiplantae; phylum Streptophyta; class Magnoliopsida; order Lamiales; family Lamiaceae; genus Scutellaria; species Scutellaria barbata. The sequence goes on from CM053649.1 coordinate 25,543,901, forward strand.
TGGCTACCTAGGTATTCAGCTTCTGCATAGTCAATCATTTTCCCAAGTTTTAGGGAAAATCTTACTGGTATTTGACATCTTCATTAGTTTCTGTGTGCATATGCATTCACATAATGGAAGAGAACCATTTGAAATGGTAAAATGCTCATTTTATTGGGAAGAAACATTGGCCTTCCTACAATATCATATAAAAGAGACATGTGAACAGAATTGCATGTTTGTTTGTCATTAAGTAGTACACAATCACAAAATTCACGGTTCTCAAATTCTGCAACACTACTACAGTAAATAGAAGACCATAAATTGTCAGGATTGTTAAAATGCATGGTACCTTGAATCCCCTATCCTTGGCTTCTTGGGATCTGCAAACCGAACTATCAATGGTTGTTCACATCCCTAAACAAGAGACTAAAAGATTAACTTCAAATTAAAATTAAAATTTCAAGGGAAAAAAACAAAGCAAGCATTAAGGCTTACTCTCATCACGTATGTTCCATGTAAAGCATGAATTGCCGCAATTGCCATATCTCTATGAGAATATTGGACAAATGCAAATCCTTGAAAGCAAAAAAAAAAAAAATCACATGATGAGAAAAGATGAAACATCCAACAATCAGAAAGCAATGATTTACAATACATTCAAGAGCTGCAAGTGCAAACCAATGAAGGCATCGGATGAGAAAAATAATTTGCAAAAATTTCTATTATCACCAATTTAAGTGTTGTCGCAGGGCATAGCAGCCTAGAAACAAATTAGTGGAAAGATAGGAGGCAACACAATTCACTAGTCAGGTGTTTCTCAAGCCTCATGGAATCCATATGAACTTAGCTGACGGATCTAGAGAAATGACAAGTTACATACCACGATTTTGCTTGAATTCATCCCGAACAATAAAAATATCTTCAATGAAACCAAAAGGTGAAAATATCTGGAATAGAAACATTCGCTTAGAACTTGAAAAGGTTGAGATTATACTAGTTTTATTTTATAGTAATGAAAAAAGAAGAAGAAAAATAAATGTAACTTCAGATAGTTTTCTAACTATTGACAAAAAAAAAAGGAGATAGATTTTATGTTGCAAATAACCATATCCCTTTCCCAACTATAATCAAAACTCAAACTTAAAACTACATAACTTTTGAGACACAACTTGAGTTCAACTTATTATGGAGCCAACTCACAGCATAAGATAAAAACATAGTTACATATAACTCATATCAAACTCCAATGTGACAATATGACAGCAAATAATGTGTCATCTAACGAGGTCTGATAAAAAGACATCTGAAAATTTATACATAAAAGACATCTGAAAATTTATACATACTTTACATGAAATGTTCTTTTACAATATGATATGGTAATAGGTTTCCCAGAAAGAGTACACTGCAAATGTATGGAAAGCAAGAAAAAAGGTACATACTTCATCAAGTTCCCATTTCAAAGCCTGTTTATTCAAGCAGCCAACATACAACTTGTGGTTATGGACATGTGCACCAAGGTTCCCTACAAGGGACAACAAATCACTAAGACACCAATCAAAAAAAAAAAAAGTCAGAAAGCATGCAATCAGAAATACCAGGCATTTGTGAAAACTCATAAATGAGATACAAAAATCCTCAATAGTGAATACTTTAAATCATATATGATAAGCAAAAATACAATATTCATTGAAATAATATTGCATTCGTTGAATCTAATTCTCTGTTCTCCTTCATCCGCTGGTGACTGTATATGAAGTTGCACATGCATCAGATTTAAACCAATAAGAAAAATGAACAGATTGTCACACATGATGGAAAACAGATATATCATCTATCAATAATAACTATATTCCACTCATGAAAAAGTATGGTATTAGTTTCTGCAGTTATTTGAGCCTCAAATACAACAATTTCACCATAAATGTTTAAAACCAATGAATTCACACAAATAATACTTTCATTCACATTAGAAGAACAACTTGAAGAGCTAGAACATGATTAAAGCAAGAAAATTCAGAAAATAATATCTCAATTCTCAACAAATCAATTCTGAGAGCTTTGCACCAGAGGATATATTAAGCAGACTGCACCAGAGATGATGCATAGGCTTCCCTAAAATATACACACACACACACCAACAAAATACTTCAGAAGATATCAAGTTTAGGAAACCGGCATACCCTAAACCCCAAAATAAAACTGATCATAAGGGCATTGCAACAAGTCTACAGCAAACAATAGAATAAGATTCTCATAGAAAAGATAATTACCAAGGCGTTCACGTTCCCCATCAGCATATTTAACTTTCAGAGAAATCATCGCCTGGCCGAAAACCGGTATGTAAGAAAAATTAAAGTATGTGGATAATTTGACATGCTTCAAATCTGCCAGAAATGAGAAAAACATAATAACTGACCCCAGGGAAAGTATACTGATTGTTAAATGCCCCAATAACTCTCTCAGCTTGCTCGATTGTTGCATACTTCACAAAGCAACACTCTAGAAAAATATAAAACCAAGAAACTTATATTTACACATTTCCATATTTGGTGAAACTAAAAATAATCCTTCCAGGTTTAGCAACATGCGTTAAAGGAGACAATGATAAATAGCAGCGCCTGGCATCATTAGAATATAGATAAAATAGCAGAACAAAACATTATGACCAAGCATAGAACAAGTAACAGCACCTCACTAGTGACATTTCTTACTAGTTGGCAATAAGGTATGGCAAAAAGCTTGCCAGTTATAATTAATTTTTTGAGGACTATTAAATCAATATCCACCAACTCCTAAACATCCGCTGAAGTATTAAAAATTTCTCATAAAAGAGTTCTTGAGTCATAAAATCAGTTGACAGAATCTATGCCTTAAACAGATTTGAAGGCAAATAGTACATATATAACATGAATCTGTTTACATATCTATACACTCACCTTAGCAAAGTACATATAAGATATCAACCAATAGATATAAGGTGTGGTACGTTTTCAAGGAGAAGATAACCAAAAATCACTGTGGAATTAAGTTACACGTCAAGCTATACATCTATTCCAGTTTAGAGTTTAAAAGGCACACACTCTGAAATGTTTAAGCAAGCAAAATGCACGGCGCAGTACTTCACCAAACAGAAGCTAGGAATGTTGTCAAGACTATATAAACTGAATGTACATTAAACTCAGCATAACATTATAATAAGTAACTATAAGTAAAATACGTTGTTAAAACCATTGCTTCATACCCTGCTGCAAACCCGTCCGCTTATCCTTGAGAAGAACAACCTCAACAATATCTCCGAATTCTCCAAAAAAACTGCTAATCTGAATGTACATTGTGAAGGATAAGGATCATGTATTTATAATCACAAATTTTAAGCCCAATAATTTATCCAAAATCAAAACCCGGAGGCAAAATGCAACTTGCAAATTTAATCAAAACAAAATGACCTTCAACATTATTTACGTCGCACTTGCTACTTACATCTAGTTCAGTAGCTGCTCTTGGAATCCCTACAACGTATAGCTTCACGAAACCGCCATAATCTGCATTATCTGCAGAAAATTAAACTTAAATTGGCGAAAATGCTAGATAAAATCTCAGATATCGAAAACATTAAAACTCTGCAATTACTGAGGTGAGGAAATTGTCTCTTTTGGCCTGAGAGAGGCGGCGGAGGCTTGAAATCACTGTTGAGGGGGTGAACAGTGGACTCATTCTGCTGACAGTTGAAATTGGGGTGGTGACGGCGGTCCAGTGGGTGGTGATCGCTGTGAAACTGGTCTTGTCGATCGTCGTAGTGGTAGTGGCCGCCGTCGCTGGGAAAAGACGGCGTCGTAGCGAAATGATCGGCGCACCTCTCTCCGCCGAGTCTCTCCATCGGAGTTTTCAATTACGCCGTAATTACAATTCCTAAGTTAAACCCTATAACCAATTTTGACTTTGACTTATAATTAAAGTGAAAAAAAAAAAAAAAAAGTAGTACTATCCACACCACGTATACTTCTAAACACACACAACCCCCCCCCCCCCCCCCACCCTCCCCTTTTTTTTTAATATTTCAATTTTAAAAACTAAAAAATAAAAAGTCCATTTTTTACCCTTAATAATTAAAAAAAATGAAAAACCCTCCCCAATTCTCTCTCTTATTTTTTTTTAACATTTCTCTAATTTTCTATTTTGAATTTCTAAAAAATAATATAAGAATATAATGAAAAATAATTTTACAAGTTAACAAAAAATATAAAAATTATGTAAAAAAATGAATAAAACTTGAAGATCCTGTTGATCCTTATTGACCGAACACACACGTACATCGAACACAATATAAGATGATTGATGTTTGGTGGCAATATACATATGTAGTACTCAATATTGAACTAGACTGTCGGATTTTTTTATTTTTCTTTTACAGTTTTAAGATGCAGTGAGGCTAATATACATGCCTGATGAGTCAGTGCATTCTTTAATAATATTTTCGGAAGCGTTTAGATACTACGTGGAAAAAAATAGCAAATACCGATGGAGAACGGTAGCCGGCGGGGAGTGGTCGCCGGCGGTGGCATCGGCCGCTCGTGTGCTTATTTTCTGGTCTCTCTCTTACTTTACCTATTTTCTACATTTATATCTAATTATGTTTATTTTATAGCAAATAATAATTGAGTTACTGATTGCGTCTGCCCCGTTAATCGTAGTTACCAATATTTTATTATTATAACGGTTAAATTTTCAATGATTTTTTTTTTCTTTTTGGTATTTAAAAATGTTTTTTATATGTGGAAACAGTCAAGTTTTTTTAAGTATGATTTCTTGGCAATCAACATTGCCAAAATTTTATTATAGCCGTTATAGAACGGCGTTTTAAATAAGAAATTGCGGATTTCAATATTTTTTTTTCCTTTTTTGGTATTTCGGAATGTTTTTTATATTTTTTGTAATTAATTAAATTTGTCACAGCCAATTTAAGTACAAGAAGTTTTAAGTATGGTTTCTTGGTTAGTTTAATAATTAATAACCCATCATTATCAAAATTTTATATATTATAGCGGTTAGTTTTTAATAGGAAATTGGGAATTTCCTTTTTGGGATTTGGGAATGATTTTATATTTTTTAATATTTTTTGTCCATTTCAGTTTTTTCTCTGAAACTCTAAGAAAATCAAATATTTTTTAAAGTAAAGTTCTCCTAGATATATCTTGATTTATTTAATAATATAAATGAAACATATCAATTATATGGACTCAGTTTTTTATGATGTATATCCAAATTATTTTATTAGTAGTAGATATATGCTTACATAATCTAAATTTTTTATAGTAAAATTTTATTATTATTATTAATAAACAACAAATATTTCAAAAAATAATAATAAACAATAAAGATTATATAATAAAATATGATGAATGGTCGAATTAAATTATTTATGGAGTTTGATAAAAGGAACAAATAAAACCATCTTTTATTTGAACTAGTTTTTCACTTTAAAACTTTCAAATATATTGTAAATTTTTATTTAATGCTTCAAAACAAGGTTTATGTGTCGTATAAGATTCATTCCAAATTATAAGTTAGTCAGCACTTGATTACCAAATCCGTCACAAAACTATTTTGCTTTATGTTGTGTGTTGAGTCTTCATCAATATTAAATGATATTGCAAATTGAGAATGAGATATTTTTCCATTGAGTAAAAGGAGTGATGTTATAGCACTTGATGCACTATTAAGTACATTGTCACCTTCATCTTATTGCTGTATAAAGTATCTTCCAAATATATGTCTTATTAGTACCATCAAGACCATAAATAAAAGCCATTTCACATTTATTCGATCTCACTACATTGAGTATCATAGTATAAACATAACATTCAATCATCAATTTCTTTATAAGATGTCATATTTAATAGTCAATAATTTGTAATTGACTTATTATTAAATTTATATATTGTAACTTTTAATTCATATATATAAATTATGTATGAATTATATTATTTTTATATATTATAACAACATTTAAAGAAAAATCATCTCATATATCACAAGATAAAAATACAATTATATTACAAATAAATCTGAATTCCACCTTTTTACGTAGTCGTCAAAATGGGCCCCGCACTACCAAAATGGAGGGTTGTGCTAAGTATTTAGGAGGACGGATAGGTTTGAGATGGAATGAGCTTTTAGCTCGCTAGTCCGTGGGCCAAGTGTGTTGGCCCACCTTTTTTTTAAATTTTTTTTATGTAACACATGTATGAAATATGTATATAATAATGAAAAAAAATTACTATTTTTAATACAAGTTGTGTTGTTTAATATATTAAATTTGGCCACTTATCATAGGAATGAAAGAATTTTAAGGAAATTTCTACTTTTTATAATATTTTTTTGTATTTTACATATAATTCAATACGTATAAGGTTGAGTAAAATATAAAAAAAAACTACAAATATTATATTTTTTCTTTTAAAAATAAAAAAAGTTCAAAGCCACTAACCTGACTCTCGACCCATCAATGAATTGAGATGAATTAGGGTTTTTCCAACCCATCCCACCAAACAACAGGTTATGGTGGGTTGTGGGCAAGCCCATCTTGACAACTCTATTTCTCATGGGCTTATCATAGCTTGAACATATCTTCAGTTCTCATTATTATGTTGTTTCATTTCTCAAAATATTTAAGAAAATAAGTTAAATGAAAGAAAGGCTGAGAGACGGAGGAGGGGAGACGAGGGTTTTTCAATTTTCTTTTACTGTTAAGGGGTAAATTTGGAATTTTTTAATTTTTTAATTAGAATACAAAATAACTGGGGTGTAGATAGTCACAAGACTATATTTTGTCGTGTTATAAATTTGACCCGGATTTATTCGGGCTCTCGGAAAACATTGTCCGGTTATTGGCTTATTGCTGTCTCTCTGATTCTTCAGACATTAATTCCCTCTTATTTAATTTCCCTGTAAATGTTTTTATATAACGAGAGAACGGCATGACAATAAAGCTGAATTTTGGGTAGATAAATCTCTCTGGAAACTTCTGAAGAAACCCCTTTTTTCCATTGCATCTAGGTGATTTCATTTGCCGATTTTAAGGTTTCTGCATATGGTTTCCTGATTGGTACGCGCAATTTCTCCTTAATTACATGTCATGTTTTTACCAGATTATTTGCTCTTTTTGATTGTTGTTCGGAATCGTGTTTCATATTCGAGCTGCATTATTGATCGGAGAAACCTTTGTCTTACGATTTCATTCATTGTTGTTGGTTTGAAGAGACTGAATTAGGAATTTTTGTTTTCTAGTAGGTGTTTGAATTCAAATTCATTGAATGTCTTTCATGATTTTATACAGGATAATTCCGTTGACGTATATTCCGAGGTTTTTTGGGAAGATAAATTCTCAAATTCTCAGAGAAAAAAAGAGAGGGTATCAATCATCGTTAGGATTTGGCATTCGTGAAATTGTTATCAGCATTTACTATTGTTTTGGTGTAAATAGTCATCTACATTTTTAGGATAATATAAATCTACATTTTTAGGACATTACATTACATATAATTGGGGAGAAAAAGGTTGGCCAATTGAGCAAAGAATCATACATTAATGGAACATGGACAATAACTTGAAAGAAAAAGAAGCTGTAATCGATATCGAGTGTGGTGAGGCAAGTCAAGGAGGCAATGCAAAAACCGATAGCAAATTGGAGAAGATATATTTGAAGAGGCTTGTTAGTGGAGTTTTGAGTTACAATGGATCGTTCGATGTTGAAACCACAGACAAGAATTTGGGAGGAGAATCGAGCCAGGAGCTCATGCCACTTGTAGGAAACGAGCATGAGAAAGAGAGACAAAGGGGCGGAAAAGTAAAAAAGGCATGGAAACCACCTCGGCCTCCAAAAGGTCCGGCCTTGGATGCTGTGGACATGAGGATGCTCAAAGAAATCTCTAAGACTGCCATAAAAAAACGGGAGAGGAAGGAACGTGTAAAAGCATTGAAGAAGATCAAATCCGCGAAATTGCTATCAGCATCATCATCGCCATTGATGACATCATCATCATCGTCCTCGTTTTCGTCATCCGTTGCCACCATCTTGGCCATGTTTGTCTCTGTTTTATTTTTTCTTGTGCTATTCTTCCAAGGTATATTGTCACGACAACCAATTTTGTAATTCATCATATTTCTATAAATAATACCTTTATAGTTATTGTCTTGCCTTTCAAAACATCTTTCTTTATATTTAGTAAATCAATTATGTGGTGCATGATTGGAGTCAATTCTTACATTACATGGTAATTGTCATTTGAAACATCCATTCGTTTTCATGAGTGTCATGTATTGGAGGAAAGGTGTTTCAAAAGTTGGCTATCCAAGCCTGTATGCATCTTTATTATGATTATCATTATCAGTTGGAGGATAGACAAATAGTTTGATAGTTCATGTTATGAGAAACTCTCTTGGTTTTCAAGATGCAGTTACACAGAATTCTAATGCCTTAGTCTAGTTTGTGAAATCTTTGTGTACTTACCTGTTCAATTTATCGAGCATCGACATCATAGAGGATGTGTGAGTACTGTGTATTTTCTTGGAGGTGGAATTACAGTTGGTGCTTTCATAGGTTGATAAAAGCTACCTTATTGCCAGAAACCTAATTAGAAAGGAAATGCAATAACTGGTTGTATATCCTATTGTCATATTTCTGCTAATCAACTTAGCTGATATATGGACTACATTTGGCATGTTTGATTAGGTCTATATGACCTTTTAATCACTAATGTTGTTTAATCTCAGTGGTTGCTTCTTGTCTGAAGGTCTGAGTTCCAGCACTAGTTCAAATTTGACAATCGTGGAGGCTCCACGGCTAGCACCAGAGACGATGGGCTTTACGCCTATGGAGTTTTACAAAACAGTTATGTCGGATGATGGTGCCGCACTCAGTTCTTTACCTCCCAAGTATGTACTTTTCTTCTTTGACATCTGTGGAAACTTTTGTTTGTTTTCCTTCTTGTAATAACATGATTGTTTAACTTTTGTCGATGCAGATCAACGAAATAGCTCTCACGTTCGGAGTTTAAGCTCGGTTCAATTGACTAGAAATGACGAGGAGCATCACTGCAGAAAATAGTTTTGGTTCTTTAGATGCTGGTAATTCAAAATCTAACTCAGTGCAAATATTTTCCGACTCTGTGTACATTATAAATTTTCTTTGTATCAAAGCCAAAGATGAGATAATAAAAGCTCAGTTTTCTTTTGACGTGAGGAGTGAATTTTTATCACGTTAATTGTTTAAGTATATGGTGCAAGTTTTCGGTCGATGAATCCAAGGATATGAGTGTATTATTGATTTATTGCTTCAGTGATTTCTTAAGTTAAGAGTGTAGTTTAACGAGATTAATAAATTATTATGACTAGTAAAGAGTTGATTTAGTCAAAATTATTTATTTAAGCTTAATTTAATTTACTCTGATTAGGTCATGGACTTATTATCAATTAAATGAAATATCTCATATATATGATGCTGAAATTATAAGTATGAAGTTATAAATAGTTATATTTTTTTTAATCAAGAGTTTAACATTATGTTTTCCAAACTAAGAGAAAATGTTTTTGGATCATATATCTTTAATGAAATTTATCCCCGAGTACTATATTTTACCTCCTATTAGTCTGTATCACTATATTTCATTTCGTATCATTATTAATCAAAATCGTACCATCATAATAGATCCCTACTATAATTAAACAGTTCGTACCACCATATTATACTCTTGTACCATTATTAATGTAGTTTGTACATCATAATATACCTACACACCACACCATCATTAATGTAGTTCGTATCATCATATTATACCATAAATATTAAAATGGTTATAGTTGGACAAAAATAATTTCTCTTAAATTAAAAAAATATAATTTAATAACTTGATAAAAAAATGTTTATAAATATAGATGGTTAACAATGATTTTCCACTATAAATATATATTTAATTCAATACAGAATTTTACTAAAGCAAAGGAATTGATAAATCAATTAAGAACAAGACAATTATTAATTTTCAAGGTGTTAAACTCTTCTCATTTGCCCAAAAAAAAAAAAAAAATATATATATATATAATAATAATAAAAAAAATATATATAAGTAGTGTGTCTAGACACCTTATTGGGTCACATGGACAATTGATGCGAATCAGATTATGGTTGGGCCTGGGCCCAAATATTTAAAGGGTCGGTTGTCTGCTATGTATAAATTCTGAAAGTCCCTCTTCCCACAATGTTCTTTCTTACGAACCCTAATTATTTTTGCATTTTCTCTCTCTAGGGTTTTCTTTTCCATCACTTCTTCACGAATAGATTTTGATTTTATACCAATTTGACGAAGAAGCGTATCGCCGCTGAATTGAAGCGTAAATTGTAGGTAGATGGGGACGGAGAGAAAGAGGAAGGTGAGTTTGTTTGATGTAGTGGACGAAGCAGCGGTACCGGGGAAGCTTTCTAGAGTCAACGGCGTCGGTGTGGGGATGGCCGCGACGGCGTCGACGATTAACAAGTGGAATGGAAGGCCTTACTCTCAGAGATATTATGATATTTTGGAGAAGAGGAAGACGCTGCCTGTGTGGCACCAGAAAGAGGAGTTCTTGCAGGCGCTTAGAGCCAATCAAACGCTAATTCTTGTCGGAGAAACTGGTAGTGGTAAAACCACTCAGGTTAGTATTCATACACTTTAATTGGATGTGTTTTTATGCACTTCACCCGCGCAAGAGCAACTTTTTAAACCCGTTTCTTTTTATTTTCGTTTGTCAACTTTGCTTTAGTATACTCTCCTTTATTTATTCTGTGATTTTCGGCAACTTCTATATGATCACCCCTTGATTATTATGCATGCCTTCTGCAAATTAGTTCAGCTAGGTAATCAACGTTTTCTTATTTGTTATTTTTTTGTTGGTTGCATGGGATTCATCCTGTTTGTTGCTTTACTTTAGAATGCTCTCGGTTGTTTATTCTGTGCTTTTATGCAAGTTCCATGTGATCAACCCTTGGTTATTATGCATGAGTTTTGAAAATTATATCTTGTAAATTGGTTAACATTTTTGATATGTGTTATTGTGATATACTGAATCTGCATTGTAATAGCATCTTGATTATGTAGTGTAGGTGCCTTATTGGTTGCTTATAGTTATCAGAAGGTTTCTTATACGTTACAAGTGATGTAGCTAGATAATCAAGGTTTTTAACTTATTTGTTCTTTTACAGATTCCACAGTTTGTGCTGGATGCCGTAGAGATGGAGACAGTAGATAAGCGCAGAAAGTACATGGTTGGATGCACTCAGCCTCGAAGGGTGGCTGCTATGTCTGTTTCAAGGAGAGTCGCTGAAGAGATGGATGTGACCATTGGTGAGGAAGTAGGTTATAGCATTCGTTTTGAGGATTGCAGCGGTGCCCGAACTGTTTTAAAGTAAGCTTTTTATCTTTTCACCCATCTTATTATGTTTTCAGTTGAAGGTTTCTTGATTATTTTATATGCATTAACATTCTGATACTCTTTTATTCATATCCCAGATACTTAACAGATGGTATGCTTCTGAGAGAAGCCATGACTGATCCACTCTTGGAGAGATATAAGGTGATAATTCTTGATGAGGCTCATGAGAGAACTCTGGCAACAGACGTGCTATTTGGGCTTCTGAAGGAAGTATTAAAAAATAGGCCTGACCTTAAATTAGTGGTTATGAGTGCCACTCTTGAGGCAGAAAAGTTTCAAGGCTACTTCTTTGGTGCACCGCTTATGAAAGTTCCTGGGAGGCTTCATCCAGTTGAGATTTTCTATACTCAGGAGCCTGAAAGGGATTACCTTGAAGCAGCTATAAAGACTGTTTGTCAGATACATTTGTGTGAGCCTCCTGGTGACATACTTGTCTTCCTTACTGGGGAAGAGGAAATTGAAGATGCATGTAAGAAAATTGGAAAGGAAATAGCTAATGCTGGGGATCAAGTTGGACCAGTCAAAATAGTACCGTTGTATTCCACTCTTCCTCCAGCAATGCAGCAAAAGATTTTTGAGCCTGCTCCACCACCTGATGTGGAGGGTGGTCCTCCAGGAAGAAAGATTGTTGTTTCCACAAATATTGCTGAAACATCTTTGACAATTGATGGCATTGTTTATGTCATAGACCCTGGATTTGCAAAACAAAAAGTTTATAATCCTCGAATTCGTGTTGAATCTCTGTTGGTCTCTCCGATATCAAAGGCTAGTGCCCATCAACGCTCAGGGCGTGCTGGAAGGACACAGCCAGGAAAATGCTTTCGACTCTACACAGAGAAGAGCTTCAATAACGATCTTGTACCACAGACATATCCAGAGATATTGCGCTCAAACCTTGCCAACACAGTTTTAACCTTGAAAAAATTGGGAATAGATGATCTAGTCCATTTTGACTTTATGGATCCACCTGCTCCGGAGACTCTGATGAGAGCATTGGAGGTTTTGAACTACTTGGGAGCCCTTGATGATGAGGGAAACCTGACCAAGTTGGGTGAGATCATGAGCGAGTTTCCCTTGGACCCTCAGATGGCGAAAATGCTGGTTGTTAGCCAAGAATTTAATTGTTCCAATGAGATCCTCTCTATTTCTGCAATGCTTTCAGGTATGCAATTTACTGTTTCTTCTCGTCTCAGTTGTCAATGTCGTCTTGGTTGTATCTACTTAGAGGTAGATATGCTTCTCCAGCATGCTTCACCTGATGTGTAGTTCATGCTCAGGGTGTCTTACATGCACAGATAGGTTTCTGTGCATTGTAATCTCAGATATTTGACTGAATACATGAGTGCAGAAGTATTCGTGTATGTGGTTGATATCTGAGTGTGTGTTTAGGTTGTCATCAGCATCTCTTGTCTGGGTCTCATGCCTCTGCCGGCATGTACCAAGGATTTCTAAGTAAGTGCTGATGCAGATAGTTGCAGTTTCTCAGTATTCTCTCATCAAGCAAATGGTGTCGTCTCGCCTCTATACATCTGCTGACCTTCCGTGGGCCTCCTCTGTGATAACCAATTTTTTCTCTAGTACCCAATTGCTTTGTCCGGCCTAGAGAGGCTCAAAAGGCTGCTGATGAAGCAAAAGCTCGGTTTGGTCACATTGATGGAGATCACCTCACCCTGTTGAATGTGTATCATGCGTACAAACAAAATAGTAAGTACAGCACCATATATTATTTGCTTCCCCCTTTTTACTGTACATTTTGGTGTTAATGTTTTCCTATATGATAATATCTTGTAGAGGAGGATCAGCAGTGGTGCTATGAGAATTTCGTCAATCATAGAGCTCTCAAATCTGCAGACAACGTTAGACAGCAGCTATCTCGGATTATGGCCAGATTCAATCTGAAGATGTGCAGCACAGATTTTAATAGCCGTGATTACTATGTGAACATCAGGAAGGCTATGCTAGCTGGATACTTCATGCAAGTGGCCCATTTAGAGCGCACTGGGCACTATCTGACCGTGAAAGACAACCAAGTATGTGATGATAATGCTTTATGTTGCGTTTTTCAAGTATGTGTTGATAATGCTTTATGTTGCGTTGCTCAAGTATGTGATGATAATGCTTTATGTTGCATACCATTCCTCGTTATCTAATCTCATGGCCAATTCTGCAGGTTGTTCACCTACACCCTTCAAATTGCCTGGACCATAAGCCAGAGTGGGTTATCTACAATGAATATGTCCTAACGAGCAGGAATTTCATTCGTACAGTGACAGATATACGTGGTGAATGGTCAGTTTTCTACTCCTACCCGAGATGATCTTGCCTATTACCTTTTTCTTTCATTTTTGTCTTGACTCTTGTGTGATCTTCTTTGTTTAGTTCTAGAATGATATACCCTGCGTGTGTTTTTTTTTTTTTCCCATTCCTACATGTCAATAAAAGAAGCCTTTGAATACTCTGGCTAATACGTAACCTAGACTAATGGAATTTACATACTAAGTTTGTTGGTAATTGATCTTTGATGTATGTTTCTGTTATCTTCACTTACAGGTTGGTTGACATTGCACCACATTATTATGATCTATCCAACTTCCCAAATTGTGAGGCGAAGCGTCAACTGGAGAAACTGTACAAGAAGCGGGAGAATGCCAGGGAGGAGAGCCGGAACAGGAAGTGACGAGCAGAAGCCTAACCGGCAGTTTAGTCGAGCTCCAATCGTTTTAAGCTTTATACGGATTGCAAGGTGTATTCCACCATTCCGATTAAATTAGTTTGTATGGATGCTATACTGTTCTCCGTGTTATTACAACATCTTTTCTGTTGGTAAATCCATTAGAATTGCATAGTTTAAGATTGCTGCTATTTGTTTGTAGCAAAAGAATTCGAGGTAATGCTATTGATGTATGATTCCTTATTTTATTTTTTTAAATGTGGGGTAGGACATTCAAACCCTCCCCTTTTAATTTCGCGCATTTTCAAGGAATTTTAAAAATCTTCATTTCAATAATCGAAATTATATTTATCTAATTGCAAACATGCCATGTAATTTCTTTAAAGTAAGGAACAGTTTTTATTGTTTTGCATAATTACCAGGGTAGCATGAGTTATATTTATGCCGACTTAAGGTCACACAATCTAAATACGAACAAATTAAAGGGACAATTTTTATCTTTTATGGGGTGTAGGTGGACGTGATAATAACAATTATTTTGGCCTCTTGAGCAAATCGTGTTATTTTGACCTCTCGAGCATATAAAGTGGTACATGTAATTTCAGATTAGTGGAAATCCCCGTTTTGATCTTTTTATCTCTCCATACATTTTATTTAGAAAAAATTTAGATTTTCAAGATCTTAGAATTTTTCTTTATGATTCGCCAGATCGTTGATAGAAATCATATCCAAATACCAAACCCGACTTCTATATACTGCTCGCAAAGTGGAAGAGGTTTTTTGGAAGGTCAAGAAAAGAACGTCTTCTTCCGACATAAGAAATTCTTCCAACAATTTCGAGCTCAAATCTTTTCAAAAAAGCACGTACAATACTTTTGTCTATAATAGTACCTTATAATTTTCATAACAAATATAAAATTATTAAATTCACCTTTTTCAAAATCCATTTAAATCATACATCCAAATTTGCAACATTTGCCTACGCGCCAATCCAAACTTACCCTTAGATTTAATGAAAAATTCATTTCTTAATAACAACTTAAATTTATTTCTACATTCAACAAGTTTTATAATTTCGGATTTGTATGATTTATGTGTTATGTGTAAAAGAGAGTTAGCTCTAAATTTCATGTTATATTGTTTCTTGGGCCATTAAAAAGAGAAATGTTAAATCATTTGATTGAAAAATTTGGATTAAAACCGAATCGAATTGAACAATTCTGCAAACATTTTTTCCGAAAAATAATTTAAACGAGGTATATATATATATTTTAAACAAGAAACTAATCATCTTGACAACTTCTTGAATAACATCTTTTTTGATGAGTTTGCCCGTCCATTTCTAATTTCCAGCAATACTTAACCTTATCTCATTTATGTTTGAAATTATTTCCCATACGTGGAATGAGAATATGCTTCTTCTTTTTTTTTTTTTTTTTAGAAATTTCCGATGAACAACATTATAGAGCACACGAAGTCCCATTGAAAGAGACATCCATAATAAAATTGCATAAAAATCCAAATATTTTCAAATTAAGTACAGCAACATTCTTGACTGCACATCATCGATGACCACGATGTAGATTGTGTCCAAAATAATGAAAAAAATTAATTTTATCCACACCATAGTCATACAGAGCATATCCACTCTATAGTACGTGTCATCTGTCTCTACGCCTTAATTCTCGTTCCTTTTGTTTTCTTTTGTTTTGGTTTTTTCCATTTCTTTTTATTCTCCCACGTTTGGAAAAGAATATTGATACTTACTTCAGTTTTAGCACACTACTTATAATTAGTTTTGCATGCAGTAGTCCACTGCATATATCAAAGCAAATTAATTAAAGATGCCTAAGTATCAAGCAATCTCTGTGTCTTCCTCCAATACTCTCCTCCATGCTTCTAAAAGAGGTAATATTATCATATTACTCATTTCTTACAATAATTCACGAGATGTAGCATGAATAATATATGCCTTATTGATCGTGTTTACATGTATAGGAACTTACGAGAAAACTCAATGGCCCATAAAATCAGCTTTAAAGCTAGGGTCAAAGACCGGAGAGTTTCATGGCCTTCGAATGGTTGAAAGCAGAGTCGACTTTGGTCCTTCTCGTCAAAATCATGGTAACTTATCTGGTGATCGTTTACTAGATACAATGACTAATTACTTATTGTGATCATAAGGACATTAATTACAGATCATATGATCTTGTTATATATGTTGTCTTAAGATATGTAATGAATTTGGATGCAGCTATCCAGGCAGTTTTGGTTAGAGACAGAGAGATGACAAATTCTATTAATGATAATGGGAATGTTATGCCTAAAAAGTTGAACAAAGTTGTGCTGGCTTATAGTGGTGGTTTAGATACTTCTGTAATTGTACCTTGGCTTAGGTAAGTTTTTCTTTTTTTGTCTTTATCAAGAGGCACAAAGCACATAGAGTTGTTATATTAAATTGTTGGAACCAAATATCTTTAAATATCTAAATAGAGATCTTGAAAATGTGTTTAGAAGTCTTAGATCACACACACATCAATATTGATAAGGGATTAATGAATCAATCCCTTACATAGTGTTTCATGTTTGGTCACTGGTTGCAGGGAGAACTATGGCTGTGAGGTTGTTTGCTTCACTGCAGATGTTGGTCAAGTATGTGAATAACTAATCTAATCACTTGAGTTCATAAAAACCAATACTTGGATCATTAATGTTTACACAATTTCTATGAATGTTAATTAGGGGCAAGAAGAATTGGAAGGCTTGGAAGAAAAGGCCAAAGCTAGTGGTGCATCTCAACTAGTGGTGAAGGATCTAAAGGAGGAGTTTGTTAGAGATTATATCTTCCCTTGCTTAAGAGCTGGTGCTGTCTATGAGAGGAAGTACTTGCTTGGTACTTCTATGGCACGCCCACTTATTGCAAAGGTACGAGGTTTCACCTGTCTGAACTATGATCTTTTTACGCTTCTACCCTTTAAACTTGTCGTGTTTAATGGCAGGTGCTGGTTGATATAGCGAAAGAGGTGGGAGCGGATGCCGTTTCTCATGGATGTACGGCCAATGGAAGCGACCAGGCATGGCTTGAAATGAATCAACTCTTTGCCCTTTCGACAGTTTGTATTAACACTGGTGGATGTGTGGTTCTTTGTTGTAGGTGATCTTCGAGCTCACTTTCTTTGCGTTGAACCCTGAACTACACGTTGTTGTTCCTTGGAGAGAGTGGGAAATAAAGGGAAGAGAAGAAGCAATTGATTATGCTAATAAGCATAATGTGCCTGTTTCTGTCACTAAGAAGGCTATCTATAGCAGAGACAAGAATCTGTGGCATCATAGTCATGAGGTAATGAAACAAGTTAGTGTTTTGTATCTAAACCAATGTAGAACATTGGGTTTGGGTGGAATGAGGCAGTTTTTGTCCTGTTTTTTTAACAGGGTGATATCTTGGAGGATCTTGTGAACGAGGCGAAGGAGGATATGTACACGATGACAGTCGACCCGAGAAAGGCACCGGATGAACCTGAGTGAGTCATATACTTCTTCTGTCTCACATATATAGGTTCGCTGCACTTTTCACCATTGAAAAACTCAATTAGATCAGTCAATTTCCTGCTGTAGTCTCTAATATACTATTGAAGGTAAGATATCTTTAAATACCTCTTTTTTCAATGTTTTAAATTTGAGGGTAAAATTATCATTTTTTGAATTATGATCGAAAAGTATATTAGAACGCTTAAATAAGTATTTCTCTATATAGAAAGGACTATATATTTGGGACATTGATATAGGTACGTGAAAATCGGCATAGTTGAGGGCCTCCCGGTTTCGGTGAATGGGGAGGAACTCTCTCCCGCCGCACTAGTTGCAAAGGCGAATGAGATAGGCGGGAGGCATGGAATCGGGCGTGCAGACATGGTCGAGAACAGGATCGTAGGCATGAAAGGCCGAGGGGTGTATGAAACACCGGGAGGAACTATCCTCTACACTGCAGCTCGTGAGCTAGAGGCTCTGACACTTGATCGTGAATGTATGCAAATCAAGGATATTCTTGCCCTCAAATATGCCGAGGTTATATTTGCTGGACGATGGTTCGACCCACTTCGTGAGTCGATAGACGCTTTCATGAAAGAGATCACGAAGACGACGACGGGATTGGTTTTGCTCAAACTCTATAAAGGAAGTGTAAGTGTAGCAAGTTGGGAAAGTCCTAATAGTCTCTACAGAAAAGACATTTCTTCATTTGAGAATGGGGATATCTACAATCTTAATCATGCTACTGGCTTTATTCAAATCTATGGATTGCCTATCAAGGTTCGAGCCATGCTCGAAAAAGGTCGTTGACACATATATGGATCGATCATAAATGTAAATTGACGTTTTTAAATGGGAAAAGTGAATAAGTTTAATATTTGGCACAACTTGACAAGTTTTGACACATGATGAAAATATCGATTGTGTTAAATAACATGTTTTGAATATATTCAATTTCACCGGATAAGAAAAACATGAGAATAGAATTTTCAATAAATACACAAATATTATCAATGTTTAGATATTTGAATCTGAGTCTAAACAATTGTGTTACATTGTGATTGAATTCCAATATTGAATCAATTGTTGATATGTTATTGACTATAGCATGTCTGAGATGTTTCTTTGTTAATTTCTTTTTTTCCTTTTTAAAATGTCTTCCTATATATATATATATATATATATATATATATATATATCAAATTAGTAGTTTTATTATTTGGGCCACTTTAAAAGTTATTTGGAAGGAAATAACAAATTGGTTGGGATAGGCCCACTATGCACAATGCATAGGTTAATTGAGTTACAGCCCAATAACTTCATGTAACCCACTCGGTCCTTTTTCATATATATATAAATAACTAAAAAGTAGATAGTGTTAGATACTTAGATAATAGAATTACAGTTTATCATATTATAAAAATTGGAGTATTTGCAAACAATCATTTTACCTACAATTTTACTCAACTACCCCTTAATCCACGAATTTTTTTTTTAATAAGTCGGGGTGGAATGAAAAGACACAACAAAAATTAAAAAAATTGAGTAATTCAAAATTTGACCATGGTAATACTATTTAACTACAAGATTCTTGATTCTTAAACCACGATTAGTACATGTGGGTTTCAAATTGATCTCTCCTTGAAAAAGGTAATGTGAGTCACTTAAAAAAAAAAGGAAAGAAATTACAACTCTTTAATAAAAATATATCAAATGAATTTTAATTCAAATCTATACTATACTAATAACAGGACAGTTGTAAATATTTACAAAAATGCCTTTTTCCCGTTCAAAAATGTCATGTCATTGTAAATATTAAAAAAATAAAATCTTTTTTGATAAACTATTTTTGTGTTGTTCAATATTCTAAATATTGCAAAGTAAGCTATATTATAAATCTTGTAGAGTAAGCTATATTATAAATCTTCCTAAGTAAGTATGTGTACATTAAAGAATGTCATTTTTCCGCCCAAAAATATCATGTCATTACAAATATTAAAAAATAGAATCTTTCTTGTTATTCGTGTGTTGTTTAATATTCTAAATCTTATAGAGTAAACTATATTATAAATCTTGTAAAGTAAGTTATATTATAAATCTTCCTAATTAAGCTATATTATAAATCTTCCTAAATAAACTATGTGTACATTATATAAGATTGACAAGGAAAAATAAAAAATTAGAAAAAAAATTTAGAGAACAAAGTTCTTGGTATAGGCTACCACATCCATCATAGTCAATCTAGACCACTATCGACAGAATTCGATTGACCCCGACGTTCACACTGGAGGGCTTTCCATTTTCATCATTTTCGATGTCGATGCCGAACTTAGTTAGCATGAATACATCTCGAATATATGTATTTCGAGGGAGATATGAAGATGGAAGTTTGTGGCCGATGCGAAAGGGGCAACGATGAAACAGGAGGTGTGAAAGAGATGTGTCGGAGTTGATATCAGAGGCTTGTGGTGAAAGGTTGAAGAGAAGGCGAAAGGAGCCACTGGAAGAAACGATATGTTGGGGGGAGTATTTAGGATTTCATAATGTATTGTGTATCTATCTTCTATATATATATAAATTAATTAGATTAGTTTAATATAATTGGGCTTTAATAGTGTTTTTTTTTTCTTACATGGGTCCTATAAGTTTTGAGTTAACTTAAATTAGTCTTTTTGAATTATAAATAATGTGAATAATGCATTTCAACTACCACATATTTCATATTACTTACATTTTTATAATCCAAATTTTAAATGCAAACAATCTCGACAAATATTATAAAATGAGGATCATAAATTTTATTAGTATGATAAAAATTATATAATCATTGAGTATCAACTCCATTCATGAGTAAATTATATTGTTTATTTGATTTTTATTATTAAAAATATAATTGAAAAATCAATTACTATATATATATAATTATATATCATAAGTATTTGTTTTTTAAAAATTATTTGAATATTATGTGTGAGATTAAAAATTATAAAATTTAAATATTTTTTTAAAAATAATCAAAGAAGATTGATTTTGACACTGAAATTAATTTTAAAATGTATAAAAAAAATAGACTTGAATAATATAATTCTAAAAAAATATTATAACAATGGGGTCCAAGATTAAATTTAAAAATATAAAATCAAAAAGTATAACTTGAAATTAATTTAACTATGTATATATATATGTATTATTAATTGTGATAAGGCAAAAAATCAATAAATAAAATCTAAAAATGTTAAAAAGAAAATAACAACAATGGGTAACTAAATAAAATGTAGTTGAAATCAAATATTAATAGTTAAAAAAATATAAAATTAACATTAATTGGTAATTTATTTAAAAATTTACAAAAATGAATAGTAAGATATAATTTGATGTAAAAATATGTATATAAAATATAATTTAATACCAATACTATATATTATTATAATAAATAATAAATTACTTATCGCGTGTTACTGCTACTTAATTTTAAAAGCATTTTGGTATCATGATTGAGTGATATTTTAGTAAAATAGAATTAATAATTAAGGGGAATATAAAACCTACTGAGGTAAAGCGCGCTTAGTCTACTCAAAAGCCACTCAGCTGTGTCCTCCCCAGTGCGTCCGCCACTCCTCCGCCGCCGTCTCTTGACGCCGGTAATCAACTACTCTCTTCGGAAATCTATTGAGATTAAAATCGTTGATTCAACCAGTTTAGACTTTCTTTCTGATTCAGCTTTACTTATTTAATTTTCCTCTTATGTTCCCTAATTCACATTTGTCTTTGTTGGTGGAAAATGAAGGTTAGGTTAGTTTTAGGGTGCTTTGCATTTTTTTTTTTGGGTATGTGTAGTAAATTTATTTGCATTGTTTTGGCGTTTTTCCTTAATTATTGTCAATTGGGTGTCAATGTGGTTGGTTTAAAGTGTCCTGCGCTAATTAGCTTTGACCGTTGTATTGTTGATTGGTGCGGTGTTTTGTATGAATGTTTGCTCAAATGGCAATTTTTTATATTTCAGAGCTTTGATAGTTTAATTCATCATCCAAAAGGGATGGCTCAGTTGCATGCAATGTCTTCTTGTTCTTCCGCCAATCTCCTTTTCTATGGTTCTAAAAGAGGTAGTATTGTTTATACTAAGGATCCGTGTACGAAAATTAGTTTGGTTCTTGGCTAGAATATTGAACGTGACTAATTTCTTGAAATTCAGATTCAGCTCGAGTTGGTGACATAGTTCACTGCACTAGAAAGATGGTTTCGCAGCAACAGGTATGTTATGTGTTGTCTATTTGATTAATCGATGTATTAGGTGTGGCACTCATGTGGCACGATGAGTGGTATTTAAAAAAAAAAATTGTTTTTGGTTTTCTTTTATGATGACAGCTAGGGTTGAAAGCCAGCGAGTTTCATGGTCTTCCAATTGCCCAAAACCTAGCTAACTTTGGTTTCTCTTGTGAGAATCATGGTATTGGTCTCGTTGCTTTATACAGGGACATTCTTTTCTGTTCTATCTTTGTTTGTTGCTTTTGGTTTGATATCCATGATAATCTAATGCTCTAACATTCTATGAGACATAATGATGACTGCATGCATTGAATTATACAATTTTGAAGAGGACACTGTTTCTTTTCAGAAGTTGCCTGGACATGCTATCTCCACGGGTAGGCGTGGTCTTTTTTTTTTTTTGTTTGTCTGAATGTAATTGTGAATTTTATTAGCTACATATAGTTATGCATGCGAATAATTCTTTCAAATGAATGTATGTACATGTGCTTTTAGAAAGTAATATATCATCCTAAGATACTCATTGAGTGGTACTGATGGACAGCTATCCAAGCAGCTTTGGCTAGTGACAAGGAGGTGACAACTTCTAGTGGTACTGATGGGAAAAAATTGCGTAAAAAGTTGAACAAGGTGGTGCTGGCCTATAGTGGTGGATTAGATACCTCTGTAATTGTACCTTGGCTTAGGTATGATAATTGATTTTTTCCTTGGTTCTTGGATGTTTAATTACTTCACTATTTGTCTCTCTATATATATGAAATTGCTTGGCTATATTTTAATATTTTACTCTTGCTTTCTTGGTTTATTTCTTCTGTTGGCTATGATTGTTTGGATGTTGACATTTGATTTGATTCCTGTAATGTCCATTTTCTGTTTAGTCGTGGGATGATTCTTGTGCATCAGTAAGCAAGCACATACTCAGATACACTTAAATGTGTCTGTCTGAGCCATCATATATGAATATGAAACTCATTCTTGGTAAAAAATATGACCACCCCAAATGTCCTCAATAAGTAAGGATAGACGGATCAACCCTTATAATGACTTTGTTAAGCTATATGCTTGTTTTTGGTGGATGGTTTTGGTATGTAATTTTCCATCAGTATCTCAAGTCTAGAAGTCTGATATATATGCATCAAAGTTAATAATGAAGGTGGAATTATTTTCTTGCCATTGAAAGAGGACATGCATAATTTAGTGTCAAAATCCATCCTAGGATAAGTGAACATGCTTTTCATGCTGTTCTCAGTGTTCATGTTTACCAATTATTTGTTTCACTGCAGGGAGAACTATGGCTGCGAAGTTGTTTGCTTCACTGCAGATGTTGGTCAAGTATGTGAAAAACTAATCTAAACATTGCATCAAGTAAAAAAGTTGGTATTTTGCATTCAAATACTAATCTCCATAAACACAAACAAACAAGAGACATGCTATATTTTTTAATGATGACATTGGAAATATAAGTAGAGAAAGAAAAAGAACTGATTGATAGTTTCTTTACTATACCCCGTGTTTGATCCAATCCTATGAATGTTAGGGTCTACAAGAATTGGAAGGTTTGGAACAGAAGGCCAAGGCGAGTGGGGCATGTCAACTAGTGGTGAAGGATCTCAAGGAGGAATTCGTCAAAGATTTTATCTTTCCTTGCTTACGAGCTGGTGCCGTCTATGAGAGGAAGTACTTGCTTGGGACCTCAATGGCTCGTCCAGTTATTGCGAAGGTACAGTTCAAAAGATTTAAGTAAAAATAAAGATGTGCTAAATTCTTTTGTCTATCTATAATCTTGAATTCCTTATCATATAAAACTTTATCCCTGGTTGTTAATTTATATATTTTTAACTAGATTGAATGTGGTGCATGATATGTACTTTGACACAACTGATGGCTTCGTCTCTCATACATAGCATTCTTTTCTTTACATACAGATTTTTTCTCTTCTTTATGTTATTTTACTCCTTTTAAGTTACAAAATCAAGTGCATTGAGAATGCAGGCCATGGTTGATGTTGCCAATGAGGTTGGAGCTGATGCTGTTTCCCATGGATGTACAGGGAAAGGAAATGATCAGGCATGGTTCAGAACTGCAATTCCATTGAAGCTTTCACTCTTACACTTTCAGCAATTTTCTAAAATTGTGGAAACTGCATTGAGACTACTTCTTTGTGGCAGGTCCGCTTTGAGCTCACTTTCTTTGCTCTCAACCCTGAACTCAGTGTCGTTGCTCCTTGGAGGGAATGGGAAATAACAGGAAGAGAAGATGCAATCGAATATGCTAAAAAACATAATGTGCCTGTTCCAGTCACAAAGAAATCTATCTATAGCAGAGACAGGAATCTGTGGCATCTCAGTCATGAGGTAATTGCAATGTGCTCTCAACAACTCCCGATTTGTATGTTTGTCTATACATTCGTTTTCTAAACCAATATCGAGCAGTATGCATGGAATTCAAGGGAAATTTACCTACAGAAAGTTGGATTGCATGTGTATCAATTGATCAGTCATTGATATCAGTGGCTTAAATATCTGGATTTAGATTCTTAAATTTTCAACATCTGTTATCATTACTTGCGAATTTTCTTTTCTGATGCATTTTTATATATATAAGTTAACGGCACTTGCTGCTATATGATATTAAAGGGGGATATCTTGGAGGACCCTGCAAATGAGCCTAAAGAGGATATGTACATGATGTCTGTTGACCCAAAAGAGGCACCAAATGAACCCGAGTGAGTTGCTATTCCAGTTCTTTCTATTTCTATTTCTCGAGTGTTTTATCCTCTACATTAGATTCTTCATTTCATCTCATATATCATGTACAATGGATAGTTCTCCGATATCCTTCATGCTCATCAATGCAGATACATAAAAATTGGTCTTGTTGAGGGTCTCCCAGTTTCAATCAATGGAAAGGAACTCTCTCCTGCATCTCTGCTCACTGAGCTGAACGAGATAGGTGGGAAGCATGGAATCGGCCGTATAGACATGGTTGAAAATCGGCTCGTTGGCATGAAAAGCCGTGGGGTGTATGAAACTCCCGGCGGGACCATTCTCTTTGCTGCAGCCCGTGAACTCGAGTCTCTAACACTTGATCGTGAAACCATGCAAGTTAAGGATTTTCTTGCCCTCAAGTATGCTGAGTTAGTGTATGCTGGGCGGTGGTTCGACCCACTTCGTGAGTCAATGGATGCTTTCATGAAGGAAATCACCAAGACTACAACTGGTTCTGTGACTCTCAAACTCTACAAAGGATCTGTAAGTGTAACTGGCAGGGAAAGCCCCAACAGTCTTTACAGAGAAGACATCTCTTCATTTGAGAGTGGCGAAATCTACAATCAAGCCGATGCTGCCGGGTTTATCCGCCTCTACGGATTGCCTATGAGGGTTCGCGCTATGCTCGAGAAAGGCCTGTGATATGTTTAGGTATGCATCATATTGTCTCAAACCTACTTCATAATCAACATTCAATTTTCCTGTTCTTGTTTGTTATGACATTTTGAAATTTGACTAATTTTGATATGATTAGTTGTGTCAACTACTGGATTTCAATTATTGCTTTCAATAACCAAATTGGTTGATACACTCTCAATTGAGCAACAACAACAGCAGACTCACATGATAGCCTCACAATTAGATTCAATCCAACTTCCAGCCTTCTGTTTTCGAGCACGCCATTCTCTGATCATCTTATCGAGCTCAATCACACCACTCCGAACCCCATTTTCTCCATATATCTTGGACATGACTGAGTACACTGCAGGATGATCTTGTTCGAGTTTACGTAATCCAGTTGCCGCTATCTCTCCAAGCTCGACTCTTGAATGCACGCCACATGCCCCAAGCAACGCTCCCCAAACGACGACATCAGGTTCAAACGGCATCACCTTGATTAACTCTTCGGCCTTTTCTAGCTGGCCCGCCCTGCCATATAGATCAACCATGCACGAATAATGCTCCATCTCTGCTTCCACACCGTACTTAGCTTGCATCGAGTAGAATATCTCTTCGCCTTCTTTAACCATTCCTCCATGGACGCATGCTGAGAGAACATTGATAAACGAGATTTGATCGGGACACATACCACTCTTTGACATCCTCTCAAACTCCTCCAACGCCCTGGATGCAAGCCCGTGTCTTGCATAGACTCCAATAATAGAGTTCCATGACACCAGATTCTTCGTCAAGATGGACTCAAATACACGAAATGCAGCATCTATGTCTCCACATTTTCCATACATGTCAACAAGGGAAGTTGCTAGAATCACATCAAAAGGAATACCAAACTTCAATACACACCCATGAACCTGATTTCCCATCACGAGAGACGAGCAACACGCACACGCTTCCAAAATGCTCGAAAACGTAAAATGGTTGGGACGTGTTCCGAAGTTCATCATCTGGAGAAACATATACAGAGCCTCCACAAATCTCTCACACTGCACACACCCTTTGATCATTGCAGTCCAAGAGACCACATCCTTCTCATTTAGCTGATCAAAAAGTACTATTGCTTCACTAACCATTCTGTTCTTCATGTATCCATTAATCATGATACTCCAAGAAAACGCGTTTCTTTTGGGCATTAAATCAAACACCCTCTTAGCCTCACTTATCAACCCAAATTCAATGTAACCCAAGATCAACACATTGCAGGGCACGACATTTTTCACCGCGATCTCATCAAATACTCTACGAAAACCATCACGATCACCTAGACCAATGTATCCCCTCATTAAAGCAGACCCCAGATAAATATTAAGATCAAGCCCCGAACGGATGACAAGGCCATGCAACAGTCTGATCAAAACATCGAACTCCGTATTCAAAAATGAGCCCATTAGTACAGCGATAGTAAGCTCGTCCGGCCGCGAACCATGTTCTATCATCTGTAGAAAAAACCGGTGAGCTTTAAGTGGATTCTGTGCATCACGAAAACCTGAAAGCATGGTGTTCCAAGAAACGACATCTCTTTTAGGCATTTGATCGAACAGCTTCTGGGCTTCTGTATTTTGGCGAGCTTTGATGTAGCCATTGATTAAAGAGTTCCATGAGACCGTGTTCCTTGAGTGGGGATTTTCGTCGAACAACTTGCGCGCTGCGTCGACATTCCCGTTGCGCACATATTCGTTAATCTTGTCGTTGAAATTGACGGCGTAAGTGTGGAGGGAAGAAGCACGAAGAAAGAGAGGAACTGATAAGGTCGGAACGCGCATTAAGTGGCGCCGGCGAGGTCTCTGTGTGTGTGATGAATTCAATTAATCGGTTTCTCTATTAAATGGATTAACAACCTTATGTATCGAATCTGATATATTCGAATAAATTGATTATGAAAATATTAAAAGAACATAGTAAATGTTTTTTTCTTCATGGATGTGTAAGGAAATTTGTGGATCACCATTAACTATTTTAATTGTTGTCCCAATTTTCATTATTTTCATCTAGGCATATATATTTATCATGATTTTTACTTGTTTTATCGATACATTATATGAGGTAAATTTTCATATTCATCGTTAATTTATATCTATTATTATTTATATAAAAGTATGAATGTTTCTTATAAAATATGGATTACTGAATATATCTTTATTAAAGACTATTATTTAAGGTTATAATAGTAATTTAGAGTTTTTATACTTAAATAATTTTATATTTAAATTCTAACTAATTCAAAATTTTATAAAATTATATTATAATTAAAATTTTAATATAAAAGTGTTATATATAAAGTATTTGCATTAATTTGAATTGATCTTCACGTACAATGCACGTGATCTAAAACTCGTATTTATATACACATACATTGTATATATTGTTCAAAAGGAACATCATCATGTATCTTTCTTCTAGTTGAAAATGTATGTGGCAAGAAAAAAACTTGCTTGTATGCATCTCCATCTTAAAAGCACACAATCTATGTGGTCTTAGTATGAAATCCAAATAATGACATATAATCTCGTGAACGCATGATCAGAAAGATATATATTATATATATGCCTTATTATTACATAATCAATCCAACCAAAATGGCAATGTTTTTCCAAGTTTTTATCAGAATCAAAACCATTACAATCCATCTTATGGCATACAAGTAACCATGTGAAATCTACTTCTTCCCTCCGCTTAGTGTCTGGTAAAGGGCCTCGATTTCCACCTGCATTACAGATGGTTGGACGATGAGCTCTCTGTCTCTGTCTATCATATCTACGCCTAAATCAAGAAATGAGTCGAAACAGCTTACCTTATATAGCTTGAACAATTTGTCTCGTCTCTTCTTCAGCGTTGCAGTTACCAGTTCCTTACCCGAGAATTCAAACAGCTCAGGCTCCAAAATAACACCTCTGATGTACTCAAATCCTCTCAGCTGGTTTGAGCAAAGAGTTAATAATAATTATACGCTAAAAAAAAAGTCGAATCTTGAAATGTGTTTTGACAGAACTAACCTTGTTTCTCTCGGATGTAGACTTGAGCTCATTGAGGATGTGATCTTTGAGCTGATCAACAGAACATAGATCCGAAAGGGACTCTTTGTAGCCATTCTGCTTTGCCCATTTTTTGGCATTCTCTTCGTTTGGTACCACCACTGCAACGAGCATCGACTTGAAGCTGCTCCCATACACCCATATCTTAAAAAAAAAAAAACAATCAGAAAACGGTGAAATTGGAAGCAGAGTTTCTACAGACTTAGATACTTACATCTTCAACAATAGGTGTAATGCCATAAACTTTCTCCAGATATTCAAGAGCAACATATTCTCCTTGAGATAGTTTAATCAGATTCTTCTTTCTGTCAATGACTTTTACGACTCCATTGGGCAGCATCTCCCCTATGTCACCTGAGGATTCCAATCGTTATAAACATTTATTTTTTCACTATCACATTACAATTTAATGATGTGAAGCAATGTCAACCTGTATGAAACCATCCATCTATGACAACTTCTTGTGTCAATTCTGGATTCTTGTAGTATCCTGCGAACGGTGATTTAGCCCGGATGCATATTTCACCACGAGGAGGGTCTCCTAGAGGATCATAGCCCATCTCAGAAACTTCCTCGAGACGTATTTCTGAATAAACGAATGCAGAACCCACTGCTCCGACCATGGACATCTCGTCTGGATATCCAAGAGTTGCTAAACCACAGCTCTCTGTCAAACCTGCAAAAAAATCACTTAAGCTTGGTCTGATGTATATTGTCTATTATAGGCTCAACGTAAATATCTGAAAATAACGAGTCAGTTACCATAGCCTTGAACAACGAAAGCACAAGAAGTGACTCGTAGGAATTCCTCCACCTCAGTGCCTAATGGGGCCCCACCGGAGACTATCAGGCGGATTCTGCCACCTAGCCTGTTCTTGACCTTAACACAAGGATAGAAAGCATATTCTGGTTAAGTTTTGGGCCTAAGGAGAAAATTTAGAAGATATATGATAAACGAAAACCTTTCCAAAAGCAAGGAAATCTGCTAAAGGCGACGCGTCTTTCTGTTTGTACCCTCGATTCATCCAGTAAAGTTTGCTGTATCATGAGATTCGAAGATATTAGCACCATTATTAAGTGTTTATTGCATTCATATAATAGATAGGTTATTACTATCTGTAAAGCATGTCGAAAATTCTTCTCCTCCTCCAGTTAAGCTCTTCAAGTGCTTTTAGGACACCTGGACGACGAATAGGAACTGTTAGTGCACAAGAAAACACAAGCAAACAGAATTAAGGGGCAAACGTTGCATGCCTTCATGTACTCGTTCATAAACTCGTGGCACTCCAGCTAAAAACGTTGGCTTTAATTCCACCAGATCATCCTTTATTTCATTGATATCCTTCAATAGACAGATTAGAATTATCAGCAATTAGAATTATTTCATTGATAAAAAAGAACATTTTTTTCTTGATAGTATTGGTAGCCATTTACCCCATGATAGTAGCCAACAGAAGCACCCTTGTGAAAGAAATATTCTTCGATCATACGATCAAGAATGTGAGCAAGGGGTAGGAACGATATGTACACATCATCCACTGTCATCTATCAAGAATGCTAACGATTAGTACAATTGAAGAAAAATTGAATCTTTTCGCAGAACCTACCAGACCTCGATAGTTATTACACATAACTAAGAATAATTGTTGAGGAATTAGCCTTACCTTGTCTTCGAATTGCTCCATGAAAAGATCAACGCCTCTAATATTAGTAGTGGCATTTTCATGAGTCAATATGACGCCTTTAGGGTCACCACTTGTGCCACTGGTGTACATAATCGTGCATATGCTAGATGGCTCTGGCGGTGATATATCACACAGGTTTTCTTTTCCCTGAATAAATGCTCAAAATTATCATAAAACATCAAACATATTTTCATTTCTAACAGAAGTGAAGTTAAACGGATTTTCATTTCATACCATATTAAGGAACTCATTCCATGAAAATGTTTTTATACCAAAACCAGTGGCCTCATCATTCTGATCCTTTGTTAATGAACTGAAGCAAACGATCACTGAAAAAAAAAGGAAAAAAAAAAAACACTTGGTAAAAATGTTTTGAGCAAGTATGAGTGGTTCTGAGTCACACTCACGTTTTAGCCTTCGAGCATGAGTGCATTTGGGATTCAAAAGCTGCAATAAAGGTTGATTTAGAGGAAGAAGAGTCCAAGATAGAATGGATGCTGATAAAGCAATGTAAAACTGAAGAATTAGTTTTTTCTGCTCACTTCTTTCACTTTCTTGTCTTGAACGAAAACGACATCAATCTCAGCATGATCTAATATAAAGTTAACAGCTCCTGGGCCTGATCAAACAAAATATCATTTGCATAAATTTAAATTCTTGATGAATTTGCAGTCGAAATTTTGCTATTTTTCCATAAAACTTTGTATCAACCATTCTCCATTTAACCATCTATCTTTTAGGTTCCATAAAGAAGTCTTGGAAAAAAGTACATTAAAATGCAATCCTTAAATCTGAAGCTAATTTAGAGAAAACTAAGGTAGGATGTTTACCAAGTGTATCATATAGGGGAACACATATTAAGCTGTGGGCATTGCAGGCCTGAAAAAGAAATTAATATTAATACATTGAGAGAGAGAGAGAGAGAGAGATCATAAATCTAAACTAACCTCCATTGCCACAATCCACTGAGGACAATTTGATCCATAAATTCCAACTCGATCACCCTATAACACCAAGACAATCGATGAATTCTATTAGTTATTCGATATATTAGGCACAACCATTTGGTGTAGTTCGAAGATTATTACAAACGGCATAGAAACATCAAATCTTCTTACAGATTTAAAACCATGAGCCCGCAAAGCAGAACCAACTTGCAGAGCTTCACCATACACCTCCTTGTAAGTTTTCCAAGCATAAGGCCCCCACTGAAAGTTAAGAAATACACAAACAAAAATGTCAGAAAATAATCCTTTTTAAAATCAGTTTAGCCATAAATACAATATTTTAAGTAGAATTAAATTAAATAATACCTTCCCATTCACCAGCTCACGCCATCCCAACATCCTATTACTAGGATGTTTTTCAGCCGATGTTCTGCACATTAAATTAAATCTATAACTACACGAAAACATGCTCATAAGGTAGCAAGTTATAAGAAGCTTTAAAAACTAATAAAAGACAAATTTTGCCTTCAAATTTTAAAGCTTTTTCCAAGATCACCTGAAAATTTCCCAAGCAGTGGACATTTTAGGATCGAGAGGCGGGTAACCATGCTCGGCCAGTGGATTCCGATAAACGGGACCCACTGATGGTTGCCCGTCTTTTCCTTTTCTTCCTTCTTCTACCTTCACTGCAAATGACTTCATTTTCTGCTAAATTCTTGAATGGGAGACTGCCTAAAGCAACAGCAGATTATATGGTAAAAAATTTGACAACTTCAAACAATAAATTTGATGAAATCAATCAGCTTCAAGCAACGTCAAGAATCCGTCGTGTACAAAACCGAAGGAAAAAAGTCATGTATGATCCACAATCTTAAATGCAGCTAGACTAAGAGCCTTTAGACTTTTTTCCTATGCAAATAAATGCTTTCAAATGACTTCAAATTAGTTGGGAAAGTGAGAATCAAACAAAAGTGATAGCTAATCAGAAAAGTTCTTGCACTATATATGTATATATCTTTATGATTATCAAGTCATACAATTCAAGTGCTATACCTTGGTCAAATATCAAAGAGAAAAAGAAAAAAAAAACCCATAAAAACAATTATCTCAAACAAAGCAGAATCACAAAAAAAAAAAAGCTCAAAACTTCAAGATTACAACATAGAAACATGAAACAACATCACAACCATCAAAGAAAGGCCATAAATCAGACAGATTACAACAAAATAAAAAACCCAGAACGAAAATAGGATGAAGCCACTTACAAGTGTAGCAGAAAATAAGAATGTTTAGTTGATGATGAAGGTGGTAGAAAGAAAGAAGAAAAGCCTTTAATAAACGGGATACAAGGCATTGCAAGGTAGTTTGGATAGGAGTTGTACTTTTATGAATTGCGCAACTTGATTCTGCTCATAGCATTCAATGCTCGGCATTTCTTTAGATTATGATTTATGAGAGTTTTAAATTTATTTTAATTTCTTCTGAATGATAAGCCTTCCAATTGCTGTTAGGCTGATATAGTTTTATTACAGATGCAACTGTCTTAAAATTGTTTGTTTCTAATTCTCGGATTTTAACCTTTTTCATCTTTTTTAGTAGCATAATTTTTATAATATCTATTGATTTTCGCTTTCTCAATGAAAGGATTCATTATGTGTTTGGTGAACAGGTACTATCCATTATATATTATTTGTTGTTTTTGTAGATTTTTTTTTAAAAACGCGATCTCACAAATTTAATTTCGTGATACAATTTTATATAATTTTTTTTTTAATCAATATATGTTAATTGGTTGGAAGTTTGAAGATAAATTTGGCATACGCAAAAAAGGGCATTGAATATTATCCACTTAGGGAACATGCTTATGATATGTTCGATATATCAAATTCTTTAAATTTTAAAGCATAGGTTTTTTTTTTTAAATCATAAATCAAAATTATTTGATAAATGTAGAAGTAGAAAATAGTTAAACTCTCAAGGACACTTTTTCTTCCCATGTTTAGTCCACCTTTTCAGTTTCATATTATGTTAACAAAATGATAACATTTTTGTTAAGACAATTTTTGGAAAAAATGTTTTTGTACATGTTTTACTAATACGGCCAAACTATACAATTTCTATTAGTGGTTGATTACTATGTTTTTTTTACTCAAACATAAATTATAGATTTGTACGTGTTTGAAATACTTCTAAAATGTATACTACACGTTGGAAAACTTCTACGCCAATATTTTGTTTTTTTACTTTGAAAATGTGATGCCAATCCGAACAAGATTGTATTACATGAATATAACAATTTGGACTCAAAAGGATTCATTCTTTTTGTAAAAGCAAATACATTAATTTAAAGAGACACGAATCCTATTTAAATATTGTGCATACATTCTATTATCATAATAAAATTTTAGAAAAACAAAAACAGAGTCCAAATTTCTAAAATTTTGTAGAAATGGAACCAAACAAGCCCTTATTTTTTATTTGGTCATAAAGCCGCCAGAAGTAATAAGTGCGTCTTCAAAACAAACCATAATAAATCATAAAAAGCAGATCTGCAAGTTGGGATTGAGTCGTTGAATTAAATGTAACGAAGTGTAATTACCAAAATACCCTCAGTCACAGACCTTCCAATTCCGTGATGGAACAACTATATTGAGGTGATAAATAAAAGTGGTATGCCGTATTACAGCCAACTTCATTAATGTAATAATGTTGCATTCAATTCCAATTGATGGTACATTGCCTACACCCTACTTTCCTTTTATCCCCACCCTCCAAGCATTGATGAGACAGTGTAACAACTCATTCATTTTGTTCTCCTGTGAACAAATTCACTAGCAAGCTCGTAGACTCAAGTAAGCTCGTCAACCATGAATAAGTTTTCAAGCCCGACTTGAATCACTCGATAGCATACACCAGTGCGAACTCATATGCATATATGACAGAATACTAAATGTGCAGAATTGAATTGAAATGAATTGTCTGTCTTTGTACTGTACCAGATGATAAGTACAAAGGGAACAGAGCAACTGGTGAGTAAATCATCAACCCACGAACCTCGAAGTTTCAGAAACATGTTTTTATGGTTCTGCATCTATTATCAACTTGAATGCAGAATATCAACATAACGTGGACTTTTTCAATGACAACGACCCATCAACCACCACGATAACAATAACGGAAACAAGTGAGCAAAAGATTCACTATAGCAAAAACAGGGTAGTACATTGAGTTCCAAATCAGGAATGAACTTTAAAGTGAGCAGAGCATTGTTGTGTTGTTTCGAGTTAGGTGTGACAATTGAATGAGTGAACTATGACAAGAAAGTTTCAGCGATCGAACAATACACCGATGGAAAAACGTATACCATATTGATGATCCACCACATCAATGGCCAATAGTTGGCCATCACATTCTAAAATGGTACCAGTACAGATAGATCATTGATATGTAGCTGATGAGTTTAATAAAAGGGGCATTAACCACTTAGCCATGTAAATCACTATGACAGATATTGATTAAAACTTGTAATTGGTAACATGAAGCTGATAAGCTCTTTACATTTGATACTGAGACATGAAGCAAAATTACAACAGATAAAACGGCCTTAGCAGAAATAAGTTATGATGTCCTTGGTTGAATCACACAACATTAACAAACTAAACATTTATCCTACTATGTGAGGTCATATCTTGTAATCATGTTTGGTCAAGAGATTTTTCATTTATAATTAAGTTGTGGTACTTATCTCCAACTCTTTTTAAATCTTCCCTTCTAATTTGAGTTAATGATTCTATACTTTGTACTTGTCAGTTAGATCATCTCCAGCAAATAACACTAAACTATAGCAAAATTTACACTACATTAAATTCATCTCTAATGGTCAACGTTATATTCAATACTACATTTACTATTCTTATTTTTTATTGATTTAAAATTTATACAAATTTAAACTTACTAATAGCATAATATTTTTACTTTGAGTTTTATATTGAATATAATTATTTTTATTAGTTATTTTTTTTTTAAATGTGAATATAAAAAGACAAAAATTATAGAATAACATTAAATTAAATTTCACAATATAATACTACAATCATACATATTAAAAAACATAAAATTTCACAATACAATACTACAATCATACATATTTTAATTTATGCATTTTAACCTAATTGTCTTGATGTATTTTGTGATTTATGTATTTTAATTTAATGTACTTTGTGATTTAATGTATTATGTTTACTTTATTTAGCCTAAAAAAATACTTTTATATTATACACATATAGTAAATAATAATTTTTTCATAAACAATAATATTGTTTCATGAAATGATGAAATGCAAATTCTATTAAAAATAAATTGTGAAATTAAAATTGTATTAAAAAAATCAAAAAATAAAAATAAAAATGTAGTGGGTGTAATAGTGGCCACTACATGTGGTGGTGCACTATTCATTTCTATAGTGTAGAGGGGCAATGTAGTGCTCCATTGGAGCTACATTTCACATTACATATAGAGATAATGTGAAATGTAGTGCTCCATTGGAGACACTCTTAACTATATACATGTCCAAATCATCTAAAGCGCATTTCTTTAGTTATCTTACCTATTGAGGCTACTTATATTATTTTTTTCTAATGAATTCATTACTTATATTAACTTATCCGCACATCCATCTCAATATTCTTATATCTATTACCTTCATTATAAGTCAAACAACAATCAAATCCATAATCATAGCCGGTCTTTATGGTGGTTTTTATAAATATTCCTTTCAAGTACAACGTGTACTTTACAATCACAAAGAACTGAGAACACACTCCTTCGTTAGTTCCAATCGCTCAAATCTTATATGTGAATCTTTTATCAATTCCCTCATTTTCTTCAATGAGGTATCCTCAATGATGGATCTTGTTGTATGTACTTCTTTCACTAACAGATTAGATTATTCTATCAAAGCAATATTGTACCTTGGTTCAGAATCCAGACAAGCAAATAATGCTTTCAGGGACCAATGTACCAAAAAATACAATAGGCTGGCCCTCACTGAAATACAGGCTTTCAGCTTATACCCTGCTCAGTTGTTTTAGTTTTAGAGCAGACATGGCCGTGGTTGTCACCCCACATTATGAGCAAGGTCGCTTTCCTTCCCTGTAACCTTAAATGTACCAGGCCAACCGCCACCATCCTCATTTAATCTGATTAAAAGCTTAGTCAACAAAGATGTCTATTATGACACAGTCCAAAAGGCTATGATCAATCACTAAGACTTAGGTTTCTTATGGGGTATTTTATTTGACAAATATTTAAATATTTTACGAGAAAATAGGGGGATCGATAAGGATGTCACACATAGAAGACTAGTATGAGGATTAGAAAGTAGAAATTCATTAACACAAATTAAATGAGGAAAGGGAGACCTAAAAACACTTGAAAAGAAACTATTTCACGAAGACAATATATATGAGAATATGCGTCTTGCACAAACATGATAGTGGGAGATGATTTATATAGTCAATCCCACATAGCTTAGTTTGTTGAAATGTGATTTAAATATGTCTAAAAACCCATATATAACCACACTTTTGCATATGGTAACTCAAACATGAATAACAAATTTCAAGTGAGTAAATTGTGCATGAAAAACTAGTGAAGGTGTGTGTGTTTTGATATCATAAAAACTAAGTACAATATACACACAGTTGACAGTTCTATAAAGTCGTTGACAAAAACCTGCATATTTAAATTCATATAGCATAGCTATCTATATCTTAGTATAACAGTATGCATACATATTTCCTGTAGTAATCTAGGAAAGACAAACCCAAATCCCACCATGCAATAATATCAATCATAATGATACTGATCCTAAAAATAAAAAATAACAAAAACTTGTTTTCTGGAGATCGTATCGGTTTTCTGAAATCTGCAAGAATGGAAATTCTCTTTTGGCAAACATAAACAAAGGCACAAGAGTAAAGGTAAGTCCACGAGAATAAAATTTGACACTCTTATTCCTTATGGTTGCCTAGTCTGGATACATGCTAGAGAGAGCCGATTTAGGGGAAAGGGGAGCATCAAACAGGGGCTTAATGCCTAAGCCAGACCATTTAAAACATTGTTTGGGACAAATCAGTTTACTAGAGCAAAGTTGCTGGGCACTAAAATTTACAGCAAGATAGGAGGTAGCAAATCAACAATTCAACATCCTCAGAAATCAGGTAGCAAAAATTATGGACAATATCATACAATGAAAGACTCCTTTGAGGAAGTCAACTGTAAAACCGTTCAGGCAAAATACATGAAGCTTTGCATTGTATCTTTACATTGCATATGAAACTGACAGCAGGTCAACAATAGATCAGACCTCACCAGAAACAAAGTCACCATCCATCAACGAAACAATTTATCAAGAAGCAACCAGAAGATGGAAGATAATTGTGAACTATATCTGAAAGACAAGAACCAAGGATTGAGAGATTTTTTAAGGGGAGAGATAATCAAGATATACAAGTCGGCAATCCAATATGAATCTTTCAAGTCTTTACTTTCGATATGTAAGAACATAAAAGCTCAATCATAATTTATCCATACATAGACTGAAAGAAGAAGACTAAGGCCACTAGCACAAATATTTGAACAAGAAAATTTTCAGTTAATGGCATAAAAACTTGAAAAAATAACATTTCTCAAGCATTTTCCAATAAAGTAACTTCCAGTCACATAATGTTCCTGCCCAGTAAAATGGGTTCTTAGAACAAAAATAATTTCATCTTTCCTAATTGTTACAATACCCGACTTATTGTGAAAAACTTCCATCCAAAACTGAAGCATTCATAATTACAATGACATCGACAACAACAACAAAAAAGTTTTTATACAAGATGATTATTCCCCGTGCTTCACATTCTTTAATCTTTCAACCAGTCATAACAAGTCGTCCACATGCAATTCATACGTGCAAACTCATGTCTAAATGCAATGCCCAAAGACAATAATCAACAAACACCAAAGCGGAAGCTAAGCAATGCACAAGTATTTGGATACACCAAATAATTAAGTGATTCAATCAATTCAATTTCCAGCCCTTTTATCCGAGTTATCTTATCTAGTGATTCCATTATCTTTTAGTTTTATTCATTTGAAATCATTAGAGTTTCAATATAAACAGTTGATGCGCATTTCTCCCAAGAGGAAATTTTAGATAATTTTTAAATTTCAGCAGCAAAAGCACTTCTAACATCCAGCACTCAAAATCTCCATATATGCAAACAAGTTTTGTATAGAATCAAATCATGACTATTAACTCTAATAAATATCACAGTAGCAATAAACCGGCTGAAATCTAGGGCAAGAAACCTGTTACGGAAAATTTTAAAAGGTTCTTAACCTGACAATATCTCATTCAATTCCTTTACATCTACAGCTGTTAAAAAATTAGCTTGTTAAGCAACGGATTAGGCTAGAAATGCATCGGACCCTTTAATTAATTTTTTCATTTTTAGGAACTCAATTTTCTCGCATTTAACAACTGGAAGTTACGTTTCGGTTA
Organism: Scutellaria barbata; assembly: GCA_028654395.1. Classification (NCBI taxonomy): domain Eukaryota; kingdom Viridiplantae; phylum Streptophyta; class Magnoliopsida; order Lamiales; family Lamiaceae; genus Scutellaria; species Scutellaria barbata. The sequence continues at coordinate 25,582,479 of CM053649.1, forward strand.
TGCATGCAATGATTACGCAGCATAATTCACGGCGAAAAAGAAAGAAGAAGCACAAACCTAAGTTCTTTCAGGTAGAGAACCTTCATTTACTGGCGGCTGTTGTACCGGCTCGTCGTCCTCCTTCAAAGGAGGGACCCACTCCCCATGGACCCACTCGCGGTGGAGGCGAAGCTGAGACTCAGAGAAAACAAGCTGCTCACGCGAAGATCGGAAGAAGACGGAGTAGCTTTTACCGCCGTCGAGAACGGAAATAACAATGCCTTCCCACCAGCCATCATTGTGGAAGGCGTCGACATCCTCTCCGACGTGGAAGCTGCGGCGGGATTCGCGCGGCGGAATAGGGCGGACGAGGATGAGGTCGACGGCCTCTCGCAGCGGCTGCGTGATGTCTTTGCGGTCGTCGGCGGCGGTGAGAGTGTGGAATTGGAGGAGAAGGCGAGGCTTCTTGTGAGTCCGCTTGGAGAGTTGGCGGATGACTGTAGCGTGGTACCAGGAGCCACGGAAACCCTCATCTTCAAAGCTCACTTCTACATGTGCGCCACTTCTGAAGGGGTTTTCCGAGGGATCTCCACCTTTTGGCTTCATCCAATTTCGTCTTGACAGAAGAGAGAGAAATAGAGAAATCCCGTTGACAAGAGAGAGGAGGAGGAATTTTGATTGGCTTTTGAAATTGCTAGCTTCGTGTATACGCTTCAGGTGAGAATTACTGCTGGCTTCTTCTCTCTCTCCTCTCTATTATATTATTTTATTTTATTTTTGTATTTTAATTTATTTACGGATAATAATTTTTTGGACAAAAATAACCTTACGTTTGATGGGTAGAATATTCATAAACTCTAAATTCGAACCGCAGTCCCTCAATTCACACGGACATGGGGCAAAGGTGAGGATCGCATATCATGAGATAAGCTCAGCTCCAGCTCCATGACGACAATGGTATTCATATGTCTTCTTTTCTATTCTTTTGTTGCTTGATTGAGTATGTGATCGATAAAATAAATATTATATTATATTATTGTATTTAGTTAAATTGATGTGTTTCAAGTTGAAGATGCAATTAAGCGTTTAATTTATAAATGTACAAGACTAAGTCGCATTTATAAGATCCAAATATAATATTTTGAATTAATAAAAATCTTAGCCGAAGAGTTGTGGGGTCTACTTAGCCCAACCCAATGACCTAGTGGCCCAGAGTTAAAAGTTTGTTTGGGCCGGACTGTCCAAATTGCCAGCTCTACTAACAATTGTGATATATAAAACAATCCCACTTAATTTTTTGGACAAGACACATATCACACATTACATATTTAGTTCCATGCGCAACCCCATCAAAAATAACAGTCAAAGAATCTGTTATCACGAAGGCAAGGATTGAACTAATATCCAATTGAAGATATAGACCTAATTCAACGATTGGGGGGGGGGGGGGAGGGGGGGAGTTAGCACCTTTACAAAATCTGAAATACACAAACATCCAACACTGAACTACAATCATTTTGACCTACACCAACACTAAACTACAATCATTTGACCTACAAGTGAATTAGACCCACAAGGTTCCATGAAGTGGTAAACTTCGCGGTATTCAAATTTATCGCAAAATATCAGAAACTATACCTTCAAAATGGCACCTCACATTCTTGATGTTATCTTCGGTTTCCTTCAATTGAGCCAATAAAGGGGCAACCAAATTTTCTTTCTTTTCAAAAGCTGATTCAATGAGTGAAAGCTTTTCTTTAAGCTTCCTTATCTGCTCATTGATCTCACATACCTCTTCTTGAATCATACTTTTCTCGTGATTGTACTCAGAAAGTTGATTGTTCAAATTGTTTGATTCATCTACAAGCTTTTCCTCTTGGTCCTTCAAAGAAAGCAACTCAGCTACACGGTCTTGTACAAAACGAACATCAAATCCATGTCTTTCCAAGTCAGGTAGTGTTTCCATTATGTCATCTAAGATGCTTTTGGGATCATTCAACTGCAACCTGGAGGTTTTCTCCACCAAACTGGCAAAGGTTACCATATAACCAATAGCCAAACCTTCACGTGAACTTTCTTTGAATTCTTCCAAGGGCAGGAAATGTGGTTTCTGAGGTATCTTTTGGAAGACTTCCATGGATTCAATAGTTTTCCAGAGACTTGTGTTTTTCACAAACGGCAAGCTCTGCAGCTCACTTGGTACTGTAGAATCTTTATTCACCAAACTGGAATCTTGTTTTCCACTTTCAGGCTGCTCTTCACTACCCTGAACAAGCACATCACCATCTTTTTGCTTCTCGCCATTTGACAAGCGTTGCTCTAAAATACCCTCAGAAGACAGTCCTACAGAAAATCAAGTACCACCAATCAGGACCGCGAAAACCGGGAAGCACTAGTAACCGTATAATAAGCTTACTTGATCTATCAATTACAGATGTAGAGTTCATCTCCTCAATCCACTTTGAAAGTGGTTCATTGTCAAATTCATTACTGGCTATTTCAACTGTACGATTAACATCCATCATTTTCCCTCCAGTTGCACCAAGGGAATCTACACAAGCCAGAAAGAATTTTCACCAAGCTGCTTCTAACAGCACAATTAAAGAGAGTGAATGCATCAATAGCCAGTAGCCACCAGTCCTATGTCCAATTCTAATATTCTTTCTTTATACACAATTCCAAAATGTAACAGTTATTAGACATCAACATTACCATAAAAAAATAGCTAACCTTGAATTTGGACTGCAATCTTTTCACTGTTCTTTTTTCTTCCCCTCTTCGATGACAAAGTCTGTCCCAGTCTGACAGACTCTTTTACACCTTTCTCTTTATACACGCTGGGAGTTGTTCTTTTCATCATTCTCACTTTTCTATTTTTGGGATCAGGCTGATCATTGGGTAATTTTTCCTCATTCACAGCAATCTCCTCCAGATCAAGCATCAACGTCTCCGTTTCCATCACCTCAGGACTTCTCAGCAAATCATCATCTTTGTTGTTCAAATCATCTGAATCAATAGCCATATTTTGAGCACTTCCTACAAGATGAAGCTGTCCCTTATTCAATATTTAGAGCAAAAGGAAATATAGGTGGGTTTTTTTGGGGAAGGGGAAAGGAGCAGCGGCAAAGAGGAAGTTGTCATGCCTGACACTGGAGTTTGAGTGCTCTCAACCAAGATCTTTTTCGGCCTTCCTCTCTTTCTTTTCTCACTGGGTGTTTCAATTTCTGATGGTGTGCTATCCTACAGAGGACAAAAGTACAATAAGCAGAACGGATACATATTATGGGTTGAATTGGCAACGACCTAATTATATCCTCAATGTTGTATATTTTCCCTTATTTATAAATCCCATATCTAGAGGCATGGGAGGAGTAGAGGATTGAGGCATCTGCACAAACCTTTTATACACAAAAGATCTGCAAGATTAGCAAGAGCAATGAATTGCATAATATCACCATCATTGAGCGATTACCACGTTTATGTCACAGGCTCACCAGTTTTAATGGTTGAATATGACTTGTTCTAAATTTTCACGTTTAAATAGTTGGAATAACAAAAAATTTATTCTTTGTCAACAAAAGTTCCAAAAATATCAGAATTTCAACATATGCATTGTATCCAATGCTCAAAAAAAGCATCATCATGTTCTGCAGGATATCATCTGACCAAGAAAAAAGCTGCAAAATACCTTTGGTTAAAGTGAAAACTCTTGTACATGAGAATTCAATTCAAAAGTGTAGAAGACAGGTGATTCTTAAAATAATATTGACGATAATAGAGGAAACCCGCTAAAGCTCAATTTCGCTTTGTCCAAAATAAGGATATGTAAAGGTCAAAATATGTAGAACTCTAATTTGATGTTCCCTCAAAATGAATTCTTTCTCCAAAACAAAATGGGAACCCACTCTATATATCAAATCATTGCATTATCCAATCCATAAGAATATGTTGAACTTTTTTAATACGTTCAAAAATATACAACATCCAGCACTGAAAAACCATAAATGCACCATTTAGCCAACACAATCCTTATGACCCGATTGATAAGAGCACAAACCATCCCCTCTAGAAACACAAACAAACATTAATTTCATTTCCAAACAGATTCAGCCAAGACACTTCCCCCCTCAATACACCCAAACTCCAGCTAACATATTCTTAAAAATTTACACAGGGTTTTCATTGTCCACTCTCATTAGCTCAATAACATTCCCTCCATCCAATTTGTTTTTTAGTTCTCATTTCCAACTGCATTTGATCCATAACTAATTAATTTATGAATATCTTTTTAGCATTATCATGATCAAACAAAAGTAAGAACATGATAGCGGAGAAGATCTCATCAATACTAAACAAATGAACAAAAAACTTCTTAAGTTTCAAAATTAAGCATGTTTATCAAAACAATATGCAATAAATAACAGACTTTTCATTATGACCAACCTTTGTTTTCAGAATTGAGGAATTATTGAGTTGCTGCTCCTGGTCATTCACAATAGTCGTACTGTCATCCACAATTGTCACAATTTCCTTCCGGCTGGAACCATGGCCCCTCTTACCAAACAAATGAACAATATAAGTTACAAACTTAAACATGTGTATCAAAACAATATGCAAAGATATCTGAATTGTCATTTTTGTAACCAACCTTTGTTTTCTGAATTGAGGAACTCTTGAGTTGCTGCTCCTGGTCACTCACAATAGTCGCAATTTCTTCACTGTCATTCGCAATTGTCACAACTTCCTTATGGTTGGACCGACGGCCTCTCTTACAAAACAAATGAACAATAAATTTGTAAGTTACAAACTTAAACATATATATCAAAACAATATGCAAAGATATCACACTTGTCAACTTTGCAGCCAACCTTTGTTTTCTGAATTGAGGAACTATTGAGTTGCTGCTCCTGGTCATTCACAATTGTCACAATTTCCTTATTGTTGGAACGTTGGCCCCTCTTACCTGCTGATCTTCCAAACTCAGAGATTCCAGTTTCCGCACATGGCAGACATATAATGACAGCAAGTTGACCATTTTCCTTTGCATGCTCATTTCGAGCATCTTCTTCAGTGTTTCCTGCTGCATCAAGCTCCTTTCCTAAGAATCCAATCCCAGATTTGCTAATTGAACAAAAGTACAGACAAATTTTGACAGAAATGTTACAGAAAAACTTATACCTCCAACATCAGGTGTCAGACTTAAATTTGCCAACATTTTTGTGCTGCTCTTCTTCATAGATTTCCCACTGACCTTTTGCTTTACACGAAAGTTCCTTTGCTTTCTCTGCTGCAGGATTTAAGAGCAACAAAACCAAGCGAAAAACATAAAAATGAACTGTTGCAACATATGAGAGCATATAGGAGATACAAATGCTAAACCATTTAAAATATTACCAAATTCATTATTTCAAAATGTTTTTCCTTGATATTTCACAAGCGTTGAAACTTGTTGATAGATGGAAAACTGAAATATCACTTCAAAAACATCTAAACTAAGTGTTTGATAATCATAACATTTTTTCAGAATTTGAAATTAAGTTGATTAGGAAGTCTAATTGTTCTACCAAATTTATGATACTTAAAGGTAAATCACATATATGATAAATTGCAAATATAAGATAGCATACACCCATGCTATCACAACGTCTGCCTTCACTAGTTGCACACTTCATATGTTAAGAAAAATGTAGATCTTGATCCCCTTTCTTAAGGAGCTACTCTCCCTATGAATCATATATCATTGTCTACCATCATGGCTATTAAACTTAAAAATGAAATGGAGGTAACAACTCTAGTGTATAGAAGTTTCACCCTTTCATTGTGTATCAACTTTGAACTCGATCCACTCAAAATAGTTAAACCATCAAAATAAATGATAGGTGATATCTAACAGCAGGCTTGACTTACAATGTTTTTTTGCCATGAATCATTCAAAGTAGACTGATCTCCTGTAGTTTGCATTGCAGAGGTTTCCATATTATTAACACAACCTGGTCTTACAAACCCACATACAACTTCTTCAACTGGTTTATCCTCCTGCCTATCCTGTTGGGTTGCTCCCACTAAATTTCCTTCCTTAAGCTTTTTTAAAGGCTGAGAAAGAGTAGTCCCCGAATCAGATAGATACTGGCTTCTTTTTGTCACAGATGTAGTTACATGGGACATTTTCTGATTATCAGGAGTTAATTGATCAAGGTGACCCTTCATTGAAATCAATGAAGAGGGAGTTTTCCCATCACAAGTGTTATTTTCACCAACAGAATTGTTTACTGGAGCAGTTGCGGCAGAGGTGCTAGGGTTTTCATGCGTGTTCCATTCATGCACTCTATCATCCAAGGACTGTATTGAGGCTTCCTGAGACAACAGTCAGGGATCAAGCTCTTGACTACTTAGTAAGAATTTGATGAATAAAGGTACATAAATTTGGTAAACCAGAACCACATAAAAAGGCAACATAACACAAAACCAACAATTTCAGGACCATGACCAACTTCTAGAATCTAACAACGATATGTCCACACAATGGATGCCCAAAAGGAGTATATATAACATTGTTTAGAAAAATGGTACACGATTTAACTAATACATAATAAATTGGATATTAAAACTCATAATGTACCCTCTTAGGTAGTAGATTTATCATATCCAAACATGGTAATGGTACTACACATCATATAAGAAACCTTTGAGCCTTTAGCACATAAATATGATAGGCAAATTTGTCACTTTAATGCGTGCAAGTAACCCTTACAAGCAAGCCCCACCCTCCTTCACACTCTCTAAACCTTTTATTTTACCATACTTCATTTCGGTGATGGGTGTGCAGAGGGAGAATAAGCTAACACAGTTGTAATTTTGCAAGACAGATATTACAAAGCATCACTCAAAATATAAAACATGTGTAACTTGTGTTATTGAGTAATCCATTCAGGTCTATATTAACCAGAAGTACTACTTGCCTTGTGCCACATGCACAACAAAGATAAGAAACTCAAAGTCCTTCTGCCTCCTTCCACTTGCAAGATTTTTTGTCGCTATGGCATATAAAAATAACATGAACCAATTTTTAAACTAGACGCAGGCCACATCATGAGGATGATGATGTGAGAAACATTTATAAAAACAAATAAAGACTAATGTGCGCCAATGAAGGACATCTGGAGGAACAGAAAAAACCTGGGAAGAAGTGAACCATTTCCCATCCTTCCATTCCATATGAGGTCTTAGTTCCAGCTGATTGAATTGCCTATCCTGTTGCAATTGCTTGAAGAAGACATTGTATTTAAAGTTCTCAAGCTCTTTAGTAATTACCCCACTCCACCAGCCATGGTCAAAGAATGCGTCAACTTTCTCCAATAAAACAAAATTTTTATCCTTGAGAAGTGGAGGACAAGGTCTGAGATGGAGAGAATTGACTTCTGTTTTAATAACTTGACCATTGTTTGATGTATGCTCCACCAAAAAGACTCCATCTCCCATGTTTTCATGAATTGTCGATGGGAACCAAACATCCTGAAAATCTTCTCTGTCAAATGACACTTCTACCTTTCTTCCCACGTCAAACATTAATCCTGCTATTCTCTTCACAAAGTTCAAAAAAAGAAACAGGGAACACAAGATCAGGAAATGATAACAATAACATACATCATCCAAAAACCAACGATTCACCTCATACAAAGATTCTTGTAAAATTGAGGAGATATGATACTTGCTAATAGAGAATTAAATACAAATCTGAATTTTCTCAAGAAAATAAAGACAGCAACAAAATCTGTGAGAACAGCAACATAAGCAAAGATCACATGCGCAACTGCTTTTAAGTACCGATGATACAAATCAACTCAAAATTTGCAAACCTGTTGCCACGCATTATAGGAGGAAAGAACTACCACGTCTCAATTAAAAGGAACCAGCAAGTAGTAGGAAGAGGTGAAGTAACAAGTACCGCATCCACTGAAAAATGCACATTGAGAACATAATACAAAGTATGGTACCAAAAAATTCAAACATACACCCAACGGAAGAAAAATAACTTTGACTGACATGGCAATTTTGCAGATACCTGATTACAAGGAACATGCATTTCTGGGTACAGGCCAACAACAAACCTAATAAATAAATTTTAAAACACACACATATAGAAGATCAACATTCAAATGCTAGGGAACATGCTAGGATAGAGAAATTAAAACAACAATTCATAGATTAAGCAACATTTCATGCATTCCTCACACCAAAATAAAACTGAATTATGAAATAAAATCCAGAAAACTTAGCTATACCTGCTTTTGGGGGCGAACCCAGCTCCCATTAACCCACTCCCAGTGAGCTCTCAAGTCGGCGAGCCCAAACTCGAGCACGTCGGGGGGATCCTCAAACGTAACGATAAATCTCTTACCACCGTCCAACACTCGGGAAACGACACCTTGCCACCACCCGTCCCTGTAGAACGCGTCGACGACGTCGTTCAGTTCGAAACCCTTCACTATCTCCTGCGACGGCGGTGTGGGCCTCACGAACGAGATGGGGATGGTTTCCTTCAGCCGATCCGAACCGTCCTCGGTGGCCAACAAATTGTGGTACTCCACGTCTAGATGCTTCAACTTTCTTCTAGTGCCCTTTCTTGGGGAATTCGTGTAGTGGTGTGAAAGCACGGTAGCAGAAAAATATACATCTCTGAAGTCTTCCTCGTTGGTTCGCACTTCGACGACGGAACCGACCGGGAATGCAGCAGCGCCGCCGCGGCGACCGGGTTTGTGGGAGGAGGAAGTAATCTGGCGTGTGTGCGGTTTGAGTGGTGTAGTGTCTGCATCACCGCCCATTTTCGAGTTGAATTTCAAGGTGAAATGACTTTGTGGCCACCAAAAAAAGCCCAAATTGGTCAGGCCTAGGGTTTTTCTTTTTTCAAATTCCCAAATTTTCCACTCTTGTTCCCTCTCTTTAATTTGCTCTTTCTAATTCATATTTTGTGTTTCTTATGATAATATATATTAATTTGAAATGATCTTTATTAGAAGTTGGATACTCTACAATGGACATGTGGAGATATATTTTCGATTGATAGAAAATACTTGTATATAAAAATATATAAATGTTTAAATATATGTCTATTTTTCAATTTTAATTTTTTTTTTCTGGAGGTGAATCGTTGTTTTCATTTTGATCAATTTGAGTTTTTTATTATTAATAGAGATTTGATAAAACATAAATAAATTTAAGTATGATGAAATATACATTTTTCCTTTTTTTTTAAATGAAAGTGTATCAAAATAATAGTACTAAGTTAAATTCATGTGATAACCCAACCAAATTATAATGTAGTGACTCATGACCTAAAGTATGTACTTGAGGAGTGTACATAAAAGAAAGAAGAAAGAAAACATATATATATATATATATATATATAAAGGGATGTGTAATATATGTTAAGTTATTGATATAAACTATATGAATTAATACATAATTGAAGTCAATTATGATCATCATTCCATAATGTTGCAACCCATATATGTTAAATTGATTTATTTATAATCATTAGTATTATTTTGTTGGATAAAATTTGATCGTAAAAAAGTCCACTAAAATATGCTCAAATTCTAGTTTGTGATTATGACAATTTATTTATTAGCTCAACATTGAAAATTAACAAATTTAGAAAGTTGAAACGACCAATTTTGAAAGTTGACCATAATCCAATCTTAAATTCAGTGCACCACCAATTACCAATAATACATCATTAAATTAATGAAAAATGTTTTTTTTTAACAACTTTTAATTTGTTGGGAAAAAAAACAATTAAAAAAGGATTGATAAAAACTAGTAGTAAATTATATATTGCAGATAGCCCCCTCAGCTCTTTAGTCTTCACAAAAGCAGTCCTCACACCCAAACCCGAAGAATATTCTTATTCTCCCACAAGGACCACGACTGGCGGAGCTAAGGCAGAAACGGCTATGGCATCCATGGCAGCTACAACAAGCTTCTCCTTCTCCGTAATCCAATCCTCGAATCTTCTGAAGATCAAATTCCCCGAATTTCAATCATTCGCAATTGTACCCCTCAATTTCCGGCAGTTGAAACTGAACAATCGGAAACTTAACGTCGTTAAAGCATCGGGGTCTGGATTGTACTCCGCCGAGCAGTTCGACCTCACCGTAGAAAACGTTGATAAGGTTCTCGATAACGTCCGGCCTTACCTCATCTCTGACGGCGGGAATGTCGATGTTGTATCCGTCGAGAACGGCGTCATCTCGCTCAAGCTCCAAGGTAAGCTAATTTGATGTATAGAGCTCAATGAATTTTGTAAAGTGCTTAGAATTGGAAAATTCTCCATCCATGAACGTTTGATATGCTGATTTTGAGTATTGATGATTGCACAAAGCTTAAGAAGCAGAAAAAATCTGAGTCAGAGGTGGTTTGCTTTTCTTATTGTGCAATTTTATATGCCTATGGATGTTTGTTTACCTAGGAAGATCAATTCAAATGAGAGAAAAAAAAAATGTCACTAAAAATTGAAGGAATCTTAGGCCATTTTCAGTTTTCAAATCCTTAGCTTCAGATTTCTGTTTATTGCCTTGAAATTTGCTTGTGATTGATCTTATAGAGGATTTAATAGGTGTCACATGTATCCATTAAACACACACACACACACACGCATATCCACGTTTATATGTGCAAATTGAAGGTGGATTCATCTAATTTTGTGTGTTTTCTCCTAGTGTTTGAGCTTTAAGTTCTTACATGGTGCTCAAAACTTTTGAAAAGATTCTACTTGGTGTAGTGACATATATAGGTTGTGTTGTTGCTGATGCAAGTTAATATGTAACAAAGAAAACTTGTAGCCTATAGAATTGTTGCCTCCAATCATATTCTTACCTGGCCTTATGACTTTTGGAGTTTAGCAAGAAACATGTTTTCTATGTCTAGTTGAAGTAATCGAGAGTCATTAGTTCTTCAAGTATGAACTCGGTATTAACTTGTGTTTTATCGACTAATAGGAGCATGTGGGAGCTGTCCTAGTTCAACAACAACCATGAAAATGGGAATTGAAAGAGTTCTCAAGGAAAAATTCGGGGATTCCATCAAGGATATATGTCAAGTAAATGATGAGCAGGTCACAGAGACTTCTGTTGAGGTGAGTTGTGCGTCGTCATTGTTGTTTAAATGATTTGTGTTATAGTCTATATGAATGTGCAAACTATAATTTAAGCCTATTTGTACTAAAATCATTATTATAGCCACCTCTTGATGCCAAAAGACTGAAGTGCCTCATCCCCCCGTTTCATCACTGTGTATAACGTTGAAACAAGTTGAGATAAGCTTGACATGAACTTGGCAGTAGACACGATTTGAATTTGACTTTGCATAGGAGATAAAAGGAATCAAAAGTGGCTGTAATAATGGTTTGTTTTTTATATTAAGTGGCTATTTAAATGTCTTGTTAACTTGATTTAAATTCCCATATTTCCGTAAGCAATCACATAGTAGAAACTTGTATGTATTGAATCATATCGTGTATACATGCTTACACATGCAGGCAGTGAATGGCCATCTAGATATCTTAAGACCAGCCATTAAAAACTATGGTGGTAGTGTAGAAGTGTTATCGGTTGTGGGTGGAGACTGCCTTGTGAAGTACATAGGCCCTGATTCCATTGGATCGGGGATTAAAGCTGCCATTAAAGAGAGATTCCCAGATATCGTCAATGTTGAGCTCACCAAGTAGCTGGTTTTGGATTGTTGGCTTCGATTGCAGATGTATGTGTGAACTGTGTTCCGACACTACCATTATATGTTCTGTATAGAAACCAACGTTATCGATTTACCTTTAGCATAAACCGATGGGGTTGAAACCGGTAATGAAACACAAATAGTACTAGGAGACAGTCTTGCATCCTGTATGTCTTGTAGTAGATTGTCTTACATATTATTCTTTGCTGCATGTATGCATGATTTTTAGTAAAAGTTGGCAATATACACTATTCACTTTTTTATCTTGGAAAAATACACATTTCCCTTGTATACATGGATCGATATATAGATACATCATATATAAGAATGAGCTTTTATGGTTTGTCTTTTATTTCCCAGAAGGATACAGAAATTAATTGGATTGTTTATTCAATCAATGGGACAAACTTGATTTCCGTGTCTTCTTACTTTTTGGGGTTTTGTCATCGGTTTAAGTGAAACTAAGGCACCGAAATTCTTGTTATCTGAGCTTCCAAATTTTAATGCAGACATACAGACTGACAGTTGGTAGTTTATAAGCGATTTTGTAGTTTTCAATGGTTGATTAATTGATTAATCCTATGTAATTAATCCACACTAAATGAAAACAAGATTTCCTTTGACTATAAATTCATGCTCCCATTGGCATCATGGATCTTTCGATTCGAGAATGGCTACAAGTATTCTATAAATAAATATGGCTATTTGATTGTTTGCAGCATTATGATTACTAACAGAGATTTTACGCAAATGAACAAACAATTGAGAATGGCTACACAAGATGATAAGTAACACTCGCAAAAACAAATACATAGCTTGCTCCAATTCGCCATTTCTATAGCTACAACTCACTATTTGGCTTCTTGTCATAGATTTCGCAACACTCACCCTGGAGCAAATAAGCCACTTAAGAAGCTTCAACATATCTTCCCAGTTGAACTCGATTGAGCTTTTCCATGCATTTGCCGGCACACGAGTGCAGGTCGTTAAGCCCTAACAAGACAACCCATTACAAAATGCTTTAGTGACTAGTGCAAAACTAATGATGCATTTAAAGAAACACGTCGAATAAATATCTACTACGACTGATCTGAAGTCTCGTACTTTCTTGGCCTTTTAGACTGAGCAGGTGATGGTGGAGCTTCTGCTAATCTTCCCGGCCCCTATAGAAACCAAAACGATAATTGCAGTGTCACTTTCTGATAAACATATGATGAGCAAAAAAAAAAAAAAACAGAATAACAAATTAAAATTCAGAGTGTACCTTGCGCTTTTGTTCCTTTTTGACAAATCTTTCCCCTAAAACCAAATGCATCAATTCTATGTGAGAAGCTTTCCGTGTATTAAAAATAAAAGGCAAATGCTTGAACAAGGGTTAGCACAAATTTTGGTGCAAAGTTTGGTCAAATCTAAAGGCTGTTACCAATATAATTACCTCCAGTGTTCAATGACTCAGGGGTAAACGTTCGATCAAGATCTGCGGCTCTCAGTGACTGCTGCTGAACACATCATCATTTTATAAGCAAGTTTATAAAGAAAGAAAAAAAACAGATTTTTTTCTTTATGTACTGACCTTAGGAGGTGTACCAGGAGTTTCAGAATATGAACCATCACGAAATGATGAACCCTCAGCCTCCTTGTATTGCAACTGATTATCAATTATCAAGGTTACGAAATGGAGAAAACAGAAACAAATGAACTTAATCACATCTGATAGCGCATTCCAAGTTAACGAAGAAAAGATTTACAACTACAGCCACTTCATTTTGACTATAAAAGTCAACATTTTACTCTTAAAAGAACTGAAAATTTACAATATTTAAAGCATAATACATAATAGTTATGTTTAAACATCACTCAATCATTTGTATGCCACATATCAATTACATGAAAAGACTGGACAGAGCTAACAAAAAATTCCACGAAGAAGTACGGTGTGCAACTTTAACTCAAGAAATTCGAATAAAATAGTTAAAAAGTTTTTGATATCGAACGATCAATCGGTTTTCCCACCCGCCAAAGATAGAAGCATACCTTTTTTTTTTTTCCTTTTTCGGGAATGAACAAATAAAAGTATACTTCAATGTCATAATTAGAAAATCCAAAAATATTACAATTCAAAGACCCCAAATGCAAGTCTCTTAAATCATGGTTCTACTTACTGGACGAAGTAATAAAAAGGCTAGAGAGCAAAATTCAAAACGTAATTAAAAAAAAAAAAAGTGGTGGTGCACAATAGACAACCTGTTTCTGAAGATTCAATAGAGTTAATATCTCCTTTCTTAGTTCTAGATGCTCAGCGCACACAGCCTTCGTGGGCACCTTTGGTTTCAAGTTCACCTGTGATAACAAGGACAGCTGCTTCATTCATCTAATAATAATAAAAAAAATTATGGATTATCTCAAGAACCACCAAAGCCCTCACAGAATCTCAATAGAACATTTTAAGACAAATTCCATAAAACACTCACTTTCCACTTCCACTTGAGTTAAAGCTTTAAACAACATTTGCAAGATAACCTGAAAACTTCCTTTTGAAATATTATGAACAAAGCTTTGAAAGAACAGACCATTGCGATTGCTTTATACATAGGCCACAGGGTAAACATTCTCGAACTCGCTTCTCTGATAAACAAGGAATTAAATTCAGCGTCTTAACAAGTATTCTTGGAGCAATCTTGAAGGGGTTCAAGTCCACAGCACATCTAACTCTTAGATCAATGTAAAATAGTTTTTCCCCTATCATATTTTCCTAATTCCAAGAGCTTCATTTGGTAAATCTGTATTATTTATGCCAGTGTTTGGCATGTGATTTTTCTTTAATGCAAATTTGGGACATCATTTAATATACGACATTTATGAGGCTTCATCCCCTCAAAGACATGCCAAATGCCTTGCCCAATGATGACTCCTTCTAAATTCGAATTAAAATTAGCATTACCTTCATGGAAATGTTTATCTAAAATCTTTGAGTAATGCCAAAACAGGATTATAAGAAAAAATAAGAGAAAAACACTGCTAAAACTTTTAGAATATCATACATGCCAGAAGATGCTTTGCAGAAAATGCTTTGAAAGTTGCAAATGAAAAACAATCACAAGGAGCAGAAAACAAACCCCAAGATCTTGTAAGGTCTGCTCAACCCGTTTGATCGTCCGAAGTCCTGCTGATGAACTTGCAGCTTGCACCATTTGGTCAAGTGCATATGTTCGTAAATACACACGTAGCTGCATAATTTTACAAAGAGGATTACTAACAATAACATGGGGGGGGGGGGGGGGGAGAGAGAACAAGCATAGGCATACTTTTTTAAATTACAATTTTATCAACTCATCAGAAAACGTGCCCATATAGGGAACAGGAAGAAATCTAGTTGAAATATCTGATCCAGGCATACCGTACGAAGAGAAGCCAATACTGAAGCAGTTTCTGACACTGGATTTGTGCCGGTAGAAGAGGGAAACTGAGAATTTGTGGGAGGGCTGATGGTATCAGAAGTAATAACCTTATCAGGACCAAGCAGTCCACTATCTGATATGGCTGGTACTGGTGGCTCTTGAGAAGCCTAAACAAAAAGAAACAAGTCAAAGAACACCAGAATAGTATGAGACTCTATCCAAAAAAAGAAGACTTGATCAACTAAATGCATTAGAGAAACTTTTTTATGCCTGTATTTCACAAGAACTGCAGGGGGAACTAAGGATTTATACATACCTTTATAGACTTCCTTGCCTCAGTTATTCTTTTGGCATGGGTAAGAACCTGATACATAAAAGTTTTGTGAGAAACAAGAAAAAAGAAATACAAAAGGGATAAAAGAAAAACAATAATAAAATTAAAGTTTATCTTGAATGTCATTGGGCAACATAAATCAGAAAGGTAATAAAACTATTCAGACCTCAACATCCCTCCGCTCTTGGTGCTTTGTATGAGATAGCAGCAGGTTCAATGCACGCTTCCGCTCAGTTTCTTGAGAAGCAATATAAGGCTCCTACATCATTAAAGGAACTTTAGATATCAAGGAAATTGTGCCAGATTTTTGCTGAGAATACAAATTCAATACACTCCCTATACATCAAATGCAAATCAATGAAAGATCATTCTCAAAGAAATTATCAACAAAGCGCCATTCAAGAGAGTATTGTCCGAGGATGAACAATTTTTTTGAACCTTGAAAAGTGGAAGCCCAGCAACATCACCAGGAGATGGGGCTCTAGCAGTCAAGATAGCTCTGGATACTGCATCAATAGAGAGATATAAAGATAAGAAACATAACCTTCTTAAAGATGTCATCATCATGCTACTTTCAATGCTCTAGGAATCCAAGAAAGTAGAACTCATGAATAAGATAGAGAAATCCAGTACCACTGTAGTAACGATCCTTAATTTCCTCCACAGTTTTTGATGATGGGAATCTATCGGCTATCAAAACAAAGCGGAGATCAAAGCGTTCACACAAATCAAACAATTGATCTGTCTCTTCCTTGGTCCATGCCTAATGGAAGGGGGAAAAAAAAGTAGTTCTCAAGTGCCTAACTTTTACTCAAGAGTTCATATTAGGATACACAGTTCACTCAATTCAGCAGTAAAATGTACCACAACAGATAATGCAAAACCACGTTCATCAGGAAAACCAAAAACACACAGGTATATCTGATCAATAATAAATAGTGACAAGATACCCGGGTAAAATCGGTACCTAAGGTTATCAAAAGGAAATCTGAACTAAAAGAACCAAGCTTTTGTTGTTGGTGATGTATAATTAAAACATGGACAACATAATGAAAAACCAATTTTGAGTACATACATCATCCGTCAAGTGTTTCTCATACTCCTCATCAGTATACTTGATCACGTCAACAGACTGCACCACATCAGATATATCAGTAATTCAACTACCACAAGGTGTATATATATAAAGTAAGCATGATAGTATACACAGAATAGTAGTTTGGCTTACTTTGTTATATTTCGCAAATGAATAGTCACCAGTTGGCGGAACTCCATTTACCACTCGAACCTACAAATATAAGAGCTCAAGTACATAACAATGCAGCACATGCACCACTCCGGAAGACTATTGCTTAAGAAGTGAGAAACTCACCCAATGGTAAAGCTGTAGATTATCTTTCCTAGCAGAATTAGTAAATGGGAGCCATTGCCAAGTAATCTGCAGACAAAGTTATGTCCTTTAAAGAAAATTTTTAAAACCCACAAGTACAAACGGAGACCAAATTACATCTATTGACTATTATACATAAGTGAACCTTCTCATTTTCGGATTGCGCTTTTCGCTTCAAGTGATTCACATCAATAGCTGGCATCAAAGGTGCTATTCCACCCGTGAGGGCATAAACCTACAATATAACCAATCAAACAACTGATATCAAAACCAAATACTTTGAAGAAATTAAAGAGTGAAAGAAAGAATGGTGTTCAAACCTCACGCGAAATTCCATCAGGTTTTCTCTGAGATTCCTTGGGAGGCTTTGACTTCTTCTCTTGTATAGGCAATGCATTCTTCGGCAATCCTAATATATCTTTAGCATCCATCCGAGAAAACAAACCACGTTTTCCCCCAAAAATTATATAGGACTTACAATAAACTATTTTCCATAAAAACGAAGAAAAACGCTCGAAAGGTGAGATTAAATCGCAATCGGAAAGAAAAATTGGGTAAATTGTTGGATTTTGAGGTCAATTACTAAATTTACGATAAAATTAGGGTTCAGAAGAAGGGGAATTAGGGGTTTTTCGAGCGCGAACGGTGTGAGGATCGAAGAGGTTTAGTTTGGAGCAAACTATCCGACGGTTTAACCCTACCCTAATCCGTATCCGTATTTGAATCCGGACCCGAATATCCGCTTAGAATTAACTCCAGTCCAATTAATAAACGGGCCAAAGCCCGCATTTTGGTAAGTTATGGCCCAGTATTGATTGGATCTTGAACAATGGTAGTATTTGGTCCAAAAAGTTGTTTTTAAGAAATATGATTTTAACTTATTTCTTTAATTCTTGTTGGACATGTTTATTTTTAGCTACATGCATGCGATTTGTATTTCTTTAGTCGCTACTTTTTTTTTTTTATCAAAGCAATACAAGTAGACACTTGTGCAAATATTCAACTCCACTTCGGGGATATTTTATCTAGTAAAGAACTAAATTGTATCCCAACAAGTATCACATTTCTATAATAGAACTCATGGTCGAGCAAAGCGTGTTTACGAACCTTTAAGATACATTTAGTCGCTACTTAAACATACATTTTTTTGTCGATGGTAAATTTGATTCTTTTAAAATTTAGAATATGATGCTATAGTATGATATCACTTAAAATTCGTATTCAAATTAATTACCCATATGGATCAACAAGCTTTATGTGAGTATTTTAATATTTTTGCATAATTAAAAAGACCTAATATTCATAAATATCGATGTTTGTTTTGTATTTTGATCAAATATCATAATTCAGAGACGATGGAAGTTTTTTTTTTTTTACCAAACTCAGAAGTTATTTACTTTTTTTTTTTACCAAACTCATTCATTCAAAAAATGAGTGATACCTCTAAATGACAAGATTAGTCGCACTCAAACGATGTTATTAAAATTAAAACAACTTGTTATCTTCCCATTGTTCTCTTAGAACAAAGTATTCAGGAAAGAAACAAATACATATGACAATATTAAATTATTCATTGAGAATCTTTGTCACCAAAATTAGCACTTAGTTAAAGTAGAAAAAGACAGTACAATTTTCTAATCCTAATTAATCGAAATTGTTAGAAAATGCATGGATTAAACAATAGCGAAGGCATGTTATGTTATGAAATTTGGTCCCCCAAAGTTAATAACAATCCAGTCTTGTGTCAATTAATTGTCTAAATCATTAGATTAGACTATAGGGCTCAGTCTAATGCTCCACATGGCAGATGATTGAGTTTAGAAGAAATAAAAGAATTAAGACGGATTAGCCCATAATCCATAAATAAATTTATAAAAATGAATTTTTGTTTGAATGTATTGAAATTATGTCTCAATAAATTATATACATGAAGTCATCTTATATACTTTTTTCATAAATGTTTTTGTTATTATTGGATTATTTGATTTGGTAGGCATGATTTGTTCGACAATTGTCGGCCGGCAGTTATTGCCTTTTAATCCCTTAATTTCTGGAACATATATAAATATTGGCAAATATCTAAATATTATTTACAATATTGCAAAAGTTGGATAATTGTGCATCGATTTTCCAATTTTGGTAAAAAAAAAAAATAGAAACAGTCCAATGATGAATAATGCATGTAACCTACGAACAGTAACAGTTTCTAATTATTTAATTTATGGTAGTGGATTTGCATGTCAATTGAATATATTGAATTATTTATTGAAGATAATTTATTATGTATTTTTATATTAAGCTATATATATATTAATGACATTATTATTATAGATGTGAAATGAATGGAATATGAAATTAATCAATCAAAATATAGTATGAAATATATATATATATATATATATATATATCTGATTTTAGCATTGTGTCTAATTTGTTAGTGAATTGCTGACGTTAAAATTAGATGTTACAAATATATTTTAAAAAAATTAAGGAGATTCAGTCTTATTTTTGAAATATAATGTCTTCTGCACAAAATCTTTAAATTTCAGTTATATAAATTACAAAATTGTCAACACTGTGTAAGTACAGTATTTTAACACTTCACGAGTCATCTCATTTTATTGAAATAATTAGCAACTCATTTTCTAAACAATTTCAACTTTGTATCTACTCTAAAAACATTTTATAAAAAAATTGCAAGAACTTACTTGAAAACTAATTAATATATCATGTTAAAAGTTGTAAATTAAAGTCATTAGAAGTTCATCTAAATTACAGTTGATCTTATTACATTACATTACTTAGTTAAATTGACGAACTTTATTTAAAATCTTAAAATTGTGACATTCTAATCAAAAATCAATATACCTTCTACTTTCCACACTTTAATCTTAAAATTGAGTATGATTTCATGATCAGGTTCACTATCATCGCTATCGTACCACATACAATTATGTGTATGTATTTATATATTTGTGCTTATAAAAGATGTATTAGATACAACCTTCAAAAATCAAAACCTTATAAAGACACTAGATAAATAAATAAATGAGGATTGAAAGAAAGTTGTGACATTCTCCTGACCCCTCTCTAAGAAAGGTGAGAATGATTGAACCAAAAGTATAATTAATCTTGCATTGCTAGAACTTTGTCGACTTAATTAAGCACTAATTGATTGTTTAATTACTAAACAATACATGAAATATAATTTAAAAAAAAAAGTCACAGTAAAGGTCAAAAGGGTTGAAAAGAGCGTCAAATAGGGAGGAAGCTAACAACTTCTCACATGTTTGCAGCTTTTGTTTGCGGCTTCCATGTGGGAGCCTAAATCCAACCATTCTTTGCCTTATTTAGTTATTATTATTATTATTACAAACAAACAATTCCTCACCTTTTTGCTAACAAAGATGTCTCATTTCCCATTGAAATTAAATGAATATTGTTCATTTTATATCATCAATTCTATGAGTTTATATAGTAGTACTTTATATATTTTTTTATTAGGTTTTAGTTTGTTTATCAATGAATTGATTTGTAAATTTGATTGAAGTAATTAAAATGTCAATTTGTACAATACTTTTATATAGAATTCTTGAAAAATCATCTCACTAATTTTATTCCGATAAATGGGTTAATCCTCACCTTATAACCCATATATAAGGTTGAAAATCAAATAAATCATTTGATATACTTGATTCGAGATCGATTGTTGGAATTTGAGCTCGATTCAATAGATATATCAAACAAGTAATAATATATTTTTGTGTCTAATAAAATCTAAAGTTCAATTTGAATTCGAATTCGATTATAATAAAAAAAAATGTAAAAATATCAAATTACTCAATTTCAACTCGGATTTGGCTGGACTCGAATTTAGCATTTTGATATTGAGTTGTGTTATATTTTTTGTCTAAAATAAAATAAAATGAAAAGTCAAAACATGCGCACAGGATATAGAGAAACCATAGAAGTGTAAGTCCTAGAAACACGAGCAGAAAACGCGTTTGGAATAAAGATTTCTTACACAATTCATTACTTAATTAATTAAGACTCATTTAAAAGGTTTGACAAAAAAAATGGTGAAAATTAATAGACAGAACCCAATGGCAGGTGACAGGTGGCACCTGCACTTAACACTCCATGTTTGTTTCACCTAATTTTTGCCGCCCCTTTTTAATTTACTTTTTAATTCACTTTTAATTCAATTCACTTTTTCTGAAAAAACATTAAAAAAAAATATTTGTAATTTTATATTTAACATTTTTTTTTATTCGATATAGTGAGTTAAGTTGCAATTAATTTTGAACTATTAAACTATACTTGTTAAAACAGCTTTCAGTTAGCAGGCTGTCTTGTCTTTGGATTAGTCAAACAACGTAGAGCAGCAAGAGGGGACAATCAACCTTTTCAACAAATTATAATAAATAACTAGTATATGTGACGTGGATCATCATATTTAATTTTATCGACAATACATAAATATATCAATTAGCTCTAATTGAATCGAAAACAACTTCTTAAATTGACAATATATTCTTAGTTTCATTGTTGTCGAACCAATGTAGAATGATAAATTTGTTAGGGTATGTTTGTTTCGGGTTTCATAAGTTAAAATTTCAAATTCTTGTTTGTTTAAAAACTTTTGTTAATACCAAATACATATTTTATTACCAATACATCAACCTATAACCTATCAACATAATAAATTAATTATTGTCATTACATCAACTAACAATATAATATTACACATACATATTTTTTCCAATATTGATTTGACATCTACAGTAATAATCTTACCTATAAAATCTCATAACAAACACAAATTTTAAATATTCGCCTTTATTTACAAATTCCAAGATTTCAAAATCGAATTTCCCCAATTCTACATAAACCCGAAACAAACATACTCTTAGGATTTTAAGAGCAATTATAGTAAATTTAATATCAACAAAAAATAGCAAACACAGATATGTAGATCCAATTCGTCAAGAATGATTATATTTAGTGCACTATGAAGTTAAGAGATATGTTAATTTTAATTTCGTGTAAATAAATAGAATGAATCAAAGAATTATTTAATTTATATCTAAAATATAATTGGGCCGTAGTCGTAAAAGCTCATTCATCTTGAATGTTGCTTTAAAGATCCAAAATACTATGAATTGGATCACTGTGATTATGGTTAATCATGCTCCATAACCTAATAATATTTGTATCGGAAAGATGTAGAAATTAGCCACTTAGACTAAAGATGTGTACTTGTTACTATGCTATATATTTTTATATTATGTGTCTGTGTGTAAATAACTAATAAACATAATATCTATCAATATATATATGAACAAAAAGATTGATTCCTTGTCGACCACGAATAGAAATCAACGATTTTATTCTAGTCATAAATAGTTGAATTGGTCCACGCCATCAACTTTTTAGTGTTGGAGCAAAAATTTATGGCATGAATATATAAAAAAAATTAGATAATTCATTTTATTTATTTTCTTCTTTTATAACGTCTCCAAATTATTATAATCACGAGATATACCAAAATGAACAGATTTGAAACCAAATCTCCTGATATCAATACCACGTCACATCATGATTACAATGATTATCTTATGAAATCGTATCATGAATTAATATCCGTAAAATGGAGCTAATTTAGAAGATCCAGCTTTAATTTTTATCTTAATAATAAAATGTAATAAATTTGGTGAGGTTATGTAGGTCTTACTCAATTTGTTTACCTTTCTTTACTTTCTTGTTTTTTCTTAGAAGGAGTTTTGAAAATTTAAAGAACATAAATCCATTTATTTGAGAAAATTTTCTACAAATTTTGTTTATATATATTATTGGTGCTCCCCAAAATTTCTCGGCGCCAATTATTATAATCATTATAAAAATCCCTTTGGTTAGTGTCTCATTTAATGAATATTTTCCCATCATCCTGTCGTTTCAAGAAAAAAATCATTCAATCATCAACTATATTCAATCATCAATTATTTTTGAAATGTAAATACAAAAATATATATATATATATATATATTGTGTATAGTTGTGTTTATATATATATATATATATCTTAGTGACTCGCTCCAAACAAGTTAAAGTAGCAATTTTTTTGGTGTCGGAAATAAATGGATTTTCTTGTTGTAGCATCATTAGTAATGACCGCATACGATACAACTTGTCATTATTTTATCCTCTTATTATCTCTCTCTCTCTCTCTCTCTCTCTCTCTCTCTCTCTCACATATGGTCATCCCTCTATTTAACCGCCAACAGAAGCCCATAATCCACCTCTCCAACAATATCATCAAAACTTAATTTCACACATAATATTGAAACCTAGTTGATTACACTACACTATTTCTATATAGAAAAAAAAAATGGTGGTTCCTTCTCCATGCCCAGTTATAAGAAGCAAGAAAAGCCGGGCTGTCGGAGTTCCAGTGATAGATCTCAGCCTGGAAAGGCCGAAGCTCTGCGAATTGGTCGTAAAAGCATGCGAAGAATTCGGGTTTTTCCAGGTTGAGAATCATGGAATCTCCAGAGAGATAATCTCCAGAGTTGAAAGTGAAGGCCAACAATTTTTCTCTAAGCCTGCATGCCTTAAGCAACGGGCCGGGCCCCCGTCTCCCTTTGGTTATGGCTGCAAGAATATCGGATTCAATGGCGACAAAGGCGAGCTCGAATATATTCTCCTTGAGGCCAATCCTCTTTCCATTTCTCAGAGATCCAATTCCATTTCCTCTGATCCCACAAAGTTCAGGTCATTCATTTTATCTACATTTGTTTTACTCTTGCATGCAAATAATTGATCATCTAAAAAGATTGTTAACTTGAATTATTTTTTGTTTAAATTTTTTTATGCATTGAAAATGGAAACATTGAATCAATGAATCATGTATACTCACATTATATAATGACTATATAGCTAGGACTATATATATATGTTCCTTTCATTGTAACAACTATGGACTTTGATTAAGTCTTTGACCAGTAAAACAAGTTTTATACCTTAATTCCATGGAAAAGTCTAAGGAGTTGAATTTAAGAATTCCCTTATTGTAAAGTCATAAGCTTTATTATTTAATTATATAATATTGAATAGATAACACATCTATATCTTCAATGATTTATCATATAGACTAAGATATATATAATATTTAATTGTAACAACCCATCCTATTTTTCCATATTATATATACAGTGTCATGAAAATATTGTTTAGAGTCAAATTAAAAGTTACACGTGCAATCCCTAAAATGGGAATATCAATAGTCTTTTAGATTGTCCTCCATTTACTGAGCTTCTATATATCATTACAAGCAGGAAACTAATTTATTAGGAAAATATCAGTTGGAAGAAGTTAGTTTTCTTATTGCCATTTTTATTTTAATCAAATGCAGAAATAAGACAATATTCGAAGAGATGCTAATTATTGGGTAAAACATCTTCATATTCCATAATTGATAAAAAAATAATGTTACAATTCTCCCATGTCAAATCCTGCAATAGGCATGTGGTTGCCTTTTTATTTTTTTAATGAAAAAAAGTTGACTTTTATATCTTGAATGATTCACCTCATTAATTATATGCAACTATTGATGAATCGCATCATCTCAACCCAAAGCAAAATTTAAATCACTTTCCATCACATATCATATAAATTCTCCACTCAGTTTATATTTTAATGAAATTTAGGGGAAAAAATAAATTGGTTTGGTTAATGTTGCATTGTGCAGTAGTGGTGTGAATGATTACATAGAAGCAGTTAGGAAGCTGGCATGCGATGTTCTAGAAATGGTGGCAGAGGGGCTGTGGGCCCAGGATAAATCCATATTTAGTAAGCTTATCAGAGATGCTAACAGCGACTCATGCTTCAGAATCAATCACTATCCTTCAGTCACTGATGATGATTGGAGCCCTAAAACTCGGATCGGGTTTGGTGAGCATTCGGATCCTCAGATCCTTACCATCTTGCGATCCAACAACGTTGGTGGCCTTCAAATCTTGTCCAAACAGGGCTTGTGGATTCCTATCCCTCCTGATTCTGATAAATTCTGTGTCTTTGTTGGTGATGCCTTTCAGGTGATGATGTTTATCACAATTCTTTTCTCTCTCTCTATATATATATATATGGGGTATTAAAAAAACCAACTTTTGAAAACATAAGAGATGTAAAATGTTTATCATCAAAAAAGAAAAAAGATGTAAAATGTTATTTAAAACCTAAAAAGTTCAATAGAGACAAACCGATTGATTATTATGCATGTATTCTAATGCACTGTTTATTTTAATGTAATTCAGGCATTGACGAATGGAAAATTCACGGGTGTTAGACACAGAGCGTTGGCAAATTCGAGTACATCAAGAATGTCGATGATGTTTTTTGCAGCTCCGCCTCTTAATGCGTGTATTTCTCCGATACCTGAAGTGATCTCAATCGAAAATCCATGTCTATATAGATCTTTTACATGGGGAGAGTATAAGAGCACCGTGTATTCATTAAGATTGGCAGATCATCGACTTGATTTATTTAAAAACAAATAATCATAGATGAGCAATTTGATGTTTAATTAATTGGATTTCATTTCTGTGAATTAGTACTAGTGCATATGGAGGGTGTACTTGCACATGTATATGTTTCATACACGTATCTATTTCAATGTTATATATATAGATTATAAATATATATATATATATATATTTTTTTTTTTGATATTAAAAGTTTTGATGTGATTGGTGCACGCATCCTTTCCAATCACCAGGAGATCAATTCAGGTGCTTATCATAAGGGCTCGTTTGCTTTGAGTGATGGGTTTGATAAGATTGATAAGATTTGTAGGATTGTACTGTTCATCAAAAACAAAAATAATATTAGTTTGGTGTTTGGTATGTATGTTTGTATTAGGTTTGAATTAAATTATGTGTTTGGTTTGAATGATTATAAGTTTGTTAAAGTAAGATTATTTATAAAAACTTGTTTGGTATATTGGTTAAGGATGATAAAAAAATTGTAATTACTAAACTATCCTTACATTTTCTTTTCTTTTTATATTTCATTTTTCTAATTATTTTCTTTTGTTTATTATTTAGTTTTCTTTAAATTTTAATTATTATTATATTTCACAACTAAGAGCATCCACATCAATGTGTTTTTAGCACATCATTTTAATGTGGGGCTCACATGCCACCACACTAATTAAAAACATCTACTTTTTTAAAACACACATCTACATCAATTTAACACAAATTTCAATCAATTTAACACAGATACAATCATTACATATGGGTCCCATGATCCACTATTTTTTATTTTTATTTATATCAATTTAAAGTAATTATTTTTTCTATATCCACATCCACAACCCAACCCAACCTAAAATAATAATTATTATTTTATTTTTTATTATATTTAAAATGTATAAAAATTAGATTAAGTAATTTAATATTCTAAATCTATAAGTATATTAAGGAAAATAATCTAATTATACATTGAAATAAAGTTAGTTTATTTTAACATTGAAGTAATAAATAAATACATATTCGTGTAGAAAGAACACAATAGACTCATCTGAGTCTATAGTGTGAAATAATTTTTTTTTAAAAATTAATCTAATTATGCATTGAAATAAAATTAGTTTATTTGGACATTGAAGTAATGAATAAATACATATTAATGTAGAAAGAACACAATAGTTTATTTGGACATTGAAGTAATGAATAAATACATATTCATGTAGAAAGAACACAATAGACTCATTTGAGTCTATAGTGTGAAATAAATTTTTTTTTAAAAATTAATCTAATTATACATTGAAATAAAGTTAGTTTATTTGGACATTGAAGTAATGAATAAATGCATATTCATGTAGAAAGAACACAATAGTTTATTTGGACGTTGAAGTAATGAATAAATACATATTCATGTAGAAAGAACACAATAGACTCATCTGAGTCTATAGTGTGAAATATTTTTTTTTTTAAATTAATCTAATTATGCATTGAAATAAAGTTAGTTTATTTGAATATTGAAGTAATGAATAAATACATATTCATGTAGAAAGAACACAATAGTTTATTTGGACATTGAAGTAATGAATAAATACATATTCATGTAGAAAGAATACAATAGACTCATCTGAGCCTATAGTGTGAAATAATTTTTTTTTTAAACTAACATAATTATACATTGAAATAAAGTTAGTTTATTTGGACATTGAAATAATGAATAAATCCATAATGAATTGATGTAGATGCCCTAATCTATTAGATTTTAATATTTAAGGTATGTTAATTATATTTAGTTTAAAATGTTAAATAATATCATATAAAATACTTTAAAATATTATTAAAAATATTATTTTAAATAATAAAAATTTAGAAGATTAACTACACAAATCATACATATTATTAAAATTACATACAATAATTAAAATTTGAGATATGTTTTTATTATGATAAAATAAACCTAAGTATACAATATTTTTCGTAGTAAACCGAATGACCGTGAAATAAAATTATTGATAAAATTAATTTTTAAAAAATGTTCGTAAAATAAAAACAAATAAACAATATTTTCCTAATTGATAAAATAAAAGTTAAAAAATTACTAATAAAACCAAAACACAATTTATAAAAAAAAAATTCACAATTATGAAGATATAATGGTAATTTCAAAAAATTTACTATTTGTACTAATTTAATCCACCAAAAATGGTGGGTTTATAAACCCACCCAATCCCACATATAAACCCGCTCAATAAATAAATCCACATGTAAACCCGGGTCAAATAAACAAATCAATATTCAAACCCATGAAGTAAACATGGGTTTAGGTTGGTTAAAAATCTTAAACCAACCTTAACCCATGAAACAAACGAGGCCTAAAAGGCAGAATTATTTGGTGAAATTGGTATTTTGAGAGGAAATTTCATTTAATCAATTAATTCATATTATTTCTGAGCCGAAAAAGCCTATTGTGCCACTTATTTCTTGATTTAAGGGTTTAATTATTTGATAATTATATGTATAGATACTCGTGATTATTTCGATCAGAATATTCTTTATTTTCAATTAAACTTATCATCATACAACTAATATTAAGATGTATATTATTCAAACTTCTAGATCTTTTACAAGTTCTTATTGTCGAGTCACAACTTCAAACTTTTATGGACGATCTTATCTAAGTATATGTGTTCTTCTTGCCATATTAATTATTAATACAAGCTTTCTCTTAAAGGAAAAAAAGGATTATATAGTTGTGATGATTACAAATAGGTGACCTTTTATTATTGATCATTTACATGCATATAAGTCAACATTTCATGAGAAAGTTAAATAATATAGCATCATTACATTTCTTTTTTATTTAAAAACTAACGAAAATCCAAGTCGACATAACAAACAAATTAGTTGTAGCCATAATTTCATTATTATTTTTTTTAAAACATAATTTCGCTATTTTTATTTTACACGGTAATTACTAGTCATGGTCCGCGCTATTCTCTCTCCCTCTAAATTCAATGCCGACTTCAATATTCAAAGAGCCTTTTGACCGAATATATATTATTTTATATATGTGATTTTACTTTTGTTGGTAAAGTTTTTAAATGTCTTACTTTGTTATATAAATTTTAAATTTGCTGTTTTTTATGGATATCAGATTAATTGTTGTATTTGATTTCAAATATATATATGGTTAAATTTGTTCGATATTATAAAATGTATCAAATTTAAAGTTTATATATCAAGATGAAATGATTCAGAATTTTTATCAAAAAAATATAAAATCATATATAATTTAGATGACAAAATATTTGTAACCTTTATAAATAATATTAACGACAATAGATCTTAGACAAATTACAAATTAAATATAACAAATGATTTAAATTGATCGTTTGAAGATCCTTCACTTTTATTCGTGTTGCATATATAAACTAAACTATTAAATCTCTGTTATGGGGGACACAACTTTTAAAAAGGTGTAAATAATTAACTTGATTTACCATAAGTAATACTCCCATCACATCAATTAATGGT
This sequence comes from Scutellaria barbata, assembly GCA_028654395.1. Lineage (NCBI taxonomy): Eukaryota > Viridiplantae > Streptophyta > Magnoliopsida > Lamiales > Lamiaceae > Scutellaria > Scutellaria barbata. Next base: position 25,611,363 of record CM053649.1, read on the forward strand.
TTGCATATTTATGGAAATAATAGTGGTAGTAAGCTTTAGTCCCATTTATGTGGAAGAAATTAATGGGCCATAAAGTTGGCCAAATTAATTAATTAAGAAATTATGGATGAGTGGCCGTAAGGGCATGAACATGACAACTAGTGCATTATTTATATGTCTAATCAATGTGATGATTCAACTACGATGATTAAACATAATACCTTAATTTAATGATCGCATTAACAAAAACATAAGATATTAATAATGATCATGTCTATTAATCATAATAAAATTTTGAGTGAGATTGTTTTATGAATCACAATTTATGAGATGAGTCTCACCCTATTCATTTCATCTTATTATTAAAATCGAATGTAGTCATGAATTTACTTCCAATCTTTAAAATGAGACCCTCTTGTCTCACAAAATTAAAGAGTACTTCATTAATCACTTGTTAATTATTATTTATATCACATTTTGTGTTGACTTACTATTCTTTGAACGTATTTGCAACTTAAATTGAATTTAATTGAAAAGGTTTTTTTTTTTAATCAATTCTTAATTATGTTATGTAGTACCCACAAAATCTTTATCATGTGCCTTGTTCCTAACAAATTTTGCAAATTACAAAATCTAAATATAATTCATGTCACCCTATGCTCCTCATGATAAATTTATCATATATATTCAGATTTGATTGGGACATAGATATGTATTATTGATATGCTCATTATTTTGTTCATCTGACAAGAATTATTTATATCATGTCTTGTTCTCAAACTTCAGTAAATGTTAAAAAGAATACAAAAAAGGCATTTCTTCAATATTCAATATCGAATGAGTATTTCATCCTTTTTAGTTATTTCATTTTCTTATTCACAACTGAATAATTGATATCAACAAAAAAATCATATGAGTTGAGATAGTCTTACGTGTATAAAAAATCGTGAGACAGATGTTCAATTATTAAAAAATCAATGTTATTTTCATAAATATAAACATGAAAATGAAAATATTATGAATTGTAGGTTAATCTATTTTATAAAATTAAATTCGTTGGTTATTTTTATTAGATTACTCACGATCGTATATCTTACATTAATTGTAGGAAATTAAATGAAAATATTGCTAGTTGTCTCTATCAAATCATACCAACAATGATGACAGCTAGTTATGTTTTTTGGTTGAATTTACTTGTATTAGTTTTTCTTTAAAAGTATCTACACAAATACAATAACATGACCTAAAACTTTGTTAATTTGTAATGTCAATTTAACTAATGCACATACATTAGTGCAATAAAAATATAAAATCTAATAGAAAAATTTAGAAATTGAACGTCAACAAAAATTATAATAAACAGTTCAAATTACCGATTGCAAGCCTAGAATATCAAATGTTTCAAATTTGCCATGATTCGACAATTAAAATCCTAAATTTATTTCAAATTAGTCCAAATTAATAAGCAACCCTTTTAATATCCACAAGAGGGGAAGACAACGGTAGTTCAGTGATTCAAAGCTTTTACACAATCATGTTATTAAAGAAAAAAAAATGCACACAATAGACAAATGTCTCTATTTATTAACTTTTGTTCCAAAATGTCCAAAAATATCACTTTGCTTCAAGATGTTCCTAAAGTATATAAAAAATGTTGTATTGAGGATCTCGACAACATAAGTCAAACAAAATATGTTACAAACCTTTAGAAACAACTCCATACTTCAGACATCATTGAAAGCATATAGTAATGGATTATTTTTTTTTAAGAAGAAACATTAGTAATTTCTAAAGCTCCCTAAAGTATCATAAAATGTTATGTCTAGGTATCTTTACAATTGGAAGTGGACAAAATCCATTGCAAAGGACCTTTATTAACATTTTTCAATATTTTAGGGATTTTATGAAACAAACATTAATATATAGTTTAAGAAACTAAATATGAATATTACATTATATATTTGAAATTTGATAGGAGGAAGGGTTTAGGAGCCACGTGTCACCATCGATATAATGTATTCCAAGAAAAGGTGTAGCCTCTTCATCTGTGAGAGCTCTTGCCCACGGTACTCGTCCCGTCACGTTAGCGCCGGGTCCGCTGCATTTGTATTCTCCGTAGTACACCTTCCTATATATCAATTATACAGACAATTAAAATATCTAATAAAATAAAATAATTTGGTTGAAATGACTTTAAAAAATAGCAGATCAATATGACTTGAATGACTCGATATCATCTACCAATAAATCATCACTCACTCCCTCCCATAATATATACAATTTGTATTTATTTTAGCTAAAACATTATGTATAGTATAATTAAGGAAGTGGTAAAAAAAAAAAAAAAAACTTACTGATGGCGGTCTATTTTACCCCAATCGGTCCAGCCTTGGGGAAGAACAATTTTATCCAAGTAGGTAAAAGAAAAAATAACCGTGGAATATTCACCCCATGGTCTTCCAAGGTAAATCGAACCACTTCCCGTGACCGTACAGTTTTGGAATGAAAATCCACTCAATATAGTCGAATTTGTGCGCTTTTGAGCAGTCACTGAGGCCACCTTCTTGCTCACCGAATTCAAGTAGCAATTCTGCCAATTTCATAAATACAAATTAAGAATATTTGGGCCACTATATGTTATTGGGCCGGCCCAATAATAAGGGTGAGCTGACCTGGTAGAGAGAAGTGGCATATCCGAAGATGAAGTCAACAGAGCCTTGGATGAAGCAATTGGAGAAATAATGAAGGCCCTTGTGGTCATAGAGAGTGTCTTGAGTGCCGTAGAAGCTGCAATTATAAAAGGCCGCCTTCGTCCCCGATATTCGTAGCGCCACCGCTTGTCCGCCAACCGTCCCCACCATGTGTGGGGCCGTATTCTGCATTTGAAGAATAATTATCATGCAGTATTTTATAGGAGGAATAAAAGATGAGATAAAAATAAAAAAAAAGGAAACACACAATCATCCACTTCTACTTCTTTTATCTATTTAATAATTAATGGTGCTTCTGCTGGAGTTGTATAGAGTTGTACATTATTGAGCCAGCTAGGTAGAGCCCGTGACAATTACAAGTTTTAATTTATGGATTGTTTTTGGAATGTTTCATGTTATTCTATATGAGTATCACCTCGAATTTGAGATTAATTGCAATAAAATAATCAGCATCAACAGCAACAGTAGCAGTTTGAAAAGTGGTCAACTTCGAAGCGGTGTCGTTTCCGGTTATCGTCGGAGCCTCACTCCCATTTCCGACCAACGTTATGAAACGCATTGTTCTTGGAATATTCACCTTTTCCCTGTGTTCATTCATTCATTTCATTCATTCTCACTATACCTTATATAATCCCATAAATTAATATTCTTGCATTACGAACCTATAAACCCCTGAATTGACTCGTACTATGATTCTTCGAGTGTTGTACAATGGAATGCTGTTGATTGCTTCACTGATGGTCGTGAAATCCCCACTCCCATCTTGGCTCACTCTTATCTCCGATCTGTTCATCTCAGCCACGCGTAGCTTCTCGTCCAACGATTCCGGTTTTTTCTTGTGGTTTTGGACGTGCCATGATATCCATCTGTTGAAATCTTTGTCTTGGTTTAGGGTTTTCGAGCAGACTATGTTTAGACATGAAGTACTAATGGAGAGGAAAATGAAGAATTTAATTGAAGGCATGATGTTAGCGTGAGTCTTGCATGAAGAAGAAGAAGAAGATTAGAAAAATGTATGAGAAATAATATTCATATATATTTGGTATCATGGATGATGGATTCGAGTGATATTATTCTTGAATGGCTATTTTACTTTAATAACCTTCATATTGGTAAAATGTAGTTATTTAATTAAAAGAATTTAGAATTATCAAGAGTTTGTAATATAACCACTAGCAATTGGTGCAAGGACCAATAGTGAATGCATAAATATTATATGAGTGCAGCTTAGCTGTATTCCATCTGATTTTGCCTCTTTCCTTGCTTTTATTTAGGTGTATTAATTCCTACATCTCCTAGTGGTGGGTACATGTCCTATAAGCCAACGCACTTGATTTTTCCAAGTACACAAAACTTTATTGCGTCATCATACTCTCATCATCAGCCATGCACCAAATATAATTGAGTTTATTATTCAAATTGTCCAGTAAATTAAATTAAATGGGATTTCGAAAAATGTGCCAAATTTCAATATGAATTATTTAATTGGGCTCCTAAATTGCACATTAATTAATTGATGGGCCTTAATGAAATTTAATTGCATTAAGCTTGCCTTAAAATTTAGAAATTTTTTTTGTTGTTGTCCCAATTATAATAAAAAATAAATTAAAATAAGAGATCAGATCCGCATCTCGGTTCTGATATTTGGACGCGACCTGCATCTGGAAACGGGCTGAAGATTTTTATTTAACTGGGCTGATCCAATTTAGTCTTATTGGGCTTAGACTTTATGCAGAATTTTCCTCTATTATATATTTTTTGGCTAATAAAAAAAGGACCAAACTCACTGTGAAATAAAGGGAAATAAATATTGTTTATTTTGTTTTATATTTTGATTTTTTTGTCTTTTACCTCATTGATTTAGATTTCCTTTTTATATTTTTCAACTTTTAGCACATATATTTTATTTTGAATGGTTTGTTTCCCAAAACTAGTATTTTGTTGGTTTTGTTCGTTACTATTTCTGTGTATTTTTCTAGATTACACTTAAAGAGGAAGATAATATATAATAAACTCAAATCATAAGATGATATTTATAGTTTAAAATTATTAATAAATTTTCTATAATATTTATATAATCAAAACTGAAGATGCATTTTCAACTATACCAACCAGCAGAGGATGTAGAATGATACTGTTCTCAAAGTTGGGGAGCCAAATTACAACATTGGATAGTTGAAGGACCACAAGCGATAATATGAAAAGTTAAAAGCCAAATAATACAAATTACAATAAATAAAATAGGGTTTTCAGAGACCAATTCAAAATGATTGAATCGTTTCAACTGATCCATAATTAGATTCTGCTTATGTTATGATAGTTGATTTTGTTTAGTTTTTTTGGTGCTCCTATTTGAAATTCAACATTTTTGTTTTTAACTCTTATTCAAGATTTACAATTCTACCAAATATACATACCTTATTCCGGTTTCTTAACTTACAACTCTAAAAAAAACTCTAATTATCGATTCCAAATCCTACATATAGAAATCTGAAAAATAATTGAATGTTAAGTATAATGTTTCAAGGATACAACAGAATCCTTAAATATAAAAAAACACAACATAATACCTAAAAAAGTAAAATACTTATTAGAAAAGAAAAATTAAAAAAAAATTGAAATTAATATTAATTTTGATATTCTTACTTTATGATCTAATTGTTTGTTTGGAATTTATATGTGATATGTTATTTGTGTCTCATATTAAAATACGTAATCATCCTAAAAAAATTTACATGAAAAAAACAAACAAACCAATCATTCTAAAGATATCCAAGAAACCATTAGAATATATATATATATATATATATATATATATATATATATATATATCTTGGCCACTTTTTTATATACATATCAATGATAAATATATATTTACTATTTTATAATATTAGATTTCCACTTTTAAAAGAATGCAAATTAAGATGATACGCGGTTTATTTGGACACTTCTGTCCTCTTCTATTTTCGTAAACTAGGCAACGCGGTGGTTATATTTGGTATTAAAAAATTAACCAAATAATTATTCGCTCAATTTAAATATAAATCGAAATATATTTCCATACCTATTTTAAATTTGGCCAAACTCGTCCCATATTTAACTCTGTTGTTATTATTAAAATAATTTATCACTTCTTCAATATATATTTCATATGGTAATTTATATAAATGATATATTTAGTTAACACGTGTCATCTCATAAATGAAAAATAAGGAAATATGTAAAAATTTGAATTCTAAGATTTCCCAATATAATTGATTAAGTAAGCATATTTGCACAATTGCCGACTTCAGTATTTTGGGACCCCCTGTGCCAAAATGTTGCTCAATTATTGTTGACTACAGATTTATTGACATGGAAAGCATGTGAAATATATGAATCAATCTTAGCTAAATGGTAAAGTTCATTGGCCCATAATAAAAGTACAATAAAAAATAATATAATATGCAAAATATATGCATTTTTTATATTATATTGATATTAATTGTGAAAAATCGAGGCATACTGTTTAATACTCCATCCATCTATAAAAAAACGGTTCATCTATAAAATCATTTTTGTTCTCAAAATCAGATTTTATTGATATTTATATACTATCCCCATATAAATGTTTACAAATATTTGATGAGTATAATTATTAGCTTGAGTAAATGTATATATAATATCTTCAATCGGAGTAATCAGTTTGCAGAAACAAGACTGTTCTAAATGCAACAAAAAAAAAAAAAAGGATACTTTCATTTAGTATGTAATGGCATGTTTGGTTTGGAGGTTTGAAAAGTTTGGGTAAGTTAACTTGGATAAACCCGTGTTTGGTTTGAATATTGAAAAGTCCATGTTTTATTTTGGTCCAAACTAAAAATGTCAAAAAAATATCTTATGAGAGGTTAAACAAACCACCCAAAAATGGATGGTTTATTAAATCCACCATAACTCCAATTTTCATTCCAATTTTATATTTTATGTTTTTATTTTGAAAAAATTATATTCATATTGATTTTTATTTTTAAAAAAATTATATTCATTTTATTTTAAGGGCATTTTATTTTTTAAAAATTATATTCATTTTATTCTAAAGGCATTTTTGTCTTAATTTTTTTAAATCCACAACAAACATTTGGACCAAATAAAATTTTAATACATAAACCTAACTCAATAAATACAACAACATTTAAATCAAACATAAAATTAAGTCAAACCTATCATTAAATATTCAAACCAAACATATCAAAAAATTAATCCAATTTAATTCAAATAGTAAAAACCCACCACAACTCAACTAGCCTAACTAACTCAAAATAGAACGAAATATACCCTAAAAATAATTTAATTAGTAATAACATTAGAGAGTTATGGCCCGCAAAAAACGACAATCCCGAATTAACGGACGACTTCTAGCATCTTCCAAAGCCCGTCTTCATCGAGAAACTTCACGTCGCCCTTCTGCACCGTCCGATCGCATTTACCCAACACGTGTCGCACACAGGAGCCAAAATATAAGCTAATAACCCCATTTTACCCTTTCCCCTACTACATAATCTCCAACGCCAACTCCCATTACTGTCAGAAAAAAGAAAAAACAGAGTCGATAGCAGTTCAATCTCCATTTCCTCCCTCTAGAGTCAAGAAAAGAGAAATCTATCTCATTTTTGTTGTTTTTCGGATATATAATTGACCATAATGGCTCCTGAACTGGTGGCTCCGGCGGTTATAGCTGCTGGTTCCGCAAAGCCGCTGGCGGCGCCGACGAGGGCTTACGTCACCTTCTTGGCCGGTGACGGCGATTATGTTAAAGGTGTGGTGGGGCTGGCCAAGGGTCTACGGAAGGTGAAATCGGCTTATCCTCTGGTGGTGGCTGTGCTCCCCGACGTGCCGGCGGAGCACCGCAGCATATTGGAGGATCAAGGCTGTATCGTTAGAGAGATCGAGCCCGTTTACCCGCCGGAAAATCAGACGCAGTTTGCCATGGCGTATTACGTCATCAACTACTCCAAACTTCGTATCTGGAAGGTAACTCATGCTCTTGACACGTGTCATGCGTTCTTATTCATGCATGGTTTGCAAATTCTGATAATATTTTAATTTTGAAATTTGTGTAGTTTGTGGAGTATAGCAAGATGGTGTACTTGGATGGTGACATACAAGTGTTTGAGAACATCGATGATCTGTTGGAAATGGAAGATGGGTATTTGTACGCAGTGATGGATTGTTTCTGTGAGAAAACATGGAGCCACACTCCACAATACAAAATAGGTTACTGCCAGCAGTGCCCGGAGAAAGTGGAGTGGCCGGCGGAGATGGGGCGGCCACCGGCCCTGTACTTCAATGCCGGCATGTTCGTATTCGAGCCGAGCGTCTCCACTTATGACCATCTCTTGGATACACTCAAAATCACCACTCCTACTCCCTTTGCTGAGCAGGATTTCTTGAACATGTTCTTTAAGGACATATACAGACCGATTCCAAATGCATACAACCTTGTACTAGCTATGTTGTGGCGTCATCCGGAGAATGTTGAGCTTGATCAAGTCAAAGTAGTCCACTATTGTGCAGCGGTGAGCCTCCAAATCGAATTATTTCCCAATCCAGATTAATTTAGTTAATTAATTTCCAACGTATGCAGGGTTCGAAGCCATGGAGGTACACAGGGAAGGAAGATAACATGCAAAGAGAGGACATTAGAATGCTGGTGAAAAAATGGTGGGATATTTACGACGACGAGTCTCTCAACTACAAGAAGAAGAGCCCAGGGGTGGAGCCCACCGGTTTGCAGCCGCTCATAGCGGCTAACGCACACGTGGCAAAGTACGTGGCAGCCCCCTCTGCAGCGTAGAATTCATCTATTAATGGTAGAAGAAGCATTGGCTGTACAGAGAGAGAGAGATTCTGTATATGTTGTGTTTGGAATGATGGATTAAAGCTATGGTTTGCGATTGGAAAGACATTCTCTTAAATAAACTTCACATTGTTGCAACGCATGGAGAATTTTATCCTCGCTCTTATACATAATCGTTTCTTTTTTTATCTTTTAGTTTCAAGAATATCACACTAAATGCAGATTTTTTTTTTTTTTTTTATGCCAATCAATACAAATTCGTATTTAAAGTTAATGATATCATTTTATAGAACATAAGTAATATTATGTAATCTATCTCTCTCTCTCTCTGTGTGTAATATCATTTTATACATATTGTGCATTAATGCTGTTTATAGAGGACCGAGTACATATTTGGTCTCTAACTAACTCCATTAAAAAAACAATATTGGCATTTGTATTTAATAATTCATATATTAAATAAAAATATTTTATAAGATGGGGGACAATAGTTTTCAGTTCTCTAACTTATCATTTTTAAATCATTTATTCATAGTTTTTCAGTTTTAATTTAATAATTTTAAATTTTTTTTTTGATTTGCCTGCTATAACAAATCAAACAATTTGTCGTTGGTTGGTATCCAAATCATATATTGGCATATTTTAACTATATGGTGTCCATTTAAATTTTGAAAAGTACAGCAATAATATTGTTTAATTTTTGTTCAAAAATAAAACAGAAACTAACACCTTTTTCTATCTTTCAAGTAGTAGATTAATAAGTTTATACTTATCAATAAATTGCAATTCACTTTAACCTATTATTGCATGAAATCAAATTAAAATCAAGAAGTTTAAAAATTACAAAACTAAAATTAAAAAATGAATAGACAAAAGGTTAAAAATTATAGAGTAAGATTTTCCCAATTAAAAAATAGAATTAAAATACGGCAATTGATTGGAGGAGGATAGAAGAACACTATACCACTAGTTTCCAGTGGATGCATTAACTGAGTTCTAGAGTCGTCTCGTATCATCTCGTAAAGACTTTGATGGTTACATTTTACCAACCACTTATGTAATCCATGAGCAATTTCCTAAGTTAGCATTTAAAAATCAACAGTATCCATTGAAAAGTATCAAAAAGTATTTCATTGAAGTACTGTTTCACTTAATTTCAGAAAACATGAAGAGACAGATAAGATCTACAAGATAATGTGCAGATTATCATAAACTACATTGAGAAGATATAAATGTTCTTAATTAGATCCAAGGTTTGACCATAATGCTAAAAGATAATAGCAATAAAGGATGAACGGCGTATGATGCATTGTCAACTCGGCCTGAAGAATTCAAGCCTGCAAAATGGATTACTACGGTTATGAAACGGGCTATGTGAACAAAGATTTAGTTGGTCTAGCTTTCGGTAATTATTACCTTGTTGGCAATGTTGTTTGAAAGCCAGTCCAGCCCCTCGTAGAGCCCTTCACCAGAAGTTGCACATGTGCTCTGGATGTACCTGCATTTCAGATGCCACATACAGAGTAAATAAATGAGACCTAGCTCAGACGAGATAGTGATGGTTAATCATGAAAATGATATACCAATGGCGTTGGCGGAGGGAATGAAGGCCTAGCTTGTCAGTTATTTCAGCAGCATTCATCGCATTTGGAAGATCTTGCTTGTTAGCAAATACAAGCAGGACAGAATCCCTCAATTCATCCTGATCGAGTGAATACAAAAAAGGTCTAAGCAGTTGCAGTTGAAGGATATAGTCCTCTATGATGTACGAGACTTTATTTCATGTTATTGTGTGCATGTGACAGTGGTGCTGGACAGTTTCTTGTTCTCCTTATAAAACTTTCTTTTCAAGAATAGACATTAAGTCTATCGTTACCTCATTCAGCATCCTGTGCAGTTCATCTCTTGCTTCAACAACACGATCTCGATCATTGCTGTCAACAACAAAGATGAGACCCTGAGTGTTCTGGAAATAATGCCTCCACAATGGCCGGATCTGCATAATACACAACATAATACGTCAAATTATTAATCAACACTTGAATGTGAAGACAAATGCTATCTGCGATACGTTGTTGAAATTGCTAAAAGTTTTACACAAATAGTTAGCTTCTTTAACAGATGTGTCCTAGCTAACTGCATAGTTATATGCTTAACAACATAAATAACAAAAATGGAGATTCAAACACCTGTTTTGCTCTCTGCTAAAACATTTGACAAATACATACATTTAAAAAAAAAAAAACCAAGATTGTTGTAATTATTGTCAACTATGACAAGAAAGTATGCTGAAAAAAGTAAGATACTATGGATTTTCTAATGCTTTTGACCAAAAAATACAATTTTGATAGACCCATGAAATACTAACAGTCTTCTTATCCCAATATTTATGAGAGGGATAACTTAAATCAAATTACAAGAAGTTCCAAGTTCAATACAAGTAGTAACAACTAGTGCTTCCGTGTGTTAGGTATTTGCATACCTTGTCCTGGCCCCCAACATCCCACACCGTGAAGCTAATGTTCTTATATTCCACAGTCTCCACATTGAACCCTAAAGAAAGACAATTACAACTCAGCACGGACATCAATGAGGCCAACACAATAAAACAGAAAACAGTTAACTGCTAAAAACTCACCAATGGTTGGAATTGTGGTGACGATTTCCCCCAATTTGAGCTTGTAGAGGATGGTCGTTTTACCAGCAGCATCGAGACCCACCATTAGTATGCGCATCTCCTTCTTGGCGAACAGCCGGCTGAAAAGCTTGGTGAAAGATAACCCCATCGCTTACTGCCAAACCAGTAATTATAAGAAAAAGATGATAATAGCATTTCACTAAAAAAAAAAATCATTTGATCTTATAGCATACAAAACCAGCCAGATTGAAATCACACCATCAGAGATCTCCTTGTGCAATTCATTCTCAATTACCAAGATACAAGAGTAAATCAAACACATTACTGGACTAAAAATAGTTTCAAACTGAAATGATCAACCAGATGCATTAAGCACCACAACATCATTTCTCAAAAGATCAACCACATGCATTAAGCACCACAGCATTCTTTCTCAAAAGATCAACCAGAGACTACTAAATCCTTCATGTTTGTCGAAAGATACTCAGCCAACTGGATGAGAAACACGAGATCTAACACCATGATTGGATCGAGCATCGAACACAAAAAACGAAGAATAAACAATCCAACACGAAATTTAAAAAAAAAACACAAAATCAAAGTAAACTGATGCGGGATAATTAACACACAAGATCAACAAGGAGGATCTAAGCATAAACAGATTCATAATCTCGTCAAATTCATAAATGAACTCTCACAAACACACACACACACACACATAAAGACTGGAATCCAAAAATCAGCTAATGAGCATAACTTGCTGCGATTAAGCGATCAATACCACCTAGGGTTCTAAAACCCCAATTATTTATAAAAAAAAAAAAAAAGCAAGCAAGCAGCATTGATTGATACTTACACCGAAGAGGAGAGGCAAGAATTGAAGTGGTGTAGAGATCTCGCAGTCCAAGATCTCTTCAACCTGCAAAAGGATGTCAGTCTTTTTGCGTAATATCTTAGCAACTCTATTTTTCTTTTATTCCTCTATCCCAATTTGTTTCATATTTATATTTTTGCCTTTTCTACTTTAACTGCATTTTGGCTATTTTTCGGTTTTCTCCCTTTTTTTTTTTTTTAATCACTATCGGTGCGGTTTAATATTTATGGTACTTATATTTATAATTTATAATAATGTAATCAAATTGTATAAATTAATAGATTATTTATAATACTTTTTATTATTTTAATTAAAAATGTGTATAATGTACAAATGATTTTTCTTATTTCTCTGTTGTACGATTGTCATATAACTTAATAGTTTTAATAAATCTTTCCCTTTGGGCTAATTGGATTAAAAAACAATATTCATTATTATTAATTTTATTTTTTAATATTATTTATTTTATTTGTTGATTTTATATTTTTTCAAATTAATTTTATTATATATAATAATATTTCCTTCATTTATAATAATTAATCTTTCATTTTATATTTTTTATATATGCAATTGTTATACTTCAATCATCATACATAGTTTTCTTTCTTCATTTCTTTAGTTCTTTTCTCACAAAAGTATTTGTTCAAATTATGTTTAGTGTGCAAAGACAAATTGGTGGGATTTCTTTTAAGATGAAGATATGAATGATAAGATTTAGAAGAATTTTTCTATCTTTGAATGTTTAGCAAATCTTGTATTCTTTTATATTTTTATTTTATTTTATATAAATTCGAGAAATCATTATTTTTACTTTTTTTTTTCATTCTTTGTATATCTTGTTTTTTACTTCATGCTCTATGCTTCTTCTTTTTTTTTTACTGAAAAATCACATTTTTTTCTCAATTTCTTGCTTTTATACAGTTATGAAAAATCAATATATCTTTCTCTTCATTTCTTAACTTTATATAATTATAGAATAGCTGTTAGAGTAAGATTAATTTATTATTATTATTATTTTTTTTTAAATTATAAACTAGCTTATTAAGTAGATTTACTATTTAGTTCTAATTTTTTTTCTTTTTTTTAAGACGAGACACCTTTAAGTGAGAAAGTGGAATTCTTGAATTTTGGCTAACTTTTTAGCTTTAATATGTAGTATAGATTGGTCTTTTTGTTAATCATTAATTCATTATTTTTATTTTTTTAGCTCACATCATAATAATAATCATTCAAATCGGTATTGTATCAAACAATGCATTGCAACTAGAGGTGTCAAAACGGGTTAGGCCCGTTGGGCCAGCCCGTCCCGCCATATATAAAAGGTGGGTTGGGTCGGGTATTACGAAGCCCGTAAAAAAGTGGGCCTAAACGGGTTGGCCCATTTGGGCCGTGGGTTTAAGTGGGTTGGGGGTGGGTTGGGCTGGCCTGCCTTTTTTTTTTAAATTTTTTTTTAATTAATTAAAAATATTAAAAATAGTACCTTAACGAAGATCTTGTAGTGTCCAATATCATGAAGAATATTGATGAAGAACAAGGAGAATATCTTGTAGTGTCCAATATATAGTTATGTAATGAATATTGCATTTTAATTTGCGAACACTTTGCATTTTTTATTAGCTATTAGAATGTATTTATGTATAGTGAATTAATGGTTAGAAAAAAAAAATGGGTTGGCCCGCTCAACCCACGACCCACCGGTGGGTTGGGTTGGGATTTAAAAGCCCGCTCAATAAAAAGCCCGCCCCGCACCGCCCTGCCAAAAGGTGGGTTAAGGTGGGTTGTGGACCGGCCCGCCCCGCCGACCCGTTTCGACAGCTCTAATTGCTACAAACAAAACCGAAAAAAAAAATTCGGTTCTATAGGGTTGGCTCAATTTGAGTTTTTATTTTTTATTGAACCTTCCACTATACAGCCCTATCATCTGATATAAAGTATAAACAAAGACCAAACTGACATCCACAGAGTGCTTCATTTAACAAAAAAATAAATATATTAAAACAACTCATCCCTACTAGAGCATGTGTGAGCAGCATATGATTTATAGTTATTCTCCTACCATTAAAGTTGAAAATGCGCAACTACAGATTACAATAATCAATACAGAGATGAGGAGCATCAAGAGGTTCAAGCAGAGGACATATCTGCGCGTCCTCCAGTCATCCTCTCAGCCTTTTCTCCTCGCTCACCTGAATTAGATATCCCCAACTGAATTCATATAGGAAAGGAAAAAACAAAAACAAAAACGAAAAAGGAAACCGGAGGAAAAACAGTATGTAAATACGACTTTTTACTTGCTTACCTGTGCGAACTCTTACTACATCTGCCACTGGACTCACTGCACAACCAACAGAACCACATTAAAGAATTGATCTAATTGAACGCTGGAGAAAATAAATGCAAACAATATTTGGAAGGATCATATGCTAGTTATAATGATTTAACTACTCACTTAAGAATCATGGAAAGGATGGAAACTACTACTTCATCCCTTAGATTCTCAAAATATAGGAATCATTGTGTGAGGTCTTTATTTCAAACATTTTGAGGGGCAGCATTAGACGTCAAGAAATCAGCTTCTGTGATCCAAGGGATCGTTTTCTAACTTTTAAAAATGAGCCACACATAACTATTCTTTTTAAGCTTCGATCTCATTTCCTAACACGGTCATCTTCAGTTCTTTACAGTCAACATAGTATAATCTCTTGCCCACTTAATGTGTAAGCATATTAATTAAGCTTATTCTCTTGCTATGTTTATTGTCTCAGTGAAGAAACTCAAACCTATGCTCTTGCATAAAATATATAGCATTTTCTTTTAATGAGTTTGGGGGAGTGAAGGAAGGGGAACAATAAAGACTAAAAAACTTGCATAACCTGAGTTCGAACTCGGCATCACAATCTGCACCTTTATAAAGGTGAGATACTGCTACAACTACAAGGCTCGTGGTAGAAAATATATATCATTAAACACAAAGAAAATGGGTAAACATAAAAAGGGTGGTCAATGATTAGTTGACCACAAGAAAAGGTGGGATTTTGTAATCTTACGGAAAATCTTGCCATCTCCTATTTCTCCAGTTCTTGCCTCCTCTATTATCTTTTCAATGACTTCTTCAACCTTTGCAACAAAAAGGCAAAGACAGTAACTTTCTATAACTTTCAGGTGGATAATTGAATAGTTAGAAAAAAACATGATTTATAAATTAAAAACGAAAATGACTTTTAATAGTTTCTTAGATTCCTATACCTGATCTTTGCTCACAACAATCTCCAGCTTAACTTTGACAACAAAATTGCCTTCTGGAAACTCAGAACCTATACAAAACATTTAATGCAAAAGAGAAAAAGGTTGAACTGGGAAGAAGGAATAAAAGAAAACAGATAATCATACGAAAAAGAAGATGAAACATCCATTCAGCTCCCTACTCTTCCCATACACCGGGCAAATACCACATGTCTATAAATACACCATATTCAGCCTTAGCAAGTAATATGAAAATGCACTTATAAGACAATCCCTATAAAATAAACCATGCAATTCAATACTTGTATATACCAGCATGTCTCTCTGCTGAGCCACCTTGAGCACCAAAGCCTCGTACATCAGAAACTGTAACCCCACGAATTCCCATTTTCAACAATGCCTACATTTTTATACAATAAGATTCTTGAAAACGGATCATATTCTTAAGTGCCAACAAAACCAACAAAGAATATGTCTTCCAGAAAATTGACAATATATAAACCCTCACAGTCCAGTTCAAGAAATGTGTAACATGATATGGGTTCAATCGCAAATCACTTTTTCTTGGACAATAATAGATTGTACTAAATGTAAGAACATGTATTATTTACACGACTAAACTGTAGACGAAAAATTACTTCCGGAAGAAACTAAATTCCGGCTTATTGTTAGAGCTGGTATCTAGATGAAAGAATACAACAATAGCTTATGGGGTGCCTGAGAAATGGGGATATCATAACAGCTGCCCACTCTACTAGTTGAAGCCTATTGCATTACAAATTCAGCAAATAATCTGTATCTTACAAATCGAAACAAGCACAATTCCTTACCGAAGAAACCTGTTGAAGCCTCCATGGTCTAAATCCACCCAAGTTTTATCAGCAGAAACGTGAAAAAAGTTACAACAGTAAAGAAGAACCAGCGTTAGAGAAAAACAAAATCTCAATCATAGCAGAGAAGCAAACCTTAAAATCGCTTCAACTTTGTAGAAATTGGCCTCAGGTAAGTGATCTACAAAGAAGAGTCAATTCAGCAAACAGTTGGTGGGTACCCAACTAATTTATGCTAGCTGAATGAAACAAATGCCACAAGAATAATGGCGGTCATCTGCGGACCTGGAGACTTCTGCGCTCTAATGATCGGAAGAGAAGAAGCATTTGAAGAGCGTTCAACGGCGAGACTGAAGGGAGAAGGGCGGAATTCACTAAGGCTCTGAGTTAGTGAAATGGAAGCAAATCTAGGGAAATGTCGGCAGCCAGTATGGGCGGCGGCGAAAGCGGCGGGGTACTTGGCGATTGAGGTAGACGCCATTGAAGGATCTTGAGAGTAAAATTGAGGGAGGATGGTGGACTGTGTTTGTGCAGCAATACACCGCTGAGTCGCTGATGAAGATGCAGTGATGCTTTAGTTTCGTTAATGCCGATGCATCTCTACAGTTTCTCGTATAACAGCTAATAATTATTGTTGATAAAAGAAATTACATTACATTCAATATACATTATTTTAAATAATACATTTAATAATATTACAAATTTAAAGTACAAACAATAATATACAAATTTAAAGAAGAATTATTAATAAGCACGAGTTTTGTATTTAAATGATAGATAATACAAACACCCTAGTCTTTAATGTGTTACTCCTTCTCACTCTCCCTAAATTAATAAAAATATAATAATAATAATTCTTCATTATGGAAATTATTTTAAGATTTTAAAATCCCCTTCAGATATCTCGATTGAAATTCCTATTAAATTTTCAGTAGAAATAATATTCTTGTTTATTTAGAAGATTCTCGATACAGAATAAAAAAATAAAATATATTTTAAATAAATATAAAAATGTTTGTTTAAGAATCAAAATTTTAATTTTAAATATTTATTATTCAACAAATAAAATATTAAAATCTACCAATTAAAAACAAAATTATATTATTAATTATTTTTGTCACTGTTATTCGAACTTAATATTTGGATCATCAAATGTCCTAGTAAACTAGAATTTTAATAATTAGAAATAGTTGGTTAAGAAAATTTCAATTTCTTAATATTTTTTATGACAACATTTTTTAATAGAAGTGACATTTTTGTAAATTTTGTCAACTTTTGTTTCTTTATATTAGTATAAATATATTAAAAATACCAAATAATGATAAATCATATTGTCGTTATCATATAAAATAAATATCTATCACTCTCCTATTCTCCTTTATAATTCTATAATCCAAAAATAAAACATTGGCTCGTTTAACTTTTAATAGGCTAGAGTTCGAGATTAAATAATTGATGATTAAGTTCTAATTCGATTTGATTTTAATATTATTGGATTCATCAACTTCCATTCGTATATTTATTTAACATATTGAATAATCCTTATTCAACATTTGAAATCATTAAACATAAAATCAGACCCAAACTTTGATATATATACTAGCAGTACACCCGTGCGGTTTGTGATATAAAATCTATATTTTTATATATTGATGACATAATGTAATGATATATCATTTAAATATAATATATAAATATATATATATATATATATTGCTTTTAATATCTATATTAATTAAAAATGTTAATATTTCAACTTTAAAATTATGTTATTTTAAATATTTATATTTGATATAATTAAATTTTTTGAATGCAAACAATTTTGAAACTCAACATTTTAAATTTGATATAATTATATATGCTATGTAAATAGTAGATTATGAATTTTAAAATAGATATGAATTTGATATAACATGCATTAAAAATGAAATCTAAATCAAATTACGAATAAAATTAATTCATAAATATAACACAATACAATATAAAATAATAAAATTTGAATAATAAATTGAACATCAATATTAAAAAATAATAAAATAATAAATATAAAATCAATATTCAACAATTCAATCTGAAAATAAAATCGAACACAAATATAAAATAATAATAATAATTTTGTGTTTGTGAATTTTAATTTCTGAATCATTCAAAAGTCATTTACTAAATTTGCTAATATATTTTGTTCATATTTTTGTTCTTTTATATTTTAGATGTGTAGATAATTTTCTGCATTGTTTTTAGATGGATTTGTTCCAAAAAAAATTAATTTATTCCAAAATTTAGTTTATGTTAAAAAAATTTAGCTTTAAAACTATATAGGAATAATCAAAAAGTTGACCCACATTTGTACACTCCTAAAGCCATTTTCTGCAATCATGAAATTAAATTAAATAAATTATAACAATTTTCCCCTGAATCCAAACCAAAAAAAATAAATCAGATAAATTTAGGTGATTAGTGGCAAATCAGTAATTTTTGTCAATTAGGTAATTAACGGTAAATCAGTAATTTTTGCCAACTTCTTTCATTATATATAGTATATATATATATATATATTACATGAATAGAAGCTTATAAAAGTAATATTTATATATTATCGATTTCGAGTGAATTGTTTTTTTCTTTTTAGTTGAAATCTAAATAACTTGCTAATTAATTATTTGGTTTATTTACATCTTTAATAGAGTCGTGTATTTTAGGTTTGATGGATGACATTAAAAAAGATTAAGAAACACTTAATTAAAATAAAGAGATGAAGAGAAAAAAAAAACATGAAATAGAAAAGGATCTAAATTGTAAAGATATTTTATTTGTAAACATGACATTCTAAATCAAAATATAGAATATTTTTGGAGAAAAGGGGCCTCAGCTGTGATTAACTGCTCCGGTAATTTTGGTTATAAAAAATCTATTAATTTAAATTACAACTGAAAAAATTTGTCAGCATCAACTGATAAAAGGGTGGGATTCCAGTAAGAGTTTCCACAAACTCGTTTCTGCGCGACAAAGTAGTCGTTGACAATGGCTGCAAACAAGGGTTTGAAAGTAGATGATGAATTTGTGTACAGAATCAGCACCGCCGAGGAATGGGAGGAGCTCCGGCGGAGCGGCGCTACTTTCGGTGGAGATCTTGACCAATCAACTGGTTGTTTCCACCTCAGCAAGCTCGATCAGGTTCTTCTTCCTCTTACTCTCCATTTCCCCTTCTGCGCACACATTCACTCTATTTTCAGTGATTGTTTTGGAATTTAATTGATTAATGCATCATATTATCCGGTGGTAAGCAATCCTGATTAGGGTATTTCAATTTTCACTGCACTATGGAGGATTTTTTTGTTGTTTCTGATTTCTGAATAATCGAATCAGTTTCATAGTTGAGAAATTTGGATGGTGAATATTTTCTCTTAATGCGCAGAGGTTTCTTCGGATATCTAATTTGAGAAACTGGGAGTATAAAATCATGCTTTAACTTGCCAATTCTTCCAACTTCTACGTTCATTGTTTCCAAAATTGAAAGATTCAGTATTGACGCTCCATAATACTCATGCAGTGAGCCACAATGAAAATGCTTGAATTTATGAGATTATATTCGTAATCGTGCTTAAATCGAATATTTTTAGCCCGTCATGAAAGCTTTCCTTGTTTGTTATTATAGGTTTGTCAGCTAGGTCTTGTTCTTTCATTCCATTTTTCTTTTCCACTATTTGGTTTCTAACTTGTATTCCACTGGTGGTGTTTGTGTAAACAAATTTCACTTGGTTTATAAGGAAATAGCCTCTATTGACACACACGTCTGAGTGGAAATACGGATGGGAAAGCATGCATCTATTGGACTTAGTCTGCCCTTTATCACAAAAAAAAGACTTATTTTGCGCTCATGGTATATAATGAGTTTTGCAATGATTTCGGTGTAGAATTTACATAGTGGTTCATTAGTATGGATTTTCTTTTTTTGAGACTGTTCATTTTACTGGTGTCGACTTCTATTGATTAGCAATGTTATACAGTTCACTTGTTGCAGCTTGGAGGTGTTTTCTCAATATAGATAAGTTTTGGTTTAATTGAAATCCATAATAATATTGTACTAAATACTGATACTAAGAGTTAAAGAGTAACAACCATATCTAGACTTTTGTTTTCCTTATCTCCTGCGTTTCACTGGCCAGTTCTACTGCTACACCAGGATTGCTTACACTAAAATGAACTTTTCTGTCAAGATTATTAAGAAGATGGATTTTCATAAGCTGAACTAGAAAGGAATGCCGCCTTGAATATAATGTTTCAGACTCCTTCTACTTATCAATTTATGCACTAGCTGACAAATAATGATACATTTACATAATATTAAACTTTAGAATGCAGTTTTAATCAAAGTTCAATATATCTCTCTCTCAGTAGTCTATTCATAACTATTATAGTTTTGGAGAGTCCCATTTTACTTTTAACACTTGAAATTTATAATCTTGCAACTTATGCGTTTTTCATTTGCAGGTCCAGTCAACTTTGCAGAACTTCTTCTTGAATGTTAAGGGAGATCTATACCTACTCAAAATTGATGCTAAAAAGGTAAATTTGCTATAAACTTCTGATTAATGTAGCTCAAAATGTCTTATCCATCTGATCTTGGTACCATTTACTCACCAATTGTACTTTGTAAAACTCCACTAGATTTTGTTGCCAGTTGCAAAGCTGTTTTATCTGTGTTTGCATCAAAACTGGAAGTTTTATGAGCTAACAATCATTACTTGTTGCAGCTTGGAGATGGTTTGCATTACGAAGCTGTGGATGACTCCAATGTGTTTCCTCATTTCTACGGTCCATCTCGGAGTTTTACTCCTCTACCATTAGATGTTGTCACAAAAGCAGAGAAGCTAGCCCTCTTAGATGGAAAATTCCAATGTAGCTTTCTGACTTGAATCAGGTCTTCATCATCGTCATGATATGAATTGTGGATCTTGTTTGTAGCTGTTCTGTATCGTGTTTGCTTAGTTCGTATTCCATTTTGACACAATATTCATTAGAAATCAAATATTTCCAGCAGCAATGAAATCAGTCCATACCCAAGTTTAAAGAAGTTGTTTTTACATCTCAGTGTTGCGTCACCATTGTAAATATTGCAGAAGATGATACAATAAATAAGAGACGAAACACTATTTGTTATTATCGCTTAATCCAAGATACCGCAAATTAATATTGGCAAGTAGATAATAAATATTATCCACTCTATATCAAACACCGTCCTCACACTAAATCATCAAGTGGGTGAGTATAACTGAATACATTAAGTAATGGGATCAAGACTATCTTTCGTGTGGCATTCAGACAAAAAATGCATTATACCACCATATTAGGTGAATGGATTTATTCACCACATAATGACAACCATTTGGTAGACAGTGGCCACATTCCCAAATTACCAAACACCAGTCATGTGTAGCTATATATTTGAGTTGCTTCTAGCTTGCATACTAAAGTTAGCAAAAATGTGTTATTACAAGAAAGGCTTCTACTCCCTTGCTTTTTCATCACTCATGCTTTGTCTCCCTCTTGTTGTTTCTGAGTGCAGCAGAAAGCCAGTGATTTTCAACTTTGGCGATTCAAATTCAGACACGGGTGGCTTTGCAGCTGTAACGGGCTTCACTTTCGGATATCCTGAAGGCCGTGCCTTTTTTCCAATCCCAACTGGCCGACTTACTGATGGCCGTTTGATCATCGATTTCTTGTGTAAGCTATATATATACCCACTCTTCAATCAAAGCATTCGTTTAATCATTAGGACTCAAAAAAAAAGCAGCATATGAATATGGATGGTCTGTTTTAGAGATAGGCTGTTGAGTTTTCAGATTGATGTTGCATTAAACTACGAGAAAACACACATGCAGATACCTATGCTAGGACTTATTAATATGTAATCTAATGTTAGCAAATCGATAAGTTTGTATTTTAGCATCAACATGCATGCTACTTCATTATTTAATATTTCAACCATGAAAGGTACAGCCTGTCCTGTCCTAGATTCTCTCTCTCTCTCTGTCTCTCTGAGGTGATGCACAATATTGCTCGTGATCAAATTAAATTGACATAATAAACCACTGTAATGACATAAAATGTAAGAAATTTAAGAAAGAAACACATTACGTTGAGCATACTATACACCTTTTCTTTTGTAAATATGATTAAAGAGTGAATCTTTTGAAGTCATGAGGATTAATTGACAGGTGAAAATCTGAAGACCAAATACTTGACTCCTTATCTGGAATCAATAGAACCCGATTACAGAAATGGAGTTAATTTTGCAGTAGGCGGCGCAGCCACTCTCCCAAAAAATGTACCGTTTAGTTTGAGCATTCAAATCCTTCAATTCATACGCTTTCACAATCGCTCTCTTGACCTCAATTCAAAGGGTATGTATAAAACCTCGAACTTAAACACTTCCAGTTTATCTTTTCCTTAAAGGTTTTTTTTATTTGTTTTTTTAATTAATCAGGTCACAAGAATCTGCATGGTGAAGAGGATTTCAAGAATGCACTTTACACAATCGACATTGGACAGAATGATCTGACAGTTGCATTTGGCTCCTTTATTCCATATGATCAAGTCATTGCAAAGATCCCTACTTTCATCTCAGAAATAAGGGATGCTATGTTTGTAAGTATGCCATTTTATTGTTCAAATTCCATCTCGATATATATAAGTTAGAACACTTACTAACATTGTAATTTAGGCCATATACAAACTTGGTGGGAGGAATTTTTGGGTGCACAATACAGGGCCATTAGGCTGTTTGCCTGAAAAACTCGGAACAAGAAAACCAAACATATCCGAAGTTGATCAATACGGCTGCATTAGCTCTATGAATGAAGCTTCAAAAGCGTTCAACTCCCAACTTAACTCTCTCTGTCACGAACTACGCCTTAATATGAAGGATTCTACAATAGTCTACGTGGATGTATACTCCATCAAGTACAATCTCATCGTGAATTCTTCCTCATACGGTGAGTTTGGAGTTGCAAGAACATGTACAAAGCTCGTTGCTTTGGACCAAAGCTAATGATGTTTGTGATGAATGCGTATATATAGGTTTCAAGAATCCATTGATGGCGTGTTGTGGGAATGGTGGACCACCGTACAACTTCGACCCGAAGAATAGATGTCTGGGCAGTAACTACACATTGTGTGAAAAAGGGGTGCCATTTGTGAGCTGGGATGGAGT
This sequence comes from Scutellaria barbata, assembly GCA_028654395.1. Taxonomy (NCBI): domain Eukaryota; kingdom Viridiplantae; phylum Streptophyta; class Magnoliopsida; order Lamiales; family Lamiaceae; genus Scutellaria; species Scutellaria barbata. The sequence goes on from CM053649.1 coordinate 25,634,687, forward strand.
TCATTATACAGAGGCTGCAAATGCCATTGTTGCTTCTAAAATACTATCCAATAACTATTCAACCCCAACTCTTGGATTTAACTTCTTCTGCAACGATGCTTGAAATCTGTATCTGCTACTTAGATCAATGATGAATAAAACAAGTGATTTTTGATAGATTTATGATCATAATAAACTGTACTTGATTCTATGCAATGTAACAGTGTTATATGAAACCAATAGTTCACCTGTGAGATTCGCGGTTATATAATATATATAATTTTTAATAACGTTATGAAGTTGTTTAAGTTAAAAGGTTATTTATAGTGTAATGATGATAATAATAAGAGTTATTAATTACTTCATACAATTAAATAATATTATGCGATATAAATTGTAAAAATGAACAATTTATAAATTATTTAAATGCAATTAAATTAATATCTCATCTATTAATCTATTGATAATAATCAAAACTTCACTTCATCACTATGTAATAGTCTAACAAAAATTTACGTAGTAAAACCAAAACTTCTATCAATTTATAAATACGTTCAAGTATAGATATATTAATTATGATCATTAAAATAAATTTATTAATTATTTGTACTTTTAAAATTTTCTAATTTATTTTATTAGTTTTATAAAACAGTTTTAAAAAATGTTATTCCATCATATCATTCCTGAAAACAAAAGTTTAATTAAAAAAGAAAATGTTTTGAAAACACGTAAAGACCCACTCTATATTAATATATATAGATTAACACATACAACATACAATTGAATAATAAAAATAAAGACCATGTGCATTTTTTGAAATTAACAACGGAATAAACAAGGAACAGTATATTTTATAAAAATATTAAACAACTACAAAATATAAAGGTTCAAAGTGGTGATTTAAGTTAATGTTTTAAATGAAAATAAACATAATTTTGTGTTTTTTTTTTTATGTAATTAACAACTTGTGGTATCATTTCATAAATACAGCATATATTATGTGAATACAAAACAATTATAAAAAAAAAAAAAAAGGAAATACACACTCACAAATTACAATAGGTTCATCAAATATAAACAATAATCAAAAGAAAAAAAATAAAATAAAGAGGAGTACAAAGAAGTCCAAGAAATGGATCTATAGCACAAAATATATTCCAATATCACTGGCAAAATAAGCAAACCACTATAATATCAATCACCTAATATAACACATAATAAAACTATGACTATAGAAACAAAAGGGAAAAAAAAAAAAAAGAGAATAACAGAAAATAAAAAAACAAAAACCAAAAGATAAAAAAAATTAAAATCATTCCAACATAATGAGCTTAAGCCCAACACAAGTCAATAAAACAAGTGTTTTTGATAGATTTATGATCATGAAATATTGCACTTGAGTTTATACAATGTGTAATTTTATTCAGATATTATATTGTTAAATAAAATATTTTTTTTAATTATAATCATTGCGGGGATAGCTCAGTTGGGAGAGCGTCAGACTGAAGATCTGAAGGTCACGTGTTCGATCCACGTTCACCGCATTTTCCACTTTTTATTAATTTGTATTAAAAAAAATTATAATTTTTTTTTAGATCACTTGTTCGATCCGCGTTCATCGCAATTCCAAATTTTTATACTTTTTTTAATTATAATTAGGTTACTTTATATATATATATATATATATAATTATAATTAAGCTGAAAAGTGTATTTTTCTAAAGTATTTCTACTTTTTATAAATTTTTTAATTATAATTAGGCTACTTTTTATATATTTTAAATTATAATTAAGCTGACCAGAGATTGGGATTTCATGATCACGTAGGCCCAACTATCTCTCCCAATTCTCATAAATACTTATTTTCCCATAATGGGCCAAATTTTCAGCAGCCCATTTAATTGGGCCACGCTTGTAGTTTGTTTTCTAGGAACATTCTAGGACATGAACCTCAATAATTTAGTAACAGTCCATTAATCATAATTAGCAAATTTTAAATATAAAAAAGGCATATGAGCCAATGATTCCAAAATTTAGAAGATTGGGTCTTTTCCCTTTAAAAAAGAAATTATCATTGAGATATTGAAATAGCGATTGATCAAATGTAGCACTATTCACCAAAGAGTGGGCGCTCCCAACTTAGCCAATGGTTGATGTTTAATATGAACTACCCAATAATTATTATTGTTATTAATAACTCTAATTTTTTCTTGGCCTCTAATTTCTCAATGATTTTGTTGCTACAACCTAAAAAAGGCATTGGTGCTAGACAAAATCATTGGACTTGCTGCCCAAAAAGATATATTCAGAGAATTAATACCAAGAACATCATTATTTGCACAAAGATAAAAGAAAGGGACACTTTCATTTATTTCCCGTGGTAGAAAAAATTCACAAATAATTCCCCACTTAGTTATTTTTCCGAAATTATAAAGACATTTGATAAGTGAAATTATGAATGTGAAATGACGATGTTACCTAACATTTATATACATACTACTCTACTAGTATTTTTCCTGCAATCGGATGCATAAATTGTCATATTTTGTAGTTGAATTTAATCATTATTATTTTATTAAAAGATTTATAATTTTCTTTTAAAGTAATCTAGTTTTCTTTAAAAAAAAATTATTACTTTCTGTTTATAATTTTATTTAATATTTGTAAATTTTAAATTATATTTTTTACTTAAAACATGTATTTTTAACTCATATATTTAACTTACTATTATAACCAAAACTAGTACAAATTAATTAAAAAAAACTCAAATCCAACAAAATTTAAATATTTTAGTTTGGATATTCTCTTCATATATGCAAACAAAAAATTAAAAATTATAAAAAGGTAATTTTGATATTCCATGCATTGAAAGTAAATTTCAAATGATTTAGTTTTAACTTGAAATTGCGATTTGTTTTTAAAAAACGATCACCCTTAAAATTTTAAATACGAAATAAAAATGACAATAAATAGAATCACAAATAAGAATGATAAATTTCATACATCATACATTAAAAGTGTATTTTAAATGAGTAAGTAATTTAATTTTAAATGTTGCCCGATTTATATTTAATTGTAAATAATAATGATAATTTTCATATAACATACATGCATATAAAATGGAAAATGAATTTAATATTGAATTATAATTTTATATTAAAAAAAAGGGAGAAAAAAAGATCCTACAAGCCCCTCACCCTAAATTTTCAAAAATATTAATTTTTGCAATTTAAAATCAAATAATGAATAGAACCTGAAAGTTCCTTTAATTAATATTCAATTTTTAAATTAAATATTATGTGAAAAAAATGTTTTAAATGAGCAAAATGTCAAATTTTCAAAAATCGAAGATTTTGAATGGAAAATTTAAGTTTTTATTTTGAATTGTGGTTCTATTATATATGTAAATTTAAATGAAGAAATATACTCAAGCACCAAGGTAACCAGCCCACCCCAGTCGCTCCCTCCCTAATAAAGAAAAACAATTTTTTTCATTTTTTTAAGAAAAAAGAAAACAGATTTTTGCTGGGAAGGAGTTAGACTTTTACTTTCTAATAGTTTTTATTATCTAACTTCTTTATGCTATTTTTATAATGACGTATATATATATATACATAATGTATAATACTAGAAGAAAATGCAGTATAAAAAATTAGATATAGGCAAAGTTGGAAAAAAAAAATCATACTCCCCCATCCTAAAATAAATTTATCTAAAAATAAGTGTTATTTTAAAATTTTAAGATATATATATTAATAATTGACAAAAAATACTCCTATCAAATTAAAAGAGTTGTTAAGAGAAAAGAAAACAAACTTTCATAATAAATACATTTAAATAGAGGTGTATCATCTTTATATCATCTTTTTTATTGTACATAAGAACATCTGAAACCACATTTATTTTGAAACGAATAGATTAAATTATTCTTAGTAATAAAAGAAAAGGATATCCTGAAACAAATTATTTCCTAAGACGAAATCTATTTTAAGACGAACCTTGAAAGTTTGCAAAAAAAGTATGTTGACATGACAACCTCGAAAGTACATGAATGCGTCCAAATTTGGAGGCTCCATTAACATTCAGAAAGTGCAAAAAGATTTTTTATTTATTTTTGAAAATAATATTGATTTGATAATGTCATTTGGTTGACTAGCAAATGCAATTTGTTTTAATTTACTCACAATTATTACCACAAAAATTTATATAAAGTCAATGAAATCCTATTGTGTATAATTGAATCTTTAATTTATACATATTGATATTTTATTTTATTGATTATGATTGTGAATTAATTATTTTCACAAAATTAGATTTATGAAATTTTAATTTTAAAAGTTAATATTTTATTTTATTAATTTTGATTGCGAATTAATTGTAAAGATAATTTGATGGGAATACTATTCAATGATTAATTATGTAATAGCTATTTGCAATGTGCCAATGACAGCTTTCACTTTTATTTTAAAGTCAATAATTGCTTCTTTAATTACGATAATTGATTCCTTAATTACGATTTCTTCACTCTAAAGCTAAAGGAGTATGCATATAATATAGTATATTAAAAAAAAAAAAAAGAGTTGAGAAAGCATTTGCTGCACCAACAAGAGTTGAGAAGATTCATTTGCATGATACTCCACTATTTCAGGTTTATATTTTACGATTGTATTTTAGTGGAAGGTTTTAATCTTATTCCTCCCTCATAATATCCTATATATTTATATTGGTTTTCTTTACTGAATTTGTCCAATATATAGTGGGTTTCCTTACAGAATTGTGTTGAAATATTAAATACATTTGAGATTTATCCAATATATATATATATATATATATATATATTGGTTTTCTTTACTGAATTTTATTTAAATATTAAATATATTAAAGATTATGAAGCTCATTGGGCATAATAGAAAAAAAATATTGTCAAATTGAACAACTTTCTTAATTGTGTAAATTGAAATTAGCTTATATATATGGGAAATAGTGAGTGTGATAACTTTCAATTATTATAATGAGTATAAATTATGAAGAAACAATATACCTAGTCATCAGATGCAGATTTTCTATGCACTTCAATGTGATCGACAATTTTACGAGAAAATTCATGTAATTAATTATCAAAAACTGTTTGATATAAATAGCTTGTGAGTTGTAGGGTCATCATTCTTTTTTATTTAATTATCTAAACAATGTATATCTATATAAGTTTACACAATAAACTTTATTTGTTATTATTAACTTAAATGTTATGAGTTTAAATATTGGTTGGGTGATACTTTAAAGAATCAAAAGAGATTCTATTGGCCACTCTTTTCGAACTTTGGTATATGATATAGAAATTGCGATCTCTTTTTGCCACTTAACTTTCGTACCCTTTCCTTTATTTTTTAACAATTCTTTTTGCTATTTTCTTTCACTTTTTTTTTCTTTTTTCCAAGATCTTATATTAGTTAGATACTTTATAATCAAAGGGCTAAAAGCCTAAAATACGTGTGTATATATATTCATTTAAATTTAAAGGTTTTGCCAATAAAGTAAAGTAGCAATTATACTATTTCGTTTTTGCACGTCTTTCTCATTAATTAGTTTATGGAAGTGGGAATCAAAATTTTCATGTAGCCCTTTGATTTTTAAGTTAGCACCATGAGTAGAAAATACGATTACAAGTTGGAAAATGTAAATCATAGTTATTAGTTATCTATTTTAAAACAATTAGGAAAATAAGATTTTCATAACAATTACACTACACGATTAAACTTTAGTATAGTAAGTGTTGGAAAGTGATTTGATATAAGTGGTGGGTGGCACCACTTTGATCAATATTAAATTGACTATAAAGTACTCCTTTCAAGTAATAGGTATTAAAAGATTAATCTATATTTGGAGTAGATAATTAAGGCATATTGAATCTTTCAAAACCAATTTTTGATGAGTGAAAAATTAATTATTATAAATGATCACTTGAAATGAAAATGTAAAGGATTTTGAGTGTGGGAAGAGAATTTAACTACCATACATAGAAAGATTGACCTTATAAATGCAAAAGAATACAAAAAATTATGTGTAAAGACTTAGTAATTAATACACACTTGGAGTGATGGACTTGTACAACAAACACACGTTCCGCTCGGCTCGACACTACAAGACCTACTCTCGGACCCGACCTCGACCGTGGGCCTTAGTCCTTGGTAATTGGACTTGGACGGATAGGGCTCGGGTCAGGTCACAGCAGCAATGTCGAGGGCAGAATGCAATATGCAGAACAAGCCATTAATTCTCAAATGTAATCCCATGTTGGACACGTTTCAACTTTTGGACAATGAGAGATCTATATATAGCGATCATCCTGTACCCTCATGTTGGACACGTTTCAACTTTTAAACAAGCCGTTATATTGTATTAAAAGACAAGACCTCTAATCAATTCTCAAATGTGACCCCATATTGGAGATCTATATATAGGGGTCATTATATACCCCATGTTGGACACGTTTCAACTTTTGAATAAACTGTTATATTGCATTAGACAAGACCCCTAATCAATTCTCACTCATATTAAAGATCTATATGTAAGGATCATCATGTATTGTTTTTGACATCACAGCCTCCCATGTTGGAGATCTATTTATTATTGAGTTATGAAGTCTGATCGTTTATATCACGTCCACGAGCACAGTTTGACTCATTGCATTTTATTATCATGAAATTTAGTATATCTCTTGGTTTGGTATTGCCCTCAAACAGTCATTCTTGACGAATTGAGTCAACAAATTTGTGTTCATTATTTTTCGTTCATATCAATTTTTCGTAATTGTGTTCAAATTCCTAACATATATAGGGGTCGTCATGTATTATTTTTTAAATTACAACATACAAAACAAAAATTTGCATAATTTTCTTCATACTTAGAGGTCTATATATATGGATCGTCATGCATTATTTTTAACACCACAACATACGAAATAAAAATCAGCATAATTTTCTTCATACTTGCATATACGCTCAGTTCTTAAAACACCAGAAGTTCGTCGGAGCTCTCAAAATTTACGGTGCTGCTACCTTAGAAGATAAAATAGTTTTATCTTTAAGAGATGATATGCACGATCTAGTGAACACTACCCTAAACGTATCTCGTCTTAAGAAAAGATGTATTTTCTAGACTCGATTTACTGCCGAATCTTTATAACAAATTAGGTTTTATTATAGGATAAATTTCATGTCAAGACCCAATTTATAAATTAATTTTCAATTTTAAACCCAAATTTTAAAGTTTCTTAATAAGGGGCTCAATTTTTACTTTTATTTTATTAATTTAAGGTCTTGAAAATTTGATTGAATTCTCAATTTAAGACAAAATTTTATTTTCATTTTCATTTTTTTCCTTTTTCTTTGTATTTATATCTATAATTTATTTATATTTTAATATGTATATATAGTTTAGATAAATTAAGACAAGTCGTACAATTTTGGAACGATCTTCATCCGACTTATATTAATATATATATATATATATATATAATAAATGCAATTCAAAAAATTAAGATTTCTTTATTTTTTTTAATTTTATGAATAAAAATATAGAAAATTGATTTTAATATTAATCAATTAATATAAATTATATTTTATGAATTGAATTAATTATATTTTTTTTACTTTTTTCTTTATAAATTAAAATAAATCAAATGAAAATTATTCTTAAAACACACTAACTTATCTGAATTAATTTATAAATTAGGTCTTATTATGAAATTTATCTTTTTTATTATAAATCACGTTATGTTTTATTTGGTTGTTTTCTATTTACTTCACGGATTCTGTTCATTATTGAGTGTAAGTAGCTAGATTAAATTTATGAATCATGTATAGTTGTAAAAGAGATTTCTATTCCTAAAAATAAAATAAAAAACTAAAAGAATTGAGGAGCCAACTAGGTATATTCCAAAAATGTCAACCTTTTTTTGTAATAAAATAAACAAAGAAAGAGGAGTGGGGTAGGAGATGCCCATAAAACATTAATGAATTCTACAAATTAATGACTAAAAATTGTGGCTAATAAGTGCATGTATGTACGCGTTTTGCTTGATTTTCTTTCTAGATTTAAAAAATTAAACATTAATGATCTAAAAACATTGCTGTCATGCTACGTATATATTTTCATTTTTCAACTGTTGACTCTTCATCAATTTTATTTATCTTTATTATTTATTAATATTTAATTTAGTTTAATGTGTATTCATTTTCCTTAGAATGGCGGCGTGTGGAAATTCCCACTTAATTTATTTAGTTCATTAATTTCATATGTGTTCTCAATGATACCAAGAAATATAATTAAAAAAAATTAGAAATTAAATGCTTCAACCATTTAATGTAGATAAAACAATATCCGCAATTAATTTTGCATCCAATTCAAAGACAACACATTTCAGTTGCAAAATTTACATCAAGAAAGGGCTTCCAAAATTATTTTATTTTAAATAAACCGAGTAAAAGAATTCCCAATAAAAGTAAAAAAAATATCAAAGTTATAAATTTTATGGAAGTATTGAAGTATTTTAGTTAGAATCGTATAAAAATTGAATCTTTTTTAATATTCAGAATATACTTTCATAACCCAAGAACTTCTTTAATTATCCAACTATGCCCATGAAGTATTTTTTTTTGATATCATATCTTGTTTGTGATTCCAAGAAATTGTCCCTCACACTTTGTAGCTCTGACGAAATGTCAATTTGGCAGTAACAAATTTTATCGTTTTTATTTTTTGGAATATTTTAAAAACAGAGGAATAATGAAATGTTGTGGTGATTGTTATTCAGAGCAAAATGCAGCGCCAGCTCGTGTTGAACTGTATTCTCTATTCTTCTCCATAATAAAACCTTTTATTTCATTTTATTCAGTGAGAAGAAGCACAACATTTTTGGCAATTATTTAAGTTTATGTTCAATAATACTGCAGATCCCTTTTGACCCCATCTCTCTCTCTCATCTACTGTCACTCTTCTGTTCAACTATTACTGAAGAAGAAAGAGGAGCTCTATATATTGGGCTCTCTCTCTCTTTCTTCCTTGCGCGCTCACATTGTTTGCATATGATAAGATTTTGGTCTGTCAAGATTCTTGAATGTGAGCCATTCTTGTATTGCAGTACTGAGCTTTTACTTGCATTTGATAAAAGAATTTCCAAAGTCGACATTTTTATTGATCGGTAATCTTCCAGATTACATTTAGATTCAGAAAGGGGAGATTTGAGTGCTAAATTCATGTAGATTTTTGAGCAAACTGCTTTGATTTTATTTGAATGGGAATGCAGTTTCTCAGTGAGTTAGTCCAAGGATTTCCACAGAGGGTTTTCCTTAAAAGATAACGTTTCTGAGTTTGATTCCTTTTAACATACAAAGGAGCCATTTCTGAGAAGAATTTTTTTCTCAAAGCTTCGAAAATGGAAGAAACCTTTGTCCCCTTTCGTGGGATTAAGAATGACATTCAAGGGAGGCTGCTTTGTTACAAGCAAGATTGGACTAGTGGGATCAAGGCTGGTTTCAGGTATCCTCTCTCTCTTTCTCTGTGTGATGTTTGTTTGTTTAGCATAATCTTGCAAGATATGTTAATGTTTGTCTTGCAATTGTAATATTGTCTCATTGATTGCAGGATATTGGCACCTACAACCTATATATTTTTTGCCTCTGCAATTCCAGTTATTTCATTTGGTGAACAGCTTGAGAGAAATACAGGTTAAAATCATTACTGCATTTATTTCATACTTTAGATGTTGGATAGTTTTAGATTGCTTAGGAGGCAACGAAACTTGATCTTGATCAAGGAAGGATTGTGTTGTATATTGAATAGCTATTTAGTGAACTCTAGAAGTTAGTAGATTGATGATTTACATAGGAGATCTTAAAGGTATAACGAATATTAATGCATTGAATTTATACCCAAAAATATGCAGATGGAGTTTTAACTGCTGTTCAGACTCTAGCATCCACTGCAATTTGTGGAATTATACACTCTATAATTGGAGGGCAACCATTGCTGATTTTGGGTGTAGCTGAGCCTACTGTTATAATGTACACATTCATGTTCAACTTTGCTAAACAAAGAGCCGATTTGGGCCGTGAAATGTTTCTTGCATGGACTGGATGGTGAGCTTCATCTTCAGTTCTTGATTTGTTGATGATGTAATAATCATCTGTCATAATCATATGTCTAATGTTTATTTCATAAATAAAAAATTCAGGGTATGCGTTTGGACTGCAGCCCTGTTGTTCTTGCTAGCTATTTTGGGAGCTTGCTCGATTATCAATAGATTTACCCGTGTGGCTGGAGAGTTATTTGGAATGCTCATTGCAATGCTCTTCATGCAGCAAGCAATCAAAGTAAGAATATTGCATGGTTTTGATTGTCTTATAACCACTTGCATTCTTTCATGAAGAGATTTTTAATTTCAGTCTCTAAACACTTGACTTCTTTGCTGTTTGTGATAGGGACTTGTGGAAGAGTTCCGCATACCCAAAAGGGAAAATCCTAATCTAATGGAGTTTATGCCTTCATGGAGATTCGCTAATGGCATGTTTGCTTTGGTTCTATCCTTCGGTCTACTGCTAACTGCACTAAAAAGCCGGAAAGCTAGGTCATGGCGCTATGGATCTGGTGAATACGATCTTAATAACAACTTCTTCCTTTGATCATACGTTGAATAGTAGGATTACTGATATAATTGTTTATGTTCTCCATATAGGTTGGATTAGGAGCCTTGTAGCTGATTATGGGGTGCCATTGATGGTGGTGGTGTGGACAGCGGTGTCCTATGCACCTGCTCAAAGTGTCCCACATGGGATTCCCAGACGTCTCTTGAGCCCAAATCCATGGTCACCTGGTGCCTATCAGAATTGGACTGTGATAAAGGCAAGCATGTTAGCTTAAATCTACTAACCGGTCTCTCTAAATTCTCTCGTAAAATCTGAAAAAGTTTGGTTGAATTCTGCAGGATATGCTAAACGTGCCGGTTCTATACATTCTTGGAGCTTTTATTCCTGCAACAATGATTGCAGTTCTTTACTATTTTGACCACAGTGTCGCGTCTCAGTTGGCTCAGCAGAAAGAATTCAATTTGAGAAAGCCTGCTTCGTTTCACTATGATCTACTGCTTCTTGGATTTCTGGTATATATGCAACTGATCTTCGTTATATAGTCTACTTATTCCTATCAAGGCTCTTAGATACAAGATTTTCTTCGTTTCGTTGTGGCAGACGTTAATGTGTGGTCTACTAGGCATCCCCCCAGCAAACGGTGTTATACCACAGTCCCCTATGCATACAAAGAGTCTAGCAACTCTCAAACACCAGGTCATTTCAATGTTCTTGCTAAGAAATCGTCATTTTCTTGTAATCATCCTTCTAAAGTTCTTTCTGTTCTTGAATATACAGTTACTGAGGAACCGGATCGTTGCCACAGCCCGCCAGAGTATTCAAAACAACTCGAGCTTGGGTCAATTATATGGAAATATGCAAGAAGCATATCGACAAATGCAGACTCCTCTCATTTACCAGGAGCCATCAAATAGAGTAAATCCCTACCTTCTTCGATTCAGACAAATAGAAAGTCGATGTTTCATACTAACGTAAAGAATGTATTACACTCATCAGGGTCTAAAGGAGCTGAAAGAATCAACCATTCAGTTGGCATCGAGCATGGGAAGCTTCGATGCTCCAGTAGATGAGACAGTCTTTGATGTTGAAAAGGAGATCGATGACTTACTTCCAGTCGAGGTGAAAGAACAACGAGTCAGCAACTTATTGCAGGCCGTTATGGTTGGAGGATGCGTGGCTGCATTGCCAGCTTTAAGAATGATTCCAACCTCTGTTCTCTGGGGATATTTTGCTTTCATGGCCATCGAAAGCTTACCTGGCAACCAGTTCTGGGAAAGGATATTACTGCTATTCACTGCACCTAGTAGGAGATACAAGTGTGTGCTTCAAATTATACCTTATAAACTATGGATTTCTACTATTGTTGGTCTTAAATCTTGTTTCTAATTGTGTATCAATTGACAGGGTGTTGGAGGACTACCACGCCACGTTTGTTGAGACTGTGCCATTCAAGGCAATCGCGATGTTTACAATATTCCAAACGACGTATTTGCTTCTTTGTTTTGGCATTACATGGGTCCCAATTGCAGGACTGCTTTTTCCTCTTCTCATTATGCTTTTGGTCCCTGTAAGACAATACATTTTGCCTAAGTTCTTCAAAGGGGCTCACCTTCAAGATTTAGATGCTGCCGACTATGAAGAAGCACCAGCAGTGCCATTCAACATTCCAATGGTAGAAACACTTTCCGACTGCCTTAAATGCCCTTTTAGCTTTGTGATTATGTTAGCTTCTGAACTGTTTTAAGTTTGTGTCTTAAATGGATATATGCAGGAGGGAGAACTAGGTGGCGGTAGACTTTCTTTTGCTGATGGAGGAGAGTTATTAGATGGGGCTATTACAAGAAGTCGTGGTGAGTTCAAACGTACGTGCAGTCCAAAGGTGACAAGTTCATCAGCAACCCCGACAAAAGAGCTTAAACTCCAAAGCCCGCGACTCTCAGTCTCAGAGAAAGCATATAGTCCTCGAATAAGTGAACTGAGAGGAGATAGAACGCCTCGCTCGGCTGGAAGAGGAGAAGTTGGACCATCTAATTTGGGGTTAAGCCCCAACTCTACTTCAAAGCAGTGAGCAAAAACGCCCTCATCTGCGCGTCAATATGTTATCTAGTACTTCGATTTGCTTGTTTTGTTGTAAAATCTTCGCAAATCCTCTTTTATGGGGAGACATGTATAACTAACCTTATATTGATTCCTTCAGTTATAACAATAGTAAGTGATTTCTATATTACTTCTGTTCATAAAGGCTTGAGTAATAGCATGTGGATCTTGTAGCATATAACCACAAGTAACATTAAGCATTACATCAAGAAATGCATTAGAAGAATCATAGTGTTATTGCATCATGTGCCACTCATCAATTTCAGCCAAAAATGTTTCCTGAGCAATATAGAGTTGGCTGATCGGGAGGCCCGGCCTGAATTGAACAGTGGTCAATTAAGCCTGCCGGGTCATCCGGGCCGGGCCAATTAGGATCGTTTTTTTGTTTTTTATACCAATTCTATCCTATTCTGGAGCTGGTGTTCATTCTCATCATGATTTTTCAATTTAAAGAAAACTATCATATTTATTAGACATTGTATATATGGCAGAAAAAAACAGTTCCACTTGTGATAAGCTTAGCTCAAGCAATCATATTATAGCTACATAGCTGTCTAATCCTCAATCTAGACCTGAAAATCAGACACAATTATTGAAACTCGATAACAATTCAAACAAGCTTAATGGCCAGTAGTATGTTCTTAACACGCTTCTTCGACCAGACAGCTCGTGGATTAAAGTAGTCCTATTCTCGGGTCATTCTCTTAGCTTAAAAAGTCGATGATTGATACAGAAAAGACGATCACGAACATTGCATCCACGAGCAAAAGCAGAGGTGAGAAATGCATTGAGAAGTAAACTAAGGATGAAGAAATGAAAGGGTCCTACATTGTTGATTGCAAAAGAGAAGATGTTGTGGTTTGCTTGCATTGACTTAGATAGTGGGAAGCTCTTCATGTCTCTTTTGTAATCATCATCATACAATCTTTGTTGCTCTTTTGCTACATGACGACGAAAAGCAGGTGCCGATTTTCCAGGATTAAAGTAGAGCACCATAATCTATATATCAATATTTGCTGACTTGGTTTGATATAAATTTGGATTATTTGCCAGAAAAGATTAAGGTGAAAGTACAGCTGATGTTTATGATCACAAGTTGAATATTATGACATTTTATGTATGATAGATACAAAACAAGATGAGATTAGTGGATGCTTGGCTTCTATTCTATCAGTCCAAACAAACTATAATCATGAAAATCTGCAAGTTAAATAACTTTTTTTTTTTTGTTGTTGTTGGGATGAAGGGATTCGATTTTATCTATCTTGATCACTGATCCTTGTGGTGGTTAATGTCAAAATTTATAATGGCAATTGAAAATATGACAATTACTTCCATACACTTTATTCCATGTTCAAGAATCATGATTAATATTATTCCTTTTCATCGGTCATTAATTGTTGACAATGATGGTAACTCTACATGAGAATTACACTGAAACAATAAGGAAGGTGGATTTACGGTGTGAATTCTCTCTTTTATTTTATATTTCATATTAACAATATAAATAAATCATCACGAGTTTTGTAACTCAAGTGGTATTCTTCTTTATAAAGGTACATATGGTGTGATGATCAAAATTCGAATTTGGAGGGATGTAAATGAACCAATGTAAGGATGTAATCACATAGAATTCGTACCTAAATAGATGTAAATGAATCAAATCGTTTGTGAATTTGGAGCTCCATTTAACAAACACGACGTCCTTTGACTTATTAGCTTGTGAAGTAGTTCGTCAAATATAATATTAATGTTTGACATTTTGATGTATAATTTTTTTACTTTTACTTGTACAAATATATAAATACTAATTGTCGATAATTTTTTATAATTAAATTATAAAGTTTAATATATTATATTTTTAAAATATATAATTTATTTTGTTAATAAGGTGATGAATAATATAATTTATTATTAATATTTATTGAGTTTGGTAATGTTTGATTAAGCTCATTAATTAGGAATGTATAAGTAAATTAAGTTTAAGCTCAAATAAGCTCGTTAACTAGGAATGTATAAGTAAATTAAGCTTGAGTTTATTCAAAAACTAAACAAATCAAACTCAAACAATGAATAGTTTAGCTCAACTCACTTTGATTACATCTCCAAAGTCATGCATACATAAATAGATGACATTATCAATGCTATTATTCATGCGTTATATGGTTTAAATTTGTGGATTTGACTAACCAAAAGTCCTTGGTGCACAATAAATAAAAGCATACATGGATTTAAAAAGAAAAAGAATACAAATTAGATTATTTTCTTTCATTTGTAAAAGAACAGATTTATGTTTATATATATTTGAATTGAGCCAGTGTACGTACTAAAAAAAATTAAAAATACAAAAAACTCAATCCAAATAAAGTTTAAACTGCATATACCTACTGTTTGCTGATGAAGTGCATCGAATTGGACTGGAAAAAGAAACTAGTTGGGCTTGGACTGAATTGCTGAAACCCACCGATCCTATAACTCTTGGAAGGCCTTGGTGTGGCCCAACTACATATTCATTTAGTATACTACTAATAAGGATTTTGGGCCTAGGTGAGACTGGCCCAAATCTATGCCGGTTCTAAGCGTGTAACTGTAACTGTCCACTTTTCCATTTTTCACCTTTATTTTTAATTTAACTGGATCCTCTGTTCCATAATTTATGTTTTTCATAGAGAAATTTCTGATCAAAAATAAAACAAAATCCACTTTACATCATATTTAAGGGATTTCTCGGTTCGGGCCGAAGATTATATCTAAGGGATTTCTCGGTTTGGACCGAAGAAGCAATGTAACTCATAACTGTCTTAGCTCTATCATATCTTTTGTTTCATTTCTTCAGAAACAATCACAAACACTTTTTTGATCTCACTTTGTATATCACATCAAAATTACGTATTAATTTTTTTTATATTATAATCATTTTATTTTAAAAATCAATATAACTAATTTTGGGATGTGATACACATGCGATACAGGAATATTTGGTACAGAGGATCTCATTTAATTGTTAAATGATAAATATTTTCATGGCTGCCCATTTCTTACATTATTATTACAAGGATCTGGAACGTGTTTCTTGAACTCGATCTCTGTCGTGAAGTCTTCCAACCGGAAAACCGGAGCCCAACCGCCGCTTCCGCCGGATGCCGCCGTCCTCTTTCTCTTGTTACTGTTACTTTCCTGCAATTGGTGCAGTTTATTCTTGAAGTTCTTCATAATTGTGAAGAACATCTCCATATTCTCCTCATCTTTGTCTTCTCTGCAGTTGGAAGCATTCCCGTTCCTGCAATTCTTGCTTTCCATTCATTTAATGAGACAAGAGATCTATTAATTGTTGGGTTTGGGTTAGTTTGAAATACCGCGTGTGTTTAATTTATAGCTCATATTGTTTGAAGATTAAGAATATGACGTCATTCGCTTACGTTGTAAGAGCTTACGTAATAGAATACGTCATATTCTGACATAATTAATTATTTTCGTGACTAAATTGTCGAATTTAAAAGTCATCCACCATTTATTTAGTTATTAAGATTCAAGAATTGACCACGTTTCGGGTTCTTCTATTGACTTTAATAGGGGGAGTTGTGTGAACATATTATGGTGGAAAGAAACAATAAGTCTATTATATATATGGCTGACTCAATTGAGAATTGGCTATTTGGTGAAAAAGTATAATAATGTGGAAATTTGATTGAACAGATAAAATTGGATGGAATTTGATGAATCCGAAAAAAGACCCCAAATATCCATTATTTTACCATGTCTTGTATATTTCAAGTGATATTCTCTTTTTAAATAATTAGAGTTTGAACTTGAATCACCCAAATATTTTAATCTTTATAATTTTTCTTTCCCCAACCCTCAACTCATTGAGAAAAATCCATTTTTTATTCTAAAAAAGAAAAAAATTATAAATATTTTTTAAAACATGTTATTTGATTTAGAAAAGAAAATATTGATTATTTTTATATAATTATGAACTGCTCGTTACATCGATTTAACTGTCGACTTGGTTCCACAATGATGATATCAAGGTCCAACTTGGGGTAAGGTGGGTCGGTCTAGAAATTAAAAACTCCAATCGATATTTATATGGAAAACATTAATATTATTATATTCGATGATAAATAATATTTTCAGTACAATTAAATATGTTTTTGGGTTGATTAATTCATCTTAAACATGTTACAAGTAGGACTAAGATTAGTACACAATTTTTTAATCGCCGTTGTTAATTTATGTTTAATCACTTTATTATTTGACATTAATTAATATTGGGTCAGCATTTTTTGTTACACATCGTTGACTGGGGCTCTAGAATCATCGACCACAATGTCAATTACTGTTCAAAATTTTCATGGGCTCTATATATTTTCTTATTTGGACTTAGGACACGGTATATGCTATATTTAATACTAGCCGTTTAATATTTTTTTTATGTCTTATGATAAAGTAAACATGTTTATTCATCTCCATCAATCAATTAAATAAACATAAAAATCTATATATGAGATAGTTTTCACAAATTTCATAAAACCCGATTATAAATAACACAAACCAATTTTCATAAATTAACATATATTTTTGTGAATATAACTAGATTTAACCTATCATACATAATTAAATTCATGATATAATTTCAAAGGAAAAAAAAATCATTAATCTTAAATAAAAGGGTAGAAAGGAAAATCGTTAACTTATGAAAGGCAACATCTATTAACACCCTTTAATTTGTGAATACATCATCTTAATAAATACACCCCCTCTTTTTATTTGTAAGTTGTTGTTTTTCTAATACATCCTTCTTAAATTAACCATAACACCCTTTAATATTAGGAAATGTTATTTTACAAATATTAATTCACGCATTAGAATGAATTCTATTTGGAATTCTATTCCAAACAATTAGCAGTAATTGATGGATCAAAATAGGAGAAAAAAAAAAGTAGTTGAGATGCACTAATTAATAGTAGAAAGATAAAATGAAACTAACAATTATTATCAACAACTGAAAACTACTAAAAGCACAGATCATAAACTGAAAATTGTTTAAAAAAGAAATCAAATCAAATCTTAAATGAAAAACAAGAAAGCATCAGTTCCACCAAGTTCAGCAGCAGTCACGCTGCAATCCAGTGATAAATTTCCATGGCGTTAAAAAGAATTTGTTTTTCTCTTTTTTGTTTTTTTATATTAAAGAGTATTATAGATTATTTAAGAAGGGATATTAGAAAAATAACCGCGATTATAAATAAAAGGATGGGAGTGTATTTATAAATTAATTAGTGAAATAGGGCTTTACATGGTAAAGGCCCTATTCACCAATTAATGTAAAATTAACAATAATGCAGATTCACCAATCATTATTGCAAATTTAAGCAGTTAAAACATAAATTTTGCGACAGCTTTATTGAAAGTGATGGTTTTGAGATATTATTTTCCATTAAAATTAGAGGGTTTTTGTAACATCGGAACGTGTTTTTTGAACTGGATTTCCGACGTGAAATCTTCCAACTGGAAAGCCGGAGCCCAACCGGAATTGGCCGCCGTGGTCCTCTTTCTCTTGTTACTGTTATTTTCCTGCAGTTGGTGCAGTTTATTCCTGAAATTCTTCATCAGGGTAAAGAACATCTCTATATTCTCGTCATCCTCGTCTTCTCTGCTGTTCGAACCACTCTTGTCTCTGCGATTCTTGCTTTCCATGGAATTATTAGTTTGGAGTATACGAAATAGCCTGGAATATTGAATTATGAAATTGTGGGGGGGACATTTTATAGTTGGAGTTTAATTTTTTTTTTCTTTCTTTTATTAAGGAAAAGTCGTAAACAGACAACTGAGGGAATTTAGAGGAACATGATGTCATGGACCTTACGTTGTAAGAGGTTACGTAATATTGTTCTGATGTATGCGTGTGATTCACTCGTAGAATTTGGAAGTCAATAATTATAAGTAATTGACCTTAAGACGACTTGTTTCTTCCATAATTAATTTGATACTTGTTTTAATTAATAATTTGGATTAAAAGTTCTAATGATTCAAACTATCGATCTTAAAAACCAACAAAAATAAGGTTTAGTTTGACGTTTCGCATTTTTAGTTTTGTTATTAATAAGTAGATAAAATTATTCTACTTTTCTTTTTCTTTCATTATTTATGAAGTTCATCAATCATATTCTGAAATTATTGTTTTTAAAAATATTTTTAAGTAATTAGGAATTGTAAGGTGTCACACAAATCTTAATTTTGTAACTTTTTAATTGATAATTTAATCATTTGAATCTTAAAAATTGATATTTATCAGGTTCCGAATTCATAGTTTTTTATTTTATGATATTATATTGATAAAAGTTCTTAGATTAACTTTTAAAACTATCATGAGCCATCTTTATAAATATATAAATTGTGATGATTAGGATTTAAACGTGAATTACTAAATTTTATAATTTTATTTCCTTCCTATCATAAAAAAAAACTGTTAAATATGCATTTTTAATGATGATATATATACGAATAAAATACGCAATTGTGGAGGAATTTTGATTGCTAGTTAACAATAACATATATATATGCCGCCTTTTGGGCCGTATGTGTTTTTCTTACCCGGTCCAGATTGTGCCAAATATATTGGGTTGGGCCTAAGAATTGATAGTTCACAAAACATAAAAATTGTATTATATTATAAGAATATTAATTAATTTTATATTTTGACCGATTATTTATCTTGAAATATGAGAATTTTTAATTTTTAAGTTGTTTGATCTTAATCGAAAGTACATCTTTTCATTCCCACCCACAAAACGTGTTACATATAATGCATGCCTATTTCGGTTGGTTCATCTGTCATATTCAGTATAATTATATCGACATGTTTTCTAATCTTTAATACAAGTATTGATTAATTATTAATTGATCACATCGGCCTCTTTTAAAAGAATCAGCATCATTATAAACAACCATATGCAGTTGTATTAAAAATTACCAATTTTGAGAGAATGAGAATTTTGATACACGATGACGAAAACTATGAAAATAATTTTGATTTGTAATTTTCTTAACAGGTCACGTGCACAAGTTTTCATTACTTGTTATATTTTGCATCCCTAATTATATAATCATACAAGTTGTACATGGCATGGATGCATTACTAATGTTACATACAAAATACATGTCATATGCCGGCCCGAAATGGAGACAAAGCATGGCAGTATAGAAAACTGAAATTCCAGAATTAAAACCTTCTTCTTCAGACAAACTTTAAACATATATTCGTGCAAGTAATAATAAAAACTAAAAAAAACAAACATTGAAGCCTTTTCCAGCTTTTTGAGGTTGAAAACTTTTTCAGAGCATGTGTTAGTATACATACAAGGCCCACTCTTTCGGGCCCGCCAGAGTTGGTGGTAGCCGCTGCGCGTGCGGAAGTAGGAGAGCCCTTCTTTTTATTTAGGCCCGAACCTATAAATTATCTACTCTTCCTTTTCTACCTATCCTATCCAATCCAATTTTTGCCTTATCTTAGTATGTTTGGTCTTGGAGTTTTGGTTGGTTAGAGTTAATTAACCCGAATAAACTTGTGTTTGCTTTAAAGGTTAAAAATGCAGTGTTTTTTGGGGCACGAATCAAAAATGACATTTATGATCTTGTGATCGGTTTATTTAGGTTAAATAAACTCACCAAAAGTGGTGATTTATTTGGGTTTAATGAATTTAATACATAAACATAACTTAATAGATACCACAACATTCAAATCAAACACAAAATTAAGTCAAACTTATCATTAAACATTCAAACCAAATATATCAAAAAATTAACCAAATTTAATCCAAATAATGCAAATCCACTATAACTCAATTAACCTAACTAACCCAACACATTAACCAAATATGTTCTAATGAGTCAATGATCGATGTTTGCATTTGTCGTTTCTCAAGTATATTTAGTAAAGTTTATATTGAGAATGGATTTAGGATTTATTCCAAAGTTAATTACAGAAATAATAAATAATTTTATACGATGTGAAAGAGAAGAACTATATATTATAAATAATGAAATTAATAAAAATATATGGAAACAACTACCAGCATAGATCATGGGAATATTTGAGTTTGGCCCAAAAACTTTGACTATATTCTTTTAATCACTTTCCATTAGTGGGTTCTTTATATGCGTTTTTCTTTTTTTTACTCCTAACATTAAATACCTTTTATTTTGTCAAAATAAATTTTCTTTTTTATTTTTTTTCGAAAATTCCTTACATATATGGGAATCATATAGAATGACTCATTTATCTACAAATAATAGCAAGAAAGGATCAAGACTTGAATAATTGCATGTCATATATCTACAAATGTAATGATAGACGAAATCCAAAAGAAAGCATATATATATATATATATATAATGTTAACAAAATCCAACATCATTTTCCAAAAGAGATGAATTAGGAGTGCCATCCAACAAGCAAGAAACAGGTGGAATAGTGAGTGTTTGAGGTTGTCCATAAGCATTCCAGCAAAATGGGTCCAAAACCATATCTCCTTTAGCTGGAAGAAGCTCTATATCAGACAGAGTTATGTTTGTGCATGGTTTTGAATCACTGCAAGCTAGATGCATTGGGGGGCTTCTGATGTCGTACGTCCCCTTTATACTCGTATACTCTATGTCGTATACGTACACCGCTGAGCTCTTGTTCGTACAATCTTTGCTCATACAGTAGAACTGGTCGATTATGATGGGGTTTCTAACGTTGTCCATGTGAATGTTGTCGAATCGCACACTTGAAACAGCCCCCGACCCACCTTGCCACGTCTTGATCCTCACCCCGTTGTCTGAATTCTTGATCACCGAATCCCTAACCGTAATGTTTGAAGCACACGAGCGCGAGTTGTGGTTGCCTAGACTCCCTATACTGAATATTTAAGAAAAATATATTAACATTCTATGTCGAATTAATAATAATAATAATAATGATAATAATATATACCTAATGCCATGACTTGGCCCGCATGTTATATTCCTAATGTCTACATCGTAGCAGCCTGATCCAATCGAGATACAATCATCGCCTGAAGAAGAATATGTTGTGTGAGATGGAGTTTCATTTGAGGGATTAATTGATGAAGATTTATAGGGAGAATCTGACCGTTGGATATGACAGAATTGTAGATTCCAACGTTGTTGGTGTTCTCTATATGAATCCCATCTGTATTGGGACTTAAAGCTGGAGCAGTTATGTGAATTGATTCAATGTGGACATTCTTGCAGTTATCAAATCTGAAATGGAATTGTGGGCTATCTTTTATCTTTATTCCTTCAACTGTCAAATTGCTGCTCATAAAGAATCTTATTGCCTATAATAATAGCAAAACAAATTAAGACAGATCTCATTGTCAGAAATTAGCAGAAATGATTTTATTTTTAATTTAAGATAATATATCTTTCAATTGCTTCACTTACAATTGGACTATCACACGGTTCCCCTGCTAGACTTCCATTAGCTACCTGCATTAATCAGTTGCAATAGTCAGCAAAAAGAATACTAAAAGTGAATTTTTTGTAGGGTTAATTACAAGTAAAATAATAAGTTTCGATTCAAATTTTAGTTACAACACGAACTTCACGAATTATAAATATTTTTCAGTAACAACATGACCAGTTGATTTTCTTGCACCTAATTGCAACAACAGCACCATCGATCATTGGATGCGTATTGACGAGGTCGCGGTTCAAAATCTACTAGCAATTTTTGGATTCGACACTACAATCATCGTAAATCTAGTGGAAGTTAGTCTTACCATGTGTTCCATCCTCGTTCAATGATGATAGTGGTGACAAATAATATAATTGATTGTAGATTTGAGACAGTGTTAATGAGACACGTCGAACAATGGTAGCATGTATTACGACAATTAGGTGTCTTTAAATAAAATTCATGCTATAATTAAAAAAAAAAAATCAAAATTAATAACCAACAATGTTACAAATAAAAGTTGTTGTAATTAAAACTTGACCTAAAATTTATGATTTCTTATGTAATTAACCTTTTAAAATAATTGATGGAATTTCTTACAGAATGAACTTGTCCAAACAAGCAGAATATATATACCTTGTGAGGTTTGCAGGGCAAATTCCACCATGGCTCGCCTCTTCCATCAATTAGACCACCTCCGGTCAGCACCATTTCGTTGACTCTATAAAAGACCAGCCATTGACGCCGGCTGTATTTCTCCGGCCACGATTCCGGCCCATTAGGCGGCGTTACAGTTCCTTCAACCTTCTCAACCACAACAAACTCATGTCACAACTGCTACAAACAGCCACCCATGTAATCTTGGACTTTCAAAATCGTTCTTTTCATATATAACTTTTCAGATATTTTTCATTTTTATCATTAATTTTTAAGAGTCCGCCCCCTAACATTGTAATGTAAAAAATTGTCTACAATATAAATTTTAATCTTTGGCCTGCTTTAAGTTTTGATCCGAAGAAATTTACCCCAAAACAAAATTCTAGATCTGTCTCTCTGCATATAATTAACATAAAATATATATATATATATATATATATATATATATATATATATATATATATATATATATATACCTGAAAAACGAATCGACTTTGACAAGGACCAGTGAATATAGTTGATTGAATCATGAAAACGTAGCCGGAGGGCACAAGAAGAAGACCGGAATCGGACTGGCATGCACTGTCCCATGCAGCTTTGAATGCCTCAGTATCATCTGTCTCACCATCACCAACACCACCAAACATTCTTACATCATATGTGCTTGTTAAGTTATACGAATCTTGATTCGGAGACGGAGCAGAAGAGCCCTCGGGAGGGAGTGAGATTTGTGATGCATGATGAGAATGTTTGTGTTTTTTATGGTGGTAATGGTATCTAGCATTCCCACAAACTATGATTATTACGAAAGTGAAGTAAAATATGAGATGAAACAGGCGAAATGCTACCATGTTTTTAGTTGGTTAAATGATCAGCTGGGATAGTAGATGGTGACAAGTGAGTGAAAAGAGAAGGAATGTGAAGGCCAAAGTGTAAGAAACAAGTAGGAAACTTTACAGCTTTCTTTATGTATGAGCAACCAAACACAGCATTAACATATCAACTTAGAAAAGACATGCAAAAGTAGGAAAGCTGAGTTCATCTATATATAATATTGCTGTTAGCTTCTTCGTTTGAAATTCTGTGCACCATTTCATTTTTTTTTTTAATGCTAAATAATAATAATAATAATAATAACCGACCAATTTCATATAAGAGTATTCTGGGCTTTTTGAGTGTGGAGGAAAAAGTGAAAATAAGGGAAACATAAAATCAGAAGAGGTGTAGGCTCTTCACAGGATATATATATATCTTTGATCCCACATTTTGGTATATATATATATTTATTTATTTATTTATTTTATACAAAATAAAAATAGAAGTAATTTCAAATTTGCTCATATATTTAAGGTATTTTAATTTTTTGACAATCAAGTGTCCGTTTTTAAATTTGATTCTTTATGTTTTAGTTTTTTCTCAATTTTAATTCAATTTTGGGCGGAATTTTCAAATCTCTTACATGACTGTCGGAATTTGACTATCACATCAACGATTTTAAAAATTCCGACAAAAATTGAATTGAAATTGAATCAAATTAAACATAGAAAAACAAAATTGAAAAACAGAGATTTAATTGTTTAAATATGGAAAATGTGTTTCATGACCCAAATAAATATATAAATAACTTACTACATATTTTATACTTTAGAATATATAATTTATTTTATTGATGATTTGATAAATAGAATAATTCACAATTTATATTCATTTATTTATTTGGATTCAAGTAAACTTTAGCAATAAATGTTTTCAAAATTAAGTTTGAGATCCTTAGATATAAATAATACAAATTATAGTTTGGTTCAAATCAATTCGATTACAATATCTCTAAATAAATGGTGAGCTCCCCCTACCCCTAACCCTAACCCTAACCCTCCACTGCCATGTTCTTCCCATAACATCCCACTTCCTTTGGTCCACTGTCACTCTCTGACTGTTGCTATCATCCTTTATGCTAATATTAATTTATCTTAAATTGAATATTCTAAATATAAGATCGCATTTTACACAAAAAGAATCAAACATATTGAGTCAGCAAGAACTGCTGAAACCATAAACCCTAGTCAACTTAGAAGGTTAATTATATATATACTGAAAGATGTTGATGCATGTTGTAGGCCTTAATAAATTCAATATATGCGTGTTTACATGACATTTTTTAGCTACAAATTATTAAATGATCATACATGTTAGATATATATGACCTTGAAGACTATGATTTGATTTACCATCACACACACATATATATACCTAGTTATGGAGTTATGGCATGCTAGTGTACATGATGCAGTAGTTATGACGCCAAATTAAACAAAGTAAAAGCAGCATCCAGAATTATATATGGTCTGATTGGAAAAAAGATAATATTAGAAAAAGAAATAGTTGTAATAAATGATAAAAATATATATTGTATTGGGTAGAAAGTCATATATATCCGACACAGTGATCTTTTCTGATTCCATGCGAGTGAGTCAGCAAAAGAATGTTACTTATAAAGCGAATCTGGAGACTATGGATTGCCAATGACCTCCACCTCCACCTCCCAAGATAAATACATTTAAATATTTTATTTGGTTGAAATTAATTTAATTCAAGAATTTGAGACCAACAAATTTATGTTATTGAAGGATATGTTGGGTCGAATGAGGAAGATGTGAAGCAAAAGAAAAGCATATATATATATATATATATATATATATATATATATATATATATATATATATATATATATATATATATATATGTGTGTGTGTGTGTGTGTGTGTATTGCCAGACCACTACTTCAATATCATTCACTTTGTCCTCCTCTCAACCTACCACTTTGCTGACTACTCTTCCATTTCTACCTTTTACTTTTTACTATCTAATTTTAAACTAGCTATATATAAAGGACTATTCTAGGTTTCTTTACTCACAACTTACTATTCATTATTTTATTTTTATATAATTTTGTCCATCTACAATACATGTGCCTTTAAAATCCATGTTGTAACACTTTATTTTATAACAATATAATCACATTCTACGATTTACATCAACTCGTAATATCTAAATTCAGTTTGCATTGTTGTTGTAAGAAAATGAAAATACATAAATAGTATTTAAAAAGAGGTTGAGGAAAGGATGAATGAGAGAGGCGACTTTAGGTGTAAGATAGCTGCGCGCATGATATTTCCATAATGTGTTAAGATACGAGGTGTGGCCATTGCCACTACTCAATTATCATTTGTCCCCATCCATATTCCACACATTTATATTTTAATCCCTACTTTTCCTATCTTTCTTATTTAATCTTCTATTATTTTTTCTTTTTCTTATTCTAGTGCATACTTCTTAGTGTATGTCGTTTATAAAATATGATGTCGTTGTTGGTTGTGCGATCCAAGTTTTATGTTGATCAAACACGATGATAAGATACAGAAGACGAGCTTGAAAAAAAATCACACACTTGTGGATTGGGGGTTCGATATATAAGACTGCAATCAATGTTTATGATATTGAATTTTAGTTTATGGGGTGTGGATAATTTACTGAAAAGCTTTGGAAAGGGTTTGTTGTACCTATAAACATCACTAATAATTAGTGTATACGAGGAAAAGAAAAATAGAAAATGTGTTGATATTGCATATATGCATCCTTTTATTATGCTCTGGGTTTCCTTTATACAGTAGAAGAATAATAGTACAAGCACAAAAGTAAAGGATGCATTATTAAATGATCTACCTTATTTGTAATTTTGTCCTTTTATCTGTTTTTGGTTTGAAAGGGATAAGGTATGAGGATCAAATGATGTGTAAACGCACACCCATTGAACATTTCAATTTGAAGCTTTTCCTTATCAAAACCTAAATAAATAATAAATATGTTAATAATAATGATTATGATGATGATATAGCTGTGTTTAAAACAAAGAATAAATTCAAGGTTATTATCTAAAATGACGTCAATTATATGAACACAAGAACTCCAATCTTACATATTTTCGTATCTCTCGATAACAATTCATACAAACATAAAAAACTTAGAAATTAGATCTGCTTTCAGCCCAACCCATAAGAACACAACACCAAAACAGATAAAGTAGCCAAGGAAATGATTTCCAACAATGTATTATGATCAATGACAAGGATGAGGAAAATGAAAGCATGGACCAAACATGTTTGCACTAATGATCAACATCTCAAACTATTAGCAGTCGAGCGATTCTCTTCATATATACAATTACAACAGTACCCCTAACAGGGAACGACACGATACAAGTAAGCTCCCATTCAACGACAATTACAGTTTGTCATCATCATACAAAAGAACAAAAAGAAATGGTCAGTTATGCAATACATAAAGCCTTCTCGTTCTGCTACTACAATCGAATTTAATAAATACAAAAAAAAAAAAAAAAGCTTTGATACCAAACATATTTCACTTCTTGAGTAGCCGTACAACAAGAACACCATGGTAGTTATATCAAAGTCCAAGGAATGCACATTGCTTTCTAGCATGCTCCGGAATCAACTTTCCCAGTAACTCCGCTGGTACACCCTTCAGCTCTAAGAGTAGAGATAATGTCGGTATTAATTGCTATTACACACCGGATTTGACAAGAAAAAATCGATAGCATTAATAAAGCAGTATAGAAGGATGAGTGACTCACCATGTGGCTTAAAGTTGAACAAAGGTGGAACAAATCGGCCATTAGGTAAGCGAACATTTGCATCACGTAACTCATCAAAGAATGGATGGATCAATGCCTCCAGCTGTGCAGCACAACACATAATCATGAGAATGGTTCTCAACATTATACAATATTAATGCCATAGACATGTAAATACTGATTAACCAAAAAGCCATACACAAAAGCCACAAAACGTACAGAGCATGGCAACTTCAAGAAAGAGAAGGAAGAAGTAGACATGTTTTTCAGTGTATAGAAACAAAGTAATACTCACTGCAGTGCATCGCAGATTTGGAGAATACTGAAGAAGCCTTGAAACAAGATCCACAGCTTCTGGTGGCATGCGCTTGTGGAATATCTAAAGATGCAACGTGTGTCAAATCAAGAATGAATTACAGATTATTTTAATATTAAAAGAGGCACAAATTGTGATATCCAATTTACCTTGTGCCAAGGGTGAGCTTTTATTTGGGGAAATTTGAACTCAGTGTAATTGGGGTTCATACATTTGATCTCCTCCCTTGTTGGAGTGCCCAGGACCTATATGCAAATAAATATGTCTTTAGTGACGATCCATTTGCAAATATCACATAACCCATAAAGAACTATAATTGCCATACATAAATGTAATTCAGTATGATAAAAGGTCAAGTCTTTCAAATCATAATTACCTTAATGATTTCAACAAGCTGATCAACTCCACTCTCGCCAGGGAAAAGGGGCTGTAATATCCATACAAATCGTTCTTTAGGATAAAAGTAAGAAATTCATTGTCAAAGCATTTGAAGAAAAAAGACAACTGATTCACCAACCTGTCCAAGCAATAATTCAGCCAAAACACATCCTGCAGACCAAATGTCGATGGCAGTAGTGTATTCTGTTGCACCAAATATGAGTTCTGGAGCACGATAGTACCTCGAACATATATATGAAATGTTTGGCTCTCCTTTGACCTACAGAATTGAATAAAACAAGTTAAATGACATGACAATATCAGAAGCATGGAGATAATGTAGTCTTGAGGGGAAAAGAATGATACCGACCAGTACTTTTGCACTTCCAAAATCACATAACTTCACCTGGTGAGTATGTGGATTAACCTGTAATCAACATAGCCATAAGCAAATCAATTTTACTGCTTGCTATGATATAACATTGAGTGCAAAATAAACTTACCAATAAATTTTGTGGTTTGATGTCCCGGTGGCACACTCCAATACTACCATGGATATAAGCCAGTGCTCTAAAGATCTGGCAGGAAATATAATCTTAATTCAGAAAAATGTTGTAGCTAGTGAAAAGAAGTCAAACAAATTTAAAAATAGAATAAGAGCAATAAATATTTCTGCATATTTCAACAAGAAATGCAAGTGAAAGCACACATACCTGATAAGCATAAAGTTTAACATATATCATTGGCATCCTCTGGCTCATCTTGTTATAATGTCTAATCACCCGGTGAACAGTCTCTGGTACATACTCCAACACAAGGTTAAGGAAAAGCTCATCTTTCTCAGTTGTTGAAAAGAAACAGTGCTTCAAAGACACGACGTTAGGGTGGTCTAGGAGGCGCATCGTTTGCAGCTCACGGTTCTTGTACCTCTTGTCTTGAAGAACCTTTTTTATGGCAACAGTTTCACCTGTTTCCAGACATTTCGCCTGAAAGACATTATAGAAGTTCAAAAGAATGTCAAATTGTGAACTCACAGAAGCTATTGTTTTTCTTTCACCTAGTAAAACAAGAGTGGAACAATAAACAGTACCTGAAACACCACTCCAAAAGATCCTTGTCCCACAATTCGCTCAGCCATATAGCTAATTGTCTGATAAATCAAAAGATAAATAATAATGAACAAAAGAGAAAACAAAGTTATCAAGTTTAGCCCAACACAAAACGGGCTAACGCAAAACAGAAGCGTGGAATTAACCTGTTTTGGCTGGCCATTTCTGCCGCCAATAGTTGTCACGATTATATGACCAGTTTCTGTGCCATTACCATCTACAACAGCCGGTTCCATATCCTATGAAGTGTCATAACAGTTATTATGTTCGTAATCAATGATCATACTAAATAATAGACTTACAATTTAAGATAAGGGCTTCTTACCTTATCATCCCTTAGCTTCATCTCATTCATCTCATCTGGTAGCTTATCCAAACCACCAGTTTTCCGACCAGGATCTCTAGCACCAGTAGCAGGAGCTACACCGACTGAGGACATTCTTTTTCTTTCCTAATCGTAAAATGATGCAGGTTTTCTCACGAGCTCAAATAAGGAAGCATTCAATCTGTCTGCAATATATTCAAATTACAGTTACAACAAGTTAGCGTTGATAAAAGCACAAACTGCAAAACCTCCAATAAAATTCATAATCTCAAATTAGTTATGGTCCTTTGCATATTTAAGATAACAACTAGACAATCCACTCATGAATCCACGAACAAGACAAGTTTTGTTACAGATCATTGTCTATAATTAAGCTAGTAAAATAGATAGATAAGCAAATTGACAAGCACTGCTGTAATATTATTCTCTTCAAATATCACGACGCAAGTGGCTTCGATTCCAAACAAATAAGAGCTTAAACTATCGATATAAATTGGTTAAAGGCGCTGTTCCCAGATGAGTTAATTTGAAATATAACCAAAAACCCAAATCTAAAGTCAAACGACAGATTGCCAAGGAAAAAAAGGTAAAAAATTTAACTGCACATTAAATAAGGGAAAACGGGTATTAAGTTAACTGCAGAACGAGATCTGGGAATACAATCAAGTATCATCAAGTCCACAAAGATCAAAAATTTTCCAAAAATGAAATCCATCAAGAGAAACTCTTTCGAAACAAAATCTAACCTAGCATACATCCCGACAAAATCCAGCTCAAAATCACAAATAAGCTCCCAAAAAAAGACATCAAATCTCATCTCAAACTCAGATTCGAAAAAAAAAAAATATCGATCCAAACAAGCAAACAGCTTCAGCTGGTAAAATACTCCAACCGTCGCAGAAAAAAAACACAAATCTTGGCGAATCGCGAACGTACCCAAAAATGAATTAAGAAATTATCCTCCAGCAAAGATGAATTCCCCTCTGGCAACAAAGAAAAAATGCAGAGACAAGTTACCTCTTCTTCTTCCTTTATGGTTATGGGCAAAATTGTATAATGGGTAATGGTGAAATAGCCAGCTATTTGATGATGAGGAGTCAGTCAGTCAACACGAAAATGACTCCGCCCCCCAAAAGCATATAAAGTAATCCTCTGTATAATTAAATGGGTAAATTGAAATCAAAGCTCTCTCCTTTACTGCTACACCCGGGGTGGGGTGGGTACTACTTTTCTTCGCTTTTGACCGTTCAAACCCTTTTGCTTTTTCGATAATTTCTCATCTTTTGTCAGTCATCCCACCTATTTATTATAAGCTTCCATTTATCGAAACCCTAATTTCCAATTCACAATCAACGACTGGTCAATCCGAATCATATCGCACGGCGCCGTTTCTACTCTCTTTTTTACCCCTTTTTATTATATATGCAATTTTACGTCTCTATTTTCGATCATAATTTCACATATATCTTACATCGAAATCACATAATTTTGGAAAGTTTATAATTTCTTTTGTTACCGATCACATTTTATGTGTATTTTATGTCAAAACTATTGAATTTTGAATGAAGTTTTTTCGTTTCACAGCTCATTTAAATTATTATTAATTTTTTATTTATAATTACGTCATTTTAATGTGGATGCAAGTGATCGTGGTAAATTATATTGGAGAAATTTTGAATTGTTTTGAATGTGATTATAGATAATATAATTAAATCCAAAACCTAAAAATCATGGATATTTGAGAGGTTTTTTATACAATATGCAATTTGCTTAAATAGTTTTTAAAAGTATTCAAATTTGTCATTATCCATTATTTTCTCTCTATTTACATTGTAATATGTTTTCATTTGAAATGTAAATGATTTAAGATTAGTTTGATATAAGACTACTCTTATTGGTGAAATCCACCAAATATCACCACATATATTAATTGTTTAATAGGAGAGATAAGGAAAATGTCATGACATTGATGGTGACCAATGTTATGACACTCATTTTGTGTACAATTTATACACTTGTCATTTTTCTATTGGTCTCGATTAAATTTTTTCGAATATAATTTAAAGTATTAATATTGAAAATAATTTTTATTTAAAAAAATTAAAAAATATCAAAATTCATAAAAAAAAAATATTGACATATTTACTCACCAATCCAAAATTCATTCTCATTTGTCTCACAATCTCAAGTTCTCTTTTTTTCTTATTATGGATCCTAATTATTTTTCAAATTCCCAAAATTACCCAAACTTTCAATCTTTTTTGAATTCTGAAGATTTTCCAAACTTTCGTATTTTAATTATTGTAATTTCGATTTAGTTTATTGTGAAATATAATAAAAAATATGCTCACAAAATAATATATAATTATTAAATATTGAGAAAAAAATATTAAGTTGGGTTGAGTTGGTGTCACTAATAAACTATGAAAATGTTGAAATTAAGTTGGGTTGTAGATTATGTTAGTGGAAGAGAGATAAATTAATATTTTATTGTTGGGTTGGGTTGAATGAGTGTCACCAATAAAAGCAGTCTAAATAGGCAATTCAACAGTTTCATTGCATTAACGTTCAAATAATTTCAATATGTAATAATTTTCGAGTATTTTTAAGAATTATTAAGGCAAAATTATATATTTCTCCAAACTTTTAAAGCAGATATGATTTTGTCTCTTGATATATATGTGTGGGTGAGTGAATCCGTACAAAAATTGTAGTTTGGGTCCAAGGTAATGCTAAAGCATGAAATTCAATGGATCCAAAATAGTAGTTTTATTTGTATTACCAAGACCAACATATAAATTAAAATTGTTAGACATATTAGCATCGAAACTTGTTAACACATCCAACTTTAATTCAGGTGAATTATCGCTAGGTAAATGAGATATTCATAGAACTTAGTCGTTAGTAAAAATATTTCTTTGATTCATCCTAATAAATGTAATATAATAATTTATGTATGCATAATTATTTTTACCTCTATAATAATTCTGAGTATCTATTGTTGGTCTAAATTTTTAATAAGGGGATCATATATATGTATATGAGATCGTTTACTTAATATAACTGTATAAGACAAGTCTCCATATTCACAGCTTAATCTATTTCATAATCAAACTTAATTTTGTAAAATATTAATCTCATAAAATTATTTAATAGACCGTCTCACGAAAATAATATTCTAAATAATAATAACTATTAATTGAAAAGGAGATGATCATATGGTCCAAGGCGCCAATTAAGATTATAGGCCAACCACTCTTGACATGTTATCTTTGTGTCCTCTACCTGCTCATAGACACAGTTGTCAAAACCTACATTAATAATACTGGCCCTTTTATTTAAATATAAATTAAGACTGTTATTTAAATAATACTTAATAAGAATATTGAATATTATACAAATAATGGTATATATATATTTAACGTGTGCTCACATCCATAATTGAAGAGATCTACTGCAATCTGTTCGTATTTTATTCTTTCAAATATATATATATAGAGAGAGAAATACTTAAATCTAGTTCGAAAATATATAAGAAATAATTGTACAAAAGAATTTTTAACATATTCCTAGTTTTTATACGAAATTTCATTAAGAATTTGTACGTTCATCCATACTAAAAGATGAAATGTAGAGATTAATGAGCATAGACATATATATAATTTTGTATTTTGCTGCTCAACTTATATATATTAGATATGGAATACATTTAAATTCATATATTTTGAACTATAATTTAATTTTAATGTAAATATTAAGTAATTGCAATATCCAATTTTTTTTGTCTTAATTATATATATTGATTAAAAAATAGAATTTAAATATGTAATTATATAATTAATTGTGAATATTATACAATAAAACATAAGATCAGAATAAATAAACTAATATTTTAATAATATTCATTTGAACGTAAACTTGCTACAACATTACACATTACTCAATTCCTCACACTAAATTTTGGTCAATTGCATTATTTTAATATAACTCAATTCCTCGCACTAAATGTTGGTCAATTGCATTATTTTGGTATTAAATGGTCGGAGAAGATAAGACGACATCGTTTTGATGGTGTAATAATATTTTAAAGGATGAGTGTTACGAATAGTAATGTAATAAGTGCAAATTTCGAGATTATTTGAATCAATGTAATTGTCCCATTCAAGGGAACAAGTTATCAAGAAAAATAAAACAAAATAAAACGTGTAAATAATGAGTCAATTAACAGGATTACCAAGAGGAAAAGAACACATGTCGAAATTATGCAAAAGAGTAGCAGTCCACAAATATGAATGTGTATAAATATTTTGTCTGGTCAATATAATTATCCTATTTGTGTATTATGCAATCATTGATCCATTCAAATGTATTCTCTATTACTAGGTCATATGTGTCTCAGAAAAACCTTAATTATTTGCCAATTGAAATGATTCTCAACTCAAACAAATTATTAAAAATTGCAGGTGATTCGGCTGTTAGACATTTGCTAAATCCTAATTAACGTCTCCACAAATAATTGAATGATAGTATCAAGTTTCATTTAACATATTTTTATTTTATTATATATTATGTCAAAATAAGTCAAATGTATTCGAAATTTTTAAATGTAACTTCTTGATTTATAAGAAGTTTCAGAAGAAATTGCTTCAATTTTTTCTCGATAGCCACTAATATTGTTCTTGCATGGATTTTTAGTAAAATAGAGATTTCAATTTGATCATGTATTTTTTTTTTAATGTTACAATAGAAGATGGAGACTCAAAATCTAAAGTTTGCTCAAATTGATTTGTGGTTAGTATGGTCTTTTATATTTACTAACAACAAAATCTCAGTTACTCGAAAAAAAGACCAATAACATTGTAAATATATTAAGTTGTCTCGTACACTTACATTTTATATTTTTATAAACACGTATCATTGATAAGTGAATTTGACAAGAAATTCATTCTTTAACCTAGTTTTATTGTCGACTGCTTTAAAACATAAAAAAATTACTCCCTCCGTCCCGGCTTATTTTGCCTACTTTGACCGGCACGGATCCTAAGAAAATACAGTTGACTGTTGATTAAATGTTTAAGTTTATGCTTTTTTAGTGCTTTTTTTTTTGCCATTTTTGGGCTGGCAAAATAAATTGGGACAAGCAAAAATGGAAAGTAGGTAAAATAAGGTGGGACGGAGGTAGTATCTTTTTTCAGTAATTATTATAAGATGGTATACATATTATACATTATTACTAGGTGTGTATTCTTTTTTTTTTTTTTTTCTAAAACCATTTATAAATTATGATATTTGAAGTTCGTAAATTTGTTTTAAAACTATCAAATACTTTTTTTTCATTATATATTTTGAATAGTTTGCTAATGAAATTATAACTACGTGTTATTTGATTGGCCTAACCTCATCTACTGAACTGGAAATGTTTTAAATCAAACTTTAGCATTTTGTATATATCTCAATTCAGATTGATCCTATTTTCATGTAATACAAATTTGTTTTTATGCAAATTAACAAATACAAAAGAATAGTACAAATAATGTTTTTATTATTGAATTATGTGATTATTTAAACACAACTTTGATAGGGTTTGAATTATTGAAGGCGACAACGTCAACTTGATGTCATTCGTACTTCATTAATCATTATCATCCTTGTATAACTAAGCACCTACAATTTTGAATAAATGTTAGAACTTCACGAGGAGACTTCTTTGAGTTTAGTAACTTAGTTATATTGGTGAAATAATCTTTTAAGAATGTTGATTAACTTCTAATAATATCGATTTAGTGTTCAATGTTTCATTTTAATTTAATACTATTTTGAACAATTATCATTAATAAATGATTTCAAAATTTATTTGTAATAGGCAAGAACTCTTCTTAAAGTGGTTCATGTCCAATTTAAAGAGATCCAATTATAAAATTTGGACCAAATAAACTTTAAGTATCTTATGTACTTAGTGTTGTCTTAACAGAGATAAATTGTCATTTTTTCGCTTGTCTTAGAAAATAGGTATACATAGTTTAAAATTATAATTTTAGGGCAATTTTTATCATTTTTTGAAAGGAGGCCATATCACTTAATGTAAAAGGAGTATTCAAGTTCTCATGTCAGGAAAATAGTATTTTCTCTCTTGTCTTTACATATTTAGGAATTTCTACTATTGTGATTCTCATTTTGAATAAAGTATTTATATCTGTTTTATGATGGATATTTTTAGATTTTTATTATTGACGTAATTTTGATATCTACGGACGTGGTGATTAAAAAGTTATTTGTTTTTATCTCCTTGTCTTGCTCTCATAGAAGATTGTTTATTGTAGTCTGTTACATAGAACATTTGTTTCAATCATATATAACATTTTATCTCATATTATCTGTAGGATTGAATTGTAATTTTCTCTACAAAGAGGAAAATACTCTCTCTTGTGACACGGTCATAAAGGAACCATAGTACTAGAAATCAATAAAAATGCATAACGAAAAGAGAGAATATTCTTTTTATATAAATAATGAGAAAATTTGTCTTAAAAGTTACAATTTTAAATAATCTATACATATTTTTTAAGACACAGGTAAAAATGACGATTTATATTTTATATTAAAAAAATCAATTACATAAGATACTTAGGTCTACTGGACGAAATAATGTAATTAGATCTTTTTAAATTGAAGTCGAAGCGCCTCATAAAAGACTTCCGTTTGTTTTCGATTGGTCCCACAAATCTGATGCCTTCAACTCTGATATCTCTACAAACCCGGATCTATGAGATCTGTCTTTCTTTTGGTCACTTTCTTTGGTGTCAAAAGATTAATTGGTTATGCCCAAATCCGAACATATCCGTATCAACTACTTCCCCTCATTTGACTATATAGATTTAATAAGGGAGTTGATTGGCGGCATCAATCATGAATTCTTAAAATCAATTACATATTCTATAAAACATTTGATATGAATTTCGTTTGACATGCTCCATGACTTAACCAATACATGATAATTTACCCAAATTCGTTAAGAACGGCAAGATTGTCTCCTTAACCTTTTATTTTGATTTTGAGTAGTCAGAACTTTAGGAGGATTTAGCAAACTAAGTACATTAATTAATCAAGATCAACTCGAATTGTTTCAAACAAAGAATGATTAAGTAGTTGTGATTTCATTATATGTAATTGTATTTCATATTGTAATATAAAATTATTATTTATATTGAATAGGAAGTGATTGGAAGGTGTCGATAAATAAAAAAAACAATATGTAAAGCATGAAAGAGGAAGTCTGACACAACTTACATAGACAAATACTTTAATATTATGATGATGATGATGATGATGATGATGATGATGATGATGATGAGTATTGGACATTTACTACACTTTATAGGGTGGGTGAGTGCGACATATCATTCAAAATCAAGGCCTTACATTACATTTTATTCTAATTTACCCCAATATAACCCCTAACATGACTATAACAAGATATCAAAATTCAGAACCCAAATATTCATCTTTAATCATAACAATTTCAGTCATAAAATCTCTAAAATACCAAATTTAGATATGGGAAAATTCCATCACTGCTTCAATTTGTTTCTTCTGGGATTTTAATTATTTCTCCATTTTCAAAATATTATTAACCACTGATTATTCTGTACTCTAAATATATTTAAATATTATGTGTTATTTTATGAGAATGACATAGGTTATGAAATGAATTATGTTTGGTTGAGTGTTTTGATTATTGAAATCGTGTAAGTCATGAAATTATATAATTAATTGATTGTTGCATGATTTTGTCATTATCATTGGAAACAATGCTTTCAATGGAAAACTCAAATGCAACATTTTCCCAGTAAGAAAGAAACCAAACAAGGTTAGTAACTAAACTTTGTCTCCCATCTATTATCAACAACCGAAGTACCAACAAATAAAAGATTATGTTTGTTGCTAATATTTACTCACGAGTGGTACGTTAATGCAATAAATTTTGAGTATGTATCGCGAGAGACTTTATGTAAAATGCAGTTTATATAAATTAATAAAAATAGGTCAACTCATTTAATACAATCAATATCGATTTCATGTAAGATTATGTAAAACTTCGTCTCACATAAAGGTCTTATATGGGACGGTCTCATATAAGGTTTTGCAACAAACTTTTAGGGATTAATTTCAATTTTAATCTTGTATGTAAGATATTTTTCATTTTTTGACAATCAAGTAGCTGTTTTTCAATTTTGGTCCTTCATATTCAAAATTTTTTCAAGTATAGTTTATTTTGTTGGAAATTTTTAAAATTATTGACGTGGTTGTCGGAATCAGACTGCCACGTCAAATTTTCCAACGGCAATGTCATAATTTTTTATGATCATGCCAGCAAGTTTGAAAATTTTGATCAAAATAAACTGAAATTGAAAAAAATTAGAATATAAAGAATCAAAATTAATAAATAAATATTTTATTGTAAAAAAAAAGAAAATTTTCATCAAAATTAAAATTAAGAGAAAATTTCATGTCGATATATATCATTATTTTAGTTCCATGTCCGTAATTGATGTTACAGTTAATTTCATCTCTGATCCACAAATTTGTTTTTTAATTAATTTGGTGATGTAGTATGAGATGCCTTTACACAATGAAATGCACAATCAAGATGGAAATGATGTGTCGTGCTATGACAAAAGCCATCTGGATTTTCTATTTAACGTTTTTAGGTGAACGTAGCTATCCAATGCACGTTTTTAAGGCAAACAATGCAAGCAATGTTGCGTGTCTTAAGAAAGAAAGCGCACTTGTCGATTAACCTTAACAACTTTAGAGGGCTTTAAACAAAAACAAAAAATAAATAAATAAATAAAATAAGAGTGCTTTTGAACTTGCCTTTTTGAGTTAAATTCATAAAAGAAAAATGTTAGGGCTATTAAGATAATAGTAACAATATTATATTATTATAGTTAAACAATACTATTATAATTAAAATAATCAAGATCATGAAAAATTTGGTAAAATATTGAAAAATAAGTATATATGATTTTGCATTTTTTATATAATTTATAAATTTATAACATCTTATTATATTTTCGGGAAAAAAAATCTTATTAACGCAACTTTGTAATTAATGTTGTTTTTTTTTTTTTTTTAAAGAATTTACCAAAACTTTTGAAATTGTCGTGCATTAAGGTTAATATATCACATGTCCTCTAAATCATTATGTAACATATTATTGGTAGATTGTGATTTATGCAAAAATATTTGTGCATAGCATTAAAAAAATCAAAGAAAAATTATCACAAAGTCAATGTAGTGTGTAATTATTGACTTGTTCCATGTATTGTATATAATTCAATATCAATACAAATATAATTCCTTCTAGAGTCCACTGCCTACAAATTAAACAAAATTTTAAAACTTGTTTATAAATTTTGAAGTTATAAATTGTCACTTTATCCGTTTTAATAAAAATTTATAAACAGCTCATAAAAATAGCACTCTTTCTAGAAAAAAATCAATTTTGAGCTACATGAAAAAAGAAAGAAGAAAAGAATTTCAATGTAAGGAAGGCTCAATTTATAGATTAATTCTTAATTTTAAATTTAAATTTTAAAATTTATTAATAAAAGACTCAATTTTATATTTTTTCTCAATTTAAAGTTTGAAAATTAGATTGAGTTCTCAATTTAAGATAAAATTTCATTTTTTTTCTTTTCATTTTTATTTATATTTATAATTTATTTATATTTTAATATGTATATATAGTTTAGATAAATTAAGACAAGTTCGTGCAATTTAGGGACGATCATCTGATTTGTATTAAGTTATATATATATATAATAAATGCAATTCAAAAAATTAAGATTCTTTTATTTTATTAATTTATGAATAAAAGTATAGAAAATTGATTTTAATATAAATTATATTTTTTCTTTTTCTTTTTTCATATAAATTAAGATAAGTCGGGTGAAAATTATTCTTAAAGCACACTAGATTATTTTAATTTATTCAAAATATGAATACATATTGAAATATAAATAAATCTATAAATATAAATAAAAAAAATATGAAACATTCTCGAATTGAGAATTCAATCTAAATTTCAAGCCTTAAATTGAGGAAAAATGTTAAATTGAGTACCTTATTAAGAAACTTTAAAATTTGAATTTAGAATTAAGAACTAATTTATAAATTGAATACCATTATGAAATTTATCCTTTTTTAAAAGGTAAAATAAATTAATATATAAAGAATATGGAGTATAAAGGATACTCAAAATCCAGTACAAATGAGTTGTCGAAAATAAACATAACTAAAACGACAATTTAGAGAGAAAAGATGTCAATGGATGAGAGCACTAATTATAAAATCAAATTGGGAAAAAGGAGATGATAGTGGGTTTTAATCCACTTCCGAATGTAAAGTTTAATATTGTCGACAATTTAAATTATATCTATAATTATTTTATTAAATAATAGATCGCTCGAAACTTTCCAAATTCTCCAAATCACACACTATTAAATTAGGATGAAGGATGAAGAAGTTTTATGTTTATCTCATCACAAATTCACAATTGAGGCTCATAAGATGAAGATATGGTGACAAATTCTGATTTATGATGATTAATAAAAAGAGACGGATGTCTGATTTAATAAAACTCTTGCTTAAAACGAGCATTGACTTTCGAGAAACAACTGCAGAATTAGTACCACATTAATTCAGTTTATTTTTAAAAGAAAAATATAGGAAAGAAAAGATGATAAATTAACAAGTCAACGGGGATGGATGAAGAGGGCTATAGAAGTCACTCGTCTGGGTCCCACTTCAGAAACCCAAACCTCCACGTGTCCATCTTAACTTTCTAGGATTTGTAGATGTGCTAAAATCGATGCCAACTCCCCTTGATATTTATAGGTAAAATATGTTTTAATTGTATGTAACCATAATAAATTTTTTTAGTCAAGTTTTTAGGTTAAAAAATTATCATCAATCAAAAATAATCTTGGAAAATTTCCTAACTATTCTACTTAGATAAGGGTAAATCACCCTTTTTTAACCAAAATTCTACTTAGATAAAAAAATTTGAAACACAGTAAGTTTGATAATAGTCGGAGCTAGTGTATGAAGTATTCAGCAGTAAAATAGATGGTATAAATGGAGATAATTAGAAAGAGAGAATATATAAGGAAGCGAGCAATGGTTGCGTGTGGCATCCAGCAAGCTGAGAGATGTTAATTAATGGAGCTTGAGGTGTGGGTAAGAACAACGACTTCCACCGGCAATTGCCGGTTCCCAGGCAGCACCTTCTCTCTCAACTATAAGTAGCAATTCAAGCCCATTTCTCTTCAGTTTTGGTCATCTTTCCACACGCTCACAAAGTCCCAGAAAAGTCATTCCATCTCTTTATTATAATTCATCGACTCGACAATTTCAAGGATTCAAACTAGATATTTAGATTAATCTCGAGTTTGAGCTGTTGCTGATTCTGTGTTTGTGTTTGTGTTTGTGTTTGTGTTTGTGTTTGTGTTTGTGTTTGTGTTTGTGTTTGTGTTTGTGATGGGAGCGGAAACGGAGGTTGTAGTTCGGACCAGCATCCCCGTGCTGGATGTTCCATCTTCTGAAATTGTAAGAATTATTATAACTCTATTAATTTCCTCTCTTTGTGATGGACTTGAATTTTTTTACCAATTTAAGGTTGATTGTTCTTTGCGGCATATGCATCCTCTGTTTCATCAATTATTAGAAAATCAGGGTTTCTAAGCTGGCTCAACTTGGAATATTTAGCTGGATGGAAAATTTTGGAGGACTTTTTGGGCAGATTTAGTGAATAAATTGAAAGAAGACGAACCCTGTGATTGTTTTCTTCTGTTAGCACTGGTCTTATTTCTCTAGTTTTGTTTTGAATGAGAAAATTATATTTCAAAATTTGATTGGATTTTAGGTTTAAGCAGGGTGACTAGATCTTTAGTGCAGAATCCATCTTTCTATGCTACTTCCTCTCCTTTCTGGTGAAAGAAATTTTAATTATCTTCAACTCAGCAACGTCACAATTACTGATTTCGATGTTTATGGGAGCTATGTAATAGTTTGGAATTAATCAAATTGGAGGATTTTGCTCGAAAATGTGAGCTCAAGTGGTAATCACGGAAGCATCTAGGCATGATTTATAGGCATTTATTTCCTGGAATGATTCCTTATTAGTTCTGAAATGTACTCTTGACATGCGCATTTATTTCAATGATGCTTAGAATCTGAACTTGAATTATGACAGGATGTTAAATCTCCAGAAATTCCGGTAGTGCAGTTTGTTCCAAGCATCCGTTCGGGTGGTTTTGCTGATATTGGTCCACGAAGATACATGGAAGATGAGCACATAAGGATTGATGATCTCTCTGCACACTTGGGATCACTCATCACTGTCCCTGAACCAAGTGCCTTTTATGGGGTGAGTGATTTATTACCCTTTGGAATCGTTGAGGTCAGCATTTCATCATCTAACGCGTTTATTTGTACATTGCATCAGATATTTGATGGTCATGGAGGACCTGAGGCGGCCGCCTATGTGAAAAAAAATGCGATGAGATTCTTTTTTGAAGATGGTAATTTCCCCCAAGCTTCTGAAGTTACAGAGCCATTTGTAGTGGAGATCGAGAATAGTCTAAGGAAAGGGTTTCTTTTAGCAGATATGGCCCTGGCCGATGACAGCAGCGTGAGCACTTCTTCTGGAACCACTGCTTTGACCGCTCTCATCATTGGAAGGTATGATCTTTAGTTTTTCATTTCTCTTCATAGGTTGGAATCAATTTCTCCTGTCATTGAGAAACCCCCTTACCTCACTCCAGGCTTCTAATGGTGGCCAACGCGGGAGACTGTCGAGCAGTTCTATGCCGGAAAGGCGAGGCGATTAATATGTCCCAAGATCACAGGCCTTGTTATGCACCAGAGAGGAGACGTGTTGAGGAATTGGGTGGATTCATCGATGATGGTTATCTCAATGGTGTTCTCTCGGTTACTAGGGCGCTAGGGGATTGGGACATGAAGCTGCCTCGAGGCTCCTCGTCGCCTCTCATTGCGGAGCCAGAATTTCGCCAAACGACTCTATCAGAGGATGACGAGTTTCTCATAATCGGATGTGATGGGATCTGGGAAGTAATGTCTAGCCAGCAAGCAGTTAGCCTAGTACGACGTGGGCTTAAGCGACACGATGACCCTGAGCAATGCGCCAAGGAGCTCGTGATGGAGGCCCTTAGGCTCAACACTTTTGATAATCTGACAGTGATCATTGTTTGTTTTACCTCACTGGATCAAGTGGAGCCATTGTCGAAAAGCCAAAAGAGGCTACGGTGCTGTAGCCTCTCTGCCGAGGCTTTGTGCAACTTACGGAGTTACCTGGACGGAAGTAGCAACCGTTGATCATGCTTTAGTCTTTTTTCAACCACATAAAATTGCCCATTATTACTGGGAAGGAAGCTGTTTGTGGCAGCTTCAGTTGAGCAGTTTTGTTTGTAA
This sequence comes from Scutellaria barbata, assembly GCA_028654395.1. NCBI lineage: Eukaryota > Viridiplantae > Streptophyta > Magnoliopsida > Lamiales > Lamiaceae > Scutellaria > Scutellaria barbata. The sequence goes on from CM053649.1 coordinate 25,677,803, forward strand.
AGTTATTCTTCCCTGTGTTGTTTCCTAATTGTTGACTGGTTAGGTGGAATCTAGGTTGGATGTATATACGATTGGTTGGTAGGTAGAGTATGGGGTGTAAGAATTTGACTACTGTGTAACTTATGTGTTATTACAGCCATCTTGGACTTCTTGTACACTGTTGGTGTCATCATATGATGATCCACTTAGCATAAATAAAATCTCTCTCTTTGATGCATTTGTCATTACTAACACAGAACGCAGCAGAACAGTTGATAACTTCATTACAGAATATGTTATCTTACAAGTAATAGACGTGTCTCACTGTTCTTTCAATTCTCTTTAAATTTTGCATATCTAATGAATGAGACATAGGGAACAAATTCAACCATTGAGATTCTATGTTGTTGGTTCTGCCGAGTAGCTTTTAGCGAACGTGGCAAACTGTTCCAAACCGCGTACCAGTAGGCTTTCAAGAAAAGGTTTCAGTGCCTAAATGAGCACAACGTAATTTTAACAAGTTAACATAAATTATTTTTCTCATGCGCTACAATTATTACTAAAAATCAGATAATTCTAAGCAGCAGAAACCTTTGGATCAACATTTGTCATCAGAAAATTATTTATCATTTCATTATGTAATTATGAAATTAAATTATATGCAGTGGCTTTCCAAACGAAAGAGAATACTTACAGATGCCACTGGAGTCAGCAGTTGAGGAACTTCATAAGACACTGTAAGCTGAAATACAAGAAAACGTAATGTGAGCGCATATTCAAATCTTGAAGCTGCTCACAAGGGTCTTGATTACGTGTGCTTCCACTTAATATCAATCTTTCAGAAAATTTACAATGAGATCATTACTTGCTTATAATCTTTCATATTTTTCAAAAAAAAAAACTGATCATTATTCTATTAGACCTAAATATTCAACTTAATTGCTCATTGCTGCCAATTTCAACTAAGGATGTGCCGTAAAAAGTGAGGGGATTCAGAAGCATGGTTTCAAAATACATATACAATATAGAGTGAGCATAGGAAAATAAAGCAGATAGTTTCTGAAGAAGCCATACTTCTATTGTACAAGAAGAAGCGCCTTTGGGGAAAAATCGTACAGCTCCCCTGCAAAGAAAGCATACAAAGTCAGTGGCAAGCTCAACTCAGGAGAGGATGTCTTGTTGCTTACTAGATTTACAGATAATTATCAAGCAGAAATAAGCACAGGAACTTACAAGTGAAACGCAACATTCTCTAGTGTGCCTGATGTGCAACTAAAAATTTCAAAAGTTTAATGCAGCCTCATACATATTTATTTCTTTGTGCTGAGTAACAGCAGCTCATTTGCTATTTTCATCAGGAAATCAGGAAAGACTCAAGGAGGAAAGAATTGAGAGGAAACAACATATATCATAGGAGATACGCCACTGATATTGTAATATGAGAAAGTTCATTCCCCTTTCTTTTGGAGTTCCTAGAAGAATGATAAACTTTAATAACCAAGTAGTCCTTATTGACTCCAAATTTTATATTGGTTGGGGGGGTGGAGGGAAGTCTCGAGATCAGAAACTGAATCCATAAGACCAAGTTCACAGATCGGTCAAGAAACTGAGAGGGAGAGGAATACAAGGAACCTCAGATCAAAAAACACCCAAGCACAGATATCGGGCATATTTGCTTATATATAATCGTTGCTGATTTCAATGATGAAGTATATGACCATCATGCAAATTTCATTACCTATTAGGAAGGCCCTCCATAGATCTCCAATGGATTTTCTGGTTTGGTGTAGGCTGCAAGGGCAATTGGTAAATTACAAAATTGCAATGAAGATGGTGAAGCAACTAGAGAAATTAAACACACTTTTCTCCTCTAGCAATTTCCACTTACCTGCATATTCCGTGCAAGCCATGAGAATTCTATATTTTGACCAAATGCTTTATACTTCAATGACCATCGAGATAGTTCAGGTTTATCCTCCAGAATCTAAAACGGCATCACAATCAACTTCACAACTTAAACAACTAAAGTTGAGTGAAGTTTAAGTAGCTGTGTTAGCAAGTTTTATTAGCGACAGCATCAACAACTACAAAATTTCACTTTCTATACCTTATTTCACGTCACCCAAAACAGGGCAAAGATTGAATATCCCAATCCAAAAATTATTAGGTTTCGTCTGAAATTAAGATTAAAATGAAGAGACAGTTCCTAATGAAGATAAAAGCAGCTCAGAAACCAATACTCCCTCCATCCCCAAAAAGAGTCGTCACCTTTACAGATGAAATGAAGGGCATCCATTGAGGAATGGCTTCACGATCAGCATAACAATCATAAGCAACTGAAACGGGCACATCTACATCCATTTTCACCCTGCAATACAAAATCCGACTCCATTTCTAAAACAAAAACGAAATCTAGGTTACTTAAAACCAACCCAATTACATCAAATTAAGAAACTACAAGGATCAAAATAAGCAAAAATCTTCAAGGAAGATCGATTACGTGCAATCCTGCCATTCCATGACGGGGGAGAGAGGTCGCCGGAACTTGACTCCAGTGAGGTAGTTCAGCGAAGTCCTCTTTTCCGGCGCATAATATCTGCCGAAGCGCGGGAGCTTCTTGCTGAATTGATGATGAGAGGACAATGGACGAAGCCAGAGTTTTTCCGGCACGGTTGTTGTGCGGTTGATTAGTGGTGCCACGGCGGTTGCAGCAGCTATAGACATTGGGGAACGCCGCCGATCAGAAGCTTTCGAAGATTCTCAGATAGCCTGTTATTTTTCACCGGATTTTTTGCAAGATTTGCTCGTATATTATTTCTGGAGTTTAAGCTAAGCTAAATTCCTCGGGTTGCTCCGTATTAAAGGGTCGGGCCAGACCAACTATTTTACTACTAATTAAAAGAAAATCCACAAATAAATTGTTGGATAAATGTTTCCTTAAAATTGATCCAATTAAGGAGGGGTTTGTAAGAAAATACAAATCTACAATATAATAATCTTGGCTCCAGCGCTAGTTGTAACAATATAATTTTATTGATTTTTTTATAATTAGGCTAAATTTCTGGAGCAGTTAATTCGATTAATTATCAATCTGGAGCTTAAGAGATAAGGATTATATTTAATATTTAAGTGGGCTATACGCATCCCAAAATACTAATCATATCCAAAAAAGAATATTTTTATGACTCTCACTTTTAATATAACACATCGGTACATTAAAGATGGTTTGGATCGAAAAATTATCAATGAGGTTTAAAATAGATAAAAAATATCTTTAATATTTATCATTAATATGTGTGTAGTGCACCAACGAAATATACTATCATTAATATTTATCATTAGTTGCACATAGTAATGAAACGCATCCATCTGTACATAAAATATTAGTCTGACAAACGAGGTAGTAAGTACATTTGGAGTTTGGACACACCAAATACCTATTTCATACCTAACGAAATATACAATCTTTAATATTTATAATTAGTTACACAGTGTACAGCTTCAAAAAAAAAAAAAGAGTTGGTAGGTGTTTTTAAGAATAGGAGCATGAAGTGGTCAAACAAATAAACTAACTCAAAAAAATTCAAAGAAAAATAAAAAATAAATAGATCAATTAATAAAACTAAAGTTATCATGATCATCAGAAAGGGAACCCTTTAGTTAAGTTCTTCTTGGAGGACTCTGCTAATCTTCTAACAGATTTGGCATTTTCGTATACTGTCAACAATTCTTGAGCCACGTCGTGTGGGTGACAAGTTATAAACGCTGAGACGAATCTCTTATCAGACATCCTCAAAGCTCTCATCAATGCAGGTCCCTTAATTTGAGGATCAAGTCCCATATCCTCGATTTTAGTTGCAATCTGAAAACGGGGTTTTAAGACCGTCTCCAAGTTGAAGAGGAGCAGGAATGGGTTACGGAGTACCAAGCTAGCCGATAGCTTCATTGTACCCAGGACAAAGGTCATGTTTCTCTGAACTTTATCAATGGACAGTGTCAAAACAAGCGGAGAACGTGCAATGAGACCAAGAAACTCATCCTCTGAGATCCCGTATTTCTCCATGTTCATCATCTTCTCTCGAATGGTCTCTATGCGTGATATGGCAAATAGGGAAACAACATGTTTATACATTTTTGATTCCTTTGAGACTCCTGTTCTACGGATGTAGTCAATCTTCTCATCGTCCAGGTTAGTGCGTGGTATCAAGGTGGGGCGAGATAGAAGCACGGTGATCAAATCATTTTTGGTAAAGCCCAATGACTCGTACCTGGCAATTACAGGTTTGATTTCATTGTGGAAGTCGTAAGTGAGTAGAGAAGGATTGCGCACAATGGCCTTGATTACGACCTCTTTAGAGCCAAACAAGGCCTCCATGTACTCAAGGCGTTCGTTCAGCAAGACATTGAATTTGCAGCTCAGAAAGCGGGGACGACAGTGTATCACTTTTACAAGGTCGGCTGATTTCATGCCCAACTCAGAAAGTATTTCAAGCTTGGACTGAAGGATGTGAATGTCTGTTTTACGCAAAGACGGACGTCGTTCCAAAATTTTGATTATATCACTCTCAGTACAACCCCATTCTCTGAAAACATCAGTTGAGTCTTTAGTTTTGTCTCCAACACCACCTATTTCTATCTGTTCATCTACACTTTCAATGGATTCACAAGCTGTGGAGTGAAAAAGCTTACGCTTTAGACTACAAGGGCATAAGCTGACGGGGAAATTTCGAGTCATGACATCATCAGTCCTCTGAAACTGATGTAGGCCCTGAAAATACCAAAAAACAAGATCTTTATTTATAGCTCACTTTCAGTGCAATGAGGCATTAATCAAACTGTTAACCATTAAAGAGAATGCAGTATGAATGACAGCCAGAACTGTTAGAGGAGTTCAGTGTTATGGACTGACATATGTTACTTAAATGTATATTAGCTATTTTAAGGAAGTCCAAAATTAAAAGTGATCTGATAAAGTATAAGGTTCGCCTGTTTTGGACCATCAGTATATTATATAATAATGGAACTAATGTATGGAGACCATAAACTAATTTCCAATTTCATAAGGAGCCATATTAGATTAAAGATAATTTTATCACCATTGTACTCAAATGGAAGATCCAAGCCCTCCTATCAAGGTCAAAACACATCTACCGAAGTCAATACTACAGTCTTAAGGTATGGTTACACTTCCTTTCCTAGTCAGTGTTTTGAACATAGAGAGACATGTTTAAGGGTTCATGCAGTAAAATCATGTTTACATGATCTATTTCATCTTCTTCAAATACCACAAGAACAACATAATAGCTAATGAAGACAACAAAATAATCAGCAATTTAAATCAGGTCCCTGCACTTCTAGCAAGCCCTGTCTACTTTGTATGACTGTTAGTGGTACACAGGCAGCATAAATTCCTAATGGCTACTGAAAAAAGTCATCAACACAGATGCTCAAGGGCAAAAAATGTAAAAGATTTGGTTTATTACTCTGTAGTTCTGATGTTAATTTAACTTCTCTTTTCTTTTAATCGGATGATGGAAATAAATATTTGTATAAAAGATCTCAAACATCCACGAGTGAGGTAAGGAACATTCAACAGTTATTCAGAAAGACAACAAATTTCTAGCAAGAAAACATTATGCAAGATGAATACTGAATATATTGCAACATACTTCCACTGGCAATACCAACAAGTACAAATACCCAATAAAACCATCACTTCCTTTCATTTTTTCCATTAATGCCATTTTCCTTTTAGCTCCATTTGCTTAAAAAAAAACACATAATAGTTACTGCAGACCATTTGATTAGCTTCCAACATTTTTATCAATTCAAGATTAAATTCAAAAGGCAAGTATTTAAACATTTCACACATGCTACAATTGTAACTTTCAATACAAAAGCAGAAAACCAGAACGTGGTTTCGTATACTCTTGATTATTATTACCGGAAAACAAAATCAAAGAAACCCAATATAACAGCCAAAGAACAAAAACATACTGAAAATCAGATAACATGAGAAAATTACTGAAATTTCTAAAAATTGAGAAATCAGAGCAACATCAACAACATCATCAGTAATTATTAGTAATTCTCAAAAGAAACAACCAGAAACACACGAAACCCCACGCAAACGTGGTAGAAGATAACTCACAGTAAATAGAGAAGTGAAAAGATGAGAGCTGCAGTGGTGCAAGCGCCGAGTAAAAAGAGCAGCACCTCTGCTAAGAGCGTACAGGAATATCATTTATTTATGAATAGCTCACAATGACAATGGAACTAAATTAATCTCAGAGACGACGACACAGTTGTTTTCTGCTGTTACTATATTGAGAGAGAGAGAGGTGTGGCAACTGGCAATTAATGGACTCTGGATTGTTTATGGGTAAAAGCCCAAAATGGTTTTCGGCTTAAAGGCCCAATACAACAATAGTTTCCTTGAAATGAAGGAGAAACTTTCCGGTACGGGCCTATTGGGTGGGGGTTTGGGCTTTCGGGTTGGGTTCTTGGGTTATATTTCACTAAATTTTATTTGATTTAAACTTTAACATAGAATAAAATAAAAAGTTCTACTCACCTATCCACTGTGGCCACATTAATATGTGGTCATGATTGATGTGTCAAAAATTTAGAATATTTATTAATTTTACTTTTCATATAACGAGGAGATATGATCATTACACGTCATCGGTGGGCATATTAAGAGTTATCCACTATGGGCATTTGATGTGTCAAAAATTCAAAGTATCTATTAATTTTAATTTTCATATAACGAGGAGATTAGATCATTACACGTCATCGGTAAACATATTAAGAGTTGACCACGGTGGACATTTGAGCAAAATTAATAAAATAAAAGTTCATGCTGTTGGAATTGTTTTTACTAACTTTAGTTTAGGTTAGGATTTTCTGCCAGTACGAATAGGAATAGATTGGCATTTAAATGTATAGTAATATTTTGAAATTTCTTAAATAGTTACAGTCAAAAGATACTAATAAAGTAAATATGGAATGATATGGTCAACAATTGTAATTTATGTATTTTAGGATTTTTGTCCTTTTTGGTTTCCGTATCTTCTGTAAATATTCCTTTTTAATTTTGTTGTATTTTCTCTATATATTAACACGCACCTCCATCATCAGAAGGCAATTATTTTTGGTGATCATAATCCCCCTCTATAGATACATTGATTTACGAGTTTACAAAATAATACATATGTTATATAATATGATAAAAGGAGACATAAGGTTGTTGTTGAGTAGCAAATATGGCATCAAACTTGAATAAGTTTTGTGATTTCATCCACAATAATTAGTTGTAATTTAGGCTCATTTATAGTTATAGTGAAAATAAAATGAGGCGGACATATTAAAAAGCGGAATTGAGGTTTGAGTGCCCCGAAATGTCTGAGTCCCCATTAATCCTGCAAAACACACAAACATTAATATTAATAATTGAATTCTCGAGCTCTGAATCCTACTCAAGAGTAGGCCTAATAACTAGTTCATTGTACATTTACCTATTGTAGAATCTCATATAATTAATTCATTAATCTTTGTTTTTAAAAGGGCAGAGACAGACAGCAGATCCAAGAAGCCTTTTAATTTTGTGCAATCTCATCACCACCTTCCACTTCTTCAACATGTCGACGCCAAGGTCACCTAAATCATCTTCTATTCTTTTCTCTTCAATTCTTTTTTTGTGCTTAATTACCATGCAACAAATTTGCTTGTTTTTTTCTTTCTTTTTTTATTTTTTTTGAATTCATGAATTTGGTAATTAATTAGGTTGGAGGGCAAAGTTGCACTGATCACCGGCGCCGCCAGCGGCCTTGGCGAGGCGACGGCGAGGCTGTTTGCGGAGCACGGCGCCGCCGTGGTGGTGGCGGACATACAGGACGAGTTAGCCCGTGAGGTCATCGCTTCAATCAACTCGGAGAAGGTGAGTTACCATCGCTGCGACGTAAGAGATGAAGAGCAGGTGGCGGCCGCCGTCTCTTACGCCGTCGACAAGTACGGCAGTCTGGATATCCTCTTCAGCAACGCCGGAGTTCTGGGACCTCAGGCGAGCATACTGGATCTGGACATCCTAGGACTCGACGACACTCTCGCAACAAATGTACGAGGAGTGGCGGCGACGATAAAGCACGCCGCCAGAGCCATGGTGGCGGCGGAGACTAAGGGGTCCATCATTTGCACCGCCAGTGTGGCGGCGTGCATCGGCGGAGCGGGCCCACACGCCTACTCGGCATCGAAACATGCGGTGGTGGGGCTGGTCAAGACGGCTTGCGGCGAGCTGGGAAAGCATGGGATCAGAGTCAACTGCATTTCGCCTTTCGGCGTTGCCACGCCGATGGTGTGCAGCGCATATGGCTTGAAGCCGAGCGATATTGAAGCCAACAGCAGCGCGCTGGCTAACTTGAAGGGCGTTGTTTTGACGGCTAAGCACGTAGCCGAGGCGGCTCTGTTTTTGGCGTCGGATGAGTCGGCTTATGTTAGTGGCCAGAACTTGGCGGTTGACGGCGGCTTCACGGTCGTTAGCCACAGTTATTCTTCCTCTTTCTACTGAGCTGTGAATATCATGCTTGATTTTGACTTTTCGTGTTTTTAATTATTTTTATAATTATTTGTTAATTAGAAGATGGAATTCATGTGCCTTTTCCTGGTAATACGCGCATGTTTATGATTTTGTTCTTTTTTTTTTCCTTTACGTTTTGAGTTTTTAATTAAATAATGAAGCTCCAATTCATTGAACTATTGTGGTCAACGCCTCGACACAAGACATTTTACATATTTTATTACTTCTGATTCTTTAATTCATTACCAGAAAAAAAAAAAAAAATATATATATATATATATATAAATATATATATATCAAATTGTTATTAAATTTTGTTTCAAAAGATTTCTAAATTACGAATAGTCTTAAATAAACTCCAGTGTTTTGTTTCGAATTGTCATATTAAAGATATCGAATTAGCAGTTAGTGTTCTTTGTTGATCGGGAGTTGAAAAGGTGAATTAGTATAGAAACATATATAAATAATTTTATTTGTATCTTTTTCTTTTGTTTGATAATAGTTAATCATTTATCTAAAAGGAGTTGGAGTGAAGTTGTAAATAATAGATTACTTAAAGAAATAGATGAAGGAAAATTACATACCATATTTAATAGTTGGTGATCCTTAGCGTAGATAAAGCCCATCTTACTACAATAGAAATGAACAAGAAATAAAATTTGATGGATTAAGAAGCTGATGACATATATATTGAAGATTGGACCTATCAAGGAAAAGGGGTGATTCCAATTGGGCTAAACTGAGATAGTAGTAGGCCCATTAATATAAACCTCACTTATTATTTTAAGCCCAATTACTTTGGCCTTCATAAACCCAACCATATTTAGGTGGCAGTCCACTTGCTACTTGATCAATCTAATGCTACCATTTAATGTTATTAAATGACTTAAACTTGGTTATCGCTTAATTTAGCTTAACTCATATTCTTCTTGTTATTTTGTAACTTGGCCAACCCTAGAACAGAAAGGAAAGATTGAAACCTAATAAGAAGGAAGGATCAAGTTTTATATTCACATATATTTGATCTGGTTTATCTTATTCCTAATGCAATTTGATCAAGGTCTGAAACCTAATTGAAAAAAAAAAAAAAAAAAATTGATCCACTCAATTCCGTTTGGTTTTTCAATTTCAATTCATCTTTATTCACCCCTAATTAAATAAAACCCAGAGATTTAAGTTGTCGTTTAAGTAATTAAGGAAATTTAATTGTTTTCCCTAAAAAGAAAAAAAGTGGTTGCGTTATCTTTTCCAGAAAACAATAATTAAAAAAAATGTAGATGTTGCCCCCACCAATTTCAACTACTAAACAGGGTTTGACATTAAATTTAGGAGAAAGAATAGTGAAGTCAGAATGGTAAAAATATCTGGAAATATCTATAATGTTTTTATTTTTTCATGTAATCGATATAATAACGATTTATATATTTTTTTAATATTTATCGATATTTCTGATATTTCCATAAAATTGAGATATTGATATTTTCATCGAAACCAAATTTTTTATTCATGGCTTCCGGTTGATCATATAGAGTGTTAAGTCCATTGCCTTACTCTCCTCAATTTTCCTTCACCTATATATCCTCTTCAAAATTCAGCACTAGTAATTAGACATTAAAGGGAAAAAAATATGGAGAATTCACAAGCAGGTGTGGGATTGGAATTGTGGTTGCAGTGGCAAGTGGCGGTTTGTGCTCTCATCATCGTCCTCCCCACGGCGGTCGTAATCAACCTCCTCCGGAAAAGGGGCGCCGGCGGCGGAGCCCTGAAGCCCGTCGATCTGTGGTCCCCCTGCTGGAGAAACCTCCATCCTCAATGGCTTCTCTTCTACCGAGCTTTAGCCTTTCTTTCCATGGCTTTCTTGCTTTATCAGACTGTTGCTGCCTTTGGATTCTTTGTCTTCTTTTTCTACACCCAGTAACCTCTTTCATACCCACCATCCGTTCAAATTACTATTTCTGATTATTTCAATTTTTTTAATTTTTGTGATCAAGTTTTAATATTGTGGTGCTAATTTGATTTTGGGTAACTTGATTTTAGGTGGACATTTGCATTGGTTGTGGTCTACTTTGCAGTATGTAAAACCTTAATTGTCTCATTCTTGATTGCTTACATTGCTAGTGATCTGATTTTGGCATCTGGAATCTAACATATATTCTGGGATGTCAACTTTGCTCAATGTTAACTTGTTCAAATGTAGCTTGCCACCATTATATCTGCAAAGGGGTGCAGGATTTATGCGAGGAAATCTACTCACATTGGGGAGAGGGACAAGTTCTTGAAAAGGGAATCAGAAGAGGCCGACAAACATAGCTCTGATGGTTTAAGCCCTGATGAGCAGCTTGGATTTCTGGACAATCTTTTGCAAATTGTTTATCATGTTAGTCTATTCAATTCTCATACTTTTGATTCTTTCATGGTGTGGTGTGGTGTGCTTTATTTGAACATAGGTATAAATTAGATGATCATTCAGCTTAAAGATAATCAATTCAAGCTAAACACTAAACAAGGGTGATGCTGGCTGATTTCATAATCACTTACTAGGATAATGTTCTTGAAGCTAGCCAAGAATCCCGTCTGGTTTCTCACCTTCTTGAGGTTTAACAATGGCAGTGTTCATTAGTATTATATTCTTTAAAGAACTCCTTAGTCATTTTAGTCTCTTGATGAATAAGATGTGTAGAATCTAAGAGTAATGAAATTGAGCTGAGCTTCTTTTGAGTTTCCCTTGCATATGTATAGCATTTCTAGGAGTTTAATATATGCCGGATATATGTTGTTAAACAGGCATGTGCGGGTGCTGTTATCCTCACGGACATAGTCTTTTGGGGTCTTCTGCTCCCATTCATGACTGGCGAAAATTTTCAGCTCACCCTAGTAAGCATTATCTTTCTTCGTATATAACTCCTGCCCCTATTGATTTTCTCTAGTATCAAGTTGATAATTTCACTATACTATGTTCCTACTCATTAATGATTCACACTACATTCACCCTACTCACTAACAAGTTCTTGGAACGCATCCACCACTTTATTTTTGTTAACATATGGCAGTTGATTGGATGCATGCATTCTGTTAATGCCGTTTTTCTCATCCTTGAGTCCGCTCTCAATCGCTTGGTATGTATCCAATTTCTACCTCCATTTCTCCTTTGCTGTTGCTGGAGAATGCATGATGCATCACTCTGCATTATTTATGATTTCAGCCATTTACGTGGTTTGGCTTCATTTACTTTGTGCTGTGGAGCTGTTCTTATGTTGTCTTCCAGTGGGTTCTTCATGCATGCTGCTTTACATGGTAACTACCACGTTAGCTTTAATTTATAACCGATGTTCAACTCATATCTGTATTTACATTCAAGAATTATTTACAGGTGGCCATATCCTTTTCTTGATCTTTCAACTCCGGTGGCCCCTCTATGGTAAGAGCATCGTTCCGATTCCCTACGCATCAAACTACTTGTTTCATGTCATGTATTGTGGACGTTTCAATTTTCAGGTATTTGGCTCTGGCTTTGATTCACATTCCCTGCTATGGATTGTATCTGATGCTTAAAAAGGCGAAGCACATAACTTTCTCGAGAATGTTCCCCCATGCATTTGTGAGGTCGAATTAGTTCCAAGTTTAGAGGCTAAAAGTTTTTTCCTTATTTATGAAAATGTGCAAACAGTTGTCTGCTAAGGAATGGAATGTTCAGCCATGGAAGATTAGATTTGCTGTAGAAGAGAGCAAAGGAAATGGAATTACAGAGATTTCTGACTACCTCTTCTCGATTCGCAGGTTTCCGCTTGAGAAAAAAGAAGCTTAACGTGTGCTATTGATATTCTTGGAAGGCTGCAAATTTACAAGACACTAATAATGTATACTACACCTCATTTCTGCTGTAATGATTCTACAATCTTATCTCACTTGTATAAAATTATCCATTCCGCTTTTGTTCTTGTTAGATTGGTTTAAACTTGAGCAAATTGAAAGCTCATGTATGTGATAAGTGATCCATTACTGTTGCACACACCAATGATGCGAGGAAGAAATACAGAGTAATGTAGGCAGTGAAAAGTGTGGCACGAGGAGTGTGAGCACTCCAAACATATTGTAAACAGAACAGAATCACAAGTACAAAAGTCTACATTCTTGTCGTGTTTTGAGCCAACCAGTAAATGTATTTGTTTCTCTTTTCTTCTGGACATTATCTCAATGTGACTCATTTTGACAACTGCAATGTAACAATCAATTATGATATGAACTAATCTGAATATTATCTTTCGTGTTCATGTTTAGATTAGCTTACTCTCATCAGTCATCGCACATCATTGTTCATGCCTATTGCTCCATGGTCCTATTCATAACATCATTTCATTGTACTCCTTCCTTTTCATAATTTATAAACCTATATACTCCTCTATGATATACTACTGCTCCTAAACCAACCAAAATACTCAGCTTCACGTCACAATATGATATAGAATATTCGTTTCAATTTTAGGTACCTGACTTTGGCTAATATGACCTATTTATTTTCTAAAAACAGACACATAAATGCTAGGGATTTCAGATTAATTCTGTCTATAAAGTTTGATATTAGCCAAAAGCCAATATCCAGTATGGGAAACAATATGGAGATGGAAAACACAAACCAACTTCCAAAAGTCACTGCTACTAGAAACGTAACCCAACTTAACACTATTTGCAGGCAACAAAAGCTAAGAGGTAAAATTAATCAAGCCAGTAAACCTATAAGTTGATTGATTAGCAATTCATTCAGCTGTACAATTCAAGGCTCAACCAAAAAATGACAACAGAAAATTGTTATCCATCCAGTTAAGATTTAGAAAATAAGGGCTCTTTCATTAATCCAAGCAAGCTTGAAGCCAGAAATTATTTCGTGTTTAGTTAAAGAAAATGCAAAGACTACATTGCTATATGATTTACAGCATATTCAAGGCTGAGAAACATGATACCATATATATTTGGAATACAACACACTGAAAAAGTTGATGACAAAGAACTAAAGGCTGATGAAAAAAGTAGGACATAAGGAATACATTTGAAATCAAACACGGGATTTTAATTATGAGTTAAAAGAGTTTCAGTATAAGTTTTCCATGAACAACACTGATACTGATTCTGAGCTTCTACAAATGAAGGGTCATCACATCATCTCAGTGAAAAAATACACGAGAAATTATAACATATTTCAAACGATCAACACACGTTTTGCAAATAAGAAAATCCACAATATTCACATATAGTAAAAACTGAAGAAAAAATATCAAACAGGATGCTTAACTGTAAACAAAATTAAAACTTAAATTGCAATCTCAGGACATCAATTAAACCGAAATCCATAATCCAAAAACCTAGATAACAGTCATAATAATAATTGTTGGAAAACGACAATATAACATGTAAAATTCTCTCATAAACTTCAAAAGCTTAATCTCCACCAGCTTTATTGTAGACATAAGTGAGCCCACACTTACCACAGTAGTGCCTGTCAAAGTGATTCGCCATGAAAGTTCCAGCACCACACTCAGCATTCGGACACTCCTTCCTCAGCCTCTGCACCTTTCCAGAGTCATCGACCTTGTAGAACTGGAGAATAGCGAGCTTAACCTTCTTTTTCTTGTGCTTGATCTTTTTTGGCTTGGTATAGGTCTTCTTCTTGCGCTTCTTAGCACCACCGCGGAGTCGGAGGACGAGATGGAGAGTCGACTCCTTCTGTATGTTGTAGTCGGCGAGCGTGCGGCCATCCTCTAGCTGCTTTCCGGCAAAGATAAGACGTTGCTGGTCCGGAGGAATGCCTTCCTTGTCCTGGATCTTAGCCTTGACGTTGTCGATGGTGTCGGAGGATTCCACCTCCAAGGTGATGGTCTTACCCGTTAGGGTTTTGACGAAGATCTGCATCTTCGCGGCGGATTGCAATGGCTAGGGTTTTGTTGTGGACGAAATGAGACTGCGAGAGTATAGAGCTGCAGCAGTGGCTCGGTTTATATAAACTAGGGTTTTGTTAATGGGTGGGCTTTGAGGGTCCCGGCCTGAGTTTGGGCTCTTTTGAATGAACCATATGGGCCGAATAAGAACTAGCCCGCTAAGAAGTATTTCAAGTTGGTAACAACGACTTCATAAAAGCGTACTTGCTCTCTAACTTACAAAAGCAGTTGACAGTAGGGTTTAAGACCAAGCAGGTAAACAAACAATAAAACAATGGCAAGTCACTGCAAATTCTGGCTCCCAAAGAAGAAGAGATTTTGTGCGAATTCCACTCTTCTTGATTCTCCGTAACATCTCTGTCTCTCTCTCTCTCACTCTCTCTCTCTCTCTCCACATTGCTGATGATAGCTTAATTTCAACGGTTTAGATTCTGCGGAAACCACACTGAGAGGTCCGATGCAAAGTGGATTCCATGCCCAATTGACCCTTCTCAGTAATCCCTCTTCTATCATTACAGTAGTTGCCTGTATTGATTTATTTTTGGTGTTGATTAGTTATGCTTGTTTAATAGCTCTGTGCTTGAGGAAAATCTTGAAAGTCACTTGAATAGATGCCCATTGCTGAAACAAGCACAGTCTCTTTCTCGTCAACCTTTTTATCAAAGGGGCATCAATGCTGGAAGAGAAGATGAGGAGGAAGAAGAAAAAGAAGAGAAGCTTAACCCCAATGATTCTATCTTTACTTCAGAGATGAAAAGGAATGCAGTCTATGCGATGTCTGTGCCGAAATTGTTGGAGTTGATTGCGAAGATCAAATCCGTTCATTCATCGATATGCAGCAGCATTCCAGATTCTTACAAGATTCCGGAAGCTTGTAGCATTTGGACTAATAGAGAAGTTGACAAGTATTCTTACAAAGTTCACCTCTTTGTATGTTCTTGTGTGCATAGGCAGCTTTAGTTGAACTTTAGGTTAACTGAGTATTTGCTGATTTCAGGAAAATACCATATCAGGAGAAACATGTTATACAGCAGGCATCGATTCTTGGGAATTTAGAAAAGTTTGGGGTGTTAAAAGAACCTTGTTTAAGTTCTAACACGACAAGTGAGCAGCATGATTGTAAGAGGGAGATAGAGAAGGATACCGATGTCTCTGCAGTGGTCGAGTTTGGTGCTGGAAGAGGGTACTTGACACAGATGCTTGCAGATTGTTATGGAATCAAGAAGGTGTTATTGGTGGAGCGGAAGTCATATAAGTTAAAAGTCAGTATCTTTACTATTTATAAGTATTTCTTTCTTTACAAAAACTTTGGCCTTTTCATATTCTGTACTTTGCAGTGGTGATCAGGAATTCAGCTTTGATGATGTGTTCAGTGGTATTATTAGCTCAGTTGTATGCTACTAATATGTCTAAATGCTAACTGCTAACTCTTAGGCAGATCGGAGTTTGCGACAGAAGGAGAGCTTAGTGTTAGAGAGGTTGAGAATTGACAGTAGGTTCTCCAAATCCTTGTTGCTCTTTTTTTTCATAGTGCTTGAAATATCTTTACTTTATATTTTATATTTTTCACTTTGCATTCTTGAGTTTCGTATGATATATAAGGATCTTCGTCTTACTTTCAGGAAGTTTTCACCCGAAGATTTATATGATTTAAGTTCACTCAATTAACCTGGCTTGTGTTTTTTTTTTTGCAAAATACATTCTTTCATTTATTTTCTTGTTTTGTTCTTACCTTAATTTTTTTAGTTATGAATGTCTCATCCTTCAGTGTTATGCTTCCGGATGACAAATAACTTACTATGCAGTCAGTGGTTGAAAATTGAATGTCCCATAAAGTGATAATTGGATGCATTTGTGGAGCATTGCAAAGATTAGGTCAAGCTACTACAGCAATGTAGAATTAGATTCTGCATTTAATGGTTCCATCTAAGAGCCCGGGTCATGTTCACTTGAGGACAGGATCTTGATACTGTGGCTAGTGCAGTTATTCAAATTTACTACCACATTTTGTTGGATTAGGAATTTCCTCCGTAGTTTGTCGAAAATAGCTTTTAAGGCTAAATAGCTGCAAGCATAGACTCATAACAAGTAATGTGACTAGTAATTAAATGGTAATGCTAATAATTAAAAATGTCCCGTTTTATGCTTTTCCAAAAACCTTATTACTTGTAAGATAAACAATGCAAGACAAACAGAGTCTAAGCTAATAGAGACAGTATTTCAATCAAGATCTTGAATAGTGTCCTTTTCTGTGCGTGGTAGATTTACATGACATTACACACAATCAAGCTTAATCATACACTTGAATGCCTATAATTTTCCAACTTTGAGAATTTTTTTAACGTGTGATGAAAATATTTTGGTGTGTGTTTCTGCTTCATGACAAAGTTAAGTTAGTTTGGTCTCCTGCCTGGAAGTGTCTGAACATGATATGGTGCTTTTAACACCTTCAATTGCAGTCGAGGATCTAAATTTGAATGCCGTAGAATCATTGAAAGGAATAGGCTATATTGCAATCGGCAAACATCTATGTGGGCCTGCTACAGGTAATTAAAACTTTTGCAACCGGCATATTTCATCAGATGGACTTTTATAATCATGCAAAGTTGATCCAGATATGACCTTAAGATGCTGCATTGAGCAACATTCCAGTGAAGATCAGTCTTCTCAGTCCCACGCAAGTTGTCACCTAAGAGGCTTAGCTATTGCTACATGTTGCCATCATCTCTGCCAGTGGAGAAGTTATATAAGTAATCATCGTAACAATCTTTTTTCTTTTTCCTATAAATAATGGGAATTCACTTAACTGTTTCAGTCTACAGATAAGAGATACATATACGAGATGGGTTTCACCAAGGAAGATTTCCACGCAATCTCATGGTTCACCAGCTGGGCAGTTGATGCTGATCATGGCTCAGACTTCTCTGTCACAGATTTGTCTCCTCAGCTTGAGCTAAAGTAAACATCCCCATCCCTTGTCCATTTTAGGTTTTCATAACGCTCTATTTATTTTGTTTACATTTGTCACCATATAACTTTTCCTTGACCGTGCTCTAGGAGTGAAAAGAAAGAGTTCTTGGTGGACTCAAAATTATGCAGAGTTGAAGATACGGTGAGAAATATGGAGGCCATTGATCGAGCTGTTTTGGGCTACATGTGCAAGGATATCATCGACGTTGGGAGGCTGATGTGGGTAAAAGATCGAGGACCAAAATCCGAGCTTGTCAAGTACGTCCCTATCGCAATTTCTCCTGAAAATCGGCTCTTGGTTGCAAGGTAGAATATCTTGATGCAGCACTGCTGCTCTTCCATCTTCAATACTCACAAATGCATTTTGATAAGAAGATTATTCACTCCATTGTTTTGCTTTGGCTATTAGTGCATCTATATTTTTCTGGACAAGATCTAAAATATGACAGAGGATGCAATATGATTTGCAACTTGAATCAATTGAAAAGAAGAATGCATATAGTTTCTCTTTTGTTGTTATTGAAATTCGTAAAGAAGTTTGTCTGTGATGTTTATTCTTTAATAGTGACTAATTATAGTTGCATACAGAAAGAAAATGATATACATCATTCAAAATAATGATATATAAGATGAAAAATAATGATAAATAAGATGAAATATTGAAATGTAATTGGGATCCAAATCCTATAGAAAGAGAAGATGACCACAAATTTGCATATGGAAAGAAATGGACAAGTTGAATTAGAATTCCTCATTAGATTTTAAAAGTTGAAAGGATAGTCTTATTAACTTGATCCGAAAGATTTGCTGTCTTCACTTGGTCAAACGATAATACATATAAAATTGGCAGAATGGAGCCTGCCAAATAGTATCACACTATCACCTACTACCACACTCGGACATTCCACATGTAAGGTTGAAATTAAATATATCAAATCAAATATTAAAATAAAAATACCACCAATCATAATTCAAATGGTATTTCATATTTATATATGTGCAGATACAAATTTTCTAATCTTTATTATCCTTTTTTTCCCATCCTTCCATACTCAATTAAAATATATATATTAAAACAAAAATATTCATGTAATTGTATAAAATAAAGAGCAAAAATACTTTTCAAGAAGAAAGTTCTCAAAAAAAAAAAAAAAAGGCCTACGAAAATTTCAAATCATACATTGTACTTTAGTTAGTTTAGACCGAGGAAGTTGACGGTGATTGCTATTGATCCAGATAATTTAGATCAATTCAGCATAGTGATTATGTTGAAAAATTGTTGTACTATCAACTGTTTATTATATGAAATAATACACTAAATAAGGTGTTTTAAAACGTTATTTGTCGCTTGCAATGCAATGATTTCAAAATGAGAATTGAAAATATAAACTCTGCTTAGTCATCATTGTACAACTTCGATGATACGAAAGTATGGTTGCTATTTTTAATAGCATTTTACGAAATTCCTATAAATACTTTGAAAGATTACATCATTTCTTACGCAATTCCTACACCCCTGTCTTAATCTTTTCAGCTGCATCCTTATCTAAATCTCTCTCACTCTCTCTCTCAGTTGTTAATTAACACCGTCACCACCACCTCATCCCTCCGCCGCTTCCGCCGTCTTTTCCTTTACAAATACCACTTCCACCGCAGCAAGAGTTTCCCTTTCACCGCCAAATGGAACCCACGGGTACTATAATCTTTACCTCCATCGGCCGCCTCAGTTACGGCTTCGATATTTTCTCCGTTCAGCTGCCATCGGAACTCAATGACTCTCTTACTGATCGGAGTTTCTCCGAGCAACGCCTCACCGACGGCATTTCCGTCAATTTTAACGGTAATTTTGTTGACGATGATCAGACCCTTGTATACATTTCAGAGAGAACCGGATCTGCTCGGATTTTCATGACTCGCCCCGGAAACTCCCATCCCGAACAACTCCACTCCCCACCGGAAAGCCTCTTTCACGACCGGCCTTGCATTAAAAACGAGCGTCTTTACTTCACCTCAGCTCATGAGCCGCCGGAGAAGCCACTGAGGAGCTGGTCAGCGCTGTACTCCACGGAGCTCGATATGAAGAAAACTGTACGGTTAACACCCTACGGTTCTGTGGATTTCAGCCCCGCCGTTTCTGAATCTGGAAAGCTTATCGCCGTCGCTTCTTACGGAGGTCGGCCCTGGGGCGGTGATTTTCGTGATCTTCAAACCGATATTGTTGTTTTTCCGGAATCCGATCCGACGAAGCAGATTCTGGTGTCCCAGCACGGCGGTTGGCCTACCTTTTCAGGCGACTCGACGCTGTATTTCCACCGCCAAGCGGACGACGGATGGTGGAGCATTTTCAGAGCTGACTTGCCGGAGAATCTTGCATCCTCTGATTCTGCACTCGCCCCAATTCGTGTCACTCCACCAGGTCTCCATTGTTTCACTCCTGCGGCGGCGCATAATAGCAACAGAATCGTGGTGGCGACACGGCGGAAGGGGAAGAAGTATCGCCATGTCGAGATTTTCGACGTTGAATCGCGGAAGTTCTGTCCTGTAACAGAGCTGTTGAACCCTAATTTCCACCATTACAATCCTTTTGTTTCTCCCAATGGTAATCTCCTCGGTTACCATCGGTTCAGGGGAGAGGACGCCGCCGGTGAGACGACGATTCCCCACATCCAACCAGTGGTTAGTCCAATTCCAGGGCTTCGTATGCTCAGGCTAAACGGCTCGTTCCCTTCCTTTTCTCGTTCCGGTGATCTCATCGCTTTCAACCCTGATTTTGCGGGTCTCAGAATCGTCCGATCAGATTGCTCGAAAAGGTGGACGTTGTTTGAGGACCGCACAGCATTTCACAACTCATGGAGCCCTGCTGATAACAACGTGATCTTCACCTCCATTGGACCTATCTTCGAGACTGTGAGAACACCTGTACAGATTGCTCGAGTCACCTTTGATCCCTCGCATTTATCAGACGATCGGGATAGCATCGCCGTGGATATCAAAATCCTGACGAAAGATGACACCGGCAACAACGCCTTCCCTGCTTCCTCACCCGACGGCAAATTGGTGGTTTTCCGGTCGGGCCGATCCGGGCACAAGAATCTGTACGTGGTGGATGCAATCAATGGTGAGTTTGAGGGTGGAATTCGTCGATTGACGGAAGGGCCATGGATTGACACGATGCCGAACTGGTCGCCGGATGGGGAGTTGATCGCGTTCTCTTCGAATCGGCACAACCCGGACAATGTGGAAGCGTTTGGGTTATACTTGATGAAGCCAGATGGAGGTGGCGTTCGGAGAGTGAAAGTGGCTGGGTTGGATGAAGAGAAAGAGAGGTTGAACCATGTGTGCTTCAGCGCCGATAGAGAGTGGCTGGTTTTCACGGCGAATTTGGGCGGAGTTACGGCGGAGCCGGTGGCGCACCCGAACCAGTTCCAGCCGTATGGGGACTTGTACGTGGTGAGGTTGGATGGGAGTGGACTGCAGAGGCTGACGTGGAATGGGTATGAGAATGGGACGCCAGCTTGGCATGAACTCAACTTTGGTAGATTGTCGTTGCGAGGTGGGAATGGAGAGGATAAGTTGAAGGGTCAATTCGATGAACCTTTGTGGATCCACTCTTGATTTTTGACCTTCTCATTAACAATATGCTTTTCTCTCAATAAATCCAGAATACAGTTCCATTTTGTTCAACTTGTATCATCATTTGTAATTTTTTTTTTTTGTCATGATAATATGTTGATTATCGATTATTTTGAAATTTTAAAATAAATAAGGAGAAGGAATATTGTACCTGCCATTCTATATATTTCATTAAAGTATATATTTCATTTATAAATCAAATTATAATATCTTTTAAATAATATGATTAATATCTTATATTTAATATCTTATATTAAAACATATTAATTATACTGATAAATACCTATATTTCAATTATAAAAGTAATACATTATGAGTGTAACTAATATTTTCAAAAATATGCGAGTAATATATTATCAGTATATAATTAATATGAAACTAATAATACATTTGAGGTGTAAATATTGGGATATATAAATTTTTATCATAAATAAATTCTAAATTTACCCCATTGGTCATCTAATTATTGTATATTAAACGACATATACCTTTCTTTTTGTTATTTAATTTAATAGTTTTATTCAAAAAATCTTAATAATGTTGGTTTAGGAAATTATGAGTCAGTGGACATTTATTTACAGGCTATTGTGTAAGTCAAATATATTGGACTATTACACATTATGTTACAATTTTTTTTTTATTTCAAATTAATTAATACAAGTCATATATATCAAGTGACAATTTACATCAAATATAATAGAAATGTAACAGAAAGTTCTGAACTTAACTCCATACATTATCTCAAACAAGTTGAAGAAATTTCATAAATTATCAAGATGTTATATTTGCTAACTCGATTTAAATAATATAATTATTAAATGTATTTTTAAATTTTTAAATAAAATATAAAAAAATAAAGAGTGAACATATATGAGTTCTAAACTATGAACTAATGATTATTGTTTGCATACACAAATTAATGGACTCGTCTATAAACTCTCGCATACAAAAATATATACATATGGTAATAGAATTTAATTGAGGTATAACTAGTTAGAAACGATACAGTTTCAAAACTTCAAGACAAAAATTAATTGTTCCATCGAATTTAATTTGATCAGAAAGGTTACCAAAAAATAATTTAGTTTGCAAGATGAAAAAAATTATGAATCTTGAAATGCAATTAAAGAAAAAACCCGAAAGCTTTAAGGTGAAAAAAAATTGGTGAGAAAGAATTGGTTTAAATTGTAAAGTGTTAAAAAAAACATTCTTCAAGTTTTCTTATTTTGTTATTTTATTTTTACCCATAAAAATATCATTAAAACCTAAACTCAAAAAGTATTACTAACCGTATGTCGGTATCCAATATTTATGTCCAATCATATTATATATATATATATATATATTTATTTATTTAAAATGTATTTTACCTTTTACTTTAGAATATCTACTTTATTAAAGTTTAATATATATTATTGTATTCGGATTTGAGTTGTCCCAAGCAGGGAAATGTGGCAGACCAAGAGAGGCCAAGTCAGGAACCCGGCCAGTGGATTGCACCGGCCAGAACCTCTCTCTGGAGGTTTGAGCCCGAATAGGCATCAAGGCTCGGATCCAACACCCATATTTCCTTCACAATTTCGACAGCTCTGTAAGTTTATTTCACAAAGAGTCATTCCAACCTAAGAGAAACAAATACAAGATCAAATTAAATTAAATGCGATTTCATCATATTGTGATCTCTAAAATTAAACTAATCGAAGATTTTGTAATCTTTAGGCTATGATATAAATAGGGCCTCAATATTTTAAAAAATGATTTGAAATAGTTATTTCTCTCATTTCAAAATAATAAAAATTTGTTCTTGACCCATTATAATTGTCGTCTTTTGAACCATAACTTTGTGTTTTTATTTGTTTTCTAACTCTATGTCACTCGATTCATATTTGATTAATTTGATGATTGACTCGATTTGTTACCTTCAATTTTTGCCTGAAAACATATATTTTGATTAAACATATTTAATCATTTTTTTATTTTATAAGTAATTTTTAATAACAAATGGCAAACGTAGGATAAAACATAAGGGTGTTCACTCAAAAATGCAAAAATAAAATACAAATGACTTATTATATTGTTACGATAATATGTATGGATTTTTTGAATTATATTTTTATGATCTAATTTTGTTAGACAAACTAATCTATAATCTACAATTCATAATATATACTATATAATTGTTTAAAAATGAGTTTTGTTCGATGTTAGTGGTGTTTCATCATATATGAATTCTTGTGAGGATATTATCTTATGGCAGGCTTTTCTAATTGTGAATTTTTTCGATCATTAATAAAAATTACAATTACTTTTCCTCTGAAAAACATGAATATAATTTACTTTTCTTATTTATTTATTTATTTATTCTGGGAAATAATACAATTTCTGATATTAGTAGTTCATTGTCATCCCCACCCACCCCTACCCCTCCGTCTCTCTCTCTCTCTCGAACAAATACTCAAATCACAAACCCTAGGTAACACAAATCGTTGCATATATCGCTGCCCACTAATTACCAGCTAATTTCATAATTTACGGTCTAGAAACTCTAGATTCATTGTCTTTTCTTGTCCCTTTTTGTGCCATCTGATTTGGGATTGAAAGGAAATGGATGATAGTTGCGCCGTTTGTGCTGAAAGCTTGGAGTGGGTGGCGTACGGTGCTTGCGGCCACAAGGATGTTTGCTCCACTTGCGTCGCTCGCCTCCGATTTATCTGTGATGATCGTCGCTGCTGTATTTGCAAGACCGAAACCGACATCGTTTTTGTTACCAAGGTTCGTTCCTTGTACTCTCCTGATTCAATCCATCTGTTTGATCTTGCCTACCCATGCGAAAGACTTAGTTAATTGGGTTTACTAGATTAAATCTTGTGATTTGGAGCTTTTTTTGTGAAGTTAAATTGGATGTGGATGCACTTTAGTTGGTGGTTACAAACTTTTGTACTGCGCATTGATACTAGTCGTAAATTAATTTAAATGTTGTGGCTCAGGCTATGGGAGATTATACGAAGACTATTAGTGACTTCAAGATATTTCCATCTGATGTGAAAGAAGGGAGAGTGGGTCAGTACTGGTATCATGAAGATACACAGGCCATGTTTGATGATTTGGATCATTACAAGATGATCAAAGCCATGTGCAGGCTTTCTTGCGGTGAGTGTGATAAAATGGAGGACCAGCCGGATGATGGTTCCAGGAAACGGGTAAAGTTTAGGAACATTGAGCAGCTAAAGGGTCATTTATTCCACAAACATAGGCTGCTCATGTGCAGCTTGTGCTTGGAAGGAAGAAAGGTGCGACATAAGTTCCTGATTTTCCTTACTTGTCTAATTCTTCTTTTACTTTTTAGTTTCATTGATCATAGGTATGTATCATTAATTTTACTATTTCGAGTTGTGTAGATTTGCGAGTCCTTTGTAATAAGGTTTAGATGCAAATATACTATTGACACACGTACTGATAGTCACTATGTTATGAATGTTATGTGCTTATTAATATTTGATTTCGGACATTGATATATTTGAAAATAAACAGAATGGATCGGTGAAGCTTAGTAGTGCTGAAGGATGTGTACACAAACTGCCTGTTACTTGTGAATTGAGAATTGTTTTTCTTCTGAAATGCACATTTTTGGGTTCACGTAGTAGAATTTGGCAGATAACGGCCAGTTGCTTGTTGACAAGTTTGGGACTTGGTTTGCCTGTTGTAATGTGAGGATACAGTTCCTTGTACAATGACTTATCCACATTCCACCATATCAGTTATCTGGTGAGATAGGTGTTTCTAGTATTGACAAGTTAACCCTTTATCCAAATTCCATGCTGCAGAAGTTATGGCTCAAAATATCACTTTCGGTTCATAGACATTATAAAGGCAAATATGGATTTCTTTGAAAGTGATTCTATAGTTGCAGTGTTGTGGATCTGTGGCATGTCTCTGTTAATTTTGTCATTGAAAAAGCTATTTATCTAAATTGAAGATGGTTATAACTTATAAGTGTATGGCTGAGGTATAAATAATGAGATCTGTCATAGGAGTGGAACTAGTTGCTGGTTTAGTTGTGTTTGCTTTTCTTGTTTCCATATGGATGAGCTAGTTAATGAAGGGATTCCTGGTTTGGTTGTATGTGTTTGTTGGCTAATTAATGCAGTATGAATTTAATCCAAAAAATGGAAAAAAAAAAGCCCTCCAATGGGTTACAATCTTATTCTGCAACAAATAGTTATTAGTTGATGCAACAGCCTGATTGGATGCTCTTGGCTTCTCAGGTTTTCATTTGTGAGCAAAAGCTGTATACAAGATCACAGTTGAGCCAGCATATAAATACTGGTGACTCGGAGGTGGATGGAACTGAAAGTGAAAGAGGTGGCTTCATGGGGCATCCCTTGTGTGAATTTTGCCAAACACCATTTTATGGGGACAATGAGCTTTATACACACATGTCAACCGAACATTATACTTGTCATATGTGTCAAAGGTAACCTTCTTATTATTTTGTCAAAAATACGATACGACCCAAATGACATGCATATGCAACACAGTAATGTTTCCTGTTACGTGCAGGCAGCATCCAGGACAATATGAATACTACAAGAATTATGATGACTTGGAGGTAGATCATCAATTGGTTGATGATATTTAAGTTTCATTCACAGTTTTCCTTATAATGCTAACCGACTAATTTCTTTAGATGCACTTTCGCCGAGATCATTTCCTTTGTGAGGATGATGGTTGTCTTGCCAAAAAGTTCATTGTCTTCCAATCTGAAGCTGAAATAAAGGTTATTGGTGCTTGTTATGAAAAGGGACTTTGTTCTGTGTCCAATTTTTTCCTGGTTGCTTATTTTCTTTTTTTGCTTGCTTATGTTTTAGAGGCATAATGCTTTGGAGCATGGAGGGCGTATGTCCCGTTCACAGCGCAGTGCTGCTCTTCAGGCAATTTTCTCCAACTCTGATCCATACAAGTTGCTTTGTCGTTTGAGCGTTTTTTCTTGGCAGGTCTTGTTTTAGGTCAAGCGGAGTGGGTTGGGTGGGGTGGTTTGGGAAGGATAAAGGTTATCCATGCTCAGTTATAGCCTTATAGGCAATCCCTCTTGTTTGGTATCACCATTTCTGTTTATTGACCTGTTCGCTTGATAACATTTAAATGTTTTCATATGCTCTGTAATTTGTGTAGATACCTACCAGTTTCCGATACAGAAGAATTAGTGAACAAGAGAATCGTCGTGGAAGAGGGCGTACCTTTCGGCGGGATCCTGCAGATAATGAACTTTCTTTGGCCATCCAAGCAAGTCTTGAGACAGCGAGTGCTGCATCATCTAATACTCGGGGGCTCCCTGTTCATGGAGAAATTGCTGATGTTGATTCACTTATTCCACCTCTGGAATCTATAGGTGCCACAGACTCTGAGCCGTCTGCAAGATACCGACAAGCCGTGTCTCAAAGTTCAATGAGTGGAACACTTGGGGACTCCGCCTTTCCTCCCCTTCCTGTGGTCCCTGGAATCAGCCAACAGAATTCTCATCAAGATTCTCTTCCTAAGAAAACTATGGCTGCACATCTCCGCCGCCAGAACAATAAAAAGGTGAATGCCTCAAGCTCAGCTCCTGCTTGGCCAGCAGCTAATCGTACACCTGCACAGCCAGTTGTTAACTCTCAGGCTTGGCCTTCAATAAATGTTGTCTCTGGATCAGCATCTAGTTCTGGACAGAGCAGACCCTTCCTCCAAGCTGGACATTCAACTTCTGCTCAGATTCGCCCGCCATCAGTTGCTACTTCATCTTTTGCTGGTTCTTTAATGTCATCTAGGGCTTCTGCAAGCACCAATCGTCTCAGTCATTCTTCATCAGCCCCTAATCTTTCTGAACATGAATCTTTTGCTCCAAGTACTGATTTTCCTCCAGTTTCAGCTGTTGCACAGTCACGCAAGTCAATAGCAGCCGACCCAGCGCTTGGGAAGGTAGAAGATGTTCAAACAGCAAACAAATCTCTGGTGGAGAAAATGCGTATTGCTCTAGGGTACGATGAAGAGAAGTTCACTGCTTTTAAAGACATATCTGGTGAATACCGCAAGGGTTCAATGGATGCCGCGACCTACATAGAATGTGTAGATCAGTTTGGTTTGTCTCATCTTGTTGTTGAGTTGGCTAGACTCCTGCCTAATGCTCAGAAGCAGAGAGAGCTGATGGAAGCATATGATCTTCATATGGCATACAATGCTTCTAGAGAGAATGGCTCAAGTAACGGCATAAAAGATGGTAATAACTCCAGAAAGGGCAAAGGCAAAGGCAAGTTTGTAGATTCTGTCAATGGCACCGTTCAAAACAATTTAGCTAATAACGTTTTAAGCACTGTAAGAGAACTACAGTCAAGCTACAAAGGTTCAGAAGAAGAGGTTGAAGTGTTGTCAAGGGATGGATATCGAAGTGCTAAAGGAAAATCAAAAGTTAAGGCTGGTGATTCGCTTGTGGAATCAAGTGGACCTGTTGAGTCTACAAAACCAAAAGGCGAGATTGAGTCATTATCTACTGGTGGTGGTGGTGCCAATCAAAACCAAAGTAATGGTGATGGAAAAGGTAAGCAACGGAAGAAAACATCAAAGTTTCATAGAGTGCGCCTTGGTGATGGCTCCATTGAAGCACTGTTAAATCACAGAAGTACTGACCCGGATCCAGACCCCGGTCCAAATCTTGAGGAAACTCATAGTGGAAGTTTGCCTGTTCGTGGTGTGTGGAAAAACAGTGGAGGTCAGAAGCTATTGTCAATCAAGTCTAGAGGGCCTAAAAACTGAGATCGAGACTTTCCAGAAGATGGGATTATTATTTGGTCATGATTGTTCCAGGCAAGCTTTATCCCAAGTTGAAATGGCTTTTGGGGAACATCTCTGTTTATTTTAGGGAGAGAGGTTTTTGCCTAGAGCAGTTTTTTGTACGATGCTTTGAATGAAGTTTGGATTTGGATCTCATCGTCATGTCATGTTTTGCAGAACATTTTGAGGTAGGGGGAAGCTCCAATGTTGCTTCCCTCGTATATACATCATCTCTCAATTTTGAGGTTTGTTCCTATAATTTAAGGATCTTTGAATCATCTGTATGTATGCAACTCCAATTGCACTCATTATGCCATCTTATGTTTCAAATAATTCAATTGAGTGCTGGAAATGAAAGAATAAGCTGTTTAAAAGTTAGAGAAGGTTGACAAACATTATGCTTTACCTTTATATGCAAAGTTTGCACAGTTGTTCTTCATACTTCACAGTTTTGAATATATTGAATTCTTACGATCTATTCATGTTTTGAATTGTATTTATTCACTCATTTATCAAATAGAAATAGATCAAACCGAACTATCAGCACTTCGGTTTGAATATGTTTAGCATTGCTCGATTTCATTTGAAACAGAACTGTTAAAAAATCAACTTTGTTGGTTTGGTTAAAAATATCTGGTCTGGACCAAACTAACCGAACCATGAACAAATATTACGAATATTTGATCATAAACTAACTGTCCGACAAATATTCAGAGAACCTATGTTGCAAGCTCAAAACATTAAAAATAATATAAGTGTCGTTACTTCCTACAATATCCAATACCACAAGACACATTATTCAGTAGAATGTACAAAGGCAATGACAAAGTACACATCATTTGTTTATTTACATGAATTGAGTGCCACAAAGTGGTGTGTTACGATAAGTATTAGCAAAGAGAAACTTGATTATCATCACTACCAAAGGTTTTCTCACTGCTGTAGCACATGTAGAGGAACCCATCCTCATCCTTAAATGAATTGTAAACGGATTCAATCAAGCTCGCTGCCAAGAAAGAAAAGAAATGACAAGAAGAAAGCATCAACGGCCCTGTAGGGATATTTCATGAAACAAAGAGACGCGTTGATAGATCTTTACTTGTTTGTGGTAGGGTATCCTTAACAAATACAAAGAGAGCTGTCCCAGGTGCCAGATGGAGCCTCCCACTCAGGATGTGGATAAATTGGCCAACAGACATGTCACGAGGTACCAGGAATCTGTTTGCACCACATTATGAAGTGGATAAGCAACTTTATGGATTGTTAATGAATATATATGGAAAACAAAGAAAACCAATTTTCATATATTGCCTCATGACGAACCCTATAAGTGTTACTCGAAAGCTCCATAGACTCTCTTTGAATGTATTAAAAAGAAATCAACTCTCATTAGTCAAGATAATTCTCAAGTAACTCGTGATTGTTGAGGCATTGAGTCCACATAGTCTAATTCTAAATAAACAATCAAATAGAATTTTGGTTGGTGTAATATTATACATGTACATCTGTAGTCATGTTACCTACATATATCAGGATAACTACTATAGTGTCAAAAACATGAAATCATAAATCCTCTACTTATCAAGAACGCAAGGTAAATTTTTATGGAATTTTTTTACCCTGCTGATAAATTGGATTTCATTGCAAACAAGAAAAAGAAAAAAAAAAAAAAAAACTTACTTCCTCTTCTCCATATCAGGTAGGTCAGACTTTGTATACCTTTCAGCAACAACCTACAATAATCCCATCAAGTAAATAATAACATGGCAAAGTCTGCCACAAGCTACACAAACTGGTAACTAGCATTCGAAAACTCCATTTTATCCAGTTATAAGAAGAATTTATGCAACCAAGAAAGACCAATCTCCATCGACAGAGTGATGGAGGATGAAATATTTGAGTCAAGTACTTGAGCAATTTTTTTTAAGATATCACTTTTTTTTTTTTTTAATAATCTTACAGCAAATCGAATTTTATTCACAAAACGAATTTTGAATGCACCTCTAATATAAACCTTCCAAGAAATGTGAATAATACTGATATTACATGGGAATAGTAATGTTACTTTCCAACCTTTCCAATTTTGAATATGAATAGAAAAGTGAGTGAATTACATGACAGTTCATCCTGATAAAAAATAACCATTTCCGTTCTACCTAAGATCAATAAAACATACAGAGCCTACATGTATCAGAACTCCTTCTATAAGCTAGGTGTTTTAAGGAGTTGCGAAACCAATGAGACGACTTTGATAGGCACCTTTACCTCAAGATAGGTGCAAAAGATTCCAATTTTCTTAATATCTAATATATACTGCTTCCATTTCCTTCTCCCCTTTCTCCTAAAACTTAGAGCAATCGAGCTAAAATCAACATGATGTTACATACACATATACACAACTTTATAATCAATTTCTCATGGTGAGGGTTCAGGCACCGGTTATATAGTTTCAAAGACACGTCTAGAGCTTCAGAAAGAGAATCAACAAAGTGAACTAAAAAATATAGAAAGAATTTATATAGTAAACTGCAACAGCTGTTAATTAGTTAACTTAATCAAGTTTTCTAATATGACAACATCATCAAACTTTTCGAAGACTTACAGGGACTCGATCGGGATACTTGGCGATGATCTCTTGTGATTCATCAACTCTTTCCTCTGTAAATTGAAACAAAAAAAAAAAAGCAACTATAATAATTGTGCCTTAAAAAGAGGCATTAGTGATTTGCCCTAAAGGAAAAGAGGAGAAAACACGCACCGAAAGAAAATTGCTCCTTAAAAGATTGAGTCTTTGCCTTTCCCATCTGCAAATGTTCCTCCGATTACAATCGCAGCTACCACCGCTAGATTGCTCAATAGAGAGATTGGGAGAGTAAATGGATAAAATCTTGATTTTAAAATTGGATTGAATCATTGAAATATAAATAACAATTACGTATCATCTCGGCAGTCCATTCATATATAATAAATAATCTTAATATAAAAAAATATTCAAAAGTGCGGGGATAGCTCAGTTGGGAGAGCGTCAGACTGAAGATCTGAAGGTCGCGTGTTCGATCCACGCTCACCGCATATTCATAATTTTTGAAATAATTTTATTTTTTTCATAATTTTTGCTTCGAAGTATTTTTAAAATACACGCTCACCGCATATTCATAATTTTTGAAATAATTTTATTTTTTTCATAATTTTTGCTTCGAAGTATTTTTAAAATAATTTTATTTGCTTTCAAATATTTATAAAATAGTGTTTTATTTTATTTTTGCTTTGAAATAATAATTTTATTTTTTTCATAATTTCTGCTTCGAAGTATTTTTAAAATAATTTTATTTGCTTTCAAATATTTATAAAATAATGTTTTATTTTATTTTTGCTTTGAAATATATATTAAATACTTTTATTTTGCTTTCATATTCTTTCAAATATTTATGAAATATTTTATTTTGCTTTGAAATAAATTTGACGTTGGCACATCCTAAAACCCCTGCTCCTCTATTCTCTACCTTGTCGGAAAAGGTCTTACCAGCGCCGCAATGACGACGGCGCCAACGAGGCAGTGGCAGCTCCGCCGCGGACAGTATCTCGGAGAAATCTCAGCCCTCTGTTTTCTACATCTTCCCTTTCACTTCTCCTCTCGCCCTCTCCTCCTCGCTGGTTTTTCTCCTATCTACGCACTTACAGTTTTATTGTTTTGTTGCCAATCTTATGGTCAATTCATATGTACACAGGAACTGGTTCACAAATACTGGTGTATGATTTGGTGAGTGGAAAGATAATAAAGTCGTTTCAAGTCTTTGAAGGGATTCGCGTTCATGGGATCTCTTTGGAGAATTCTCACAAACAGTTGGCTGGCTCTGCTCTTGCTTTCCGTGTTTGCATCTATGGAGAAAGGAGAGTCAAACTTTTCAGCTTGCAGATTGAATCAGACAGTCGATGGGGTCCTTCTCTGCATATGGAATTGGCTCTTTGTCATTCGCTGCCGAGGTTTGGCCATTGGGTTTTGGACGTTTGCTTCTTAAAGGTGTGATTTTTTTCAATATCACTTATGTTCAATTAGCTTATTACATATATTTACGTTGGTTTTTTCAGGATTTAGTTTGGAGTTGGAGTGAGTTTTTATTTTTTTCTTTTGTTCTGTAGTAGGATGGTGCAATTGTAAGTAAGGACGCTTGCTACCTTGCCGTTGGATGCACTGATAATTCTGTATACTTCTGGGATATTTTGAGGTGCAATATGTTTTCTGAAGTTAAATGCACAGGTAGATGTCACTCGTATAACATTGCTTTCGTCTTTGAATTATGATTTTATACATTGATGTGTGATAAAGATGGGGTATGAGAACATTCAAGGACTGCTTTTGCATGTTGAATATTGGATTAAGAGACAAAAATGTTGTACCTTTGAGATTTCTATCCCATATTTGATCAGTTTAAGATCTAAGTGCCATTTTGGTACTTATTATTGTTCGAGTTTTTCCTACTAATTTTGCATTTGAATATTCCAGATTTTTTTTTTATATATTGAGGCGACTAGTTTTTTCATTTGATGTGCTAGAATTATGCCTTTAGCATTCTGTTACCTAAATTTACTGGTATTTTACCATACTCTTGATCTGCAATGTGCTATCTGTAGAGAAGTGCCTGTTGTACTCCATGAAGATGTCGGGAAGTGAGATTGACTCTCTCCGGATTGCCTCGGGTACTATCTTCAATGAGGTAACTTAAAGACATTCTTATTGTTGATTTTTTCCCTTCTCAGCATCCACTTTTTCTTCTCTACTCGCTCACTCACTTGCTCTGTGTGGCGGTCAAAGCTATTTCTCTTTGTTCACTTAGCAGTATTCTTGTACTTATACATCCTTTTCCTTATTTTATTCTTGTGGCTGCTATAAATGTGTAATTGAATGTCTGATGTCCTTGCATTCATCCAATATTTTTCATGCCAATTTGTTAGGATCTCTATATATAAAAGTATGACGGTGAGAAAATGTGGCACAACCACAATGATCCTCGAAATTATTCATATATTTTAATTTTGTTTAAAATTTAAAAAATTTAATTGAAAACAAATAAAAAGGGAAAAAGTTACAATAAAGGTGAGCTTATTGAAAGGATAATCAAACTTTCCAAACCTGTTAATGAATTATATAATTATGCAAACATGTGTTTTACATACTCTATGGAATTGTTTGGGAAACTATGATTTGCTCTTTTTTTGCTACAATTGAAAAGAAAATTTAAGGATCATTGTTGACTTTAACATTGAAAATTTGCACAAAAAATAATAAAAAAGAAAAAGTTAGAAAACTGTTGAGCCGATTGAATAAAATTACAAATAAAAAAGAAAACATTGATTTTGAATGATATATAAATTTTGCATATAACAAATAATATATCAATATTAATTTAAAATTTAATTTAATATAATAATTAATGTAATATTGCAAATAATTTTTTAAAATCATATAAACTAGTATTTTTAAATCATATCATATTTCTATTCAAGATTTATATATAATTTTTCAAGATTTGCATACTCGGGTATTACACTAGTAGTAATTAAAATAATGTTTGTAGGAATACCAAAAGGTTAAATCATGAAATGCATGCTCTGGAGTTTAAACATGCAAATTATCTTGATAACTTCAAATGGAGTTTTATAATACAAGAAGACTTAGCTTTCATCCTTTATATTGAGACATTGTTGTAAAACTTAATTCCAAGTGGTAATTAGAATTGTCATGTAGACATTGAATGATTGTGGATAATACACACATGTATGCATAGTATTTGCTTTATTCATCTGTGCCCCTGACTAAGTCTTCTTGTTCCACTTGTAGTGTGTCTGCATGTCCATATCGTATGACATTGGTGCCTGTGCTTTCAATTTATTAAGTCCTCTACTGCATAGCTACATATTGCCATTATTCATTGCTGTGACCACAGGAATATCATGGCATAAAAGTTTCTTATTTGAAGTTTTCTGTGTGAAATACAAAACTTGATGAAGCTGGGAAACCTCTCTGGTTTTTCGCAGATAGTTGTCTGGAAAGTGGTAATTCAGAATCATGCTACAATTAATGACCATGTACATTTGATTAGAGATGAGGGCCTCGTTTTTCCTGGTCCCAAGTACAGGGATGTTTTTTTAAGTAGGCTTGTAGGGCATGAAGGTTCAATTTTTCGTATTGCATGGTTCGCTGATGGAATGGAGCTTGTTTCTGTTTCGGATGACCGCAGGTAGATAATATTTTATTATTGAGCCTTTTTTTCCTTTTCTTTTCTTTTCTTTTCTTTTCTTCCTATCTCACTAGGCAATCTATCCAAACATCACTCATGTGATAACTCTTTTTGGTATGCCATTTCTTGATTAGTGCAGCGCTCGCATTTGGAAAGTTCAGGCAGAGAAAGAAATTTCATGCAGCACTATGCAAGATGGGGTCAATTACTTAGCTGGCCCTGTTCTATTTGGCCACAATGCTAGGATTTGGGACTGCTGTATATTTGACTCTGTAAGCTATTCATGATTTTTCTATATATATATATATATAGCAGTGTGAGTATTTAACAACTTGAGCATTTTGGGATGTAGTGAGCTTGTATTAACCCCAAGCTCCTATTCCAATTTTTGTTCTTCATTTTTTTAATTTTTTTCTAAATCTGGGGCTGGTATGCATATCAAATCAATCTTCTCAAATGGATGGCTATTACTTCCAAATGCATTAGGGTGGGCTAGGTTAGTTTATGGGGAATGGGAATGTAGGACAGTATATACCTAGCATCATCCCCAAACCTTTTTACATTTGTACTTTCTAAAAATATCTGGAAAGTTGAGTTAAATTTGTTGCTCGTCTAGCAGAGCCTGACGCAAAAACTGGCAAGTGAAGCTCTTAGTTTAAGATTTTTTGGCTTTGCTCCCATGTATCAGTTTGTTTTCTAAATGTATTTGGATGTAGTATTAAGGTATGTTTTTCATGCTTTTAAAAATGACCATCGATGAATATGTGTTACTCATTAGTATTGTTGTTGTTGTTGTTTGTGAGTATTTTTTTTTTTTTGTGAAAATGTGGCTTCCTCAAAGTGAAAGCGCTATTGGTAAGAATCTTGTCTTGTGTTCTAGAAATAACTTATTGTAGTGATTGTCTTTGCTTGATGTAGCCTTTGGAATGATCTAAAAGTTGCCTTCTTTATTGATATAAGATTAATCTCGGAGTTCCTATACTTTTAGTAGTTGAGAGTCTTGGTTGGCTGGTGTCTGGTGGTCATACTGCCAGTGATAGCATTGTGTTCCAGTTTCCTGACAGATTTAATTGAGCAATCATAGTTCAGAAACTGTTCCTCATTCCCAATCATTTCAAATTTGTCTGAGGTTTTTCTTGTTATCCGTTTGAAGGCTATGTATGATATCATACATTCTACAGAACAAATTGTTATCTTTTGCTCAAGTAATGCAAGTATTGTTATTCTGCCTTTGACTTAATATATTGTCTTATCAAACTGCTCAGTTAATCATCACCGCCGGTGAAGACTGTACATGCCGTGTTTGGGATCATGATGGCAGAGAACTTTATGAGATCAAGGAGCACATGTAAGTTGCAAAAATTTCACCAAGTTGTGGCTGTTGCAGATATCTATTCATGGTTTCTTCTACTTGTTCTTCTTTTACATATGTTCCATTTGCGAAATGAAGTCTTAAAAACATTTAAGAAAAGAACTTCATGTTTGAATTCATTTGGTGAGATATCAAGCATGAAGCTTCATGCTCTTCAACATTGTAGTACATGCATGCATGTGATTTGGTGATTTGTTTTGTCAGTCTCTCTTTTTTCTTATGATGTAGTGAAAGCTCTCTTGGTGCTTGGTCACCTAATACTTTAGTTGATCTCACACTTAAATTTTACTATTTTGACCTTCTACAGTGGGAGAGGAGTATGGCGATGTTTGTATGATCCCAGCTCTTCACTTCTTGTTACTGCTGGTTTCGATTCTGCGATAAAGATTCACCAGCTTCATATATCTGCTAAGGGATCTGAAAAATCGGCTGCATCAGAGGATTCAAGTGACAGAAAAGAAGTCTTTTCTCTTTCCATACCCAATTCATCAGGGAATGGTGGACTCACGGACAGGTATCTATGTGTTGAGTTCATAAATTTTCATGCATTTAAGCTTTCAAATGCAATCAAAATACTAAAAGAAGGATGATATTTATTGAAACTCTTTATGTTGTTTCTTTTTCCTTCTGTTTACCTGTATATTTGGGACTTCGTAAAGTATTTTCTCAGTCTACCTTTTTATTTATTTCTTTTATACTGCTTCTCTACTCTTTCATATTGCATCAGCTACTAACCTCTGAAATACTTTTGCAGCAAAAGTGAATATGTTCGCTGTTTGAATTTCTCACGTGAAGATTCACTTTATGTAGCTACCAACAATGGTTATCTATACCATGCTTGTCTATCTAATGACAAGGCTGTTAAATGGACTGAACTTGCTCGAATCAGTGAGGAATCTCCAATCATCTGTATGGACATATTGTCAAATTATTCTGATCCCTCAGGCAGATTTGAAGATTGGGTTGCTCTTGGAGACGGTAGAGGGAGAATGACAATTGTCCTAGTGGTTAAAACTGGTTGGAACCTGAAAGTTAAATTTACTCTTACTTGGCCAGCTGAAAAAGAGAGGCATCTCCTAGGCACTTATTGGTGCAAGTCTCTAGAAACTAGGTAATGGATAGTTTTGCTTAAAGCAGAATTGTCTGTCAACCAAAAGTATTTATGCTGATATTTCAATATCAATTTTCAAACATTAAGGTTATTCAATTACAAGTACAATTATAGCAGTTGAAATAATTACCGGAGAGTAGCCTACACATTAAAGTTTTTTTAGCTGGTTGCTGGGTAAGCGGGTTGTCGTGCATTAAGATACTAAAGATAGTTGCATATAAATTATTTAAAAAAAAAAATCCTTTTACCCCACTTGCAGTATGACAAATTAACTGTATAAGAGATAGGTTCTTTAAAGCTATCCGTATGTTGTGATTTCACCACCATACAACTCATGGCTTCACTTTTAAAAGAACTTGTATATTCTTTTTGTACAACTCAATATAATGAAAATGATTACAAAAAAAAAAAGAAACCGGTTAATTCATGTATGTAGGTCCATCTTCACTGCTGATCCTGCGGGTAGATTGAAGCTATGGAAGCTATACCAGAATTTGCCTTCGCCTTCTTCTATAGTTGGTAGAGGATGTTATGAAGCATCCTTAATTGCAGAATATGCCTCATGCTTTGGACTGAGAATAATGTGTCTGGATGCTTC
Organism: Scutellaria barbata; assembly: GCA_028654395.1. Taxonomy (NCBI): domain Eukaryota; kingdom Viridiplantae; phylum Streptophyta; class Magnoliopsida; order Lamiales; family Lamiaceae; genus Scutellaria; species Scutellaria barbata. The sequence goes on from CM053649.1 coordinate 25,715,014, forward strand.
CTTTGATGAAGAGGTGAACATCTTTATCATCCCTCCCAGTTTTTGTGTGTGTGTGAGCGCGCATGTGTGTGTTTTGGGATATTATGCTCATATTATAGAAAGGTCCTGCTCAATAAAAAACTGGAAAACATCTTTTGGAGGCAGACATGATGCAATGTATTTCTCTTTCTAGTACTCTGAAGTACCTAATCAATTTTTTTTTTTAAACTGCACGTCAATTATGAATTCCCCCCCCCCCCCCCCCGCCCTGTTTATTTACCACTTGTCAGTAAAAGGATTGGTGTTGGTTGATTACATTGCTGGGAGTCCTTTTTTTCTGTCTAATTAACAAGGTGGATTTGTCATCATTCCCTTTGTTTTGCTCGAAAAAAATAGTATCTTTATTATCTGTTGCAGTTATTTACTTGGGGTTAATGAAGTTCATGACACCACATTAAAATCCTAAGAAGATTTTCAGTATCTTCTGGAGATTAACCACCATCTGATCTCAACTTTACTCTACATGCTACTCTGTACAGTTGCTAGTATGCGGGGATATTCGCGGGAATCTGCTACTATTTTCTTTGCCAAGATGCCTGCTCTGCAGTACTTCTGTTGCTGCAGAAGTGAAAGCATCTCCAACGAATTATTTCAAAGGTGCTCATGGAGTATCAAGTGTCAACAGTGTTTCTATTTCAAGTCCATCTGCTGATCAAGTTGATATATGCTCGGTATGATCAGATTCTTGAAGTTCTGAATACGATATTCACCAATCAATATACATTCACTTCTTTAGTAATGCTGAAAAACAAATAATTAACTGTAGTAAAAGCATCATGTACACATAAAGAGAAAATTATGCTGCTCTTAACTGTAAGGTATCAAAATACTATGTAAACTTATTTTTACTTGATATTGCAGTTTTTGGTTTTGTCATCTAATTGACCCACCCTCCACTCTTCCCCCACCCCACACGTAAATAAACTCACTAACAGACGGGAGCAGATGGATGCATATGCTACCTGCAGCATGACAGGGATCTACACAGTTTGGAATTTATAGGGATGAAGCAAGTTAAAGAATTAAGTGCAATCCGATCTATCTTTGACACCGACCATTCTGATGATTCTGCTGCCGGAAATTATGCAGTTGGTTTTGCATCAGCAAATTTTATAATATGGAATTTAATCACAGGGACAAAGGTCCTCTCTCTCTCTCTCTCTCTCTCTCTCTCTCATGCACATGCACTGATGCATCATGCATACATGGGGGACCAGAATATCAATAATTCTGAAATCTTTGTGTAGGAAATGTAGTTCAGGTCATGTCCATGGAAATGTCCAATGCCAATATTCACTCGTTGTTTAGTGGGTTTTGGCTCAGAGATTACTTAGAAGTGCATAATCAAATCTCAAAAAGACAAATGTCATGCCAATGTGTACCCAGTTCTCTCTTAGCAGAATTTGATGTTTCTGACTTTGAAAGCTTAAATGCATAAAATGTTGTATTGTTGAATTAGCAGCCACGTTGAAGGATGTAAAGATTTTACTTTAATTTCAAGGTTATGTGGGATATAGAACTTCAACCATCTGAATCTTATTGCAAATTGCATTTCTGACAGGGGTTATCTAAGGTGTACTAGAAGGAAAACCAGGATTGTTAGTGGCTTAGGATTATTTATCACAAGAAAAGCTTTGGGTTTCCTAGGTGTCTGTCTATATTTTTCTGATACTTATATATAGATAATTAAAGTTTCCTCAAAAACTGTGAGGTTAGTTTTCATTGCATAGTTTACTGAATCTGTGATAACTCACATCATCTTATTGACAATCTTGGATGTTCCAAAAAGGTCCTACAAATTAAATGTGGTGGTTGGCGGCGCCCTCATTCATATTATCTTGGTCACCTGCCAGAGATGATGAACTGCTTTTCTTTTGTTAAGGTATCCCTTTGAGCTATATGTATTTATTTATTAAATAAAATATTCAGATCTCTGAAGTTTTATCTAGTTGGATATCAAAATTTCTGATTGCCTAAGAGAATAATTTTCTTGTGTAGAGAAAACTTTCATCCAGTTACCAGCCATTAGTCTGTTTTCATTAGTCACTTGAAGAAAGTGAGCCATCTAGCTAGTGGGAACCAGAATTTAAAAAAAGATCATGGCTCCGTAGCATTAACAAATATTCTGCATCATCTGAGAAACATACAATTACACCTTTTGAAATGATTTTATCCCATTCCTCACTGTTTCCATGACATGAGTTAATTCTGTCAAATTGTAAACTGGAGGAGAGCTTCGTATAGTAATGGCATCTGATATTATTGAATTGAGGCACACAACTTTTCTGCTAAAACCTGTGCTTGGTAATATACATCCAGTTAAGTTAAAAGAATCTTTGTAGAGTCTTATACTACTATCTTGTTTTAATGATTCCACTTAGTTTGGACTAAAGATGCAAACACTGGTTTTGATTTGACGTTCTTGGCACTGAATTTAATCATGTTCATGGTGTTTACCTACTCAGACATACAATAAATTGAATCTTGGTGTGCTCACAGGATGATGTCATATATATTCATAGGCATTGGGTGCCGGAAAATGATAGGAAGATATACCCTCAAAATCTCCATTTGCAGTTTCATGGGAGGGAGATACATTCATTGTGCTTTATCTCTGGACATTCATTGTGTAGTTCAGATGAAAATCAGGGACTGGCTACTGAATCTAGTTGGGTTGCAACTGGTTGTGAAGATGGAACTGTGCGATTGACTAGGTATTTTATTTATCTCATTTGTTAGGCTTAAAGTACCTGTAAAATCTCAGATAATTCAGCTTGGAATAATAAATTCTAAACAAAACCAATTTCTTGGTCAATTGCAATTTGTTAATTTATTAAAAATTTCAGGTATGAACTGGGTATGGAGAATTGGTCATCTTCCCAACATCTAGGGGAACATGTTGGTGGATCAGCTGTACGATCAATATGCTCTGTGTCAAAGGTGCATGTATTCATGCCTGATTCCATCGGCATTCCTAATATATTTCATGGGAAAAGAGGAACCTTAGAGGATAAAGATCCTTTTATCTTAATATCTGTTGGTGCAAAAAGGGTTGTGACTGCATGGAAACAGACAGTGATGATAAAGAACAAAAGGGCGGATGCTATATGCAATGAGGTGGAGAAGAAGAATGAAAGTAACTTCACAGGTTCATTGGCAGTAATCATGTCTTCATTATCATTCCAGTGGCTCTCCTCTGATATGCCACTCAGACATACTAGTTACATGAAAAGACAAAACACCAAGGAAGTTCTTGAAACAGCTGGTGATCTTATCAGTACCACATCAGATGCTATTTCTGTTGAATCACTTTCTTCAAAGTATGGGAAGATGGAACCAAACCTCTGCCCTGAAGATCATCTTGAAAATGACTGGAGATACCTAGATGTCACTGCTTTTCTTGTTAAAGAGGCTGGATCCAGGTTTGTTCAAGTTAAAATGATGTTTTCTTTTGTTGCCATCATTTTCACTGCTGATTATCTCATTAAGTGATTAGTCTCAGTTAGCTTTCATAACTCACTATTATAAGTATTTCTTTTTCAGGATTTCTATCTGTTTTGTTATTGTTGCTTGTTCAGATGCTACGGTTACACTGAGGGCTCTTGTGTTGCCTTTTCGGCTTTGGTACGTGTTGCTTTGCCCAAGAAATAACCTCCAGGTACTGGGGCTGGATAACTTTTTGTAACTCCTTTTCCTTGTCAAATGTGTCTATCTCAACTTCTTGGTAGGTTTGATGTTGCCTCTTTGGCTCCCTTGTCATCACCTGTGCTTGCCCTACAGCATGTTGTCATTCCAAAGCTTCCGTCATCAAAAGGTTGGTCAACTCTACTAAAAATGTGCCAAGGACTTCAAAGAATAATGATTATAGTGATGACACTTATTTGGACGGACTAATTATGAGATGATTTCAATTTATCGTCATGTAATTGATGCTCCAGACAATTTTCTGTGAATCAAATTGAATTTTTTCCATGTCATTAATTTGCTTACATGGAGCTTATCATTAATAAAATTCTATGGAACATCTGAAATCACTCTTAAAACAATTTACTTAAATTCGTTAATTCCATGTCAAGCCTTTTTGGATGGCTGAAATATATAGATCCAAACTATTAGACTAAATTGACTAATGCACCTAGTATCAGCTTATGTGTTTCAATATCAAATTAGTATAGATTGAACCGTATGGTTTGGCTTCATGTATACTTTGATTTAAAAGAAATCTTCAGAGTTAAAATGAATATGTTTGCTAATTAGTCCATAGTTTGCCAGTGTTGTTGATAGGTTGATTTGACATTTCATCTTTGAGAACCATTTTGGTTTACTTGATTCCAAATGTAAAATAAACAAACCTTGCAAATATGGCTTGAACTTCTAGAAACAGGGTGTGGTTTGAAAATAGGCTTGGAAATTGGGGTGTAGGATTTGAAAGTAGGAGTTGCTTTCTGAAACAATTTCAGAAAATGAGCAAAGAGAATTTTCAACATATAAGTAAAAGATTGTGCCATGTGAGACTTTTAGGTGAAGAATTACCAAACCTAATAGAAGGCACATTGGATCTAATGACACCAGTTCTTCCTGGATGGTGACTCAGTATACTCAGTGTGGCCATAGTTTACTGCGTTCATATTTTTGCATTTTTCTTTATTCATGTTCTCTTATTTCTAACACTTTATTGATGTTTTAAATTGTTCCTGAATGCTGTTTTTCAGGACACATACAAATTAAAAATCTTTATCTGGCAATTACTGGATCTACTGATGGAAGTATTGCTATCTGGGATCTGACTGAATGCATTGAAAACTTTATGAGGCAAATATCGGGTCTTGAAACGGAAAACTGCAGGGAATTCCAGAAGCGACCACGTACTGGTAGAGGAAGCCAAGGGGGTAGATGGTGGCGATCCATTGACAGTCATACTGCAAAGAAGATCTCAGGGCATGGAATTTTGAGAGGAAAAGCTGACATCCATTTGGACTCTGGTGAATGTACAGGATCTGGCACTGAAGTAAAAAATCATGTGCATGGAACATCTGAATCATCTCTTTCTGAACAAAGTAATGGCAATGTTCCTTTGCAAGTTGACAATCAGGCTACATTTATTCCTGGAATGAAAACGAAAAATTTATCACCACAAACAAGTGTTTTGGAGGCTGTGATGGTCTTAGATAATATCCATCAATCTGGGGTCAATTGTCTGTGTGTCTCTGATGTTGAAGACCAAAGGCTCCCCGATTTTATGTTCTCATTCTATGTTGTGAGTGGAGGTGATGATCAGGCAATCAATTGTCTTAGATGTGATTTGGAAATAAATCCTATTAAAGATAAGTCCCAGATTATGAATGGGAAAATCCATTACACTTCTGCGCCAGTGGCTACGAACAATTTCAATCACCATTTTCTTATCCGAAACCATCAGATGCAGATTTTATATCTGGATAAGATCACCTCAGCTCACAGCTCTGCTGTCAAAGGTATACAAGAGTTACAAGTTCTTGTCTGTTTCCTCGCCCTTTTTTTTTGTAAATCGAACACAAACTTCAGTTATTAAAGTAATTAGCTGTGAGGAGCTATGCATGTTTGATACTTGCTCTCGTGATGTGAATATGACAAGCTTATCTCAATCTCCTTTGATTGTTGAAATATGATTCATATTCTAAAACTTCTTTGGATGTTGTTTAGTATCGTAAATTGTAATGCATATCTCTCATTCAATGTATGTATTGAAGAATATCTTGTTGATGCTGAGAAATATTTTGATTGTGTTTTCTCTACTAGGTGTATGGACAGATGGGATTTGGGTATTTTCTGTTGGACTTGATCAGCGTGTCAGGTGTTGGAACTTTAGTGATGATAGACTTACAGAGCGTGCCCATTTAATCATTAGTGTGCCAGAGCCAGAAGCGTTAGATGTTAAAACCAGTGGCAGGTGAGTAAAATTGTTTGCTTATGATCCCCCCACCCCCGCCCCATATGAAAAAGAAAAAGAAAAGAAAGACATTTACGATTCCTGATGAATGTTATTATGTCAATCCAGAAATCATTATCAGATTGCAGTAGGTGGAAGAGGGATGCAGATGATAGAATTCCGTCCATCCAATGGGGGGGATTCTGAAAAGTAGACAGCTTCTATTCTGAAGAACATTCGGTACGTAGATTATATTGTTATTTTAAGAGAATACGCTGTTTTCTAAAACTAGTACGATTTATGATTATCTGAGACCTGTGTTTAGCTCTTTGTAATATTACGACAATTGTGTGGAAAGCTTGGAATTTGTTCGACTCTTAATCTCTTATATATGATAGACAAGTTTATCCTTTGATGCGTTTTATACTGAAAGCGCAATCTAGTTCTTGGTGGTGTGAATTATGTGAAGTATACTTGAGAAGTGCTGGGAATAATTTGTTTCTTATTGCTTATTAGGCTAACACTGTTTTCCCATCCATTCGACAGACTAATTGTCGGATTATCTGCTTCGGTATCATGGCCGTGTGACCAACTGGAACGACTTGCATGTTTTAGTTTCAAGACGAACAAGACCAATCTGTGCGGAGGCTAATCCTGTGAGCTGAGAACAAGACTAAGCAAACATTTACAACAGTTGCTGTATTTTCTGAGAACCCACCACCCTGATTTCATTGAAAGGCTTTGTAGATCTTGTGGATTCTATACAAATGGACACTTGTTGGAGTTATTTGGAAGTTGCTTTAATTGGATACACAAAAAAGAAAAGTCCACCATGCTTAATAATGAACTAAATTTGGGTGTTTGACAATTTGAACTATATTGAATCAAGTAGCAGAATTGTACTAGATTCAGTCAACAAATTCATGTCCAATTGCAAACCACTCCACCTACTTTTCTTGCCACCAACTGCTTTACATCTCTTCTACGTATTCTATTTTATTTTATTATATTATTCAGAGGCTGGTGAGAAAATCAAGTATCCGTCAACAATTCAAAATGACAATTTTATCTTTTAAAATATTGGTGTGAGATATACATGATGTATTCAGGTTTGAAATTATCTATTTATAGTCAAATGAAATATAAGTGATATAATTGTTATATAAAAATAATATTGGAGCAATGAGTTCTCTCCCAACTTGTTTTGAAAGGATATTATTGGTCTGTCTGATCAATTAAAGTAAATTTTTTTATATCTCTTCGATTATATATCATACTCGTTTCAAACGACTCTTTAAATTTTGAAGAGATCTCAATTATAAAATAATAATTATTCCTTTTTTGTTTTGTTAACAAATTAGTATTATTTCTATAAAAAACTAAACATCCTATACATTCCAAAACAGTGAAAAGAATGGATACCCCTAAGCTTTTGGCTAATTACATTTTGGCCCCTCCGTTTGAAAAAGAGGATGAGACATGATTCAGCCTATAAATATCATTACAAACTCACTTCTCCATTGTGTCATCGTGCCGTTGTAGTCTTTGCTCTCTTAGATCTACACCACCACAGGTCCTCTCTCACTTTCTCCCTTCGTTTGCTGTTTTTGTGCTTTGATGTTTTCCTTCTCTCGATGTTGTTTCATGCTTCTATGTGGCGGATCTGGTTTTCCATGTCGTTTTTATGTTTGTATTCACTTAGTTCTGTTTTTAAGTGATTTTAGTTGGTAGAAGGTGGTTGAGATTTTGCTGCTTTAGTAAGTTAAGCATGGGTGGGAGCTCTTAGTCTAGCTAACTGTTCATTTGTGGCTGTGTTTATGGATGCTATTAAGGTTTGTTGGAGATCTACTCTCTGATTTCTTCACGATTGTGATTCGCGAGTTTGTTTGGTTTTTGTGAAGTTGAAGCTCTTGAGTATTGTGATGCGCCGAATCTTGATCTTTGTTGCGACTTTTTGAATTAGAGTGTATTATTGCTTCAAGTGAAGGGCTATTTGAAATATGCTTTATTTGAAATATCTGCATTTGATTCTCTGTTGATATTTTTTGAGCGCTACTTCTTTGTTCGGAATATGATTCCATTATTTTTGGATGTAGATCTACTGGTTGTAGAATCTTACTTGTTTTAGCTACTTTTGTGAGTTGATGATGATGTGTAACCTACAAGCAACAAGTATTAACTATCAAGAAGAAGATTCCTTTTCATGCATTTTTCTGTCATATTCTGCACCAAACTTGGTTACTTCTCAGTTGAGTAAATCACATGGATGCAGTATGAACGTAGCATTTTGAGTATTAAGGTGTGTGTTTTTTGTTGCTTTCGTGTCTTGTAGCTTGATAATATGGAGAGGGAGACCTTCCTGTTTACATCTGAGTCTGTCAATGAGGGCCACCCTGACAAGCTGTGCGATCAGATCTCCGATGCTGTGCTTGATGCCTGCCTTGCCCAGGATCCTGAGAGCAAGGTTGCCTGTGAAACATGCACCAAGACAAATATGGTCATGGTCTTTGGTGAGATCACCACCAAGGCTGATGTCGACTATGAGAAGATCGTCCGTGACACTTGCCGCGTCATTGGATTTGTTTCTGATGATGTAGGTCTTGATGCTGATAACTGCAAGGTCTTGGTCAACATTGAGCAGCAGAGCCCTGATATTGCCCAGGGTGTTCATGGCCACCTCACAAAACGACCAGAGGAGGTTGGTGCTGGTGACCAGGGCCATATGTTTGGGTATGCCACTGATGAGACCCCTGAATTGATGCCTCTAAGCCATGTTCTTGCCACCAAGCTTGGTGCTCGTCTCACCGAGGTTCGTAAAAATGGCACCTGCCCTTGGCTGAGGCCCGATGGGAAAACCCAAGTCACGGTTGAGTACTACAATGACAACGGCGCCATGGTTCCCGTCCGTGTGCACACTGTCTTGATCTCCACTCAGCATGATGAAACTGTCACCAATGATGAGATTGCTGCAGATCTCAAGGAGCACGTGATTAAGCCCGTTGTCCCTGAGAAATACCTTGATGAGAAGACCATCTTCCACCTGAACCCATCTGGCCGCTTCGTCATTGGTGGTCCCCATGGTGATGCTGGACTGACTGGCCGTAAGATCATCATCGACACATATGGGGGCTGGGGTGCCCATGGTGGTGGTGCTTTCTCCGGAAAGGACCCAACCAAGGTGGACCGATCTGGTGCCTACATTGTGAGGCAGGCAGCCAAGAGCATTGTTGCCAACGGAATGGCACGGAGGTGCATTGTGCAAGTCTCTTACGCCATTGGTGTTCCAGAGCCGTTATCTGTTTTTGTTGACACATATGGAACTGGAAAGATCCCGGACAAGGAGATCCTTGAAATCGTGAAGGAAACGTTTGACTTCAGGCCCGGGATGATCTCGATTAATCTGGATCTGAAGAGAGGTGGAGGTGGGAGATTCCTCAAGACGGCTGCATATGGGCACTTTGGAAGGGATGACCCTGACTTCACTTGGGAGGTTGTGAAGCCCCTCAAATGGAACAAATCTGAAGCTTAACTTTTTTTTTTTTCCTGAGTCCAAGGTGTCACTGAATAATATTGTGCTTGTGTTTTTTTTTTTTTACCATTTCTGCTCAATTAGTCAGAACATTGCTTTACTTTTCCTTTACTCATATAATCATGGGTTTGTGTTTTTTTGTTTTTCCGATTCCAATATATATATTTTGGAGACATAACCAAAAATTAATCATTTGAATACCACACTTTTGTAATTAACCCACTTTACATCTATCTCTACATAATCTAAATTTGATTCTCCTATAATGCAAGCATACAGCCACTTATTTATGTCCTTACATTACTCAATACCGACTCTCATACAGTCAAAACATCAAATTTACTTGAGAATCTGGTTTGCTTTTTTCTATAGCTAGTAAATGTGAACCTTCATGGAGCTAATCATATCACATTTCTCCGTTGAAGATTTGTTCCAAAATTCACATGTGGCCTAGTCTCAATGACAGAGGTTTAGCTCTACAAATAGTTTATTTGATTTGAACAACCAACAGAAAAGAATTACAGAAACTGCCTATAGTAACATACAAATACAATGTGCAGGGGTGCCTCCATAGTCAAATGGAAAAACAGAAACAATTTTGATACAACATTAAGTTACTCTTATTCTAAGGAATCCAAGATCATCTCTAAAGAGCTATTCATATCCGAGTGTTGTAGCTCAACAGTTTACAAACACAAACACACACACAAAGATATAACAGCAAATTAACTATGTGGCACACTTATTTGAGGAGCTTTAGCTGGAACCATACTCCAACATCTCCCACCTAAATGGACGGAACACAAACAGAACTTGCGGTGAGCTCTTGAAAAGAAGTGCCACACAAACACATACAGCTGCTATGGCCAACATCGAGAGCATTGCAGGCCTGTAGAGAAGAGTTTGATTGCCAGGCCTATAGGCCAGATTCTGAGCACATACACCACATGGTCGAGGAATATGTTTCATCACAGACCTTCCAATCTCAAAGGTAGCAGCGGGTTCTGCACTCGGCTTCTGGTTAGTGCTGCTGTCTGAAAGATTTTCAGATATGTCAACAACTACATGTCCAGAGGATACATTCTTGTTGATTTTTCTCTGAACTAGGTGAATATAAGAGTAGTGTCCTCTCAATCGAGCATAATTGTCAGGCGTGAATCCTGTGCTGTCAAGGGCGCTCTTCCATGCTTCAATTCCCACCTGAAGCCACATCAAATTTTATTGAGTACTGATCTATTGATACATGGGGGTCTAAGATAAGAGTACATATCAGACCCTTAGATGCCCCAATAGAAAGTAGAAATTCACCAAGTCAGATTAAAAAGGAAAGAAATATAATTTGGCAGGACAAAAAAAAGAACACATTACCTTTCCAGGATCATCAGTCAAAGCATCCAATATGTCCTCAGATCCATCCCTACCAGCTGCTACATGAAGAGGGGTCAAACCTCCAGGTCCGGCTACATCAGGTCTAAATAGATAGTCCTGGTCAATTTCAACCAGAGATTTGTATTCCAAACTGAGTTCATCTGCTACTTTTTCTGGGACATATCTCAACAGCATCCCAACGAGAGACCTTGAATTTCTCCGCACTGCTCGGTGGAGCAGACCCATCTCAGACAGAGCAAATTTCAGGAAAGGCTGTTCTCCACCAGTCACTGTTCCAGAGAAAAAGATATCCAGGAGCTTATTTACAACTGAACACCAATCACGATCCATTGAGAACTCTACAAGATATTTAAAACGCTCAAAAGGAAAACAATCCAAGTTAGGATCTTCGTGCACAATTCGAGTCTTCAACTGAAATTTATGGAGAAGCCATCCCATTTCGTGTATAAACTCCATGGCTGTGTTTCTTCCACCAAATCTCTCTGTTCCTTTCTGTAAATTATCTAATTCTATCAATTCTATTTCTTTCTCTAGCATACGAATCTCAGTGCAAACATCTTCCTCAGCAACTATGAAGGGAGAGTAGCTGCTACTGAGACCATGATCTTCAACCTGAATGTCATGAATAATTTTAGGTAAGCAAAATGGGAGTTCTTAAAAAAGTTAAAATTAGGGGAATAAAAATATATGTTGATAAACTCAGGCACTATGTACCATGACAATTTGGCTTATGTGTACTTTTTTTGTTGGGTTGGGGGGAGGGGTGAGGAATAACTAGCGTAGGAGGATCTTCATTGGACCCAGATGCACCTTAGATAAATTAGCAGAGCAGCCATCCCAAAAACAAATTTTATAAAAAACTTGACACCATATGTAAAACAGAAAAGGTTTCCTCATATGAAGTAGAAAAGTCATCACCTCAATAAAACCTCTTCCCATAACTGCAGGGATCAAACAGGAAAACTTAAGACATTGTACATGACCCTCGTCATCAACATGTTCTGTTGACTCGTTATCAGCATCCAGATAATTTCCTTCCAGTGCACAGAGTAACCTGGGAAACAGAATGATAACATCAAATTGAATATATTGCTGTAGTTGTTTTACTCAATTAAGGTGATAACAAAATAATATTTCACAAGTCCCGGTGAATATTGGAGGACATAGCCTATATTGATTGATCTATGTTTAGTCCACAAAGAAAACAATTATAGCTCATCACATTGAAAATGCCAACAAATACCTTGAGGAAGGTCGTGATAAATTAAAGCCTTTGATAACAAACTGAGCTACCCCAGATGATGCCACAGCAATAGGTTTGACGCTAAGAATTGTGCTATAGTTATCGGTCCCAAAAGGCAAAGACGCATTAACAACTACCTGACCTGCATTGCCAAATAGGTCCAAATGGCATCGTCCAACATATTATTATTCAGTTCAGAACCCAGAAATAACACATTGAGAAAAGGTTGTTAAAGGAACACAGTAGGAGAACCATTGTAGACAAATGCCATCTGATTCTGCACCCTGGCATAGATCCATCCAGTGCTCCAGAAATTGACATCGTCGGAGAAATGCAGAAGCCTACTTAGGCTGGAGCTTAGGTCACAATAGAGCTACCAAAAAAGAAAAAGGGACAACAAATATAACAGTTAGATATTGTCAATACATGAGTTCAATTGAACTCTGAGTCACAATTCTGTAAGTATGTTTCCATATTAGACAAAACCATACCTCCTCCCAAGTTGACTCCGATAGACGAAGATATAAAGTCAAAATGACACAACCTGGCCTAATGTAGCTCTCTATGTCAGAAGGACTGTGAGATAGCCAATCAAAAATCTGGAATTTCAAAATTGTCAAGGTTAAACTGTCAGAGAGAAAGATAGGATAAATAGGAAGCGAGGCAATCACTCAAAAAAAAAAAAAAAAAAAAAAACCTCGCAATAAAGGGTGTATCATGTTTGAGTGACCAGACAAGTGAGATCTAAAAATACCTGTGCTCGTAAGACAATGGGGAAGTCACTAGGTTCTTTTCCAAATAGTTTTAAAACAATGCGATCTGTGTGGCTCTGAAATTAGACAAATCATAAAAAGAAGAAAATAAACTTACTGTACAATAAGATAAAAGTTATACAATGGAAACTTCTACAGAAAATAACCTATCTACTATTCGCTATTCTTGAGTCACATTGAAAATAAGTAATGAAGTATGATCTTTGACATAGCCAACATAGTTTGATTCAGCGAATAATATATTCAAAACTTAGCATGATGTAAAGTTGATGCATATGCATGACTTGCCAAATTACTGAAAGTGCATATCTAATACTAACTATAAACTTGTTGATTTTCTAATATAAGCCCATCTTAATAGCAGTTGATGGCATCTAAAATCACAATAAAATATATCCCCTAATCAAACAAGGATAACTTATCCGCTATATTGCATTTTAGTAGTCTTTTACACTGCTCGGTGAAATATGGTATATTGCTTAAGAAAATCAAAAGCCATGACAATCAGCCCTGACAATATTCTATCAGCATGTTATTTTACATCTAATGTGTTCAGTGAGTTCTATGAAGTTACAGGACAATTCAATATACCTGAGCCTCTCCACTGGAACTAGATGGTGACTGTGCAGATGCAGAATCCGAATTTCCGCTAGTCTGTGGAGGACTTGACTGATGAGATTCTTGTTGCACCCATGAAGGACATCCAATAGAAACAGTCCCTAGGCCCTGTGGAATAGTTGATCTTTCTATGTCATCCATTCCATCATCAGAATCAACATAAACATCATTCAAATCAAAATTATTCAATTTGCTCCTTCCAACAGATGTCTCCACGCCTTGAACATAGATTTGAGAATCGGCTTGGGTGTGTAGCAAGACACCTGGCCGTTGAGAAGAGGTATGCAAATCCCCATTTTTTCTTGGCATTTCATCACAAGGATTCGTGCAATATTCTTGTCTGGGTCTCTGTCCTAGAGAGCCATTTGAGATCAACATAGATGCTACCTCTGAGTTTCCCAATGAAGGCAAATTATTGAGCAAATCTTGCGACTCCTGAAGATGGGCAGATAAGTTGCTTTCCCAGTGTAAGGATCCCTGACCACCAAGGCCTTGAAGAAGATGAGATAGGAGATCCTGATCATCTCTATGGTTTGACCTATTAGCTGAAAATGGAAGGAAGTTGACAAATCTTAGAGTTGTTACAGGGCCCAAAAGGTCAAAAAAAAAAAAAAAAGGAACCCCTAGAAGTTCTACAAATTGCATAACATCGATACTATCTATTAGAAAAAAAAAAGTAAAAAGTAAAGCATTGCTTCCTTACAATGCATGCTGGAGAGTATCTTTAGTATGCTCATCAAGAGGTAACCACTTGTCTGGTTGTCATTGACAGGATTGTTATTGCTAACATTGTCCATTTGTGTTTTCCTCCTCCTTTTATTGTGGCCAGCCAAGCGCCGGCGGCAACTTCTCTTTCCTTCATCAAATTCTTGAAGTGCATGAAACCTAAAATTAAGCATGAATTCTAATTGATAAGCATCTAATCATATGATTTGTTGAAACTGCATATAACTGTACAAAACATAATTCCACTTATTAAAATTATTGATTTTATTACTTTGCAGAGAAGTGACTAAATTTCAAAAGCAAGTACTGCGCTTTGAGAGTGCATACAGGTGAAAACCTTCATCTTGGAATAGCATACCTTAGCAATAAGGTGCGCAAGTGCAACTAATCACACATCAGGAGCAACAGAATCAGATTCCACTGATAAGAGTAAGGTGGCAATTGAAATGTGCAAAACAATTGAGAATGGGACACTTACTAAATTATCCAGGTCACAAAGGAATCCCAATACCCAGAGTTAAGGGATGAATCACTCCCTCTATTCCCCTTGGTCTTACACATTTCCCAGATTCCAGTTTAAACGAAATTATATCTATAGTATCCTCAAGTTGATAACGAATATTATTTAGTTATATATTGCATGCTTACCAATACAAATAATAATACTCAATTTGTTGGAATTAATTGATGCAACATATATATATCATGGCATTACGTGTAATTTAATTTTTGCAATTTACACTGGTGATGTTGAGAGTGAAGTACTTAAATGATAGTATGCACATGTATTGGTCAGTCTATGATGGACGGTCTATCTTTCAAAGATACTTATGTTTAAGTATATGTTCACACATTAATTACAGATACAGTAAGGTTAAAGTTAACTTCATATAAAATATGCTTTATGTTAATTGTACATTATAATTTTATAACATTATACCCATGTGGATGCTCATACATGTTTACATACATATATGTATGACATATTCAAAACATAATTTAACATACACACAGAACCAAATCTTATTATCGTATGAATACAAAGTACCAAAACACTTCTAATATTACACAGAAAACAGGTACATGTACACTATAAATATAAGCATATGAAAATTTAATTGTTAAATTAGTCACATTCTGTTTTCATATATTCTTTATTAATTCTTACAACATACTTTTTTAGAACTGATTCATACTCAAGCATCCAAATATGTATATACACACGCGTACGTATGTAGACCTCCATCTATTGAAATGATATATGAAATTTGATCTTTGCGATAATGCAGAACAACTAGACTTTGTCTTATATATGTTCACTATAATACATTATTGATCATACAACTGATTTGAGAAATATTTAGACATAAAATATTGAAAAATCAAAGTATGTCATATATACATTCATAGACCACCTCACACTTGATTTGCTGACAATCTAGCATCCTTTAATTTTATATTATTTTGGGTTTTTGACCATTCAGTCATAGTGTTGAATACCTATACAGAGAAATCAATTCACAATTTGCTAGTCTTTATTTGATCCATAAACTCATCACATATTAATCAGAAGAGAAACTCAGATACAGAGAAGTACTGACCTGCTACACTGCTGGCAGAAACGCTGCATTTGATTTCCTATGAGCGCTTTGCTAGCTTTGGAATGAATCTCACAGACTTTGTGTCGTCTATGGTAATCTTTTGCCTTACTGAGATCAGCTCCGCAATCCTCAACCTGGCAAACTGCTCGATTGGATGTAGCTCCTCCCAATTTAGTCTTCTTCCCAGTAGTTGCTTCAACTGCATATCCTCGCCCACCGAGGTTCAGAGTGAGATTCTCATCAGCCAAATTGCTGTTGTCCACCGCATTGGCCCTCCTCTTCTTCTCCAAATCCCTAGTATCTCTAACAATCCCCTGATTCAATTCATCAGAATTAGACGATGAAGTATTTGAAGAAGCTCGTGTTTCAGACACCCCAGTCTCAAGAGGAAACAGCTGTTTGCCTTGATAATTGGAGGAAGTGCGATTGAGAGGGGTAGCTATGAAGAGGTCCCCATCCCATCTCCAATCTCTGGGATCCCACTCCAAGTTTCGTTTCCCCACTGCTCTCAAATCTGTAGAAGCCATGCCGTAATACAGCTGAGCCTCGCCTCCAATTCCAGCCTCCATAAACAATTAACTACAGAGCAAAAAAAGGCTTCCGCTGGAAGATAGATCAGGAGACGAAACGCAGACTCGTGAAGTTTCCAATCGTTGAAGCTTTACCTAATCAGCCTCCGTAGAAAATCAGAACAAGTGCTCCCCACAATTGTCATGATTCCAATACAAAGCAACTCTCATAAGCAAGCTCAACCTCATAGATTTTCCAAATTGAACACCTTGAGCCGGTTAATTAAGCGAGAGGGAAAGCGAAAAGCGAATCAAGTAACAGAATCTTCAGTATTCAAGCAAAGCAAGTAATAACAGCAAGGTTGGGAGAGGAAGAGTAAGTAAGTTGAGGGCTGGGCGGAGGAAGAGAAGAATAAAGTAGAGACAAGTTGGGTGGCGGGACGGTGGCGAAAGGTGCGGGTGCTGATGGGAGGTGGGTGGGATATGAATGTGTAGAGAGAGAAGAGAGTGTAGTGGTTTTTGTTTCTTTACATGTATTTAACTACTCTCCCTTTCTCTCTCTACTGCATAACCAACTGTCTGTTCCACCACTCACTGCCATGGCATTACAGATTCAATAATTAAAGAGTAAATATTCATATAATATTATCTCACCATATAAAACAAAATTCTATTATTAAAATTTTGATAAACCTAAATATTGTCTTATGGATTTAAATAATTTTAGGATGTTAATTAATCTTGGTGTAGTCTAATTTGGTGAGTGACAGTTTATAATCAACATTTGAGTTTTGGATTCTATAAAAATATGGGTGGGGACAGTTAGAGAAAGGAGTAGTGAAAAGATGCTAGGCTTTATTATAATGGATGTAAAAAGGACCATTATTCAGTATTCTATTCTCCTGCAATATACATCTTTATCCAATTTTTCCTTTTTTTTTTTTCTTTTCAAACCACAAATATAAATCTTTAATTGGTATGTTTGTAAATGAATGAGAAAAATAAGGATAAAAACATTTTCGCTCCAATATTCTTTTATCATCATCTATTGCAAAACCCCATTTATAATTTCGTCTAAAATTTTATATGAAAGGATATAATTTTAGTGGAGATTATCTTAAAATTAATGAAGGCAAAAATTGTCTATTAGACAAAATGAAGTAACCATTACTCATTGTATTTTATGATATTAGATTTCATTCAATTCATTATATCTTAATATTAAATTAAAACAATCATCTACATATTGAATCTTCTAAATTGCATTTCATCTCAATGTTCAATACATAATATACATAAGAGAGGATGGTTTGGTAAAAAAAAAAAAAAAGGAGTTATATTTGGTACTGGAAAGGTGTGCCAATTTGATTTATGAAAAATAGAATTGGAATTGTCTACAATGTACAATTCCTCCATAAATTATACGAGTACAAATTCATGGCTGTCAGGTCCCATTTCGTTGTTCCCTTTCATCCATTACCAAAAATTAAAATTAAAATTAAAGAAAAAAAAAACTAACAAAATGTGGAGCAACATAATTAATATGGGATCATCATTTATGATATTTGTTTCGTTTACTTTGAGTCTTTGACCACTATATGGTGTAGGTCGCCATTTGGTCCACTTTTATTAACAACACTATTATTTATTCATTTCCACATAATTAATTTGAAAACAAAATTCTTGGTAATATTATCATGACTTAGCAATTTCATAGTTCGAGTCGGTTGGATGTATTTCAAGTGATTATATATTTGACTCAAGATGGTAAATTCTCTGTTATTTGTTAAATGTTTTTCACACATCACATACATTAATTGATATATCATTTAACAAAAACGAAAAAAGAAAAACTGGTTGAATATACCTATTACTTTCATGTCACGTGTTAGACATTCAATTGGTGTAGATATTACCTATACATATGGTATGAAAGACCTCCAACAAACTTATACTATCTCTTATATGCAATGTGTTAAACGTCCAACGAATATTTGTTATCTTTTTCATATATCCAAATTGAGTATATATATTATCTGTAATGTGAAAGACATGTAACAAATTTATTATCGAAATTAGGTAGTTTTGATAATGAAATTTACTTTTTACATTGTAATCGTTTTTATTTTGAAAATCAAAATTATTAATTTTGAAATATAATACGTGTATAATATAGAGATTTTTGGTATAAAAGATCTGATTTGTGAGTTGAGCCGACAGTTGGAGAAAGAGAAGAATGAAGAAGATGTGTGTATGTATGTATGGTAGAATTCATAATTTTGTAATGAGCACATGCTGTTGGCCCCTCCCTCCTAAATACTCTCCACCTCCATTCTCTCTCATCCCCTTTTCTTTATTTTTTTATTTATTCTTTTTTGTGCTGCATCAATTTATTGACATTCTTGATCAATTCATTCTATTTTCACACATTTAAAATTATGTAACGGTTAACTTTCAAGAATGCTAAATAATATACTTAATATATTGTATTAGGTATGATTATTCCACTTGTCAAGTTATATATATGCAGAGCTAGACAAAGATTATTGAGGATTTAATAAATAAAAAGTTCCATATTTAAATAATGAAACACACCTAAAATTAGGGACTTTTTCTAAAAGTAAGGTGGGGTGGGGTTGAGGGGGTTGTCAGTCATCCCATGCTATATTGAGATAATAAAACACACATTTAAAAGTAGGTTCCATTTTGACCACTTTGAAGATTTAAAAAAGAATTTGCTAAATATTATTTAAAATGTCCAATAAAAAGAAATTACTCATTGATAATTGGAATTTGAGGTTTTTTCTTGTGAGATTGGCTTATATATCTCATTTAGGAGATTTTGATGTACATGATCCATTTTAATATAATATTAAGGTGAAATGAATTTGATCTTATATAATTAGATTTGTGTGACGAGAACGATGATATTCGAATGATAAGTTAATAGAGAGATGGAAAGAAAAAAAAAATCTCTTTGTTCCACATTATCTCCTTGGGTGTGGCAATGATTGGCAATTTGATTGATTTGTATTAGTGAAAACGTATGTATTTGAGTTGTTTTGTTTAGTATTAAAACAATATTAGAATAATAATGATAATAAAAAGGTGTCTTGACTTGAAGGACCAATAGTAGAATTGTCATGTGAAGTGTAGGAGAAATTAGGCGAGTGTAGCTATCTGTCATTAAAAAAGTTGCTACTGTAAAATTAGATATTTGAAAAATATTTGATTTATTTAGGACTCCCTACCTTCCAAACGGTGGGCACATGAACCCACGAACCCTATTGCTTTCAAACCCCATCACTTTTCCTTTTTTATCAAATCGCCCTCCTATTTGCATTTATTTTCTTTTTACCCTTCAAATAAGGACAATGAGTTGCGAGCGCCACATTTCATATCTCTATCTTATTTATTTTTTCATCATAATAATTATAATAATTGGGTTGCATTGTACTGTTATGGGTCGATAAACAATCTTCTCTCTTTATTCATTTTTCAATTAAATTTGAATTGAATCATTGCTTACCCAAGTGATTGCTCTTCATTTATCCTATAATATGAGATCAACTAACAACACTCAAATTAGTCGATTCTCTATTAATATCTAAAATATTTTATCACTACGTATTATTACATGACAATTCATCACAACTAGTTAATATATGACATGAACAAATTCAAATTTCAAGTCTATGTAAGAATTTAATGCCACCATCTTGCTTTTATAAATTTAATACTTTATCATAGTGTTAAGTACCTGAAAATTTGGTATCACAATTATTTAAAGCAAGTTGATTGACAGGGAAACATAGTCGATCCAACAAATTAGTATTTAATTGGATGTATGAAACTCCACAGAAAAATATAATGCATGAAGATCCAAACAATAAACTCTTAACATGCAAATTTGGTTTTGAGTTACCTCCCAACCTGACATTCGGTTTCTTGGCCAATTAATTTACTAAGGAGACAAAGATGCTACTAAATTAATTTATAAATTGGGGTCAAGTGATTCTTCATAACATCACACATGCGTGTCATATGCATAGTGATTATTGTTTAAGTAATAGTCAATAGAGAACACGATACACAAGTGCTTATATATTCTGCTGATGTACACATCAGCAATTGGAGTAAAAAATATCCATTAAGTATTAAAATGAAAATAAAATAAAATTGAAGAGGGTAATTTGTGATTTTAAAACTCAAAAGTCATGTTATAAATGAAATCGAATTTATAATGCATTTAGTAAGATATTGTGAATTATTTAATGATATGTATAAATGTTTAATCTTACAAATAAGATCTCATGGCAGCTCAAGAAATTAATTGTTCACCTACATAATAATTTGCGTTAAGTATTTAGTGGTTGGACGTTTGTTATCTTGGATATTCAAAGCAGTCCTTGGTTCAAACCATGAGTATAGTGAAATATTCATAAAATGACTGCTATTAGAGTAGGCCCATCTATATAAATTATTAGTCCAATAGAGGTTGGTATATTGGGCCTTTTGTCCATTTTGGGCCGGTGTCATAAAAACCAATAAATTCGCTATTAGCCTTTATCTCTTGAACCAAAATTAAATCATAAGAATTTGGATTTTGGATTCACTTAGAATTTTCTATTGATTTTTCATATATTAAAGCAAATTGAATCCAAATAACTTTGATTCAAATTTCTTTATTGTAGCTTGATTTGATTAAAAATAAATTATGTAGTTTTAATTAAAAGTGGATCGAAAACAATGAGGAAAGTCAGTCCAGTCCAGTAAACAAAAATTGTGAAAAACGAAGCCCAAAAGGATTGAAGGACATCTTAAATCTTAATAAATAGCAAGGATGAAAATATCGCTATCGTATATCGTATCGCAATATTTATTTTACGGATATATCAATGAATATATCGATATCGCAAAAAATTTGAAAAAACAACGGAAATCATATTAAAATTTTGGAAATTTAATATGAAATTTTAGGGATTATTTTTACACATCATTACATAAATATTCCACTCAAAATCACATTAAAATAATATATTGAAAACTAACATATAGATAATAAGCATTATAAATACTGTATTTCGAATGAAAACTGACAATATATTATATAATACAAGATAAAATTACTAAAATTACATCACACAATACATTAGTACCAAAAGGATGACCTATGTGGTTCAAACATAGTAGATGGAATGTCATCTTGATCTAAACAGTACTAATACTAACTCATCACATTAGAGTACTTATTAGGGAAAATGTTCAAATAAGTCTCTAATGTTTACTCTCAAGTTCATATATCCCACTAAAGTATGTTTAGGTACAAAAATACTATTAATGTTTATTCTCAAATTCATAAATCTCATTGAAGTATTTTAAAGTACAAAAACACAACTAATGTTTACCTCTAAATACATATAACCCACTTAAAATTTATTTATAATATAATACACCAATAATGTTGTAAAATTAAAATATATATTTACACATTTTAATTTTTATTTCTTATTTGGACCTCATGTTTTTTTACATATTTTAGAAAAAAAAATCTATTCATGAAAACATAATATAATAGCTTATTATATATATGTGTGAATATAAATATTATTAATAATTATTATTATTATTTACGCTTTTTTAATTTTGAAGACTAAAACTATTAAACAACTAGATTTATTTGAAATAATAATTTCACTGTGATATTATTTTTTAATTTAAATACAACTTAACCTCTATATTTTATGAAATGTCATGTGAAAGAAAATATCATAGTCAATTTTTTTTATTTCAAATCAACCTAATTGTTTATTTAGTCTTTAAAAGTAAAAAAAAGTATAAATAATAATAATATAATAATAATTAATGGTAATAATAATAATAATAATAATAATAATAATATATTTACATATATATAATAAGGTATTATATTAATGTTTTCAGGATTAGTTTTTTGTTATAAAATATGTAAAAGATATGATGTCTAAATAAGAAATAAAAATTAAAATGTGTAAATAAATATTTTAATTTTACAATATTATTGGTATATTATATTATAAATAAATTTTAAGTGAGTTATATGTATTTAGAGGTAAACATTAGTGGTGTTTTTATACCTTAAAATAATTTAGTGGGATTTTTGAACTTGAAAATAAACATTAAATGTGTTTTTGAACCTAAACATATTTTAGTGGGATATATGAACTTGAAAGTAAACATCAGTGGCTTATTTGAACGTTTTCCCTACTTATTAATATAGTTATGCACATGTCATTCATAAGTTGTTTTATCTCGTCCAACTGCTTCATTATGAATTTGATAGTGTATACTAATCCAATCATATTGTTTGTTGTGGTCGAACTGATCGCCTCGACCGAATCGAACTAATCTCCCGACCGAACTGAGTCAAACCGGGTTTCTTACCTGGCTTTGGCCATCATGAACGAACTACTCACCCTAATAGGCGAACTATGCTTATCCCGGCGAACTACATTAGCTCGGAGGTATCGACGAACTGACCGATTGGATAAGAATGAATTAATCCTAACTGCCCGCTATTTTCACGGGTTGGTTATCCATATCCCTGATTTTTAGGCTGATATCGAGCTAAACCTTGATTTCCGGAGGACTCCCACGCCAACTACAATTAGGACTCCTATTCCTACTGCAATAAGTATTAGGGAGTATATATATCCTTATTCTCTTTCACTTTACACACACGCAATACATAAAATTCAGAGATTACATTACTTGAGAGATTTCAGAGCTTTTCAACTAACTTGAGCGTCGGAGTCCCTTCACCGGGAACCTCTCCCGGTGTCTGTTTTGCAGGTTCGTTGGATCCGATCGTTCAAGATTTCGAGTTTTTGGTTCTGAGAAGACGCACATCAAACCGGAGCAACATCAATTGGCGCCGTCTGTGGGAAAAATTCTGAGTTAAGACGTTGAGGGCAAATATGGTAAACACTAGAGGAACGCAGAGAACGGAGATAGGTAAACCATCGAGGAATCGCGAGGAAGAAGGGGACAGCCAGAATACTGTCCCGGATAATCCTCCTCACACTATTACTCTGACTTCCGAAGAACTTTCCGATTTGATATCGGCGGCAGTTCAAAGGCCTTGACTGCTCAGGTCAAAGGACAATCTGAGAATGTAGAAATTGAAGTAGAGAAAAATCAGCCAGAAGACAAGTCACAAGCTAATGAGAGGGAGAGTCGTTCCGATCAGCCCAGGGGTCAAAAACGGGAACGTACTGAGCCATCTGAGGAGGTTGTTGAACTACGAAGAGAGCTGAGAGAAGCTCATCAGAACGCTCGTCGAGCTCCGCGAAACTCAAGGGGAAACCCTTTTTCTGACCTGATCATGAAGGACAAGCTGCCTGTCTCTTTTCGCCCAGTTAACTTCGACTACGATGGCACTACTGACCCTTGGGAGCATTTGTGTCGATTTGAAAATACCGTTCTTTTATACCAGTATTCTGAAGGGATTAAGTGTAGGGTGTTCGCTACCACCCTTACCAAAGCTGCTCAGACTTGGTTCAGTCAAATAAGCGATTGGGTAATTCACAGTTTCGAACAGCTGTCAGATATGTTCTTACATCAGTTCGTCAGTGTTCGGAAGCAAAAACGATCTGCTCAAACGCTATTTGGAGTCCGACAAAAGACGGAGGAGACATTAAGGGAATATGTTAAAAGGTTCACAGCCGCCGCCCTTGAAGCTCCTGAGGCTTCAGGCAATCTGGTGGTTAGTGCTTTTATTCAAGGATTGAGAGAAGGGGATCTTCACACTTCTCTGGTGAAGAAGATCCCCCTGGATTTTGACGACCTGTTACAACGGGCTACCAAGTATATCAATCTAGAAGAAGCAGTTCGGATGAAGAAATGAGAGAGTTCCAGCCGACCGAACAAAGCACGAGAACAGGAAAGCATGAGAAAGCGGCACTTCGAAGAACCCCGAACAAAGTTCGCGTTCGCACCTCCGCAGTTAAGAGACAATAGGGGAGGCCGAAGACAATATGAACGATATACTCCATTGACGATTCCCTCCGAACAAGTGTTAATGGAAATCTGGAATCTGCCCCAGTTAAAATGGCCGGCGACCTGGAGTTCGAATCCTAAGAAACCACCCACCTACGGTAATGGGAAATTATGTCGATTCCATAATGAGTACGGCCACAGTACGGATGAATGTTGGCATCTGCAAGATGAACTGGAGAGATTGATTAGAGAAAACAAACTGACCCGGTATGTTCGACAGCCTCCGCGCGAACGTAGAGACAACCGAAATGGCCAGCGAGGGCCAAGAAGGGATAGAAGGTGAGAACAGCCCGAACTACCTCCACCTCCACCAAATCCACAACACAATGAGCCCGCGAGAGAGGAGAGGCCTATAATACACATTATCATCGGAGGCCCTACTGATGGGTAGAGATGTTAAACGGGCTAGCTCTAGCTCTATAGGGCCAGCCTTGTAGGGCCACGGGCTAAACGGGCTAGGGCCTTATCCGGTTCACTCTTAACGGGCCTCTTATAGTGAGGACCTAACCCTAATCCTAGCGGGTCTCGGGTTAAACGGGCTACGTAAAAAAATGAAATTTTGTCTTAAATTGAGAACTCAATCTAATTTTCAAGCCTGAAATTGAGAAAAAATATAAAATTGAGTCCCTTATTGTGAAATTTGAAAATTTGGGTTTAAAATTGAGAACTAATTTATAAATTGGGTCTTGTGATGAAATTTATTCGATTTGAAACTATACTTGAAGAAGTTAACATCATTATTCTTGCTTTCTAACATCAACTATAGATGCAATTAAATGAAATAGACCTCAACTTAGTTGGTGGAGTGGAGGTGTGTAAGTCAATTGTTTGAATCCGACAGGTTGCAATTTTTTAACCGGGCTAAACAGGCTAGCCCGGTTAACCTGCGGGCTGGCCCATTTAACCCTCGGGCTAATAGGGCCGGGCCAAAAAGGCCCTAATTTAAACGGGCCTCTAATATCTCGGACCTAACCCTGCATTTTTAGGGCTAAACGGGCTGACCCTATTAGCCCGGCCCGGATTAACATCACTACTGATGGGGACTCAAATAGAGCTCGCAAAGCAAGGTTGAATTCAGTCCGGCAAAAGAATATCGAGGTTCAAACCATTTTTGACGACGTTGTGATAGAGTTCGGAGCTCGCGACAAGGTGGCAATCCAAAGTCCCCAGTTCGACGCTTTGGTGATCTCTGCAGAAATTGGAGGTTTTGAGGTTAAAAGGATATTTGTGGATACAGGGAGTTCCGTGGACATCATGTTCATGGACTGTTTCAGGAAGATGAGGTCGACGGTGGAGGTGAAATCGATAGAAACCTCCATTTATGGTTTCTCCGGAAAAGCAGTGGCTGTTCTGGGCAAGGTACAATTACCTGTGGTGTTGGGAGAAGGAGAATGGAGGCAGAATAGGACCATAACTTTCCTGTTGGTGGACGCACCCTCTCAGTATAATGTGATACTAGGTCGCCCATCGTTGGGTACTTACGCGGCAATCATCTCGCCAGCACATTTGATGATGAAGTTTCCTGTCGAGAATGATCAAGGCCGGATCCTAGGTGTAGGAAGGGTTCATGGGGACCAACAGACAGCTCGACGATGTTATGTTACTGCAGTTCGTCAACTAGAGTCCCGAAAACGGAGTTCGGAACCAAGGGATAATGCTGATCGTGAAAGAGATATCAGTCACAAAAAAGGACGAGAAGTGAACACTGCTGAGTTCGAAGAAGGAGAATTGATGAGCGTCGAACTGATTCCGGAGCTACCTGGTCATGCAGTTCGCCTTGGTCGTTACTTAGCTGAACAAATCGAGAAAGAAATAATAGAAGTATTAAGGGAGAATGTGGACTTGTTCGCATGGAAACCGGAGGACATGAGAGGAATAAATCCAGACATAGCTGTTCATAGATTAAATGTCAGGCCTGAAGTTCGACCCATCAAGCAAAAGTTAAGACATTTCGGAGAGCAACAGAACAAGATCATTGAGAGAGAAGTCAAGAAGCTATTGGAAATCAGACATATTGAAAAAATTCTGTACCCTCGGTGGCTAGCTAATGTTGTTTTCGTACCTAAACCAGGGAACAAGTGGCGTATGTACATTGACTTCCGCGATCTCAACAAGGCTTGCCCCAAAGATTACTATCCGCTTCCCCGAATTGATAAGCTGGTCGATTCCATTGCAGGATGCGAACTGCTCAGTATGATGGATGCAGCACAAGGATATCACCAAATTCTGTTACATCCAGAGGACAAACCCAATGTTGCATTTATCACTTCGTCAGGAACATACTGTTATACGGTGATGCCATTTGAATTGAAGAATGCTGGGGCTACTTATCAAAGGATGGTGGACAAGATGTTCGCTCATCAGTTAGGTCGGAATATGGAAGCTTACGTAGATGATATGTTGATAAAGAGTGTTAAAGCGGACACACATCCTTCGGATTTGAGAGAAACCATGGCGACCATCCGGAGAAGTGGAATGCGGTTGAACCCTGTGAAGTGTTCTTTTGGAGTAAATGCAGAAAGATTCTTGGGTTATATGGATACTGAAAGAGGAATCGAAGTCAACCCCAGCAAGATCCAAGCTATACAAAGCATGACTGCTCCTCGAACTACGAAAGAAGTACAAATCTTAACTGGTCGCGTGGTCGCCTTAAGCAGATTCATTTCCAGGTTGGCGGACAAGGGATTACATTTCTTTAAAGATCTCAGAAAAAGTAGTCAGTTCGGTTGGAACGAGCAGTGTCAGAAGGCGTTCGACGATCTGAAGATTTTTCTTGCTACACTTCCCCTGTTGAAACAACCAGTTCAAGGAGAACCGCTAATAATATACCTAGCAATCGGAGAAGAGTCAGTTAGTTCGGTCCTGGTGAAGGAGATAGGCAAGGACCAGTTCCCAATATACTTTGTCAGCAAAGTCCTTCAAGATGCGAAAATACGCTATACGGAGATTGAGAAGGTAGCCTATGCATTGGTAACTACAGCCAGAAGATTAAGACCATATTTTTTGAGTCATACAGTCATAGTGCGAACTGATCATCCGTTGAGCACCATATTGGGGAAGCCAGAAGCCTCGGGCCGATTGGTTAAGTGGGTCATCGAGCTAGGCCAGTTTGACATCAGATACGAACCACGAACGGCAATTAAAGGTCAGGCTTTGGCAGATTTCATACAAGAGACAACCAGAATTCAGGAGAAGAAAGAATGGGAACTCTTTGTTGACGGATCCTCTTCTCGTCATGGAGCCGGAGCTGGTATCTTATTAATTAGCCCAGAAAAAGATGAGCTACAGTTCGCTGTCAAGTTCTTGTTCAAAGCCTCTAACAATGAAGCAGAATACAAAGCCTTCCCACAAGGCTTAAAAATAGCCGAACAAGTTGGAGCTCGTCATGTGACGGTCAAGTCTGATTCGTAATTAGTAACTCAATAGCTGCAAAACCGATGCGAAGTCAAAGAAGATCGGATGAGTTCTTATGTGGAAAAAATCAGGAAAATGGAAAGTAAGTTCGAGAAACTTGAAATTGAGCAGATTCTCAAAAGCGAGAACCAAAAGACAGATTTCCTTGCTAAGATAGGCAGTTCGCTTCAAGATTGCTCGCAGAGGACTATAACAGTAATGGGAGTGGAAAGAGAGAAAGAAGTAATGAGCATTGATGACGGGGTGAGTCCGGATTGGAGAACTCCAATTATACGCTTTTTAGAAGGCAAGAGAGAAGGAACAGAAAAGGAAGTAGAAAAGCTGGAAAGGCAAGCTCGATTTTATTATCTACTACAAGAGGCCTTGTACAGAAAAACCTTCCTAACGACAGATGTCCGATGTTTATCCAGAGAAGAAGGAATCAAAGTCTTGGAGGAAGCCCATGAGGGGGGATGTGCCGAACATGCTGGAGCCAGATCTTTGGCTCGAAAGGTAGTACGAGCTGGATTTTATTGGCCCACGATGAGGAATGACGCGAACGAAATAGTTAAGAGATGCGAAGCTTGTCAGAAACATGGATGGTGAATTCATACACCTGCTGTTGACATGCTAACTATCTGTTCGCCGTGTCCTTTCGCTAGATGGGGAATCGACATCGTCGACCCCTTTGTGAAAATTCGAGGAAGCAAACAGTTCGTAGTAGTGGCGGTGGACTATTTCACCAAATGGGTCGAAGCCGAACCATTAGCCAAGATCACCGAAGCCGAAATGATCCATTTCATCTGGAAGAATATTTGCTGCAGATTTGGTTTACCAAGAATTTTGGTTTCAAATAATGAAGCTCAGTTTCGTGGAAAGAAAATTATCGAGTGGTGTACAGAGATGAAGATCCTACAAGTATTCACAGCAGTGGCTTATCCTCAAGTAAATGGGCAAGTCGAAGTGGTGAACAGAATCATATTGGATGGACTGAAAAAAAACGACTAGAGTCAGAGAAGTCCAACTGGGTAGACGAACTACCATCGGTTTTATAGGCATATCGAACTACACCACGATGGACGACGGGAGAAAGCCCTTTTAGTTTGGCATTCGGAATGGAAGCTGTCGTGCCAGCAGAAATCCAAGGAGAAGCGCTGAGAATCACAAGTTTCGAGCCTCTGAAGAACGAGGAACTAGTCAAGATCGATTCAATATTCTTGGACGAACTTCGAGATAAGGCTAGAGTTCAAAATGAGTTTTACAAGAGGCGGGTTCAGGCGGCATTTAATAAAAAGGTTCAGAAAAGGGAGTTCCAGATCGGCGATATGGTTCTAAGGCAATCAGATGCCTTGGTCAATATCGGAAAATTGGACGCTACTTGGGAAGGACCGTACACCATATCCAAAATTCTTTCAGGAGGATCTTACGAACTGACTGATGGAGAAGAGAAATTATTACCAAGACCTTGGCATGTGAGCCGTTTGAAGAAATTTTATGCGTAGTACGCTACTCTTGTACGATTACTTTTTTAAATTTCTGTCAACTTAATAAAATAAGTCGGTATCCGACTCGTGTATGTAGGCTGATTTGGCCGAACCACGTTAAAATGGCTGTGTCTTTACAATTCTGTTTCAAAAGTCGTATTATATTTAATCTTGAAAACGAACTGAATGATTTCTCCTTGGAAGGGTTGATCGACCGAACTGATCAATTGAACCTTCCTAGGAACGAACTGAATGATTTCTCTTTGGAAGGGTTGATCGACCGAACTGATCAATTGAACCTTCCTAGGAACGAACTGAATGATTTCTCCTTGGAAGGGTTGATCGACCGAACTGATCAATTGAACCTTCCTAGGAACGAACTGAATGATTTCTCCTTGGAATGGTTGATCGACTGAACTGATCAATTGAACCTTCCTAGGAACGAACTGCATGATTTCTCCTTGGAATGGTTGATCGACCGAACTGATCAATTGAACCTTCCTAGGAACGAACTGAATGATTTCTCCTTGGAAGGGTTGATCGACCGAACTGATCAATTGAACCTTCCTAGGAACGAACTGAATGATTTCTCCTTGGAAGGGTTGATCGACCGAACTGATCAATTGAACCTTCCTAGGAACGAACTGAATGATTTCTCCTTGAAAGGGTTGATCAACCGAACTGATCAATTGAACCTTCCTAGGAACGAACTGAATGATTTCTCCTTGGAAGGGTTGATCGACCGAACTGATCAATTGAACCTTCCTAGGAACGAACTGAATGATTTCTCCTTGAAAGGGTTGATCGACCGAACTGATCAATTGAACCTTCCTAGGAACGAACTGAATGATTTCTCATTGGAAGGGTTGATCGACCGAACTGATCAATTGAACCTTCCTAGGAACGAACTGAATGATTTCTCCTTGGAAGGGTTGATCGACCGAACTGATCAATTGAACCTTCCTAGGAACGAACTGAATGATTTCTCCTTGGAAGGGTTGATCGACTGAACTGATCAATTGAACCTTCCTAGGAACAAACTGAATGATTTCTCCTTGGAAGGGTTGATCAACCGAACTGATCAATTGAACCTTCCTAGGAACGAACTGAATGATTTCTCCTTGGAAGGGTTGATCAACCGAACTGATCAATTGAACCTTCCTAGGAACGAACTGAATGATTTCTCCTTGGAAGGGTTGATCAACCGAACTGATCAATTGAACCTTCCTAGGAACGAACTGAATGATTTCTTTTTGGAAGTTCTGATCGATCGAACTGATCAGAAACCCTTGGAACGAGATTGATTATTTCAAACTATTTTGCGGAAAGAAACTAGAGAAGAAACACTAAACGATATCTGATAATATTCAAAAAATGATTACATTACAGAAGTCTTGCAGAAACTAAAAAACTAAAGCATTACAAATTTTTGAGAAAAAGCTAAAAAATCTAAGGATCAGCAGGATCTTTGGAGGGAACTGCAGGAGAAGGAGGTTTGCTAGCCGAAGGCAGAGCAGGCAAATGGACAAACATTTCTTCGGGCAGATCGGCAACCTGGCTTAGAGTTACTTCTCCGGACTGAGGAATTGCCGAACCAACACTGGGAAGATCGGGAAGAACTTCCTTGATCGACTGCTCCAGATACCCGGCCCACCATTCCGCTTTTGGATCCTCGTCCGGATTCCCTTGCCAGCCAAGAGGAATCGGAAAAGTCTGAGTTAATTTTTTGAACAGGGAGGAAACGCGGTATCGGAGGACGGACTCCGGCAATGTCTGCCCGGTCTCCTCTTGGAAGCGTTGAACAATTTCAGTCACTTCCTCCTGGCGCAAGCGGATTCCCTCCTTAAAGTAGGCCTCGGCCATCGGAGCTGCTTTGGAGAGAAAGAGGGTGGAATTCCAAAGCTGGTGAAAAAGCCGGTCCCGATACTCAGAGATTATCAACTCAATTTCTGGGCTTTTGACGAACTGATAGTAGCCCGCAATAGTCCCAGCCTGGAAGCCCTCAGCTCGCATCTCCTCCCCGAAGCTCGCTCGCTCGCTCACTCTTTTCCCGTTCTAATTCCTCATTCAGCCTGCGATTCTCGGCCTCCACCCAGACAAAAGCCTCATGTCTCTCCATGGCGAACTTCTCCTTCGCCAGCAACAGCTCCTCTTTTCGGGCAGATTCCGAGCGAGCCATCGCCAGATCGATCGGGACCTACTCCAGCGAGGCCGATAATTTATCGATCTTCTCGGAGCGGATTGAGAGATCACTCTCCAGAGTCTTCTTCTTCTCGACCACCTCCTCCAGTCGCACACGACTCTCCCGTAGCTCGTCCCTCCGGCGGAGAGCCTGCCTTGCATAGCCTACAAAATACTTCTGGGCGTTTAATAGACGGGACAGGTTCTTCCACAGCTCTTTTTCTTCCGCATCTTCCTCCTCTTCACTCCCCGTCGTTTTTCCCTCGGCCTTTGACGAACCTCTCTCCGCCATCTCCTCTGTTCGCACCTTCTTCAGTCGAGAGGCTCGCGAGCTGGAAGATCCCTTTCTTTTGGATGAAGGAGTCCTAGCTGGAGGTACCTCACCGGTCTCTTCAGTTAGGTCGATCGACTGAGAGGTAGGAGCGGCAATCGGAAGCGAACCATGAGGAGTCAGAGTTACAGAAAGAGGAGCCGGAGCAGCTGATTCTGGAATAGGAAGAAGGGCGCCCTCCTCTTCGACCACAGCGATAGGACCAGGCGTCCTACCCGCCAGCTCGGTAAGACGAGCTTCCTCGGCCTTCTTAAAGGTATCGGCCAAAACGGGGTCAACTCCATGTCGAGCAGGGGAGATAGGAGTTCGCTCCTCGTCAGATGCATCGCTCGCAATGGAGAAGAATCGATTCATGGTGAGATCTGAAAAAAGTAAAATAAAGTAAGATAACAAGATAACCAGTTCGACATAAAGAAGAACGTAATAATAAAGCGACCTAAATCAAAACGATGAGGGAGCAGACTATTCGGATAAAACCCCCAAAAAGTCAACAGCTCCCCACAAGAACTCAATTGGGCGATGTCGAACCAACCCTTGGCAAAAATTTCATTCAGGGCTATGATTTGATGGTCTGGAGCGGGAGCAGGGTCGGTTTGACCCGAACGCTGGGCCCAAGGAAGCGAACGAAAAGGCCGATCTATCGGCACTTTCACAAAGAAATAATATTTCTCCCAGGAACTGATTTTATCATCCCCGGGAGATAGGAAATAAGCTCGCCTCGCGCCACTCCGAGGACTAAGATAGAAACGAAAAGGATTGGAATTTTTCAACACAAAACAAGATCGAAAACGAGTTACAGAGGGTTCGACCCCCATCCATTTACAAACCATGTAAAAAGAAACTATGTAGCTAATGGAGTTCGGGTGGAGTTGGTTCGGACATATCCCGAACTCCGCACTAACATCTAAGAAGAAAGGATGGATGGGAGGAACTAGCCCTAGTGTGACATGTTTTAGAAACCATGTCTGATGTCCAAGCGGTGCTCGATGGGATCGATCCTCCGGACCCGGGATCACCACCATATAGCCCCCCGCCATCAGTGAACTCAAGAACACAGTATGGGTCGGAGTGACCTTGGTGGAAGAAAATACATCTTCTACAGATCTTTTCCTCCTGAATTTTTCCAAAGAAGAAGATGCCATTGAAATATTAAAGAGTAGAAGAGAGAGGAAGGGGTACCTGGGATTAAGAGAAGAAATCTAAATCGAGGAGAGAATCGGAGAGGATGAGTGTCTACAGTAGATGAGCACAGAAACGTTTGAAGGTTGAGGGTAATGACATATATATAGAGCGGAAGATCTTGATTTTGGGGGGAAAATCCGAAGAGACGCGATCTGTCCGCCGTTGGATGGAGTGAAATCTAACAGCGGAAAACGAAAATGATTTTGGGGGGAAAATCCGAAGAGACGCGATCTGTCCGCCGTTGGATGGAGTGAAATCTAACGGCGGAAAATGAAAAGGCATTGGGTGGGAACAGTTTTTTCGCCACGTGTCGTGCGAACAGAGCGATGTCAGCTGAAAAGACATGGAAAAGACGTTTCGCCTCGAAAAGGGACGTCGGTTCAGTTCGGTCACCGCCTTAGTGAACTATTACCTTAGCGAACTCCCCTAGTGTATTACATACACTTCGAAAAGGGAGAGAGTACTGTTGTGGTCGAACTGATCGCCTCGACCGAACCGAACTAATCTCCCGACCGAACTGAGTCAAACCGGGTTTCTTACCTGACTTTGGCCATCATGAACGAACTACTCACCCTGATAGGCGAACTATGCTTATCCCGACGAACTACATTAGCTCGGACGTATCGACGAACTGACCGATTGGATAAGAATGAATTAATCCTAACTGCCCGCTATTTTCACGGGTTGGTTATCCATATCCCTGATTTTTAGGCTGATATCGAGCTAAACCTTGATTTCCGGAGGACTCCCACGCCAACCACAATTAGGACTCATATTCCTACTGCAACGAGTATCAGGGAGTATATATATCTTTATTCTCTTTCACTTTACACACACGCAATACACAAAATTCAGAGATTACATTACTTGAGAGATTTCAGAGCTTTTCGACTGACTTGAGCGTCGGAGTCCCTTCGCCGGGAACCTCTCCCGGTGTCTGTTTTGCAGGTTCGTTGGATCCGATCATTCAAGATTTCAAGTTTTTGGTTCCGAGAAGACGCACATCAAACCGGAGCAACATCATTGTTGATATTCATTTTGACCTTCATAGGATATTTAAGGATGTGGGTGATCAAAAACATCTCGAGTAGTCCAACCAAATTGTGAATTTTTATAAATATCAAGACCATATGAATTTTGAGACATATCAGTATGATTATTGCTACTCATATTATGAAAAAAAATGACAAAATCAACTTTTTTTCATCAAAAATGCGATTTTTAATGTTGTTACGATATTTCGCGACATATCCGCAACGATTTCCATCCAATTTTGTTCTACACCGAACCGATATCGATAGCGATATCGATACTTTGCGATATATCCACGATATATCCGTGATACCCGGAAAA
Organism: Scutellaria barbata; assembly: GCA_028654395.1. NCBI lineage: Eukaryota > Viridiplantae > Streptophyta > Magnoliopsida > Lamiales > Lamiaceae > Scutellaria > Scutellaria barbata. The sequence continues at coordinate 25,749,310 of CM053649.1, forward strand.
AAAAACATTATCCCCCAATATCCATATCGCAATATTCGTATCCACGATATATCGACGATATATCGCGATATTTTCATCCCTGATAAATACTTTCATACTTTTTTAAGTATTTCCCGCTGGCAAACCAATATATGAGGGTAATCTCTCTCTGTATGTATATATATAAAAACATTATTGAAGTGGTGGTTTATTTTATATTTCAAATTCAAAGGACAGAAACGCAATCAGAAAAAAAAAAAAAACAGATGCGATAGTTGGGTTGAGTGAGAGTGATAATGGGGGATGGGAAGGGAGGCAGCGCCGGCGGAGTGGAGCCGCAGTACGCCACCGCGAAGACGTCAGTTTGGTGGGACATTGAGAACTGTCAGGTGCCCAGAGGCTGCGACCCTCACGCCATTGCTAAGAACATTAGTTCCGCGCTCGTTAAGATGAACTACTGCGGCCCTATCACCATCTGCGCCTACGGCGACACCACCCGCATTCCTGTATCCGCCCAGCACGCCCTCTCCAGCACCGGCATCGCTCTCAACCACGTCCCCGCTGGTATCTCCTCTCCCTCAGTTATGTTGCTTTCCTTTCTTGTGTTTCTGATGAACAGATGAATAAGCCCTAGTTTCTGTTCAACGTTGTCCTCTGTGTTTCGTTTGTTGGAGGATTGATCTTTTGGGTTGGGGATCTTCTTCCTTTTGAAAAATCAAGATAAATGGTGGTAGGGTTTGTTCGGCATACCAACTGTTTTGAGTTTTTTGAACGTTTTGTTCACTCTCCCTCTATGTGTGTGTGTGTGTGTGTGTTTATACATGTTATAGAGTTTTTTGAGTTTGATTACATGAAATAGATTAATAGAGGTTTTATTTTGTACAATCTGTGATATGTTTTTTCACAGAAATGAAGTTTCCGGTTGGCTTGCTCTTGTACACAGTCATGTACCACTCGGTGTGTGGATATTGTCCAATATTATGTTGGTTTTGTTGGTTTTCTGTTTTGTTTATCAATAGATTGATCTGTGGTTTCAATTTGAGCGATTATGGTTATAGTATGTATTGTACTTGTAATCTCAAATTCATAAAGAATTTAATAGTGTGAGCTCTTCAAACAGGAATCAAAGATGCAAGTGACAAAAGAATATTAGTTGACATGCTGTTTTGGGCAGTTGACAATCCTGCCCCAGCAAATTATTTGCTCATATCTGGTGATAGGGATTTCTCAAACGCTCTTCATCAATTACGTATGCGAAGATACAACATTCTTCTGGCACAGCCAGTTCAAGCATCAGTTGCTCTTGTTGCTGCTGCAAAGTGTGTCTGGCTTTGGACGAGTCTTGTTTATGGAGGACCGCCTTTTACAGCTAATGAGCTACCCAATGTTATTGGTGCTTCTAAGAAAGAAATGGTGCACTCTTCTGCATATGATAAAACTCCCTCAAATCAACCTGCTTGTACTACCAATGCTGCTACTCTCTCTTTAGGAGGTCAGAAGTTATCTGGTTCTGGAAGGATTGGTGATGGCACATTTACGGTGCCATCTGCCCCACCGAGCCCAAATAAGACAGGAATGACTAGTTTGCCAAGTAATCTTGAAGAAAGTAAACAGATGCTGTTTTTAGGTCAACAAGAAAGTGCACCAGTAAAAAAGTTTATGAAAGCTCCTCATGAATTCTTTAGTGCTGCGGTTTCTTCAACTACTTCTGCCTCTATTTTATTTCCTGGAAACATTGATACCTCATCTAGCAATTCAAATTATCTTACTGCCAATTTGCAAAATCAATCGATTCAACCTCAACTTCCTTACCTTCCCGATAAATTGATTTTCTCCGATTCTCATGTTAGTACTTTTCAATCAGTTCCTTCAAGATCAGATGGGCCTAGGGTTTCCACTGGGTCATCTGTAGCATTGCCAGATATTGGAAAACTTCGTGTGTCGCTGAATCCCAACAATTCATTCTTAGACTATACTGGTGACTATAAGTCCATGAGCCAGTCCATGGTCTCTGACAATTCAGATAAGAAATATCCTCTTTCTTCAAACCATGCTGTTCCACCTAATAATAATGTGCATGGGAATGGTGTATGGGGAAGCCAAGAAGGCCATCCTCCACCTAATGTACAAGGCCTCATAGGTGTTATCTTGATAGCATTGAATACTCTTAAAGTTGAGAAGATTGCACCTACGGAAGCAAACATAACCGATTGTATACGTTATGGTGATCCAAAATATCGCAACATTGATGTGAGAAAGGCTTTAGACTCTGCACTTGACCAAAAAATGATACTCAAGCAACATTTAGGTAGGATGGAGCTTTATATTGGTAGGGTTGAGAGGTTGTGGAATTGTGAGAATCCTGTCGGTGGTAACACTGAGCAGTACCCAAATGCAACCTGGGCTGCAATTCAGAATTTCCTAACTTCCTCTACTGGAAGTTCTGCACTGAAAGCATCAAAATGCAGGTAAAGTATGATAAGTCATCAGATTTTCGTTCATTTTTTGATTTGTAAATGGCTGGTGGACTGACTGATGATGTCATTGCATTTATTTTTAGGTACGAAGCAGCTTTGATTCTTAAAAACTCTTGCTTAACAACACTGCCCTTGGGAGAGGTACTTCGAGTCCTGAACATGATTATTAACATAAAGCAATGGATCAAGCACACACACTTTGGATGGCAACCTATTACTATTACTCTTTTAGAAACTAAATATGATAGTCGTAATGGTATTTGATCTGGCAACCTACAACTCTTTGTCTCTTAAAAGTATATTTGCGAAACTTTTATCAGCTTTCATTATCATGGCTGTTACTTGAGTTGGGATGGCCAATGGTTAGATATTTGAGTTTTGTCAATAGTTTACTTATATTTCCTGGGCACAAAAAGTGCCTTTAAGCTGCTCTAAGAAGCAACTTTGTTTTCGGGTTTATTGTTGATCAGGCAAGGATTACATATCAGCTACAATATTTGAGTCAATACTTGTTTCTATAGTTTGGTTCAGAATGGAGTTGGTATGTCTATATTGAATGAAGTTGAGATGATGGAGACAAGTGTAGTTTACAGGTCATTTTCTAAGTTGCGAAACTTTGCATAGATAGTTTGAATACATCGAGTGCCAAAGGTTTGGATTCTGGAACTCCAACTTAATACTTGCTACATGCACTGATTGATTTGATTGGCGAAATAGGCAGTGCTGCATCTGTTTGAATTCCTTATTTATTTATAGAGGAACAGTTAGCGGAGACTTGTATTGACCCATTTCTTGATATTTAGCTTCACTTGGATGCAATTAGAGAAATGTAACATAGAGAGTTCACTTAAGCTTTTAGCATGAGTGCATTTGATCCAGGTAAGAATGGGAAATTATTCCTGCTTTTCAACTCATAGAAATACAAGTTGTGAAATATACATGGTTATTGTATGGAACAATATAGTTGTGAAATCAAGGGAGAAAGGGATTGAAAGAAGGATGAGCCTCTTTCTGTCTTGCATAAGCCCTGATATGCAAACAACATGATATCATAATAGGGTATGAGATGAATGCATCTGACATGTATATTTTTTGTTGTTGAAAACCAACCTGGAAGCAGTGGATCCACCAAGAGTAAGTGCGCCCAGTATGATCATAAGAAATGGAAGTGAAGAAGCAACTCTCATGCTGCTACTTCCTCCTCCTCCTCTTGGAACTCCACTTTTTACGACTCGACAGTACGATGCTGTATGAATGATTATCACCATCATTACAACAATTTAAATTTCAGACATTGATATCATGATAGTGAATTAGTAGATATATAGGTAGGAATAAGATACCTGTGCTTCCTCCCCCTGTAAAAACAATAAGATGATGAGGATAAGAAGGGAGATCAGAATACAGTTTGATGGTTTATCTTGTAATAATAACTCACCCGAGTTCAACAAAGTGTAGGCTTCTGAAATCTGCATTAACAGTAATTAAAATTAGAATTGAAACCACTGGTAACTAATTAATTAGTTATAGGAAATGCATAATAATTAATAAACTTATGTAACCAATTTGAAATTGGATTCGGCTTGAGGTTTTAGATGAGACGGAAATCGATCGGGATGAGTTTCCCAAACCTTCTTTCTGTAGGCATCTTTAACCTAAATTCAGAATTCAGACAAATAATAACATAAATTTGAGTAATGTAATAAAGAGAGAGAGAGAGAGAGAGAGAGAGAGAGAGAGAGAGAGGAGATGTGATGATAGATGATTAATTAAAACCACCTGGGACGGGGAGAGAACACAATTAGGGGGAAAACCCAGCAATATTTTGGCTTCATTCCTCTGCATATCCTCTCTCTCTCTCTCTCTCCCCCCCCCCCCCCTAATTCCTAAATCTACTGTAATTCAACAATTCCCAGTTTTCAGAGACTTGGATGAGTGACACGCCAGCTTCCACGTCGACATAGTTGTTGTCCATCTTTCTGTTTGAATTAATGTGTCAAAACCTAACTACATATTCAACTCATTTCCATAACCCGACACTTTACTAAATCAAATATTTTGTAGATTTTATTGGATAATCTTTTTTTGCAGATTTTATTTAATAGTTTGACTACTTAATAAATACTTCTAGGTCTTAATTTACTTATTTTCAGCTTATTACATAGTTGTGGTTTATTAAAATAATTATATATTTTCAGTTTAATATGTTAGGTCTGAGTGAAATCTCCATAGAATGATCCCCATAATTAGGGAGAAAAAGGTAATAATATAGAATATGATATTTAAAAAATTGATCAACGGTAATCTAGCGAGTGACCGCGAAGATGATTTATTCGGTTTGGAATTAGGGGCAGGAGAAGATGGCAGCACTAAAATCCCGCCAATCCATTTGTTTCACACACTATAAATATTGCAAGCTTTCAACCTCTGCATTTCATCTCTTTCAAACCAGAATTTCTGGTTCATTTAACCCTTCACTTTTAAAAGGGGGAAGTGAAGCTGCATACCATACATAAGAAAATAAAAAAAATAAAAAATAAAAAGAAATGGCTCTTGGGAAGATAGCTGTCCCAGTGGTGTCGATCTTGCTGGTGGTGGGTGTGGTGATCGGAGTGGTGGCCGTCATGAAAAACAACGACGAGAACCACAACGTTCACAGCCCCAAGGCTTCGATGAAGACCCTGACCTCCATCTGCCAGCTCACCAGCTACAAGGAGGCCTGCGCCTCCAGCCTTGAGTCCGCCGCCAAGAACATCACCGCCTCTCCCAAGGACTACATCCTCGCCGTCATCCAGGCCACCTTCATCGAGCTCAACAAGTCCGTCGAGGCCACCGGCAAGATCGTCGTCGACAAGAACAAGGACGAGTACGACCACATCGCCGTCGAGGACTGCAAGGAGATGCTCGACTACGCCTCCGACGTTCTCCAGGCCTCCATCTCCGCCGTTGGAGACAGCGACCTCCACACCCTCGAGAACCGTGGCCAGGAGCTTCTCAGCTGGATGACCGCTGTTTATTCCTTCCAGACCAACTGCGCCGATCAGATCGAGAATCCCGAGTACAAGACCGCCGTGGAGGACGGCATGCTCAACGCCACCCAGCTCACCCACAACGCCGTCAACATCCTCGCTGAGATCTCCCAGGTCATCAAGTTCTTCGACCTCCCCCAGATTACCATCCCCGGGATCTCCACCTCCTTCCAGCGCCGCCTCATGTCGCTCGACGACGGCTTCCCCTCCTGGTTCGGCGTCGCCGACCGCAAGCTGCTAGCCCACCAAGGCGCCGGAAATGTCGCTCCCAATGCCGTCGTGGCTAAGGACGGCAGCGGCCAGTTCAAGACCATCAACGACGCCATTGCGTCATACCCCCCTAAATTCGAGGGCAGATTCGTCATTTACGTGAAGGCCGGTGTTTATGACGAGCAGGTCATTATCGACAAGAAGAAGCCCAATATCTTCATCTACGGCGACGGCATCGGCAAGACCATCGTCACCGGAAAGAAAAACTTTGGGAAAATGAAAATCGGGACAATGCATACCGCCACCTTTGGTAATTAATTAATTGATTAATGCAACTATTATTAATTGAATATTAATGAATATGAATTGCATGCAGCAAACCAGGCTGAGAATTTCATAGCCAAGGCAATGACATTCCGCAACGAGGCCGGGCCGGAAGGGCACCAAGCAGTGGCATTCCGATCGATGGGCGACAAGGCGTCGCTGTTCGACTGCAGCTTCGAGGCGTCGCAGGACACACTCTACTACCAAAACTTCCGGCAATTCTACCGGAACTGCCGCATCTACGGCACCGTAGACTTCATCTTCGGAAAGGGGACGGCGTTGATCCAGGACAGCGAGATCATCGTCAGAAAGCCAATGCCCAATCAATTCAACACGGTCACCGCCGACGGCAAGGAGATCCCCAGCGGCAGCAACGGACTGGTGATCCAGAACTGCCGGATTGTGCCGGACAAGTATCTCAGCCCCGTCAGATTCCAGATCCCGACCTACCTCGGCCGGCCGTGGAAGAAGGAGGCTCTGACGGTGGTGATGCAGTCCGATATGGCGGACTTCATCCGGCCGGAGGGATACAAAATCTGGGACGGGGAGACCTATCACAAAACCTGTTCCATGTTTGAGTATGCGAACCGCGGGCCCGGCGCAAACGTCAACAAGAGAAGCAAGGATTTCTCAAAGTTCAAAGTGCTCAGCGCGGCTGAGGCGGAGAAGTACACCGCCGGAAGATTTCTCACCGGCAATCTCTGGTTGCCGCAAACAGGGGTTCCCTACAGGCTAGGGTTGTGATCATTCTCATGCACCGCTTAATATACCCTCCTCATCTTCATTATTTTTTTATTTTTATTTTGTTATCTACTTATTATTAAAGGAAAAACCTGACAATTTACTAGTTTTTAGTATTTCCTAAATCTATATGTAATATATATACATATATATGCACTGTGTATTTAATTTTTTGAAATGTATTATTTATTTAAACATGAATGTTGGACATCTGACTCGAGCTGCACACAACATTGCATCTGGATAGCCCAAAGAAGGCAGTTCATTTAACCGGCCAGGATGATATATTTGGCCTCCTCCTCGGTAGGCCGCCCAGATCATTAGGAGGATCCATGGACAAATTAGTCTGGCCGGCCCTTGCTGCGCAGGAAGAGCCAACTGTTAAGAGATCATGGTGATAAAACCACCGCAAAAATGAAGGAGAAAGTGGGCATAACCTCCACAATCTCCACTACTTGAGTTATTTTATAGCTATAAATAAATGTAATTTTAAGGTTCGAACTTTCATTTGTAAAAAGCCCTAGAGAGCTCATTTCTCTAAGTAATATCATACGATCCTATCCGGTCACCTCAAACCGTCTAGGATCAGCCGACCTAATTTGCCCGAGTAGGCTCCGGGGCCAGTGTTTTTTGCACTTCAGCCGACTTAATTTGCCCGAATAGGTTCCGGGCCAGTGTTTTTTTTGCACTTTACACATTCTCAGCATATTTCTCCATTCACTTACATAAATTTGAGTGTTCGACTAGGAATCTATCATTTACAAATTCCGACGTCAACAATGAATGCTCCTCGTATTGCACAATAATGTTTTTCACAAGTTTTTTTTAATTAGGTTAATTAAGTTATATACCGATTTTGGATTTAAATAATCTATCCTTCACATTAAGACCCACCTATAGGGTACTAATATTTAATTATGAAAAATTTCAAATAGGTGACCCTCGGACCGAACTTACATTTTTTTTTTTTCTAATGTGTTTTTGTTATTTTAAATTTCAAGAAGTTTTCCTTCATATATGGATAACAATTTTCTACCCATGGATTACTTTTTTCTCTGCCACATTCTCATCTTTTTCTAAAGGGTTAAAAGAAAAGATTTAGCTCAAAAAGTTTATAAGAGCATTTCCAAGGCCTTGACCTTATTTTGCTTGTTGATATTGAGATATTGTGTTTGCTAGATAATTTGTTTTGTCTTCCTTCTATTAATTAGCTAGTAATTAGTTTTATGGAAGATTGTTCGGTGTATTTTACCAATCAAGACAATGAGAATGATTCATACACTTTATCTATCCATTGAACTCATGGTGTAATGATAATACACCAATCAAGACAATGAGAATGATTCATACACTTTATCTATCCATTGAACTCATGGTGTAATAATATCAATATTATTAATTTAAGTATTTGATTAAGTTGTCAGTATAAAAAGATTTCATTTAAATATTCAATCTAATTAAATATTTGCCCATGATTATTGTGTAATACAAAAGAACCACTGTCATAATTTTATTTCCAGCCAATGATTTTTAAAAATATTCACCCGAATAAAGAAAACATAAAAACCCAAGAGAAACGCTTTCAAAATTTGAATAAATTTAATACGGAGGGTATAATAGACAATTCAGACACGTTATCTGTTCAACCATACAAACTCCAACACCCACCCCACACCCACTCCGAAGCTCAAACCCATCAATGGCGATGGCTTCGTCTATCTCTGCTCTCACCTCATCCCTATCTTCTCTCTCTTTCTCCTCCCAAATTTCTCAGAAACCTATTCAATCTCTGTCCTTTCCTCCATCAAACCCCCTCCGTTTGAAATCCACCGCCCCCAAATTCCCCGCTCTCGTTGTCGCCGCCACCTCCGCCGTCGCCGACCCTGATATCGAAACAGCGGACCTGAAGAAATTGGTCAAGTCTAGGCTTCCTGGTGGATTCGCGGCGCAGAACATAATCGGCACAGGCCGCCGGAAATGCGCCATTGCTAGGGTTGTTCTCCAGGAAGGCTCTGGGAAAATTATCATCAACTATCGGGATGCTAAGGTACCCACGTTTCCAGTTTAGATCCCTTTTGTATTGAATGGTTGTTAGTAAGAATTGGATTATTTGCACTGTATAATTAATGCTGAGTTTGAAGGAGTAGAATTTATTTAATCAGTTGAAAGGGTGAAATTGTAAAGGGGAGGAACTAATGTGTTAATTATTGAATCAGAGGATATATGATTAGATGTATGATATTTGCAAATTATGCTGAAGAATGTGAAGCAAATGGTTTTGAGATGATATATGTTGGTACTTGTGAATAGGTGCAAGAATGGATGATGATGTTAGATTGTTTAAGAGTTTGATAATTTTGGTATCTTGATGATATTGATGTGGAGAGGTGTTTTACATTTCTGAATGATAACAAAGGTTTGAAGATGAGTGAGGAAAGGATTTCGCAGGTGGTTGTATTTAAGGCATGAATTTTTTGTAGGAATACCTCCAAGGCAATCCTCTATGGCTGCAGTATGTTAAAACGCCATTGGTGACTCTAGGGTACGAGGGTAGCTACGATGTGTTTGTGAAGGCACATGGAGGGGGGCTTTCAGGTCAGGCTCAAGCAATTTCGCTTGGCGTTGCTCGGGCACTGCTCAAGGTGAGTGACAGCCACAGAGCACCCTTGAAGCAAGAAGGGCTCTTGACCAGGGACTCGAGGGTTGTTGAGAGGAAGAAGCCTGGATTAAGGAAAGCTAGAAAGCGCCCTCAATTCTCTAAGCGTTAGAGCTCTGTATGCATTTCATGTGTTTCAACTCTATGAAATCGATTGGATCAAGATCTAAATTTGAATACTATTATTTTGTGTTTGGTCTGCAAGCCACAAGATAACATAGTGTATATTACTTGCTTGGTGATCTAAATCTGATATGTTGAGTAGAATAAAAGATAATTAATTAATTTATTTGACAATTACAATGTGTCTTCTCTTTTCCTAGGAATATACATTTTCCAAGTCTAGCTAAGGATGATTGTATTAAAATCCTATAGCTGTATGAATTGTGTCCTAGTACATATGAACATACAATGTAAGCTATAAATGATCGTTGAAGAGATCAGGAAGCGTGATCTTCCCAGAGTTATTGTGGTCGAGCTTCTTGAATTGATCACATATCTGCAGGATGTCTTTTTCTTTGATCTTCCCCATCTCTTTCAGCTTGTAGATTACGTATTCTGATTTACTGTTTTATTAGATATGCATTGGTTAGAAAGAACGGATCATCCATAAATCAAGAATCAGAAGAAGCATTACCTAATAAAACCATTGTTGTTCATATCAGCAGCAAGCAAGTCCTCCACCGTGATTTCTCGATGCAACACCCAATTGCTAATCTTACGGTGCCTCTTGTCAATCCTCGCCTCCGCCAGATACAGAAAAGCCCTCGCCACCGCTAGCGTAGAAAACAGCAGCCATATCGAAGCAAACATCCTTCCTCCAATACTCTTGAACGCCCTGTCGCCATATCCCACCGTTGTCACCGACATTACTGATAAATACACTGAATCCACCCAATCCAGACGCTCCACAAAGTAGAGAAACACAATCCCTATTCCGATACACAGCACCACCACTCCCATGGCCAGACCCACCTTAAGCCTGATTCTCATCCTTCCCTTGGCAACGTCTACTATGTAATTTCTGGCCGAGAATCCGGGGGTTTTGTGCTTAATGCCCGCGAGGATCATGTTTTCCTGCAAATCAAGCACGTAATTGACGACTCCACTGAGAAGAATGTCGATGAATCCAAAGCCTACGAGCACAAAAAAGCAAGCGAACACTTTAGCAATGGGCGTGGAGGGGGCGATGTCTCCATAGCCTATGGTGCACATGGTGACGATGCAGAAATAGAGGGCGTCGACGACAGGGTGAGTCTCGTCGCCGGAGAAATGGTCGCGGTTGAAGGAATAGATGACGACGCCGAGGGAGAGGTAGAGGACGAGCAGAAGAGCAGCTTGTCGGACCAGAGAAGAGGAGCCGTGTTTCAAATTGGGGTCATTGGAGTGATTAGAGCGGTGGTCTTTCATTACAGCCATGGCCGGGGCGGTTCTGCAGCGGTGGATCGTCTTGTTGGCCCATAAGGAGGACGGTGGCGGAGGTGAATTGGGGAAGAAGTCATCGTCGTCATCATCTCCATATTCCTGAGGAATGATTGAGGCCATAGAAGAAGGGAGATTGACGATGAAATCATGGAGTTGTGGAGGAGTTGCTGTCAGTAATGGCTCCTCCATCGCCGCCATTCATCCAATCGATCTCCCTCTCTCTCTCAATCTTCTACTCTCTGCTATATATGTTGCAACAAACTCAAATTAAGTTTAGAGAGAGAAAGACAATCAAAACATACCATTGGTTTATTAATTAAGCATTATTTACAGGTATCTTTCATTATATAATTGTTATTAAGAATTATTCCCTCTCTCTCTACTCTCAACCACATATTTACCTATCAACCAAATGATACACAACACTCCAGTCTAAATTATTTTATATTTTACTATTTTATCCATGTACCAATTGCCCTTCAAATAGTTTCAAGATTTTCTACTTATCACTTTCCTGATAATTTTTTCAACACCTCATACCAAAATTTCTCTTTTGCTTGCTAAATATTTGATACAAATAGAAATGAAGAGCAAGATAAGAAAATAGGTGTGGGATCTAATCCATTGATAGGTTATCTCAATATTTACCTAATATTTTAGGTCACATTAAGTTTCTTAACACAGCTGTTTGCAGGCCACGTCATCCTTCACACCTATGCCTAATTTATTGTTTCGCCTCTTTCTTCTCTATTCAGTCGTATGCTTAACCTTTTTTTTTTTATTGAAAATGACGGATAAATAATTTCACAAGCAATTAAATGATAAAGTTAAAACTTATTATTTTTATTATTTATTTATTTTGTGCAACTTGAAATCTCTAAACACGATTGATACTTTGAATAAACAATAATCAGGAAGATAAGCTAGCGAAGCAAGCAACAAGGTATCTTACTGGGCTGGATATATTTCACATTATGACTTGTTAGACCTAGCCCTTAATTATGTCATGTTAGACAAAAACTCTATTTCACATAATGACTGGTTATACCTAGCCCCTAATTATGTCATATTAGACAAAAACTTTAATACGCTAGTTGGATGAATCATAAATTCATGTATCCGACTCGATCTAAATCCATTCGAGCGTGTCTCATGCGTTTGGGTGGGTGCGTCCAAATCCACCCAAATTCACCTTCAGGTGTTGTATTTTTATTTTATGTTAGTCATACATTTAGGGATTTTGGTTGTACCTTAACATATTTTTAGACATCTATTAATATGTTACATATGTTTTAGTTATATTAATCATACATTTTAGTTATATTAATTACTAACATACATTTTATGTTAGTTATATTATATAAATATATGACTAATATTATTTAAAGGTACAAGTAATACCACATAAATGTACAAATTATTTCGAAATTATGATTTTTTTTAAAATTAAAGTATTACATAAATGTATGATTAATATAATATAAATGTATAACTAAGCAATATAATGATCAAGGTATAAAAAAAAATGCACGAATCCAACCTGACTTAACGCAAATGCATGAATCTTAAATCCACGCACTTAATGCATAGGAGACCTACTCAGTTATATTATACATCTCATCTGACTTTGGCTCTGGCACATTCCAAAGATCCTCTCAAAATCACTCTATTTTTGTAATGGGGAAAATAGTATTTTAATAATATTATTAACTATATTTTATTTTAAAATGATATGTAATTTTAAAATGATATGTAGACTTGTTTTATTTGAATAATGGTGAATTAATTCACTTCTAATTATAATGGTGAATTAATTCACTTCTAATTACCTATCAATTTAATTTTGTATGATATAAATTTATAGTTTGATGTCAAATAGATATAAACAAATCAATTTGAAGCTCGTTATTGCAAGTAAAAAAACTAAAAATCAAAAGTTCTAAAAATTGTATATAGGACTAACGAAAATGGATAGATAAATGTTTACAAATTTTAAAAGACAAAGTTACAGGATTAAAACACTTTTCCCCCCTTTTTGTTATGTCAATAGAAAATAAAACACAATGTTGGGATTTCATATAGGAGTCCTACATTTTTCATATACTTTAGGTTGTAACGGAGCAAAAAAAAAAAAAAAACTATGTAAAATGCCATAATTGTTATTGCAAAACGAAATTAAATATTAATTTTCTATAGAAGGTTTGATCAAATAAAAGGATGTAAATATATTCAGTTTTAAGTTTAGTCTGTAGAATTTGACACATGCATCAAACATTGCGTGAAATAGAAATACTATATTTGTTGTTATTTTGTTGTGAGGATGTAATATTTCAGTTGTATATTTAATTGCCAATTCATACATATATTAATCTCTGTACTATATATTTAGTAATGTGGAATCTAAATAGAATCATGCATTTATTGCAAATAATGAAATATAATTGTACGAAGCAGATGGTTACGTTGGCCGAAAAGTGGTTTGAAATGATGATGATGATGAATGAAATGCATAATCGTTTGGATTAAAAACAAGGAAAATGGTTAGAATTTAATATTTGGAATGAAAATGTACAAGTTATCTATCTTTGTTGTGAGTGAATTGCTTGGAAGGCACTTACACATTAATGTTGAAGACACTTGAAAGGAAAGGCAAGCATGGTTGAATGGCTTATAAAAGTGTTGAACATCATCCATGCAATGCAATGCAATTAAATTAGTAGCATGGAATTGTGTGTTACCAGAATCAATGAGGCGTGGGTTGCACCATCGGAACCCACTCCATCAGGACTCCTCCTCGAATTATCGGCTGTTGACACTATACCAGTCCTCCGTTGCAATGCTCGAACACTCCATGTCTTTAGACACGGGCCGGGTGCAGCCCGGGTCATCCGCCAAGCCTTGTCCAAGGCCTTGGTTCCCTACTACCCTCTTGCAGGGAGGCTTTGCGTTTCTCATCACAACCAGCTGCGACTTGCTTGCTCCGCAGACGACGCCGTTTGGTTCGTTGATGCCTTCGCTGATTCTACCTTGGATGCTGTCAATTACTTCCATGACGCCACGGCAATCCCATACGAGAAGCTTCTTCCTAATCCACCACAACAGAGTACTGATCCTCTCGTGCAGATGCAGGTAACACAATTTGGATGCAATGGATTCGTGATTGGGCTCATATTTTGCCACACCGTCTGCGATGGACTCGGATCTGCACAATTCCTCAATGCAATCGGAGAAATTGCGAGGGGTGCTGAAAAACCTAGCACCGCTCCTGAGTGGTGCCGGAATTTCCTTCCACCGCCACCGCATACGCCGGAGCAGCCGCCGATTCCCCTGTCCCTTCCCCTTCCTGATTACCAACTGGAGCACATCAATATAGACCTTTCTCTCGATACAATCAAGGAGCTCAAACATGAATTCCGCAAATGGACCAAGGCTGGGACCACTTGTTCGACGTTTGAGATCGTCGCCGCGATGCTGTGGCGGCAGCGTACCATCGCCATCAATCTCAACGATGAGGCGCAAGTGAAGCTGGTGTTCTTCGCGAATTGCCGCCAAATCGTGAAGCCTCCATTGCCCAAAGGTTTCTACGGCAACTGCTTTTTTCCGGTGACGATAACCGCCACAAGTGCGGCGGTGAGGAAGGAGCCGGTGTTCGGAGTGGTGAAATTGATTCAGGAAGCCAAAGCTGAGCTGGCATACGAGTTTGAAAAGTGGGCGAATAGAACAGAAAACGGGTCGGATCCGTTCGCGCCGCCATTGGAATACAGCACACTGTTTATATCGGAGTGGGGAAGGCTGGGGTTTATGGAGGTTGATTATGGATGGGGGAAGCCGGTTCACATAATTCCGGTTCAGGGTTCGAGTATTATTCCGGTCGGGATAGTCTGTTCACAGCCTCGACCCAAAACCGGCGTCCGGTTGATGACGTGGTGCGTCGAGAAAGACCATCTCCAACCTCTACTTCATCACATTAATCAATCACTATAATATGATTATGCAATCAAACTAATAAGGATTTTACCACAATTTATCCTAAAAAAAATATTGTGTTGTATTCATAATAATTGATATTAATGTCATATATAGTTGGAGCCATTTACTTGTTTTTATTATCTTAAAGTTTTATATTTGACCATCTCATAAAAATAATTTCCTGAGATGCATGTAATGGCATCTTCATGTTTTTTCGTTAATTTTAAGATAGTTGTTCATATGCATTTCTTTAATGATCAAACATTTTTGCTAATATTAAAGAATAGCTCAGGAACATATCCATTAACTGTTTAAAAAAAGAGAAAAGTTGAATAGTTCATGTAAAAACAAAAAAAACCCACATATTCATGATCATTCAATTAAAAAATAAATGAATAATATAATAAATTTAATTACAAATGAATTATATAGAAGAAATTCAAATCAAAATAAACATAATTGGGTATATAACAGTATAGTTGGATAAATGGACGTTGTAAGTTTTTCTCTCAAAAGAAATAAGTAGATAAATGGACTATATAAGTAATAAATATTAAAAGAATAATAATTAAACACTAAATGAATTTATTCACGAACATGTTTATAATTATGAACAAATAAGAAATTTGTTCATTTATGTTGATCAAGACTAATTTAATATACTAGCACAAACAACTTGATCACCAATAATTTTTCAAACGACTTTATTTGTTTACAATTCTATATATCTACAATTCAAAATTAAATTTATTTTTACAAAGCAATGTATATTTTGTGGATTATTGATTGATCTATATGTAGTGAAATTAATTTCATGAAATGATGTTATAAAAGTCATATTAATTATAATAATATAATTTTGTAGTTACTCAACAAGCAATGCAACTCTCGTACGCTAAACATATATATATATATATAAACATTTTTCTGAAAATTCGAAAATGAGCATATAATAATTATGCATTTGAAGTCGTAAGCTGATCGTCATGAGCAAGCTGTAAATAGAGTTGAAAATATTGATTAAAATGTCAATGGCAACGACATACCAATTTTCAATTGTTCATACTGGCTTTTATTTAATTTTCAAAATAAAATTAAAATGAATGATTAATTTCTGTATAAATTATTTGACCAAACCCCTTTTGAATTAATAATTGGGTTTGACATGTTCAATAAATGAGCTTATAAATCTGTAATTTCGATTTTATTCCTAATTATTATTGCTGTAGTTTATTTAAAAAAAAAAGAGTAGGTTGTTGTTTTGTGGGAGTTCCACGTTAATCAGTTAGGTATCCAATTATTTGCAGGCCATCCACTTTGACTATATCTTTTTGGTAAATATATATTCACATATACCTACCTTCCTCGATAATCACCATTATACATATATTACCTTTATCTAAAGATATGTCTACCTTTATATTTATCTCATACATATACTTATCTCATTTGTTACATATTTGCTTCACCTCCCACTTGCATCACTTTTACAAATCAAAACAAGATTTGCCATTTTTAGCTTATATTTTATATATATCGAGTGTGACACTAGATCACATCAACCCATATAGTTTAATTTAATGTTAAAATAGATGGCCACTTTAATTAGTCATATGATCAATAAATGAAAGTGGACTATTAATTGGAAACTCGTGGCATAAAAATATAACACGGTACTTTAATCTTTAATTAACATTATCGCAACCTTAAAACATCTTGAGAAAGTTTCCACTCTAAAAAGAAAGATAAATACATAACAATAACTTGAGATCAAAAGAAGTCATTTAATTACGGTGACATCTTTGTAATGCGAATAAATAAATACATGAAAATATGCATCACCATTTTATAGGCGATACAAACATATTTAACTAATTGTCGTTCTATAAGACGATAATAAAAATATAATTTTTGTTTTTTTTCTAGTCGAATACGATATTGAGATTTTTGTGAAATGCAATTCTACCATCTAAGACTACAATTTAAATCAATTATCACAAGTCAAATATTGTTTTAATATATATGATTTAATAATAACTTGATTTGTCTCATATAATTAAATTCATAAGACGATTTTACAAAAATCGCACTTGATATGTTGATGAAATTCAATCAATTATCACAAGTCAAATATCATTTTATTATATATGATTTAATAATAACTTGATCTGTCTCATATAATTAAATTCGTAAGACGGTTTTACAAGAATCTCAATTATCACAATTTAAATCAATTATCATAAGTGAAATATCATTTTAATATATATGATTTAATAATAACTTGATCTGTCTCATATAATTAAATTCGTAACACGGGTTTACAAAAATCTCTTTTGATATAAATAGGATTGGACATGTTAGATGAAATTCAATCAATGTTGGAAATTTATTTGGAGCAAATTTATTTATAATACTTCTTTACCTACAATTTTTACTATTGCTTTGTCAAAATCAACAAATTTATATTATTGGAAGTGAAAGGATAAGATAAAAAAATTAATTGAGATATTATAGGGTTTTTCAACGATTACCTAATTAGGTATTTGTCATGAAATGCATGCATGTATTAGTGTTACAATATTAAGACAGTACTGAGTAGAAAAAGACAAAAATGACCCTGTCCAAGTGCTGCTTTACCCACCCACCAATAAGATATGGGTCTGAAAGGAATATATGTTATAATCAACTGCAGCTGCGCAATTGAAAAGTCTATAATAATAATAATAATAATAATAATTATTATTATTATTATTATTATTATTATTATTATTATTATTATTATTTGCAAGATTTTTCATGTCTTAATTATAGTTAGAGGGGAAACAAAAGCATTTTAGTCATTTATACCGATCTATTGAGTTTTTCATCTGTCGGTTTCGAAAAAATATTTGTATACCTATTATTGTCCTAAATTTTTTGAAAAATATCTGCAATATTTAATTTAATTATTGATTGCGACAAGACGATGACCAAAAACACTTACTACAATTCACAAGCATAGTGGGTGTAATTGTATTTTTTTTTTTTTTCAAAATTTAAGAATAAAAAAACTTGATAAACCAATATAGATGACTAAAACATTTGTTTTCCTTGTATATTAATGTTGTAATGTGTGATAGCATAGAAAGAGCTTTCTCTCTCAGACAAATAAATGTGTGTTTTGGTCAAAACTGGAGAATCTGAGTTAGGTAATGGGAGCAACTCAACAAGTTTGACTTGGACTTAAAATTGTGTTAAAACCAAAGGCAATTTGATGATTTTTATATTTACTTTTTAACATTTCTTAATACTTTTTCTATACAACTAACAAATTAAATAAATGAAATGGAAGCCAACAGCTCTTTGGTAGCTGAGAAGAAGAAGCTGTTTCAATTCAGTGAGATGTTCTTCAAAAAGACTTGAACTTAGTCCACTTTCAATTATAAATAATGGGATTTACTTTCATTTAACCTACAAACAAAGAACCCCTCAATATGTACCTGGTGTAGCTAACGATTAATGATTCTCTAGCTTTTGGAATAATAATTTAATAACTTCGTACCAGAACTGTAAAGATTATACTTTTGAATTTTGTGAATTCACTTCTTTCAACAGTGTAAAATAGATAAATACTTTGTACACTCAAGTAGGTGGCCACCGTGACAAGGTGGAGGAAAATTATGTATTATTAATTTAATTGGACCTTGTTTTTCACAGGGCTTTGAATGTGCTCAAGTCTTTTGACTAACTCTTTTTTTTCTTTACTCTTTTATTAACTTTGAAACTGTATTTTCAAATAAAATATTTGTATACTTTTTTTTTTTTCAACAAGAAACTATGTATGAGGGACAGAAATCATCTATGGAATTTTTTAAAACTTCATCAAGGTTGTAGGAGAAGAATTTATTTTCGTTAATCAAAAGACTTATTCGTTATTTGCATTAAGAAGCTTTCAAAAAAAAAAATTTGAAATAAATAATACCTAAAGGTTGAGCAAAAACTAATATACTTTGAATTATAGAAGTAGAACAAACTTAAAAAGTTATTGGCATAATTGAGTTAATTAAAGAATGATATTTGGTAAGGCGTGAGAGTGCACGTTGTAGAAATTGAATGTATGGCAGAAACGTTGTAGAAAGTTGGTAAAATTGCATAAAATATTAGATGATTATACACCCAATTAAAATGAAGCGGACAATGTCCAAAATTTATTTGAATAAAATAAGCACCGCTAGCTCCATGTAGGTTCCGAGGCCGAACAGGTCTTGAAGGTTGCTTTGTCCAATTACAAAAAAATATTAAGAAAAATTTGATTGATTTTGTCGTGAAAATGAAAATGGTGTTTTACTGTATTCGACAAAGTGGGAATCGAGTTGGCGAAGTCCATTTCATTAAAATAAAAATAAATTCGTTGAAATTAAAGCAATCATGCGCGACCTACCCAACCAACATATCATCCATCTCCCCATACGATTAATATATAACCAATTCATCGTCTCCAACTCTTTTGCTCTTTCATTCATTCATTCATTCATTCAACTATTTCTTTATTATGACAAGAAGCTAGCGAATATATACATTAAATTATTATTATTATTATTAGAAGAAGAAGAAGAAGCAGCAGCAGCAGAGATGAGTGAGGAAGATCACGAAGAAGGTTTGGGTGCGCATGCAGAGAAGGAGACACAAAATGCAGTTCCATTTTACAAGCTCTTCGTGTTTGCAGATTATTGGGATAAAATGTTGATGGTTGTGGGGACCTTTGGTGCGATTGGGCATGGCATAAACCCCGCGCTTATGGCCTTCCTCTTCGGTGAATTGGCCGATGCTTTTGGAGGCTCCCAAACTCAGAACGTCCTTCCTCTCGTTTCTAAGGTACCTACATATACTTTGTTTTCTTTTTATTTTATTTTTTATTCTCTTACTTGCAAAAAGTTGATTTTTAATCTTGTCTCCGCAGGTATCATTGAAGTTTGTGTACGTGGCTCTAGGATGCGGTCTGGGTGCCTTTCTTCGTAAGTTTGTGTGCATAATGTTTCTAATTCAATATCCAAATCTGTAATATATTTTGATCATCTTGAGATTATATCAGAGATGGCATGTTGGATGATCACGGGGGAGAGACAGGCGGCGCGAATAAGAAGTCTTTATCTCAGAACTATTTTGCAGCAGGATATTGCCTTCTTTGACCAGGAAGTGCACACCGGAGAAGTGATCGGAAGAATGTCCGGCGACACCGTTCTGATTCAAGAAGCGATGGGAGAGAAGGTCGGTAAGTTCGTGCAGTTGATGTCGACATTCTTTGGAGGATTCATCATCGCCTTCACAAAAGGGTGGCTCCTCACCCTCGTCATGATGTCATCCATTCCCCCCCTCATGATATCCGGCGCCATCATGTCCAGCATCGTCGCCAAGATGGCGTCGCGTGGCCAGAACGCCTATGCCGGCGCTGCTGTTGTCGTTGAACAGACCATCGGCGCCATCAGAACCGTTGCTTCCTATACAGGAGAGAAGCAGGCTGTTACTGACTACAACAAGTCCCTCGAGAAGGCCTATAAGTCTGCTGTGCATGAAGGCCTCGCAACCGGCCTCGGGATCGGATCTGTTATGTTTGTCATGTTCTGTAGCTATGGTTTGGCTGTTTGGTATGGTGCAAAGATGATCTTGGAAAAGGGCCATTCTGGGGGGGATGTATTTACTGTTATTGTTTCAGTATTGACTGGTTCACTGTGAGTTTATTATCTCCTCCTTCTTCTTCTTCTTCTTCTTCTTCTTCTTCTTCTTCTTCTTCTTCTTCTTCTTCTTCTTCTTCTTCTTCTTCTCCTCCTCCTTGTTATGTATTAAGTTTGATTTACATATATATATATATATATATCTGTATGTCATCAGGTCACTTGGACAAGCTTCACCTTGCTTGACGGCGTTTGCATCAGGGCGAGCAGCGGCGTACAAGATGTTTGAGACGATAAACAGGAAGCCGGAGATAGATCCGTTTGATACGAGGGGAAAGATACCGAGTGACATTAATGGGGATATAGAACTAAGAGATGTTCATTTTAGCTATCCAGCTAGACCAACTGAGCAGATATTTAGTGGCTTCTCTCTCTTTATCCCTCGGGGCACCACTGCCGCCTTGGTCGGGCAGAGTGGGAGTGGCAAATCAACTGTCATTAGTTTGATCGAGAGATTCTACGATCCACATAGAGGTGAGGTTCTAATTGATGGGATTAATCTCAAAGACTTCCAACTCAGGTGGATTAGATCCAAAATTGGTCTGGTTAGTCAGGAACCAGTGCTGTTTATGGGTAGCATTAAGGATAATATTGCGTACGGCAAGGACGGTGCAACAGATCAAGAGATTAGAGTAGCAGCAGAGCTAGCTAATGCTGCTAAATTCATTGATAAACTGCCTCAGGTATGACTCTTTACTTATTATTACAAGAACAAGAAGCATATATGATTCTAGTAATGTAAAAAAACATGTCTTGTACTGCCGTGCAGGGTTTAGATACTTCGGTTGGTGAACATGGTACTCAGCTTTCAGGTGGACAGAAGCAAAGAATCGCCATAGCCAGAGCAATTCTAAAAGATCCAAGAATTCTACTTTTAGACGAGGCAACAAGTGCACTTGATGCAGAATCAGAAAGAGTAGTCCAGGAGGCACTTGACAGGATCATGGTCAACAGAACAACTGTGATTGTTGCTCATCGTTTGACCACTGTTAGAAATGCCAACATAATTGCAGTCATTCACAGAGGAAAGATTGTGGAAAAAGGTACACATTCTCAACTGCTGGATGATCCAGAAGGAGCCTATTCTCAGCTCATCCGACTGCAAGAATCGCGTACACAAGATGAGGAAGCTGAGGAAGAGTTAGACTACAGTATGGACTATAGCAGACAATCCAGCCAAAAGCCATCGCTTTACAATCTTATGAGTCGAAGATCCTCCAGGTTTAGAAGTGGAAGTCGCCATTCCTTATCCATCACTTTCAGCCTGTCCAGAGGGGTTAGCGTTGCCAGATCATCTGATTATGAAGATTTGAAGTTTGCTACTGATGAAATCGAAAAGCATCCAAATGTCCCACTAGGCCGTTTAGCTGCTCTCAACAAGCCTGAGATACCGGTTTTAACTGTTGGTGTTCTGTCTGCAATCCTAAATGGGGCCATAGTTCCATTCTTCGGCATATTACTCTCTCTCGTGATCAAAACATTCTACGAGCCACCAAACGAGTTGAGAAAGGACTCCAGGTTCTGGGCTCTCATGTTTGTAGTTCTTGGCGCTGTTTCATTTTTTGCGTATCCAATGAGGACATATTTCTTCGGGGTGGCAGGTTGTAGGCTGATAAGGAGAGTTAGAATGATGTGTTTTGCGAGGGTGGTTAACATGGAGGTTGGTTGGTTCGATGAGCCAGCAAACTCGAGTGGAGTGATCGGTGCAAGGCTCTCATCTGATGCTGCCACCATTCGTGCTTTGGTTGGGGATGCACTGGCACAATTGGTTCAGGATCTGGCCTCAGCAATAGTTGGACTGGTTATAGCATTTATCGCGTGCTGGCAGTTGTCATTCATTGTGCTGGCTATGGTACCTCTGATAGCACTAAATGGATATGTGCAGCTTAGATACATGACGGGGTTCAGTGCAGACGCGAAGGTGATGTATGAAGAGGCGAGTCAGGTGGCTAATGATGCTGTGGGAACAATAAGAACAGTGGCTTCTTATTGTGCAGAAGAAAGAGTGATGGAGCTGTACAGAAGCAAGTGTGAAGGCCCAGCAAAGATGGGGATTAAACAAGGATTGATTAGTGCCACTGGTTTTGGTCTTTCTTTAGCTTTGGTGTTCTTCGTCTACGCTACTGCCTTCTATGCAGGAGCACGCCTTGTTGAGGCTGGAAAAACAACTTTTGAAGATGTCTTTCGAGTAAGTGTTGTTAATTATATATATGTTATGTATGATGGAGAAGAGAAGAAGGAAGATATTTATATATGTGATGTGGTGCAGGTTTTCTTTGCTGTGAACATGGCTGCAGTGGCGATATCTCAGTCGAGCACATTTGCCCCGGATTCAAGCAAGGGCAAGAGTGCAGCTGCTTCAATCTTTGCCATCCTAGATAAGAAATCCAGCATTGATCCCAGTGATGAATCTGGGACAACACTAGATAATTTGAAGGGAGAGATCGAGCTAAAACACATCAGCTTCAAGTATCCAACTAGGCCTAATATCAAGATTTTCCGAGACTTATCACTCAGAATTCACAGTGGCAAGGTATGGTATAGTGTAATCAAGAATCCCTCAAGTTTTTCTCTATATATCCATCATGTTCTGACATTGAATATTGTTAATTACAGACAGTGGCACTGGTGGGAGAGAGTGGAAGTGGGAAATCAACGGTGATATCTTTACTGCAAAGATTCTATGATCCAGATTCCGGTGTGATCACCATAGATGGGATTGATATTCAAAAGTTCCAACTGAAATGGCTAAGACAGCAGATGGGACTAGTGAGCCAAGAGCCAATCCTGTTTGGTGGATCAATCAGAGATAACATTGCTTATGGAAAAGGAGGCAATGCAACTGAGGCTGAAATCATAGCTGCAGCTGAGCTAGCAAATGCCCACAAATTCATAAGTGGATTGCAACAGGTACTAACTCAATTAGACAATGCTGAACAATTTCATGTCATGAGTAAATGCTTATAACATATATGGATGGATGGATGGATGCAGGGTTATGATACGATGGTTGGAGAACGAGGAGTGCAATTGTCAGGAGGACAGAAACAAAGAATAGCGATAGCAAGAGCAATCGTAAAAGCACCAAAGATACTACTACTAGACGAGGCAACAAGCGCATTGGATGCTGAGTCGGAAAGAGTGGTCCAAGATGCACTTGATCGAGTCATGGTCAACAGGACTACCGTTGTCGTTGCTCATAGGCTATCCACCATCAAGGGGGCCGACCTCATTGCTGTCGTTAAGAACGGAGTCATTGTCGAAAAGGGGAAGCATGATGCTCTTATCAACATCAAGGATGGCTTCTATTCTTCATTGGTTGCACTTCATATGACTGCTTCATGATCTATCTATTCTTTTTTCTATCTTAATCTTTCTTCAACATAGCTAGTCAAGTTGTGTAACTGTATATATCTCTATACTCCATTTATGGAGTTCAATCACCCTATCATTAAACCTTTCTTCTTTTTTCTTTTACTCTATTAAATGTCACCTACATTTCTTAAACATACATATTCTGTTATATATTCATAATAATTGTTAATTATATTTTTATATATATGATGTTCAAAATGTTGATCTTGCATCAATCCCTATATCATTTTTCATGGAATTTTTGCCTTTGAAGTATCACATCACAAATTATAGAAGGGATAAAGAATGGTTAACATAATTTACAATCCTCCTAACTATGAGATCTTTCTTTATCTTATATGTTAGACATCAGAATTTATCTAAATATAAATTTCTAGTCAAACATCAAAAATTAATCAAATCTAGCTTGAATGAGCTGAGCCAAATACTAGTAGATATTGAATTAAATAAATGACTGTGCCCAATGCCTACTCGAACAATTTAGTTAAGCTTATTTTGATCGATCGATGCTGACCACCCAAATTAGCTAAGTTTATTCTGGTCGGTCGATGCTGACCAGCCAGAACGTTTGAATATTAAAAAAAATTAAGAGAAAAAAGCTATTTTATGTGCTTTTATATAATGACTTTCGCACGGTTATTGAGTACCAAGATTCCTTCGTCCAAGCGGACGTCTTTGGTCCAATCTCCCTTCTGCAATAAAGGCCGATCTATGATCGCCTGCCATCCATGTGCTTTTATATAATGACTTTGGAACGAAAATCGCTTCTCTTTGAATAATAATTGAGGTCCTATTTATAGACAAAGTCTAAAATACATTTTTTGGGGAACAAGAACTAAATTCTCCCGGGTCTAAATATGAAAAATATAGAGTCAATCCTATCTATTATCGAATATGATATTAAGATCTTTTGAAGTAGATTCTAATTGAAGCTCTTCGAAGGACCCCAGTCAGGGCATGAAGCGAGTCAAGCGGGATCCAACAATAATCCTTTAGGTCGTCGTACCCTAACTCATCTATCCAACAGATGCCGAGCAGGTTGATTATGCGTTTAAGGACCTTGATCTGGAGTTGAACTCTTCTTCGGACGAGGTCTCTCAACACCCTGGTCAGACCAATGTTGAAGAGGTCGGGATATCGGGATCGTCTTTAGATGATATTCCCATGGGAGGGGAGTTCCATTCCGAGGACCCCAACGTTATCGTCGAACAACACAACCTTCAGAGGATTCTGAAGCTATTTTGTGTATCGCAAGGTGAGCTGGATAGGTGGGACCCGGCCAGCTCATGAATCGGAGGATCCAACATTATGAATATTAATTTTTGTGATTTCTTATCACTCTTCCATTTCACATGCAAACTTCAAGTTGAGTTTATTCGGTAATTAAAGCCCAGATTCATGCTTTATTTGAAATTCATTAAAGGGCCGAAGTCGATATGAAAGCCCATAACAAAATTATTACTCATCCATCTCTGATACTTGATTCATAATTTGATCAATCTAATATTTAGATTAGTTTCCTGTCCTAAAAAGTCATGTTGTTCAAAGTGCGATATATATATATATATATATATATATTTTGTTAATCATTGGTTAATAGAGGATTAATTACTCTAGTAGTGGCCATGTGTTTCACGACATATCATATAACATTTAATCATTTCTTAAATTATTGATAAAATAATGTAATGCTATAAACGTTTAATTTATTTCATTAAACAACAAACTGTAAATTTCTTAAACATTTTTTCACAATTTTTTTTATCTATTTTTTACTATTTGTGTACTTAAAACTAATTTCAAACTTTGAAACTATTTTTAAAATTTATTTTATTAGATTTTTAAATAGTTTCAAAGATTTTTAGGTTTTATTTTTTGATGTTTACATATTATAACATAACATTTTTTTTTAGTTTTGTAAATAAAATTTCTGATTTTACTATAATTATATATATTATATAAATTTGTAGTTATATTTTTCAATAATTTAGTTATTTAAGCCAAATTAAGCTATATAAATGACATATAGATCAAGAAATTAATGCAAACAAGGAGAAAAAAAAATTCAATGAGTTTATAATTTCGGTATTTGGACTTTAGAATTTAATTTTATGAAATGGCTATAGCTTAAAAGAGTTATTCAAAATATTGCATGACATCACTAAAAAAAGGCTATGAAGAGAATTTTTTTTTTTCAAATATCTACAATTAAGGTACATAATTTTAAATTTAACCCCCCCCCCCCCTTTTTTATTGAGATAACTTAGTGATGAAGATTTTGTCCTTTTAAATTATATATATTTGAAGCTAAATTGAATAAAATGCAACTTATAAACATTAGTAACACATGATTTAGGCTGATGTAATCTAATTTTATATGGGGTGGGGCGGGGCAATCATATATGTTTGAATGACCACAATTGTTTCTATACACCAGGTGTACGTATTCTAAATCCGTGCTGTCGGGTCAATCCGACCTGAAAGTACTTTTCATGCGCCCCATGCACACCTCACGCACCCTCATGCGTCCAAACTCTAACTCAAATTCTAGTTCTACTGTATATTGACATAACCTTTTAGTTTAGCGAACTTAACATTTTAGTTCTATCTTTATAACCTTTTAGTTATATGCACATAACCTGTGTTGAGTAGTGAAAAAAGTATAAGTTATTCATTGAAAATGTTATGAAATTTGTACATAAAGATTATAGTATTACAATATAAAGGTTATATCATTACAACATAAAGGTGTCGGCTATATTGAATTTTTATAGTGAAAAAACTATAAGTTATTTATTGAAAATGTTATGAAATATGTATATAAATGTTATACTATTACAACATAAAGGTTATATTATTACAACATAAAGGTTTAGGCTATATTACATGAATTTTTATAGTGAAAAAAATATAAGTCATTCAGTGAAAATGTTATGAAATCTGTATATAAAGGTTACACTATTACAATATAAAAGCTATATTATTACAACATAAAGGTTATGACATAAATTATAAAAAAAAAGGGCGTGGATCCGGGTTAAACCAGACCCGATCCAACCTATATGCCCAATTACATGAATCATGACTGATGCACCTGGTGCACACAAAGAGTACTCTTGAATGACGTGGGTTAGTGAAGTTTGAAAAGAATGGTTAAAAATTGAATGAGAGTAGGAATTAGTTGGGCGTAGCTTGATTCCGACCAAAACGGTAAATTAGGATAGTATAGGGGCTTATCTACAAATACAATTAATTTACGTAGCCCCTACGCATAACGCTACTGCAGTTTTCGTCACCAACTTTGACTCCAAAAAGTCAATGCTTGAATTGAATTGATAACAGACTAAACATAGGAATTCGTCACCCCTTACGTCCAATCGCCCTCCTATTTTTTGCTTTTCAACCAACCATCACCACTACATCACTTATGTGCCTACATCGAAATGCCCCATTTTCAATTTTAGGCTTCTCTATTTAGTTTGATTTTGAATTTTGTTAGATGTGTTTTTTTAAAGAGATTACTTATTTACTTTGTGTATAATAATACTTGTTACATAAAAAAAATATATACATATATATAATTAATTGTGATCGAATTGATTTGATTCAACATGATGAAGTGCTCCATTTGTATGACATGATTTGATTTCGACTCCACAATCTTGGATCCTTAGTCGGTTTGGGAATCAAAACTGAAATTGTGGCAAGGGAGATGCGACTTCACCTCATACCCACCCTTGTAAAATGGAACAAGATATGACCAGCAACACCGACTGTGGATGCTCATGCTCTCGCTTGTTTTTAAAATAAGTAAAAGTGTTTGGAGATATATATTCAAGTGTTCAAGTAAAACAGGATTATATAGTTTTAAAAAACCTAATATGACGACATCATAACTAAAAACAAATTTGATGTGACTAGTGCTCATCTTTTGGATTAATTTACTCTTTTCTAAATAAATGCATGTATAGTATGTTATTTTACAAATTAAAAGTTGTTTCGCCACCTTATCCAAAATCAAAATAGAAGATATAACAACATATAATAAAAAATGTTAGCGCAGGAATGAAGCTTATCCCAATGGGTAGTGGTAAATGTAATTGTAATTGTAATATCTGGGAAAAGCAACAAAGCTTGCATCAGTATTAATTAACAACAGTGACAGTGTTCTGCTTCGCTGGTCTCCATCGAATCCATTTTTATTTTATTATTATTATTATTATTATTTGATATTGATATTGATATTGATATTGATATATATAGTGGTGCCCGAGCCCCCACCAACCAGTACCAGAACTAGTACCACTGGATTAAAAAAAAGTATATTATATATATCTATCACTTTTCCCTATTCTTCTTTTTTACTCCTAACCACACCAACTCACCAACCATTAATCTCTTCACCATTTTTTTGGGAATATGGGATTCGCATTTGGCACCGCACCCTTATCCCATTAATCCACTACTTGTCCTTTTCTCTCTGCCAATGCCAATCACCTTCTTTATTACCCCATTCTAATATCATTATTATATTATACAATTCTTCTAACTAAATGGATACAATTATATCATAGGTGTGCTGTGGTGTGGGTGATGACATTGATTTGGATTTACTTTATTTTAGTTCATTGCATTGTTTTAATGAAATTAAGTTATAGGAGGAGAATATATTGATTTGGATGGAGATTTGTAACTAAATGAGTTACCACCAAAATAGATTGCTTTTTTTATTTGTTAGCCGGTTAACTTTCTAAAATAAGTAAGACGCCACAAAGTTATAGCTCAATTATTTTCCAAATAAATAAACTATTCTAGTAATTTTTTTTCCTAATAAATTAATAAGCAATAGTATGCAGTCAATTTTAGCTAAATTTAATGGTAAATTTGCTTCTCGTACAATGAAGAAGAAATTGTTGTTAACTTGTGTCAGTACAAACAATTTAGCAGTGGATGAGGGCATCTACATCAATTCATTTGATGTGTTTTTAATTAAAATAAAAGATGTATTAATTAATGTAAATGTATTTTTAAGTGTGTGTTTTTGTGTAATTAGCGTGTATTAAGTTTGAAGAATACATTTTTATCTTTTTTTTTAATAATTGGCTAATGATTGATATAGTGACACCTCATCAATTAATGCATTTTGCTCTTTTTTTTTTCTCATCTCATCTCAATATATTTATTTTCTTTACTTTTTCTATACAAATAAATTATTTTCTTTTCTTTCCTATACAAACAATTTATCATTTTTGTATTATTTATACATTTTAATGTGAGTTGAAATTTTTTAATATAATAATTAAAAAATTCTTTATACAATTTGCACTAAAATTAATACAACAAATAAAGAATTAATTTGAATTGATATAAATAATAGAATAAAAATGGTAGGTAGTAACCACCCCAAGAATTTTAAAATTTTCTTCGAATAATTTTCGAGCTCCGTAATAATCAAATTCATCACCAACTTCGAGCGGATTTAGTTGAACACATTTGAACACGATTTGGGAACTTGTAAAATTTAATTGTTCATTTATATTAATTGTATGTCAAATGTATTGTAATGTCAATTGCTTATTTTCAATTAATTGCTAGCTATATCTATGTCTTTTTTTATATAATTAATCTTTAAAAATAATATTTAAATATTATTAATTATATTTTAATGTGAATTGAAAATTATTAATATCATAATTAATTAATCCAACATACAAGCAATAAATAGTTACTTTAAATTAATATAAATAAAAATAAAGAATAAAAATTAGTGGATCATGGGATTCATATGTAATGATTGTATTTGTGTTAAATTGATTGAAATTTGTGTTAAATTGATGTAGATGTATATTTTAAAAAATTAGTTATTTTTAATTAGTGTAGTGGCATATGGATCCCACACTAAAATTGTGTGCTAAGAATTAATTGACGTGGGTGCTCATAACATTGATTTCAATGTACTCTACTTTATTTATTTGCATAATTTAAATTAAATTAAATTATATGAGGCGGATACATTGATTTGGAAGGATTCTATTTTATTTGTTTGATATGGTTTAATTAAATTAAATGATATATTGCTGTGGATGATGAACTCTATTTTATTTAATTTTTCATGTTTTAATTAAAAATTAAATTAAATAAAAAGAGTTAAA
Organism: Scutellaria barbata; assembly: GCA_028654395.1. Lineage (NCBI taxonomy): Eukaryota > Viridiplantae > Streptophyta > Magnoliopsida > Lamiales > Lamiaceae > Scutellaria > Scutellaria barbata. The sequence goes on from CM053649.1 coordinate 25,779,358, forward strand.
GTAGATATTATGAAAAATGAACCAAACATATTATATATTTTTATTATAGTAATAATAATAATATATATATATATAGTGATGTCATTTATATGCATAGTATGAATAATTGTTTTTAATATGAGATGAAATGGATGTTAAAATAGCACATGAGTTTTATATATTTTACATGGGAAGAACTAAAGATACTTCATCAACTTCTAAACACATTTTAATTTAAATATTTTTTAATTAAAAAAATTAGAATATTTAAAAATATCAATTTTACCTTTTAAAAAAAATGGAAACCCTACCCTCTTTTTTTTTAACTTCAATTTTCTCTCTTTTTTTCATCTTTTTTATCCTTTAATGTTGTTTTTCTAAATTTCTTGATGAATTGAATGCTAATTTAATAACGAACATTCTACGAATTAGTCAAATATATAAAAGTCGAACAAAAAGGCATAAAAAATCGATCAAACCTGATCATTTTCGTTCGACTTTGGTTGACCAAACACAGAGAAAAACATTCGAATGGCAAATCACGCATTTAGTTCTTCCCATTTTAGATTCTTTATACAATCACTTTATATGTATAAAATAATATCATTAATTAATATCGTATACATAAGTCAAAGAATCATGTTTCATGTCTTAAATGCAACTAAACCAACGATTTTGGGATAGATAAGCGAAAGAATCAGCGAAAATTCTATTTCTTGACGATTCTCTCACTCTCTCTCCAAGTAACAGAAAAGACGAAGCAGCTTCATCAGGTCTTGAATACTTTTATTAAGCTTTCTCAGCAAGAAATGAGATATATATTTTGATATTAATTAATTTAGGTAGAGGTCCCTATAAAAGTAGAAAGTTTGGCTTTTTCAGCAACTCAGCTCACTCATGATATTCGGGCTTGGTTGGCAAACTTTGCGTCGTTCACACTACTCTCTCTCTTTCCTCCTGTTCATGAGATTACAGATCCATCAACCTTAATATACTCTTCGACAGGTGTGATGTTACTGCCTCTCTCTCCTCTTTCTCTCCCTTTTTTTTTTTTGTTTGTTTGTTTGTTCTCTTTTCAACTGACAAAATCTATTATGTTGGAGTCCTGATTTGGCTCTTTTTTAGTTTTTTCTTTCTGTAAATTTTAACCTGCTTGTAAATACTATGAAGATGGATAGATTGATTGATCGTATGTATATATGTTCATGCTTGGATGGAAAGGGAATGAAAGATGCATGGTGACGTGAGCTACTGCGATACCTGTATTTTGCATCATCGTTTTGAATTTCGCTACTCTTAGCTTGCGCTGACTTTGATCGCTTGTTTGTTTTGCTGATTTGAATCGGTTTAAAAAATGAAAAGTTTAGATCAACCGTTAGCTGGCCAATCAAGCATTTCAGCTGCAGCTAACATTGACTAATTAATTCCTTTATCTTGGCAGAATAATAGTGTTGATCAGAATTAAACTGGAAATCGAAGTTGAAGACTGTTGCTGAGCCAATGTCGATGGAAAACGGAGCGAGGGAGGCGTCCACATCTGGAAACGGAGAAGAATCGAGGAAGGAGGAAACGAAAGCGGTGCCGTTTTATAAGCTGTTTGCCTTTGCTGATTCGAATGACATATTACTGATGCTGATTGGTTCCATTGGAGCAATTGGAAATGGCATCTCTCTACCTCTTATGACCATACTTTTTGGCGAACTCATCGATTCTTTCGGCGGAAACCAAACGGAAAACGTTGTTTCTGTTGTTTCTAAGGTACGAAAAGCGGACTCATCTCCATCCTATTTCTGTTATGATTGTAAACTAAATTGCTTTAATACCAAAAATTGTAGGTAGCTCTCAAGTTTGTGTACCTGGCGATGGGATGCGGTGTAGCGGCATTTCTGCGTGAGCATATGCCGAGTTTGAGATGTAGCAATTAATAATCCTATATTAATTACAAGTAACTGGAGCTTTTTGATTTTTGTGTAGAGGTTGCTTGCTGGATGATCACGGGGGAAAGGCAGGCGGCACGGATTAGGAGTCTTTATTTGAAAACAATTTTACGGCAAGATGTTGCTTTCTTTGACATGGAGACTAACACGGGTGAAGTAGTTGGAAGGATGTCCGGAGACACTGTACTAATTCAAGATGCCATGGGAGAGAAGGTATTAATCACTCCTCATCCTCATATCATATGCTATTGATTCATGAAAACATGAAACTCAAATTCATCCTGCTGCAGGTTGGCAAGTGTATACAGCTCGTAGCAACGTTTCTAGGAGGCTTTGTCATCGCTTTTATTAAAGGATGGCTTCTTACCCTTGTCATGCTCTCATCCATTCCTCCACTTGTGGTAGCCGGTGGAATCATGTCCCATGTATTGTCCAAGGTGGCGTCTCGTAGCCAAAATGCTTATGCTAAGGCTGCAAGTGTGGTAGAACAGACAATTGGCTCCATTAGAACTGTATGTTACTAGAGTACATTTTCCTTATGAAAACAAAAGGCAAACTTAACTTGTTCTGTACTGAGCTCCCCTCTTCACTTTTTCTTCCAGGTTGCCTCATTTACCGGGGAAAAACGCGCTGTGGCTAGCTTTGAAAAGTCCCTTACAGAAGCCTACCGATCAGGCGTACAAGAAGGATGGGCCACTGGACTAGGCTTTGGAACTGTTATGGGCCTTATATTCTGCAGTTATGCTTTGGCCATCTGGTTTGGTGCTAAAATGATCTTGGAGAAGGGTTACAGTGGTGGGGACGTGCTCAATGTGATTATTGCTGTTTTGACTGGTTCAATGTGAGTTCAACTTGCCTGCAATCACCATACTTGTGCCCATATAATAAATGTCTATCATCATTGCAGGTCTCTCGGACAGGCAGCTCCTTGCCTGAGTGCATTTGCAGCAGGTCAATCTGCAGCTTTTAAGATGTTTGAGACTATAAACCGGAAACCAGAAATAGATGCATACGATACTCGGGGGAAAAAACTCGATGACATTCGTGGCGACATAGAACTGAAAGATGTGTATTTTAAATATCCAGCTCGACCAGATGAGCAAATTTTCAGAGGCTTCTCTTTATTCATCCCCAGTGGCACAACAGCAGCTTTGGTTGGACAAAGTGGGAGCGGAAAATCGACTGTGATAAGTTTAATAGAGAGATTTTATGATCCAGAAGACGGTCAAGTATTAATTGATGGAATCAATCTCAAAGAGTTACAGCTCAAGTGGATTAGGTCAAAAATCGGTCTTGTAAGCCAAGAACCTGTGCTTTTTACTGCTAGCATTAAGGATAACATTGCATATGGAAAGGATGGTGCAACTATTGAGGAAATTAGAATGGCAGCAGAGCTAGCCAATGCTGCTAAATTCATTGATAAACTTCCCCAGGTGAGCCAGCTTTTTTGTGCTATATATCTTCTTCTTCTCTTGTCATTAAGTTCCAGGGCTTAAATGTTCGGTTCCTACAGGGACTCGATTCAATGGTTGGTGAACATGGAACTCAGCTTTCTGGAGGACAGAAACAAAGAGTTGCTATTGCCAGAGCTATTCTCAAGGACCCCAGAATTCTACTTTTAGATGAGGCTACGAGTGCACTAGATGCGGAATCTGAGAGGGTTGTGCAGGAGGCATTGGACAGAATTATGGTAAACAGAACAACTGTCATAGTTGCGCATCGTCTGAGCACAGTTAGGAATGCTCACATGATTGCAGTCATTCATCAAGGAAAGTTGGTTGAGAAAGGCATGTATACCCAATTCTTCTCTATTCAATGTTTTTATGTTTGATCAAATAAGATCATGTTGATTAACTAGTCTGTGTTGTGCAGGAACACATGCCGAACTACTGGAGGACCCTGAGGGGGCGTATTCTCAGCTAATACGCCTACAAGAAGCGAATAAGGACTCCGAACACATTGATGGAAAAGAAAAGTCTAAGATGAGCATGGATTATGGTCGACAGTCAAGTCAAAAATTGTCATACATACGCTCCGTTAGTAAAGGATCCTCTGATATCGGAAACAGCAGTCGTAGGCAATCATTATCACTATCATTTGGTCTACCTGCAACACTCAACCCAGCCGAATCCACATCATTAGAAATTGAAAATTTCACTTCCTCTGAAAAGCCTCCTAAAGTACCCGTTCGTCGCCTTGCTGCTCTTAATAAGCCTGAGTTACCAGTGCTGATATTGGGAGCTATAGCTGCCATTTTAAATGGTGCAATCATGCCTCTTTTCGGTATACTGATTTCAAGTGTGATCAAAGCCTTTTTCGAGCCACCACATAAGCTACGCAAGGATTCAAATTTCTGGTCCTTGATATTTGTGGTCCTTGGGATCGCTTCGTTAATTGCATATCCAGCAAGGACATATTTCTTTGGTGTGGCGGGGAATAGGTTGATCAAGAGAATTAGGTTAATGTGCTTCGAGAAGGTGGTTAGCATGGAGGTCAGTTGGTTCGATGAGCCTCAACATTCGAGTGGTGCGATTGGAGCAAGGCTATCTGCTGATGCTGCTAGTGTTCGTGCTCTGGTTGGGGATGCACTTGCACAGATGGTTCAAGATCTATCCTCAGCAGCCGTTGGGCTCGGTATTGCTTTCGAAGCTAGTTGGCAGTTGGCGCTTATCATGCTGGGTATGATACCTCTGATAGGACTCAGTGGTTATATACAGGTCAAGTTCATGCAAGGGTTCAGTGCAGATGCAAAGAAAATGTACGAAGAAGCAAGTCAAGTGGCTAATGATGCCGTTGGGAGTATAAGAACTGTGGCTTCCTTCTGCGCTGAAGAGAAGGTAATGGCAATGTACAAAAAGAAGTGTGATGGGCCGAGGAAAAACGGGATCAGACAAGGATTGATTAGTGGAGTAGGCTTTGGTTTATCTTTTTCCTTGTTGTTTCTGGTCTATGCTACAAGCTTCTATGCAGGAGCTCGTCTCGTTCAGGATGGCAAAATCACGTTTTCTGATGTCTTTCGTGTAAGCCCCAACTCACTCTAATCCATACTATCTATCAAATATGCTTGCAAATTTTAAGTATCATAATATCTTTGCAGGTTTTCTTTGCTCTAACAATGGCAGCAATAGCCATCTCCCAATCGAGCTCATTAGCTCCAGATTCGACCAAAGCCAAGGGCGCAGCTGCTTCGGTGTTCGCCATTCTTGATAGAAAATCCAAGATTGATCCATGTGATGAATCTGGGGAGAAGCTGGAAAGCGTGAAGGGAGAAATCGAACTGAGACACGTTAGTTTCAAGTATCCAACTCGGCCTGATGTTCAGATTTTCCGAGACCTATGCTTGACAATACGCAGTGGCAAGGTATTGATTCATTCATTTGGAATTGGATTTGTTTTTTCTTTACAATGCACATATGCAATATTGATGTAATGTGTAAGTATATTCCAGACAATTGCTTTGGTTGGGGAAAGTGGTTGTGGAAAATCGACGGTGATATCGTTACTCCAGAGATTCTACGATCCTGATTCAGGTCATATAACGATGGATGGAATAGAGATTCAAAAGTTCCAACTGAAATGGTTGAGGCTACAGATGGGGCTTGTAGGGCAAGAACCGGTTTTGTTCAACGACACCATCCGAGCAAACATTGCGTACGGAAAGGAAGGTGATGCAACGGAGGCTGAAATCATAGCAGCAGCGGAGCTAGCAAACGCCCACAAATTCATCAGTGGGTTGGCACACGGATACGACACAATGGTGGGTGAGAGGGGAGTTCAACTTTCGGGTGGACAAAAACAGCGCGTGGCCATTGCACGTGCCATTGTCAAGAGTCCCAGGATATTGTTACTGGACGAGGCAACCAGTGCATTGGATGCCGAGTCTGAGAGGGTCGTTCAAGATGCACTCGATCGGGTCATGGTCAACCGGACTACTGTGATCGTCGCTCACAGGTTATCAACAATTAAAGGAGCAAATCTGATTGCTGTTGTCAAAAATGGACTCATAGTGGAGAAGGGAAAACACGATGCTCTCATCAACACTAAAGACGGCTTTTACGCTTCATTAGTCGCACTACACGCTACTGTCTCTTCAACTTAAATCTTTTTCAATCTTTTCCCTACATTCTAATGTTCTATTCTCTTCTTTATTCTAATTTAATATCATTATGACTTTTAACCCTTTAACACCAAGATTCTGTCCCCACAATCATTTTTAATAATCCACCATTGTGCTTCGTGCTAAGTGACGTCATCCATGACGTATTTCTAAGCAAATCACGTGCATACGACAATTCCAATTGCCAACCATTCCTACGGATTTAATTCTGTCAACACTAATGTCTACAAATCACAGTCCACGTGATTTTATCAATTTTTTTTTTTTGTTAACGGTCAAATATCAACATTTGTGGGAATACAATTATTTCTATACAACAACGGATTCTAAATCCATACAAGTGGATTGATCTAGATTCATGCAATTAGATTGATCCGATCCAATAGTGTATTTCACACGTTCCACGCACACCTCACGCGCCTAAATCCTAACTCAAAGTTTTGCTGTTATATTGGCATAATATATTAGTTTAGCGAACTTAACTTTTTTATTTTGTTCTCATAATCTTTTAGTTATATGTATATAACCTTTTGCAATGCATGTAGTGAAAAAATTATGAAATCTGTACATAAAGATTATACTATTATAATATAAATGTTATATCCTTACAATATAAAAATTTCGGTTATATTGAATTTTTATAATGAAAATAATATAAGTTATTCACTGAAAAGGTTATGAAATTTATACATAAATGTTATACTATTACAACATAAAGGTTATATTATTACAACACAAAAATTTCGGCTATATTACATAAATTTTTATGGTGAAAAAAGTATAAGTTATTCACTGAAAAAGTTATGAAATTTATACATAAAAGTTATATTATAGTCTATTACAATATAAAGGTTATATCATTACAATATAAACGTTTCGACCATATAACATGAATTTTTATAGTGAAAAAAATATTAGTTATGCACTGAAAATATTATGAAACCTGTACACAAAAGTTATACTATTACAATATAAAGATTATGACATAAATTTAAAAAAAAAAAGGCGCGGATCTGAATTAAACCGGACCCGACTCGACCCGCGCGCCCAATTGCATAGATCATAACTCATGCACTTGATGCACACAAACACTACACTTGTAGGAAATAATTAACAATACATTACATTTCTCACCCCTGAGGTTTGTGTAAATTACAACCAAACTTCGAAAATTTGATTGTTGGAGGGATCTAATTATAATTTTCACAAACCTTGTGATTTGTTAGGTAATTTGACCAGACCTCCAGAATCATAGATGTAGTTCACCCAATAATCAATTATCGATTTTTTATAAAATTTTAAAAACTAAGAAAAAGAAATGTAAAATAAAGAAACAATGCATTTGCAAACTGCCAGCTAAAATTCAACCAGGAAGAAAGGAAAAGATTGGACATATCTCGCAGTGATATTAGTCATCATCCTCGCTCTCGTCGCTATACGAAACCAAACCACTATAAGCTATGGATTTGGATGCATCGGTATTGAGAGTTTCCTCGGAGCCCCTATCGACATTGGTGTGTTGCTTCTCATCGCTGTCATTACATGCTTTCATGACACTAGGTGTTTCTTCTGGATCTGCTGTCTCTACTTTTGCTTTCTTAGCTTGGGGCTTCACTTTTATTACCATGCCTAAGGGATGAGATGGAGGATTCTTCCTTCTTACTACTGAATTTTTATCCTACAGCAAAAATGAAATAGCAGCGATAAAATAAAACTGTCTTGTGAGATTAATACAGCTACATTATTGCTTCAAGTTGACCCCTACATTTGAACGAAGAACAAATTTTTTGAAAGTTAACACTACAACTGAAGAAACACAAAGTAAAAACACCATCTCCTCTGGTAATTGACACGGAATTCACTAATTTATTTATGAATAAGCTGTCACTGTATTGCATTCTCACAACATTTCTAGTGCAGACACTATACTAATGGAGATTCTCTTGAGTTATAACTATACAGAGAAGATGCCATGTTTTCCCCCCTTTAAGGTTCTTATTTTCTTTCTTTTCCTGTTAACAGAATTCTTCTATCTTGCTACGGTTACTCACCACATATTCCACACTAAACCCCACCACAAAATCCGCATTGGGAGGCTTCGTGGTAGGTTTAGGAGAAATCAAATTCCACATGGTATGCATAAAAATTTAAATCAGCTTTGCTTCGTATACCTCTACCTGAATAATTTAATTTCCTCTATCTTTGATATTTATACAACCAAGGAGTTCTCTCACAGAATTCCTGTTTTCCTGTTGCACTACCTAAAGCACTCTACAAAAATGTCAAGAGTTCAAAATCTGGTCAATAGATCATACTTGATGCTTCGCACCAGATCAAGTTTGAATGAATCAATTGCATATGTAAATTTTAAAATTTAGTGACGCGTATAGTCAGACCAAAATTCACTCTCAAAAATTCCACTGCTCAATCAATGGAATGTGAACCAAAAGAACAAAATTGTCATAGATAGATGCATAAGCACATTATGTATGTGCAATCACCTGAATATTTGGAGCTGATGGTGTCTCCTTTAGCTCTGGTGTAGCATTATATTGTGATTCCACTGCTGCCTAAAAGCCAAAACATACAGACAATATCGATTAAACATTATGTTTTTATCAAATAAACAGGCACAGATTTATAGGAAAATACCTGAAAACTACGCAGATGTTGCTCTTCTTCATCTGCAATTTGTCGCTCATATTCTCTCTTGGACTGTAACAAGTAATCAAAATGCAAATGAGTGACTTACAAAGACAAACTTAATCCCTTCAGTGGTATACACAAAAGCAAGCACCACTTTCCTTCAAATGCAAAAAATACAGATGCATACAGGGCAAAACTGGAGAATAAGATCCCCTCATGGATACAATCTTAATCCATTTATAATATAGGTACTTAAGAATCATAGACCGACGTTTTAATCTGCCAACCTGTTGAACCCAACCTTCAAGTTTGTTACTGCAGAGCACCCAGTACTGAGTCAATTATCATGGCTCTAAAACCCCAAGCTGCAGCTCTATGAAGAGATTTCTAGTTTCAACTTTTTTGCTTATTCTTTTTAACTAAGTTTCATCAAATTCTAAGCTGTTACACAGGGCACGTAGTGGCATCAGTGATGACAAAGCAAGAAGCATTGAATATTATCATCAATTCAGGCCATATAATCTATTTCACTATGTCTTGGCAAAATAGATGTGTTATTAGAATATTAGTATATTACTGATGCTAGGTTGCATCAATTTTACGAACCAGACAAATTTGAGATTAAAAAATGCAGAATGAAAATCCTTAGCTTGAGTTAAATGTACAATTTATTTAGAATTGGAGCCAGCCACTTGGTATTCCGAACTTAAAAATCTCTCATGTTTTTTTTTGTGGAAAATCTATTGCATGGTATTTTCAGCCTGTGTATCAAGATTTTCTGTTTTCAAGATCTCCTATCCAATACTCGAGGATGTAGTTTCATGAGTACCAAATGGAGATGCAGTAACAGCAACATATGTTTTAAGTGAACGAAAGACTAGTTCTATGCAAGAAATTTACTACTTCATTATCTGTCACAGTAAGTAAGTGAATAGCTGCATAACCTCACCATTTCCAGTTTTTCTAGAAACTCAGTCTCATCTTCATCCAAAGCTTTTGGTGGCCCTGCAAGAGGAATCCATAAGTATGTAGGAATTATGAAGTCAAAGACACACAGCTTGTAATAATACCTATAATATTGCAATATAAATTACAAGGAGGAACATGCATGTGAAATTAGATAAGCACCTCTGTTTTATGCAATGTGCATAATTGACATAGCATGTGAAGAAACACAAGCAAACTGAAAAACAAAAGTAAATTAGGGTGTGTTCCAATCAACTTGAAAAAAAGAATTAAATATCATAGGTGTTTATATAAACAGGCTAGAAACCATTAAAGGACTAATCTACTCTTAAGTGCTAATTCAATTATTATAATCCACCACAAGGATTACCAAGTAACCTAGTTATAAGGTAGGAACAGTGCTTTTCATTGTCATTCTCAAGTCCAAAACCATTGAGGTATATCTGAAGGGATAACAACATTCCATCAAGGCATTCCAATGAGTAAAGGAAATATACATTTGCAGAGCACAAATCAAGAACTTACTGTGCTTGAAGCGTTCATTGAATTCGGCATCTTTCCTATCCTTATTTTCCTTTAATACCTGCAATTTCAAAGAGAAAGTAAAAATCAAGTACTTATGATATTTTCCTTTAATACCTGCAATTTCAAAGAGAAAGTAAAAATCAAGTACTTATGAAACTCTGCATCCGCACACAGAGATACGAAAGCACCGATAGGAGAGCAAGAAGAAATGACTATCCCAGAACGGTTTTAAGCACAAATGACACATGATAAAAACATGTCGCATGCACAGTCTACCGTGTTATCAAATTTTGAGAGATTGGACTGGGAGCATGCCGAGAATTATACATAATATCATAAGCAATGCAACATAATCAATCAGAACTACTAAAAGGGCAATGGAAAATAAAATCATAAAATTATGAGCTAAAAAAAAAAAAGATAATAGGTAGAAGTCGACCTCGTAAAGGGGCCTATCTCTCTGAGCAGTACCATCTTCGACTCGAGGTCCCCGGGTCTTCCGAGCTTCTGCTAACTGAAAATATTCATAATTTTTTTTTTATTATTATTTTTTGTATCTATACCTAAGAATTAAATCTTCACCAATCACAGAATTAAGTAATAGCAGGAATTGGGGGAAAACCTGGTCCTCGGAAACGAAGTTCACTAGCCTTATTGGCGGCGGCAAGTCGTCATCCGCCATTCCGCCGGCGCCGGAAGCGACTTCCCGGTAGCCCTTCAAAGGCTTGGGTTTATCAAATTGCAATTGGAAGGATCTAATTATGAGTAAATGAATAGTCAGTATTCTACTACAGGCACTTTCATTCTGTTTCATAAAACACAATTCTAGGGATTTGCTTTTAACTTGAAATCGAGTAATTAAACACCCATCGTATGTAACGAAAATGTAATTTATATGGTAAAATACAAAAATTCGTATAATTTGGGTTTCAAAATGTAATTTATCGTTGCATTTTGCTTTTTTTATTTATTTATTTAGGAGAAATTTTCCCAATCTTTTGAAAAAATAGGTCAAATATATTATTTTGCTCAATTTGGCAATTTTAGAGTAAACATTATCTTATTTAAGCACGTTTCATTTTCACTTAAAACGTGAAGGTTAGGTAAAATATTAAGTGAGAGACTTTCACAAATCTCATTTAGTATTCATTAAACGGCCTCATAAAAAAATGACTGAAAGTTTACTTCTAAATAAAATTAGGATTTTACCCACAAGCTTTCACTTAGTTAAATCTGCAAACAAATAACATACAATTTTTAAATGAGTCACTTTCCTGTGCATCAGGTGCAACTATATTGATGCAAATTGATGATTTTTTTTTTACCCTTTTATTCACATGTTACATTTATATTATATTATATTAATATTTAAGTTATATTAATGTGATTTTTATGTACAAATATTTTTACTTATGTAATATTTTAATTTAAACAAATGAAAAATTTCAGCATAATTTGTACATATATACATTTATATGATATTACAGATTAAATACATCGATTCCCCTTGTAATTTGGAAATGTTGCATTGGTTCTCCTCTATTAAAAAAATGACAACATTTAAATATATGATATGAATAAATTTGCATGAAAATTTCTATTCTGTCAAACTTAACGAGAGTGTGTGCGGATTATGTTGGATTTTTTCATACTTTTTGACTATATATTAACTATAATACCCTTAACATTTATATAGATGTTACCATTAATTGTTTTCAATATATAATATAGAATTCCCTTTCACTCCAAGTTTTCTACTTTTTTTATTTAATTATTCTTATTATTTTATTTATTATTACTATATATGTGTAATATTTTTCTTCACATTATAAATTTTGTAAATTTTTAATTTATTTATTTCAGATTGTAAATTTTGGTATTTTATTTATGTGTAATATTTATTTCATATTCTAAAGTAAATCTTTATACTTTTATGAATATTTTACAACCTTAATTTAAAAAAGAATTTATGCTCAAATTTTTTTTATTTTGATTTAATTTTATTTTAAAAAAATTATATACATACAATATATTTCTCAATAAAATAAATCTTGCAAACAATAACATGCAAAATTAGAATTTATACTATTTAAAAATTCAAATTCAAAGATTGTTCAAATCTTCGAAAAAATTAAGTAAATCTAACATTTGTGGGAACTATCAAATAAAAATTCGTAAATTTACAAACAAAATAAAAAAAAAATTACAAGATGTGTATTTATTTTATGAAATTAAAATAATTTTAATAAATCTAAAAATTAAATTTAATTGAAATATGAAGATTTTAATGTATTCAAAAGATTCCAACTAATATTTAAAAACTTATTTTTAAATTATCATGATTAGCAAATAAAATAATAATAATAATATAAGTATCGAAAATAAATAAAATCTAGAATATTAAAGAATATTCTGAAAAATTCAAAATAAAAATAAAACTATTAAGATTGATAAAATAATAATAAAATACAACTAAAATCTGAAAATCAAAACAAAAATTAAGATAAAAAAGAAATACAAAATTACATACAAGATAAATATTGAAAATAAACAAATACAATAAAATTACATAATAAAAATAAAAATATTAATATTGTTACTATTATTGAAAAATCTAACTAGTTCTCAAAAAATTTAAAATCTGTATGATTATAAAGTATTAAATAATTTCAGTTTATTTGAAAAAGTATTTTGAAAGTTAATTTTTATATTTTTTTAAATGTTTTTATTTATTAAAATTAATCTGAAATTTCAAAATTAAAATTAAAATACTTACTTTTAATATAATTAAAAAACTAACTAAATCTGAAAATTTAAAAAAAATGTATATGGAAAATTATTTAAAGTTTTATTAAAATCAATTCTTATATCTTTTTAAATGTTTGAAATTATTATAATCAAAATTTTATACTTTAATTAGGAAAATCTACAATTATGTTTTAAAGTTTTAAATTATTAATTAGGTAATTTCAAATAGTAATGATGATTAAATAATATGTATCGTACATATGTGTGAAAAGATAGAAAATATAAAGAAAATATTTAAAATGAAAGGAAAAAAATTAAGATATGATTTAGTTAATGTAAAAGGTATAATTGGAAATTTATACAAAAGTTAACACCATCAATATATATTTGATGGAAAAGGAGAATTTGCATTATTTATTATTTATTAAATCACGTGTAAACAGTTATCATTTTGATAACAAAAAAGGGATCAATGCAAAATTTCAAAAACACAAAGGGTTTAAATATATTTTACTGTCTTATATATGATATTACTCGTACTTTTATGTGATATTATTTATACTTTTATATTAATATATATGATATTACTCGTACTTTTATGTGATATTATTTATACTTTTATATTAATATAATCATATATTTAATTAACATATAAAAATACAACTAACATAAATTAAAAAATATGACTAACATAACTAAAATATATAATATGTATTAACTTTTATGTGATATTATTTATACTTTTATATTAATATAGTCATATATTTAATTAACATATAAAAATGCAACTAACATAAATTAAAAAATATGGTTAATATAACTAAAATATATAATATGTATTAACGTTATTCAATATGATAACATAAGAATGTTGCATAACATAAAATATATTTAGTATAATACAAATATAAAAAGTAAAATCATTTGAGAATAAATACAATACACCTTTGATATTATTTGTATATGAATCAATCATGTTTACAGTTATCTTTAAATTAAACAAATACATATACACACATATAATTTATGATACAACATTAAAATACCAGTATACTAAATTATTAAAATTTATATTCAATAATTTTAGAATGCACATGAAAATAACTCACTTCTCTTTTACATCTCCCAAAATTCACACCAAGGAAATGTAAACTTGCAACGCAAATGGAGAAAAGATATTAGCAACTCATCTCAAGACAAGAGCATATTCAAAATGTAAAACCAACTCCATGAGCTGAGGTTCTACACATCTCACATGCAACATCTACATACAGTAAAATAGCACTGCTTAATTCTCAAAGAGGAGAAGATACCGATAGTTACAAAGTTATTGTCATCATAACCCAAGGTCAACAAGCAAATGAACTCGGATGTTAGCATCTAGAAGTTAACTCTCAATGAAGAAACCCTAAAACTTCCAGTTTGTACATAACAACAGTCGTCTATGCTTAGCTATTCAATGGCGTCCCTCCAAGATTCATCATTCATTGGGGTACAGAAGCATGCCAAATGCAGTTTATTCATTCGAATGTCTCCACTTCTCACCTTAAAAAGCTGCAAACCAAAGTTTAGAATCAAACCTTGACAGTAATGCCATATGGAATTAACATGAGAAACTTCCTTTTCTATCACCTAGCTAACTGATCACTATCTCAGATGCTAAATTAGCACAGACATTACACACAGGGTCGAGCAATCCTATCAATTTTTTTACGATGAGCATTGGCAAACATGTATCTGAAATGAAGAGAGATCTTACGAGCTCCAAATAGTGAACATTCCACAGGAAATCAATTTATTTGAGAAAATCATCCAATATCTCCTGACTTAATCAATACTGTGACTAAAAAATGCCTCATTAGCATTTTAAAGATCATTAATGTCACCACAAATTATAAGAAGAGCTCTATGAGTCCCCTTGACTCATGGTGCCTCTAGGAGCAGGCACTTTTAAGCATTATTCTGTGAACAAGAGAGACTCCTAGTTTTCAGTTCAATATACACTTGATGCAAATTCACTTTATTGAGCACCCTGTCTTTTTTATGGTAGGACTTCACAAGAAAGCCACAGAAGGGGGACAGAACGAATAAGCCAGCTTCCATATCAATAAATCGAATTTTGGAAGGATTATAACATTTTACAACTTGATTAAGTAATTCTCTTGCTAGCTAAAAATCTAATTATATGTTCAAAGATTCTCAATCAGATCTTACAGGTATTGATAAAACTGAAATAAATGATATGATGTCAAGTTCTAAATCTACAAAGTGATTTCAAATAAATCCTATCTATCAATTCATAACCTTTCAAGCACAGCCAGTAATTAAGTTCCATCAAACACAGACCAGTTACATATAAGTACCCATACCTTGCATTATTTCCAATAGCACATACCATATGACAAATAGGTATATGATGAGATTCGCAAGCTAAGCTTGATTAAAGCATCCATATAAGTAGCCAATGCAAAATTTCTGGATTGCTAAGACTGAGAAAATTTGGTGCTTAGTTTTCTAGTTACAACGCCGCCATTTCTGTTTACTACTAACTTACATGGCAACAACTCATAATTTTGCACATGCTATTGGTTTGCATAATAAACAAGTGGAACAAGATCCAAGATACCAGCCAATTATGAAATATCGGCAGGCATTCAAGTATGCTTGTGGAAGAGGTGGTTAAGCTGATTGCCAACAGACGCATCAATCATAAAGGACTTGTTATTCATCAACCACTCTTTCTATCTTTTCCAGTTGTCTGAGATATGTGTCATTAGAACTGCTCTAGTTTTTTACTACCTTTTTAAACACATCAGACATGCATCAGATAAACCATTCAATCGTTAAAAGTGAAAGTAAACAATTAATTCTTACTCATAGTATCTCCAAATCCATGATATGATTGCACAACTCTTTATTTTCTTTGAAGGTCGTTGCAAGTCACCCCATTCTGAACAAGTTGATTAATTGCATTTCTTAACCTGATATAATCATCAAGGGTATTGTACACTTGATGAGAAATTCTGGCATACCCAGTTATGCAACCATCTGCATCCATAGCTCCAATCTCCCCATCTCTTGGAACCTGACAATGTATGGGAACTTCCACCCCAAATGCGTCCCTCAAGTGTGATCTCAGGTTTACCGCATCGTCGTCGCATAAAACCCCCAATTTAGAAGGCAATCCGACCATAGCCATGCCTGGACACATATCTGGAGGTGTACCAAGATTTGTTCTCCATGCCTTGGCCAACATTTGGCCCATTTCCACTGCTTTCTCATGGTTCCTTTTACGAATCCCCTCAAGGCCTCCTTCAAACCTACTAGTGAATTCCAAAACTTCAGGAATAACCAGCTGAGAGCTGTAGTCTCGTGTTCCAATCCACGCACTTTCTATGGCCAGTCCATTCCCATATTCATGTGAAACCACAGGGTGGTGCAAATCAGGCGAGAGAGGTGACTTTCGACAATACAAAAATGCAACAGAAGGAGGACAAAAAAACCATTTATGCAAGTTGCTGACATAAAAATCAGCACCAATTTCCTTCACATCAACATGAACACTACCAATAGCATGGGCAGCATCAACAAACACACGCTCCACGCCTTCCTCTCTGCAAATCTTAACCAGTTCACGTGCAGGTATCACAACACAAGGCATTGATGTAATATGATCAATTATTGCTAATCGTACTCTCTTACCATTGGCCCTACCTCTCGCCAAGCCTTTCCGAAACTCAGCGATGATTTCTTCATTGGAATTAACAGGGAAGGGCAAGTGAACGACGATGACAGAGCCACCAGCTCGAGTAACATAGGCCTCGATGGACTTCTTAACAGCCTGAAAAGCGCAGTGGAGCATGACAACAGCATCGCCCTTCTGGAAACGGCCTTCGGCGAAGGCCCAGCCAACATGCTGAAGAACAATGGCGGCGGCAGTGGTGGCGTTGTCTACGATGGAGACCTCATCAACATGGTCGGCATTAATAAGATCCTTGATGATGGTGCGAGAGTGGAAGATTTGGCGCTGGAGGTGATTGAAGAAGAAATCATCGGGCTGGCGGAGGAAGCGGAGCTGCCACCTCCTCTGGGCGGCGATGATGGATGAGGGGCAGCTGCCAAAGCTGCCGTTGTTGATTCGGGCAATTCCAGGCTGGTGGTGGGCAAACTCGTCGCGAATTTCTGATTCGGTAATGAAGGAGAGCTTGGGCTTCTTGAGGAGGTGGGGGGTGTCGCCGTTGGTGGCGGCGACGGTGACACGAGGGTCTTCGGGTCCCGCGGGAGGATCCATGGGCATGGAGAAAAGGTGGGGGATTAGGGTTAGGGTTTGTAACCGGGAAGAGATTACCGTCGAGTTGTGTGTGGTTTCATTCTATTCTACAAGTATTAATTTAGGGAAAGTGGTTTACAGTCGGCCTCTCCCCCTTATCTTTTGCCACTCAAAAATGTCATTCACCTGCACTGTAAATCCCACGCTCACCCTATCTTTCCTTTTCAACTGTCCTAATCCCACCTTGCCTCCCACTATTCCACTAAACTAAGTTTCAAGTATATATCACATAACTACAACTTTCTTCTAAATTCTTTATTAATTAAATTTTTTTACAGAAACAATAATTCAAACAACACCATCTTGATTTAAAACATTACTGAAACTTCTACACTTATCAATTAATGAAACTGAAATAATTTGTGTTTTAAGTCATAGAAACTATTAAGAAATTTAAATTTGAATTATTTATAATATAATTGAAATGAAAGTTTTAAGAATCTCTTTAATATTCAATGTTGGAAAAAGATATAATATAAAAAACTAGAATATTAATAGGTGGATTGAACAATATGAGAGATATATGAACATATATAATAAATAAATAAATTATATTCTCTTATGAACACAACATATATAATTAAATAATATTTGATTGATAATAATTTAACTATATATTTTTTAAAACCCATGTACACGAGTCCTAATGCTTGTAAAATTATTATATGAATAACCTAAAACAAGAAAAAAAAATCACAATGAATAAATAAATGAAGTTGTTAGAAATCTGGATCCAATAAATGTAATTGAGACAAACATAATTAGAAATTAGGCCCATATGATAGTTAAGTTAAAAAAAGCCTAAACAACCAAAAAACTGAAGCCCGACCGAAAATGACAAAAGTTTACCTTAAAAGTTATTTATAGCAGTAAAAAAGCCTAACGTATCACACAACTGTGTATTGTAGAATTACGTCATGTTTAGTTATTTCATGATACTACTACTTTACCGCGCAATGCGCTATTTATAATTTATTATGATAATATAAATAATGTTTAATAATATAATGAAATTGTATACATTAAAAGATTTTTTATATTATATTTTATTATTTCAAAACATGTGTAATATAAAATGTATTTTTTTATAATTTTAATTGTTTTTTAAAGTTATATTATATAAATATAGAAAATCGTTGTATAAAGTAAAGTTTTAACCGAATCAAGTTTTATAATACGTGTAAGAATTAGGTATGTAGAATACTAATAATAATAATAATAATAATAATTTTTATTACTTCATATAAGTAAACGATATTACAAAAAATGAATTGTGAAAATGTACAATTTATAGTTTATTTAAATGTAAGTAAATTAATTTCTAATCCATTAATCCATTGATTTAAAAATATTTTGCATGATCATAATGTAATCACCCAACAAAAGTTTATGTTGTAAGCCCAAATATGTATTATTTTACAAATAGGTTCAAATATAGATATACTTATTATTAAATAATTGGAATTTAAATAATTATATTTTACATATATATTTTATCTTAAACACTTGTATTTTACAATATTAAAAAATTGAATACTTCTAACTTTATAAAACTGTAAATGTTTATATCATCTTAAACATTTATGTTTAAGATAAGGATGATTAAAAAAAAAAACCCATGAGTGAATCAATATAAGAAAATAATTTTTCTATAATACATTATATTACATACATATATAATAAAAAAAATTACCTTCACTTTTGTACAACTTATAGCTATTTAACTATTTAAATAATATATCTATTTAAACAAAACGTAATGGTATATCATATATATATATATGACATGTTTTTTCTTTATTTTGTAATAGTATATTCTTTAGCAAGAAAAATATGTTTTTTTTTCTTTGTTTTATATAATTTTATTAAAATCATTGGTAACTTATTAAGAAAGTTATGTATTTTTCATTTTTTAAAATATTTTCTTGATAAGATATTTTTAGAAGAAAAAATGACAAATTAGTAAATTTTGTTAACTTTTCTCTCTTTATATAATATAGATATAGTTTTTTATTAAAATTTTAATTTGGTCATCCAACCAACACAAATAATTAAATTATTCAAAATCCAAGAAAAAATATATCCACATCAAATGCCTCAAATATAAGTTATCAATTAAAAAAAAATTAACTAAATGTTCAATCCACTTGGACCAATACAAATAGACAAAAATAATATATCAAAGGTTGGTTTGTTATTAATTTTCTTAAATAATATAAAAAAATATTTATTAATTTTCTAATTAAAAAATTTATTTAGTGTAATTTTTATTTTATATTTATAATTTTGTTAATATAAGAAACACCATATTTTAGTGAACTACTATAAATTAATACAAAAATACGTAAATGCACCAAAAATTAAGCATGTTAGCAATGTTTCATAATCGAATCGGTGGTCAAACCGGTCTAGCCACCGATTGACGGTTCAACCGGTCGGATCGGTTGAACCACCGGTTCAACCGGTAAAATGATCTTTGTCTATTTTTTTTTTAATATTATTTATGTTATATTAAAAAAGTTATGCACTTATGTGATTCATATTAAAATAAATACAATAAAGTCATAAAATGTCAAACTACAAAAGTGTTTAGATTGTGTGAGAAAATTATATTTGTAGAAGTGTCTCTTCTCTCATCTCCACTACTCCTCCTCTCTCTTTTTATTCTGCTGCATGTTTTATCTCTCTCTATATCCAACACACAAAAGATCGTCGTTTTCTTTACTTTTTTTAGTTTTTTTTTTAACTTTTGAAGCCCAATTTGAAAGCCCAAAGATGAGAGATCATTATTTCATAGTCCAAAACAAAAAGTGGATGTAATTAAAAAAAAATTGATTTTTCGATTTTTCGGTTCCCGGTTATAACCAGTTCAATCGGTTTTTGATCGGTTTTTTTTTTGATTTAATCGAAAAATGGTTAATCGGGTGTATTTGGATCGATTTCTGTGCCGGTTTCCGGTTGAACCGGCCGATTCGATCCGGTTATGAAAACACTGCATTTTAAATTTAATATCTTACTTTTTCTACATGCAATGTTAATAGAAAATTTTAGAAATCATAAAATTAATTTAAAATATGATTTTTTTTAAAAATATTATCTTCAATCCCACAAAATTATGAATATGAGATAGAAAAATTACAATAAATAAACTACAAATAAGAATGATAAATTTGATGCATCATGTATTCAAAATTAAATTTAAATGAAGAAATCTTTTAATTTGAAAAATGATTTTTTAACTTTCACAACTTCATCAAAATTTCAAATATTAAATAAAAATGGCAATGAAAAAAATAAAAGACAATTTTGATACATCATATATTAAAAACGAATTTCAAATATCTAATTTGAAATAATGATTTAAATATTAATTTTTTAGCTAGCACATTCAATCGACTGCTAAAGCTAAAACTATTAAATCAATAAAAAATACTCAGATGCACCTAAACTTAATATTTTACTTTTCTATATGCGTTGTAAATAACAAAGCAAAAATAAAAAAATGATAAATTTGAGATATTAAGCATTAAAAATAAATTCTAAATGAAGAAAGTAATAAAATTTTGAATTGTTTAAATAATATTTATCAACCCCACCCCCATTAAACTTAAAAGTTGCAAAGCAAAATAAACAAATTAGAAATAAAAATCATAGATTGATACACATGTGAATTTTAATGAAGAAGTAATTTATTAGAAATAAAAATGATAATAAATAAAATTATATATAAAAAAGTTAAATTTAATACATTTTGTTGGACCCTCGACCCGAATTGGATAGTGCATCAAATTTGGACGGCTCGAAGAAAAAATATAAGGTAATATGGTTCACTTAGCAAGTTATACCACCGGGCAGAATGTTTCCACCTGGACGTCTCCTCGGTCCCTGACCAGGACTATTTCCCTAGTTGGACTAAATGGGTCTGCCGAGCGGAGAACTGCTAACGGTTAAGGGATCGTGGGGATTAAACTGCCAACTCCCATGAAAATAGGCAAAAATCAAGAAGGAAGTGGGCATGATCCCCACTACTTGAGCTTCTCTCTAGCTATACTTGTAAATGGTTCTAACATTTGACTGTACTAAATATTAGAGAGCTTATTTCTCTAAAGCAATTACATACGATCCTGCGCGGTCACTCAAAACAGTTTAGGATCAGCCGACTTAATTTGCAGAGTAGGCTCCAGGCCAGTGTTTTCTGCCCCTTTCTTTCACTTTTTCAGCATTATTTCTCCATCTAATTACATTAAATTCATCCACTATTGATTATTTCGGGTGTTCGACTAGAAATTTATCATTTACAGATTCTGACGTCAACACATTTTAAAAACAACATAAGAATGATATAAACAAATACATCCCCACCCCTACCCCTACGAACATTTCAAATACCAAATAAAAATGATAATAAACATAACTATATATAAGAAAGACATCATGCATCAACAAATGAAAAGATATATCATTTAAAATTATATGATTTATATGATAAAATCTTCTCATAAGTGATTACCAATGATGGAAATATCGTGATATATTGTGGATACGGATATTACGATATGGATATTGGAGGTAATGTTTTTTCCCGATTATCACGAATATATCACAAAATATCGATATCGCTATCGATATCAGTTCAATGTAGAACAAAATTGGATGAAAATCAAAAAATATCGTGGATATATCGTGAATTATCGCAACAACACCAAAAATTACGATTTTTTATGAAAAAAAGTTGATTTTGTAATTATTTTCCTAATTTGAAGTATATATGCACTCGAAGACGGGCTTGGAATCAAGAAGAAAGTCCATCCATTAATATTGAACAACTTTCAGTTAGTTTTGATTCAATAAATATGAGTAGCAATGATTATAGTGATATGTCTCAAAATTCATATGTTCCTGACATCTATGAAAGTTCACAATTTGGTTGGACTACTCAAAATATTTTTGATCACCCACATCCTCAAATGTCCTATAAAGGTCAAAATGAATATCAACAATATGATTGGATTAGTATACATTTATCCAATTTATTGTGAAGCAGTTGAACGAGATAAAACAACTTATAAATAACATGTGCATAACTATATTAATAATAAATACTCTAATATGATGAGTTAGTATCAATACTATTTGAATTAAGATGATATTCCATCTATTATATTTGAATCTTTTGATATTAATGTATTGTGTAATGTAATTTTAATAATTTTGTCTTGATTATTGTTAGTTACTTTAAATTAAATTACTTAGATTAAACGTTTTAGTTATTAAAAAAAATTGAAAATAAAAAAGGAAAAGGATTGCAATTGACATAGTTAAGAATAGTGATGTTAATTCGGGCCGGGTTAATAGAGCCAGCCCGTTTAGCCCTAAAAAATGTAGGGTTACGTTCGAGATATTAGAGGCCCGTTTAAATTAGGGCCTTTTTGGCCCGATCCCATTAACCCGAGGGTTAAATGGGCCAGCCGTAGGTTAACCGGGCTAGCCCGTTTAGCCCGATTAAAAAATTGCAACCTGTCGGATTCAAACTATTAACCTACACACCTCCACTCCACCAACTAAGTTGAGGTCTATTTCATTTAATTGCATTTATAATTTTATTTAAATAAATGTAGTTGATGTTAGAAAGCAAGAATAATGATGTTAACTTCTTCAAGTATAGTTTCAAATCGAATAAATTTCATCACAAGACCTAATTTATAAATTAGTTCTCAATTTTAAACCCAAATTTTCAAATTTCACAATAAGAGACTCAATTTTATATTTTTTCTCAATTTCAGACTTGAAAATTAGATTGAGTTCTCAATTCAAGACAAAATTTCATTTTTTTACGTAGCCCGATTAGTGGCCCGTTTAACTCGAGGCCCGCTAGAATTAGGGTTAGGTCCTCATTATTAAAGGCCTGTTAAAAATAATCGGATAAGAGCCTAACCCGTTAAGCCCGTGACCCTATAGGACTGGTCCTATAGGACCAGGGCCAACCCGTTTAACATCTCCAGTTAAGATGACGGTTACGTGGACTTATCGTGTCTGTGAATTTGAGAACTTCTCACCTCCTCCGCCACTCGAATCTCCTCTGCTTCAACACGCACACCACCATATTTCATCATCAATCACTCCCATTCTCTTGCAATCTACCACGGCTACTCATGGCTGTTGCTTCGCCAGTTGCCAGCCACCGCCCTTCCGCCGCCGCCGCCGCCGCTCCTATTTCCTCCAAGTTCGCCCTCTCACGAACCGCCAATTCGCTGGGATTCCATCTTCCAAGCAAACCCCCAAAACCAAGGCGTGCTGGTGGAAGAGCGAGAAGTAGAGAGTCTAGGCCAGTGGCCGCATTGGGTGGATTGCTTGGCGGGATTTTTGGAACGGGCACTGATACCGGAGAATCTACCAGGCAGCTCTATGCAAGCACCGTGGCTCTCATCAATCAGATGGAGTCTGAGATTTCGTCGCTTTCTGATTTCCAATTGAGGGAAAGGACCTCCGCGTTGCAAGCACGTGCCAGACGCGGTGATTCTTTGGACTCCCTTTTACCTGTATGTTCACTCATCTTCAGCTTTTGCATCAAGTTTAATCTGCACAGGAAAGCTGTTACTTCTTACTTTTTTTTTTTGGTCCTGAGTATTTGGAGTTGTTCAGTTTGCTGTTCTTTACCTCTGCCGCTCAGAAATTCTCATGTCCTGCTTGTTAATTATTTAGAAATATTTCGGTTCCTATATTATTTTCCAATATCTGTTTATGTTTGCGCGGCTTCCAATAATCTGTTTTCTTGCAGGAAGCATATGCGGTGGTGAGAGAAGCTTCTAAAAGGGTGCTAGGCCTTCGTCCTTTTGATGTACAATTGATAGGTTTGTCCTCTACTTGGATGGATATTTATTCATCTATTTGACAAATGATCTCACTTTCATGCCTTAACCTCATCGCACACATCAATGATTATGCTTTTCAGAGTGAATAAGGGGATGGGGGGTTGGAGTTTCTTTGGGCTGTTTTGCAGTTTTTGTCTTACTTATGACTTTCATTCAATTCTATTCATTTGTATGCTGCATAGGTGGTATGGTTCTTCACAAAGGAGAAATAGCTGAAATGAAAACTGGAGAAGGGAAGACACTTGTTGCCATATTGCCTGCTTTTCTAAATGCATTGGCTGGGAAAGGAGTCCATGTTGTTACTGTTAATGATTATTTGGCTCGACGAGATTGCGAATGGGTTGGTCAAGTTCCACGTTTTCTTGGATTGAAGGTTGGCCTAATTCAGCGTACGTCCTACACATGACTTGTTTACATATTAGCACTAGACCGGAGCTTATAATTCCTTCATTTATGCTCAACATTTTTCTTTAATTTTGTGTCTTTGAGCAGAATTTCGCTTGAAACATATGATAATCTTGCTTACTGGTTTTCTAATAACTTGCTCTTTCAAATTATTGGTCTGAAGAATAACCATTTGCATGGGGAGAAGCCTTGCTGTGACAGCTAATCATCTCCAGTTAATTTATACAAAACACTCACCTCAAACTGGAGCTATTTATACGTGGTAAATGGAATATATAAAACGAAGTGTATATATATTAATGACTCTGATTTAAGTGTATATATATTAATGATTCTGATTTAAGTGTATATATATTAATGATTCTGATTTAAGTTAATATTAGTTGTCCTTAATCCTTGAGGTCCTTGCAGAAAACAGAGAATTAGTGCCAAACTTCACATGTAATGCAGACAATGTTTGTTATGGTAACTGTAGTAATTTGACAACACTTACTTACATGTGGTCAATTTAATAAACATGGTAACTGGCTGTAGCTGTAATGGATCATAATTGTGAGGCAATTTAATTGGATTACTGCAGGTCCTATCAAGATGATGATTTATTTTTTGCATAGCACATCATAATCATCCTGCACGTTCTTCGAACTGTCATCTTTCTTTTCTTTCTTCTTCCCTTTATTTATCTTCTTAGCCTCTTCTCTTTGCTGTTTCTCTTTAATAGCCTTTTAAAGTTTAAGATCCAACATCATCTTTATAGCTTTCATGCCATTTTTATGTGATCTCTGATTAAGGTGTAATGCCTTGGATGTCAAATTCTGTTTGTATTCTGTATGTCCAACTTCTGACATTCAGTTAATGATTGCAGAAAATATGACAAGTGAACAAAGGAGGGAAAACTACTTATGCGACATCACATATGTCACGAATAGCGAACTGGGCTTTGATTATTTAAGAGATAGTCTTGCCACGGAAAGTAATTCTTTCTTTTATAGACTCTTTTTATGCTAGTATTGATTCTGTTCTACGACATGTAATTTCTGAAATGGTTATTTTGATCTTACAGAGTGTTGATGAACTTGTCTTGAGAGGTTTCAGTTACTGTGTGATTGATGAGGTTGATTCTATTCTGATTGATGAAGCAAGGACTCCTCTTATCATATCAGGATCTGCAGAAAAACCAAGTGATCGTTATTATAAAGCTGCCAAGATAGCCACTGCTTTTGAACAAGATATACATTATACCGTAAGAATTTCAACTAATTGGAGTATTAGTCTTTGACACAATAGTTAATTTGAAAGACAAGCTTTCTTGGGTTATATGTTTTTTTTAATCATTTTGTTATTACACAAAATACAATGAAATTTATTTACTTCCTCAATTTCAAAATAATTGTCATTTAAGGTTGTTTCATAGAGGTATAATTATGTGTATAAAATGACTACATTACCCAACATTTAATAGATATAATTAATGTGTTAACTCTATATAAAAGTCTAGTAAAATAAACAAGACATGGACTAAGTTGGAAAAAAAATCATAAACTCTTCTTCATGATCAAAAAGCGACTGTATACTGAAGCATTCTATTTACTAAAGCTATGGTTATTTTGAAATGGAAGGATTATTTTCATTTGAGTTGGGTATGCTGCTACCCAAATATGATGCAACTTTGTATATATTGCATATTATATGCGTATGTGTGTGTGTATCAGGAAAAGAGATTGCCTCACCTGTTATGTTACATCTGTTTGTCATTTGTAAAGCTGGTCATGTACAACAAAAGACAATATATAACAACTTTTCACATAAATATTTGTGGCATATGCAGGTTGATGAGAAACAAAAAACAGTTTTACTTACAGAACAGGGTTATGCAGATGCTGAAGAAATTCTGGATGTAAAAGATTTATATGATCCGAGAGAGCAGTGGGCATCATACATTTTAAATGCAATAAAAGCAAAGGAACTTTTTCTTCGAGATGTGAACTATATAATCAGAGGCAAGGAGGTCCTTATAGTGGATGAATTTACTGGTCGAGTAATGCAGGTGACTCTCTACCTACATTTGGAGCACCCCTAGAATAAAAAAGGAAAGAAATGAATAAGCTCATCTTCATTACTGACACCCTTGACTGCATCTTTCTAACTGTAAGCCAGCTCGTGGGTGCAGGTGCTATTTAATACCGTATGGGGAAATCCCCATCGCTCTCTGTCCCTCTTCCGACACTACCCCACCAATATCTATCTATATGCTTTTATTTATGGATTGACTGTATATAGTTGGATAAATGTGCATGTATGGGAACCTTAAGTTTTATGATTATTATCTTGTTGAAACTCAGTGCTCGTGAAAGAACTGAAGAAAGTTTGTCTGGTCCAACGACTTTCTTTGTCTTGATTGTACTTCTTTGATGTCTAGTGAGTCATATTAAAAGATTTTTTACATTACAGAGCATAAGCTCTTTCAGAATACAAGGGTCAACCCAGCTTGTTTCTGCATTTTCATAAATATGACTGTCTGTGTTTCAGTTGATTGCTATGTTCTGGTGCCGTTGCAATTTTACTGGTTAGAGTATGATGGGAGTAAAAGCTTTTTGGTTATAAAACTCCTGCTTTTGGTTTGTTGCTTCATGGAATCTGTAGTTGCCTGTTTGTTGGAAATAACCAGGTGAAAAATGAAATTATCATTCCAGACTCCTAGTATTAGTTAGAATATGATCGTCAATGTGGAATCATTATACCTGTTAGACTTGAGTAATAAACATGAAATTTGCAGTTGACACTTATATTGAGATTCTAAGTGCGAATCTGTGTTAAGAGATGATTTCTTTAAAAAATTATTGAACACGAGTATTCCAGTTCGTTTTGGTTTATTTTCATGAGAATTAATTATAAAAGTTTATTACTTTGCTCATAGGGGAGACGCTGGAGTGATGGTCTTCACCAGGCAGTTGAAGCAAAAGAAGGACTGCCTATACAAAATGAAACTGTGACCCTGGCTTCAATTAGTTACCAAAACTTCTTTCTCCAGGTTCGTGCCTCCACTTAATAATTTGTCTAGTCACAGTTTTATGATTTCTAAACCCATGGTAGGGTCACTCGTTTCTTGCTACTGTGAACTTTTCTGATGTTTGGCTGCAATTGTTTTTTGTAGTTTCCCAAACTATGTGGCATGACTGGTACTGCTGCTACTGAGAGCTCAGAATTTGAGAGTATATACAAGCTCAAAGTTACAATTGTTCCCACAAACAAGCCCATGATAAGAAAGGTTCTTTTTCTTGCTTGCCTTCCCATCAGGAAATTGATATGTCTTCCTGCTTCTTTCATACTGTTTTGATTAAAATTGAGAAATTTAGGAATTGAGTAAAACAATTGGAGAGACATCGACCTAAAGAAAAAGTGAATCTCATGATGAACTCTGCCAATGCTTGTTGGTGTTATTCCTGTTTTTACTCATTGCTTGATACTAAAAACTTCAAGTAACTTTGTTTTCTTCCTCCACCCCAAAGGATGAATCAGATGTAGTGTTCAGGGCAACTACAGGAAAATGGCGAGCAGTTGTGGTAGAGATATCTCGGATGAACAAAACAGGTCGACCAGTTCTTGTTGGCACTACTAGTGTTGAGCAGAGCGATGCATTGTCCAAACAGCTCCGTGAAGCTGGAATTCCACATGAGGTTAACATAACATCATGTTGACAATTTATTTTCTTTTATGCTCCTAATGTTAAAAGGTGAGTGATAATTATGCTAATCTATGGTTTCTTTGGGGGGCTTATCTTTTCTCATGTAATATCTTTGAAGGTTCTAAATGCAAAACCAGAAAATGTGGAAAGAGAAGCTGAAATTGTGGCTCAGAGTGGTCGTCTTGGGGCGGTTACAATTGCAACAAACATGGCTGGTCGTGGTACTGATATAATCCTTGGTGGTAATGCAGAATTTATGGCAAGGTTAAAGTTACGTGAGATGTTGATGCCTAGGTACCTTTTCAGCCTTGATCATATGCAATACCTAAATATAAATGGGATGTTTTAGTTAATCTGTGTGAAAACTTTTTATATAAAGCATGGAAGAGAGAATCATAGACACCCTCTATTATGATATCCGATACACTGCTGTTAGAATCCCTAGACTTGAATTAATTGTTATTACTTTGAATTCACAAAGACAGTTAATCTATTATCTTTTCTATTTTAGAAAGGCTTCCCATGGTGGAAAGAACCTTTCAGCATCTTCAACTAATTCAAATCAAAATCGATTTCTGCCACTAATTCAATGGATGCCTTGTATATGAAGTTCTATTTATTAGATGACTTATCAAGTAAGATGAAGTTGGAATAACTGTTTGCAAATTCACGAGAATTGAGATCTTTTGGAGCATGTGAAAGATGTTGAACGCCCATTTTATGGTTTGACATTTTTTAATATTGATTAAACTGATATAGAGTTGTGAGGCCAGCTGAAGGGGTTTTTGTTTCAGTAAAGAAACCTCCTCCGAAGAAAACATGGAAGGTGGGGTTGGGAAGCATTTAATTTACCTCATATCTTTACATCAAGCATACTTCCATCAGCACTATCATAACCTCGTCATCACTGAATCAAACTCCAGGTTAATGAAAACCTATTTCCATGCACACTATCCAATGAGAAAACCAAGTTGGCTGAGGAAGCTGTACAATTGGCTGCCAAAGTATGGGGTCAGAAGTCATTAACTGAGATCGAAGCTGAAGAGCGGCTGTCATATTCTTGTGAAAAGGTGAAATTTGTTTAAAGTTTAGGCCTCATATTAGCTTAAAATATGCATATGCCCATATAATATTTTATAACTAATAAATCTAAAACTTCAACGTCTAGGGTCCTGTTCAGGAGGAAGTCATCTCAAAGCTGCGTGGTGCATTTTTGGAAATTGTAAAAGAATATAAGGTTTACACAGATGAAGAGAGGAAAAAGGTACTTGGTTCATAAATTTATTCCTTATCATTTATTTTTGAGGAGCAAAGCAACCTTTTCTTTTCCAAGTTGTGTTTGATCAATGGAGTATACAGATATCTGACACACAGCTGTAATTCCGTGATAGGTTGTGTCAGCAGGTGGACTTCATGTTGTGGGTACAGAACGTCATGAGTCTCGCCGAATTGACAATCAGGTATGGCTTAATATCTTCCTTATGTTCGGGGTTGGTGATGCAGTGCCTTAGTTTTTACGAGAACTTGGTTATTTATTTTAATTTTACTGATTAAGTACATTCTATTCCATCTACTTTATGCGGTTACCTCTGTGAAGCTGCGTGGTCGCAGTGGCAGACAGGGAGACCCTGGAAGTTCCCGATTTTTTCTTAGTCTTGAAGATAACATCTTTCGCATATTTGGTGGAGACAGAATTCAGGTTTACTTTTTCTCCAGGCATTTATCCTTATTACTTAGGATACGTTGAACAGAGTTTAATATTGTCATGGCATATAGGGTTTGATGAGAGCTTTTAGAGTTGAAGACTTACCAATCGAATCCAAGATGCTGACAAAAGCGCTGGACGAAGCTCAGAGAAAAGTGGAGAATTACTTTTTCGACATTAGAAAGCAATTGTTCGAATATGATGAGGTTTTGAACAGCCAAAGAGATCGAGTGTACACTGAGAGGAGACGGGCTTTAGAATCTGATGATCTCCAAGCTCTCCTAATTGAATATGCTGAATTAACAATGGATGATATATTAGAGGTAAAATCAGCTGTTTGAGTCATGCCTTCTATATACTTTCAAATCCTACAGTTATGATACTTGTTTTTTCTCATAATTATGAAATAGGCAAATATTGGTTCTGATGCTCCCAGAGAAAGCTGGGATTTTGAGAAGCTTATGGCAAAACTTCAGCAGTAAGTTGAACCCTTTACTTCTGCAAGTCCATGTTATCAATAAATGATCATGTTGCAATTTTGATATTATCAAATAGGGCTAACACAGAACCTTCCTTATTTTACTCATGTTACTTGTTGCATCATCTGTTACATGGAATCATAAGTTTCAGAACATGTCTGCTTTATGGTGATACTTTTATTTTCTGCGTCTTTTTTATTAAATATAAAAGTTTATGACCACTTACTTGGGCATATTCAAGTCTTGATCTTCCAACTTTATTTCTATACTCTCTTAGGATTGATAAGATATTCTTCATTTCAGTCAAAGAACTCTTGAGATCTTGGATCTTGTCTTAATCCATCTAAATTTTGTCCTAATGGTATTCTTGTTTGGCATCAAGGGACAAGGATTCATGCTCCTAGTCTCTTGCCCAGGGCATGTTGGGGTTTTTGTTTGAAATGGAGTTTACACACATAAAGCTCCATCTTTTCATTTTAGGTGCTAAAACATCAGTTAACTCTTTTCTCTATAGCAAATTCTATTCACGGTCCTTTATTCTGTTCACATATGTGTTTTGAGTGTTTATATGCCTTGATTGATATTTTCAACAGTTCTCTCAATACTTAAAAATCTAGCTTCTTCTTTATAGGTACTGCTATCTTTTGAATGATTTGACCCCAGAATTGTTAGAAAGTAAAAGCTCCAATTATGAGGAATTAAGAGATTATCTTCACTTTCGTGGACGTGAGGCGTATCTTCAGAAACGGGTTAGTCATCTGTAGTTTCACGTCCTATTGAGGTTGTTTAAGTGAGTTCAAAAAGTCATACTACTCTTAATAGACAATTTAAATGCCATTGGCTCAGCAAATAGCTTCCAGAGGTATCTCAACTTAAATCAGAAGATGGAGATCTTATAAATATTTAACATGTTGCCTAGTAAATGATGCCTTCTTTCTGGTTTATGTATTTTCCTCAGGAAATAGTGGAGAAAGAGGCTCCAGGTTTGATGAAAGATGCAGAAAAGTTCTTAATATTGACCAACATTGATCGATTATGGAAGGAGCACTTGCAGGCTCTAAAGTTCATTCAGCAAGCTGTAGGGTTACGAGGGTATGCACAGAGGGACCCACTTATCGAGTACAAGCTGGAGGGCTACAATCTTTTTGTAGATATGATGGCACGAATAAGAAGGAACGTCATATATTCTATTTACCAGGTATTGTTAATCCTCTTATTCTTTACACCATGTAAAAATTTTATAATTCATTACTTATTCCTTTCTCCTCATATGATTGAATATTTATTGTGCATTTGCAGTTATTCAAGGTACTCTACATGATGCTAATTCTAACTATATTTCCTTTAATTTTTTTTCAGTTCCAACCTGTTATGGTGAAGGACCAAAACAATCGAGAGCGTCAAAAAGAAGCTAAGCTTGATGGCAATGGAAATGGAAACCCTGATCCAGCAGCCAATACGATATCCTCTTCATCAGCTGTTGGTCAGGCTTAATTGTGAACTTTTTTACCATTAATTTGGAGATAATGCTGTCCCATTTAGTTGTAAATAAACTGTGGATTGAGTATTTTAGTTAAGCATGTGATTACGTAGTCTGTAACTCAGAGATAGAGAGAGACTGATGGTGAATGGAAACTGAATATGATACCGAGGGAGAGACTGACTGGTGAATTTAACTGGATATGATACAAACACAATCAAGTTGCATACATTTTCTTACACAAATATGTGTTGAGTCAATAAAGAATCCCTGTATGATACCATCAATATGTCATCTTACAAATGAACAAAGCAAAAAAAATTTCTCAAAGGCTGAGAATGTGAGATGTACTCTATGGTTGCCTTGTTTATCTTGGAGAAGCCTCATTCCCATCGTTCTTCAAAACGGAGCACAATACTTGTCTTGAAATGTAAGTCTCGAGTTCTCTTGAGACTTGAGTCAATTTCAAATCAAAGTCACTTCTGTACCTATGCTTCGGTGATGGCACAGCAGCACCATGCTGTATTGGAGAACAGGAATGTCGTCTTCTTGGACTTGAAAATTGTCGTGGTGAATTCAGAAATCTCCCCCCTTTCGCAACAAGGGGCGATATACTTAATCCTGTATTTCCTGAATCTTTCTCTGGTTTCATTAGTGGCCCCCTTCTGGTTTCTAGGGGAAGGGGCCTCAGCGAATCACTTTCCAGCATATGCTTGTTTTTCACAAGCTTCTCCCTTGCTTTCTCAGCGGCAAGTAGTGCTTTCTCTCGGCTCAGGTTGATTAGTTTCCATGGATCAATGCTTGCACGGAAGCCTTGCTTCTTGTCAGGTTCTCCGTCTATCCGGATGGCCAACTTTTGTGGGTTAATCTGAAACTTGGTCAAGGTTTATTTTTGTTATCATGAGATTTATTACTATGAATATGCTTTTAACTGAGATGAAGATATTACCTGTTGCGTCTTTCCATCTTTGCAAATAAAACGTGATATGGATGCAGGTTTTTGAGGTGAATCTGGATCGATATTCTCATCATCATCATCATCAGAAGAAAAGTCAGAATCTTCTTCAAGCGAATCTAGTTCCAGTGGCAAGTTTTCTTCTTTCATTGCTAAAATGTAATCATAGGTTGAGATTCCCTGAAAATATACAGTTGGATACACGTCAAGATCATACAGACGTAGACTACAAACTGTGACACTTTATCAACAACTTTCTTTCCATCTTTTGGTCCATTCTTTCTTGATCACATCAATCTGTCGTGCAGAATAATTTTAGTTGAAAACAACAATAGAAATAATCATAGCGGTATAAGTCATGTTCAACAGCTGATATCTATAAAATATAAACACCTCAAGTTTCTCAACAGGTTTTTGAGTCGCCTATCATATTCAACAGCTTATAACAACAAATTGTGAACACCTCTAATCGACATGTTATGCATATTATACCTCGTGTTATTTATTCTAGAGATATTTAAGCATCTCCCACCATTTCATATGAAAGAAGAAGACAACGTTCTGCTATACCTTTCTGATGAGAACCACATGAAAGAAAAAAAGCTGCCCCAATGCAGCTGCACTGTAGCTCGTTATCAGAAACAATATAACCTGTGAGTATAAACTTAGTTAAGATGTATCATCTTATTGACAACCAAACTCAAAGGCGAAGAAAAATAACATTACAGATAAGGCAGCAAGAAGTCCTCTAGGAAACTTTGCATAGTGTCTTCTATATAACTCCTGTTGGATGCCCTTTTTATCAGCAAAGCACCTAACAAATACTGCTATAGCAGTCCCTCCTTCTACTGTAAGCTGAAGCAGCAACAATATTTTACCATTTAGCAAGTTAAGTTATAACCCTGGACCAAAGATTGATAGCAAAAAACTAGAGAATTTGACTACTAACCATTATCAATACAAAAATCATCATAAGTACGAAGGTTGTGTAGTTCTTTTTCCCCACGCAGTTGTTCAACCACTAAACCATTTCAAAAGTGAAAATCGATGATTATAACAAGTTGATAGTAGAGAAGCGCGATTGCTGTAATATAAGACACTTCTCTTACTCTGCAGTGGTGATCAAATCCCTCAACGCAACGGTTACAAGTCCTACAGTGTTTGCTGTACCTGTTAACCTGGGGAACAAGGAGTTCAAACCTTTCAGTACCAAGCAAATTCAGATTAACTAACAGCATCAAAGAAATTGCATGGTTTAATGACCTCAAAATCACAGAGGGAGCAAAATGAGACGTCATCATCTTTAGGGTTAGGCGAGATAGAATCATCCTCTAGGAGAAGGCGAAATGGAGTAAGAGGCTCCATTTGAATCCTAGTGTTCCAAGGATCTAGGTATTTCCTTCTTATGCAAGTCCTAAGGATTTTTCGTTCCATTCTTTTGAAGAACCTCAATAAAACCCTGCTGAAAATGTATCCATAACTAAGCTTTGCAAGCCCAATAGTGTTCCCCTTTCTCTTTTTCTTTCTAAATCTAAATCTACTCTTGTCACCGGGATCAATTGCCGTGCACCTAATAAACAGAAGTGCAGCTGAAAGCGCCTACGTCGTACAAATGAGAACTGAAGCTATCAGATTACAGGATAAAAAGATAAGAATGCATCTTTAAGATGTAGAATTCATCAGATTTACCGCAAAGGAGAAGACACTGTTCACTGTGATCTCTGCAACTCTGTGGCCGACGAAAAGTCCAAGAAAACAATAAAAAGCAGCCACTAAGAAACAGAATACTGATATCCCCACAATCTACAGTCCGATTCAACAAGCAAAAAATGTCTATGAATCAGCAATACATGATATAATTCAAAAATATATAATATGCAGCGTAAAATGATAGCGACCAGTATGGTTAAACCGAAGATCTGTTTCTAAGCATAAAGTGGGTGAAGTGAGAATTTTACTAGAAAGAGTGAAAATAAACAAATAATAGAAAAGAGAAGAGAAAATACCTGTAAAGGATGGAGAGGGCGTTGCCAGCCATGGCGTCTAGCGGCAGCGTCGATGGACATGGAAAAGGGAATTGAGGTTTGCAAGCAAGATTGAGCTGTTTCTAGGTGATGGATTGCTGCTGCTAAAGCAACAAATAACTCCATTGTTTTGTATGGATCATCCAACGGTCGAATTCCGGTCTTCTTTTTTTGAATTTGAATTAATCTCCTGGGCCTGGGTCTGAACTATCTTTGTATTGGGCTATCCAGTCCCTTGTATCAACCCATCAAAATGGGCTGAACTGCATTATATTCCTTTTTTTTTTCTTTTAAAATTTAAATTTTAATTGATCACAATTTTCAACAATAATTAAAGAAAGACTCATCATCGTTATATATACTCTTTTTGGATCCAGTTGAATCCTATCCCCTTTTTCTATTGAAACTTTTATACTTAGATCGTTGAGTTGCGTTTTGCCAGTTCTACCCTAATCGATATACTAGATTTATTGATTAGTCGTTCGAACAAATGTAATATCCAATTTTATCTGCTTATGAGGGTGTGTTGTTGTTTTGTGTCTTTATAATATAATAAATAATTCATTTTTTTTTGAACACATACATACTTATTATCGTATGCTCATTAAAAAAATGAATTAATGGTGATGAGATTGAGATCGAGATCAATTAATTTATCCAATGAAGATCTCCGCCCGTTTATTGGAGGGTAACGAAGTTGACCTCCACAACTTCTCTCATGTAATGCGCGCTGTCGACATTTCCACTTCTCTCATCTCATTCTCTCTCCTTCACTTTCCTTCTTAGTGGAATTATTTCATTTTATCAACTTTTCAATTCTATTTTCATCCTTAAAATGATTTTTATTTCTTTGACTTCGTCTCAGTTTTGTTATTTCAACTAAATCT
The DNA here is from genome assembly GCA_028654395.1 of Scutellaria barbata. Classification (NCBI taxonomy): domain Eukaryota; kingdom Viridiplantae; phylum Streptophyta; class Magnoliopsida; order Lamiales; family Lamiaceae; genus Scutellaria; species Scutellaria barbata. The sequence continues at coordinate 25,815,098 of CM053649.1, forward strand.
TCTTTCTAGATAGGTTTTATTTTGTAGTCATATTTTGAGAGCTCACTAATTATGCAACGATCATATTTCTCATAATAATACTGTTACTTTTTATTCACTTGGCAATTTACAATAATAATGCCCACATTTAATTAAACAAAATATATAGCCGTGCCAAATACTAGGATTAAACCACGCATAATATAATAATTGGTAGGTGTATTACCTCCAAATCATGTAAAACAAATTAAATAAGTCGGGGTATGAGTTTTTTGTGTTAAAAAGAAATTAAGTAGATAGTCTGACCAAGTCCAATCATGCACTGAGTCAAAATATCATGAATAAAAAGCATCGTGAGTAGTGGTGTAAACAATAACTAAATAAAATAACAAGATTGACTTTCTAAAATAAATTTGATCTAAAAAATATACGAGTAATGGAAGTTTGACCGCTGATATGGTTAGTCTATATATAGAGAAGAGAAACACAATAGAGTGATTAATAAAATAAATAGTAGTTGTATATTGTTGAATGATGAGTAAAGGCAGGGTTTCTCATAGTTGGGTTCTGGTGAGGTTAGCTTATCTTAATCTGATATGTGTTACATTGGGTTCGGCCTCCATCTACAAGGTTGTTAGCAAACAAGTATTCGAGAAGATCTTCCTTCACAAAGACAATGCCGCCTGCCCCGCGAAAGGCTTCTACACTTACGAGTCTTTCGTGGAGGCAAGCAGGTGCTTCCCACGTTTTGGAAGCATCGGGAGCCCAAGCACCAGGAGGCGTGAGATCGCAGCATTTCTAGCTCAAATCTCCCACGAGACAACCGGGGGTTGGGCCACCGCACCTGATGGCCCCTATGCCTGGGGTCTCTGCTTTAAAGAGGAGGTCAATCCTGGGAATCAGGATTACTGCGATCCCACTACCAACAGCACTCAATGGCCTTGCGCCCCCGCCAAGTCTTACTATGGTAGAGGCCCTATTCAACTATCATGGAACTTCAACTATGGACCTGCAGGAAGAGCCTTAGGGTTTGACGGTCTTAAGAACCCGGAGATAGTGTCCAACAACTCTGTCATCTCATGGAAAACGGCCTTATGGTTTTGGATGACGGAGCAGAAGCCCAAGCCCTCTTGTCACGACGTCATGGTTGGCCGCTATGTTCCCACCAAACAGGACTTGGCTGCTAATCGGACTGCTGGTTTTGGACTCCTCACCAACATTATCAACGGAGGTCTGGAATGTGGGATTCCCACCGATGCCCGTGTCTCCGATCGCATAGGATACTTCCAACGCTACACTGCCATCTTCAATGTCGATACCGGTCCTAACTTGGATTGCCAGTATCAACAACACTACTGATTCCAGGAACCCTTTTGAAATATCAATAAAAGACCAACTACTCTTAACATTCACGTTTGGAAACATTATTCAACTTTAGATGCGAATACATGTTTAATGTTTACCTCCAAATGTTGCAATCTTCTCAATCTCAAAACGAGTTCAACTGCTGCATTTTCATCTTAACAAGTGGAAGAAGATAACTTTCCGCCTTTTACTACTGATTCTAGAAACTTTTCCAACTAAATCCTAAAATAATTGAAACAAAATTTATTTCATCTATCTATGCACATATTGTGACAAATAATCTGTCACCTCCGCTGCAACTTCATAGGCACCCTCCACACATCTGCCCAATGCCACACCAGAGACATAATTACCTCCAAGAAACAGACCTTTAAAGCCACCGTTGCTCAGAGCAGTTCTAGCATCATCCAACAAATCCAAGTGACCCACCAGAAATTGTGGAATAGCCTGCGGCCACACACGTACCCCAAGGACAAGGGGATCGGGTGCATTAGTATTTATAAGCATCTTCCTGAGGTCACGGTCCACCGACTCCACAAGTTGGCTTTCAGTCTGATCAGATACGAGTAGTGAGGAAAGCAACAAGGCATGCTATAATGTCAATAAGGCAACAGAAAAATATGCCCAACCAAGTTCTTAGTGCATGTTCATTAGTATGCTAAAAATTAGCTTAAGATTGATTTGACTTGATTACGTACTGCTCACAAATGAAATCAAGCACAGGTTAATGGTACTTTGAGCACAACAAAGTATATTGCAGAGAGCTTTTACAGTTAAGAAATTCAGATGCACTTGAAATGTCTGAGAGATGAAGAAACAACTTATTCATATTGGTTTACTAATTACAAATGTTTTGAAAAATAATCTCTAACTGTAGTAGTGAGCAGATGACTTTGTACCTCAAGTTTCTCAAGTCAAGAGCTCAATTAAACATACAGAAATGTAGTAGTGAGCAGATAACTTTGTACCTTTGACGTAATTCCAGTATTGGTAGCTCCTCCAATGTAGTTCAAAAGAAGAACTCTACCAGATGGGGCACGGTTAGGAAACAGCGACGAGCTGTAAATAGTTCCTGTAGGATCAAATAAAAAAATAAAAGAGGTTATATCAGTGGCATAGCAGCTTTCTTTGTTGCACTAAACCAGATTCTGTATTATAATCCATAAAACATCTCAGTTATCTGTATGCATGAATTGATATACAGGAGTGTAACAACAAAATCATAGTTCTAACTTTTGTTGGATAACTCAAATCCAAAACTTTAGATAGAAAATTTAATTGTGGAATTACCTAAAGTTTCCACTCCTTGCGAACGAGGATGCAACTGCCCAAATCCCTTTAATTTACCATCTATCAGACGTTCATCACGAATTGCATTATCTGGATAGGAAACAGAGACAGCAGCAACAGGTGGATAATAAAATTTTGCTAATGCATCTGCTGCAACAGTCTGCAAACAATGAAACAAGTTGCACAGCAAACAGCATAATTTTTTTTAGGTCTGACAAAATGTGCTTGATAGCACAGCACATAATATTAGCACATTTAAAATTATTGTTTGAGAAGCGATCTCTGCGCATAAAGAATATAAAACTAGCGACATTTTACAAAAAGCTAATACTCAAGACACCTGGAACACAGACATACCAAAAAAAAAAAAACCTCAATCAAACACACCAAACCATTCCATGGCTACTTATAGTGCACTTTGTGGATCCAATTCTTTCATCAAGACAAAAGTCTTAGCAATCGGTACATTCCATGTAATTTCAGGCCATCCTCTTTTCTCTATATTTTATAATCAATAGCAGTTCCCTAACATCGAACACCATTGCTAGTTAGCATATGCAACAAGAGGCTTCGGTTACAGAACCAAAAAACACATTAAGCTGTTCTCCAGAAATTTGTCTTCTGCTATGCCAGTCCAACTACTTCCTAGAATAATGGTAAGGGGACAAAGGACAAAACTCAGTCTCACTTGTTTTCCTTCCTTTTAACCTTATATTGGTGCTCACCTTTTCATTTACTAAGTTAGTGTGACCTCTGCAATAAATGTACAATTTGTATGCATAATCTGTTAGACAAGAGGAGATTACTAATACTTTTGAGCAGTCCAAGTCACAGCCTTCTGCCAATTTCTTCCATGACTACCCATCATAAGAGGGCAAGGATTATCAACAGGTAGGAGCATCTGGCTGACGATCATTTTAGGACCATATTTCAAGGTCTACAACTCTCAATTATTTCCAGCAGCTTCTAGTATCGTGGGCAGGCGAGATGGAGATTTGACAGCTTTAATACCATTTCTCAACATGTAAGCGAACTAAAAAGAAGCAAGAGGGCACATATAGAGGACATACCGATAGCGGGCGTAATATGGTGCTTGCCACATAGGATGGAATAGTCATTACAACACTCCTACTCTGCAGAGACGCAGTTCCACTGGGAGTTTCATATGTCAGGGAATATTCTCCATTGTCCAACGTAGTGATAGTCGTGAGTCTCCATGACAACTTCACCTTGTTTCCTAGGCTAGAAATATGAGACACACATGAACACAAATAAATATAACCAGTAAATACGCCTGTACCCACAATAATTTTTCAAACACCGAAAACGTGACTTTCTTTATACATAGGTATTATGAAGTTAACAGGTACATCAATTGAATCCATTGTTATTACTTTTGCCTTAATATGTGCTTATACTAATAAGTTTTGGGGCCATTATTCAAAATGAGATTTTCACATGCATAAAAGATAGGAAAAAGTCCTTCACATCAATTATTCCTTTTTTTTTTTGGGTTTGTCTATAATGGAAAACAACATAGAAAGTCACTACAATTCAGTTTACATGAAAATTTAAAATATGGCAAACTTGTAGAGCAGAGGCAGCATAAAATGGAGAATTCTGAAATTGGAAGCAAGAGAATTCCATGCATTTCTTTTTCATGTACCAGCGGATAGGGGTGGGAATAGATTCTCGACCTACTATTGGCCCAACTCGACTCGGCCTATTTGATAAATGAGCCAGACCAAGACCTTTTGTTAGGCCTTTTTACGAAAATAGGCTAGGCCCAATCTTAAAAAAAAAAAAAAAGCCTTTAGAGCCTAACATGCCGCCTATTTATAGTCTATTATTATATAAATATATAATACATATTTTTAATTGTGCCCTAACTTTATATATGTATGATCCATTATTCAAGAGTTCATACAGTCGCACACCCTTACAAACATCACCATCAATGCGTCTATTTACACAAGTGACACAACATAAGCAAATCCATTCCTCCCACTTATATGGTAATCGATATTGATATCGATAATTTATATATTGATTTATGCATATCGCAACTCATATGATCGATATCAATAAGTTAAATATTGATATATATATATATATATTTATACATTTTGCAAGTAACATAATTGACGTCGATAATATTGACAAGTCTAGATAGGTTAGATGAACATGAATATGACATCTATTTATAGAAGATGTGAAGTAATTATTAAGAATGATATATATCAGTATATTGATATTGCAAATGATATGGTGGTCGATATTGATATTGATAATTTATATATTGATTTATGCATATCACAACTGATATAATCGTTATCGATAAGTTAAATATTAATATATATATATACATATATTTTGTAACTGATATAATTTATCGACAAGTCTAGATTCTATCCATGACATTTATCTTCTATTTTCAACGTAATTGGTTCTCATCAGGCAAGTGTACTAAACTTGAGAAAATGACTAAAATTTGAAATGTAGCTCAAATTGCACTAAAATTTGAAATGTAGCTCAAATTGCTAAACTTGAGAAAATGACTAAAATTTGAAATGTAACTCAAATTGGATGGAATGGTCCATTCTTGTGTCAATTTGATGGAATGGTCCATAATTTGAAATGTAACTCAAATTGGATGGAATTGTCCATTCTTGTGTGTTGACAGTTTAAGCACTGAAAATCTATGATTTTTAAGTGTATAGTATTGTTATATTTGTAAGCTTTTAATAGGTTTTAAATAGACTTCAGGCTGGACTTATCTACAAAATAGATCGCGTTCAGACAAATAAAAAAGTCTATCATATATAATAGATCAGACTTAGGCCTTATATTTAAAATTTCCATTCTTGTGCGTTGACAATTAAACACTGAAAATCTATGAATTTTAATAGATCAGACTTAGGCCTTATATTTAAAATTTCCATTCTTGTGTGTTGATAGCTTAAACACTGAAAATCTATGAGTTTCAAGTGTATAGTATTGTTATGTTTGTAGGCTTTTAATAGGCTTCAGGCCGGGCTTATCAACAAAATAGATTGGGCTCAGACAAATAAAAAAGCCTATCATATATAATAGACCAGACTTAGGCCTTATATTTAAAATTTAGACTTAGGCCGATCACAAGAAAGCCCAGCCTAACCTATTTCCACCCTTGGTAGGGAACAGTGAGTACCTCGATGAAATTGCATTAGGCAACATTGTCAGGCCCTTTTTGAAAGATCCAACTGTTTGGCCTTTAGGTTTTGGCAAGCGCCTGCAGATGTACTCAATCAAATTTTGAATATTCATGCACAATTAATATAAACACAAGAAAGGCATAAGTAAGAATCTAATTACGGATCTCGAGGTGCCTTAGGACTACTAGATTTCTCCTGGATTGCTTTAAAGGTTCCACCAATAATGCTACCACCATTTTGCTCCAGTTTCCAGACTTTCCCAAATGCAGCTTTCATGCTCAGTTTTGATGGATCCCCAGCGTAAACACCTGTATGAGAGGAGAAATGTAACAATAATACTTTGTTCCTTAAAAGGTGTAAATCATATCCTCAATATTATATAATGAAGTGGATCTTGAACCACGGATAATGGGTATTAAAATAATATTTTCTTCTGAAAAACTGCGTCAGTAATTTAGAAAAGTTAACTACAAATATTTCAATCCTCAATTAAAAACAAGATTTGCACTCAAAATAAGTGCACATCTCACAAATGTATTGGCATACATAAAAACCAAATGTCTAATGAAAATAATGATCAACAAATGTTACAAGTTGTTCCTCAATTAATGAAGAAATTAAGCTTTCTTCAAAGTATGTAATGATGTCAGTCAACAGAGAAACAACTAGATGAATAAGTATACAATGATGTTAAGTCACCTATACTTGATTGAATGCTTCATATTATTAGATGAAGTCAAAGAGACAAAAAGGTGGCCAGAAGCCAGCATCAAATTAGCTTCAGGAGAGTCTCAAATTTGTTTTTTTTTTTTTCGGTGTGTGCAATACACGACATTAAGATTTAAAAGATTTGATGGAGCTTTTTGGCACATCGATAACTATCCCCGTATAGGAGCAAAGGTGTTTATTTGACCACAAATAAAACTGTCTTGAGTGAATGCATGACAGATTGAACAACTATAATCTAAGCAAGACACTATTTGTCTATGACTCTATACCTTACAAAGCACTGATAGAACTACTATGAAACAATTCACAAATCATAGTTAAGCTCACAGAAACTTGTGAAAAATAGACCTCATTTTCCCCAATGCCAAAAACTCTAATACAGGACTTGTAGCTAGGCTTTGTTTGCCAAAAAACCGTAAAAGACAGCACATTTAAAAGATCAAGGATAATAAAGAGAGATGTACCAGAGCAAAATGGCTCTATTAAGCGCTCGAAAACTTCATTGCCAAGGTTTCGCCTGACAAACTCTTCAACTGATTCCTCACGACCCTGTTACCTTCCACAAACTTCCGCAGATAAGAATACGCCTCACAATGCAGGAAAAAACATAACACGGAACGCGCACACACAGAAGCAACGAGAGAGAGAGAGAGAGAGGCACAAACTGGAGGGGGTGGGCGAAGACCCATTGCACCAAAGCCAGCTCTGAGTTTGCCGGGAAAGCTCATCAAGTCGAAGAACGGCAAGTCGGTAAGCTTGGAAGGCACTGGCCTCAGCTTACCATTCCACAGCACAAAACGAGGCGCATTTGGATCTCCCAAAACCAATTCATCCTTCAAACCACTGTCCACCTGCCACTCTTCAATTTTTAATAATGAATACGAACTGAACAAAACTAAAAAGGGGAAAAAAGAGGAGAAACAAACCGCCATAGTGAGCATGGCATCGGAGGGCTGAAAGCTGTTGGGACCTTCTTCCCAGAGATAGCCATCCCTTTCGAGTGTGGTAATGTTTCCTCCGACATGCTCTCTGGCCTCCGTGACCATTACATTGGAGTTACGGTGCTTCGTCGCCAGCGCCTGAGCGATACACAGTCCGCTGATGCCGGCGCCAACAATCACGCAGTCCAGCGTTGATTGATACTTATCGCTTTCCGAAGAAGGGGAAACAGCGGCGGGTCCCTCAGCAATGGAGCAACGGATTCTCCGAATTCGGGAATCATGGCGAGGGATTGTGACTGGAAACGAAGACGACAAGGATGATAGAGACTTAAATGTATTGAGTGCCGGAAAATAAGTGTGGACGCCGGTCAAACTACCCATGGGGAAAACTGTGGTGCCGGCGATTCAACTCTCTGCCGGAGAGGATAACGAAATTAAATGGGTGCTTATCTACACGTGGACGAACAAAAATACCAGATTGGATTCATCAATCCTTTGATGCGCTGGATCTATTCTCCCCCTAAAAGTCCTTAATAAAACTCCAAAATTCATCTCTCTCGCATACACAATACATTTATGAGACATAAATTAAATTATTTTTACAAATTTATGGTTAGATTTTGAGTTGTAGATTAATTATGAAATTAAAATGATAAAGTATTTTATAAAATTGTAATTAAAAAAAACCTTATGCATCTACCAAGTCTATATCTTCAATTCTACAAAGGGCCCAGCTATACACACCCCATCAATAAAATGAAAAAGTAAATAAAATATGTAATATCCAAAATGTCCTTACACATTTAACAAAAAAAAAAAAAAGAATTAACCAAAACACACCCCCTAATTTGTCATTGCTAAACACACCCCACTCATCTTCTTCCTCACCAATTTGAAATTTCTAACCAAACCCTATCCAAAATCCTACTCAAATTTGTTAAAAAAATATCATGGATCAAGATAGAGCACGGAAAATGGATAATATAAGTCATTTAACATAGTTTCACCGATTTATTTTTCAGTATGGTTGGAAAAAAAAATCGCGCAGTTCCCTATCGGCCAATACAGGCCGAACAATGTGAAGTGTGTTCGACCTGTATTGGCCGAACATGTAATGCAATGTTCATTCAGCATTGGGCGAACATCCTTTATGGTGTTCGGTCTATGGTCGAACCTTTTGTGTATGTTCGGCCTATGGTCGAACACTCTCAAGTGTGTTCATTCAATGGTGGAAGAACAAGCTCGTTTTCCCAATGGTGTTCGCCCAATATGTTCGATCAGGGCCAGACGAACATTGTACTACATGTTCGGCCAATACAGGTCGAACACACTTCACATTGTTCGGCCTATATTGGCCGATCGGGAACTGTGCGATTTTTTTTTTCCAACCATACTGAAAAATAAATCGGTGAAACTATGTTAAATAACTTATATTGTCCATTTTCCGTACTCTATCTTGATTCATGATATTTTTTGAACAAATTTGAGTAGGATTTTGGGTAGGGTTTTGGTTAGAAATTTAAGTTGGTGAGAAAGAAGATGAGTGGGGTGTGTTTAGTAATGACAAATTAGGGGATGTGTTTTGGTTAATTCTTTTTATTTTATTTTTTATTTTGTTAAATGTATAAGGACATTTTTGACATTACATATTTTATTTCCTTTTTCATTTTGTTAATGGGGTGTGTATAGCCGGGCCTTCTACAAATTGATTAAAATCTATAGGATAGGGAGGGGACTATGTTGAATATTATATGTAATAATTATTGAGCTGATTTTCAACTGAATCAATGGTGCTTTAGTTTTTTATTTTATTTTATTAATATTACACTCTATTCATTACATTTGAATCTAATAGTTTTTTTTTTTTGGTCTTCTGTTTCATTATAATTTATTTGCAAAATTAAAATTCACCAAATATCTGAATTTCAATTATGTCACAAAAAGATTAAATGGATTTGTTATTATATCAAATTGTTTATAAAGTTGCAGATTTAGTTGATCAATATTTGAACCCAGATCACTCTAATTTTATGGTTTTAATTATCTCTCTTTTCTCTACTCTTCATAACTTATTAAAATAAATTGTCAGCGGTTGATTATAAAAAATAATTAATAATTTTATATCTTGGAGCTTATAAATTTATTATTATTATTATTTTGTTTTTTTATTTAAAGACCCACATGAGAGACCAACTTTAACACTGTTGCGAAAATGAGGATCTTATATAAAAAAAATGTAAAATTAATCTCAACTGTTGAAGTGTGAAATTGAAGTGTGATAGAAAAATATGTTTTCTTATCCTCTAAATTAATTTTATTGATTTTTCATCTTCTATCTTTCAATTTTATTTTTTTAGTTTTTCATGTTAAAAAATAAGTTTAGAGATTTTCAATGAATACCAAAAAAATTCTCCGAATTTGTTCCATCAAATCAATTCAGTTCCTTCGGAGATTTAGGTATAGTGGAGCGGATTAGTTCAAATTTTAAAGATTCAAAATATTATAATTTAAAATAAATATTCAAACAAACAAAATACAATAAATAAATAAATAAATATATCGTACTAACCATGTTATTTAATTTACATCTTAAAACACGTCATAAATTAATAAAATAGATTTAATAAATTACTAAAGCAGTTGTTTTTTTGTTTTAAACAATAACTTACATTTAATTTTTTTTTCAAATCTTCTTAATCTACACTTCATAAGTCATCATAAAAAACTTATGTAAATTTGAATTAAATACATTAGCATTATTTTATATAAGTTATAGATTAATTATTTGATTACTATCTATTGTAGTTTATACATTTTGTGTTCCCAAAATTATTCATTATAAATATTTTACTTTATTATTTAATTGTTAATTTCTTCTATTAAGTCTTAAAAAATTATAATAATATTAAATAATAATAAATTTCAATCAAATTTGTAACTAATCCAATACATCAATACACAAAAATGAATTAAATGATACATATAAATTGTATATAGTTACTTTTTTGAATGAATTATATTCAATTTGACATAAAAAATAATTGAAACAATTCAATCCGGATAAAGTCAAATAGTCAACACTATTTGTAGATTTGAAGGTATTTCAATCTCAATTTCTCCACGATTTGGTTATCTTCAAGGTCCATGTTCACCCATAAACTTGTCATATTTGTAGTTGAATTTAATCATTATATCAAAAGTTTGTTCATAATTTTCATCTCAAATAATCTAAAATTTATATTTTAGAACTTTATTTTATTAACTTCTAATTTCTAACTTTATTTATTTCCATTTTATTTTGTCTTTGTAAAAATTTTAAGTATGTTTTTTTACTTAGAATGTGTATTTTTTTAACGATAATATTTTAGTTTACCACTTAGCCAAAACTAATATAAATTAGTAAAAAAAAAGAAATAAACTCAAATGCACGAAAAATCTAAAATTAAATTAAGTGTTAATACTTTACCTCTGTTTGTTTGTATATGCAATGTAAATTAAATAGTAAATTAAAAATCATAAAAATAATAAATTAAATATGTCATGCATTGAAAGTAAATGTTAAATAAAGAAGTTTTAACTTAAAATTATGAAACTTAAAAATACCCCAAACCCCTCAAAATTACAAACATGAAATAAAAAGGGCAATAAATAAAATAATAAATAAGAATGATAAATTTGAGATATCATGCAATTAACATAAATTTTAAATGAATATATTATTTGATTTTAAGCCCCAACTTATAAATAAAATTACAAATAATAATTATAAATTCAATACATTATACATGCTATAAACATGAATTCTAGATAAAATTAATTTGAAATTATGATTTTGCATTAAAAAGAAAAGGAAAAAAGAATTCCTATTTTTTATATTAGTTTTCTTATTTTTAATCTTCTTAAGATCATTTTTTAATTTTCTGTTTGTAAAATTTTAAGCACAGTTTTATTTTAAAAAATTATGAAACAATAACTGATTTGTTATATGGTACGTAAAAAACAATATTTAAATCAAAAGATTATTTAATTTAAACTTATGATTATAAAATAAAAGAAAACAAATATTCCCTTTCACCTAACCCAGCCAAACGCCCTATCAGTACATCACGTTAACTAGCTTAACCTAATTAGCATGCATTTTGTGTTAACAGTTTGGATGGGTCAAGAAAACAGTCAAGAATGATTGCAGAGGAAATCGGATCATGGCATCTTGACGTGTCAATAAATGGAGTGGTTTCTTCTCTACTTTCTCTGTTTCAAACACTCAACAAGGAAAATGGAGGGACAAATCATGTTGACAACTATGCATTGCAAAGCATACGAGGTCGAAGTAGAATGGTTGTGGCATTCATGTTGGCCTCACTCTTGCCATGGCTGCATCACAAGCCTGGCTTTTATCTGCTATTGAGTAGCACCACTGCAGATCACGCCTTGTCTGGTAATCTAACCAAGGTAACCTTATACCCATTGTTTTTAAATCTATTATATCCTTCGTATGAGATAAGGTGTAAGATGATACGAACTAATGAAAATGATACAACTTAATTTTACTGCTCAACGCAAGGATCTTACTTCGAAGCAATCTCTGGAGTTTTCCCTTATCCGAACGGGTCTTGCAGTCAGAGGCATGGGGTGGCAAGTGCCACCCCTTGTTTTTCAAATTTACATTTACAAAAATTTAGTATAGTATGGTATATATCAATTAAGAAGTGCAATACAAATTTAGTATATTAATAATTAATCATAGTAGAACTAGTATTTGATTTAATTTAGTATATATAATATAGTATATCAAATTTAATTAATCATAGTATGGTGTGATCAATTATTAAATTCCAAATTTATAAATCATTTTATATTTAAAGTCATGTGTTACTTTAACAAATTTAGTTAAAATGCCAGTATTATTTACTAATATTTATTATCAACATTAAATTGGATATCATTAAATAGTCATATTAATCAATTTTAAAATATCTCCTAGTATTTGACCCGAATAATTATCCCTAGTATTTGATAGATGATTAAAAAAAATAATTTTCTTAGTAAATGATTTTCATTCAAAAGTAATTTAATAGATCATTTATCTCCTAATATTTGATAGATAAAAAAATTATTTGTGCAAGGTTATTTCTATTAGAACCAAACCATAATGGATAATTCAGCTATAATAACAGAGGTCTTATTCTATTATATAGTTAGCATAAATCGAAAAATCTCAAATGATCCTGCTCAATACACAATTTTATTTGTGCCACCTCAATTTTATTTTTCTACGTCCGCCATTGCCCCTCCCTCTCCGGCTCTACCCCGTAGCCAGCTGCCAACCAAGTTAACAAGCCCTGCACATAGGTTCTGCAGCATTACAAAAGCTGCTTCCCACTCCTCCCCCCTCCTTTTATTTTTATTTTTTATTTTTAATATCTTTAGTAACTAAAAAATGGACGGAAAAAATGCATTTGCTACTTTTAGCTGTGATCCTATCATTATAATATATATATAAATGTAGTATTAATTTATTT